>CM065458.1:49104594-51504594 GCA_032872475.1 Leptopilina myrica (nomen nudum)
TGCGCGCGCAACTATTTTGAATGGTTTTAACAGTGCATTTTGTTCGTGTCGATGAAAAAAAAGTTGTTGTAGAAGCAGCCTGAATGCTCTCTTAAGGTACCGTCCCATGACGGCGTAAAAGCGTCGGCGTAAAGCAGAAACCATGCGATAGAAAGAGATGAACAGATATCACGTTCTCACTCACTCACATGGTTTCTGCTTTACGCCGACACTTTTACGCCGTCATGAGACGGTACCTTTATTCTTTATGCTTATTTCTTATTTCGATACTTTTCGAGTTCGACTTTTTTCAATTTGACCTTTTTATGCTATGTTTTTTAGAAAGGATATAAATGTATATCACGCGTAATATTATGCGAATGGCACTAAAGTTACTCCACAAGCTGTAAAATTTGTTTCAATATACTTTCAATATCCTCAGATTCATTGTGTAAATGAAGATCCCAATTATCTACATCATCTAAATCGCATTCTGTCTCCATGTCGTCGATACCTATGAAAATATGTATTTTTTAAACGTTTTAAATAAGTTTTTTTTAATAAAATGGTGCATTTATTTTATACCTGGTGTAAAAGTCCAACCACGTTTAACACGAACAGATTCACGACAGCTAATTCGAATGGATTTACAAATTTTTCCATAATTTTCAAAAAACCATTTAATATCAGTTTTTCTTCTCGCATCACTTAGTATCCAAATTGGTTTGTTTTTTACTATGACAATGAATAAAAATATATTTTTACAGGCATGCTTTTATTTAAAATATGCCAAAATTCTAAACGATCGAATCTCAAAACAACGAATATTAATTTGATTAAATTTAAAAAAGAGCGAATGTAAATTTTATCGAATTTGTAAAACTCCAAATGCTTATTGAGATAATTACGTTGTTCCCATTGATACATCAATGGTTGTTCCTAGTCAAACAATCTTCGATATTTTTGTTAGGGAGCGTTCAGACCTTCTCATGCAAAACTTATGCATGCAGGTTGCCGTAGTAGCGTTCAAGAATGAGAGAGGTAGAATAATTTCCTATCTCTCTCACTCTTGAACGCTACCATGGCAACCTGCATACATAAGTTTTGCATGAGATCGTGTGACTGTACTCTGAGAATTCAGAATTCGATCAAATTTATATTCGATGTTTTGAAAATTCAATTAAATAGTATTCGATATTTTGAAAATTCAATTGAATAAGTATTCGGGGCTTTTTAAAATTAGATCCAATTAACATTCGACTTTTTCAAAATTCTATTAAACAAACTTTCCATGTTTTCAAAATGCTATTAAATAAACATTCGATGTTTTGAGATTCGATCTATAATCGTTACTCGATCGTTTAGAATTTTAGAACATTTTATTCAACCGGATTTTTTAATATTAAAAACTAGAAAATTAATTCTCCATCCGTCACATGGTGAGAAGTTTCCTCACCCAGATTCTTTTTTTATTTATAACTTTAATATACAAAATATTATAATTTCATATTCTGAGTACCTTTTACAGCACTCTTCTTTTTTAAATTAAAACACTTTTAGTGTTTTTTTAATTAATTAAATAATTAACAGAAGAAAGAGTTAATTCTACTGCTAATAAGTTTCTTATAAATTCTAATGAACATTGCACAAAAAGTTGTAATTTTTTAACAATTTTGGATTAATTTATGATGGGTGAGATGTTTGCTCATCTGCGACGGATCGCGTTACAAAAAAAGATGCGACGGATGGAGGGTTAAAGGAACTTGTATACCTCCCCGTTTCTGAGTATTATCAGAAACGTGAAACACTTTTCTAAGTTAAAAACGAGTTTTCTATATTTTGTCTGTACTTCTTAGGGTGGAGTCCCATGGCAGCGTTTTGCGTTGCGTTTTGTAACTAGGCTATGAGTGCAAACAGAGCAAACATATATATCACTCTCTCACAGTCATGGCCTACTTACAAAACACAACGCAAAACGCTGCCATGGGACTTCACCCTTACACTTTAACACCTAACCTGCACTATGCTGTTCTCTTTGCCGGATGTGACGCAATTTTACCATACATTTCGCTGCACTTTCTGCGCCTACTCTTGAGGTAGTGTAAAAGTTACACTTAGTGCAGGCAACAAGAACAGACAATGAAAAACATTTGAAAATCGTACTAGAAAATTGTTATTATGGCGGGATGATTTGAATGTCATATTATTCACCAATCACAGTTTATTACAAACTATGACTTTCAAATCATCCCGCCATAATAAAAATTTTCTAGCACTTTTTTTAAGTATGTCTGCTCTCGTGTAACTTTTACACCACCTCAAGAGTATGTGCAGAAAGTGTAGCGAAATGTATGGTAAAATTGCGTCACATCCGGCAAAGAGAACACACTGTAAAAAATCTTAAGGATATTACCCAGACAAGGGGAAAAGTGACGCTTTAAATAAGGTTATGTTGCCACATTGAATGCGGCACTTTTCCCCTTGTCTGTAAAATAGCCACATTTAATGTGGGTAATATTCTTAGGATTTTTTACAGTGCAGCATAGTGCAGGTTTTGTCGAAAGTACACTCAGATGCATTAATGCTGTCCTTCCGGTTTAAAGGAATTTTAAAAAGGCGTGTCATTTCTATCAAATATTACGACTTTGCAAAATACCGTCAAACCGGAAGGACATCATTAATGCATCTGAGTGTACATCAGTAGTACGTGTACATCCTGTAGATGGCAAACGATCGCATACATAGGGTGTTTCCGACATTCGCTCTCTGAGCGCTCTGAAACTACGAAACATGATTGGTTGGATTAAAGGAATTGTGAATAATGTTAAGGTGCCGTCCCATGTCAGCGTAAAACGGGAAACGGAAAACGTTCAACCAATAAGAATTTTCTTTTAGAATTATTTCCATTGAATCGGAAGTTGTTATTGGCTAAACGTTTTCCGTTTTCCGTTTTCACGCTCACATGGGACTGGCCCTTTAAGGTACCGTCCCATGTCAGCGTGAAACGGGAAACGGAAAACGTTCAACCAATAAGAATTTTCTTTTAGAATGATTTCCATTGAATCGGAAGTTGCTATTGGCTAAACGTTTTCCGTTTTCACGCTCACATGGGACTGGCCCTTTAGAGGAATTGTGAATAATGTTAGGGGAATTGTGAATTTTGATTGGCTACAACTCTAACTCGACAGTTTCGTGCTCTGCTTTTTCGCTCCATGGAGATATACGGAGCGTGAGAGCAGAGTACGAAACTGTCAAGTTAGAGTTGTAGCCAATCAAAATTGACAATTCTCCTAACATAATTCACAATTCCCCTAATCCAACCAATCATGTTTCCTAGTTTCAGAGCGCTCAGAGAGCGAATGTCGGAAACACCCATAGTCTATCGAAATACGAAACTACGAAGAAATTCATGGTAATTTCGTACTTTACCTATCTGCCAGGGGAAACAAAAGGATTTTTCACAAACAATTGAATAATTTAAACTATGCAAACAATATGAGAAAAAGTGATTGTTACATGTACTAGCGGATTGTTAATATAAAATCTGATTTGTTGTTGCAACAATTAATTTGTTTAGAGAACAAAAAGAATTGTTGACACAACAAATCAGATTTGCTAGTTCTATATTAACAATCCGCAAGTACATGTAACATAATCCCTTTTTCTCCGTGTAATACACATGTTATATGCATAACACACTCGTGAAATCCAGCGCACGTCCGCGAAACATTTTCGCTTTTTTTCGTAAAGTATTATTTTGAATGAATTACAAATTTTCACAAAAACTTTATCATAATATAATTGAACATTTTGTTCGCTGGAAGTTTGGCGTTGGTGAAAATTCCCTCGTTAAACGAAGCGATTGAAAATCATGAAACACGTTTTTGACACTGAACAAAAAAAATTAATAACATTTTTTATGTCAGTCCTTAAACTTCGTTAATGACTTATCGTTCTTAGAATAGTTTAAGCTATAATTCCTGAAAATTTGGTTAAAAACGATCAGTAACTTTAGATTTTATGCGTGGTATTACTATCCGGCGGCTCAAATGCATAATTTGCAATAGGGATCTGAAATCATGACGTCACAAACAAACATGGCGGTCGACAACGGGGTCAAATTTTAACAAACACACATGTTTCAGACTTCTTTTGAATTATTTTTTATATAAAAAGTTGAATAGAATTAATTGAGGGGCTAAAAATTGTTTCAGTTTGTTTATTCGCATATTTTAAAAAATTATAAAATGCAATACGCTCCAAATATTTAATATATTCAGTAAAATAAATCGCATAAGTAAATGCACCTGTCAATAAAAGAATTGTTTTCATATCGAAAAACATTATTTACTTGAATAAAAAGTTAAAAAATATCTACTCTAAATATTTAATTAAAATTTAAAGTGGAAATACAGTGTCCTTTTCAAGAAAAGTAAGGATTAATCGAGTTAAAGAATAGTTTTAAGGTTATGTTTTAGGTTATGTTGTGTCTCTTGTTTATACCAATCTGAAAACATTAAATAAATATGTTGTTGGAGACACATTGTAACAAAAAAATAATAATTATAAACTACTTTTAATTAAAAATCTTGATTAACTAAGAATACAATTAATTAAACAAATTTTAATAAAGTATTTATTGTGACAAAATGAAGTGAGATTATTGCTTTCACACTTTGCTTATGAATATCTCAAAATATTAAGCAATATTATCTTTTTTACTGAATGTGATTGCTTCGTAGTATTTTCTTTTTTACAAATTAATTTAATTATTAAATATCATGCTATATTTTAGAATTTTTAAATATAAAACTTGCGAATTTAGAAATTATTCCATGTAAAATGTCAAAATCGACCCCGTTGTGTTAGTTAAATTTTCTGGCACCAGAATGCGTATCGCAGTATTTCAGATCCCTATTTGACCAAATCACAATTTTAAACGCAGTGAGAAGATAAGGTTCGGAGAAATTCAGTCTGTAAACGTGATATTTCAAAAATCTGTATCTTTTAAGTCGCTTTATAAAAAAATTTGAAAAAATCATGGTAACTCATTTCAACGAGCACTAAAAGAAAAAAATATTTCAACAAAATTTGAGATGCAAAAGCAAAATAATTTCTGAATTGGTGTGAAATGCCCCATATATTAGTAGCAGACGAATTGCATAGGTTAAAATCGTGAAAATCGACAGTTTCATGTTTTTCCCACAAAGAAGCCACCTGTCTATTCGAATTTTCCTGAATTACGTTATACAGGTTGTCATGGTAACGTACAAGAGTAAGAGAGTCAGTGACTTCAAACTTCTCTCTTATTCTCGTTGCTCCTGCCTGCGCAGGCAGGCAGCCTGCAGAGGTGTAACCACAGCCTAAGGACACCTCACGTCAGCCCGGTCTAAAAGTTACTAATGGATTAATATAATTAACAAAAAATTATAATTAACTTTAATATAATACATAAAAATGAATTATTTTCGTACTTTTCCATGCATTTTGAGGAAAGTCGGCTAGACAGTACAGCCAGCGCCGTGGTGGTCGCCCATCAACATTTGTCCCACTTTTAACCGTAGAGATAATATAAATAGAGTAGGCAAGGTATACTCAGATGCATTGGGTGTTTTCGACGTCGTCGGTCGTACCGGTCAGTTGACACATTAAGGTGCTCAAATTGTTTATTTCAGACTATATAGTTCAACCTAAATAGTCTCAAGGAGAGTCCAGAATAGAGATGAACGCGCTGATACTAACGCGCTCCTCCTATGTATTCCATATGGACGAGCGCGTTACTATCAGCGCGTTCATACCGACGTCGACTCTATTCTGGACTCTCCTTAAAATAAGCACCTTTTTGTGGCAACTGACCGGTACGACCGACGACGTCGAAAACACCCATTCATGCTGTCCTTCCAGTTTAAAGGAATTTTGAAAAGTATCATTTCTATCAAATATTCTTAGTTCGTGACATACAGACATACGAATGTTCTCATTTGTCATGAACTAAAAACATTTTGATAGAAATCATACCGGAGGGACAGCGTTAATGCATCTGAGGCTGCGGTTACACCTCTGCAGGCAGCCTGCCTGTCTGCAGGTTGTCATGGTAACGTGCAAGAGTAAGAGAGTCAGTGACTTCAAACTTCTCCCTTAGAGTGCAGTCCCATGTGGGTAGAATAGTGGATTAGTGTAATAGATTTGACCAATCAAAAGAAATGTTAAAATATCCAGTCATCTGATCGGTCAAAACTTTTCCACTATTCTACTAATCTACCACCATGGGACTGCACTCTTAGGGTGGAGTCCCATGGCAGCGTTTTGCGTTGCGTTTTGTAACTAGGCTATGAGTGCAAACAGAGCAAACAAATATATGTATCTCTCTCACACTCATGGTCTAGTTACAAAACGCAACGCAAAACGCTGCCATGGGACTCCACCCTTAGGGTGGAGTCCCATGGCAGCGTTTTGCATTGCGTTTTGTAACTAGGCCATGAGTGTGAGAGAGATACAGATATATATTTGCACCATTTGCACTCATGTCCTAGTTACAAAACGCAACGCAAAACGGTTGCCATGGGACTCCACCCTTAGGATTTTTTACAGTGCAGGTCTGTTCCATAATTATTAAGTCGAATTCACAATTGACGATATGCAATTTAGACAACTTTCTTTTGAAACGAATTGTAAATTGAACGAAATTCAATGCTTTCGAATCAGATCTGTTTCGAATTGTCATTTAACCTCATAGGAATATTAACAAATAATATTTTATTCGACTTCACATACCCAGTAAAAAAAAGTATTCAGAATAAAAAAAAAGTATTGGTGGTGACGTTTGGTGAATGCAGTTTTCGCGACAAAACCGTATTGGAGGGTTACGGTGAATACATTTTGCTCACCGTGATTACCATATGCTTTACTATGCCTACAATGCATGACAGATTAAAGGGAGCATGACGTTACCGGCAGAAAGTTATTAGGAAAGGCGGAAAATTTTGAAATTGAAAAGAAATTCAAGTGAACGCAAATAATATTTAGTTATTAATTAATTATAATTAATTATAATTATTAATTATAATTAATGAATAAAAATTCATAAAATTCCAAATTTTTCGCCTTTCCTAATAACTTTCTGCCGGTAACGTCATGCTCCCTTTAATCTGTCATGCATTGTAGGCATAGTAAAGCATATCCCAGTAAAAAAAATTCTATACCGCGGAGATCGTATACGAGCTCGGTAGCTCGTATGAGAAATATGAGAAAACTCATACGAAACTTTTCCGTAATGAGAAGTGTTATAGATGCTTGTATACGAGGTGACTTTTAAAGCATTTTTATTAATATAACACTATTTTAAAGTAAATGTAGATAATAGAAATGAATTTTCAAAGTAAAACAAAGCTAAATTTACAAGGGAAATGAAGTTTTAAGAAAAAAAGGATAATTTTGTTCAAAAAATTTATTCACACTGAAAAAAGGTTAGAATTTGATAATTCCTTGTTACTCTAACTTACCGACATTGGATATTTCTCGGATGCGGTAAGCACGATTTTGTATTAGCGGTAGAATAAATAAGTTTTTTCATTACTAATTAATATATATATATATATTATTTATTTATTATATAAATTTTCTTATATAAAATAATTAAATTTAATACAAAATCGTGCTTACCGCATCCGAGAAATATCATTTTTATACATCACGTTACTCACGCTCTTCATATATATTCTCAACTTTGCTTAGGAATCTTTAAATCGAGAGTTTAAAACAAAAAGTATTCACGGTGAGCAAAATGTATTCACCGTAACCCTCCAATACGGTTTTGTCGCGAAAACTGCATTCACCAAACGTCACCACCAATACTTTTTTTTTTATTCTGAATACTTTTTTTTTACTGGGTATGTGAAGTCGAATAAAATATTATTTGTTAATATTCCTATGAGGTTAAATGACAATTCGAAACAGATCTGATTCGAAAGCATTGAATTTCGTTCAATTTACAATTCGTTTCAAAAGAAAGTTGTCTAAATTGCATATCGTCAATTGTGAATTCGACTTAATAATTATGGAACAGACCTGCACTGTAAAAAATCCTAAGAATATTACCCACATAAAATGTGGCTATTTTACAGACAAGGGGAAAAGTGCCGCATTCAATGTGGCAACATAACCTTATTTAAAGCGTCACTTTCCCCCTGGTCTAGGTAATATCCTTAGGATTTTTTACAGTGTGCATCCCCTACCGCCTATACGGGATGTATCCGTTTGTACCAAAAATGAATTTAAACCACTAAAAATGGCACTTTCTTATTTGTTTAATAACATGAACAAAAGTTAACAAATTCTTTCTATATTCTACAAAAATATACCTCTCAAGACCCTTAAGACATGTGCCAAATTTGAATCCGATTCGATAAATTGTTTATCAGAAATTCCATTTGTTAACTAAAAACATGGGTTTTTAAAATGGAATTTCTACATTTTTGGCCTGATGAAAATCAATTTTTTTTGCTGGGTTCTATTCATGAAATGCCAATCTATCAATCACAATTTGTAGCAAATTGAATTTTTACAAAAAAACTAGTTTTTGGGGGGGAGAAATTTTTGGCTTATAAACAAATGAACACTACATCAACAATTTTTACTTTAACAATTTGGCATAAACGCCATTTGATTACTTATTCTTTTCTGCAAATTTTGCAAAAAAAAATTTTGATCTAGGTCAAAAGGAGGGGGGGGGGGGATAATTTTTTTTTCAAAAAATTTCTGAGCCTTTAATTATTAATATTTTTTATTTTTTTTATTATATTTTTTTAGTTGATTAGTCACACTAATTATCAAAAAATCAATCTAAACATCTATAAACTTCTTGTTCGTAAAAATATTTTTCAAAAGTATGCAACGTTCGAATACAATGTTTGAGCAGCCGAGATACTCTAGGATGCATAGTGGGGACATTATTTGTAAATTATTTTTAACATTATTTATAAATTTTTCCAAAAACAAATAAAAAATTTGAATTCCTGAGAAAATTTTAGCCCAGTTTAAAAAAAAATGATCGAAATTCATCAATTTGTTTGAATGTTATGACAACTTTTACGAATTTGAAAGTTTGAATTCAACTTTAGCGCGAGCGACTGATGATGTCCCCCACTATGCATCCTAGAGCAGCTAGGCTGTTCAAACGTTGCATTCAAACGATGCATACTTTTGAAAAATATTTTTACGAACAAGAAGTTTATAGATGTTTAGATTGATTTTTTGATAATTAGTGTGACTAATCAACTAAAAAAATATAATAAAAAAAATAAAAAATATTAATAATTAAAGGCTCAGAAATTTTTTGAAAAAAAAATTATCCCCCCCCCTCCTTTTGACCTAGATCAAAATTTTTTTTTGCAAAATTTGCAGAAAAGAATAAGTAATCAAATGGCGTTTATGCCAAATTGTTAAAGTAAAAATTGTTGATGTAGTGTTCATTTGTTTATAAGCCAAAAATTTCTCCCCCCCAAAAACTAGTTTTTTTGTAAAAATTCAATTTGCTACAAATTGTGATTGATAGATTGGCATTTCATGAATAGAACCCAGCAAAAAAAATTGATTTTCATCAGGCCAAAAATGTAGAAATTCCATTTTAAAAACCCATGTTTTTAGTTAACAAATGGAATTTCTGATAAACAATTTATCGAATCGGATTCAAATTTGGCACATGTCTTAAGGGTCTTGAGAGGTATATTTTTGTAGAATATAGAAAGAATTTGTTAACTTTTGTTCATGTTATATAACAAATAAGAAAGTGCCATTTTTAGTGGTTTAAATTCATTTGCAAGTAAACAAATGGACCAATCTTAACATATGACCCATCATTTTAAAGGTATTTTCGAGCTCTACAACTTTCATTTACAACTTTTTCCCCTATAATTTGATGGGAAAGAACGGTCATCAAAAAACTGTTTTTCTGCACCTTCAAAATTGTTTATAACGCGCAGCATGAGAAATCTCGAGTGGGAAACATATACATATTCATACTACCACCCCACACTATATGAATCCACAATCAGACTTCAGGTATCAATTTTGGCACGAAAAAACACAGGGCGACTGGACTATACGGAAAAGGCTCGTATAAGAGTTTTCTCATATTTCTCATACGAGCTACCAAGCTGGAATTGTCATGGAATTTTTATTCAGTCATGGAAAACCTGGAATTGTCCGGGAATTTTTATTCAGCCTTATACTAAAAACTCAATTTTTTTGTATTTGAGTCGTAGAAACTTCAAGTTTTCAAGTTGCCATTATACAACTTTTTGATTTTCAATTTAGTGCTTTCAATTGAAATGAATATGGCATTTCTAAATTTTAGTTTCTTTTAGTCAATGTCTTCCTTTAAAATTTTTTTAAATTAATACATTTTAGAAACCCAAAAAATGTTATGAAACTGAAGTTAACAAGTTTTATGTAATGAAAATTTTTTCTTTTGCTAATTGTTTTTAATGTAAGAAGCCCTTTAATAAATTGCAAGTGTATCCATATTAAAAAATAAACAATCAGCAATAGAAAAAAATGGCTTCTGTAGCGAGGAAATAATAATTTTGTTGAAATAATTATATGGTTTTTGAAAATTCGTGTAAAAAATAAAAATTACTAATTTTCCCCGACTTCCATGTTTGGAAATTTTTTAAAGTGATTCTAACATTAAAATAAATAATTATCAAAAGAAAAAATTGTCATTGAATAAACGTAAGTAACTTCAGTTTCATATAATTTTTTATAATGTTTAAAATACTTGTTTAATTGTGAAAAATTCTGAACTAAACTAAATTTTCAAATTTAAAGAGATTTGCTCCTCACCTTTCTTCGGAGCGTATCTCAAATAATCTCACAAATTTTAACTAAAATTTTTCTTATTAATAGAATTAAATATTAATAACTTATTTTATTAACAATTTACTTGAAGGATATTATATTTTTTGTCGTAGTTATAGCTAAAAACATACCAAAACAATTTTATTTTTGGGTCTGGAATTTTTTTTTAAAATGGTCTGGAAAACCTGGAAAAGTCATGGAATTTTAAAATCGATGTTTTGTGGCAACCCTGACTGCATTGTTTTCTTCGAACATACAAAATCTGCATTATTGACAGACAATAAAACATCAGATTTTAAATTTCAAGTATTGTCACCCATACTTTAAATCGTCAGTAAAGAAGTCAAGGAAAACAATCGCTGATTGTTTTGTGGACTGTCTAATTAGATAGCGATTATTTGATAAATTAAGTTTTCCGCAATTGTCAGTCATTTTTAAGTTTTGAGGCTTAAAGTTGAAGGTTTTAGCTTTCATTTATGCCCTTGCAGAGCCTCGTTTTTTATGTAAATAAAATTTTTTTTATTTTATTCCACGCCAAGTCAGAAACCATTTTGCTTTTGCATCTCAAATTGAATGTATCGATCAATTTTTTTCTAAGAAACTAGAACTAAATTAACAATTCTTAAGCACAAGCACAAGCACTGAAAGAAAAAAAATATTTGAAAAAAATTTAAGATGCATAAGGGTCATTCTCGGTAAGATTTTAACTGCAAATTTTTTTTTATTAAAACAATTTTTCTCCAATTTTATATCAAAAATAATTAAATACCTGTTTTTTTATTTGATCAAAATTAGGGAAGTTATACATTTTTTAATTTAACGCCTTCAGAAGCAGAGGACTTTTGAAATGTGTTTTTCTTTGTTATACCAAAAGATAAAAAAATGTAATACATGTACACTACCGTAGGAAATTGTCGGTCCTATCGACCGAAGAGGAGAAAAAAAGGCAGCTCCACTAAAATCATAATAACTTTGCCAAAAATGAAGATAGAGACTTGAATTTTGCAGATTTGGAAAGCTTATATAAAATTTTGAATAAGATAAGATTTGTTAATTTTTTAACGTTTAGAACTTGTTATATTATTTAATTATTTGTAGTACAAAACTCTCAAAATTTTGTTAAAAAAATTGTCACCTTTAATTTGAGCCTAAGAAAAGTAAAAAATATTAATCTGTCTCTCAGATATGATTAAAAATATCCGCGTATGTTTTTCTCGTCATTGAACCATCGATCGCCGCGAATCTCGTCTGTTGCTTACTCTCCTTCCCCCAGGGTCGAATAGGCGTCTCCCAAAGTGAGTGCAGGGTTGCCACAATTTCTCAATTTTGAATTTCCCTGACTTTTCCCGGTTTTCCAGGTACAAAATTAACTTTTTCCCTGATTTTATAGATATTAAATTACAGATAAAATAAAATAGTCGCAAAACATATGTGGACGTCCACATGAAAAGGGCCTATTTTGTCGGTTCTAGTTTTCGAGTTATTTGCAATTTAATACTTTTTTGAGAAAAACCTTAATTTTTTTTTAATTTTTTATTATCAATCTACATGTTTTGACAAGTCAAATCATGAGGTTTTCATTAATTTATCGTTAATTTAAGTGTTTAACTTTATAGGTTCTTTAGAAAAATAAAAGGGCCCATTTTGTCCGTCCTTTGCAAAAATATTCCGTATTTTTGAAATAAAGGGTCAAAAAAATTAAAACCTCTTGATTTGTCATCTTCAAAGTACCCTGAACTCAAAACGATTATAATTTGAATAACTTTCGAGAAGAACCAGAGATATTAATGTTAGAGTCATTGATTACGTAGTCGTAGATGTAAAAAATGTCGATATTTCGTCAAAATTTCATAATACAACCTGTTAAAATTTTTTTAATAAGTTTAATTTCTATTCATTACCTTTAAATGACACAATAGAATTGTTCCCAATCATTAATCTTGTACAAAAATGGTTTATTAATAAGAAAATTGCCTTTTTAGAAAAGGACCCATTTTGTCGGTTTTTCGTATTTTCAAACAGAACGGGGGGGTGGGGTGTTTTAAAAATTTAAGGTGCCCTGGACTGAAAACAATTATTATCTGAATAACTTCCCAGAAGAACCAAAGATATCACAATTAATAGGTATCACAATCTTTAATTCCGTTTTTCTCGAAATGAGGTCAGGGTGTCTAGCGAACCGGGAAATCGGGAAAAACCGGGAAAACCCCGGGAATTTTCTATTTATAGGGTATTTTTTGAACTATGTATATAAAAGATTATAATTTTTTTCAAAGCGTAATATAATAATACGGTCACAGCTCAAATCGTCAAGGGTAAATTGATAGTATGAAGCAGTAGTAAAAATAATAACTTAAATTTTATTTAAAACTAACTTTAGTACACTTTATATTATAAAAGTTAAAGGATTTTTACTTTTATTATTTTTATATAACAATTTATAGGTATACAATACGTAACAAATTTTGTAAGAAGAAATTAAGAATCTTCTGTGATAGGAAAGGCAAAGATTTTACTTTTTAAAACTAAATATGAGGCATTCCATTTCAAAACGATCCTCCTTATAAACAATTGACATTGTAAGGCAATTTTTAAATCATTATTTCTTATATTTATTGAAGCCAAACTTTATTTACTATTAGTAGTTTTAAAACAAAAATTTCTTAACTTTATAATGGTAGAAAATTTTTTTCTTAAATAATAGAATTTATGAAAAAAATTAAGTTTGAAAGATAACCTTTTTGAATATCTCAAAACACGTCGCATCCGATTTTCTTGAAACTTATGTCAAAATAAAGCTTAAATATTCTAGTTTAATGTAAACATTATAATTATGTAAACATTATAATGAGCAATTCATGGTTTGAGAAATTAATTAAATTTTACAAGTATTTCAAAGGGTATAATGTATGTACGGAGCGGAATTTTTTTTTCAAATTTTTTCACACTTTAACCTCTGACATCTTTGTAAAATTTAATAAATTTCTTAAATTCCCCTGAATTGACAATTATATTATAAAGTTGAGAAATTTTATATATGTAATTTTGATATTCTATGTGAAATTTTTAGAAATTATTATATAACTTTAATCATTGTAATTTAAGAAAAACAATATTTAATTACGTAAATAATGTTATTGATAAATAAACATTGAAATATGTTTTTAAATCCTTTGTGAATATCCGGGAAAATTATTCAAGAACCCGGGAATTTTAAATTGACGAATCACTAGACACCCTGGAGGTATTTGTCACTATAAACTTTGAAATTCTGTAACTCATCGAATTTTTGACCAAAAAAGTTGTATGACCACTCAAAATTTTCCTAATTTTGCAAGGAATTCGCCCATATAGATAAGTCCAATAGTGCCAAAATGGGCCCTTTTCATGTGGATGTCCACATATATGCTTTTTAAACTTTATAACCAACATTAATAACCATTATTCAAGTAAATAAAATCAAAATTAGTTGAAAATCTATTATTAAAAATAATAATTTTAACACAAAATAAAAGATGCGTAAAGATTTTTGATCATTTTTACTAAAAACTTTAGAATTTGGATTATAAACATAACAAAGTTTACTTTTGAAATCTTGAAAAACTAAGACAAAATATACTTTGTAACCAATTTTTTTAAAAATTCAAATTAAATACATTTACATTTTTAAAATATATTTTTAACAATTTGAGCGTTTTATTAAATATAATAATTGTGTTTTTACTTTGATGAACAGAGCAAGAGCACTCCGAGAGCACTCTAGAGCAGATAACCGAATTCGCTATAACAGGATTTATCAATCGATCGATCTATTTATCAAAATCGTATAGCGCGGCAATTTTTAAAATAAAAATTGTAAAAAATAAATTTAAATTTAAAAAATAATATTTAATTCGATTTGAAATAATACATAATTGATTATTTTGAATATTTATTTTATAATATAAAAAAAATTTAATGTAAAAAAAGGAAAAAATTTCCCGGTTTTTTCATCGTTTTCCCTGACTTTTCCCGGTTTTCCAGGTATTTTTGAATTTCCCTGACTTTTCCCGGTTTTCCAGACCTGTGGCAACCCTGGAGGTTTCTCGCTGCTCACCTGGTTCGTTGCGTCATGGCCGAAAATGCGGCATATAAAGTGGGTCATATTTAGAGCCCTTTTTAAGTTTTTTTAACTTTAGATTTAATATTCATTAAAAATTTGATAATTGTCAAAGTTAATTACATATATAAATAAGTTATCATTTTACAAACTTTCATAATCAAATAGTCGTTTATTTTAGGAGAAAAGGTTTAGTTTTCAGTTTTTTTCTACGTACAAATTTACTTATACTTATTTATTTATTCCAAAATTATATTCTTACTTAAATTTCTTTTAATTTAGGGGAGAGTGGGGCACCCGGACCCCCTAACGGGTTTTGGACTCTTGTGACTAAACGAATCAACGAATTCCTTTTTTCGATGGGTTGTTTGAAAGATCATTTAATTGCGCAACTTTTTCCCAGAGACACCTATACTTCATCTTTTATTGTTCAGTTGCTGTGTTAACTTAAAAAAATTTTGCAAACGGTCTGGTTTGCCCCACCCCCTGGGGTAAACCGGACCCCCCATAGGCAAACCGGACCGTTTGGCTTTTTATTTATAATATTAATTATTATTAATATATCATATTATATTATTATTATTAATAAATCATACAAACAATGGTTGTAGTAATGAAAATAATAATTCGGGATTGAACTTTAATTAAATAAAGATTTTTTAAAATAAAAAAATAAAAATGTTTGTCATTATCAGAGTAACAATATTAAAGGGTCCAATTCTCATTGGAAGACAATTATTTTTCATTGTAAGTAAATATTTTAATGAAAGAAACATTTTATTTAAAAATAATTTGTATGAAACTTTAATTCAATGGAAATATCCTATGGCTGGTTTGCCCCACCAAAAACGGTCCGGTTTGTCCCACAGGCCATTTTGAGAATAAATGTTTGCCAAAAAGAAACGCTTTGCAAATTCATCAAAGTTTTTGGTGGTAAATATTCCTGAGGTGTGTACCTTCAAAACTGGAGTATTGGACTAAACATCTGGAGGGACAAATCGTTAATATTTGAGAGTTAGCTATTGGATAACAATCTCAATATTCAAATACACCATTGACAGATATTCGTGCCATTTCTCTTGGAGGGAAAATGAGTTTATAACAGAGAGACAAATGAACCATCTTGAGAAATCCCTTCCTTATCCGGCGCGAAATGAATAAATATGGCAACCTAACCCCTAAATTAAATACATAAAATGTCAGAAAAATAATTTCGCGCGCATCAGATCGTACACATTTTCTGCGCAACTTTTAACCCTCAGATGTAATGGGAGAGAATATACAAGTAGATTTCCATTATCAATTCAAAATTTATTTTAGAAGGTCTATTTAACTCTCTTCATAAGAAAAGCTAACATACACTTTTTGAACCTCTGAATTTGACTCTCCAGTTTTCTCAGTGTAAATTAATTTATTTTATTAATGTCTTCTTTTCAGAAAATTAATGTTAATAGAGAAGTGAAAATTTGTACGTAGAAAAAACTGAAAAAACTGAAAACTAAACTTTTTATCCTAAAATAAACGACTATTTGATTATGAAAGTTTGTAAAATGATAACTTATTTATATATATAATTAACTTTGACATTTATCAAATTTTTAATGAATATTAAATCTAAAATTAAAAAACTTAAAAAGGGCTCTAAATATGACCCACTCTATATGCCGCATATTCGGCCATGACGCAACGAACCAAGGCTTAAATAAAAGCTGAGACTTTAAGATTATGTTGCAAGAGTTTAACATTTTTCTAGAATGTGCAGCCACACAAACATGGTGCACAAAAATAGAAAAATTAATCCATTTTTTTTCAAAATCTCTTAGGTGATAACCATTAACCATTTTCGTTTCGTGCAACTGGCTCATTAATTTCCATAACTTACCATTATACATTTCAATAGCAGCTCGACAAAAGTATCCATAATCTCTTCTTCTAGTATCTTCTCCCCATTTCACCATTTCAAGTCTGTATTTTTCCTTGAATGGTCCATCTCCAAGTAACTGATTTAAATCAAGATTTAATGATTTGGCCCAATGAGATTTTATCGGACCGGACAATTTAACAATAACACTTTTTTCACCACCAAGTCTAAAAATACAGAATTTTAACAATTTATTAATGACATTATTTATCCAAAGAAATGCATACCATTAGAAAAACAATAATTAAATAGCATTTAAAAAATAAAAATTATTATCAATAGCATTTCCTATAAAAACAAAATTATTAATTTTCTTGAAAAAATATTGACAATCAAAAAATTTGTTCAGATTTTTAAACAAGCTTGACATTTTGAAAATATGTTTATAAGCATATTTTTCTAAACGACGTGCTTATTCAAAAATCTGAACGGCGATGTTATAGAGAATTATTTTTCAAAAGGGTCGTCCATAGTGTATGTGGTACTTTAGGGGGTAGGGGTGTGGTCCGTAAAATATCATGCTTCATGTTAAGCATTACCTCAGCAGCACGTTATATTACAGCAATATTGAGAACATTGTCTCAACTGTGTCAATTATGTAAAGAAATTAATATGAAGGACTAACGTCCTTAAATTTAAAGTATTTATAACATATCATTAATGACAATACAAAACAAATATATTTATCTTTACTTTAGCAAATTACAAAAAATAGGTTAGAGATAAATAATTTTCATTAAAATTTAAAAATATTACCTTTCAAATAATTTATCCGTGATATAATCTTTTCCTGATTTTCTTTTGCCACTAAAAATTAATATATGTTTAAGTGTTGTTAAATGATTTATATTTTCCGTTCCTTGACAATTAACATCACTTCCCATGGCTGCCATATTGAATTCCACTTTTGTCCTCATTAGAATACGCTTTCCCTTTTTTCATAAACTGAAGAAATTTTTACTAGGCGATTCTGTTTAAAAAGAAACGAGTCTTAGCTCGTGACACTTTACACTTAACTAAAAATATTTATCATAATTTATTCAGTTAATTTGCACATTTTAAATATTAATGAAAATATTCTCCTACTTTATTTATCGAATAAAAATTCATTCAATTATTTTATGTGTAATATTAATAAACTTAAAAAAAGTTGACAAAATTAATGTTTCTTTCAAAAAGAAAAACTCGTACCACAATGAAAAGGTTTTGAGTTTAGAGAAACTAAATAAATTAGACAGTGAAATTAGATTTTCATCGTTTTTATTAAATTAAATTACAAGTTATAAAGAAATTCATTTCTTAGATTCACGTAAGGCTTTACGTTCTGTTGCCCTTTTTAATTGTGCTTTTGGCTTTAGATTGTGTTTCTTTGCGAATCGTTGATTTCGCAAAAATTTCAAATCCATCTGGAAATTAATTTTCCTAAATATAGTAGTCGCTTTAAATAAATAAATTGAAGATTTTGCAAGTTATAATGTAAAAACTCGAATTTCAAAAAACAATATCAATTGTATCATAATTTTTGCTATTGACTCAGATATTAATGGATTAAAATTCTTTAATTTTTTAAATAAATGAAAAAAAATTTGGAAACTTACACCAAGGGTGGATTCATGCCTATAGCGTTTGGGTTTCTTGATTCCATTGCGGTGAGCTTTTCTGTCTGAAAGTAATATTTTAAAATAGTAATTATGCAACTTTCAATTGAACTATAAATTAAGCAAGAATATATAGTTACAGCAAAATATTTATAAATCTAATTGAAATACTCTAAAGCAGCAATTTAGAAAGGAAAACTAAAATATAAAATTATGGATATTTTTAGGATTTATAAACATTTTAATACTATGAATTAAATGTTAGATTTTTATTATTTTAAACCATTATTAATCAATTTTAAGTTATATTTTTAATAACCTAGTATAAATAATTTTTGTTTAAATATAACATTAAAAGAAACGTGGAAGAATCAAGTTTATAAACACACAACAAAAACTTGTTGGTAAAGGTTAGAATTGAACAAAATTTATAATACTTACTTTGATTGTGATTCGTATGATTCTTGGACTTGGCCATTTTTCACGCACTATTGAATACTGTAAAAATAAATAAATTAAATTGAATGTTTGACCCAGCTGTATATTGTCTAATTTCTTAGGTTATGTAAAGAAAAATAAGTATATTTTTATATTTACTGCATTAATAAATGTAAATTAACTGAGTAATTTTACGTACAAGTTATTTGTGAGATATATTTTATTTTTAATTTCTAGGATTTCCGTAGACTTTACGGATTTTTGTTGAGAACTGATGAATATTAAGAAACAACTAAAACACAACACTAAACTCACCAGAAAACAGAAACCGGAAGAAAGAAAAATTAAAGTTAAAGGTGGCTTGTGACGCATGCGCTTTAAGGCCTAAGCACAACTGCTTCGCGAACGTCGTTCGCGAACGCAAAGCATGGGTTAGAAAAGGACAGCAATATATTTGTGTCCTTTTCTATCTCATGCGTCTCGTTCGCGAACGATCTTCGCGAATCTATTCTGCGTTGGCCTTTATACGTGTTTTTGGAAATAATGCTAATGGCGTTCGCGCCGCCTGTTCACAAGAATTAGGCTGTATTCACTAGTCACCAGGTCAAGGCCTAAGCACAACCGGTTCGGTTTCGGGAGACGGTTTCGGGATATGTAAGATTTACATACATTTTGAGGTTAGGAAGCCCATATACCGAAACCGTCTCCCGAAACCGAACCAGTTGTGCTTAGGCCTTCATGGGCCGTACACTTATGGTTCGGTCACAGCTCGGCTGCCTGCCTGCCTGCAGGTCGTCATGACAATACATAAGAGTAAGAGAGTCAGACAATTTAAATTATTCGTCTCCTCTCTCTTACTCTCGTGGCGGCTGCCTGCGCAGGCAGGCAGGCAGCCGAGGTGTGACCGTGCCATTAAGCCCAACGCAGAGTAAAAAAGTAACGTGAACGTAAGCATGCGATAGAAAAGGACAAACCTACCCACATAGCACAATATCGTGCTGTAAAGGCGGTTCCAGAATAGGTGCAAAAGGCAAGATGAAAGTACAAGTGCAAGTGCGATTCCTATATCTTTAGCATTGGTTCGCACTTGCACTTGTACTTTCAAGTTGAGTGCCAATGTAGGTACAAATGCCAGTGCCAATGCACAATACATTTTAAATGGGTTTGGCACTGGCACTGGCACTTGCACATGCATATTGGCACCTATTGGAGACTCAGCTTCATCTTGCCTTTTGCACCTATTCTGGAACCGCCTTGAGTTTGTGGTGTATCTTATACGTAAAGGTGCCGTCCCATGTCAGCGTGAAACGGGAAACGTTCAACCAATAAGAATTTTCTTTTAGAATGATTTCCATTGAATCGGAAGTTGTTATTGGCTAAACGTTTTCCATTTTCCGCTTTCACGCTCACATGGGACTGGCCCTTTAAGCTTGTAAGGTTACGCGGTATTTTTGTGGTAGACATAAGGTGAACTAAAAAGTTCCGCCCTAGCTTACATGTAAAGCTTGAGGTAAGCTTGTATGGTAAGACTGTGGTAAGGTTATTATTTAGTTGTAAGGTTGTTGTAGGGCTGAGGTAAGTTTACAAACTAATTAATTAAATAATTAATATTAAAATAAAAAATTAACTCCGTTGCCCTGCTCTATTTTTGAAACCTAACATGAAGCAGAAAATTTTGAAAACAAATTTAGTGGGACTGGGATTCAAACCCGAGGTCAACGCGCATAAACCTAACATCCTAACTAAATGAGCTAACAACAACCTTACAACTAAATAATAACCTTACCACAGTCTTACCATATAAGCTTACCTCAAGCTTTACTTGTAAGCTTGCCTCAAGTTACATGTAAGCTTACCTTAGACTTTACATGTAAGCTTACCTTAGACTTTACATGTAAGCTTACCTTGACCTTTACATGTAACCTTACCTTGACCGTTACATGTAAGCTTACCTTGACCTTTACTTGTAAGCTTACTATCAGTCTTTCCATATAAGCTTACCTCAAGCTTTACTTGTAAGCTGACCTCAAGCTTTACATGTAAGCTTACCTTGACCTTTACAAGTAAGCTTACCTTGACCTTTACTAGTAAAGGCCAACGCAGAACAGAATCTTTAACCGGAACCGCAATCGTAAGCGTAACCGTAAGAATGAGTTAAAGAAGGATAAACAATATACCTATCCTTCTTTAACTCATTCTTACGGTTACGCTTACGATTACGGTTAAAGATTCTATTCTGCGTTGGCCTTGATAGAGAGATATTCGAAGAATACAATATTTTAGAAACATATTTATTAAATTTAACGCAGAAAGTTCTTCTCAATCTATGGACAGGATATCTTTTTTAAAATTAAACTGAGTATCATATTTTCCCGCAAAGTTTAATCGCATTTCGATTAATATCGAATCACGATTCGAGCGAGATAATAGTCGCTCGTAAAGGCGCTCTCACAGCTAGTAGGCAGCATACAAATTTGAATTTACTGTCTCTTTCACTCTAATTGATTTTCCCTCTTACTCCAATTACTGCCTGCGCAGGCAGTAATTGACTGTATTTTGCAAAGGCGTATGATTTCTATCAAAATGTTTTTAGTTTATGACATATGAGAACATTCGTATGTCACGAACTAAGAATATTTGATAGAAATTCCACGACTTTTCAAAATTCCTTTAAACCGGAAGGACAGCATTAATGCATCTGAGTGTAGTTAAAAAGTATCAAAAACGCCCTCTTTATACTTTTCCCATAATCAAAAAAGTGGGATGTGATACTGTGATAAACTAGGACAGAAGCGCTGCAACGCCAACTGGCTGTAAATGCTAGCACTACGCAGGTGGTGGTCATATATTTTCCAAGCATTTTGAGTGAGACGGACTGGGCTGATGTGTATACCAATCACCTGTTTTAACCTGATTCTTTGTGAAAAAAAACATGCCAAATAGCTGAAATATGAAAATGTGATTTATTCAATGTCATTGTTCTTTAGTTATTATTTAAAAAGTGTTAACAAAAAAATTGTTTTTAATTCTACATTGAAGAAAAAATAATGTGAAACTGTAGAAAAAATGTACACGTCCTTTTGGACGTGTTTGAAAATAATTTTCAATCTCCCAAAAAGAGTGTTTTCATGATTATATTTAATGTGTCCTAAAAATATATTACATTTAAAATAAAAAATTGTGCATAATTAACTAAAAGTATACCCATTAATTTTATTTCAAAAGAAATTTTGATTGAATTGAAATAAATAATTATACCTACAATAAATCGAGATGATGGATGATTTGTGTAGTAGCAAAATGATCCAGGAACATTTAAGAATACAGCAGACATATGTTGTGAAAAAAGATACGACTATAACCAGAATATCAGGAAAATGTGATGCCAATGTCAGTAATTTAAAATTAGGAATGCTTGTTGAATCAGTGGGTAGAGAATCGGATAATTTTAGTATTCGAATTCGAATCAAAGATCAACATGAGTTTAATGTTTGGTCCGATACAGTATGGAATTGTCATACTCACGATCTTATTCTAGTATCAAAAAAAATATGTCAGTATTTAGCTGCAGTTTCCGATAATAATGAGAGAGTGAAAATTGCAAATAACAAAAAGTTTTGCAACGACATTGAAAATATCCATGTAAATGACAAAGTTTGGTATTCCTCGAATGGAAGTTCATCTGGCGAATTAGCAATTATCAAGTTAATTGGACCGGTACCAGAATTAGGAAACAGAGTTTACTTTGGCCTTGAATTACTGGTAAATTAATTACATACTTATTAATGACTAGTTTTTAATGATGATCCTTTCGGAAAATATTTAATTTATTGATTAAATTCGTTTGAGGTTTATAAGAACGGACGCTGCAAAATTTATTTTCAGAAAAGCAGAGATTTACTAAATGGGTTTAGTTTGGAATTTGCCGCAGTTAATAAAATTACTCCTTGTAATCAAGAAACCCTTGAGACGACCATAAATGTTGAAAAAAGTAATGAAATTATTTTTTTCTATCTTAAATTTTGATAAACTATTAATGAAAAAATATTTAAGTAAATATTTTATTAACAGATTTTTTGTATAATGACATGGTCAAAACAAAACGAGATTATCATAACATTGGCAATAGTTGTAGTGATGATTGTATAGAAGTTAGACAAGAGACGAGTGATTCTCTTTTTGATAAATATGGATTTGATGACAGCAGAAACAATAATCGAGAACTTATATCTTTCGCCAAAGATGTGTCCTCAGCTAATACAATGCAGTTCTTAGAGAAAATGGCAACAAGTGATAATGGAAAAGGAAGCAGAAATTTCGATGATTTTAATTTATTACATTTTGGTAATTAATATCATTACAAATGTTATTTTATCATCTGTTTTATAAAGTTTTATTTTATTTTCAAATAAAACTTGATTTTGTTTGTTTGTTTGTTCTTGACCGGTCCTTCCGCATACCATAAAAGCGAGATAAAAATAACTAAAGCGTTTAAATTTAGACAGTCGCGTACTATTCCTTGCTGAGTCTCGTCGAGTTTTTCATCGTGAAGAACTCTTTACCCTTTTGTAATTTTGTTATGAAATGTCAGCGATTGTTCAAGATATCCCTCTCTTTCTATTACAACGAAATTTGAATAGTGATACAGATACTGATTTTAGTAGTTTGAATAATTACGATGATGATAATTGGTTGCAAAGTGATGAAAAAAGTGTGTAAATCAAAATTTGAAATCAAAATTAAAAAATATTTCCTCTCTTTAAAGTAATGTTTTTCTACTTGGGTGATTCTTCAGGATGTGGTCACTTTTGACAAAATTACTTTTTATGAAAAAAATTTTTCAAACTAAATTTTTCCTTCTAAATCTTATCAATTAGTATTAGAATAAATTAACCAATGAGTATTTGAACTTGAATTTATTTTTTAAGCACTGAGTGAAGAATTTATAAAATTATTAAGCGTCCTAACTCTAACTAGATGGTTCAATTTTAAATGTGTAGGTTACGATAAGGAATTTAAAAATAAATACTTCAGTTTAAATAATATGCGAATATTATATAGACATAGAATAAATTAAATAAATAATACCTAAATATTTATGGCACAAAAAACATCCCAATGGTCAAAAAGAACATATACGTTAGGGGAATGTTCTTAGAACGTTTCATGTCTTTTTTATTATGACAAATTAAAATTTTAAAAACGTTTCAAGTTCCAGAAATGTTAAAAATACGTTATTTGACAAACATTAGACTTTTGAGAACGTTCCTTGAACGTAATATATACAGGTTTACTGCATCTAACTAGCTAGATGGTTTATTTTATCCGAAGTTTAAAAAATCCATCACTTTAAGTAAAACTTGAATTTACGCGTAATATAAATACGCAACACAATAACTATTATTATCATATAGTTCTGAGTTCAACAATGGCATTGTTTCACATGATTCAAATATAAATATCGCATTTTAACTTAATAACACAAGTTATCAGTAACAATAAGTTATAATTTTGAGTAAAATCATTGAAAATCATAAAAGTAAAAATGCCCCATTTCTCGAGAATCACCCTCTTGCAAAAATTTGATAAATTTTTAATAACATTTCAAAAAATTTAAGTCCAATAAAAGAAATTTATTCTAATTGAAATAGAATTGACAATTTTAAATATAAATTCTTTTTATTTTACAGATGATGCAACAGAAAAAGAAGAAAATAAACATGGATTAGTTTCTGACATTGGAAACTTGTGTATTGGATCGAATGTCAAAGTGCTTTTGGATAAAGAAACACGTTCTGGTGTTGTAAAATGGATTGGCACGCCACGAGGTCTTCCTCCTGGAAAAACTATGGCAGCTGTTGAGCTAGTAATTAAAAAATATAATTATTCTCAAAATATTTTCAAATTTTGTTTTATCAAGTTTTAAAATTATGTTTTGTTTTAAATTTTAACAAATTCAAATTTAGAAATTAAAAAAGTGACTATTACTAAATTAGAATAAGAACATTTTTTGTAAGTGAATACATTTTTTCAGGACGATGATCATTATTTAGGAACAGATGGAGTTTATAAAGATGAAAGATATTTCAAATGTCGACCACAAAGAGCCTTTTTTACAGACATTAAAAAGTGTCATCAATTTGACACTTCAGTAAGTCACTTATTTAATCAATATTTAACTTTTTAATTAGGTACAATTATTATTCAAAATTTATTCTTTTTAAAAGATTGATAGTCACAAGAGCAAAACAAATATTGATAATTTTGGAAATATGGAAAGTTCTGTAGTAGCTGGAATGGTGCGTCCAATATCTATTAAAGGAGATTTAGAAAAAATTTGCGGTAAAAATCGAGGAATTCAAGGTCATCATAATTCTTGTTATTTAGATGCAACTCTATTTAGTATGTTCACATTTACCAGTGTTTTTGACAACCTTTTATTTAGGTAATAATTCATAGTAATATATAGTTGATCAAGATTTATTAAAAAAATAACTAAATTAGAAAAAATGTATTCTAGGCCACAAAATGTTGAAGACTGTGAACAATATGAAGAAGTGCAAAGAGTTCTTCGCGAGGAAATTGTAAATCCCTTGAGAAAACATTTTTACGTTCGAGCGGATCGTGTCATGAAATTAAGAACTCTTCTTGAAAAATTGTCATCAATTTCAGGTCTTACTAGCGAAGAAAAAGATCCAGAAGAATTTTTAACATCTTTAGTGGCACAAATTTTGAATGCAGAACCATTTTTAAAATTAATTTCAGGACAGGAAGCATATCATTATCAATTATTTGTTGAAAAGGACGAACGTCTCAGTTTACCGACTGTGCAACATTTGCTTGAACAAAGTTTTTGTACAAGTAATATTAGATTGAAGGAAGTTCCTTCGTGTCTTATCATACAAATGCCTCGTTTTGGAAAGTCTTTTAAAATGTATCCGAAAATTCAACCCACATTATTGCTGGACGTGACCGATATAATAGAAGATTGTAAGGTTTTCTTTTTTCGTAAGACATTTAAGAAATATCCATAGAAAGAGATTTTTTTCTAATCGTTACTTATTTTTCAGCTCCTAGACAATGCACAGTTTGTTCTAAGTTAGCAGTCTATGAATGCAAACAATGTTACGGTGAATGTGGCGACGGACTCGAGAGCATTGCATTTTGCATTGAATGTTTAGAAACGGTAAAAAATTAATAGAATTTTATTTATGAAGAAAAAACTTTTCTCTTTAATTTTTGCTTGCAATTTAACATAATGATATTTACACCTCCCTTAACAATTGTCGATACTTGAAGTTCATTTAAATACAAACACGAAAGCGCAAATGACCATTTTTATAACTCAGTCATAAAAACGGCGTTTTTTGGTACTCTGAATATAAGTAGAAAAATGCCTTTTCTTGAACAGAGCGTCATACGAGCTCTTATTCATACGGAGTGTAAATAATACTACTCCAGAGTACGAAAAAGAAAAATAATGTAACGCCCAGTAAAAAAAAAGTATTCAGAATAGAAAAAAAGTATTGGTGGTGACGTTCGGTGAATGCGTTTTCGAGACAAAACCGTATTGGTGGGTTACGGTGAATACATTTTGCTCACCGTGAATACTTTTTGTTTTAAACTCTCGCTTTAAAGATTCCTAAGCAAAGTTGAGAATATATATGAAGAGCGTTAGTAACGTGATGTATAAAAATGGCTATTACGAGAAGGAAATAAGAAATTTTGAGTAAAAACGAAAAATTAAATGTGAAAAAAATGTCAAATGTTGATCGATTACCATATGCTTTACTATGCCTACAATGCATGACAGATTAAAGGGAGCATGACGTTACCGGCAGAAAGTTATTAGGAAAGGCGGAAAATTTTGAATTTTTAATGAATTTTTATTCATTAATTATAATTAATAATTATAATTAATTATAATTAATTAATAACTAAATATTATTTGCGTTCACTTGTATTTCTTTTCAATTTCAAAATTTTCCGCCTTTCCTAGTAACTTTCTGCCGGTAACGTCATGCTCCTTTTAATCTGTCATGCATTGTAGGCATAGTAAAGCATATGGTAATCGATCAACATTTGACATTTTTTCTTTCACATTTAATTTTTCGTTTTTACTAAAAATTTCTTATTTCCTTCTCGCAATAGCCATTTTTATACATCACGTTACTCACGCTCTTCATATATATTCTCAACTTTGCTTAGGAATCTTTAAATCGAGAGTTCAAAACAAAAAGTATTCACGGTGAGCAAAATGTATTCACCGTAACCCACCAATACGGTTTTGTCGCGAAAACGCATTCACCGAACGTCACCACCAATACTTTTTTTCTATTCTGAATACTTTTTTTTTTACTGGGCGACTACGATGAACCAAGTGAGAAGGACAGAATGAGTCGACCTTTTTATCGAGAATATTAGCACACAGCCTACTGCAAAAACGCGTCGCGATAAACTCATTTACCTTTAAATTGTCAATGAAAATTAATCTTTTCAGTCGGTTTTTTTTGCAGTCGGTGGGAGACCCCCCGAACTCCCCCGCGCGACAAAACTTTTTGTACGTTTGAATGTAAAAAATATCGGTAAACTAGTTTTGTGAAAAATCTGGGTGTCTCATTTTTAACGCCTTTTTTATGACTTTATTATAAAAAGTATCGTTCGTAACAAGTGTGGAAATGATGGCGTTTTTGAAACGAGTTGTAAGCGAGGCGCCTTCGGCGCTCGTTTCAAAAACAACATCAGTTCACACTTGTTACGAAATGTACTATTTTCTGGCAGTTGAACCACGAGACGATGAATTTTTCCCGAAAAGCCAAATGGTAGAAGGGTCAACTTTCAGAAAAGCAAACGTTTGAATCCTCAACTAGCAGAAGGGTCAATGGTACGAAACGCCATCTGTTCGAAAGGTCAAGTAGTAGAAAGGCTATTTGTTAGAATGGTAATTGAGTAGACGCCTCAACTTGCAGAAGGGTCAACTTTTAGAATCGTCAATTTTTAGAAAGATCAACTAGTAGAAACGCCATCTGTTCGAAAAGTCAAGTAGTCGAATGCTCATTTGATAGAATGGTAAATGAGACGAAGCCTCAACTTGTAGAAGGGTCAACTTTTCGAATCGCCTTCTACAAGTTGAGACTTCGTCTCATTTACCATTCTAACAAGTGAGCATTCTGATAATTTACTTTTTTAACAGATGGCGTTTCTACTCATTGATATTTCTAAACATTGGCGATTCCATAAGTTGACCCTTCTACAAGTTGAGGCTTCGTCTCATTTACCATTCTGACAAATAGCCTTTCGACTAATTGACATTTCTAACAAGTAGCGTTTCTGCTCGTTGATATTTCTGAAGATTGAGAATTCTAAAAGTTGACCCTTCTGCAAGTTGAGTCTTCTACTCATTTACCATTCTATCAAATGAGCATTCTACTACTTGACTTTTCGAACAGATGGCGTTTCTACTAGTTGATCTTTCTAAAAATTGACGATTCTAAAAGTTGACCCTTCTGCAAGTTGAGGCGTCTACTCATTTACCATTCTAACAAATAGCCTTTCTACTGCTTGACCTTTCGAACAGATGGCGTTTCGTACCATTGACCCTTCTGCTAGTTGAGGTTTCTAACGTTTGCTTTTCTGAAAGTTGACCATTCTATCATTTGGCTTTTCGGGAAAAATTTATCGTCCCTGAACCACCACTACTGTTATAATTACACTACCGTCGGGAATTATCGGTACGGCTGCACGCACACGGCCCAAAAACATACTAATCTTAAAATCACGATTTATTTTGTAAACACATATTAGAAAATTAACAAATATGCCGTTTAAAAGATTATTAGATTCTTTGTTTAATGATAGGCTAAAGCAGACAATAGTCAGACACTTTTCAATTTTGAAAAGCTATAAAACCGTAGGAGATAAAAATATTTTGTTTGTTTCTAATCATTTCTAAGGTTATCATAAACAAGTCTAAGCTTTTGCACCCTGGCGGGTGGGTTGCACTGAACATCTACCGAATTCGGTAGACGTTCGGTAATTGGTCAAAAATGTGAATAAAAAAGCAGAAAATGTTGAAAGAAACTATTGAAAGTAATAAATAAAGTGTTAAAGTGTTAATTTATCCAATAATTAGGATAAATTATGTTGTGAATAATTAAATATTCATGTGTAAAGTGTGATAGAGCTACCCTGACAGTTGACATAGTGTGTAAAATTAATTAATTTTTAATGCAAATTAGTGTGAAATGTTAAAAATAGCAGCCAATAAATATTCTTTAATATTTAAAGTATTTAATTTATTATTTAGTTTTGTTAATTATTGCATTGTGACGCTCCACGAAAGAAGGGACCTATCCCCGAAATAACATTAGGCTCAGTTTTCATGCATTGTGTACGGAAAATTGAGCCTAATGTTCTTTCGGGGATAGGTCCCTTCTTTCGTGGAGCGTCACATATTAATAATACAAACACTAATTAAAGTAATAATTTTCTCTTTGTGTGTAATGTGTCTATAACAATAATAGATAGCCGCGCATTTGTGACGACAGATGGCGGGACTGGCATTTGTACGCCGTTCTGTTTTATCCCCTACTGAAAATCCCCGTGCAATATCTTGTACAGGAAATTGTACAAGATCTTGTACAGGAAACTGTACCATTTTTGTCCATTTCAGCATAAGAACTTGAAACAAGTTATTGTACAAGATCTTGTACAAAAACTTGCACAAGTAATTTTTTTCGATTTCGAACAATAAGGTTCATGTACAATTTCTTGTACGAGATCCTGTACATGTTAAAATTATTTAAAAACTTTAATGGCTGCGCAGTAGTTTTCTATGGCTTCTACAGCTGCGCAGTTGTTTTTAAATCGTATATGCAAAAAGTCTCTAACAACAATGTTAAAAATTTTCTTATATTTTGTATAAATACAAAAATTAATAAAAAATAAGAAAAAATATTATCCGCACAAGAACTTGTACAGGATCTTGTGCATGTACACATTCTTCTACAGGATCTCGTACAAGAAATTGTACATGAACCTTGATTCAAGAGCGAAAAATTTACATATACAGGTTCATGTACAAGATGTTGCACAAGATCTTATACAAGTACACATTCTTGTACAGGATCTCGTACAAGAAATTGCACATGGACCTTTATTTAGAAGAGAAAAAATTTAGATGTGGAAGTACACATTCTTGTACAGAATCTAGTACAAGAAATTGTACATGAACCTTATTGTTCGAAATCGAAAAAAATTACTTGTGCAAGTTTTTGTACAAGATCTTGTACAATAACTTGTTTCAATTTCTTATGCTGAAATGGTACAGGTTCATTGACAAAAATGGTAGAGTTTCCTGTACAAGATCTTGTACAATTTTCTGTACAAGATATTGCACGGGGATTTTCAGTAGGATCACATTCAAAACAAGAAATAGGAAAACGAACTTTTCAAGATGAATTTTATATAAATATATTATAATTTATAACACATAGTTCCTACTCATAAAAGAAAAAACGGACGCTTTTGGCCAATAAAAAATAAACAAACTCCTACTTTCAAAATCAATTTTTCTATTTGTTAGTTAAGGTAAACAAAATGGACAAAAGTAGTTATATTTGAAAAATAAAACATATAATTCCAGCCCTCAAAAGAAATAATGGATGTTTTAGACCAATAAAAATAAAGTTGAAATTCGAGGCTTCATAAAGAAAGCTACTTTTTTTATTTGTTGGTTAAGTTACACGAAATGGAGAACAAAATGTACATTTATAAAATAAAACATATAATCCCAGCCCTCAAAAGAAATTATGGATATTTTAGACCAATTAACGTAAAGTTGAAACTCCTCCTTAATAAAGAAACCCATTTTTTTATTTGTTGGTTAAGTTACACAAAATGAAGAAAATAATTTTTATTTAAAAAATAAAACATATAATTCCAACCCCCAAAAGAAAAAATAGATGTCTTAGACCAATAAAAAAATTAATAAACTCCTCCTACTTTCAAAATGAATTTTTCTATTTGTTAGTTAAGTTAAACAAAATGGACAAAAGAAGTTATATTCGAAAAATAAAACGTATAATTCCAGCCCTCAAAAGAAATAATGGATGTTTTAGACCAATAAAAATAAAGTTAAAATTCGAGGCTTCATAAAGAAAGCTATTTTTTTATTTGTTGGTTAAGTTACACAAAATGGAGAAAAAAAGTTATATTTGAAAAATAAAACATATAATTCAAACCCCCAAAAGAAAAAATAGATGTCTTAGACCAATAAAAAAATTAACACACATTTCAAAATGAATTTTTCTATTTATTGGTTAAGTTAACTTAACTTTATTATAAAAACTTTATTATAAAAATAAAGTTGAAACTTCTCCTTCATAAAATAAGCTATTTTTTTATTTGTTGGTTATGTTATACAAAATGAAGAAAAAAATTTATATTTTTTTAAAAATAAAACGTATAGTTCAACCTCCCATATGAAAAAATTAATGACTTAGACCAATAAAAAAATAAACTCCTCCTACTACCAAAGTCAAATTTCTTACAAAATGAAGATTACAACTTAATTTTTGAATTAATTAATTGCAGTAATCGACAAATTTTACAATAAAAATTGAAAAATATTAAAAATTACAGAAAAAATTTGAAACTTACATTGCTGTCATCATTCAAGTCTCATCTTTGATACAAGACCAAAAGAGTTAAAAAAAATCTTAATCGGCTTACGAGATATTATAAACGTCCGAGCATGTTTTTTGACAAATGCATTAAATTAGTGGATTTTGAGCGGTCTTTGGCTAAAATTCTCGGCCGTTTATAATGATATCTTGTGAACCGATGAAGGGTATGTCCAAGTTGTGAAATGTAAACAAACAAAGCACTAAAATCACATTTTTTATACATCTTTTTCTCTCACAAAAATTACCATTAGAAAACTTTTTTTTAGAAAAATGATAAATTAGAGTGTCAAAGTTTCCAAAAAAATCATTTTTGAGTGTGATAAATAAATAGCAATTAGTAAAATAACTAATTAAAATGACCAGAAAAATAGCATTTTTGACGCGTCGCGAAAAGTAAACTGTTTGAGTATATCAACCGCACTGACGATGAAGAAGTCTCATATCAGCGATTGGACTTTCAACATGTGGAAAGGGAAATTTTTCCCTTTCCTCCATGAAATTACCAGGAGAAAGGGTAAAAACTTCTTCATCGTCCGTGCGGTTGATATAGTCAAACACTTAAATTGTTCGCTATGTCAGACGATTGCTCTCCGCGCACGCGCAGACTGTGCCCAGAAAGCATTGACAACACTATGCAGAAAGACACATTTTGTTTTAGACTGAAACTCACTTATTTTCACATACTTTCAGGTATACTAGGTATTAGATACCAAATTAAGATTTTTTTTAACTCTTTTGGTCTTGTATCAAAGATGAGACTTGAATGATGACAGCAATGTAAGTTTCAAATTTTTTCTGTAATTTTTAATATTTTTCAATTTTTATTGTAAAATTTGTCGATTACTGCAAACTTTGTATAAATTATTAAAATTTTGTATATGATTCCTTTTTTCAGGCCCATAAACATGAAAGAAGAATTAACCACAAACCAAAGGAACTTAAAGTTCCAATGGATTACACAGCTCTTCAGGAACATTGTCCCGTACCTCGATTATTTCTTGAACTTTTTGCTGTAGTTTGTATTGAAACTTCGCATTACGTTTCATTTGTAAAATGTGGACCAGGTTCTGAGGCTCCCTGGTGCTTCTTCGATTCGATGGCCGATCGAAAAGGTATAATAATCCTATCTGCGAATCGCAGTCAAACTAATCCTAGAAGCTCCTAAACATCTGAAACTTTCTCACTGTATAAAATTAGCCTTCCTGAAGAGTAAATGAAAATTAAAATAATTCTCAATGAATGGGAAAGGCTCTAAAACAAAAACAATTTAATAAAATTGATGTTTTGCTTCAGGTGAACAGAATGGTTATAATATTCCCGAGATGGTTCCATGCCCGGATTTTCCACATTGGTTGAGCGAAGAAGGAGCAAATAAATTGTCAAAAGTAACAGACGATCGCCAATTACCAGAGCATGCAAAGCGGTTATTTTGTGATGCGTATATGTGTATGTACCAGTCTCCAGATGTTATGATGTATAAATAAACTTAATTGAACAAAGCGAATGGGTAAGTTAGACTAGTTAATTTTTTTATTTTAATATTTTAATTCGTACATTTATCTAAATCGTTTTGATAATGTTCAGGTTGGGCACAAAGACAATGTAACACAATAAATTTGTATGATAACTATCTGAAGTAAAAAGTTTCTTCTTTCAAAATATAGAAATAACATTTATGTACATTCTAAAATTAATTTCTGTAGCTCGTCGAATCTTTTGTCTTTTAATGTACTTTTAATGCATCATGCGAGACTAAATTAATGTCATGTACATTGTTCCAACTATTTTCAATTGTATCGCACTTACGAGAAAATAAAAATTATTTTTCTCGAATAGTACTATTTAATTTAAGTTTTAAAATTAAAAGCAAGATATGTTTATATTTGGATTTGAATTTTAAATACTTCACAGCCATTATACAATTGTAATGATAGAAAAATTGTTTTTCTTCTTAAATTTTGAGACTGCGACAGAGGTTCAAAAATTAAAAAGGCTATCGCTAGTGAAAAAATTCATAAAGTACCAGTTTTTAATTTGTAAGTTCTTATACAAAATTAAACTATATACAATAAGCATACTTACTTACTGAACGCATAAGTGCGTTCTCTTCGCACTCGTGGACTGATTCATAGTTTAATATTCTTACGTTATACATATTCTTACTTCTCTATTCTCTAATTTACATTTATTTATTGCCCCCTAGAAACAATTTTTCTCGAGAAAGAAACTTATGTCGGATAAACAGCCTTCTTACATTAAAATATGCATTTTATATGCCTTCTTACAATTTGATTCTTTTTTTCATATTCATGCATAGTACCCAACTAATTCTATAAAAAGGAAATTATTATTTTTTTAAATAAAAGAATAACTTATTGGTATTACATACACGTAAGTGCAGTAAGCTTATTAACTAATAACCGATATTAGACAATAAGCAATTAGAAGATGTATTTTTCAAAAAAAAAATTTAAACATTACATAAGTGCCCCGTAATCTAAAGTTACAATTTGGTGAATTTTTCCAACGGCACCTTGAAGCAAAATTTTGTGATACATTTTATAGATGTTCAAGTTCTTGATCACAATTGAGATCTTTGACAAATTTTTATATGAAATACTTTATCTTAAATTTACCATTCACAGTTAAATCGTTTTACGATTTACACAAAAAAGAACACTTTACAGTGCACTGTACAGCTGTGTCTATAAACTGATACTTTAATTAAAGCAAAACACAGCACTTATAAATTCATTGTGTCTAAGACAAAATTCTATTCTCAAGTATACTGCAATTGAAAATTCTATTTTCTGTTAACCTTTCACATTATTTTAAGTTACTTTTCAATTATGAGCAAATATAATAAAGCACGCAAACTCATTTCACGTAAATTAAATTAAATTCATTACGTACACAAAGAAATATCAATAAGGATATAAAGAATGAAATAGGCAAGTTTTACACATAAATTGAAAATGTGAAAAATCACTCTTTTCTTTTTTAAGTCTACTTCTTTAGAAATAAAAGAAATCCTAAGGATTTTCTTAAAGCAAAGAAAAGGTTTTTCTTACATTTATAATATCTATTTAAAGATAATTCACCAGGAAGTTAATCACGTAAAAATTAACACATATGTATAAACATCAATGCATAAAAGAATGCTATCACAAGTCAATAATTTTGAAAATATGGAGAAATCAGTTGAGAAAGAAGAAAAAGACAAATTTAATACTTGTTGAAGATTATAAAAAACTTGTTTCTTGGGAATATATATTGTATATATAAAGATTTCGATATTGAAATAATAATTATGAATGAAAACTTGTAATGTTCAATGTAGCTTAAAGCTAATAATCCTCCTCGTCTTCATCCATTGCAAAATCACTCCCAATGCCAGAATCCAGAGCATAGATTGGACTAGACAATAATTTTTTAAAGTAATTTTTGTATAAAATTTTAAAGAGATTTATTTTATTTTTTAATCTTACTTGATTGCTCTGCAAGTGAAGAATACGATTCTCTTTAGTTTTTTATTGTAGAAAAAGTAATTAAATGACCATAAACATCCATCTTCCCCAAATGGATCAGACGCTAAGTCTGGGTTGTAACTGTAAAGAAAAAGAAATTAATTTAAAATAGAATTTCAATTTGATAAGATAATTTAAAAAATGACCATCTTGTTTTAATTATACCTGTAAATGTCGCACTCCTTCATTGAAATTTCATCTTCCACAGCAGCCCAAAGTGCAGTGCGAAGAGTACGATAATGATCTCCTGCTGTAGCGCTGAGATTACTATCAACTGCATTCATTACCCATTGTAAACTCGGTTCTTTACTGAATTCGTGACTCTTTGCATCAGAAAAATCATAGTCAGGATGAAAAGCTGAATTCAAGGTCGCAATCAAATAGAATAAAGTTTTACGACTTATTGTGTCACAAAGAGGGCCTTCTTCGTCTCCAGAAATACTACGACTAAAATTGAAAATAATTTAGTCAATTTGATAATGATTTTCTTATTTCTACATCATCTTGATTAAATTCATTATTAAATTTTGAAAATAAATAAATACTCATATTTTGGTTCAGTTATGAAAACAAAGAAAATTCAGATTTAATCTCACTTCCATATTCATTCTCGGTATATTTAATAAAGTAGAGTCTGATAACGCATTGGTATGTTCTAATATGTTTACTCAGCAGGCGTTATCTTAAATTGTAATAACTGCTGCAGTTAACATTTTTTGCTTGTTTTGAGTATAAAATAAATGAATATTTCATTATAAAACGAAAAATTGTCATCATTCAAAAAAATGTCAATTTTCTTGTGATTGAAAGTTTTCATTTATAAAAAACATTTTTCTTTAGCTGTAAATATGTTTTCATAACTATTAATACCTAAACACCTTTTCCTGGTAAATATTGAAAGTACAAACTGTCATTTAACTACTTAATTTCTTTTAGTAATTTATTTCAAATTCAAGTTCATTGACAATTAATAATCGAACACAGTGATACCGTATAAAGTTTATTTCATTAAACGCCACTGTGTCAAAATCTTATCAAGGTCAAAAAATAAAAGCAAACAAAGTTTTGTGTTTGAATAAAACAAAAGAAATTCAAAACCACTGATTATTAAAAATGTTACATTATTGTAGATTGTAAAATGAAATGAAATTTTTAGTAACTTGTTTTTTTTTAATTATATTTCTTTATAATTATTACCTGCAGTAACCTTGAGCTGGTGATGTTCCAAGAGATGTTTGCGGAGGTGAAAGAGCTTGAAGATCATGAGGTGTAACTCCTTGTTCTGAATTAAATCGTTTGTAAAGCTGTTTATCATTTCCAGCCATTTTACAAGAATAACTTTCTATCCTATGGTATTAATAAAACATTTAGTAAATATTTGCATTAAACAAGAATCAAAACGTTTTATTGTAAAGTATTAAATACCTTCCGATTATTTTACTGTCGCCAGTGGTAATTGACAAAGCGCTATTAATTGCTTCAAATCGTGAACTCTCTAACAGCTTCATTATGTTTTTTTTATTGTTTTTGATCTCTATAAACAAAAGCTGACAATTTTATAGATCAGAATCTATCGTTAGGTGAGAGCTTTAAACGTTCATTGACCTTGATGTCAAAGAAAAACTTTTTAAATTCCAATAAAAATTCTCAATGGAATCGTTCAGTAGCGACGAGCTTTTAAAAAACTTATACGATTTCTGAGACTTATTGTGTCTTTGAACATTTTTTTCTTGTGTATGAAGATTCCTTTCCTCTTTGAGTGTACGAAGTTAATAGTTGATTTAATGGTTCTTCGTTCGGTGCTAAACTTTGGGTACATCACAAATCAAGAAAAATATTAATTCGTCTTGAAATTGACACTGGTGATTTTTTATTAAAGTTTCAGGTGCTATTAACTTGGCGATTGAGTTAAAACTATTCGCGGGCGATTCGCCAGCGAAAAGTAGACTAGTCGAGTTCAAAAACGATCTGGACACTATAAAAAAAGACCCCGGCTGAGAAAAAAAACACTGTTTGTCACTTTTTTTTGTAACTTCTTTAACAAACAACGCTCACTCAAAACGAAAAAACTTGGAGAAGGGCAATTGAGGTGAAGGAACAGTTGTCAAAAACTTTTACTTTACTCAAGAACGCGTTACTGATGAAAACAATCCATGATGACTGACATTATTAAATGCACTCATACAATTACTAACGCCAAAAAACTAGTGTCTTAAAAACAATTTTTTGATAAAAACTCTGTTTTCCCACTATTCAATAATCAAAAATGGTATTTTGATGACAATAACTGCGCAATAAAACGATCCACAAACTAGTTTTACGTGACAGAAATAGAATACACAAAGCGTCCAACACACGAAATTTTTTATTATGTCTCTTTCTGCGTCATGTCATAGACAGTCAATGCCAGACAATGCAAGTCAATGGCTTTTAAGGGGCTTTCTACAACTGCTTTTTTTCATCGAAATCAGTGTGAAAACGATGCGCGCGCAACTATTTTGCATGGTGCATTTGTTACGAGCGACTATTATCTCGCTCGAATCACACTTCGAGATTTATCGAATCGCGATTATATGTCGCGGTGAAATTAAATTATTATAAAGAAATCTTAAAATTCACAATTTAACAAACTATAAACCTGAGACTGAGAATGACTAAAGAATAATATAATAAAATACCCAAGCATATTTTCATGTTTTTAACACATGTTATTTCAAAATCTTAAAGAATAAACAATTATACTTTAAGAAACACACTTTTCTAATAAAATGTAAACTCTTCGATTTCCCTACAAGCTAATCTGTTTTTCTAACACAAGGTACAATTGTAAAATATCCGAAAAAGTATACTCCTTTAGGAAGTCATAAAATCAGAACAGCTTACTTTTATAGACTAGATCCTTTGTTCAGGTAATACCACCGAAATTACATAGGGGAGAGTGGGGCAAAATGGGGTAGGCGGGTCAAATGGGGTACCTCTGTTTCTCCATGATGGGTACATTTAATTTTTTTATCCTCGATATATATCATTCATTTTGATAAGAAAATGTTATTAATTATGAGGGCAATATGAAAATTTTTTTTTTGAAAGTTATACAACATTAAAGTTTTGAGCGAAAAAAATATCGATTTTTTTCGAAATTAAAGTGCTTATAAAACTTTTTGGGATAATTTATTAAATTTGGCAAGTGTGGAATCGTTTTCAGCACTTATTCTAGAGTAATTTCCAATAGGATAGATTGTTAAATTGTTTACAACAATTTGTAAACATTACATTTTGTTGTACTATGCAGTGCGGGGCAAAATGGGGTACCTATGTGATGGGCCATGCCGGGTGGTATTTAATATTCATTGAACTACTTGAAAACGTTATATTATGCATATTTAACAACTTTCCGCTGAAAAGTCAAATTTTTGTTTCGGGGTATTATGCTATCGATGTTTCACTATCGATATATCGATATTTTTCATTATCGATGTTTTTCTGTTAATTTATAGTAAATATTGCTTGTTTTTTTCATAATAATAAAGAATCTTACTTTTTGTTTGTATTTATAATCTCTTACAACAAGAATTTAACAAATTTTGAAAAAATATTCCATATTTTGTATGGTAATTTGATACCACCCCATTTTGCCCCATGGGTGGGGCAAAATGGGGTTTTTGCACCTTCTCAGAAAATGAGATATAAGTTCTTTCAAAAATTTTTTTTCTCCGCTATTATCATAATTTCCTCAAACCTAAGAGTACAAAGAAGAATTCTAATGATTAGTTGAATCGATTTATTCGTTTGGTTCTCTGTAAACAACAAATTACAAAAAGGTACCCCATTTTGCCCCACTCTGCCCTATCTAAAAAACTTTCTATCCTTTTACCTTCGAAATTGTCACGTAGTGGAAAACCATCCAATACTTTTTATAATAATTATAATTTGTACATTTTATCATTTTATCTAACATTCAATTAATTAGTATTATACAATTAATAATGAAATGACACTTGTAAATAAACAGTTTTCAATGTTCATAGTTAAACAATGAATTTGTTATAACTAACATGACTATCATCATTATATCATTGTTTATGATATGTATTATATTTTGTAAACATACGTAAGTGTGAGTACAAGAATAAATATTCCTATTTTAATTGTAAATATTATTAATTTGCTAATTGTATATAAATTGAATATTTGAAATAACTATAAGATGATAAGGATAAGAATATAAGGAACTTATGACGAATATGTGTGTAACATCTACAGGTGTGACGTATGAGACTGTATTTGTGTTAGTGAAGTGCATAAAGTGTATAGAGTAGTGGGGGATGTGCGTCACTTGGGACATGCGCATTTCCCCCAACATAGACTAAAAGTGGAGAGCTACTCCGCTAGACTTTAACTACAAAAAGATTAGATTTAAGGCCAACGCAGAATAGAATCTTTAACCGGAACCGCAATCGTAAGCGTAACCGTAAGAATGAGTTAAAGTACGATAGGTATATTGTTTATCCTTCTTTAACTCATTCTTGCGGTTACGCTTACGATTGCGGTTCCGGTTAAAGATTCTATTCTGCGTTGGCCTTTAAGTTGACGGTTGACTAGAAAGGTTGTTTTCTATAAACTTCTTTATGGTACGGTCACAGCTCAGCTGCCTGCCTGTCTGCCTGCAGGTCGTCATGACAATACATAAGAGTAAGAGAGTCAGACAATTTAAATTATTCGTCTCCTCTCTCTTACTCTCGTGGCGGCTGCCTGCGCAGGCAGGCAGCTGAGGTGTGACCGTGCCATTAGGCTGCGGTTACACCTCTGCAGGCAGCCTGCCTGCCTGCAGGTTGTCATGGTAACGTACAAGAGTAACAGAGTCCGTGACTTCAAACTTCTCTTCTACTTTCGTTGCTCCTGCCTGCGCAGGCAGGCAGCCTGCAGAGGTGTAACCGCAGCCTAACACCTTCTGTAAAAATTGTCTAGAAAGGAAAATTTGCATTGGAGTAAGAGAGTCAGATACACAGTCTGTCTCTCTTACTCCAATGAAAAATTTTCCGTTCTGGAAATTTTTACCGAAGCTGTAAATAGTCCATAAGTTCCCAAAACTCTGCGCTTGTCTGCGAATGACTGTGGGTGTTTCCGACATTCGCTCTCTGAAGGCCAACGCAGAATAGAATCTTTAATCGGAACCGCAATCGTAATCGTAACCGTGAGAATGAGTTGAAGAAAGATAGGTATATTGTTTATCCTTCTTTAACTCATTCTTACGGTTACGCTTACGATTGCGGTTCCGATTAAAGATTCTATTGTGCTTAGGCCTTGAGCGCTCTGAAACTACGAAACATGATTGGTTGGATTAGAGGAATTGTGAATAATGTTAGGAGAATTGTGGATTTTGATTGGCTACAACTCTAACTTGACAGTTTCGTACTCTGCTCTCACGCTCCGTATATCTCCATGGAGCGAAAAAGCAGAGCACGAAAGTGTCGAGTTAGAGTTGTAGCCAATCAAAATCCACAATTCCTCTAATCCAACCAATCATGTTTCGTAGTTTCAGAGCGCTCAGAGAGCGAATGTCGGAAACACCCTGTGTTGCGTTGATTTTAGCATGTGTTGCTATAGCAACCGACGCAGACGAAGAGTTTTGGGAACATATTGGAGAAAGGTCTTTACGACTCTATTCTGGACTCTCCTTAATAACGTAAATCCACACGTAAAGGCCAACGCAGAATAGAATCTTTAACCGGAACCGCAATCGTAAGCGTAACCGTAGAATGCGTTAACGAAGGATAGGTATATTGTTTATCCTGCTTTAACTCATTCTTACGGTTACGCTTACGATTGCGGTTCCGGTTAAAGATTCTATTCTGCGTTGGCCTTAACAAATAAATCTCAACTATTCCCTCTAGTGTGAAAAGATATAAACACTTTCTTATATATAAAAAAATCGTTCGCCGGTATGCGGCGTGAATTGGTATTTTCAAGCGTTGTCGAGCATTTACCGCATTTACTGAGAAAAATAATTTTATCTGTTAATTTTTATAAAAACTTTAACAAACTGTCCTTATCAGCTTATTGATATAGAGAATCTCACCAACTTAATAAATATGCCTGAATACAAAATTGGTAAGTTAAAATTTACATTTTTGTTCCTATAAATAAAAACACATGTTGTGCTAATTTGAATAAATTTAAATTGTAATTGTCAGGAAAATTTTATTATAACATATGGACAAAATACTTATATTCAATGTACATTTAATAATATGATGAATTATTCTTTAATGTAGAAAGTCTCTGTGTTGCTTCCTCTCAAATGAATCTTTATAGTGATGTCGGTTCCCGCATTACTTAGAGTTAATTATTTTTACAAATTTATAAGTTTGTTAAACTCTTGTTAACAATTTCTGTTGCCAAAAAAGTTAACTTGATAACGATGACTTAAAGTTACTAAATTAATAAGTATGCTGTTTGGGCGCATTTATTTATTTATATATATATGTGGACGTCCACATGAAAAGGGCCCATTTTGTCGGTTCTAGTTTTCGAGTTATTTGCAATTTAATACTTTTTTGAGAAAAACCTTAATTTTTTTTTATTTTTTATTATCAATCTACATGTTTTGACAAGTCAAATCATGAGGTTTTCATTAATTTATCGTTAATTTAAGTGTTTAACTTTATTGGTTCTTTAGAAAAAGAAAAGGGCCCATTTTGTCGGTCCTTTGCAAAAATATTCCGTATTTTTGAAATGGAGGGTCAAAAAAATTAAAACCTCTTGATTTGTCATCTTTAAAGTACCCTGAACTCAAAACAATTATTATCTGAATAACTTCCGAGAAGAACCAGAGATATTAATGTTAGTCATTGATTACGTAGTCGTAGATGTAAAAAATGTCGATATTTCGTCAAAATTTCATAATAAAACCTGTTAAAATTTTTTTAATAAGTTTAATTTCTATTCTTTATCTTTAAATGACACAATAAAATTGTTCCCAATCATTAATCTTGTACAAAAATTGTTTATTAATAAGAAAATCGCCTTTTTTAGAAAAGGGCCCATTTTGTCGGTTTTTCGTATTTTTAAACAGAAAGGGGGGGTAAGGTGATTTTAAAAATTTTAAACCTATTGGTTTTTCATCTTTATGGTGCCTTAAACAGAAAACAATTATTATCTGAATAACTTCCGAGAAGAACCAAAAATATTGATGTTAGAGTCTTTGATTACGTAGTCGTAGAAGTGAAATTTTCGATATTTCGGCAAATTATTCATAATAGAGACTTTTAAAAAATTTTTAATAAGTTAAATTTTTATTCTTTATCTTCAAATGACACAATAAAATCGTTTCCAATCATAAACCTTGTAAAAAAATGGTTTATTAATAAAAAAATCGTCTTTTTTAGAAAAGGGCCCATTTTGTCGGTTTTATGTATTTTCAAAATTAAGGGGGGAAGGGGTGGTTTTAAAAATTTGAAACCTATTGGTTTTTCATCTTTAAGGTGCCCTGGACTGAAAACAATTATTATCTGAATAACTTCCCAGAAGAACCAGAGATATCACAATTAATAGGTATCACAATCTTTAATTCCGTTTTTCTCGAAATGAGGTATTTGTCACTATAAACTTTGAAATTCTGTAACTCATCGAATTTTTGACCAAAAAAGTTGTATGACCCCTCAAAATTTTCGTAATTTTGCAAGGAATTCGCCCATATAGATAAGTCCAATAGTGCCAAAATGGGCCCTTTTCATGTGGACGTCGACATATATATATATATATATATATATATATATATATATATATATAGTGTGTATACCACCGATTCTTGTGGACACATTTTTCTTTTAGATGTTTTGACGGATTCTGATAAAACTTGGTCGTGGTAGATATATTACGGTCACAAATATCTGAAATCAGACAAAACGATGTTCAAAACAATCTACAAAAAAATTTTCTAATGTTTGAAAAAAATTGATTTTTGTATTTTTGAAATAACTTTTTTCTTTATTAAAATTTTCATTAATTCTTGTCAAAATTGTTTTTCTGGCATGAAAACGAATCGATTCATGTGTATGAAGTATATATATTTCATCAAAGTTGATAAAGTAAATCGATATTTTTATTTTATACAAAAAATTAAAATTTTGCATTTTTTGAAATTTTATCTTAACACATTGAAATAATTATTCTATAAAAAAATTTTTAAAGTTTATGAAATGAAAAACTGGTTTATGTTATTTTGAATAATAATTAAGTACTACTTTTATAACTACTTGAGCAATTCATTCCCAGTGGGCACAGGGACGACTTAAAGACGTCCCTTTTTGTCCGCGAACAATTCGAGGACAATGATGGCAATGTCTCTGAGTCATCAAAAAGACAACTAAAAGACGTTCTATGTCTGGTCCAAAAGACGTCTAAAGGACGTCCAAAAGACGTGGTTTGGACGTCCTTTTTACATTTCTTCAGATCTTAAATAGACATTTCTTTTATAACATTTTCTAGGTTAAAACTCAGTAATATTTTATTAAATTTATTTTTAGTTTAATTTTATTTTTTCTAAAATATGGAGAAATAATGAAAAAATTTCTACGAAACTGGGATCGAACTCTGATACCTTGGGCTTGAAGAAGCACTGCGTCTTAAGCACCTCAGCCGTTCGAGGCAGATATGAACCTTTACAAAGTTAACGATCTTACTTGTCATTGAAATAAATTTAACTTAGAAAAATTCCAATGAATACATTCATGAACTTCTAAGTCCAAGTTGAATTTAGAAAATAATTATTTCTATTCATGGAAAATTTTCTATTTTTAAATGTTGAATTAAAAAAAAACGTCTTTTAGACATCTTAAAGCCATCTAATGGCCAAGACATAGAACATGTATAGGACGTCTTTAAGACGTCTTTTTGTACAAGTCCAAAAGACATCCTTAGGACGTCTTTTGAACAAGTGTGCCCACTGGGTTATCTTTTGTGATGTAAATATTTTGTATGATACAAAATTCTATAATTATCTTTTCAGCTAACATTTCCTTATCCGAATGGGGAAGAAAAGAAATAACTCTTGCTGAGAATGAAATGCCCGGTTTAATGGCATTAAGAGCAAAATATGGGCCATCAAAAGTTTTAAAAGGAGCACGAATTGCTGGTTGTCTTCACATGACTGTACAAACCGCTGTTTTAATTGAAACATTAGTTGAACTTGGAGCGAAGGTATAAAAATATTACGTCTTATTTATCCAGAACTTTAACTTATTTTAAACTCTACACAAATTTAAAATTCATTTTTGCTCTCACTTTTTTTTAAGTCAGTGGAATGCCATAGTCTTTTGACCAAAGTCAGCTTTTAAATATTTTCTATTTGTAAAAAACAGACAGGTACACTACAAATTCATATTTTACAATAAAAATAAGAAGAATTTTAATAAAATCCTTTTCATTTCGTGATATCCCTACAGAGTATTTTGAAAATTAGTTGGGAACGACTTTGGTCGAAATATAATGGAATGACTCAAGTAAGAAATTTAGCATTTGAATCTTATCTTCACTTATTTTTTTCACAATATTATCTTTTCCTTCATATTATGATGTCTATTGTTGAAAGGTCACAGGTCAAATATAAATAACACGTTACTTCTCTTTAATTGTTTTGATAAGACGAAAATCAATGATTTTGCCATTTACTTTTCTATTTATCCTCAAGGTGAAGTGGTCTTCCTGCAACATTTTTAGTACTCAGGATCATGCAGCTGCTGCAATTGCAAAAGCCGGTGTTCCGGTATATGCCTGGAAAGGAGAAACTGAGGAAGAGTACATTTGGTGCATTGAACAGACCCTTCTTTTCGATGATGAACAGCCTTTAAATTTAATACTTGACGATGGTGGTGATCTAACTAATTTAATTCATGAAAAGCATCCCGAATATTTGGAAAATTGTCGTGGAATATCCGAGGAGACAACAACTGGTGTTCACAATCTTTATAAAATGTTTAAGGAGGGAAAACTTCGAGTTCCTGCAATAAATGTCAATGATTCTGTGACAAAGGTTCGTTATTATTTTAGACTTATATTCAGTAAGAATTAATTAATTTATTATTATGAAAACAAATTGCAGAGTAAATTTGATAATTTGTACGGATGTCGAGAATCATTGATCGACGGAATTAAAAGAGCTACTGATATCATGATTGCTGGTAAAGTTTGTGTTGTTGCTGGCTATGGAGACGTTGGAAAAGGTTGTGCGCAGAGTTTAAGAGCTTTTGGTGGACGAGTGATAATTACGGAAATTGATCCTATTAATGCTCTGCAAGCCGCAATGGAAGGATATGAGGTATTTTTCTTTTATAAATGAGTTAAAATTTCTGAAGTGTAACAGCAAAATTTCAAATTGAGGCTCCGGATCTTAAAAGGGCATACGCGCGAACACGCGGCCAGTCAGTTGGCTCCTGGAGATAAAATTTTGAAGTTCAAAATTAATTTTAATATATTCTTTCTTGTACAACCGCCTTTCAAGGTTCATCTTCTTTTTCTTAACATTTTTTTCTACAATTTTTCGTTTTCTCGTAAATTGCAAAAAACGTGATTTTTTAAGTTAAGAAATTTTAATTAAATTTTGACTTCAACTCGTGACTACTTCGTTAAATATTAATATTTTTTCACGAAATTTACACACAATATTCTTGAATCTGTTCCAACAGTGATAATTTTTATTATAAAATAACGAGATATTTTCCAAAAAACTTCCTAACATATTGATGAACATTTTTGTCGCTGGAAGTTTTCTGAAACCAAAATTCTTCACTAAACTTTTTCAATTGAAAATGAGAGAATCATTTTTTTGACAAAATTATTTAAATAACTATTTACTTAGACATAAATTTTTTTTTAAAATTTTCAATCATTGCTTCACTTTTGGAATAGTTTTAAGAATATTGTGTGTAAATTTCGTGAAAAAATATTAATATTAAAGAAGTAGTCACGAGTTGAAGTCAAAATTTAATTAAAATTTCTTAACTTATAAAAAATCACGTTTTTTGAAATTTACGAGAAAACGAAAGTAGATGCGCCTTGAAAGGCGGTTGTACAAGAAACAATATATATTAAAATTAATTTTGAAAAACTTCAAAATTTTATCTCCAGAAGCCAACTGACTGGCCACGTTTTCGTGCGTATGCCCTTTTAAAATCCGGAGCCTCAATTTATAGTAGGGTAAGAATTCCTGAAGTGGTTCCTTATTTTCTTTTGGTTAATAAAAAGAAATGATATTTATATATATTTTAATGGTACATGATGTCACTAATAACACCTCCAAACGATTTTTCAAAATTTAATTTCTCGAAATTGTCTGAACCGATTTCCATATCTCGTGATAGAATCAATGGATTTTAATAAACCTTGATGTTTTGTAAACCTTAAATATTACAAATTTATTTGAAAACATAAAAAGATTATTGTTAAAAATTACTAATTGTTTAATTAAAAAATAATGTTCTCAACGTTTAAGAAAATTCATTCAAATTCTATTGACAGAAAATTTTATAAGTTTGACAGTTTTCTTTATTAACCGTTTTAATTTATTTGATTTCACCGTCCTACAAAATTTAACTTTTTTCTCACACAAAAAAATCAAACATTTTAGGAAACTAGGACCAAAAAAATCCCGTGCCTGGCCGTTTTGCTGGATCAAGTCGTTTGTGGCTTCTAGGGGTAAAACATCCCTTAAATAAAAGTGACAAGTTATATTTTTAAAATAGATTCAATTTGCCTAAAACTCGTTACTCGAGGGTTTTTGGGGTCGCTGATCCCGAATCCGATGTCAGTTTTAAAAAATTCAAAATTATAATTAATTATTATAACTATTCCGCCATTTTGAATTTTGAAAAACTGACATCTGATTTGTAATCGGCGACCCCAAAAACCCGAGAGTTACAAGGTTCAAGAGAATCCGATCAATTTTTTTATTTTGACAGCCGCAATATTGGATCCGCCATTTTGAATTTTTTAAAACTGACATCGGATTCGGGATCAGCGACCCCAAAAACCCTCGAGTAACGAGTTTTAGGCAAATTGAATCTATTTTAAAAATATAACTTGTCACTTTTCATTTAAGGGATGTTTTACCCCTAGAATCCACAAACGACTTGATCCAGCAAAACGGCCAGGCACGGGTTTATTTTGGTCCTAGTTTCCTAAAATGTTTGATTTTTTGTGTGTGGAAAATCGTGTCGTACGGTGTTTTCAGTTACAAGAGTACTATTATTAAAAAAACTTGAACTATAAATTAAAATAATTAACATTCTTAAATTATCCAGAACCATCCCAGTAAAAAAAAAGTATTCAGAATAGAAAAAAAGTATTGGTGATGACGTTCGGTGAATGCGTTTTCGCGACAAACCCGTATTGGTGGGTTACGGTGAATACATTTTGCTCACCGTGAATACTTTTTGTTTTAAACTCTCGATTTAAAGATTCCTAAGCAAAGTTGAGAATATATATGAAGAGCGTGAGTAACGTGATGTATAAAAATGGCTATTGCGAGAAGGAAATAAGAAATTTTGAGTAAAAACGAAAAATTAAATGTGAAAGAAAAAATGTCAAATGTTGATCGATTACCATATGCTTTACTATGCCTACAATGCATGACAGATTAAAGGGAGCATGACGTTACCGGCAGAAAGTTACTAGGAAAGGCGGAAAATTTTGAAATTGAAAAGAATTCACTTGGATTCACTTGGTGGAAATTTTAAAATTTTTTGTTTACAAGGTATTTTAAATAAGAACACAAATGTCCACCAATTAAAATAGAAGCGCAAGGCATGCGCGCTAGCGTTTGGTGAGGGTACCTGGCAGCTTTGGATCCTAGTAACTTTCTGCCTGTAACGTCATGCTCCCTTTAATCTGTCATGCATTGTAGGCATAGTAAAGCATATGGTAATCGATCAACATTTGACATTTTTTCATTCACATTTAATTTTTCGTTTTTACTCAAAATTTCTTATTTCTTTCTCGCAACAGCCATTTTTATACATCACGTTACTCACGCTCTTCATATATATTCTCAACTTTGCTTAGGAATCTTTAAATCGAGAGTTTAAAACAAAAAGTATTCACGGTGAGCAAAATGTATTCACCGTAACCCACCAATACGGGTTTGTCGCGAAAACGCATTCACCGAACGTCATCACCAATACTTTTTTTCTATTCTGAATACTTTTTTTTACTGGGATGCATCTTTTCTGTATACTTAATATTTAATATTAGTTAATTAAAATATAATTTGTGGATTCTTGTGAAGTACCTACATTCCTTCAGCTACTGTATTAGCGCCATTTTTTATTTTTATAGTCAATTGCTTGACTCCCCCTCCCCCTTAAGAGACTACGTGGTTTATGGACAGCCCCATACTTTCGAAGAAACATTTAAGTCATTTTAAACATAGTAAAGTATTTATTTCAAAAAATTCAGATTACTTTAAAAAATTTATTTGTTTAAATGTTCTAAATATTTAACAATTTTTCTTTAGCATTTAGTTTAATAGGTCTCTTGTATAAATTTCATACAGATTATTTTCAAAAAAGTATTGAAATTGGTTAAAAACTGTATACTGTAGGAGGTTTTGATTCAAGTGATATTATTTGGCCCCACTATGTGGTCGCACTGTCCTAATTACATGCTACAAAATTTGGAAAGGGGTATTGAATCTTTATAAAATTGTATTTTCAATAGAATTTGAATGAACTTTCTAAAACGTTGAGAACATTGTTTGATTTTTAATTAAACAATTAATTTTTTAATTAAGCATTGTAAAAAAAACTTTAGTTGTTTATAACTCAAAGAAATTTTAGTTTTTTAAAATATCCTTTGTAGTGTTAAATAAACTCATGACGAAGTCTACATTCTGCGTGTTTTCTATACACGGAGAGACCGAGATTACTAATTTTTATATAAAATCACACTAGAATTTACTATTTTCACATTGCAACCACCGGAAATAAGGGGACTTTTTGTATTTTTTACTATTTTCTACACTAAGTCACTAATCCCGACAAATGTTCACCAAATTAGCAAAGTTTCTTACTATTTCGTCCAATAGTTCCAAACAACTATAGTAAACTCAGAAGTATTGTGTACGTAAAATTACTACAGTCGTTTGTAAATGCAGAAAGAAAGAGTGAAAGAAAAAATACGGATTTTTGTCGCGGGTTTCCCGTCAATTCTTGACTAATGAAGGTAAATTGGAAGGATTTTTACATACACAGACACACACACACACACTTATATATTTGTTGGATAAATATTTGAAGACACACACATGTTTATTTCACTTATATGTATAGACGCGGTTAATTAATACACTAATACACAACTGCACGCACGACAACGAATTTCACTGCGAAAGTATACATCTTTGTTTCCTTATATATTGAATGATGAAAATTTACAGCACTTACGAGAAAGCAGTTTACTTTTAACAACTTATTATAAGACATAGTTCTTGGGACAGGAATAAATGCAAAATTAATTAATTTATAATGGTCAATTTCTGAGATAACGAACGACCTACGTTTCAATTTGTATTTAGTTATTGTAGATAATATCCATTTTACATACGCGAAACATAGTCACTGTCAATGATCGGAAGGCATAGGCTCATTTACGGAGATTGACGAAGTTAGCAACCAATAGAAATGCAGGCGCCATATGACTGCACTCGCTAGCCACACTTGCTCAACAAAAATTACTACAGTGGATCATAGATTTTAGTAGAAAATGTTTTCATTTGTCAGATTTTGTGTAATGAAATTAGAGAAAACTATAATCAATTTTTGCTACATTTACAACTCTTACACAAAGTATTAAAACTTGCTATTTCAATGTAGCAAATTTATCTATTTCTTTTGTAAATTTATCTAATTCTGTAGTACATTATGCTAAAAGTCCCCTTATTTCCGGTCATTGCAACCATTTTTAGTAATTTTTACGAATGTGGGTCTCTCCGTGTAGAATACGATAAATTTGAAATTTTGCTGTTACACTTCAGGAATTTTTATTCAAATGGTACAATTGCCCTCTGTTGCGGTATGTTTAGCAAATATTATGTTCAAGGTAACAACAATGGAAGATGCAAGTCCCAAGGGTCAAATTTATGTAACAACAACAGGTTGCAAGGATATTATTACCGGGAATCACTTCTTAAATATGCCCGATGATTCAATTGTTTGTAACATTGGACACTTTGACTGCGAAATAGACACCAAATGGCTGAACAAAAATGCCACTGAAAAAGTCAATATCAAACCACAAGTTGATCGTTACACATTGAGTAACGGAAGGTAAGAATTAAAAAAAATATTTATGTATATATATTACACGGAAAGAAAATTATATTAAATTTTGTAAAAAGTGCTTCTCAATTTAGGGGAAAAAATGCGACAAGGCGAAATGTTGGTATCAAAAATACTAAACAGTGAAAGGAATAATATGAAATTTAGTATAATAATATCAAATATCAAGAATTTTAATCTAACTTTACTAAATATTTTCCAAAACCGGTTGCAAGTTTCTATCAAATTTTCTAGGCACATTCTTCTTCTTGCTGAAGGTCGATTGGTGAATTTGGGATGTGCCACGGGACATTCTAGTTTCGTCATGAGTAATTCATTCACAAATCAAGTATTAGCTCAAATTGAATTATGGACAAAGGCTGATTCTTATCCACTTGGTGTTCACATGTTGCCGAAGAAGGTAAAAAATCTTAAATAGTAATAATAACGAAAAAATCTGAATTCGTTAAATTAAATGGAATTAAATATTGTGAGTTATTGTATTTTTAGTTGGATGAGGAAGTGGCTGCTTTACATTTAGAAAAATTAGGAGTGAAACTAACAAAACTCACGCCAACACAAGCGGAATATTTGAATATTCCAGTTGAGGGACCCTTCAAGCCCGATTATTATAGATATTAAAATTCGCTATGCGGCTCCACATTTAACCAAATGAATAAAATTGCATTTTTTCAAATAAATGTCCGAGTTTCAATTCAATACTTAAGTCACACGCAAGATTTTATATTTAAGCTTTTAATTAGAAAAGGGGAAACATTTGTAATTTTGAAATAAAATCTATTGTGCACAGCCTTTAATATATTTACTTACTATAATGTAATTAAAAGATTACGATTTAATTAATAGATTTATCTGCATTCACTCGTTTGTTTTGAAAATTAATTTTTGTGGGTTATTGAGATTTTTTATCTTTTTAAGGACTGTCTGAGAATAGATTTTAATTATAAGAATGAGTTTAACAGGGTATCTACTGAAAATATGATTTAAAATTCAAAGACAGATTCTTTATTTTTCAAGGACATTAAAATAGATATTACTTTATATTATAATTAGTATAATTTAGTATTAGTATAATTTCATTCTATCATCAAGAGTTCAAAATCTATATTGTAGATACATATTTCTTGAACTAAACGATATATTGGAATTATTTTTTGATCGATCAGAAAATTATTTTTTAAACATAGGTAAGTTTCAATCAAGGAATCAATTTAGAATATAGGTCCTTCTATGTTTTTAATTTTAATAACAAAAGTTGATGAATTAGAAGAAAACAAACATTTTTTAACTTCTTTACGTTTCAACGGCACGGTTGTCCTTTTCAGAAACTAGAAATTTATTAACAAATTTTGAAAAATATAATCAACTGTTTACAAAATATGTATAAAAAAATTATGACGTTTTATAAAATCAAAAATTATAAAATAATTATCAGTAAAAAATTATAAAAAAAATAATTTTTTAAATATTTAAAAAATATAACATTCTGAGAATTTTGTAAAATTTCAAAATGTTCCGAGCAACGTGAATTGCTATTAGACACTAAATAAATATAAAGCTGAGTCTCCAATAGGTGCCAATATGCATGTGCAAGTGCCAGTGCCAGTGCCAAACCCATTTAAAATGCATTGGAGATTGGCACTGACACTGGCACTTGCACATACATTGGCACCTATTGGAGACTCAGCTTCAGACAATTACAAAATGCGAAAAAATCTATACGAAGTTATAAGGTCATTAACCCATTTACAATAAGTAGGAATGAATAGGGTACGTCACAATATGATTAAACAATGAGATTCACAGGTATTTCCTATCATTCAGGAAATGTAAATAACACTTACTAAGATTTTCAGTATCACCTTTTTTATTGAACGAATTTTTTTGGAAATTAATATGAATCATCTCTAATATTAGACGTTTGTTCTTAATAGTTTGAAACGTAAAAAAATAAAAAATTTGTTCTATTTTTACGAACTTGACTTGGAGTGATCGATAAATTCTATTTTTATTAAATACTGACGAGTAATAAATTCAATCTACATATGAAAATGATATAAATTGAAGATCTACTTTCAATTGAGCTGCCGGATCGTAGAAGGGCACGTAAATTTTTCTCGGCCTAAATCAAAGTCCCCTGGACATCCAAAATTCAACTTCTGAATTTAAATGTTTAAAATATATATCCTTATAGGAAATTTCATTGCGCATCTTTTTTTTCTTTTAAATTTTTATTGTATCTATTACCGTTTTCGAAATATAAGGAAAAAACTGTTTTTTTAAAGAGCGAAATTTTTATTGTTTTTTTCACTTCAACTCGCGATTACTCAGTCAATTTTACGAATTTCTTAATGAAACAAAAACGAAAATACGCGTTATTTTATCCTACGAGTGACTAAAAAAGAAAAATGATGTTTTAATTATAAATAAAAAATTTTTTAATTTTTTATTGAGATATTGCAAAATTTGTAAACTGAAATTTTCACTAAGCGGGGAATTATGTATACGCAGAATAAAACTCTCCAGCTTACTATAAGGTGAGGAACGCGCGCTGGGCGTTCAGCCGCCAACGACTTTTAACATTCGCCATTTGTTAACTAATTGTTTAATTGAACTGTATCTTTCGGGAAAAACTTGTTTAGACCTTAATGAACAACTTTCTCGCTGGAAGTTTTTTGTTGCTCAAAATTTGCTCAACTTCCCCGCTTAGTGAAAATTTCAGTTTACAAATTTTGCAATATCTCAATAAAAAATTAAAAAATTTTTTATTTATAATTAAAACATCATTTTTCTTTTTTAGTCACTCGTAGGATAAAATAACGCGTATTTTCGTTTTTGTTTCATTAAGAAATTCGTAAAATTGACTGAGTAATCGCGAGTTGAAGTGAAAAAAACAATAAAAATTTCGCTCTTTAAAAAAACAGTTTTTTCCTTATATTTCGAAAACGGTAATAGATACAATAAAAATTTAAAAGAAAAAAAAGATGCGCAATGAAATTTCCTATAAGGATATATATTTTAAACATTTAAATTCAGAAGTTGAATTTTGGATGTCCAGGGGACTTTGATTTAGGCCGAGAAAAATTTACGTGCCCTTCTACGATCCGGCGGCTCAATTATTTGTTTAATAATGTTATAATAATTATTTATTTAAGAATTATTACTTACATTAAATTTAAACTAAATTTCTATTACCTCGCTCGGAGATAATTTTGCCAATTTTAATAATTTAAAAAAAATGAATATCGGTATAACCTGATTTTTTATCAATACGATCAGTGTTTTTTAATTTGATAATAATAATAAGTGATAAAAATGAAAACTTTTGACGTTCCGCCACTAAATGTCAACCCATTGATCAAGGTATAACAAATATAGAATATCAGAAAACTTGTAATACTTTTTAAAAAATTCTCAGTTAGCGCGATGGCTTTTTCTAATTGCCGGTATTTATCACGGAATTGTAAAGCACAAGGAATATTCAATTGAAGCAGCCATATTTCACGAGGAGGAAGAGCAGAGAATTCTATTAAAAAAAGAAGAATTTGCTCGTGAGGAAAATCTGAGAAATAAGGGTACAAAATTCTAAGTCTATTTGAATTGTATTTAATGCTTATCTATTGAAAATTTTAAAATAACAAAAGAAATTTTTTACCTTAGAAATCGCACGAGAAGTTGCTGAAGCTTTAACTGGTTTACGCGTTAGATTCGAAAAAATATTTCCTTCTGAAAATAGTGATGATTCTATAACGAAAACTGAATCAAAAGTGATCAACAAACTTGACATAGAAAATACTTTACAGGACAAATAGCTATCTATTAATGAAGCTAATACATACCGCGTTTCAAAATAATCAAAAATTAGAAAGACCAATTAAAAAATACATTTTTCTATGCAAACGGTCACCGGTACAGTCGAAAAGAATGTGCAACACTCTTCAATTTAAAGTTATATTCAAAAAATAATTGTTCCAAGAATTTGCCAAAAAACAATAAATAACGCATTTTTATATTTCTTTGAAATACAATTTCTTTGAAATTTTATTTACATTTTCAGAAGAATAATACTTTCTTGTAGACAACAACAGCCGCATCCGGTTGGACATAATGTCTCATTTGTAAACCATGCAGCCAAATGTTGTGTGTGACCACCATGTCCACAAACTATACAGAAATTGCTAGGGCCTAAAAAAATTAATTTCATGAGAATATTAAAAAAACATATTACTAAAATTATTAAAAATATTTTTTATCTCAATCAATAATTGTAAATTTTTGTTTTTAAACATATTAAACAATTTTTTGAAATAATAATTTAAGAATCCCATAAACGCATAAACCAATAAATGAAGGGTGGCATGACAAAAGGGGTCAAGCAACAATTTCATGATTTTACAGGAAGCGAAAAAAACATATTTAAAAATTCTATAGGTCATTAAAAAAACAAAAAAAAACCGTTTCGAGATATTATAATGCTTTACCATAGGAAAAACATTTTGATGAGATAAACCCAGAAATTAACGAGAAAAATGAATAAGTGTGTGTTGTTTTAAGGTTACGTCAATTGCGCATATTTTCTTTGAAAATTAATTATTAAAAGATTATACCATTTATAGAAAAATTGAGAAAATAATTTCTTAATATTGAATTGTTAAATCGAATGTGAAAAAGTTTTCTTTAAAAAAGTTGTTTGTTTTCGAGAAAATAATGAATTAAGTGATTACTTATAAGCAAGCAGTACAAAATTTTTCAAATTCAAATTATTTTCAAAAATATTTTAAAATAAAAAAAAGAATGATATTCATGTTGTTTACTATTACATTGAGAATAAAATTACATAAATATAAAAACATGAAAATTGAACAGTTCAGGTAAAACCTCTTCTTCGTTACGTTTTGTAAATGCTTCTCCTGCACGTCGTTTATTTTTTTTCATCTTCTTTTTTGTTAATAATTTTTTTCCGCATCTACGTGGCATTTACAAATTTGGAAAAATAATAGTTTTATTAAAACTCATTTAAAAACGCAATTAAACAGAAAATCCTTTTACAGAAATGTGTAAATGAATTTATTTGATTTTTTCATAAAAAAATCTCGATTTTGATAAAATTGTTGCTTGACCCCTTTTGTCATGCCACCCTTCAAATAAAATTGTACACTGTAACACTATTGTAAAAATTTTAATAAATTGATTTACAAGATCAATTTTATAATTAAAATTATTTTAAAAAATGTGTAATAAATTATTTATAAAATTTTGAATTAAATTTATTTTAAAAAACCTTAATATACATTACTACAAATAAACACGATTACTTTGAATATCAAAAAAATTTTTATTAAATTCAATTATATTTTCAAAAATTTCAGTTAAAATTATTTATAAACTTATTCAAAAATAATAAATCGGATTTTCTTCTTTATAATATAAAGTATTTAAAAATAATTTTAGTGTCTAAACAAATTGATTTTTAATAGTTTTTTAAATAATTTGTTTATAAAATGTTAATAACAAATTGTGATCTGCCCACGTTAATTATGAAAAAAGTTAGTAAATAATAACCGCGGCCGTACAAAGTGATACAAGACGTTAAACTCTATATATAATTGGGGCATTTCATGTCAAGTGATCAAGGTGTCTTTTGCACTGAGAAAAATGGATATTGAGCTTTAATATCTAGATATTAACGGTCAATATCTGTGACAGTCAAATACATAAACAGCTTAGATGTTTAAATTTAATATCCACAGATATTGGAAAAGACATGTTCACACATAACCTCAAATTTGTAGATTATACCAGTTAGCATCTGAGATATTAAACCATAAAGGCGGTTCCAGAATAGGTGCAAAAGGCAGGTAGCAAGTCCAAGTGCAAGTGCGATTCCTATATCTTTAGCATTGGTTCGCACACAAAAAATAGTTTTCTACTCGCCGGAGCGCTCAAAACCTGGTTTTAAGCTCCGTTTAGGAGAAAATTCTTTTTTTCAATGTTTAAACATTCTAGTCCCACTTTATCATTTATATGTCCTTTTAGGAAAAAACCTCAGCTTTCGTTTAAAAAAAAAAAAAATTGGGTCTTTCTCCCCCAAAAATTGAAATTTATTTTTAATTTTGATTTTTTTGGGTCAAAAATTTTTTTTTTTCAAAATGCTTATTTCCAATCGAAAGAGCATGAAAAAACTTTTCCAAAATGTACTTTGTAAAATTTGTATGTTTAATTGTTTAAGAGTAAAAAATTATTGAAATAAGCATTGTACTGAAAAACACAAAAATTTAACCCCCTCCCCCTCGGAAAATGTTGGACTAGGTAAAAAAATATTTTCACGAAAAATTACTATCTATTAGTACTACAAAAGCCCTAAGTTTTGCTACGATTGGAGAAAAATTTTTCTCCACCTTGATCACTTGACATGAAATGCCCCAATTATATTGTTATTTTATTAGGTATATTGTTATATTAGTATTTTTTAAACAAAATGTTATATAAATATACGAATAATTAAAGTGTATTACTTTTTCCTTAAATATTGAGACTGTTAGGATTTGTAAAAACTTATAGTGTAGCGCCAGTGCGCACAGGTGCCATGAGAGCCGTTCTTGCGAGTCATATATCAGTCGCTCGCGCTAAAGTTGAATTCAAACTTTCAAATTCGTAAAAGTTGTCGGATATACTTCCGATTAGTGCATATGTCCGATTTTAATGAAACTTGGTATACTTACGTAATTTTGTGCCCTGATAACGAATATCATCATGAAAATTGGCGCAAATTTGATTTTCACGATAAAAACCATAAAAAACACCATAAAAATGGGTTTGTTTGCGTTTAACTCGTAAAAAACGCAAAATTTTTAAAAATATTTTATACAAAAGATATAGATTTTACAAAAATAAACATTTTTTGTTTCCACTATTTTTTTCAAAAAATTGTTAATTTTCGAGAAAAATGCAAAAAACCATAAAATTCCATAAAAATTGGTTAAAATATACTTTCAACTAAAAGGACATGTAATTTTAACAAAATAAAGTTTCTTTATGTATTTTGGAACACTGATTACGAAAATCATCATGAAAATTTGCGCAAATGATCATTCTTTTTTAAACTGGGCTAAAATTTTCTAAGAAATTCAAATTTTCTATTTGTTTTTTGAAAAATTTATAAATAATGTCAAATTATTAATAATTAAAAAAAAAAATTTTTTTGTTTTTTTTTATTCGAGAAGTTAAAAATAAAAAATTTGAAAAAAATGAATTTAAAAAAAACAAAAAAAAAATTTTATTTAATTATTAATATTTTGACATTATTTATAAATTTTTCAAAAAACAAATAGAAAATTTGAATTCATTAGAAAATTTTAGCCTAGTTTAAAAAAGATGATCAAAATTCATCAATTTGTTTGAATGTCATGACAACTTTTACGAATTTGAAAGTTTGAATTCAACTTTAGCGCGAGCGACTGATGATGTCCCCCACTATGCATCCTAGAGCAGCTAGGCTGCTCAAACGTTGCATACTTTTGAATAATATTTTTACGAACAAGAAGTGTATAGATGTTTAGATTGATTTTTTTATAATTAGTATGACTAATCAACTAAACAAATATAATAAAAGAAATAAAAAATATTAATAATTAAAGGCTCTGGAATTTTTTGAAAAAAAATTATCTTCCCCCCCTTTTGACCTAGATCAAAATTTTTTTTTGCAAAATTTGCAGGAAAGAATAAGTAATAAAATGGCGTTTTTGCCAAATTGTTAAAATAAAAATTGTTGATGTAGTGTTCATTTGTTTATAAGCCAAAAATTTCTCCCCCCCAAAAACCAGTTTTCTTGTAAAAATTCAATTCGCTGCAAATTGTGATTCATAGATTGGCATTTCATGAAGAGAACCCAACAAAAAAAATTAATTTTCATCCGGCCAAAAATGTAGAAATTCCATTTTAAAAAATCATGTTTTTAGTTAACAAATGGAATTTCTTATAAACAATTTATCGAATCGAATTCAAATTTGGCAGATATCTTAAAGGTCTTGAGAGGTATATTTTTGGAGAATATCGAAAGAATTTGTTAACTTTTGTTCAAGTTATTAAACAAATAAGAAAGTGCCATTTTTTAAACCTGGCTCGTAAATCTGGGCTTTGAGATTCCACCTAGCAAAACTTTCTGCTGTGTGTTCTCAAGATCCAGAACTCAATTTGATATTCTGGGAGTTTACTTTAGGGATACACTTGTTAAATGTGAACATTCACTAAAATTTCTGGGAATAATTATGGATAGAAAATTGACTTGGTTACCACATATAACATATATAGTAAATAAAGCTACAAGGGCTTTGGGAATTCTTAAAATCATGACCAGAACATCCTGGGGAACTAATCCAACTCTAGCGTTAATGGTATATAAGGGTTTAATTAGCGCGAGTCTAGCTGGGGCTCGCCCTTATTTGCTGACACTACAAAAACTAATTTAAAAATACTAGACAGAAAACAAAACGCTTCTTTCAGGATAGTTCTAGGACTTATGAGGTCTACCTCCATTTCTGTTCTCTTGGCAGAGGCGGGTGAACCTTCCCTCTCCCGACGAAGAATAGTCCTATTAAATGCATTTTTGCTGAGAAACTATAAATAGAAGGATAATCCACTGATTCCAAAATTGCAATTACTAAAAGAAAAGCTCTTATTCCGTAAACTCAAAAATTATGAAACACGGTACACAATTTTAAATACATATTGCAGGGTGGTCCCCGTAGCTCAAGATAGGTTCAGGGTCTTTCGGACTTCATACTTCGACTGGGATTGGAAAGCGATTTCCTCCCCGGTGGACTGTGATCTCTTTACTGGCTATAAATTCAAAAGTAATTCTCACTCTGAAAGATTTTTTAGAGAACATATTCAAATGAGATATCTGGACTATAATGTCATCTACACTGACGCTTCATACGACAGAAAGCTTTCAGAGGCCTCAGTTGCAATTTTTGTCGAGGAGCGAGACTATAACTCTGGAACCCACCTCCAGTTTGGTACCTCAGTTCTTACGCCGGAATTGTATGCCATTTTTAAAGCGGTACTGTACGCCGAGATGCACTCACTAAAAAAGGCCCTCATTGTATCTGACTCACTATCGACGTTAAGTATCATTTCTAATTGCCTAAAATTTAAAAACATACCAGAAACTACTTACAAAATTCTTATATATATACCTTTACAAACTCTTCCATAAACATCAAAATAAGCTTTTTGTGGGTTCCTGGACATTCAGGCCAGTAGGTAACGAAAGGGTTGATATGACTGTGAAGCTAACATATTGCTATTCGAATCACATATATTTTAAACCTCCAATAGTCGATCTTAAAAAAGAAGTCATCCTTACAGATATGGAAGCATGGCTTGCAAAATTGTGGCCCTACACAGAGGAACAATCCAATAATATCTATTTTGTTAGAGTAAATTTTGAATCTAGCAGACCCTGGTTCAAGGATATATCGCGACCCAGGAGGGAAGTTGTAACTATAACTAGACTGAGATCAACACATATTGCAACTGCAGATCATCTATGTAGATTTTATAAAAACGCGAACCTGAGCTGCGGATGTGGATCGATGTGGAGAAGTCTCGAGAATATTCTTTATCATTGTCCCATTTTTGAACAAGCAAGGCTAAAATACATCCGATTCTTGAATAAAAAATTCCCAGGCTTGAATCCGAGAGAGATCTCGATGGATGACTTAATGTACAACCCAGATGAGGAACTCGTCATAGAGCTGGGGGCTTTGTAACCTCCGGCGGAACTAATCTGTGAGACATGGGGTCGAGTGCCTTGGTGCTCATTCCCTCTGCTTCTTCGTACCGTTCATGTAATATCAAAACGATCACTTACTATGAATTAACTAAATAAAGGTCCTAAGTAAGGGGAAGGATTGATGTGCGGTGTCACGGCTCTTTTTCTCTTTGATAAAAAAAACCTGACAGTACTATCCTTAAAGAATGTTTTTTATTTTTTTTCGCAATATTTTTTTGGAACAGAACAGAAGACTCTTGACAATAACATACTCAGACTATATAGACAACAATTAGATCGACTATGTGGATTGCCTGTTCCTTGTTTTCCTCTTCCTAAAAGACATTCAAATGGGTTAGATTCATGCTGCTGAATTGGACAAGATTTACTCTCAACTAGTCATGTACACATGGACACGAATCAATTTCAATCACTCTACATTCTTCTACTATATTTTGTTTGTTCTGACAGTTGGCTGAGCCAGAAGTCATTTAAAAAGAAGAAGAACCCTTTACCGCCCAAATGTACAAAATTTTGGCATAAAGTTCAAGGACTTATTTCGGTGCTTAAAAATCAATACAAAAATTCACCAATCTTCATTTCTTATGTTTTCATATGCATTCTATCGAATGGGGCTAAAAAACAATCAAAAATTTATAAACAAAAAAGTTATTAATGTTTTTTATTAAGGCCATGATTGAGAAATTGCATGAAAAAAGTGTTTTCCTGCCTCTCGTCTCACTTCTAATTGTAAGTAGTTAGAGATATCTCGTTCTTATTTATTAGGATAATTAGGGGAATTTGTGCTGATAAAGAATATTCTCGAAATTTGCAAGTAATTTTTGAAATAAATATTGAAAAACGTAATTATAAAAGTTGGATATTTGGCCAAAGTGACGGACAATATGGCGGCGAGCACACAGACAAGTGGATCTATATGTCGGTGGTCAAGGAGGTGGCGCCAATTCTCGGTAGTGACCGCGACTTGAACAACGAAAATGTCGCAACCTAAAAGGACTCCACTTTCAATCGTTAATAAAATAATTTCCTCCGAATATTATTGTAAAATCTGAGATGAGCGCGTCTCGGAGAGCCTTCCTCTATCACCCCTCCAAATATGAAGCCGAAATATTTTATCCTCTAAACAATTTTTTCAATAATTATTTATCAAAATTTTGCATAATTCTGAGATGAGCAACAATCCCAGAATATTTACTAAAAATTCACGACTCAAAATATTATTTTCTTTTTAAATGAGAGTGCGATCACAAAACCATATTTTCTCCCACCTGCCCTTAAAAAATCCGATCTTTTCAAATTCTTGGCTAATTTTCAATTTTTTCTACTATAGTAAAACATTAATTCCAAATGTTCCAAATAACGTGACAAAAATATATAAGGTAGAAGATAGGACTATTGAGAAAATTAAAATTTTAAATGGCGGCTCAAAAATGGAGTCTGAAGTTCAATATTTTTTCAAATTTCATTCAAAACTACCAAATTGTTAAAAGTGTTTACATTAACTTGAAATTTGTTACTCGGGGGTATTAGGGGTCGCTGATCACAAATCTGAAACTCAATTTCAAAAATTCAAAATGGCGGATCCAATGTGGCGGACAATTTCTCTAAAAACTCATTAGATTTGCTTTTTTTATTTTCTGTTTGTTTTCGGTTTCGCTGATTATGAATCTGAAATACAATTTTCAAAATTGAATATGGCGAATCCAACATGGCGGTCAAATTTTCAAAAAATCATTAATTTTGCATAAAACTTAATACTCGGAGGTTTTTGGGGTAGCTGATTATGAATTGGGGAAGAGTGGTCTTATGTCGGCACCCCCTATTTTAAGAAATTGACAAAATACACCTTTTTACTCTTCATTGCATTAAGATTACAAAAGCCATTCGATATCGTTCTCAATAACATATACTTGTACGAAAACGATCGCTGAACACATGAACACAACTAAAAACTCACCAAAGTCAATAAATTCAATTTTTTTATTATTTTCATCCAAATATCTTAGTATGCCGACTAAGGACTAAGGATCTTAAAATTCAAAGTCAAATTAAAGAAAACAATTTTTTTATCTCCAGCTTGAAGCTCTTGCCCTTCGAAAATCAATATTCACCAGTTTTAATTTTATTAACCCCTTCGCTGTGAGAAGAAAAATCTTAAATGTGGTTCCAAAATGTTCAGAAATTTTTAGACGAATAAAATTTGTGATATTGGGTACACTTGAGAATTCGGGGTCGCTAATTTCGAATCTGAAGTCAGATTTTCAAAATTCAAAATCGCGGATCCAATATGGCCGGCATATATTTTTTTGGCTTCACTTGAAACTCGTTACATGGGGGTTTTCGAGATCGCTGATTACGAATATGAAGTCAGATTCTTGAAATTCAAATGGCGGATGCATTTTTTTGAATTCATTGAAATCGCTTGAAACTCATTACTCGGGTTTTTTGAGGTCACTGAGTAGCAAATCTTAAGCAAATCTGATGAATTAAAAAATATATCCGCCATTTTGAATTTCGAAATTCTAATATTATATTCGTAATGAACGACCTTGTAGACAATTAAATAAAATCGTGTGAGATATTAATTTGACTTCAAATTGGGATTCAGTGTCGAAAATACCATAAATGGCGTATGCATGGTGTAAATTTACTTCTTTTTTGTGTCTTTTATTAAGTTTTTTGTATGTACGTCTATAGGCGTACCTCACACTGAAAGCCCACTTTAGAATGTAAATCTATAGACCTACCCTCACACTCAAGGGGTTAATGCCCTTTAAAGAATTCAAGTTAATTAAAGGGCATTAACTCCGCAACTAATGATTCTATTAAACAGCAATAGGGTAAGTCCGGGGGAGATGGCCATACGGGAGAGTTGGCCAGTTCAAATATTTTACAGAATATCTAAAGAAATATCACTTATTATGGGGTATTCTTCAACCTTCTGTGATTCATATTAAATCTAAACAATAAATTGATGAAAAATAATAAAACTGTAAGTGTAATCCTTGTTTATTTTTTTTGCACGGGTCTAAAATAAGTTGAAAATTTTTGATTTCTTGTCACCATATTGTTATTTTTTAATATAATTTAAAATTTTAAATCTTAATGCGTAGTGTTTAACCCACGCTTCGATATAAACAAAAAATGAAAGGGAAAATTATTTTATTTATTTAATATTTTTATGTTTACTTTTATCATTAATTATTGGGTAAGATGGCCACTGATGACTTTTATTAAAATTTTTTGATGTTAATGTTATATACTTAAGAAATATTAATGAAAAACAAATTAAAAATGTCTGAGAATAAAATAATTGATCCAATAGACACCAGAGATGGAGATTTATTTGTAGGTTGACGCAAAAGTTACAATCAAACAACGTTAATTGAAGATTGGATTAAGTGCAATATTTGAAATTTTTGGGTACATAAGAACTGTACTGAATGTCATGAAAAATGTTCAAAATACGACCAGAAAAGGAGGAAAGTAATGTGGACGATTAGAAATTAAATTTAAGTTAAAATTAAAAAATTATAGATAGTGGCCATCTCTCCCGCACACATGTGGCCATCTCACCCGGACATTCCGGGAGAGATGGCCGAATGCACTTTTTCGAAAATGTAAATTTTAAGATTGTAGCTATGAAAATATTTTATTTTATGTTTCGTTTTTTTAAAGTGAAGTGTTCAATATTCAATTACCAATAAAAGTTTAGACAAAAAACGCTTTATTATAATTTTTACAGTACTTTGAAAAAACTATGGCCATCTACCCCGGACTTACCCTAAAGTGAATTTAGGTTCTGGTCACGTGATTACAGAGAATTGAATTAGATAAATATGAACAACGTAACAATAGAATAGGAATTCATTAAGATTCTGGACAAAAACGGAATTGGTTAGAAATTTAAGAGCATAAAAGTGCCAAAATCCACTTTAATTCACCCCTTCTTACTGGAGAGCTATACCATCGGTTAAAGAGTCGCACAAGTATTTATCAAAATAACAATCCAAAGTGAATAAATAAATAAAAATGGTGATTAAATAAAAAAATTAAAATTTTTATTACCTCTCACAGAAATGTGGCAAATTGCACATTGAAAAGTTAAGCGTTTGCAATTACTGCACTGCGGACCCTTGCCTGTCTTTCCGCATGACGAGCATTCACTTTGATATTCAATACTTTTGCTTATATCCGTCTGCGATGTGCTAACATGCTTCAGTACTTGAGCTCTTGCGTCTAAAAGTTTCCATCTATGCAAAACTTCTGCATAAGCTTTTTTATATCCATCATAGAGAGCAATATATTTTTCATCAATTAATCTAGAAAAGAAAAGCAGTATTTACTAAATAAATGAAATAAATTTGTAAAAATAATATAAAAAAATAAAAATTAATTTCTATAAATTGAATCTAATTTATAATAACAAAATGTATTTTTAATAAAAATTCGAAAAGTGGAAAATTATTAATTAAATAATTAAAAACTAAGCTCAAGTATTAGGTACCTAACGTTGCGACCGTATTCTCTGAATGCATCTTGAATAACTTTCAGATCATCTAAAGTCTCCGACCAAGAATTCGATCGGTTTTGTTTCAAATTTTGAAAATTCCATCCTTCAAGGCTCGTATCTGCGGGATGTATCGTGTGATATGGAGATCCACCAGGCTGAAATAAAACTTCATCTTATAAAGAAATCTTTGTTGCTAATTATTATAAATATGAAATTCAGCATAATATTCCAAAACTTTTTTCAACTAATGTTGTACGATTTTCACAAAAACATATTTCATCAGTTTAAATAAAATAGAAAAAGTTTTTTTTTTTGAAAGAAACAAATGAAAATTATTAAAAGAATAACAATTAAACAAAGTTGTTTTTATATGTAGCAAAATTGTAGTGTACATTGAACACAAAAGTTTTTCACTTGATGCTTCTCATCTCAATATAATATATATTAATAATTCAACATTTTCAATTTTAACTTTATTCAATTTAATAAATTTAAATTGAAAATTAATTAATTAACTATAATGTAATAAAAGTTGAGGGTTTGGAAGGGATAACTGCCTGCTACGCATGGTTCAAAGAGACTATACTAGTCAGACAGCAGTGAGCGTATCTAGGCCTCTCACTGTTGTCTTACTGTTACACAAAAAAACGTCCATGAATAATTAAGGATTGTCCAAGGAGTAGTGAGGGGCAAGGGAATGGTTCCCATTACTTCAATGTAAAATCTTGCATGTTTGCAACCTCAAAAAAAAATTTCAATTTTATAAGTTTAATAAAAAAACCTATATATTTATTTTATTGAAAGAAAAAAACATTCAAACATATTTGCGTGACATTTATATTTCTGAGATGTCTTTCTTTGACATAAATTATAAAAAAAGTTTGATTTCTAAAGAAAAAGCTTTAACAAATCGTGTTTTTTATTAAATAATTGTATGTAATTTGTTTATTTATAAATTTATAATATTTTTTATTGTGGCATTCGAAAGAGCGGTTTCGGAGCTTTAAGAAAAGTATATTTCAAAATTTTTATCACTTCGTTATCATTCTAAAAAGTTCTGTCGAAGTTTAGGTAAAATTTTTGTACATTTGGACCTTTAAGGGTTAAACAATATATTGCTTCTTTCTGTTACACTACAATTATTATAATTCGTAATAAATGGAATTTATCAATCTTCCAAGTAAAAAAAAATGAAAAACAACTTTTAACGTTTCGACAACTCATCTGTCCTCTTCAGAAACTAATAATTCAATTTTTTTTTATAATAGTACTCTTATAACTTAAAATTAAACGATTTAAAACGGTTACTTACCGACAATGCAGATCTAAAATGGTTAAAACTCTGCAACGACCGTTTCTTGGAAAATATAAGATATTATGTCATTATAAAATTAGGTAATTCATTTTTTAACATAAATGCACAGGATGAGTATTTTGTTTCTTGTAATTATTTAGAAAACTATATTTTTAGAAAGTTAAATATGAACAGTTTCAAATATCCCAAACGCCAACGACCTTTTCTTGAAAACAACAAAACAAAATAATTTTTCCATGTGAGTAACTTAATTTTAATAAAAAATACACATAATAAAATTCATTACACACAAAAAACCCAGTCTCATTTTTGTTGCATCTCAAAATGAGACAAAATTATTGTCAATAAATTAACTATCATGTGCTACTGAACAGCTGTTACTTATACACTTTACAAAAAATTTTTTTTATTGTTTTCTGAATAGCAAATGAGTCTCATCCTTTGTATTTTCGTTCAAAATTACATTTCCCAAATGGAAAAATGATTTTGTTTTGTTGTTTTCAAGAAAAGGTCGTCGCAGTTTGATCTGTATTCAAAGGCCTGTTCCAGAAAAACTGTTCATATTTAACTTTCTAAAAATACAGTTTTCTAAATAATTACAAGAAACAAAATACTCATCCTGTATATTTATGTTAAAAAATGATATAACAATATTAAATCCTTGTTCTAATAACTTTGGACATTGTTCTTAATTTTCTTCTTGATTGATTCTAAAGAATATTTAGTTTTATTTTTGCAGATTATATAATATAATTTGCTAGAATAATAATGATGAGCGAATTTACCCTCATTTAAAGGTAAAGTCGCTCACAACAAAAAGGCTTATAAATAATTTTCTGTTTCATATTTTAATTTCTTTATGCAGTAATAAGAAAGAGAAAGGGTTATCGCCTAGGTAGAAAAGAATTGAAAAATTGAGCGAAATTAGCCTCTTTTACGGTACTAACCCAGCATATTATGTATTACCATTTGGGAGAAAATTTGTTTGCGTTAGTTAAATGCTGTTTTGAACAATATTTGTTTGTTAAACAAAATTGATAAAATTATTTAATTACTTAAAATTAATAAGGTCAATTTTTAAAATTAACAAAATTGATTTTACTCCAAACGGGATTCTTGTAATAAATTATAAAAATGTTTTACACGTAAAAAAATATAATATTATTATTGTTACGGCTGAACTCCGTTACTTTTTATATCATAAATAATTATTTACAATGTCTGAAAATCAAAATTATAAACAACAAATTACACAACATGAGGTTTTGTTAACAAACTTTAAAACATTTACACAAAACAACCCTTTGTAATTTCACAAAGGGACATTCTTCGCTTTGATAATTTTAATCCAGTGCATTTCAATTAAATAAAAATCCAATTCTATTTTAAATAAGAGATTCAATTGAATTTAACATTCCTTCGATTTTTGCAATTTTCGGGGTGAAAACCCTAAAGAAAATAATACTATATTTCTTAATAAATTCCTTTTGTTTGACAAATAGGCCAGTCGGTGAGTGCCTTTTTGTTAACCTTTTTGAGAAATAGTTAGAAAATATTAAAGTATAGTAAATTGCCCAATATAAGGAGTGGTGCATCCAAGTCATTGAACTCGGATCATGCCACTGCATAAATCTGCAAGCTTGCAGAATTGGCTTGGCAACAGTCAAGTGCAATAAACTTAACATACGATTTCCCCATTAAATCGTCTTTCAATAAAATTGATTGACATAAGGAAATCTGGGCAGTTGAGTTTAGGCCGTGTAGCCGACAGCTAGCCCAGGCCAAAAAGCCTGTAGTTTTCTGTCTAGGCAATAGAAGCCTGAAGTTTAAGTCCGGCAAGTTAGTCGTGTTGATGTGAAATAATCTCAAAAGTTTAAAGAATTTAATAAGAAGTTTGTTGAGAAAAGCGAATTTAGTTGAGAAAAATATAAATAAATAATAATTTTAAAAAAAGAAGTTTGAATTAAAAAATATATGATTAAAATAATAAAGAATAAATAAAGTGCTATAATTAAAAAGATAAAAAGTAAAAGATAATATTGATCTTAAAAATAATTTAAAAAATAAAAGAATTAAAAAGAAAAGCTTGGTGTACAAAAAACAAATTGTCTCTTAATATTTCTTAATGTCAAATGTTAACTTTTCATAAATCTAATTTTTCTTTCCTTTTCCCATACCATTTAAACAATGAATTAATTCCTAGAGTATCTTCTACACGCGACCTTGGTGTTACTTTTTCCTATGATTTAAGTTTCAATGAACATATAACATCTTTAGTCTCTACTACATCTAGAATGCTCGGTTTTCTTATCAGATCCAGCAAAAATTTTAGTAATATTGCAACTTTTACCTTACTCTTCAATGCTTTGGTACGTTCTCCAGCAGAATACGCATCGTTAATATGGAATCGACAAACTAAAAAGGATACTAAAACTATTGATAAAATCCAAAAACGGTTTTTGAAATTTCTTGCTTTCAAGAAGGGTGGATTTTACGCCCCTCGAAGATGTGTTTATGTTGAGTTGTGCGAACGATTTGATTTTTTGACTATGGAAGAGAGACGTATAATCAATGCTACTATATTTACATTTTAAATTATAACTTATACCATTGACTGCAAAGAATTATTAAGACTAATTAGCTTTAGGATTCCACGTCTGTCTTCCAGGGACGTTTCACCTTTTTATATGGGCCAAGACGACTTGAATCTAATTAAAAAATCTCCAATTTTTTTTGCGTGCTACCTAGTGATGCATACGATCCGAGAAAATCGTTTACCTCGTTCAATTTTTCTCGATTTGTGAGAAGTTTACGATATATGACAACTGTTAATTGAAATTTTATTTAATAATGGAATCTCAAGATAATTTAGAAGTTGCTTTGGAAAGTAGTAGCACGCAAACAATTGGGTATATTTTTATTTTTTGAATATTCTTGATTTTTGTAAACTTATTAAAATTTTTCACATAAATACCTATAGCAATCATGAAACTGATATACCGCCATCAACTGAAGCTTTTAAATACAGAAAGAGCAAAGCAAGTAGAAAATCTTTAGAATCTTCATTTAAGTATTCGATTGTAGATGGATTGAAAGTCGGTACTTGCAAACTATGTATCGAAAAAACAATTATTGTTAAAATGAAAGATTCAAATACGACAGGTTTAAAAAGACATCTTAAACATTTTCATCCAGAAGAATTCGAAGAAACTTATCCTAATCAGAAGCAAAAAGTTCATGTAAATTTTATATTAATTTAAAAACAAATTTAATTGTATTAAATAGTTCTTATGATTATAAAAATTAGATTGTAAATGTATTGGTATTTAAATTATATTATGATTTATGATTTATGATTTATGATTATTTATTATTTATTATTTATTATTTATAATTTATTATTTATTATTTATTATTTATTATTTATAATTTATAATTTATTATTTATTATTTATTATTTATTATTTATTATTTATTATTTATTATTTATTATTTATTATTTATTATTTATTATTTATTATTTATTATTTATTATTTATTATTTATTATTTATTATTTATTATTTATTATTTATTATTTATTATTTATTATTTATTATTTATTATTTATTATTTATGATTTATTATTTTTTATTTATTATTTATTATTTATTATTTATTATTTATTATTTATTATTTATTATTTATTATTTATTATTTATTATTTAGGGTCATTTGGGGTAAATGTAAACGGTTTATCTATTTTTTACGAAAAACATCAGTTTTTTTTTGTTAAAAGGTAAAATGGACGGATTTTTTTTTGCATGAACTTGTTACTGGAGCTCCCTAGAAAAATTTTATGAGGTTCAAAAAAATATTGATACGCCTGAATCGTCTACAACTGACTATTTACATTTACCCCGAGATTTTGAAATTTGCCTAAAATTCGGGGTAAATGTAAACACCTCTGTAGTTAAGCGAGGTTTAAGAAACAAGTTATTTCAAGCATACTACTGTCTTAAGGGATGGAAAAACTGAAAAAAAATTATTCGTAGACGTATAGTAAATCAACCAGTTGACTGATAATGTATCATATAAAATAAACAATCAACCATTACAAAATTAGTAATGTAAAAACTTGAATAACTTGAACAAATTTTAATAGATTTTCATTCAACTTGGTAAAAAGGAGTTTTTAAGGTTGCTGAATAAGAATCTAAAATCGAATTTTTGAATTTCAAAATGTCGGATCTAATAATTTATTCAATTATTTTCTTTTAAAATGTAGTTGGAGTACTGTTTACATTTACCCCGAGTTTTCGAATTCTCGGGGTAAATGTAAACACTTAATTATTTATTAACTAAATTGACGAAAATCAAAAATCAAAGTCAATTTTTGTTGGGGCATGAATAAGGAAGAATTACATATTTTTGTTTGATTTTTAAATTTATTTTTATGCAAATGCGAGACAAAATACTAAAACAGAAAAATTTTCAATTTCAAACTTTTTTGCATTAAAAGATAACTTACACTAGGGCATTGCCAATTGTCAAAATAAAATATTAGCAATAGTCAGAACATCTTGTAGGTGAGCTGAGGTAAAAATATTGTCGTCGTACTTATTTTTTAATTTGTAAATTTAGCTGAAACATCTACTGTTTACATTTACCCCGCGTTTACATTTACCCCAAATGACCCTATTATTTATTATTTATTATTTATTATTTATTATTTATTATTTATTATTTATTATTTATTATTTATTATTTATTATTTATTATTTATTATTTATTATTTATTATTTATTATTTATTATTTATTATTTATTATTTATTATTTATTATTTATTATTTATTATTTATTATTTATTATTTATTACTGGTATTTCTTAAAAATATTGTTTTGAATTCTTATAATTTGATTTATTCTACAGACTTTTGATGAAGAAACATTCAATAAAATGACAGTAGACTGGATAACACTAAAATATTTAGACCACGTCTATATGGCCAGTGAACTGTCAGAATAAGGTGGTTTAATTATTTGGCCAGTGACGAGAAATACATGGTGATTATACATCAAAGAAAAAAACTGGCAGAATAAGATGATTAAATTATTCTGCCAGTGCACTGGCAGAATAAGATAGTTTTACTATTTGGCCAGTGTATTAATAAAGAGCCTATGAGATTTAAATACATATGTTGAATATTTGTTTATATAACGTAGTACTCTGAAAAAATAAAGCGTGTAATTAAATTTAATTAATATATAATGCATCCTTCCTCCATAATACTTTATTAAAAAATTTATTAATTTTTTTTTGTTGGAAGGGGGTTGGTTTTGGGTTCGATACCTTCCAGTACCAAATATAATGTCAATTGACATTATAATTAATATAATGTCAATTGACTTTATATTTGGTACTGGAAAAATATAACTTACTTTCAAAATTACAAGGCATCACTGTTGACAATGCTTCGTCAAACACCTCATTTATGGAGAACTTGTCTACATTAATACCGGAATTCAATGCTTATGAACAACATTACCGACGTTTCGCTCATATTTTGCATCTGGGTGTTATGGCGTACCTTGGTGTTCTCAAAATTGATAACATACCTGAATCAAATGAAAACGGAGAATTCGAAGAATCGGACATCGACATTGAAGATGAAAATTTGAATTCTGATGAAAACGAAAGAAAATCGCCACTTTCAAAACTCAGAGCTTTGTTTTCTCTACTCAAAAACTCCGAACAATGGAAAAACAAGTTGCATATTTGCTGTAATGTCTGTAATGTCTAGGCATTGTCACCAAATATAGATGTTGGAACAAGATGGAATTCAACATTAGCAATGTTAATGTTTAAATAATTTTTTTAATATTATTTTTTACTTTACTATTTTTTCTATTCTCATGTATATATATATATATATATATATATATATACAATTATTTTAATCATAATGATTCTAAATTTATTAGGTTGACTCTAGCATTTGAAATGAAACCATCGATAATCATGCTCTGCGAAAATAATATTCAATTAATGAAGTATATTCTTAACATTCAAGAATGGGGACTTTTGGAAATTGGATCTACATATTTACAGAATTTTAAAATTCTATCAGATAGACTAAGTGGAGAAAAATATGTCACACTGCCTTCAGTAGTAATTGGTTTCAACATGCTGTTAGACAAGTTGTAAAATGCAAAAAACGATCTAATTTTGAAGGACAATAGAACGCCAATGGACTATATCCTTTTGGAAGCACTAGAAAGATTATTAGAAAAACTGTTAAAACATTACCGAAAATGTCACTGGGGATATTGTGTAGTATTGCTTTTAGATCCCCGTTTTAAAAAAGAAACGTTCCAATTAACACAATGGGGAAAAGAAATGGCGAAAGAATCTGTGAAGAAATTTGAGCAAACCTAAAAAACTACATACTACAATAAACCACAGGTACATACACTACCGTCCGAAATTGTGCGAACGCTAACATCTCGAGCTATTAAAAAACACACCCGCACAGAAACAGTGATAACTTGGTTAAAAATGAAGCTAGATGCTTTTTTTAAATTGCATTGGAAAGCTTATTAAATTTCCAATGAAATGCTACTATGTTAAGTTGTATTGCATAAATAGGAAGCGAGATATCATGTTATAACGACAGAAAAATAATTATATTTTTTTCAGAATTTCTTACTCTGACTTGGACTCCTGGCACAGTTTAGCAAAGTTTATGAAAAAAATTGTTACTTTTACAGACTATTCCTTGTAACCTAAGCTTTAAATAGAGACCAAGAACAGCAAAAAATATTTACGGGTTCGCGAGATATTAAAAAAAGAGTCGGACCGTGCAAAGCAGAATTTTCAATCATCGATTTCTCTAATTCGCCGTTGAGTCAATTACTTGTCTGTGAAAAAAGTGTCGAAAATTAATTTTACCAAGTACATTCTTACTGAGATCCATTTTTTAATTTAATTTATTAAATATCGATATTTAAAAAGTGGATCCCAGTAAGAATGTACTTGGTAAAATTAATTTTCGACACTTTTTTCATAGACAAGTAATTGACTCAACGGTGAATTAGAGAAATCGATGATTGAAAATTCTGCCTTGCACGGTCCGACTCTTTTTGTAATATCTCGGAAACTCGTAAATATTTTTTGCTGTTCTTGGTCTCTATTTAAAGCTTAGGTTACAAGGAATAGTCTGTAAAAGTAACAATTTTTTTCATAAACTTTGCTAAACTGTGCCAGGAGTCCAAGTCAGAGTAAGAAATTCCGAAAAAAATATAATTATTTTTTTGTCTTTATAACATGATATCTCGCTTCCTATTTATGCAATACAACTTAACATAGTAGCATTTCATTGGAAATTTAATAAGCTTTCCAATGCAATTTAAAAAAAGCATCTAGCTTCATTTTTAACCGAGTTATCACTGTTTCTGTGCGGGTGTGTTTTTTAATAGCTCGAGATGTTAGCGTTCGCACAATTTCGGACGGTAGTGTAGCAACTACAAAGTCTAAACTAGGGGACTTTTTTCAGGGTGGTAACTAGTTTTAGTTTACCAATTTCCCTGACAATTAACTGCCATTAAAATTACTTTCCCTGACAAATTCTTTTTACACGAAAATTTATAAGTTTCACTTTTAATAAATTCTAAAAATTACATTTATAACCACGGACCAACACGGAAACGAAAAAACACGAAAATTCGTGTCGTGTCCGTGTCGTGTCCTGACACAACACAAATTTCGATTGGTAATTCGTGTCGTGTCAAGGCACGACACAAAGTTTACTTGGTAATTAGTGTTGTGCTTTGACACGACACATATGAAATTTTTAATTCGTGTCGTGTCAAAACACGTTTTAAGAACACGCATGAAATACTGTGTAGAATCTTGCAAGCGTTATTTGTGTCATGACTTGACACGACACAAATTACCAAACGAATTTTGTCTCGTGTCAGGACACGACACGAATTACTAAGTGAACTTTGTGTCGTGTCAAGGCACGGCACGAATTACTAAGTAAACTTGGTGTCAGGACACGACACGACACGACACGAATTTTTCGTGAAAGTCCCTGTTTATAACCCTTCCTGAATTAATCTATTTTCCAGAATTTTCAACTAAACTTTATCTCTGAATCTATTAATTTAAATAATTTTCTAAAAGTTCTTCTAGAATTTAATTATATTTAAAAAAGAAAGATAATAGTTTTTCAACTTTGAAAAATTTCTAAACAATTAAAATTTGCTAAAATCTTTTGAAAATATATAAACTTTTGAAAAATATAAATAAAAATGATCAAATGTTTGAAGAATTTTAATCATATACAGAACCATGATTTCTCGACAATTTAAAAAAGACCAGAAAGTAAATTTTTATTTACATTGCTCGAAGATTAAACCTCACAAAATTATTATAAATCAATTTAAATAATTATTTTTAAAAAATATTTTAATTGTAATTGAATTTCTGAACAGAATTTTTGTATAATTTAAAATTCAGGGTGGCCACCCAACCGGGAAAAACCCGGGAGAAAAATCAATCGGGAGAAAACCGGGAAAAAGCCGGGACAGAAATTTTAATCGGGAAAAAACCGGGACTAAAATTTTACATTTAAAGATTTCAGAAAATTAAAGTTAAAGGAAAAAGTTTTACTCAATAATATTTTCTGATAAGTTTATTTACAGATTTCATTCAAATTTTTCATAAAACATCAATAACTTCTTTTTTAAATAAATATTTAATTATTATTTTTCTATAAGAATTAAAAATCATCAAAAGATTCAAATTCAATCATTTTGAAATCGAGTGAGAAAATCACTATTTTATATTATAAGATTTTATAAAAAAATATTAGAAAATAATTGAATTTCTAGGATAATTTTTTTTATTTATAAAGATAATTAAAATTCTTTGCAAATAATTAAATTTCAGAGAAGAATTTTATTATTTATAATGATAATTGAAATTTTGAACAGATTTGTTTTAAAAATGTTTAAAAATTATTGAATATTGAAGAAGAATTTTGATATTTTTAAAAATAGTTGAAATTGTAAGGAGAATGAGGGTGCCCACTATTTTTAAATTTTTCGTCTCCCGGTTTTCTCCCGGTGAAAATGAGCTATTTCTCCCGGTTTTTAATTATAATTTTACTGTGAGCAGAACATTACCTTTATGTAATATGTAGTTGTAAATGATATAAATTCGGCCAAAAACACTAAAAACAGGGATCGGATCGTCTTTAAAACTAAAAAAAGTATCTTTAGTCGCATAAATTCACAACAAAAGTCACGAAAAGTCGCATAAAATTTCCGAAAAAGTCGGAAAAAAGTCGAATGAAATTTTAGGAAAAAAACGCCGAAAAGCTGAGGAAAATCGGAGAGGGTACAAAAGCCCGCATATTGGTCAAAAGAGACCCTCTTGGAACCTCAGACGGCTAAACAGGGAGAAGTTGGCAGAGTCTTTAGCTGATGCCCGAGCTATACGTGAGCTGGGCTGGATGACAAAGCCAACTTCTGTGGATGACAAAGTGCGTGTGGCGAGGCGAATAATAATTGCAGCGTGCAATTCCTCGATGCCTCGCCGGCAATAACAAAAAAGAACTAGGAAAGGAGCTCTGTACTGGTGGAACGACGAACTAGCCCGCCTTAGAAAAGAATGCAATGCAGCAAGAAGGAAATATACCCACTCTAAGGGAGACCTTCAGCTGCAAGAAAAGTGGCATAAAGCCAGGCATCTCTTTAAGCGGGCTGTGAAGGGTAGCAAAAAATCGTGTTGGAAGGCCCTGATCGGAGAAGCAGAGAAGGACCCTTGGGGTTTGGCCTACAAAGTCGTCACTAAGAAATCAGTTTCGAGGCGAAAAACCCCGGGTCTCGACAATCCGATCTGGGTCCGTCAGATTATAAAAGCGCTGTTTCCCCATGTGGAATCGACCCCTAGGGAGGATTATACCTCTTGTGTAGTACAAAGGGAAGAGCTTTTCACGCTTGAGGAGCTTAAGAAGGTGGCAAAGACGTTGAGGAATGGCACAGCGCCAGGCAGCGACGGAATACCCAGTGAGATCCTCAAAGAGGTTGTCGCGGTGTACCCAGAGCTTCTCCTTGACGTCTTTAATACATGTCTCGAGAGTGGAGAGTTTTTCAGTGACTGGAAGACGCAGAGGTTGGTCCTCCTGAGAAAAGGGGATAAACCCCTAGATAAAGTCTCATCGTTCAGACCAATTTGTTTATTGGATACGATGGGCAAACTTCTAGAGGGAATGATTCTCGAACGACTTCAGGGAATCCTGATAGGCGAAAATAGCCTATCAGAGAATCAATTTGGCTTTCGGAAAGGCCGGTCGACAGTAGACGCGATCCTAGCGGTTCTCGATAAGGCGAAAAAAGTTAAAGAGGGACGAAAGAGGGGATTTTGCGCACTCGTGTCAATAGATATTCGGAACGCGTTTAATTCCGCGAAATGGGATATTTGTATAGAAGCAATGAGACGTAAAGGGGTACCGATGTATCTGTTGCGAATGATGGACAACTATCTTAGCGACAGATGGGTTGTTTACGAGAGCGATGCATGTCATATCAATGAGGAAATGACATGCGGATCTCCCCAAGGATCAAAGGTGGGTCCAACCATCTGGAACGTCATGTATGACGGCTTCCTGAGGTTGAAACTACCCGAAGATACGTCTATATCCGGGTTCGCGGACGACGTGCTTTTGATATGCTATGACGAGGAGTTGAGAATACTAAAGATAAAACTCCAAGATAGTCTGAGACGAGCTGAGTTTTGGTTGTATCGGCATGGTCTGCAAATGGCAGCCGAAAAGACCGAAGCTGTACTCGTCACAGACAGGAGACTTTATACAGCCCCGAAAATCGAGATAGGAGGATCTGAAGTCGTATGGGGAAACACGCTTAAGTACTTGGGAGTGTGGTTGGACAAACGCTTAAGTTTTGGCCAACATATTAACATCTCAACACTCAAAGCCACTGAATGCATGGGAAACCTTTCGACGATGATGCCCAATATCGGTGGCCCCAGGGAAAATAAAAGAAGACTGGTGGCGACTGTGGTTCAATCAAAGCAGCTCTATGCTGCTCCTGTATGGGCCTCAGCCCTTAAGATCCACAGCATCTCTGATAGGCTCCTTTTAGCACAGAGAGAGCCAGCAAGGAGAATAACGTCAGCCTTCAGAACGGTGTCTGACTGCGCTCTCCGGGTGCTTGCTAGATTACCGCCAATGGACTTGTTGGCATTGGAAATGCAGGAAAATTTCCAGCTCTCCAAAAATCTGGTGGGCAACCCGGAGCGAAGAGAAAGACTCAAAGCCCTAATGCGCACTGAGTCAAGGAAAAGACTCGTTCTGAGGTGGCAGGAGAGATGGGATGGGGAATTAAAAGGCAGATGGACTCATCGCCTGATTCCCCACCTCGCCACATGGTTAGATAGACAACACGGTGAAGTAAGCTACTACCTTACACAACCGATGTCGGGTCATGGTTGTTTCGGGCAGTATTTCTATCGGTTTAAAATAGAAGCAGAGGCGAAATGTGTGTACTGCAACGGTTCGGGTGACGACGAAGCAGAGCACATTGACGACGCGGAGCACACGCTTTTTTCTTGCGGGCACTGGCGTGAACTCAGGGAAGCCATGTTTTCGGCCGTGGGCACTGAAGTCACGGTCGAGAACATGGTACCAATTATGTTACAGAGTGCAGACTCATGGCGCGAAATAGAGTCCTTCATCATCAAGGTGATGCAGGAGAAGGAGAACGACAGAAGGACGTTACAACAACAACGGAGAATTTCTGCGGCTCGGCTGGGCGCTCACGGAAGACGGAGGAGACTTTAAATGGATCTCCTCCCTCTTCCGATAGCGCTTAGCTAAGGATTTCAGATCTGGAAGTAGGTAAGGAGACCTTTACTGGCGATGCAAGCTTGACAGCAGTTCCGCCAGGAGAGATATGTCTCAAAAAGGGTGTGGTTTTTAGTGGGTCGACCAGAACAAGAGCGGTTACCCCCACATAACCTAGGAGTGCGGGCTCCAGGTATCTGCCTTGGAAGTAGGCCTCCAAGGGTTAGCAGATTTTCCACTTCCCTCGTAAAAAAAAAAAAAAAATTTAATAAAATTAATGCATGGCAAAATTTTAATTAGGTATTTTTAACATTTTTTTTAATGCTGTTCAAAATTTCAATTATTTTTATAAATAATAAAATTCTTTTCCAAAATTCGATTATTTAAAAAAATTCAATAAAATGCCTGTCATAATTTCAATTATCTTTATAAATAATAAAATTCTTCTCTGAAATTAATTTATTTTCAAAAATAATAAAATTCTTCGCAAAAATTCAATTACATTCAAAAATTTTATTTAAATTTCTCGTCAAAATGTTATAAATAATAAAATTCATCATGGAAATTCAATTATTTTCAAAAGTAATAAAATACTCCGCAGAATTTCAATTATTTTCAAATTTTTTTTAATTTCTCGTCAAATTACCATTATCTTTAAAAAATAAGAAATTTCATCATGGAAATTTAATTATTTTCAAAAGTTCAGATAACATACTTCGCAGAAATTCAATTATTTTCAAAACTTTTTTTAAATTTTCAAAATTTCAATTATCTTTGTAAATATCCAAATTCTTCTTCAAAATTATTTTCAAAGAATTTTAATAAAATTCTTGTCAGAATTTCAATGATTTATTTCTGTACATTTGTAATTATTTTTGTAAATAATAAAATTCATCCTAGAAATTCATTTATTTTCAAAAGTAATAAAATTCTTCGCAGAAATTCACTTATTTTAAAAATTTTTTTAAAATTCTCCTTACAATTTCAACTATTTTTAAAAATATCAAAATTCTTCTTCAATATTCAATAATTTTTAAACATTTTTAGAACAAATCGGTTCAAAATTTCAATTATCATTATAAATAATAAAATTCTTCTCTGAAATTTAATTATTTGCAAAGAATTTTAATTATCTTTATAAATAAAAAAAATTATCCTAGAAATTCAATTATTTTCTAATATTTTTTTATAAAATCTTATAATATAAAATAGTGATTTTCTCACTCGATTTCAAAATGATTGAATTTGAATCTTTTGATGATTTTTAATTCTTATAGAAAAATAATAATTAAATATTTATTTAAAAAAGAAGTTATTGATGTTTTATGAAAAATTTGAATGAAATCTGTAAATAAACTTATCAGAAAATTTTATTGAGTAAAACTTTTTCCTTTAACTTTAATTTTCTGAAATCTTTAAATGTAAAATTTTAGTCCCAGTTTTTTCCCGATTAAAATTTCTGTCCCGGCTTTTTCCCGATTGATTTTTCTCCCGGGTTTTTCCCGGTTCTCCCGGTTGGGTGGCCACCCTGAGAATTTTTAAAAAATTTTAAAAATAAGTGAATTTCTGCGAAGAATTTTATTACTTTTGAAAATAAATGAATTTCTAGGATGAATTTTATTATTTATAAAGGTAATTGAATTTTCGAACAGATTTTTTTTCAAAATGTTTAAAAGTAATTGAATTTTTGCGAAGAATTTTATTATTTTTGAAAATAAATTAATTTCAGAGAAGAATTTTATTATTTATAAAGATAATTGAAATTATGACAGGCATTTTATTGAATTTTTTTAAATAATCGAATTTTGGAAAAGAATTTTATTATTTATAAAAATAATTGAAATTTTGAACAGCATTAAAAAAAATGTTAAAAATACCTAATTAAAATTTTGCCATGCATTAATTTTATTAAATTTTATTAAATATTATTCCAGATTGTTTGATGTTAAAGTATATGTGTTAGCGAGAAATGTGATTTTTTTTACAATTTTGTGTTTCCTTTTCGGCGTTTTTTTCCTAAAATTTCATTCGACTTTTTTCCGACTTTTTCGGAAATTTTATGCGACTTTTCGTGACTTTTGTTGTGAATTTATGCGACTAAAGATACTTTTTTTAGTTTTAAAGACGATCCGAGCCCTGTTTTTAGTGTTTTTGGCCGAATTTATAGCATTTACAACTACATATTACATAAAGGTAATGTTCTGCTTACAGTAAAATTATAATTAAAAACCGGGAGAAACAGCTCATTTTCACCGGGAGAAAACCGGGAGACGAAAAATTTAAAAATAGTGGCCACCCTGAAAATACTAATTAATTGATAATTGTTTTCATCAAAATTTTAAAAATAATTTTAAAATGTTATACTTTTTTACTTAAAATTGTGGTATTTTGTTGCATTGATTGGAAAAATGTCGAAATCCTCCCTGCATTTTATTTTTCTTTGTCCTCTAAATCCATAAATTATTGATTTATTTGTTTCTCATTTTGGTTAACTTCAAGTAATATTAAATATTACATTATTTTTATTGCAAAGAATTTTTTAAATGAAATTTTCTTACTTTAAAAAATCATATCATATATTTTTTTTAATATATTTTAATTTAATTTAATAATATAATATAGATTATTATATAAGAATATGCATTCTTTTATAAGACATTTTTATTCAATTATTAAAATTTTTTTATTTAGTTATCGAAAGAATTTACAAAGTCTTCAAGCAAACAAAAAAATAATAATACCAGTGAAGCACGTGATATCGATGCCCTCTATTTGTCTCAGATTCCGAAGAAGATGAATGCTCAAGTTCTGTAAATTCTATTTCTAATTGGAGATATGAATTGGATTATTACTACGCGCAAAAGCGAGCACCTAAAAGTACAGATGTGCTCAAATGGTGGGAAAAGAACGAAAAAACTTTGCCCAATCTTGCTAAAATGGCGCGTGATTTTTTTTCGGTAACTGCTACATCTGTTCCATCCAAAAGGTTGTTCTCTCGAAGCTCCTTAATTGTTAGAAAACACAGGAATAAGTTGTCGAATCAATCAATTAAACATTTAATTTGTTTAAATTCATGGAATTCATGTTCCTTAACTTCGAAAATGAACTCAATGCTGGATACGACTAAGAAAATATAATGTTTATACCTAAATTACGTTTTTTTACATTAACACAATTTTGAGAATGTTAAAAAAGTTGAATAAAAATTATAAATAATACTAAAATAATTAATTACATAATTTTATAACATAATAAAAAATTATATCAGTTTTTATAATTATTTTATTTTTCTTGTTTTGTCAGGAAATATCAAAAAACCTGTTTTTCTGATTAAACACAAATTTAATAGGTTATAAAAATTGCTCCAACCTAAATTTTTTTTAAATTATTAGAAAATAGTATTAAAACAAGAGATGTGTCACTATTTTTAAAAATTCTGAATTTAATTATTTGTTTTTTAAAGATTCCTTCAAATAATATATACTATATTAAAATTAATAATATAATACGTAAAGAATAAAAAATTACAAATACTGTGTTTACAATTCTCGATTATTATAATTGTTTAACGAGAAGTTGTCACCACGAGACGATCATAAACGATAATTTTGACAATTGAACGATATTCAGTCTCGTAAAGGTTACTTCTCGTTATATCCCGCTCGTATGCATCACTATCCATGAAGGAAAATAAAACTTGAATTTTGAAAAAAGGTCCGTAAAGTACGTAATTTTGACTAAAAGTCAAAATATGTACACTCAGATGCATTAATGCTGTTCTTCCGGTTTGACGGTATTGTGTAAAGTCGTATGATTTCTGTCAAAATGTTTTCAGTTCATGACATATGACAACATTCGTATGCCACGAACTAAAGGCGCTTGTACACCTCATCCGTTCTAAGTATATCAGAAACGTCCAGCGTTTTGATTGGCTATGCTCATAGAGAATTTCCAAAAAGTTTAATGCTTTGGAAATTCTCTATGAGCATAGCCAATCAAAACGCTGGACGTTTCTGAATATACTCAGAACGGAGGAGGTGTACAAGCGCCTTAAGAATATTTTATAGAAATGACACAACTTTTCAAAATTCCTTTAAACCGGAAGGACAGCATTAATGCATCTGAGTGTATACAGACTGAATAAATTTTTAGTGTTAGCTTCTCAGTTTCTCTAATTTTATTCACATTCCGATCATTGCGATCCCAGTGTTTGTTAGAAACAGTGTTTGTTTGAAAACGCAAGTCATGTGCCTTAGGGTCGTTCCAGAATGAGCCAAAACGCAACGAAGACGCGACGCGTCCAAATGCTAATCAAATGGGGACGCGTTGCGTCTTCGTTGCGTTTTGGCTCATTCTGGAACGACCCTTAAGGTAACGTCCCATGACGGCGTGAAAGCGTCGGCGTAAAGCGTAAACCATGTGAGCACAGAAAAAACCGGACTCAAAATGAGTCGCATATGAAACTCATTTTGAACTGGAAATTGGACATTGGAAAAGCTAAGAATAATTTATAAAAATATGAATTAAAATAATTGTTTATAACTAATAAACACGTTGCACTTGTCAAAACATTAATATACCCGTGCAGAAATTAAAATATGGGCCTGATAGGGTACTGGACAGTTTTCCCGATCTCTGGTGTGGCTCTGGGTAGAAGAACTGACCAGTGCCCGACTAGTGTGTGACGCTGTTCCCGACCAATGCCCTACTTAGGGAAAAACTGGTCGAGCCTCGTCAGTTTTAATTAAAATTGCCCTATTTTGTGAGGTTCATTTTATTCAAAAGAAATTACAATAAAATTACGGTACTTAAAAATATTATTATATTAGAAACATAATGAACATATTCATTATATATACAACATATTTATACATAACATAATGAGGTATTATAGTCATTTTGACTAATTTAAAAGTGAAAATGATAAAAATAATATAATTTCAAGAATAGAAAAACTTAAAAATTTTTGAAAAATATAATTTTTGGTTTTATGATTAATTCATTTTTCTTGTGGAGGTTGTCGCTCCTTTCTGCTTCCTCAATTTTATACTATTAATAAAGCTTATAATTTTTGTTTCCAAATGTATAAGTAATAATTAATATTTATTTAATAACTATTTTATTCAAATTTATTAATTATGTTTAAGAAATAGTTATTAAATATTAAAGGTGTTAAGTTTAACAATCTCTTCGAATCATTTTCTCACTTTAAGCTAATATAATATAAAATAATTATATATATTAAAATAATATAATATATATACAAAGCAAATGATAAATTCATCCTATAAATTATAAATTATTAAAATTCATTAAGTATAATTTATTAATAATTGTTTATTAATTATTATTTTTCAAATTCATAATTTTTATTTTTAAATAAATGTATAATAATTAATTATTTAATAACTATTATTATTCGTTATTTATAATTTAGCTGTTATTATTAATAAATAAACTTTATTATAATATTGTACTTAAATAAAAAAAAATTATATGTATTTTCGTTTTTTAAATATATTACCATAATTATTTTATAAAGTGTTTTAAAAGAAAACGCTTATTTAACTTTAATAACTGTTTTAAAAAAGTTAATTTTAAAAAATTAAATTTATTTACATGCCTTTAAAACGAGGAAACCTGTCGAGGCCCTGATCAGAGCCCTATTTCATATCTAGTGAACACCCCACTTAGGGTTTTGGCCAGAATTTCTGGTCAAACCCATAAGATAAAAAAAATCTTAAAAATGTAGTAAAATTACTCCGTTTAATTAATTTTGTCAATTGTTTATATTTTTATTATGGGAACTAATTTAAAAAACTTAATTCATTTACATTTTATTCAAACGAGGAAAACTATCGAGGCCCTGATCAGTACCCTATCGAAAACCTAATGAACACCCTACCTGGGGTAGGGTAATTTTTAATAGGGAAAACTGACAAGGCCCCGACCAGAACCCTGTTTTAAATAGGGCAAAGTGGGTCATTTTCTGCACGGGTACTTACAGTCGATCTATTGTTTTTATGAGAAATGGAAAATTTTTTTTAGGTTAGACATTTGTCAATTGACAGACAGGGATGGGCAACCATGGAACACGAAACATGCGAAACACAAAAGAAAGTAACTAGAATATTGTTATTTTACTCATTTTGAGTCACTTGAAGTTGTTGATTACTCATTTCGAGAACGAGTTTCAAATGAGTTGGGTTTTTTTCTGTGAGTGAATGAGAACATAATATCTGTTCATCTCTTTCTATCGCACGATTTCTGCTTTACGCCGACGCTTTTACGCCGTCATGGGACGGTACCTTTATACCCCCACCACTGAAGTTTTTAAATTTTGTTCATGAACTTGTGACAGTAAGTAATTTCGTGGCGTCTTCGTAGAACAATGTAAGTCCCTGGGGCTAAAGGCCAACGCAGAATAGAATCTTTAACCGGAACCGCAATCGTAAGCGTAACCGTAAGAATGAGTTAAAGAAGGATAAACAATATACCTATCCTTCTTTAACTCATACTTGCGGTTACGCTTACGATTGCGGTAACGGTTAAAGATTCTATTCTGCGTTGGCCTTAAATGTCGAGGCACGAGCCTGAGTGTCATGGCGGTGTTGTGGGTCACGTGATTAAATTTGAATGTGACGCCATAGGACGACGGCATGGTCACTCTTGTTCTTGCTCTCGTACGACAACTAAGTATAGTGTGTATAAATTGTGTGTTGAATGTGAGGATCCTCGAGACGTCTATTTATTGGATTGATTAAAAGTATAGTCAAATTGGAATATCCGAAATTGTAATTTTGACGTCTTAAGTAAGTGATTTATTAAATAATCACCACAATTAATGATTTTCTTTTTATTGGGTTCACCCATTTTACCCCCCCCTTTTTTTAACAAAGTATAATATAACGTTTTAGAGTCTGAATCTTTTATTAAAAATCAATTATTAACATTAATTGATGTCAACCTTCTGTTGATTGGTGCCCGCGGCTTATTTTAATTGTTTTAGAACCCACACGACTTTGAACCCGGTTGCGTGTGGTGTGGAATTTTTATAACCTTAAATTAGTTTATTCGATTAAAAAATTCCTGTTGCAAACTAATGCTACTCATCCTTGCATAGTAAACAAAATGAACACAAAGTTGTTTCCTGTAAAAGAAAATCGCTAACTTCACGGAGATATTTTTGACAATGTAAAATATATTCTTTGCATATTATACGCACTGAAAATGTACTTTTGTTTAAAAAATCAGTTTAAGGCTAAATATTGTTAGTAAAGTTTTGTTTTATTACGTGTTTTAACCTCGTTATCATATGTGCCAACATAATCATGGACAAATGTAAATTCACACCACAATTATTGGAGAAACAAGATAAAAATGGTAATTTTGTCAAGGAATGGGCAAAGAAACACGACGAGCATCATATTTTTTGCACTTTGTGTATTAAAAGAATTAGTGTAGTCAGAGGTTTCGATGGAATAGAGCAACATGGGAAAGGGAAAGGCCATAAAGAGAAATGTTCTCAAATGTTGGCGAAAAATCAGCTCTGAAGCAAAAACAGTTCGTCCTGAATCCTGCACCATACAATTACATAGCTCGCGAGATAAAACGACAATGGCTGAGCTGCAGTGGGTTATGAAATGTGTCATATGTAACTGGTCAGCAAAATCCTGCAATGACATACAGTCTCTTTTCTCTTCTATGTTCGGACAGGATGAAGTTGGTGATTTTTCTGTGAGCTCAACTAAGTTTCGTTATATTTTAATAGAAGCTTTGGGGCCTTTTTTTCTAGAACAACTTTTTGATGACATGATTGGAGCTTATTATTCCCTGTCATTTGATGAATCAACAAACAATTCAAATGCTAAAGAGCTTCAAATAATTGTTACATATTGGTCACAATCATTGGGTTTAGTAGTATATCATCATTTACAATCCTTTTTTATTGGAAGTGGAACAGGAGAAATTTTGTGTTCGAAAATTAATGAGGCCATTGACAATGCTAATCTTTCTCGCTCAAGATTTCTTAGGCTTGGCATGGACGGGCCTAAATTTAATAAAAAGGTGCAACGACTTTTAAATGAGCAAGTTATAGAAATCCGCGGAAAGCCGCTGATAAATATTTGGTCATGTGATATACATATTTACATAACAGCTTCGAAAAAGGAATCAGTTCATTTGGACAGGACGTTTCTGAACTTGTAATAAGAGTTCACAATTTCTTTGATGATAGACCTCTGAGAATAGAAAACTTTCGTTCTATCCAAGAAGAACTTAATTTGCCTGCTCATAGTTTTGTTAAACACGTCAGTTCTAGATGGCTTACCCTTCAAGATGAATCAAAACGTTTAATTGAACAATGAAAAGCAATTATGAAGTATTTTCTAGAATATATTCCTCTCCGACAAAGTAACACACTTAAAAGCAAACAATATCAAGATATTGTCGAACTCTTAAAATAGAAAAACATGAAAGCTCAAGTTCTATTTGTTTCTTCTAGTGCTAAAATCTTTAACGGCTTCACGTGAACTTTTCAGAAATCGGAACCTCTTATACACATATTATATGATGAGCTAAAGCGACTGGGAAAAACTCTCATTGGAAAAATATGCAAACCTGCAGCCATAAAAAAATTTGGACTCGTCGAAAAAATTCTTGTATCGGAAAATCTGCTTCTTGCTAAAGATCTAAAACTAAATGATGAAGTAGAGGTCGAATTATCACAAGAAAGTTAAATTTTTTAAATCAATATTATATTTTAAGTGGAAAGTATATTAATGCTTCTTTTCTGTTATTTTTAGTTGGATGAAAGAATTCAGTTAGAATTCAAAATTCGAGCGCAAAAGCATTTTGTTGTCGCCTGTAAACATATGCTACAAAAAAGCGCAATTAATAATGATGTCGTGAAATACTGCCAGTGCTTACAACCAGAGCAACGAAAGTTGGCATATAGTACTAAACAGATATCAAAACTTGCTCGAGTCCTTCCATTGGATATAGACATTGATTTGCTACAGGATGAATGGAAATTTCTTCAAGAAGAAAAGGATAAGGTCATTAATGTTCGTATCGACAAATATTGGTCACAGTTTTTTGACTTAAAAACAGTTCTTGGTGAATTTAAGTATCCAACAGTAACTCGTGTTATAAAAGCAGTCTTATCTTTATCTCATGGTAACGCTGAAGTAGACAGGGGGTTCTAGCATTTTGCCAAATATCTCACCGAAGAAAAAGCGTCAATGAACGAACGAACATTGAACGCAGCAATGACCGTAAAAAGCGGTTTAAAAAAATATTCAAACAAACCGGATCTTATCTCACCGAGCAAAAATCTTTTGAGTCTTGCGAGAAATGCATGTGCTAGCTATAGGCGACACCTTGAAGGAGAAAGGAAGAAATTAGAAGAAAGAGTTCAAAAAAAGAAAGAAGATGCATCAAAGAAAGCAGAAGAAGAAAAAAAGATGAAGCGAATGACAGTGGAAAAGAATAGAATAACATCGGAAGAAAATAAGGTAAAGGAATTGAAGAAGAATGAAGAGCCAAAGAGGAAAATAGAAAACAGACTTTTTGAAGGAGCAAACAGAAAGCTAAAGACAGCTATATAAAAAAAGACATTGTAGAAGTGGAAATAGTTAAAACCTTGTTGGATGGAGTAAAGCAAGCGAGAAAAGAATCAGATAGCCAAAGAAAAGAAGCCGACACAGTAGAAAAAGAAATCGCCAAAAAGAAGACTAAATTAATAACCGAATTCTTCAAGAAATAATTATTCTGTGTATCTTTCTTGTTCTACTTAATGTTATAAAAATTCCAAAAATGTTTAATTAACAGTTATTAAGTACAATTTTATTATAAAAGCATAAAAAAATGTTATTTTAATTTTAAGAAGATTTTTTAAACAAATATAAATATGCTGATAGAAATTCATGTAATTATTAAAACTATAATCATTATATTTTACGATTTAAAGTAGACACATTGAATAAAATCAATAAAAAATAACAAATTTTGGTACGTAAATTGGTCACTAATTTTTTATTTTAGTACGTAAAGTACGTAATTTTCAAAACCAAAGGCAGTTCGAGGCCTGTATGCGACCCCAAAAATACCCAAGTGAAGAGTTTTAAGCGAATCCGTTAAATTTGTTAAAAATATGTCGCCATATTACATCCGCCATTTTGAATTTCGAAAATCTGACATCAGATTCGTAATTAGCGACCTCCAAACCCCCGAGTAAAAAGTTTCAAGCGAATGCGATCAATTTTTTATTTTGACAGCCGCCATATTGGATCCGCCATTTTGAATTTTAAAATCCAACATCGGTTTCCTAATCAACGATCCCAAAATATTAAGAATCAGATGCTTAAGTTAAAGTACTTTCCAATTATTCTATTTTTCCTTTTCTCAGTTTTTAGGTCGTTACAAAATAACTTATAAAAAAAAATAACTTATAACTTATCTCGTTTCTGGGGCTGACAAAATTCTAAATTTTGTAGGCCTGTGCAATTGCTTATCGTAGTATAATTGGGACATTTCCATTGAATATGCATATGCTCCAATTACTGGGAGCAACATAACCTCTAAATACACGTATTTTTATCGCAGTAATTCGCTTACAGTAGTTGGTTCAATCTCCTAGTTACACACGTATTTGATATAATTTGTTTATTGATTTAATTTGTTTAAATGATTAATTTCTATAAAGTTTTTATTAATGTTTTATTATCTACATGACAAGAGCTTTTAATTTAATTAGCTTTAACTTTACTTCTTGCATTATAATTCCCGAGTTCTATATTTCAAAGGCTGCTAAATCTGAAAATCGCAGTAGATGGCACATTTACCCTATATATTTGTGTAGCATGCTTGCAATACAGGGAAGCAAATTTCGAACTTGTATATATGCTACAAGACTAGCCAGTATTGCACTTGTGAGAAATCTATATGGGAATTGACCATAGATGCGAGATCTATTGGCCAATCCCCACAGTTGCCCGATATTGATTGAAAATGCATTAGAACAAAAATGAAAAATTTATTTTACAATCAATAATATTAATTTAATGGTATCTCTTTGCATATAATATTAATCCAGTATCATTTTAGCATTTTTTATAATATTAAAAACTTAGAAAAAGTATTTAACATTTTACTTATAATTAAAATTGTGCAACAATGCATGGCGGGAAATTCAAATTAACCCCTTCGTGCCTTGGTACATATATGTACCACCTACAAAATATGTTATAACTCTTATGCATTTCAACAAAACAACAAATAGTTTAGCTTGATTTATTCACTAGGGTTACTATTACATGTAAAAAAATAATAAATGACATAGAACAATAATAATTATTATAAACAATAGGTATAATGTTGAAAAAAAACTTTTTTTCAATGTTGCTTATATTTGCTTCAAAGTCACCACTTGGGGGGTTTTGCGGTCGCTGATTCCGAATCTGAAGTCAGATTTCCAAAATTCAAAATGGCGGATCCAATATGGCGAACTTCCTTTTTTAATTGCTCATATTTGATCGAAACAATTGCTTATATTTGTTTGAAACTCACCACTTGGGGGTTTTTTAGGGTCGCTGATTACGAATCTGAGGTCAGATTTCCAAAATTCAAAATGGCGGATCCAATATGGCTGTCTTTTTTCAAAATCAGGCAAGTCACATTTTCAAATTTTAAAATAGCGGACTTTTTTTTAAAATTGCTATTTGTTTGTAGGTTTACTACTCAAGGGTTTTTGGATACGCTAATTTTGAATATGAACTTTAATTTTAAAAATCGATATTAAATAAAAGCTTAATATGTGTTTTATTTTAGAATCACTCATATTTAATTATACCTGCAAACAACTATGTGGACGTGGAAGAATGAATATGGTGAGAATCACGTCAAAAATCCACCCAAAAAAATTTTTTTGTTCAATTATTCTCAAATTTTTTTTATGATAATCAAATATCGTATTCTAAATATACTACCTCAAAAACCCCAAAGTTATCAGTTTCGAACTAATCCAATTAAGTTTTCAAAACAGCATCCGCCATATTCGATCCGCCATTTTGAATTTTGAAAATATAACCACAAATTCGGAATCAGCGACCCCAAAAACCCCCAAGTGATGAGTTTCAAACAAATATAAGCAATTAAAAAAAATTTTGCCATATTGGATCCGCCATTTTGAATCTTTAAAATCTGACCGCAGATTCGGAATCAGCGACCCCAAAAACCCCCAAGGGGTCAGATTCATCAAAATTCATTCACTGGTTTCTTGGGGGGCACGAAAGGGTTAAATACTAAATAATATTATAAAAATATATTATCTAATTTATTTTTATTTATACTGTAAAATATTAATAAATAATAGTCAATATCAATAATTAAAATAATATAAAAATTATTATACCAGTGACGACGGTCAACTCTCAGGTTATTTTATTTTTATGGGAAACTGCACCAGTGTTATATTTTCTAACAAAAAGTATATGATACAGTCTTGTATTTTGTGTCCTATCCAAAAGTCAAGCACTTTCAAGGAAGGATTCACGTACTTAAACTTAGGTTTAAAGCCTCTTATATGTGAAACCGAAAAAAAATTTACCTAATGTCAACATTTTAATCCATTTAGTCCCAAATGTCCCTATTTCTTAGTACAAGTTCGAGCTTTCCCTTCTACGAGCTACGATTTTCAAAAAAATCGGCAGATAGGTTTTTTATGTTTTGAGTGTCCTCTTTCAGAATTTGACAAAAAGTAGGAATGATAAAGGCCTAAGCACAATAGCTTCGCGAAAGTCGTTCGCAAACGCAAATCATGGGTTAGGAAAGGACAGAGATGTATTTGCGTCTTTTTTATCTCATGCACTGCAAAAATAGGTGTCTTTTTTGATATCTTAAAATAAGATGTAAGATGGGAAAATGGTGTCTTACATCTTAAAATAAGATGTTTTCTAAAGCGTCTTACTGATATTTAAGATGCTTTATACGTTTTAGTAGTAATAAAGATATTTCTTCCATCTTAACAAAGTAAGATACTTTTGTAAGTTCTTTAAAGTATCTTAAATTAAGATGTTTCTGTTGCAATAAGATGTTTAGCGATAAGTTACTTGAGGAATCGTAAGATGCGCCATAAGTGTAAGTTACTAAAAATTAAGATACATAAAGTGTTTTCCATAAGAGCCCATAGTTAACCTAAAAACTTTTTGCCCCAAAAATATCACAGAAAATGTGTACGAAGATACTTTTAACATCTTAAATTAAGATGTTTCAAGTAACTGAAAAGTGTCTACCAAAACATCTTAGAAATGACTACCAAAACATCTTAAATTAAGATACTTCTTTTTGCAGTGTGCGTCTCGTTCGCAAACGATCATCGCGAACCTATTGCGCGTTGGACTTAAGACTAAGCAAGTATTGTACAGTGGTGGGAACCCTGCTCACTGCTCATGCGTTGAAAGAAATCCCACGCATGCGCAAAGACTGTAGTTCCCATCACTTCCAGGAAAGCACTAAAAATGGAACAACAGAAATATATTAACCGGCTGAAGTACTTTTTCTTTTCGATTCTCTAAAAAAAATGTTTTTAACAATTATCAAAAAGTGTTTAAAACATTTTTAAAAAATTTTAAATAATAAGAAATGTCAAATTGAGCGTTTCGGTGCAATAATCGGTCTTACGCGTGAACGCAAGCGCTAATACCAGTCGGGTGGCAGTGAGCGCCTCTGTGCCTCTCACTGCCACCCGACTGGTATTAGCGCTTGCGTTCACACACAGAGGCGCTCACTGACACCTGATTGGTATTAGCGCTTGCGTTCACGCGTAAGACCGATTATTGCACTGAAACGCTCAATTGTATCTTTAATACTTTTGATTACAAGAGTGCATTATATAATCATAAAATGCTTCTTATCTATGACGGTACTTGATATTTAGCAAAGTGTTTGTAAGAATTGTTTATAAAATTTTTTTAAATTGTTTATAAATTTCGGATAAACCGTTGATACATCAAATTCATTGTAATGTTTAAAAAAGTCGTCGAAATAAGTTAGTGGCGAAGAGAAGGAGATGTTTCTCCACTCTGAACATAGTTTTTTATCAAAATTGTTTTTAATATTGTAATAAAATGTTAAACAATTACAAACAAAGGTTTGTCTTTTTAACATTTATTCTAATGACAAACCAAGCAAAATGTGAAAAAAACATTTCTTTTCACTTTAAACTTCTTTTTCTGTGAAAATTGTTTTTAAAAATTGTTTATAATATTTTTAAATATTGTTAAATAATGTTTAATTAAAGTTTGAACCTTTAGCAACATTTTGATTACAAGAGAGCGTAATGTAATTAAAAAAAACTTTTCTACGAATCCATTTCATGTTTTGTAAATTGTATATAACATTCTGAAACATTGTAAAATAATTTTGAATTTGGTTTTTTTCTTTCAGTATCCATTTTTCCTGCAAAACGAAGTAAGAATTGATGAAAATAAAATTTTTGTTACCACTTTGGAACATATTTTTTAAATTGTTAATAATAGTGTTAATTATCATATAAAAATATTTTTTGTTGAAGCAACATTATTTTATTCAAATGAAGCATTAAAATTTAAAAAAAAATAATTTTAGCATTTTTGAAAATTATTTTCATAAATTTGATTATTTTGGCGGCCATTTTCGAGGCGCCATTTTGAAATTGGCAAAAATTTATTTTCGGTATCATGTCTATTTGATAGTCTCAATATTTTAGACGCGATATTTTCATATCCCGGATTTTTCCTAACCGATTTCGATTAAATAATCTGATTTTAAAGAAAAAAACACTTGAAAAACATTTGGGACTAAATGGGTTAAGGGTAGGCTAAGACCACGACTCAAACTACTTTTTAATCGAAAAAGGCGTTGCTATATTGAAAACAGCACCAACTCTTTTACTTTTACAAGATTCTGCGCTATATAGACAAAAAGTTGTCCTTTGCGGAGGGCATTCTCCAATCGTAAGAAAACTTGGGGCTTTTGTACACGGAGAGACCCACATTCGTAAAAATTACTAAAAATGGTTGCAATGACCGGAAATAAGGCGACTTTTAGCATAATGTACTACAGAATTAGATAAATTTACAAAAGAAATAGATAAATTTGCTACATGGAAATAGCAAGTTTTAATACTTTGTGTAAGAGTTGTAAATGTAGCAAAAATTGATTATAGTTTTCTCTAATTTCATTACACAAAATCTGACAAATGAAAACATTTTCTACTAAAATCTATGATCCACTGTAGTAATTTTTGTTGAGCAAGTGTGGCTAGCGAGTGCAGTCATATGGCGCCTGCATTTCTATTGGTTGCTAACTTCGTCAATCTCCGTAAATGAGCCTATGCCTTCCGATCATTGACAGTGACTATGTTTCGCGTATGTAAAATGGATATTATCTACAATAACTAAATACAAATTGAAACGTAGGTCGTTCGTTATCTCAGAAATTGACCATTATAAATTAATTAATTTTGCATTTATTCCTGTCCCAAGAACTATGTCTTATAATAAGTTGTTAAAAGTAAACTGCTTTCTCGTAAGTGCTGTAAATTTTCATCATTCAATATATAAGGAAACAAAGATGTATACTTTCGCAGTGAAATTCGTTGTCGTGCGTGCAGTTGTGTATTAGTGTATTAATTAACCGCGTCTATACATATAAGTGAAATAAACATGTGTGTGTCTTCAAATATTTATCCAACAAATATATAAGTGTGTGTGTGTGTGTGTCTGTGTATGTAAAAATCCTTCCAGTTTACCTTCATTAGTCAAGAATTGACGGGAAACCCGCGACAAAAATCCGTATTTTTTCTTTCACTCTTTCTTTCTGCATTTACAAACGACTGTAGTAATTTTACGTACACAATACTTCTGAGTTTACTATAGTTGTTTGGAACTATTGGACGAAATAGTAAGAAACTTTGCTAATTTGGTGAACATTTGTCGGGATTAGTGACTTAGTGTAGAAAATAGTAAAAAATACAAAAAGTCCCCTTATTTCCGGTGGTTGCAATGTGAAAATAGTAAATTCTAGTGTGATTTTATACAAAAATTAGTAATCTCGGTCTCTCCGTGTAGTACTAATAGATAGTAATTTTTCGTGAAAATATTTTTTTACCTAGTCCAATATTTTCCGAGGGGAAGGGGGTTAAATTTATGGGTTTTTCAGTACAATGCTTATTTCGATAATTTTTTACTCTTAAACTATTAAACCTAAAAATTTGGCAAGGTACATTTTGGAAAGGTTTTTTCGTGCTCTTTCGATTGAAAATAAGCATTTCAAAAAACATTTTTTTGACAAAAAAAATTCAAAATTAAGAATAAATTTTAATTTTTTTGAAAAAAGGTCCCATTTTTTATTTTTTTAAACGAAAGCTGATGTTTTTTCCTAAAAGGACATATAAATGAAAAAGTGGGACAAGAATGTTTAAACATTGAAAAAATGAATTTTCTCGTAAACAGACCTGAAAACCGGGTTTAGTGAGTAGAAATCTCTGTTTTTCAATGTTTAAACATTCTTGTCCCACTTTTTCATTTATATGTCCTTTTAGGAAAAAACCTCAGCTTTCGTTTAAAAAAATAAAAAATGGGACCTTTTTTCAAAAAAATTAAAATTTATTCTTAATTTTGAATTTTTTTTGTCAAAAAAATGTTTTTTTGAAATGCTTATTTTCAATCGAAAGAACACGAAAAAACCTTTCCAAAATGTACCTTGCCAAATTTTTAGGTTTAATAGTTTAAGAGTAAAAAATTATCGAAATAAGCATTACACCGTAAGACACCTGGATCACTTGACATGGAATGCCTCATATATTACTTTGAGACGGGACTCAAAATCCTCAAATCAATAATATTCTTTGAGTCACAATCAATGACGAATTGTTTGCTGAAATTTAGAAAACTGTCATAAAATATAAAACTTGTTTACAAAAATTTAGACAACTGTTCATTAAACTTTCATTGACTCTTAAAAATAGTTTAGAGGAACATAAATTAAAAAAATTAAATTATTGTCTGAATAATTCCGAACGATAATTATTATCGTTAATTTTAGACACTGTTTGGCACAGAATGAACACATTTTTTTCGTTAACCCATTAACGCCTGATACCTCTGAAATTTTGTGTCTAATTTAAGACATAATTTTATATACTAAACCTGCTCTCTGAAAATAACTGAAGCGTTTCTTTATGTTTTCGGAGTCGCTCTACAAGATTCCGTGTTCAGATTTTAAATATATTGCAAAGAAAATTAAATATGGCAAACTTTGTGCATTAAATTGCGAAAAAAATGAAATTTTTTTTAAAATAATTTTTTTTACTGAAGATATTTTTTTTAAATGTATACAAGTTTCCCAAATTGGCACAAACTTATGAAACCTTTGAGGTCGCTGATTATGAATCTGCAATTGGATTTTCAAAATACAAAATGTAGGATCTAATATATAGCTGACGAAAATTATTTAAATTTACAGATTTTCTTGAAACTTGTTACCCAGAGGTTTTTGGGGTCGCTGATTGTAAATCTGTACTTGGACTTTCAAAATACAAAATAGTGGATCTAATATGTCCAACAAAAATTATTTAAATTAATTATAGTCGACTCATAATTTGTAAAATAAGGACTATGGCATTAGAATAAAGCAAAATACAAATAAAATCAATCAGAAGTACACAACGAGAAAATTGTTAGTCTAAATCTAATTGGATTAGCTCTGATAAATTATTTTAACACTATCTTTGTATAAGACTGAATATTGCAAAACTTTTATTTTGACATTGTTGATGAAACAATTTATTATTTATTTATATAATTTATATTAATACAAATACCCGTGTAGAAAAATTTCAGGGCAGTCTGGAGTCCAGTAATTGCCCCAACTAGACGCATCTGGACGGTCTAATCTAGACTGTCTAACTGTATGTTATATGGGATTTATCTGAACGGTCTAATCTAGACTGTCTAACTGTATGCTATATAGGACTTCATTGGCATCACTAGAATTCAAATTTTTTAAGTACATTCAAGAATTTAGTGCCCGATTGGTCGGTCTTCTTTAAATTTATACATGTACAATAGGTTGTCACTTCAAAATTGAATAAAATAATTTAGTCAATTTAAAGAATCGTTTAAAAATAAATATTGTAGATTTATATGAATTATTATAAATAAAAATAAAATTTCAATCTATACATCAATCTATACATTTAATGACCAATTTTACTTAGAAATTACAAAATTGATTTTTATTAGAGTTACGTTTACAATTTTCATAAATAACTTCAAACTTTAATTTGAAATTTTATAAAGTTTGAATTTGGAATGAATTTAATTAGAATTTTTTTAAAACTTATATTATGCAATTTTATAGAAGAAAATACAAGAAAGTAATTTGTTTGATAAAATCTAAAAAAAAAGTAAAAAGTGCAAACAGAATCCTATTCAAAATTTAAAAAAATACGCATTTTAATATTTTTTGAGTAGGATAACATATGTCATTGCGAAAATAATTCGCAATTTATATCGTCGAAATCCCTGCATGATTTAATATGGATCCTTTCATAATAATTTTGCCGTAAAAGTACAAAAATCTTAGGGTCAGTCCATTATATTTCACCTAAAGCCGTTGCGGCCTATTTTTAAAAAAATCTCATAATTTGTAAAAATGATGTTTAATAACCGTAGATTTTATTTTTGAGAATTATTATATAAAATTTTTTGATTTAAACATAGAATTTGAATTTTTAAGTTGAGTTGCACAGAAAAAAGGTTAGATTGACAGTTATGAAAATTTAATAAAGAAGCATGGAAATAATTTAGATCATACAAATTTCTTGATTGATATTTGTTAAAAATGAGCTAATTTACTTGTATAAATAGATAATTATGTAAACAAACCCAAATTAGTAGATAAAAATTGATTTCAAAACTTAACTATAAAATGTCAAAAGTCACTACATTTTATTTACACTTTTCTAAAAAGTATATAAATATTTAAAAATTTATTACTATTTAATATAAAGTATTTTTAATGTACTTTTATAATATGTGCTAACTTTTTAATTTTATAATATAGAAATATAAAAAATTTTACCTTTAATATTGAGTGTTTCATGATTTTCAGTGATTTTAATCACTTATTTCTTCTCAGGCGGTTAATCAAAAAATCCAATTTTTGTCTTAATATTTAAGTTTGGCCTTCTTTTTCATTCTATTAAATTTTGGTGATGGAGAACGAACTATTTTTCAGTTTAAATTTAGTTTAAAAAATCTGCTGAAAAACGCATTTTTTTGGTTAAAATGCAAGTATTTTTATAACACTGAAGTTGGGAATCTTAATAGTCTTGCAAAAATCTACTTGTATTTAACCAAAAAAATGCGTTTTTTCAGCAGATTTTTTAAACTAAATTTAAACTTAAAAGTAGTTCGTTCTCCATCACCAAAATTTAATAGAATGAAAAAGAAGGCCAAACTTAAATATTAAGACAAAAATTGGATTTTTTGATTAACCGCCTGAGAAGAAATAAGTGATTAAAATCACTGAAAATCATGAAACACTCAATATTAAAGGTAAAATTTTTTATATTTCTATATTATAAAATTAAAAAGTTAGCACATATTATAAAAGTACATTAAAAATACTTTACATTAAATAGTAGTAAATTTTTAAATATTTATATACTTTTTAGAAAAGTGTAAATAAAATGTAGTGACTTTTGACATTTTATAGTTAAGTTTTGAAATCAATTTTTATCTACTAATTTGGGTTTGTTTACATAATAATCTATTTATACAAGTAAATTAGCTCATTTTTAACAAATATCAATCAAGAAATTTGTATGATCTAAATTATTTCCATGCTTCTTTATTAAATTTTCATAACTGTCAATCTAACCTTTTTTCTGTGCAACTCAACTTAAAAATTCAAATTCTATGTTTAAATCAAAAAATTTTATATAATAATTCTCAAAAATAAAATCTACGGTTATTAAACATCATTTTTACAAATTATGAGATTTTTTTAAAAATAGGCCGCAACGGCTTTAGGTGAAATATAATGGACTGACCCCTTAACATTTACAGTTTTGAACATTAAATAACTCTTAAAGAAGATAATTTATAAAAAAATCATAAGAAAAATCAATTTGTAAAAAGTAGCAAAATCCCATGTATTTTAAATGCGAAACGTATCGTCTTTGGGGCAAGGTTTATTGTGAATATTAAGGGTTGATTTTGGTCTGACATTTTGTTTTAGATGGTAAACTAATAATTTAGGGGACGTCGCAAGAAATATAAACAACTTGGTAAGTAACGGACACCCTAATGTGTACATGTGTATGTGTTTAGTGTATATGTGTGAGTATACATGCACGGAGAAAATTTATTCCCGAAAATTTACTGAACTTTGTTCGGTAAAACTGGGATGAAGTGTCAAAACTGTAAGTTTTAAGGAACAGGACTGTAAGAGCAATTGCATTGAAAAATAATGTAAAAAGAATAAATCTTATGGTACATGTATTAGCCGTTCACTTACAGTTCGGTAAAACGTAGGGTAAATGTACACTATACTTAGTTTTATTGAAAGTTCGGTAAAACGTAAGGCACAGTGTTCGGTAAAACTTATATACATTGTATAGTTCAGTAAAACGTAGGGTAAGTGTTCACTATACTTATTTGTACTGAAAGTTCAGTAAAACGTGAGGTACAATGTTCGGTAAAATTTATATTCATTGAATTACTGAATAGTTCGGTAAAACTTGAAGAATAAAAAATAATGTCATTGCAGTAGTTCTATGGTAATACTGTCGTAAATCTCATTTTACCTACTTTAATCACTACCTAAATCCCCTACAATTATTCACGAGCAAATACATTACACCTGCATACAGTACATTCTAAACGCATACATTAATACATACATCGCACGCTTTACATTATTGCTTCAGAAAGTTTCAACTGTCCTTATATATGAATCTGAATTTTATTTCACCGCTTGTGAGAATGATACAAATTAATAAACAATAGTTACAGTTACGTAAGTTATGCAACTTTGATCATTTGTATAAGTTACATAAGTTTCATCATTTACGTAACTTGCGTAAGTTATTCTGGTTACGTGACTTATGTAAGTTTCATCTTTTACGTAAATTACATACGTAAGTTACGTAGAATTGATTATTTACGTAAGTTACGTAAACTTGATAAATTACGTAAGTTACGTAAACCTGATAAATTACGTAAGTTATTGTAGTTACGTAACTTACGTAAGTTGTACCATTTACGTAAGTTGTATCATTGACGTAAGTTACTGTAGTTACGTTATTTACTCTGGTTACGTAACATACGTAACTTACTGTAATTATGTAAATTAATATAGTTACGTAATTTACTCTGGTCACGTAAGTTACATTAATTACTTACGTTGCTCCTGTTAGATAGGTATGCGGAAACAATTTTTCTGTGATTGTCACTAAATTATTATGTTTTTAAATCTTTTGTTTCGAGATGACATGAAACTTAATAGTTTCAAATACTTTTGTTTTTGGATTATTTAAAAACCAAAACGAAAGTAATTTTCTATTTAATTTCGTTTCAGAAGCGATTTCTGCTATAAATGAAATTATTAATTATAAGTTAATTAGTACAAATAAGTTAAAAACAACTAACTATTAAGGTCAAAGTTTTTTTTACTACGGGGCATTTAAAAAAGTATTGCAATCCTGAAAACTAACAATTCCGGCAAGTCATGGAAGTTTTACTGAACTATTCCTGAAAACTAACACTCGAGTCAAGTCAAGAAAGTTTTACCGAACTGTTCCTGAAACGTTAGTGACCATCAAGGAGGTATTCAAAAGAAAAGTTAAAATTTTATTTAATTTTTATTAAACGTTCAGTTTCAATTTTGTTTTAACTTTTACAGTACTATTTTGTAAGGAATAAAGATATGACATTCTAAACCGAGTTGCTCGATACCGATCAGTATTGGGTGTGGACTGATGCCGATATTAATAGGATTTCAATTAATTTGACGACGTACAATCATAGTGATTGTGTGGATCATTTGGCGAGTCGTCACTTCCTGACGCTGTCTGGCTATCTTGGGACGGTGTCGGCACAGAGCACTATCTGATAGAAACGAAATAAATTGCAAGTATATTGTATTTTTCGACGGTGAGTCAAGAAATTCATTAACTCATTCTCTCTGACCATAACATTTTTAATTTATATTGTAAAACATATCGCATTTATATAATTGTAAAAATATTGGAATTTATGTGTGTGAATGTGTATACGTATGGTGTGATTTTAAAGTAGATGTAATTGACGGACTACGTAATTGACTACGTAATTGACGGACTTTACAGGCGCGGATCCACGGTGGGGCGAAAGGGGCGATCGCCCCCCAAAACTTTTTGGAAATTATAAGTTTAATAGGTCTTCTAAATTAATTTTTTCCATTTAACTGTTTCAATAATTTTTTAATAATTGTTCGTAAAAAATTATATTCAAAACTGAAAATACTTATTTTCCAATTCAGAGACTCAATTCCTTTTTCTACTCTCGAATGGACGTTTTGTCGATTGTTAATGCCGTGCCCTGAGTTGCTGACTGATACCCTACTGCCATCTGTGCGCCGTCCGAGCGAAGTGAGAGTGAGACGTTCAATTGCCAAGAGTTGACAAAAGTCGTGTATCAGTCGGTTTGTTTACATTCACGTTTATAGTTGCGGTTAATATAAAATGCTATTTCCTTCTTTATTTATTATTATTAATAAATAGTGTTACGCTGTTTCAAATAACGTCATGAATAGAGATTTGAGAGTTTGATACATTCCAGCAGACAAGTAAGCAAGTTATAGGTTTTATAGTGGAAACTTCAGAAATGTCGAAAAAAAGAAAAGGGGACAAAATTGTCGTTAACGAACAAACTAAGCTGACAAAGTATTTCAAAATACAAAATGAATGTTCAGGTTTGTTTCTGTAATAAAAAAAAATATCGATAATTTAAAAGTTTAATTTCTATTTCTTTTTATGCAGTTGAAAATAACACTGAAAAGGAAAATTTGATCGAAGAAAAGAATGTGACAAATGCAAGACATGTTTTTAACGAAGCTGTAGATGCTGAGGCTGAACAACTTGATTTCCAATTCGAATCTTCGAAAATAATTAATAATTCTCCTAGGACAATAATGCAAAGTGTTTGTTCAGGTAATTTGGAAAATTTCGTACAATTTAGAAAATGACGAATTGAGAAGAAAAAAATCATACTCCGATTGTATTCACAAAAAACACATTTATCAACCAATATTAGATTTCATGAATCTTTTTCGAATAGACTGGAATAGAAACGTTCAAAATTGTATTTGATTCTATTTTATGATGTCAGTAAATGAGAAAAATCAAGCATTAAATAGAATAGGATATTTTTATTTCAATACGAATATGAAAAACTGATTCCTTATTTATGCCAAGCTTCTTGCCGAGTTACTTGATGCTTAATTTTTTAATGCAATAACAATCATTTCTAAAATTTTAGTTTTCAATCGTTAATTCTTAGATACGCAGAATTTTTAATACGTAATTTTTATTATGAATTATGATTTAAAATTGTTCTAATTAATTATTTTTAGATAATAAAATAGTCGACGAGTCAAATATTAAAACGGAAAATATTACAAAGTCTGTAATAGATCAGAATTCAAGTTACAATAAGGATGTTGAAGATACTAGTCAGGAATCGAAATTATTAGAAAAAGATGATGATGTAAACGAGGCCGTAAAACTTGATATTGGTATCTATGTAGGAATGACAGTTGATGATTTTACAAAAAAGTTGCTGCTATTGAATCATTGGACTCCGCCAAAAGCCTATCGATTTCCCTATTCTTTACATAAAAAAAATGGTAAAGAGGAAAAAAGATATGCATCGCAAAAATATTTGGATTCTTACAATTGGATTCTTACAATTGGCTTGCTTTTTCTCACGTAAAACAGGGATATTTCTGTAAATACTGTCCTTTTTTTGTTACGGGAAATATGGGTGTATTTCAGAAAAATGTGGCTTTAAAAAAACTTATCACGGAGCCGTTGAATAGTTATGCTAAGCTCCTCGGCCAAGATGGCTATTTAATTCGTCATGCTAGAAATGAATATCATATTGCAGCCTTAGAAGCAGCAAAGCAATTTTTAAAAGCTGATCAAGATCCTACATTGAAAGTTTGTAACCAAGTTGATTCCTACAGATTGGAAAAAATCAAAGAAAATCGTAGCAGATTAAAACCCATCGTAGAAACTATTATTTTTGCTGGTCGTCAAAATATACCGCTACGAGGACATCGAGATGACGGACAACTTAATGTTGATAATAATGATAGTCCAATAAACGAAGGAAACTTTAGAGCTCTTTTGAGATTTCGGATTCAGAGTGGAGATATTGAATTATGTAACCATTTAGAAAGTTCATCCGTACGTTCAACATATATCAGTAAAACAACACAAAATGAACTCATCAATTGTTGCGGGCAAGAAATTCTTTCAATTATAATATCCCGAATTCAGAAAGCAATATTTTATGGAATTATATTTGATGAAACTACAGATATATCCCACAAATCGCAGTTATCACTTGTCATCAGGTACATGTATAAGAACACTGTAAGAGAAGATTTTGTTCAATTCATCGATCTTCATGATGAAATTATAAAAGAAACTGTGAGAAATGAAAAATCAATAGAACCAAAAGTTACTGGTATTAAATTAGGAAAAATAGTAGTAAAGGCTTTGCAGTCACTGAATTTGGATCTTAAAAATTGTGTTGCTGTAACAACAGATGGCTGTTCTATGATGGTTTCAGAATCTTGTGGAGCTGTTGAAGAAGTGCTTAAAGTTGCTACGAATGCTGTACATTGCCCTTGTTACAATCATTATTTGAACAATTCTTTATCTGCATCTTCAGATGTTCAAATAATCCGAAATGCTGTTGGTACTATGAAAGAAACTATATCGTTCTTTAATGCATCAGCTAAGCGTTCTAACACATTAAAAAAAATAATGGGAAGTAAATTGTCTGGCTTATGTGAAACAAGATGGATCGAAAGACATGACGGAGTTCTGCAATTTCGTGTTTTGATTCAGAAAATAATTGAAACCCTAAACCACATATCTCAATGGCAAGATTCAAAAACTTCGTCAAAAGCAAATTCTTTGAAAATTGCTCTTTCTGAAAGTAATTTTTTAATTGCAGTCGTTTGTCTCTCTGATGTGCTGAATAGCACGCAATCCTTTAGTTATTTCCTTCAGAAGAAGCAAATTGATCTTAAATCAGCTCAGGATATGACTCAAGATACTCTAAAATTATTACAGAGAAAACGCGAAAACTGTGAAGAGCAATTTAAAGCTCTTTTTGAGAAAGTTGAAAATATACACTACCGTCCGAAATTGTGCGATCGCTAACAGCTCGAGCTTTTAAATAACACACCCGCACAAAAACAGTGATAACTCGGTTAAAAATGAAGCTAGATGATTTTTTAAAATTGCATTGGAAAGCTTATTAAATTTCCAATAAAATGCCACTATTTTAAGTTGTATTGCATAAATAGGAAGCGACATATCATGTTATAAAGACAAAAAAATAATTCTATTTTTTTCGGAATTTCTTACTCTGACTTTGACTCCTGGCACAGTTTAGCAAAGTTTATGAAAAAAATTGTTACTTTTATAGACTATTCCTTGTAAACTAAGCTTTAAATAGAGGCCAAGAACAGCAAAAAATATTTACGAGTTTCCGAGATATTACAAAAAGAGTCGGACCGTGCAAGGCAGAATTTTCAATCATCGATTTCTCTAATTCACCGTTAAGTCAATTACTTGTCTGTCAAAAAAGTGTCGAAAATTAATTTTACCAAGTACATTCATATTGGGATCCACTTTTTAAATATCGATATATAATAAATTAAATTAAAAAAAGGATCCCAGTAAGAATGTGCTTGGTAAAATTAATTTTCGACACTTTTTTCACAGACAAGTAATTGACTCAACGGTGAATTAGAGAAATCGATGATTGAAAATTCTGCCTTGCACGGTCCGACTCTTTTTGTAATATCTCGGGAACCCGTAAATATTTTTTGCTGTTCTTGGCCTCTATTTAAAGCTTAGTTTACAAGGAATAGTCTATAAAAGTAACAATTTTTTTCATAAACTTTGCTAAACTGTGCCAGGAGTCAAAGTCCGAGTAAGAATTTCCGAAAAAAATAGAATTATTTTTTTGTCTTCATAGCATGATATCTCGCTTCTTATTTATGCTATACAACTTAAAATAGTGGCATTTTATTGGAAATTTAATAAGCTTTCCAATGCAATTTAAAAAAATCATCTAGCTTCATTTTTAACCGAGTTATCACTGTTTCTGTGCGGGTGTGTTTTTTAATAGCTCGAGATGTTAGCGTACGCATAATTTCGGACGGTAGTGTAGCAAATAGTATTGACGTAGAAATTAAAATGCCGCGTATAGGCAGAATTCAAAAACACCGTGATAATTACCCGGTAAATGATGCTGTAACATATTTCAGACAAGCTGTTTATGTTCCTGTTCTCGATAATGTCATGGCGGATTTAAAAAGTCGATTTTCAGCAGAAACTCTGAATTTATATTCATTTTCAGTACTGTTTCCCGATACTGTTACTTCGAATGATAGTACATTATCCAAAGAAGCTACGAAGAAAATTTGTGAAAGATATTCGACTTTCTTTAAAGAATGTCCAGAGGTTTTTAAATTATCTTTGATTAATGAGTTAGAGATGTGGCATATGCAATGTAAAAGAGAAAATTACGATTCAAATGTTCCTGCTATGGAAATGTTTGACCGTTGTGATGCGGAAATATATCCTCTTCTTCAAATTCTTCTCAAAATTTTTATAACATTGCCTTCAAGTGGAGCAAGTGCTGAGAGGTCATTTTCAACGTTAAAAAGACTTAAAACCTATTTGAGATCCACCACAACAGAAGAAAAACTGAACGGACTTGCATTATTGCATATTCACTATGATATTGAAGTGATTGTAGACCAAATCATCGACAGATATGCCAAAGTAGGCAATCATAGATTAAATTTTACTTTGTGATAAAAAACAAAATTTTTTGTGAATTAAATTGTTATTTAACGTGATATTCTTTTTCCATCATTTTAATATATTCAGTGTCATATTTGATATTAATATATATATATATATATATATATCTTCATTACTAAAAGATTTTCATTTACGAATCGCCCCCCCCCAAAATTTGCTTCTGAATCCGCCCCTGACTATTTATCGTGTCGGGCATGAATACCGTGAGAATCGCGGTATCTAGTCTTTTCGATTTTGCTAAATCGACCTAGCGTGCACGACCCTAGTTATCGTCCGTACCGATATTTAGGGGTAGTTTCTGGAGTCTACCCTCGCGTAAAATGAGCGTCGGTCTCGGGTAGGAATTTGTCATTTTTGGGAATTAACTTATTTTCTTTCTCTTCTATTTTAGTTAGTTTAGTTATTTTTGAGTTGTTATTAGTTAGATTAGGTTTTGATTGATTTCTTTTATATTACTTTTGCATTATATCGAGTCATTAATTTTTATTATGTATTGTTAATTTTCTTTTGGTTAATTTTTAATTTATCTTCGTTAATTATTATTTTTATAATATTTTTTTACTTGTTTTGAATATATTTTCTTACGAAAGTTTAAAACTCTGCGTTGTAACTGACTTTACCCTTCCTATCGATATCACTAAATTGACTAACTAGCTTGCTTAAATTTTGTAATGACACTTTACGCCATTTTATTAATTTATTTGATAAAAGATCATTTATATTTTAACCCGGACTCCATCCGGCGAGCAAATCCTTTAGCTTTAAAAATTAGGATCATTACAAGCTAATAAATACTAACCTTCTACTTTCTGATTAACAGCGAGGTACTGTTTAAATTTTACACTTCAGATTTGTAAATAGGAACCCCCAAAAAACCTTGGTACGAAGTTTCATAAAAATTAATTAATTTTAAAATTTGCATGAAATCTGACTTCAGATTTGTAATCAGAGACCCCAAAACCCCTTAATACGAAGTTTCCTAGAAATTGATTAATTAAAATTTTTTCATGGCCGCCATATTGGATCAGCCATTTTGAATTTCTTTAATCTGACTTCACATTTGTAATCAGAGACCCCCAAAACCCCCTGATATAAAGTTTTCTAGAAATTGATTAATTTTAAATTTTTCATGGCCGCCATATTGGATCCGCCATTTTGAATTTTTGAAATCTGACTTCAGATTTGTAATCAGCGACCTCAAAAACAATAAAAACCATGATTAGCAGTTTAAATTTCTCGTTTTTGTAAAATTAATATTTTTTGCTATAATAATAACCTATTATGGTTTTTATTGGTTAACTTTTGGATTCTGTAAAAAATAGTCAACTTAACAAATTTCATTTGTTAAAAATTTTATATTATTCTTTGAACTTTTGTGAAGAGAAACAGAGTAGTCTGGTCAAAAAATATTAATTTTCCACAATTTTACAGGTAATGTACGTAAAAAAGTTTTTTTCCCATGCAAAATACATGCAAAATTTCACCAGCATACAGGCACCACTAAATATGAATTTTAAAAAATGCGTATCTGTGCGATTCCATGGGAGATTTTAGTCTTTTCGGAGTAAATAAACCAATTGCAGTGAATTTCAGGAATTTTAATCTACACATAAAAAGAAATGTTTAATATATTATATGAAGACATTCAATTTATACTATTTTTCTTTCGGAATCTTAAAGAAATCACTGGTAAGATTATTTTAGTGTTTGATTCATTCAATTTCGTGGTGCATTTCAAAAGTTATTCAATTATTAGTTAATAACTTTTTTGTTTATAAAAATTTTGTGTAAACATAATATAAACAATTTTTCGTTTTTTATGATGAATTTTTTCCAGAAAGAATCAAGTGATTTAGTTAAAATGGAAAGGAGATATAACGATTCCAAAATTTTTACAAAGTTTTGATATCTCAAAAAACGGTACAATAATGATTAGTCATGGCATATTTTAATGTTTTCGGGGTCGCTGATGACGAATCCGGTGTCAGTTTTTCCAAATTTAAAATGGCGAGTCCAATATGGCGGATATTAAACAAAAAAATTTTATTCGCTTGAAACTTGTCATTTTGGAAGTTTTTAGGCGCTTTTAAAAAGGCCAATTGATTAAGGATTTTGTAGCTTTAAAAAAGGCTGTTTGTTATAATTTGGACATTTTCGATATTTTGTTGGCTTTATAAAAAGCTGATTCAAATAAATTTATAAAATACATCCCAACCTTTGTAATTGTATTTTAATACTGCATAACTGCAATCGTTTGAGGTGCATTTGAATATCTGAATATTTTCAACTGTCTTTCTGGCGTTACAATTAAAGAGTGAGCCGCTTGGATTTTTGTTACAGCAGGAGCCTGAGAAAATCTCCTTGCAAGTTTTCGCTTCACTCTTTCGTGCTGTTTTTTGTTGGAAAAGAAAAGCTGAGTATTTTGAATGTGGTTATTTGCCCATTCAAAAAGAATTTTTGCGTTTGAAATTGATTTATCTGCTGGTGCTTGCAAGCTACCACGAGTGGCAAGTTTTAAGCGAATAAAAAAAATGTTTTCAAAAATTATCCGCCATATTGGATTTGCTATTTTGAATTTTGAAAAACTGACATCGGATTCGTCATCAGCGCCCCTAAAAACTTCCAAAATGACAAGTTTCAAGCGAATAAAATTTTTTTGTTTAATATCCGCCATATTGGATCAGCCATTTTGAATTTGGAAAAACTGACACGGGATTCGTCATTAGCGACCCCGAAAACATTAAAATATGTCATGACTAATCATTATTGTACCGTTTTTTGAGAGTAATTGATAATTATATTTTTTTTTTGGATTTTGGTGTTTTTCAGGTGAGGCAGTGAGGACGTCATTTTGAATTTTGGATTCTGCCACTTTGCAATTGATAGGGCATTAGTTTACGAACATTTTGACATATTGTTTGTTTATTTTAGTTGCTTACAATTTTGGGCAGAGCTCTGGGCCGGTTGACGTGAATCGTCCTATATATATATATATATATATATATATATTTTGCCGATCAACGAAACGATGTATATCTATATAGGTTGCCGAACGACGAAACGACTAGGAAACATTTTAATATTATAGCGAGTTTTTCGATACAGCTCCTTACATGGTTTTTCAACCGTTAACATTTTTCTCTTTATTTTAACTTTAAAAAGTATAGTTATTTTAATGAAACTGCCCCCAATCCTAAATTTTAGGATATAAATATTTTTTATGTAAATTAACAGTAGTATGATTTTGAATGTACAAAAATACAGTTCAATGAGTATTTTCTATAGTAAAATAGAATTGAAAATTACGAATAAAGAACGAGCATACATGGATGAATGAGTTCTGAGTGTGTTATATTTCATATTTAAAAAATAAATGGTTATTTTAGGAAATTCAATGATTGAAAAAGCTTGTTAAAACGCCAGTTTAAAGAAAATAAAAATTAAGGTAAAAATAAAAATTCAGGTTTAAAAATAAAATAAAGTGCATGCAGCAAAGTTTGCGAAATCTAGAGAGTTTGCAATATATATAAATTGAATTTTTAAAATACTTACACTGACGTTCACAGATTTACTGATCATTCGTCCTTGATTTAAATCTGCATTTTCCGATCGATAGTTAAATGCACAACTCAACATTCCAGCCATCTGTATGTCAGATTGTAGAGCATAATGTTGAATTCTGCAAGTAATCTTAATATTTATATCAATACGTTTATTTATTCAAAATTTGTTCTAATTATTTTATTTTTAATTTGTTTGGAAAATTTTCTACGCCTTCTGACAAGATAATGTATTTCAAACGTTAGTTAAGTACACATCTACCTCAAAAACAAATGCAAGACAATTCTATTGCATTCCAATTAATATATTTAAATACTTTTTATTAATCAATATATTAAACCAATTTTAATTGAATTTTCACTTATTTAACCTACTCTCAAAACTAAAAATATTTTGAAAAATTTTTTTTTTCTAATTTTTACATTATTTGAGCCGCCGGATAGTATAGCCACGCATAAAATTTTGATGGCCATTTTGGTTGGCTTTTGTCACGCACAAATAAATTGAAAAATTTTTTATTTATTTTTAATTACATTATATTAAGTTTCTGTAAGAAAGTAATTCAAGAAAAAATGCTTTTAAGTATATTTGTGTATTTCATAGGCCAACTAAAATGACCATCAAAATTTTATGCGCGGTTATACTATCCGGCGGCTCATTTGACCTTCTGAGCTGAAAATTGGTATACTAGTGTATTATAACAGTCTGATGACAAAAAATTTATTTAAGAAACTTTTTGAATAAAAATTTTAAAAAAATTTCATTTTTTTCATTTTCTTTAGTTAAAATAAGGGGCATTAAATATTTCAAAGAAGAGTAAAATTTTAAGAAAATAAATGATAGACTGTTTTTTCCCTTTAATTTTGTAACTAAAAATAAAAAAAATTGGACAACTGCGAGTCGTACTCGCACTGCAATAGCGGGTTCCATTGACAAATATTAAAACAATACTTGCAACGTTTATCGATAATTGGTAGAATTAAAAAAAACAGGAACTAATTTTGAAAATTTTATTTCTCTACATATTATTGTTTACAATCTTAGATATACACTACCGTCCGAAATTGTGCGAACGCTAACATCTCGAGCAATTAAAAAACACACCCGCACAGAAACAGTGATAACTCGGTTAAAAATGAAGCTAGATGCTTTTTTTAAATTGCATTGGAAAGCTTATTAAATTTTCAATGAAATGCCACTATTTTAAGTTGTATAGCATAAATAAGAAGCGAGATATCATGCTATGAAGACAAAAAAATAATTCTATTTTTTTCGGAATTTCTTACTCTGACTTTGACTCCTGGCACAGTTTAGCAAAGTTTATGAAAAAAATTGTTACTTTTACAGACTATTCCTTGTAACCTAAGCTTTAAATAGAGACCAAGAACAGCAAAAAATATTTACGAGTTTCCGAGATATTACAAAAAGAGTCGGACCGTGCAAGGAAGAATTTTCAATCATCGATTTCTCTAATTCACCGTTGAGTCAATTACTTGTCTGTGAAAAAAGTGTCGAAAATTAATTTTACCAAGCACATTCTTACTGGGATCCATTTTTTAATTTAATTTATTATATATCGATATTTAAAAAATGGATATCAATAAGAATATACTTGGTAAAATTAATTTTCGACTCCTTTTCACGACTCTTTTTGTAATATCTCGGGAACCCGTAAATATTTTTTGCTGTTCTTGGTCTCTATTTAAAGCTTAGGTTACAAGGAATCTGTACGATGTCGTCATATTTAAAATATTCGTAATTTTTATATTTTCTAGAAAAACATATTTTCTAGAAAATATCTAAACTAAAAGAAGATAGTTATAAGCTGAAACATCAACACTCTAAAATTTTGAGTTGTAATCTTAGAATTTTCTATCTTCGTCTCCACGCACAAATAGAGATTTCTTGAAACTGTCCTTTTAGTCTATGCCGCCAAAACGAAGATAAAATTCAATTAAGATGAACCTTATTTTATACAACAATCCTTTTTTACACAATTTTATCGACATATGTTTTCACGTGAATAATATTAAATTCTTTAAAAAAATATTCTATTTAGATTTAAACAATGTTAATAAAATTCGAAATGTCAAATTAATTAATTATTATTAATTAACAATAAAAAATATTAACAATTAACAAAATAATTATTTTGAACAAATTGAAAATATTTCTAACTATATAAAATTCACATAAATTAATTAATTAATTTTGATGTTCTGAATATTATAAACAAATAATTAACAATAAACAATTAATAATAACTAGCAGAGCTACGCGCGCTATATTGGTGATGTCTTTTTAATTAAAAAAATTAGCGATACAATTAATATGCAAATTATATTACTAATTCGATTGTAAATCTTTAATTCAATTTTTTTGTCAAAAACCTAAGTCCACTTGGATCGTTTTTCGAGCAAACGGCTCATATATACACGGAGAAAAATCTGGTGCTATTATTGCTTGCAGAATCTTTACAAATTTTATTAGTCACTGCTGAATAGAATTTTAGCTTAAGGTTATAATAATTTATATACGAAATCATCTATTTAATGTAATGGAGAGTTCGATACAATAAGCATAAGAGATAGTAGCTAATTTTGCATGAAATCTTTATTATAAATACAAAGAGAACGTGCTATAAAAGTATTAGATTCTTCTTATAAGAATCGCTCGAACTCCGACTGATTTTCAGGCGGACTTTATACAACACAATCTTACCTGCGTATACGCACATATAACTCACACACATATATTTCTCTGGATGGAGGAACCTGGAACAGAACGCGTACAACGCGGTGATGTTTACAATAACATAACCTAACAAATATAATGTTTTACAGGACGACAAAACTGTCCAAAGAATTATATATATATATATATATATATATATATATATATATATATATATATATATATATATATATATATATATTTTTGTGTGGGTGTGTGTGTGTGTGAGTTATATGAGCGTATACGCCGGTAAGATTGTGTTGTATAAAGTCCGCCTGAAAATCAGTCGGAGTTCGAGCGATTCTTATAAGAAGAACTTAATACTTTAATAGCACGTTCTCTTTGTATTTATAATAAAGATTTCTTTCAAAATTAGCTACTGTCTCTTATGCTTATTGTATCGAAAGTATTTTTACAATAAGTATATGAATTTATGCTAAAAATATAAGAGAAACGATAAGCAAATTAAGTAATATGCTCTTTCGAGTAATATTAGCAGCAGATTTCTCTCCGTGTATATATATATATATATATATATATATATATGAGACATTCCACGCCAAACCAATGTATCATCAAAATTAACATTTATGATTTCTCTCAAAATTTTTTTATGTTTTAGTATCAGTTTTATGTATGAAAATTTAAAAGAATAATTCAATTACTTTGAATAATCTAATGAGAATTATATAAAAATTAAAATTGAAATCTTGTTTTGAATTTCTGTTATGTTTTAAAACATTGATTTCTTTTAAAAAATTTTATGGAATTGTATTTCAATTAATTGAATTGAGCTGCCGGATCAAAGAAGGGCACATAAACTCGCCGCACTGAAAAACGTTGGCCCCTGGACACTTGAAATTAAACTTTTGATTTAAATTGTTTATTATGCATATCCTTATCAAAAATTTGATTGCACATCTTTTTATCTAATAAAATTTTTTTCTATCGATTACCGTTTTCTAAATAATAAAGAAAAACCATTTTTTTGAAAACATGAAATTTAATTAAATTTTTCACTTCAACTCGTGATACTTCAGTCAATTTTCCATATTTTCTAATGTCACAAAAACTAAATTACTCGTTGAAATATCCTGAGAATGATGAAAGAAGAAAAAGATTGTTTTCATTAAAAATAAAATTGTTATTAATTTTTTTCTGAACAATTGCAAAAATCGTGAAGTGCATTTTTCACGAGCTTCGTTTAACGGGCGAATTTTAAGCAGCAACAAACTTCCAGTGAGAAAGTTGTTTATTACAGTCCAAAAAAGTTTTTTGGAAAGTTATATGACAATTGAATAATTAGTAACAAATTAGTGAATGTTTAAAGTTGCACGCGCGGCTGAACGTGTGACGCCCGTTTGTTGAAAGAAGCTCAACAGCATATGTCACAGTGTTGTTTCGCCTTTAGAGGTTAAGTAAATCAAAACAAACCTTCCGTTCAGCCGCTCGCGCAACTTTAAACATTCACTAATTTGTTACTAATTGTTCAATTGTAATATAACTTTCCAAAAAACTTCTTTAGACTGCAATAAACAACTTTCTCACTGGAAGTTTGTTGCTGCTTAAAATTCGCCCGTTAAACGAAGCTCGTTAAAATTGCACTTCACGATTTTTGCAATTGTTCAGAAAAAAATTAATAACAATTTTATTTTTAATGAAAACAATCTTTTTCTTCTTTCATCATTCTCAGGATATTTCAACGAGTAATTTAGTTTTTTTGTCATTGGAAAATATGGAAAATTGACTGAAATATCGCGAGTTGAAGTTAAAAATTTAATTAAATTTCATGTTTTCAAAAAAATGGTTTTTCTTTATTATTTCGGAAACGGTAATAGATAGAAAAAAATTGTATTAAAAAAAAGATGCGCAATCAAATTTTCTATAAGGATATTCATAATAAACAATTTAAGTCAAAAGTTTAATTTTAAGTGTCCAGGGGCCAACGTTTTTCAGCGTGGCGAGTTTATGTGCCCTTCTTTGATCCGGCAGCTCAATTCTTGTGAAAATTTTATTATTCATTGCAAGATTTGAATTTCAGCGAAGAATTTTATTATTTGTAAAAAATAATTAAATTTGACAAAAATTTTTGAAAATAATTGAATTTTTTCAAGAAATTCTGTCTCTAAGAAGAATTTTATTAAAAATGTTGAGAATAGTTTTATTTATTTGAACTACTCTCACGGAAGAATAGTCTTAAATTGTACTGGGAAATTAATACTGAGAGTTCCGTCTATTTCAATGAAAATTTGCTGCGCTTTTGTACTGAAATTGTATTATGAAAAATTACCTGCAAAAGGGTCGTTATAGCGTAGTGTTTATGACCTAACCGTCATTATGTTGAAGGACGAATATTTCTTTGTTAATGTTAAAAATAATTTTTATTTATATTTCAACATTATATTTGTTTTTTATGAACTCAAATTCTTTACAAGTAATTGTTATAGGGTATCGGGTACAGTGACCGACACCCACTCAGTGAACGACACCCAAAATTGAAAAAATGCAATAAATATAAAACAAAACATTATTTAACATTTAGCCCTAGGGTGCGTTTATGGATTTAACAACAAATATACAAAAACTGACTAAAAATAGGTACTTTTTCAGGGGACCCAAATAAATTGTGATAAGAATACATATAAATAAATATAATATAAATATAAATAAAATAAAAAAATGTATCTAAATAGTAACTAATTAATAGTAATTAATTAATTATAATTTCTTGCTTTACCCAATTCGCATATCTATTCAAGTTTTAATGTGATATTATTGTAACATAGACATATTATCTCAGTATTTCATGAAAAACAATATTTTTAATGTATAATTTTTGTGGATATTTTAAGTTCGTGAATACAGCTTTATCTAGGACATAAATTTTTAAATTTTCTTTAGATTTGACTCTAGAACAACCAACATAAATTTGACCATGACCAAATGCAGAAATGGGTAGAAATATTCCTACTTTATCAAAAGACTGCCCTTAAGATTTATTGATAGTCATTGCATAAGCAAGACTGATTGGAAATTGTCTTCTTACCATTTTAAAAGGAAATGTATCTTCTGAAGGAGATAAATCAATACGAGGAATAAAAACTATTTCACCTTTCAATCTTCCAGTAATTATTTCTGCAGCAATAACGTATTTCAATAAAGATTTTACAACTAATCGAGTCCCATTACATAATCCTTGAACCAAATTCATATTTCTTAAAAGCATAATTACACACCCTATTTTCAATGATAATTTGTGGGGAGGCATACTATCTGGTGTTAAACTATTTAAAAATTCTACTGGAACAATATTATTTATATTTTTTGCATCATCATCAGCTATATGTGAATCAACACTGTAATAAATTACTTCTTCTCCTTCTAGTTTTGACAAGATACGATCATTCATGTCTAATACTTCTGAATTAGTCAATGAAAGAATACAAGAAGAATAAACATTCACATCATTTGGATTTATCGATGACCCATATATTTCATCAATTAAATTCCGATTCGATATCAAATCTTGTGGAATTTCTAATACATCATTTTCTTTTTCAAACGTACTTTGAGGTTTGCCATCACCAACATTCAATAACCAATTTGAAAACTCTACTTGATTATCATGTAATCTAACGTTAACATTTAAATATCTAGTTTCAAAGTATTGACACAATTTACTATTTTTTACACAAACCTCAACAATATGAGTGCGACTACCATGCGGAACAATTGGCAAAGTTTGCCTAAAATCACCTGAAAGCAAAATAACTTTACCTCCAAACGGTTTATTACATTTTGTAATATCTCTTAACATGGATTCCATTGCTGGTAAAGCATATTTTGGGGCCATTTAAATTTCATCCCAAATAATAATTTTTGCACTCCTTAAAAGTTCAGCATGTTTTGACATTCCACTTATATTACATGTTGAATCTTAATTTATTGGTATAGGGAATTTAAACATAGAATGTGACGTTCGTCCTCCTTTTAGAAGATTAGCCGCTGTACCAGCCCAAGCAACTGATAAAACTACTATTTCCTCACTTTCGACTGTAGTAATAATTGTATTGTGTAAATAGCTTTTACCACTTCCTCCAGGCCCATCAAGAAAAAAATATCTACTATCATATTCATCATTATGTACGGCCATCATAACATCATTAAAAACTTGCCGTTGTTCATCATTCAAACTTTCAATAAGATTATTAGCTTCTTCTTTTAGCAATTGTATATATATTCTCATATCTTCAAACGATTTAGCACCCCGTACATCAAGTAGTAACATTCTCAAGAAATATCTTTCAATATCTTTTGGACTTACAAAATACATTCGACAAAGTATGGGTTTATTAATTCGTTCTCTTCTTTTCCAAATTTTAGATGACTCAACAAAAACATACTTATGTGGTATTTCTGAATATGAGCGATTCCATCTCAAGTGATCAAGGTGGAGAAAAATTTTTCTCCAATCGTAGCAAAACTTGGGGCTTTTGTAGTACTGATAGATAGTAATTTTTGGTGAAAATATTTTTTTACCTAGTCCAATATTTTCCGAGGGGGAGGGGGTTAAATTTTTGTGTTTTTCAGTACAATGTTTATTTCAATAATTTTTTACTCTTAAACAATTAAACATACAAATTTGACAAAGTACATTTTGGAAAGGTTTTTTCATCCTCTTTCGATTGAAAATAAGCATTTAAAAAAAAAAAAATTTTGACCCAAAAAAATCAAAATTAAAAATAAATTTCAATTTTTGAGGGAGATGGATACGATTTTTTTTTTTTTTTTTTTAAACGAAAGCTGAGGTTTTTTCCAAAAAGGACATATAAATGATAAAGTGGGACTAGAACGTTTAAACATTGAAAAAAAGAATTTTCTCCAAAACAGAGCTAAAAACCGGGTTTAGAGCGCTCCGGCGAGTAGGAAACTCTTTTTTTCAATGTTTAAACATTCTAGTCCCACTTTATCATTTATATGTCCTTTTAGGAAAAAACCTCAGCTTTCGTTTAAAAAAAAAAAAAAAATCGTATCCATCTCCCTCAAAAATTGAAATTTATTTTTAATTTTGATTTTTTTGGGTCAAAATTTTTTTTTTAAATGCTTATTTTCAATCGAAAGAGGATGAAAAAACCTTTCCAAAATGTACTTTGTCAAATTTGTATGTTTAATTGTTTAAGAGTAAAAAATTATTGAAATAAACATTGTACTGAAAAACACAAAAATTTAACCCCCTCCCCCTCGGAAAATATTGGACTAGGTAAAAAAATATTTTCACCAAAAATTACTATCTATCAGTACTACAAAAGCCCCAAGTTTTGCTACGATTGGAGAAAAATTTTTCTCCACCTTGATCACTTGAGATGGAATCGCTCATATAAATACTTTCGTGCATTAGGATCTTCTCTATTTAATTGAAACCATGCTATTAACATTGTATTTTTGAATTTCTCAATTGCAGTTTGCTCCATTCCTTCTTGAAAACATATTGATTGTTGATTAGGCAAATGTACAGCTAATCTATACGTTGCATGTGATTGCTCGTGCATATTAAATTCGTGAAGTCTATGCATTGCTTCTGGTGCACACACATAGCGCGTATTTAAATAATTTTGAATTTCATCATAATGCATTACCTGATTGTCTTCTTTATAACCTATTATTGCACAATCACGACCTTTGTAACAATATTTGAACAAATATTTAATACCACCTATGCTACCACATGCTACAACGTTAATATGACATGCAAATTTTTTACTTAAATATGGATTATATGATACAACTATCGAATTATCTGCAGTACATTTAATAGATCCATCTTTATTGTAAAAAATAATTTTTTACCATCATTTCTTCGTTTATATTCCGGAAAATTTTTTGATTCATATTTTGTTTTTGAAGAAAATGGTTTAGGATAATTTTTCATACAAACTTTTGTTTCAGGATTCATACAAGGCGAATTCATGTTTTGTTTTCCACAAGGTTTATGAATTTGAAACTGCTTTACAATATTAAAAAGTTCTGGATTCTTCTCTTCATCAGGAATTTCTGCACATATTATTTTATCTACAATTTCTGCATCACGAATAGCAAATTCTTTCTGTAAAAAGACAATTAAGTGTATATGAGGCAATCCGCGCTTTTGAAATTCTATTACATATATATATGCAATGACTGGTCCAAAAATTTGTTTATCTTTTAATTCACTCATTAGCTCTTTTACTTTTTGTTGAAAAACTATAGCAACAATATCTGGTCGATCAGATGCAGTTTCACAATCCAACAAATTTTCCAAATTCTTGTACTAATCTCATAGCATCCATAAAACATTGTTGATAATATCGTGGTCCTCCAGTAAATGTTGATGGTAAAATAGTAATTCTCCCCGCTCGAACATTCTCTTCTTTTGCTTTATTATGTAAATAATCCATTAATCCACAATACATTTCAACTCAAAATTTAGTTTGATTTAAATAATTATAGCTCATACGCCCACCTTCTACTTTTGACCAAATATCAACTATAAATTGTGGACTTAATTTTTCCATTTGTATACATGGATTAAATGTTCCTCTGTAAGAAAGGCGATACATATAAAATTGTAAAGCAGTAACATTACGAACACTATTAATTTGCTTGATGTTTACTGTCCATCCTCGATCACCTAAGGGAAACATTAAAGGATATATCATAGGATCAGCGTTTGCACTAAGTATGGAAATTGGAATACTTTCAGAACCTTTTAGATGTATACATATATCACGTTCCACTGGAGGTTCACCATTTTCACTGACAAATACGACTGCTATTTCATTACAGGATGGAGCATTAAATTTTTTTTGATTTAATGACCTATCGCGTTTGATCCACATTTGAATATCTCTTACAGGTTTATTTTCCAATTTTGCTCTAGTTTCTTCTTCTAATTCTACTTCTCTCATCATTTTAAATCCTTCTGCATATGGACTAACATGTCTTAGTAATTTATCTATTCCTTCTAATAATGATGGCAAACATTTTTTATTCAATTCATTTTTTAATCGTTCTGACACTGCTTCATTAGTATCAAGAATATATAGCTGCCCATATTTTAGACTGTCACCATCATTAGGATGAAGAGCATATGTATTATGATACACTTGTCCATGTATACGAAAAACATAAGGACCATTTCCTTTAGGAATTTCCAATTTAGCACCCATACTGGCAAAAGCAGAAGAACTATTATAAGAACGAATATTTTCCCTAAAATTTTTACCTTCAGAATTGGAATCATTTAGTAAATTTCGTAAATAAATTGGATAGTCACTTAAATCGTCTAATTTTACTTTTCCCTTATGACAACAACTACTAAATTTTTTATCTGATGGTCTTTCACACATAAAATGTAATGCAGCACAAAAGACGCACTTAACATCCATCAAACCCAAATAATTTTGTTCAAATTTACATTCATCAAAAAATTCTTTTCGATTTATAGTTTCAAACTTTGTTTCTAAAACTAATTCTTTCTTTTCATTTTCTAAATTTTTTTTTTTACTTTTTTTCCATCATCAGTTTCTAAAGATAATATTCTGTTTTTATTTTTATATTTTAAATCATTTTGTAGACGTTTTTTCTTTTCATCTAACATTTCTGTTTCTCGACGACAACGTTTTCTCAATCTATCATTCTCTAATCTAATTATTCTCTGTTCATATGTTTCTTCAAGCCTTGCTGTCCTTTTTCTTTCTCTATTTTTTATTGCATGAAGCATCTTTTTATCATTTTCTTTATTAATATCTAAATATTCTGTTGAACATTTTCTGTTCATATTAGTATTGTTATTAATTTTAATAACAGTATTTAAAAAAGAATTTCGTTTCTTAGGTACAAGTTCTGTTCTTCGATCTTTAAAAAGACACTCCCAATCATACTCGTTAATCATACGTCTAACGTTGGATGTTCTTACTAACGGAAAAACAGTCAAAGTGTTCTTTTTAAACATTTCTTTTAAATGATTTCTCATTGCACTACATTCGCGAACATAATTTAAGTTATTCGGCATCACATTAAAATATAATGATGTCGCAAACGCTATTGAATATACTCCACAATCTACACTGCCAGTTGGCTGTTCATCAACAGCTACAAAAACTACTGGAGGTTTAAAAGGATATAATCTATTTAAATATATTTTTTGATCAGGGTTTAAACAACCTTTATTCAAACTGTCAAAAATATAAATTTTTTCTCCATCGTAAAAAGTACATACCCAATGACCAGATTCATTCAAACCACTAAACAGTATATGAATATGCTTTTCACCTATTTGAATCGGAATAATATTATCAAGACAATGTAAATATAAAGTACTCTGCATATCGAAAACAGAATTTGAAACATTTCTTAACAATTTCGCAAATTCATGTATGTTATCATCCGTTAACCTTCCATTTTCATTCTCTATAATTTGAAAATTTTTTTTACTCAAAGTAACACAACGTTTTCTGTTTGCCATATTTTTGTAATTTATTAGTCTTATAGAACTCATAAACTTATATAAATACTTATCAACTTTCGCATATATCTCATAAATCGCATATATTGTTCATAGATCTCATGTATATAAATCATAAATCTCATATATATATATATATATATATATATATATATATATATATATATATATATATATATATATATATATATATACACTACCGTCCGAAATTGTGCGAACGCTAACATCTAGAGCTATTAAAAAACACCCGCACAGAAACAGTGATAACTCGGTTAAAAATGAAGCTAGATGCTTTTTTTAAATTGCATTGGAAAGCTTATTAAATTTCCAATGAAATGCTACTGTGTTAAGTTGTATTGCATAAATAGGAAGCGAGATATCATGTTATAACGACAAAAAAATAATTATATTTTTTTCGGAATTTCTTACTCTGACTTGGACTCCTGGCACAGTTCCCGAGATATTACAAAAATAGTAGGACCGTGCAAAGCAGAATTTTCAATCATCGATTTCTCTAATTCGCCGTTGAGTCAACTACTTGTCTGTGAAAAAAGTGTCGAAAATTAATTTTACCAAGTACATTCATATTGGGATCCACTTTTTAAATATCGATATATAATAAATTAAATTAAAAAAAGGATCCCAGTAAGAATGTGCTTGGTAAAATTAATTTTCGACACTTTTTTCATAGACAAGTAAATGACTCAACGGCGAATTAGAGAAATCGATGATTGAAAATTCTGCTTTGCACGGTCCGACTCTTTTTTTAATATCTCGCGAACCCGTAAATATTTTTTGCTGTTCTTGGTCTCTATTTAAAGCTTAGGTTACAAGGAATTGTCTGTAAAAGTAACAATTTTTTTCATAAACTTTGCTAAACTGTGCCGGGAGTCAAAGTCAGAGTAAGAAATTCCGTAAAATATATAATTATTTTTTTGTCTTTATAACATGATATCTCGCTTCCTATTTATGCAATACAACTTAACACAGTAGCATTTCATTGGAAATTTAATAAGCTTTCCAATGCAATTTAAAAAAAGCATCTAGCTTCATTTTTAACCGAGTTATCACTGTTTCTGTGCGGGTGTGTTTTTTAATAGCTCGAGATGTTAGCGTTCGCACAATTTCGGACGGTAGTGTATATATATATCATAATTCTCATATGTAACTCATAAATCTCATAATTACTCATATATTTTCATTTTCATGTAATATAAACAAAAAATAACAAAAATATATAATTATATTCATTACGCATCACATTTCAGCTTAAGAAAAAACCACTGCATCTCACTCATTACAACTTAAACGTCTATTAACAGTAACAGAAAAATAAATTTATAAAAATAACTTCTAACACACAAATTTTTATTCAAAAACTATCACACTTTAAACATAAATCACAAAAAATTAAGAACAAAACATAATCAAATGCGCTGCATATCACAACTTGCACTAGAAACAAACTATTATTTTTATTGTTATAAGAAATAACTTATAACTAAATCACAAGTTATAAGATTTTGTAATTAAATTACAAAATCAGAAAAAAAATCACAAATTTCACGTTAAACAAAATTTTTCACTTAAAAAACTTTCACTTCACAGCTGAAATTCATACATTAAAGATTCCCTTAAAAGTGAAAAACCCCACTTATTTTTTTCTGCACTGTCACTGAGAGATGGAAAATTATATACCAATAAGGAAACATTACGCCCTTTGGGCTCTTTGCTCGGAGCGTAATCGCTAATACCAGTCAGTGAGCAGTGAGCGCCTCTGGGCCACTCACTGAAATAAATAAAATGTATGTTTTTTTACTTAAGGAGGTTCTATCGCTTGACTCAGCTAGTCAAAACAGTAAACAATTTAAATTAATTTAAATTTAATGTGCAAAGTTTATGCAAAGTTGCCAAATGTTATGAATGTTGTTTATATTATCAGAAGAAACGTAAATTTGTAAGTTTGTAAGTTTTTTATTAAAAAAATGTAGATCAATACCTGTTTATTTAATACTTTGCACTGTGTAAATATATATGTCAAACTATGGAATTCCGATAAGAATCAATGTTACATGTTTAAAATAAAAAAGGTTTATAACTTTTTTCACAGGTACCTAGAGGTCTCAAAAATTAAACCACACCTTTATATTATTAACTTTATCTAGCTGCACATCAAGCTTTATCAAAATCTGTTCATAAATTCAATTATCGATAGAACCTCCTTAACATTTTTTAAATACAAGACAAAATAAAAGTGTCGCACAATTTAGAAATGATTATAACATGCTGAACTTTATAAATTCGTGTTTAATAAATGTTCTAAACTAAATCAACTTTCAATTATTGCAATTTCTAAAGCAGTTTCATAAAATAAGTGTCCAAATTTAACTAAAAAATATGTTCAGATTTTCCTATTTTTCCCTATAGAAGAAATTGTTCCTTTATGTACTTATTTTGCGCTGTGGAGCCTGTATTTTCGACTGTGTTCAAAATGACGATGGTTGACTTTACTGGAAAATTTATAATCAATAAATACAAAAATATTTTAATAAATAATTAGAATACTGAAATAAATGTGAACAATAAGCTAGACTTCCAAAATAAAAATTTTTTCTTATTTACATTTACAATGAAGTATTTTAATATGATTAAAATTTAATTAAAAACATATTTCGTTTTTTTATATAGATATTCTTTATGGTGTATTCCACGTCAGTTCAACACGACAATTTTTACTAGGTTTTGGGATTAAGTTGAGATTGGGTACATTATATCCTCTGATGGTGATAAACAAAATCCCTAAGCGGTTTTGAAAAATTTCAAAAATTGACGGACATATTGAATTTTCAATGTTTTGGTACTTTTTTTTTAAAATTCTATAGCTTTGGTTATTTTTAACGGATTTTAGTTAGAGAGCTCAAGCGCAAATTTACTCCTCAAATCATTAAAAAATCAATGCTCTCAGCGAGATTAGCTTCTCGACAAAGACGTGTGAGGGGCGAATTGCTCCCAAGATTTGTGCGAGAGAAAGGAACTTTGAAAGTAGGCTTTTTCCGTAGTGATATATAAGGTACCGACAACGAGATGGATGACAACAATGTCGGGCAATCAATGTCGCCATTCAGGATTTTGTAAAAGAACTGCAGGTCAAGCCTCAAGAATCTACTTTGAATCGTAGGTATCCTAAGGATTGACCGGAGTTCAGTATAGTCATGGCCAAAATAGTCGTAAGGAATGTTCAGCTGTCTAGCAGCAAATCTCAGGAAAATGTTCTAAACCCTCTCAAGTCTCAATTTCTGAAATTCATACTTGGGAGAATAAATAGTTGAGAGATACTCTAAATGAGGCCTCGAGAGAGAAAAAACAAAACCCTGAGAACGCGAAGACCAAAAAAAACTGAGCCGGATCTTATTATTTGACCGAGGGCTTTGAGACAGTTCCCTATAGCAAATGTCGTGTGGTCGTTGAACGTTAGAGCAGGGTCTAATATGAGTCCCAAATCTCGCTGTCGAACAACTCTCTGAAGTGGCGATCCATTAACATTATAATAAAAATTTACAAATTTCGCTTTTCTATGAAAGGTTATAATGGAGCATTTACAAATATTTAGCGGTAAAAGGTTCTTAGTGCACCACAGGTAGACTCTGTCAAGGTCCTCTTGTAGCTCAAGAGCACAAGATTGACTAACAATAATTTTAAAAAACTTTAAATCATCAGCGTATGTAAGGAATTTACTATTCTTAAAACAATGATTAATATCATTCATATAAATTAAAATAAGAAGAGGGCCAAGATGAGAGCCCTGCGGTACACCTGACGTAGAAAAAAACTCATATGGATAAGTGCCATTAACTCTGACGACCTGACTTCTACCAGAAAGGTAGGACGATAACCAATACAAAGACATGCCAGAAACGCCATAGGCACGAAGCTTGTATAGAAGAATATTAAAATCAATTTTGTCGAACGCCTTAGAAAAATCTGTATAAATAGCGTCTACCTGTAAACCACTGTCCAAGGAGGCCGACAAATATTGAATAAACAAGCACATATTAGTCATGGTGGAACGTCCCCTTCTAAAACCATGCTGCTCCTCAATTAAAACATGTTTGAAGGCCGGATACATCTGGTTGTAGATTAAGCTTTCGAACAATTTCGGAATGGCACTAAGAATAGTTACAGGCCTATAATTCTTAACATCGGATTTGTCACCGGCTTTATAAACAGGGGTAATTATTCCCTGCTTCCAATAATACTTTTGTAAGTAGCATGAGCTAATTTTTTCTCAATAAGTAAATTTTTTAGTTCGATAGAAAACCATATTGGATACGTAGAAGGTCGATTACATTTAATAGGAACATAAAATTGAAAAGCTCGCTCTACATGTTTACAAAAAATCAAGACCATCCTATCTACAGCATCATGTTTACTTTTGAGATCACCTGGAAAAAAAAGTTCCTCCAAAACATGCAATTCGTTTACAAATTCAGAATTCCAGTCAAACTGCAGTAAGTAATTGCTAATAGACACGAAATCAGATTTATTAAAATTAAAGTTTACAGAGTAATCTGTTGATTCGTGGTTAACCGCATGTATTTGAATAATATAAGCAAGAGGTGGGTGGTAAGCATCCACAGGTAGTAGTATGTCATCAGATATCTCTACAATACTGTAATCAAAGTTTGTCAATACGAGATCTAAGGTAGAGTCACGATTATTCTTAAAAAAGTTAAGTTGTCGTAAGTTAAAGAAAGCTAAATTATCCATAAATAATTGAAAAATGTCAATCTGAGCACTAGTATGAATGGGTTTTAAGTTATACGGAAAGCAGAACGTACCATTATTATCACACGTGCCCCACTCAATAAATGGTAAATTAAAATCTCCCAATATGTGGAGCGGGTCATTAGGCATATCCGTACAAATCAATTCGATAGTTTTAAAAAATTCTTCATAAATATTAATACAAGAATTTGGCGGAAAGTATACAGCGCCAAAGATGTGCCACACGTGAAATATTTTAACTCGGACAAATATCATCTCGATAGCATTACACACGGTAGGAATATAGACACTGGGAAAGGCGTTATTTACTGCGATAAGTACTCCACTACCACGAAGCGAGGAACTCGTAGAGGGGTTTCTATCCATCCTATAAATTAAAAAATTCACGAAGCCCAATTTCCCACTGTCAATACCCCCATGAAGCCATGTCTTCGTGATGATATAAATATGTGCGAAAATCGAAGGAAAAGATTTATGCAGATCTAAGATTTTAGTACGTAAACCCCTTGTGTTTTGATAGTAAATATCGACGGAGTGAGAGCAAGGTTCCGAATCTAAAGGCGGAGAATCACATTTCTGTTGAGCGGGAGTAAACACACTGTTACCGTAAGACGATTCTATGTTGAAGAGTGTGGAGCAGCTGATTTCTCCCTCCTCACAATCCTCGGCTCTCCTTCCACGTTCCTGATGATTAAGTCTTGTTTCCCACCTTTTTGACGCTCCTTCAGCTCTGCGTGAATTTCTCTCTGGCGTAATCTCTGTAGTGGGGTTAGATCCCTCGACAATGATATGGTGAGGGCATTCTTCCCCACCAACACCTTCTTCTTCTTCCAATATGAGTGCAGTGTTTCCCACATCAGAGCCTCGTTGTCATATGAGATTCGAATTGGACGTGGTGACGGCAGATTCTGTTGGTATTTACCAAGTCTTGTGAATTTAATTTAAACAGGATCATACTTATCGTTAATAGATTTAAGGAAACCATGAACTTTAATAGAACAATAATCAACATTAGCTGTCTTACTTCGAATTCCATCACTCGATGATTCAGGACAACCAAACATGACAAGATTGCACTTCCTTTTTAGTCTATTAAACACCTCGACAGTACATTTTGAGGAGATAGAAGCTTCGGATGCAGCTGCATTATTATTGATATCCTGAAGTCCTTGAACTTTATCCTCTAGATTCTCGATTCTCTCCACAGCATCATCCAGTTTGGACGAGTAAGAGGCAACAGTGGACGTCAGGAGAGAAATTTCCTTATTGACATCAGCAATCCTACCACCAATGAATTCCTCAGAATCAATTTTAGCCTTGGCGTAGTGATCCTCCAACATTTTGCTAAGTTGTTCGATAGTGATACTAGCAGAAGGAGTTGGCGACAAAGATCTAGCAGTTGGTTTAAGTGAGCAGCATCTTCTTTTACCAGTTGATTTGCTCAAAGCAAGAGCAATGCACCCAGGATGAAAGAATGCACCACATGGACACGAATTGGCTTCACCAGCTATATTTGTATTACAATGACGACAAATGCGCGGATCCGACATGTTTACCTCGAATCAGCTGACCGTAAGACGGGCTCTGTCAACTTTATACACAGCACTGAGATTGAGTCAACTTTTAGTTGGCTAGTACACCACAAAAATTAACAAAACTTTACGTGAAGAATTAACAAAAGTAAGAGGAAGCGAAGATCAGCCAATTGGTACACAAAGAATACACAATCCAGTCAATCCAAAAAAACCAAAACTCAATACAAAAAGTCACCAGGTACACGAGAAAAAACTATCATTAATAGAGCGGACCACGACACGTGCTTAGTACATTGCGGCCATTTCACACAAAATTGAACATGGGTGTAAGGGTTGAGCCACTGTAGAAAATCAATGAAATATTTAGGTAAATGGTTAAAAATGTCCTTCAAATAATAGAATGACACTTGAAAATGAAGAAAGGAACCATGGAATTAAAATAAAATCCCATATTGTGCATTTTTGCATAACATTAGATATTTTATTTCTTAAAAATGATATAAAAAATTTTTAAATTAAAACAATAAAAAAAGATTATCGAAAAAATTTTTTCTCTCTTTTTTCATAAGAAATAAAGTTTTTGACATCTCCTTAAGTCAAAAAATGAATTTCTGTTGTAAGTAAGCTTCGTAATTGCAAAATTTTGGGCGGCTCAACCCTTACGACACCGTTTGGCTCAACGCTAACTTACGCATCGTTTTGCGACATGCCACACAGAACACAAACGCGTCGCACAAAACCCCAAATTTCTTTTCACATTTTTGTATAACATCTTAATAAACAATTTCAATAAATTTACTTTGTCTTTTGCATATTTCTTCTACATTTACTGCTCTTTTTTTAACACCACAAAAAAGTTTCTGTTGAGCGTATAACAATGACTCGCAAAAAACAAAAGTAAACGTTCGTATACTTGACTGAAACTAATGTGAAAAGTTGACTGGCATTAGTAGCAAGAATTTAAGTACAAAAACAGATGGCGCTAGTGTGATAAAACTAAATAAACGCGATGGCTCAACCCTAACACCTGTCCAACCCTAACAGCACTCCCCTATATTTTTATTTAAAAATTTAAATTGAAAAAATTATTTAAATTAATTGTTTAATGTATTTGTCGCGTAGATTCATTTTCGACAGATTTTTATTAAATTTCACATAATTATTCTTTGGATATTTATCTACAAAATAAGGCCTATTAAACTAAAATTGACAGTCTGTAAGTCTCAAAAAGTGAAATCAAAGTTTCGATTTTTAACATGTGCGGTATAGGGAAAGCATGAGTTCATTACAGATTTTTAATTTTTGCCCTTATACTAATCGACAGATTTTGAAGAAAAACTAAAGTATTATTTATTGAACAAAAATGAACTTTTTATAAACATATAAAAAATTTTTGACCGTTCCATTTAAAAAAAATTTAATGTCAAACTTAAAAAATTATTAAAACATTTGTTTTAAAGGAGAGGCGAATTCATAAACGTGACAACAATGCTGGTTAAATACTACGGCTCGTCTGCTAATTTCGGCGTGAAATTTTTATTTATTTATTTATTTACATGTATACGGGCAAGCAAAAGAATAAAGACGCCCTTTCGTACAAATTGTACTAAATTAATTATATAAAGTAGAATTGGTTGTAATCTTAACACAATATATTATTGACATTAAATAACTAGGCTACGTTGATATTTCTATCTAGGAGTAACTTGCGTAGAGACATTGAAAAAGCTCCTATTGAAGAATTAAAAAAATCTAAGTTAACACAGTGCAAGTTAGCCTCTTTACACAGTCTATCGTAAATTGAATTCATACCGTAATTAGATCTATGATAATTTAATTTGAATAATGGACGATCCCTGAGTGATTTGTAAGGAGCATAAAAATTAATTTTAGACAGAATTTGTGGACAGTCGATGTGATTATTAAGAATTCGAAATAAGAAAAGTAGGTCTGCGTATACAAGGTACGATGAGATTTTAGGCACATTAAATATACATCTAAGATCCGCGTAGTCATGATTAAATCTATCACGAACAATACCATTCTGTCTAGCAGCAAAGCGCAAAAAGGCATTTTGTACTTTTTCTAATCTTAGAATATTAGTGCTTTGATAAGGTGACCAGACGACGTGATTACAAAGTAAAATCGATCTCACAAGCGAATAAAACAATGACCTCAAGGTGGATATGTTTGTAAATCGAGAAGCATTTCTCGTGACGAAGCCAAGGACTCTAAGCGCTTTACTTACAGTGACTGATATATGTTCATCAAAACAGAAGTTTTGATTCAATATAATTCCGAGGTCACAAATACTCGTTACCCTCCTTAATTTGTCACATCCAATTTTATATTCAAAAAGAGAAGTGGTTTTCTTTTTACTAAATGAAATAGTACTACATTTTTTTATATTAAATAGTAACTGATTATTAATTGACCAATCATGCAAGCGAGACAGATCAGATTGAATTTCATTAAAGTCATTAATACTGTTAACTAACTTATAAATCTTAAGATCGTCCGCAAACAATGAAAAAAAGCAATGTTCAAAAACGTTAGAAATGTCATTAATAAATAATAAAAAAAGGAGAGGACCGAGATGCGAACCCTGTGGAACACCTGAGGTTGCTAAAAGATTTTTAAATTTTAAATTTAATTTTAATTTTAAATTTTAATTAAATTTTAATTTTAAAGATGAACATGTTCCAAACTTGCGACGTTGCCACCATCGTTTTCTATGATTGAGGTTATGATTATACATTGAAAACTTTCGTATGTGAAACTCGTGAGACTGTACGTGCGCAAAAGTTTTTCAGAAACTCGCATTCAAAATCGTTTCATAAGTACAGTCGTCTAATAGAGACTTTTGAGACTGACCAGTTACGCGACAAATACCTTAAACAATTAATTAAAATTTTTAAAAAGCCATAGAAAAAATATGCTACCTTTAATTTTTTTTGTTTTTTACCATATGTAGCCATAAATGAACTGAATTTATCCTGCAAGTTTCATCGTGGGACAGCCAGAAGTTTTTGGGAAAAAAAATAAAACATATATCTGCGCGTAACGCTGTAGCGTGCCTTTTCAAAGCCGCGCGATAATAGATAGAATTTTAATGAAAATACGAGTTAATACTAACTCCAAATTATAAATTATTTTTAATTGTAGGTCTAACCTGCGGACATAAAATGAGAGTACTTTGAGATATATTTATAAAGTTTAACTATTTATTTTTTTGATTTTCAATTATTTAAAAAAACCTTTTTTGCCCAAAACTTTAAAAAAAATGTTAGAACACCTATAAATGTTTTTGTCTAATTTTGTAGAGTTTTTTTAGACGCATCTTTTGAGCTCTCAATAAACATTTTTCGTTCATATTCACCGGAGATATTAAACTTTTAAAAATCAAAAATTTTGGAAAATAAGACTTTTAAAAAAATTTTGTTGAAAAGTGTAAAAAGAACTTAAAAATTATAATTACCATCTTGTAGAGCATTAAAAAACGCTTCGATTGATCAATTTTTGAAGCCATTAGAAATAAAGAAGTTATTGATATTTAAAAAACAGAAATCGTGAAGGAAATTTTTTTTATGTGGAAGTATTAAATAAAGAGAAAAAAATATTACAGCAATCTTTATATATAAGACTAGCTGTCGTACCCGTCTTCGACGGGTTTAAGTTTCTACGCAGATACATTCAATAGTGTGTCTACCAGTCTCGAAAAATAGGAAATAGTGGGGAATTTAATTTGACTATAGAAATAATAATTAGCTACCATTAACTATTTCATTATATAAATATTATTATTATTTTAAAACAGTGATTTACTTTTTATCATTAAATAATTTATTTTTTATTCATTAAAATGCAGAAAACAATGTTTGTCAATTATTTGTAGAAATTTAATTATAGTAATATAAGTTAATCCAAAATTTCCACCAGTTTTTGGAGTTATAGTAAAGTCAAATTCGAACTAATTGTATCATAATTGCTTAAATCTAATGTAAGACCTATATTGCCAGCTGAATTTATAATTTTTCCCGATTAAATTAAATTCTTGCATGTTTCTCCTTTTTTCCAGTTTACAATGTTTTACAATGCTCAAAACATCCGTAATAGTTAAACCTAGAATTAAAATAACAAAACTTTTTACTATCTAAGTTTTACTCCAGTAGCATAATGCAAGTATCGTTTCACAGGTATATTCTTGAGTTTCTGTAGTATTAATTTTATCATAAAAAATCTCCATTTTCAATATTTGAAAAATAATTTTAAAGCTACGAATTAATATTTTTTAATATTGTTTACCATTTTATCATTTACAATTTTTAATATTTTCGAAGTTTTGCAATTTTGACGTATTACATAATATTATAATTTGACATTTTAATAAATAAATATCTATATATATATATATATATAAGATGAGACTTTTGTCTGTACATTGCTCAGAAATCTAAATTTCCCTAATAATTATTCGTTTTGAGCACCCAGGATTCCAAAAATTCCAATAAAAAATTTCGTTTGTGTATGTATGTATGTGTGTGTATGTATGTATGTATGTATGTCCGTATGTCACAGAATAATTGTTCGCGAATCACTTAAAAACAGCTTAATCGTTTGAAACCAAATTTGGCAGAATGTTTGGCCTTAGGCCAAGGAAGGTTTTTATATTTACAGATTTGAAAAATATTAATTAGAACGGGAGATATTCAATTTTTTTTAACAAATTCAAAAATCAAAAATTCTCAAATTTTACCTTTTTTTAAAAAATGCTTTCAAACTTTGTTTAATTGAGTAAAACATGTTATTTAATCACATTCTAGAATAGATTTGTCAAAAAAATGCCCTATAACTAAGATGAAAGTATAAACATGATTTTTAAAAAATTCAAAAAATCGCAAATATCCAAATTTTATATTTGTTAATGAACTGCTTTTAAACTACCTATAATTAAGTCTTACATGTTCTTTAGTCACATTTTAGCATAATTTTGCAAAAATTAGTGTCCTATAACTAAGATTTAAATATAAAAATGTTTTCAAAATATTTTAAAAATTGCAAATTTTCAAAGTTTACATATTTTAATGAATTTCTTTAAAACAATCTATTATTGATTGTTACATGTTATTTGGTCAAATTTTAGCATAATTTTGCAAAAATTGTGTCCTATAACTAAGATGTAAAGATAAAAATGTTTTCAAAAAATCGAAATTTTTAAAATTTTTAATGTATTGCTTTTAAACGATCTATATTTGAGTATAACATGTTATTTAATCATGTTTTAGCATAATTTAACAAAAAAAATACTATTCCATATTTCAGATGCAAGTATAAACATATTTTCGAAAAATTAAAAAAAAACGAAATAATTATTTATTTATAAGAGACAATTTTTGGAAAAATTATGCTAAAATTTGACAAAATAACATGTAATAAAAAAAGTTAATAACAAAATTAATTATAAAATTATAATGTTTTGGTTATAGGTCATTATTATTGGCAAAAAAATTTTTACATTTTGATAGATTGCAGTAAATTAATCAGTTATTACTTTTGTGATATATATGTAAACAATAAATTTACAGTTTTTAAACGTATTAATTAGAACGGGAGGTTTCAATTTTTTCAAAAATTTTAAAAAATTAAAAATTTCTAATTTTTTTATTTTTTAATGTATATCTTTTAAACTTTTGACGTCAAAATTGCAAAACTTCGAAAATATTAAAAATTGTAAATGATAAAATGGTAAACAATATTAAAAAATATTAATTCGTAGCTTTAAAATTATTTTTCAAATATTGAAAATGGAGATTTTTTATGATAAAATTAATACTTCAGAAACTCAAGAATATACCTGTGAAACGATACTTGCATTATGCTACTGGAGTAAAACTTAGATAGTAAAAAGTTTTGTTATTTTAATTCTAGGTTTAACTATTACGGATGTTTTGAGCATTGTAAAACATTGTAAACTGGAAAAAAGGAGAAACATGCAAGAATTTAATTTAATCGGGAAAAATTATAAATTCAGCTGGCAATATAGGTCTTACATTAGATTTAAGCAATTATGATACAATTAGTTCGAATTTGACTTTACTATAACTCCAAAAACTGGTGGAAATTTTGGATTAACTTATATTACTATAATTAAATTTCTACAAATAATTGACAAACATTGTTTTCTGCATTTTAATGAATAAAAAATAAATTATTTAATGATAAAAAGTAAATCACTGTTTTAAAATAATAATAATATTTATATAATGAAATAGTTAATGGTAGCTAATTATTATTTCTATAGTCAAATTAAATTCCCCACTATTTCCTATTTTTCGAGACTGGTAGACACACTATTGAATGTATCTGCGTAGAAACTTAAACCCGTCGAAGACGGGTACGACAGCTAGTTGAGAATAATTGTTCAAAATTTATACTTTGTAATGATATCGTATTATTTTTGACGTTTTAATTCGGAGTTTCTGTAAGAGTAAAATTCATTCATTTTTGTGTACGTAGTATATCTATATATATTACTGAGCTCACTGCTCGACGGACAGGTAGAGAGTACCGATGGCGCACTCATTGCCGCGCATCACGTGGGTCTCTCTCACCTCACGCTACACATTTCGCGGGCCCAGCGATCTATAATACTTGGTTGCTCGTACAATTTCCTCAGTTCGCCGTCGACCAGACTCGGGGCTTGCTCCGAGGCAGATCGACAGCAACTCTCTCTTCTCTTTCTCCTTCTTACCTTTACGATCTAACGCCGAGGTTGAGGTACGACTCTCCCAAGGAATGAGATCTTCCTTTCTCACCTGGTGCAAGCCGGCGGTATCTCAGGTACAGCTGGGGCTGCTTGCTTGCACATCCTAGAAGGAGTTGTACTCAAGACTCAGGTACAACTGGGCAGTAGTAACACCCTTCGCCTCGCCGTTTCTCTCTTTCTCTCTCTTCTCACCTATCATTGCTCTGGTCTAAGCAGGGGTACAGCCGTGTAAGACCAAGGCAATGAATTTCCAATAAAAGAATGTGAACCAACCCCGTGAAGAAGAGGTACATCTCGACCTTCACGGAGTTGATGCACCAGGTAGATTCTTCGACTCAAGGTACAACTTGGGGGAAGATGAAGCTTGTATTTCTACCCTTAAACTTTCCCTCTCTCTCTCTTTATGCAACTCGTTATCGTGTCGGGCATGAATACCGTTAGAATCGCGGTATCTAGTCTTTCGATTTTGCTAAATCGACCTAGCGTGCACGACCCCTAGTTATCGTCCGTACCGGTATCGAGGGGTAGTTTCTAGAGCCTACCCTCGCGTAAAATGAGCGTCGGTCTCGGGTAGAATTTTATCATCGCTTTTGGGGAAAATAACGTTTCTCAATTTTTACAGCGTGGCCACAGGGGAGTATGTCGAGCTGTATAATCGCCAGGACAGCGGCGCAGTCTCTCATTAGCTCTCTTGCGCTTACTCTCTCACTCTCATGCTTTCTCTCTCTCTCTAACGCTTGCTTATCTCTTTTCTCTTTTTCTCGCACGTTACATCTTTCTGTTCTTACCTTTCAAATCTTTTACTCTTATCTTTCTTTTATTCTTTTACTTATTTTTATTATTATTTTTTTTTCTTTTAAATTCTATTTAGTTAGTTAGTTATTTTTTGAATTGTTATTAGCTAGATTAGGTTTTGAATTGATTTCTTTTTATATTATTTTGCATTATATCGAGTCATTTATTTTATTTATGTATTGTTAATTTTCTTTGGTTCATTTTAAATTCATCTTCGTAAATAACTATTTTTTTGTATATTTGCCTTATTATTTGAATATATTTTCTTACGAAGGTTTAATACCTTGCTTTGTTACTGACTTTACCCTTCCTATCGATATCACTAAATGCACTAACTAGCTTGCTTAAATTTTGTAATGACGCTTTACGCCATTTTATTAATTAATTTGATAAAAGATAATTTATATTTTAACCCGGACTCCATCCGGCGAGCAAATCCTTTGGCAATAAAAACTAAGATCATTACAACTTTATTGTTATTAACATCTCTATGAGGAATCAATGTGTTCACCCACATAGCACAATATCTTGCTGTAAGTTTGTGGTGTATCTTATACGTAAGGCTTGTAAGGTTACGCGGTATTTTTGTGGTAGACATAAGGTGAACTAAGGTAAGCTTACATATAAAGTCTATAAGGTAAGCTTACATGTAAAGCTTGAGGTAAGCTTATATGGTAAGACTGTGGTAAGGTTATTATTTAGTTGTAAGGTTGTTGTAGGGCTGAGGTAAGTTTACAAACTATTTAATTAATTAATATTAAAATAGGTTTATGCGCGTTGACGTCGGGTTCGAATGCCAGTCCCACTAAATTTGTTTTCAAAATTTTCTGCTTCATGTTTGGTTTCAAAAATAGAGCAGGGCAACGGAGTTAATTTTTTTATTTTAATATTAATTAATTAGTTTGTAAACTTACCTCAGCCCTACAACAACCTTACAACTAAATAATGTTCTTACCACAGTCTTAGCATATAAGCTTACCTCAAGCTTTACTTGTAAGCTTACCTCAAGCTTTACATGTAAGCTTACCTTAGACTTTACATGTAAGCTTACCTTGACCTTTATTTGTAAGCTTACTATAAGAGCGGAACTTCTTAGTTCACCTTATGTCTACCACAAAAATACCGCGTAACCTTACAAGCCTTACGTATAAGATACACCACAAACTTACAGCAAGATATTGTGCTATGTGGGTGAACACATTGATTCCTCATAGAGATGTTAATAACAATAAAGTATAAATTTTGAACAATTATTCTCAATTGATGTAATATTTTTTTCTCTTTATTTAATACTTCCACATAAAAAAAATATGGGCCCTTTTCTAAAAAGGAGATTTATTGTGTCATTTGAAGAAAAAGAATAGATATTACACTTATTAAAAAATTTTTTACAGTCTCTATTATGAAACAATTGACGTAATATCCAAATATTCATTTCGAAAATTACAAAATAAAGATTCTAACATCAATATATCTCTGGTTCTTCTCGAAAGTTATTCAGATAAGAATTGTTTACAGTCTAGGACACCTTAAAGCTGAAAAATCAACAGGTTTTAAATTTTTCCACACCTTTATTTTTAAAATGCGGATTACTTTTGCAAATTACCGACAAAATGGACCCTTTTCTTTTTTCTAAAGAACCAATGAAATTAAACAGTTAAATTATCGATAAATTAATGAAAACCACATGATTCGACTTGGCAAAACATGTAAATTGATAATAAAAAATTTTTAAAAATAAGATTTTGCTCTAAAATGACTGAATTGCGATTATCTCGAAAACTGGAACCGACAATATGGGCCCTTTTCATGTGGACGTCCACATATATTGATACTAAAAATTTTTATGAAATTGTAAAACATAATTGAGTCATTCCATTATATTTCCACTAAAGTCGTTGCCGACTAATTTAAAAAAATTGTAATATTTTGCAGGAATGATTTTAAAGATATAAGGATTACCGAACAAAACGAATTTTTTAAATATTTTTTATATTTATTGTAAATCAGAAATATTAAATAAAAAATGATTTTAAAGTTCACCTGGTAAATAACCTATTTTTGCAAATTTCATTCACTAAATGTGAGAAATAGAAATCATTAACCCCTTGACAGTCCATGGCCCATATGTGGCCACAAAAAGTCGTGCCACCTTTACGTCTATGGCCATATATGTCCATCTCAAAAATAAAATACTAAACATAATTCGATTTGAATGACCAAGTGCATACTAAGGTTTTTGGGGTCGCTGAATCCGAATTTCAAGTCAGATTTTCAAAATTCAAAATGGTGGACCTAAAATGGCGACTATGAAGATTTAAAAATTTATCAAATACGCTTGAAACTCGTTACTTGGGGGTTTTCGGGGTCGCTGATTACGAATATGATGTCAGATTTACAAAATTAAAATGGTGAATCCAATATGGCGAATAATTTCAAGATTCATGCAATTTGATCGAATTTTAGGTCCGCCATTTTGGATTTCAAAATCTGACATCGGATTTGTAATCAGCGACCCCGAAAACCCCTGAGTAACAAGTTTTAAACAAATCCGTTGGATTTTTTATTTTCTCGACCACCATATTGGATCCGCCATTTTAAATTTTTAAAATCTGACATTAGATTCGAAATCAGAGACCCCGAAAACTCCCGAGTAACAAGTTTCAAACAAATCTGGTAAAATTAAAAATTTTCGAATTCGCCATTTTTGGGTCCGCCATTTTGGATCCGCCATTTTTAATTTTGAAAAACTGACTTCAAATTCGAATTTTGCGACTCCAGAAACCTTAATTACAATGAAATCACATTTTTAGAAACTTTTTTTTCTTGGACCGTTTTTGACCACAAGCGACTTTTAGCTGGACTGCGAAGGGGGTTAAATTGAATAAAACCTTATGAAATATAAAGTACCTGTGATTAACTTTTACTTTTTCTGAACACTTTCTTCCTTTTTTCTTCATAAATGTTAAAAAAAATAAGCAATTAAAACTGGCACTTTGCTTATTTTCACGATTTTAAAATGTAAATAACTTCTGCCCAGAAAAATGAAAAATTACGAAAATTGGGCAATAATTAATTGATCACTAGATACACTCACTAGAAAAAGATTTTCTTTGGTCCCGAAGCTATTTTCAGAATTAATTAACTTTAAACTTTTTACTATTTTTCTCAGGTTAACACATGTGTTTTTTAAATGACGAAGTTAGCTCTTCTTGTTTAATCGTTTTTAACCAACTTCCAGGTGAACTTTAAAATCATTTTTTATTTAATATTTCTGATTAAGAATTGTTTCTACCAATGTATAATAATAAAATAATTCATTCTTAATAAAATCTAAAAAATTTTTTACGTTTTTATAATAAATTATGTGTTTCTTTAATATTTTCTAATAGATGAAAATGTGACAGTTTTAACGACTTCATATACTTTAGATGCTTATTTTACAATAAATATAAAAAATATTTAAAAAATTCGTTTTGTTCGGTAATCCTTATATCTTTAAAATCATTCCTGCAAAATATTACAATTTTTTAAAATTAGTCGGCAACGACTTTAGTCGAAATATAATGGAATGACTCAATTATTTTGTGACTGAGTTAATCAGTGAAAATTTGATTAAAATTTATTTAGGGTAAGTGGGGGTAAATAGAAACAGATTTGCTAAGTTTCAACAATAAAATAAGTATTTTCCTTTAAATCGGATTACTTCCGGTTTTGTTGTGTATTAAGTTATTATTTCACTTCCGTGAAACAATTTTATGAGGTAGTAAAAAATATGGGTATCATTAATTCTTTTAATTAATTCCCATTCTTTCTATTTACCCCTAAATTTTTAAACTTTGCTTAAATTTAGGAGTAAATAGAAACAGTAGTTATTTCAATTAAATAAAAAATTTTTTAAATAAATACGGCTTTAAAACTTAAACCTTACACGGAAAAAATAAGTACATGAAAGATTACTTGACAGCACTTGACTTTTGGATGGGACAATAATTCTGTAAATATTTCATAGACGGTCCTAGAATTTTTCATTGACTTATGTGAAATAATCACAAGCAGTGCTGGAATATTTAAAGTAATCAATTGAATATTTTAAATATTCCAGCACTGCTCGTGATTATTTCACATAAGTCAATGAAAAATTCTAGGACTGTCTATGAAATATTTACAAAATTATTGTCCCATTCAAAAGTCAAGTACTCTCAAGTCTTTCATGTACTTATTTTTTCCATGTAGATCGCCCCCAACGGATTCTAAATATTTTCCCATTTTCCGTTTGTCAATTAGCAGCACTATATACAAAAATATTTCCTATTACATAAACAGGGTGGCCACTATTTTTAAATTTTTCGTCTCCCGGTTTTCTCCTGGTCCTCCCGGTGAAAATGAGCTGTTTCTCCCGGTTTTTAATTATAATTTTACTGTGAGCAGAACATTACCTTTATGTAATATGTAGTTGTAAATGATATAAATTCGGCCAAAAACACTAAAAACAGGGCTCGGATCGTCTTTAAAACTAAAAAAAGTATCTTTAGTCGCATAAATTCACAACAAAAGTCACCTTTAAGTCCCGTGTTACTTACGATATTTTTTATTCCAAAGGCCCAAAAGTGGCGATTTCAGATAGCAGACGACAGGGAGTAAAAGTCATTTACTTGTTCGACTTGCATGAAAATAGCGGCCTTTTTTTCCCATGAGCAAAATAACGCATGGGACCATAGCTGTTTTTTTGCCCATGGGAAAAAAAAGTCGCCATTTTCATTCAAGTTGACAAATGAATAGCTTTTAGTTCCTGTCGGCTGCTATCTAAAAGCGCCTATTTTGTGCCTAAGGTATGAAAAATCACATTTCTCGCTAACACATATGTGACGCGACACGAGAAAAGGGACCTATTGTTAAAAAATTCCATTTTGAGATTACGATGCTATTGGATGGATTTTTATTGGCTCTTTCACGTAAAAAAATGAGAAGTTAAAAATCTGAAATAGTTTTAATAATATAAAGCCCGAAATTTGAACGTGTCCGCGTAAATACACGGGGTTTCTGCTCATGGCGTCACTTTAAACGCTCCCCCTGTAAAATTCTCTTTCGAGGCGATAGGTCCCTTTTCTCGTGTCGCGTCACATATACTTTAACATCAAACAATCTGGAATAATATTTAATAAAATTTAATAAAATTAATGCATGGCAAAATTTTAATTAGGTATTTTTAACATTTTTTTTTAATGCTGTTCAAAATTTCAATTATTTTTATAAATAATAAAATTCTTTTCCAAAATTCGATTATTTAAAAAAATTCAATAAAATGCCTGTCATAATTTCAATTATCTTTATAAATAATAAAATTCTTCTCTGAAATTAATTTATTTTCAAAAATAATAAAATTCTTCGCAAAAATTCAATTACATTCAAAAATTTTATTTAAATTTCTCGTCAAAATGTTATAAATAATAAAATTCATCATGGAAATTCAATTATTTTCAAAAGTAATAAAATACTCCGCAGAATTTCAATTATTTTCAAATTTTTTTTAATTTCTCGTCAAATTACCATTATCTTTAAAAAATAAGAAATTTCATCATGGAAATTTAATTATTTTCAAAAGTTCAGATAACATACTTCGCAGAAATTCAATTATTTTCAACACTTTTTTTAAATTTTCAAAATTTCAATTATCTTTGTAAATATCCAAATTCTTCTTCAAAATTCAATTACTTTTAAACATTTTGAAAAAAAATCTGTTCGAAAATTCAATTACCTTTATAAATAATAAAATTCTTCTCTGTAATTCAATTATTTTCAAAGAATTTTAATAAAATTCTTGTCAGAATTTCAATGATTTATTTCTGTACATTTGTAATTATTTTTGTAAATAATAAAATTCATCCTAGAAATTCATTTATTTTCAAAAGTAATAAAATTCTTCGCAGAAATTCACTTATTTTTAAAATTTTTTAAAAATTCTCCTTACAATTTCAACTATTTTTAAAAATATCAAAATTCTTCTTCAATATTCAATAATTTTTAAACATTTTTAAAACAAATCTGTTCAAAATTTCAATTATCATTATAAATAATAAAATTCTTCTCTGAAATTTAATTTATTTATTATGGTCACTTTATCTACATGTACAGGCGCGTACTAAGTTCCCCCTTATAACCCAGCAGTCAATAAAGAAACCATTATAGCCCTAGGGAGATAAAGGGTACATTATTGACCGCTCACGGGTCAATAAAGTACCTTTTATCTCCCTAGGGCAATAATGGTTACTTTATTGACAAGCTGGGTTATATGGGAGAACTTAGCATGCACCGGTACAGGTAGTATAGAGTAACCATAATACGCCTTTGTTGTATAAAGCAAAGTATGGAACAAGGGAGGTACGTCCGAGTTTATGTACCGAGCACAATATTGAAAAACGAGTCGTAGCACGAGCGAAGCGAGTGCGAAGACTCGTTTTTCAATATTGTGCTCGGTACATAAACTCGGACGTACCTCCCTTGTTGCATAATGTACTATAAGAAAAAATCAATTTCAAGTATAGAAATATTAAAAGATACAAAGAATTACATAAAAAATGTAAAAAATTTAGTTATAAAATAATTCAAACTAATAAATAATAATGCATTATACCTATAAATTTAAAAATAAACTATGCCAAAAGTTGAAAAACATTACACAAATAAAGGTTTGTTCTCCCCCATTCTCTCTTATTGTCTCTTATTATAGTGTTGTAGTTTGATGGAAACAATTTTTTCATTTATATTATTAGAAATACATATTATTGAAATTTCTGCTGTTTCTATTTACCCCGAATTTTCAGTTTTTAGGGGTAAATAGAAACAGTCTACTATTTTTAATTGCAAAATGAGAAAATCAAAGTTAATTTTTGTTGTAGCATTGATAAGAAATAATTATAAATTTTAGTATGTTTTTTTTACTTCATTTTTTTCCAAATGCTTGTCAAAAAAGTAAAGGCGTGTCTTTTTTGGTTTTCAATTATTTATGTAATAGGAAATATTTTTGTATATACTGCTGCTACTTGACAAACGGGAAATAGGAAAATACTTAGAACCTGTTTGGGGTTGATCTAAGGTTTAAGTTTAAAGGCCGTAATTATTTTTTACTTTTCTTATTTAACTGAAATAACTACTATTTCGATTTATCCCTTGTTTCTATTTACCTTATCTGATCCTAATATATTGATTGATATAATTAATAACAGATATTTCGAAAGGGAATCATACTGAATGTTACCTTTAGTTGTCATTTTGTAACACTGGATTCTGAGATAGCATTATCTAGAATTGAAGAATGAAACAGAATTGTCTTTCATTAATTTGTGAAAACTTCGTCTTGCACTGGTTTTCGAGATAGCTTTATACTGAACTGGACGAAAAAAAACATTTAACCTAAACAGCGATAACTTTCGCTAAAATAGCGAAAGTATTCGCTGTAATAATATAACTAAAAATTTCGCTAATATAGTGAAATTTGTAGTTGTTCCAGGTGAAGATTTTTTTTCATGTGATGTTTGAAATAACATTATTTCGTCAGGAGGCGTCGATTTGAATTTAATTTTTTACAATTCTTATAATTCTGCCGTAAACTGTAAATTTGATATTTTACTTTTTGAAATACTCACAAGGAATGAATTAAATTTTGACCAAATGGATGTAGAGGCCAGGTTACTTCAATATCTGAAGGTTGAGATGTACTTGTAGTGAAATGAGTTAAGGGTTGAGAAATCACTAAAGCCGCTAAATACCAAGCTTGTACTAAATCTGGTCTTTCTAACGACGCTGCTACATTTGCATTATAGTGACACATTGCTGAGATATCTGTCGTATTTATTCTAAAATAAATACAAAACTAATTGAAAATATATCCCTTAACTTTAACAAATTTGTATTATTATTTGGAAAATATGAATTATAAATTATGTAATTAAATCTTTAATAAACTCACATATATTTCTCGGCAAGTTCTTTATTGACAAAGAACAATGAAGAAGCATCATAAATTGTTACCATGGAATGATAATTTTTATGACAAAGTTTACTTTGGAATTTGCTAGAATTTTGCAGGCTTCTTCTTGAAATATTCTGTTTCAAAGTTTTTTTTAAATAATAAAAAGGAAGGGAAATTATATACGTAAATATCAAATTGAAGATTTTGCTCAAACGAAATATTTTTTCTTACCCTATCGTGAAAATAGTAGGAACTTATTGAAATATTATCATTAGACTGGCCATAGGAAGAAGGATAAATTTGCATAAAATTTCCATTATTGCGTACACTTGATCCTAAAGCAGCCAATGCTCTGGGCGTTGCACCTTCCGGTTTCATGGAGCTTCTCCTCGCATAATGCGTTCTTCCAAAACAAACAAGAATTCCTACAAAAAAAACATAACTAAAATCTGTACATAACTATACAGATGATACAAAAATTATTATAACAAGGTACAAAAAGTGTGATTTTCTTAAATAATTATTAACTTTTTGAAAAATTGTTATAGACCTTTTCTAATGTGCTCGCTGAGAAAAATAAGGCACAAATTTTATTTTTAAAAAATTTTAATTTTTGAAAAATGTTCAAAAAATAAAAATATAAAAGAAACCTTTTTTAAAATTTTTAAAAAATGTTTAAATTTTTTTCCAGCTAAATATTTTTTATCGTTTGCTCGATGTAGCGCAATATTTGTTTTTTAGTTTAATCAAAATTTTGTTGACAAAAAAAGAAATGGTGTTGCCAACTTCTTGGGCAAACGTTCGTAAGCGCGTCAGTCTCAACAGGGCGCTATAATAGACTTTTTCGTTGATTTCTCGAAAAGTCATAGCGATCCAACTATAAAACTTTTTGGAAAAAATTCTTATTACTTTTGGCTATCACTATAAAAAAAATATAAAAAATCGAAAGGAGGGTGTTATTTAAAAAATTAAAAAAAAATTTTGAAAAATTTTGAAAAATTTTGAATAATTAATGGAATTTTTTTCTAAAAATGTATTTAAAAAGTACTAGTCATACTGAGAAATTAAAAAAAAATTTGAAAAATATTGAAAATAACCGAAGTTATCTTAATTTAAAAAAATTAGTACATTAATTTTCAAATTTGAATATTTTCAAAATTTTTTCGAAATTTTCAAAATCATCTTCACTTTATCATATCTTATCCTTACAGCTACAAGGAAAAAAAGTTTCAAAAAAATTGCTAACAATGTCGAAAAATCGTCGATCATTTCACATGGAATTGCTCTTTGTAAATTATCCTTATTAATAAAATCAAGCGTCTGTCTGAACATTGTTTAAAACTTCAAAATTTTAACATAAATAGTTGTTATTGACATCAAGGATTAATGAAATAATCCTAAAAATGTTAATGTATGTGTGTATGTCTGTCACAAAATCTATGTACCCGAATCATACAAAAAAGCATTTTCCGATTTGAACTAAATTTGGCATATTGTTAGATATTAACCCAAGGAAGGTTTATCACACTGAGAAAACTGGAGAGTCAAATTCAGAGGTTAAAAAAGTGTATGTTTGCTTTGCTTATGAAGAGAATTAAATAGTCCTTCTAAAATAAATTTTGAATTGATAATGGAAATCTACATGTTTTTTATCTCTCCCATTACATCTGAGGGTTAAAAGTTGCGCAGAAAATGTGTATGATCTGATGCGCGCGAAATTATTTTTCTGACATTTTATGTATTTAATTTAGGGGTTAGGTTGTCACATTTATTCATTTCGCGCCGGATAAGGAAGGGATTTCTCAAGATGGTTCATTTGTCCCTCTGTTATAAACTCATTTTCCCTCCAAGAGAAATGGCACGAATATCTGTCAATGGTGTATTTGAATATTGAGATTGTTATCCAATAGCTAACTCTCAAATATTAACGATTTGTCCCTCCAGATGTTTAGTTCAATACTCCAGTTTTCTCAGTGCAATTTACAGATTTAAAAAATATTAATTAGAACGGTAGATAATCAATTTTTTCACAAAATCGAAAAATTCAAAATTTTACATTTTTCATGGATTGGTTTAAAACTTTCTATACTTGAGTATTACATTTTATTTACGCACATTTTAGCATAACTTTGAAAAAATACTATTCTATAACTAAGATACAAATAATCGAGCATTTGAAAATCGTGAAAATGGCAAAGTGGCGTTTTTATTTTCGATATCATTTTTTTAAAGAGAAAATTGAAGAAAACGTTAAACAAAAACTAAAGGTTTATCGGAAATTTGTCATATTCCGTAAGTTTTTATTTAATTTTATAATCCCATATCTCCATTATTTATTAATAAACATCAGATAATTAGTTTACTTTAACGATGAACTTTAAAAAAATATTTCATTTATTATTTTATAATTTTAAATGCTTATATCAATTTGTAATAATAAATTTAAACATTCTTAACAAATGCCAATAATTTTTGTTATGTTTTTATACTAAATTGTATTTCTTTTACATTATTTTCCTCTTTTAGAATCCGAAATGTAAATTGCAAAAAAATAAAATTTGAAAAAGTTGTGGCCATTTTTTAAACAAAAAACACGAAATTTGTACTGTTTTTTTGTCAAAGAAATATTTTTTTCCCAGACTGCAAGTTAAAATATAAGCTGCTGACCTAGAAATATCGCGTCCGCAATACCTAAGCTTTTTTTTTTAATTTCAAGATGGCGGTTTTAAAATGTCGGTAAAAGGAATTTTTTCAAATAAATTCATAATTTTATTTTCGAAAACAAAAAAAATTTTTTATTCTTTTGTCACTTATTATTCGAATGTTTTTGGAGTCACTGATTCTGAAGTCCGTTTTTAAAAATTCTAAATGGCGGATCCAATATGGGGGACAAAGTTTTTAAAAATTCGTCGTAGTCACTTAAAAATCATTACTCGGGGGTTTTTAGGGTGGCTGATTACGAATCTGATGTTGGGTTTTGAAAATTTATTGGATTATCAAGAAATACATTTCTCGAAGGATATTGGTATCTGTGATTAGAAATCTAATGTCCTTTTTCGAAATTGAAAAAGGCTTTTCCAATTTAGAAGCTCGTGTTACCGTATCCTATCGAGAAGTTTTTGAAATCCATACATTATGCTCAGAAATTATTGAAACCCGAACAGCGATATAATTGGACTTCTGGCGATAGTAGTGGCCATCAAACACTAGAAAATTAGTATTTTCTTTCAGAGAATCAAAAGAAAAATATTTGTAATAGTTCGCCAATGGAGCTTTTCGAAAATTTTTTTTCGGTTGAGATGAAGAATTATATAATCGAAGCATCATCTGAAAATGGTCTGCACCTTACAATGTCTGAGCTAAATTCATTTTTTGGGATAATTATTTTGACTACTTTCAATACGAGGATATGTAAGAAAGATTATTGGTCAATGAGTCCTTTACTTGAATACCCTATCGTCCGATCGGCAATGCCTTGGACCGCTTTTTACAAATAAAAACGAAAATTAAATGCTCTAAAAGTAAAGATCAAAATCCAAATAATCCAGCATGGCGAGTCCGAGAAATTTTAGAAATGTTTCGCAATAATATTAGTGGCATTCCAGGAAAAAATTTACTACTTTTCGGAGTACCCTCACCGTAAATGAAAGTTATAGAGCTCGAAAATACCTTTAAAATGATGGGTCATATGTTAAAATTGGTCAATTTGTTTACTTGCAAATGAATTTAAACCACTAAAAATGGCACTTTTTTATTTGTTTAATAACTTGAACAAAAGTTAACAAATTCTTTCGATATTCTCCAAAAATGTACCTCTCAAGACCCTCAACATTCAAACAAATTGATGAATTTTGATCATTTTTTTTAAACTGGGCTAAAATTTTTTAAGGAATTCAAATTTTCTATTTGTTTTTTGAAAAATTTATAAATAATGTTAAAATATTAGTAATTAAAAAAAATTTTTTTTTTGTTTTTTTATTCATTTTTTTTAAATTTTTTATTTTTAACTTCTCGAATAATTAGAGCAACACAAATTCGAGAAGTTAAAATTAAAAAATTTGAAAAAAATGAATTTAAAAAAAAACAAAAATTTTTTTTTTTAATTACTAATATTTTGACATTATTTATATATTTTTCAAAAAACAAGTAGAAAATTTGGACCTAGATCAAAATTTTTTTTGCAAAATTTGCAGGAAAGAATAAGTAATCAAATGGTGTTTATGCCAAATTGTTAAAATAAAAATTGGTGATGTAGTGTTCATTTGTTTATAAGCCAAAAATTTCTCCCCCCCCCTAAAAACCAGTTTTCTTGTAAAAATTCAATTCGCTGCAAATTGTGATTGATAGATTGGCATTTCATGAAGAGAACCCAACAAAAAAAATTAATTTTCATCCGGCCAAAAATGTAGAAATTCCATTTTAAAAAATCATGTTTTTAGTTAACAAATGGAATTTCTCATAAACTATTTATCGAATCGTATTCAGATTTGGCACACATCTTGAGGGTCTTGAGAGGTACATTTTTGGAGAATATCGAAAGAATTTGTTAACTTTTGTTCAAGTTATTAAACAAATATGAAAGTGCCATTTTTAGTGCACTGAAAAAAAGTGCTGTTGAATCAAATAACTCCATGCTATTGAATTTCCCGTTAAGGGAACGTTCATAAACTACGTAGCACGTCTAGGGGGAGGGGGGGTCAAGCAATTGTCTACCATAAGAGGAAAAAATGGCGCTAATACATGTAATTGCGTCCACGTGGGGGGAGGGGGGTTACAATTTCCAAAAAATTGGTCTACGTAGTTTATGAACGTTCCCTTATTGATTCAATATAACACATTTATTAATCGAACAGCATATTGCTTAAAACGAAAAAATGAAACTGTTTAAATTAAAAGTACGGTACTGTTAAAGTAATGATATTCTACAAATTGTTTCTATAGTTCATCTATATATAGCAACAGAATAATTTATTGCTTCTTTGACATTATTCATTTGAAGCATCTAATAGATAAATTTGAAGAAAATGCGTGTAAATTTGAATCAAATGAAAAGTTGTTTGCTCCAAAGAATCGCGCTTTTGAAAATGAAAGCATATGCTTTCGTTTCAATGAGTGGTGCTATAGCGGACTGCCTATAGCATATGCTATAAAAATAAGGACACTATGTGTTTGAGATATTGACAGGTGCTAAATTTATTGAAATACTTATCCACACATATTTATATGTCGTTTTTGAAATTCTTATATAAAAAACTATTATTTAAATTGTTTTAAAGAATTAAGGACTAGTTAAGTATAAATTCCCTATATAAATTCCCTTATTCACGAGAAAAATCTCGCGCACGGTATTTAACTACAAAGTAACTGCTCAATGTCAGAAGCGAATGTATTACATTGCAGCGCGGCAGTTCTCGTCTATCACGAAAGTTTAGCAGCTTTGGTCGCGGTTACTACCTGGATGGGTGACCGATTGGGAACAGCGTATTTTTCAGACTCAAAAAAATATAAAGTGTGTTTGAATGTGTATGTATGTGTGTTTGTCGTTGGAAAAAATAATAAAGATGTGTATGTTAGTGTGTAAAATTGAAAAAAGATGTATATAAAAAGTGTTGTGTTAAAGGTATGAGAATTAATTATAGTATTTAAAAAATATGTGAACAAAAATTTCATTTTTTCAATTTATCGTTGGTGTATATTTTTCATCACATTAAAGAATTGACTTAACAGTATGGTGTTATTCAATCGATAGCAACAACTGAAAAAATTAAAAGTACAAATTTTTGATTCATAAAAATGATGCTTTTAAATTTAAAAACTATAGTCATTGACTCAAAAGCATATACTGTTAAATTAAAAAATTTTGATCGTTGATTCAAAAGGAATACCTTCAAATTAACATAGTATGCTGTCAATTTGAGAAATATGCTTTTGTTCAAAGAAAGTGATACTATCGAATCATTAGAATCGGTGCTTTCAAAACAACAGCATATACGTTTGGCAGTCCGTTATGACACTATTCAATGAATCAAACTCATATGTCATTGATTCAACAACATTTTTTTCTCCGTGTGGTTTAAATTCATTTGCAAGTAAACAAATTGACCAATTTTAACATATGACCCATCATTTTAAATGTATTTTCGAGCTCTATAACTTTCATTTACAACTTTTTTTCCTATAATTTGGTGGGAAAGAACGGTCATCAAAAAACTGTTTTTTGGCACCTTCAAAATTGTTTATAACGCGCAGCTTAAAAAATCTCGAGTGGGAAACATATACATCTTCAGACTACCACCCCACACTATATGAATCCACAATCAGATTTCAGGTATCAATTTTGGCACGAAAAATCACAGGGCGACTGGACTATACGTGGAACTCCGAGTTTTCATGCATTTATACCTAATCCTAAAAACATCAACTCAAAGTCCAACCCTTTTCCTCCTCAGAGTCGTTTGAAATACATGACATAAACATTTAAATGAAAAAAATAGAAAATAATTTTTTTATATACAGGTAAACCTTTATACGGCGGACTTCTGTACGGCGGAAAATCTTCAGGTATGCGTAGAAGGGATTATGTCGGTGAGAGTTGTAATAGTGTGAGTGACATCAAATTCAGGGCCGAAATAGATTTTAAGGGGCTTCAAAATTTAGACAAGTTATATTTTTAATTGTAATTTCTATAAAGTTGTTTTTTATTTAAATTATTTAATTTATAATTGATTCATAATTTTTTTTATTTCGTAATATATTTTATATTACGAAAAAATAACAAAAAAATATAAATTAATTAAAAAACAAATTTAAATAATTAGGGGAGAGTGGGGCAAACCGGACCGTTGGGTAAACCGGACCCCCCTCAATATTTCCGAAATGGCGAAATTGTCAAAAGTGCTATTTAAAAATTTGAAACAACCTTGTGTAGTATACCTTATTTTTTCAATTTGACATTTTTTACTTTTGTTTGTACAACGCTGGGAGCAAAAGTTTTTTTCTACACTTTTCCGAATTTTTTCTTAAGGAAATTCTGAGGAAATCGTGTAATATTTCCAAATATTAGGTCTTCGGTTTTGAAGGTATACACACCTCAGGAATATTTACCACCAAAAACTTTGATGAATTTGCAAAGCGTTTCTTTTTGACAAACATTTATTCTCAAAATGGGCCTGTGGGGCAAACCGGACCGTTTTCGCTGTGGCAAACCGGCCATAGGATATTTCCATTGAATTAAAGTTTCATAAAAATTATTTTTAAATAAAATGTTTCTTTCATTAAAATATTTACTTACAATGAAAAATAATTGTCTTCTAATGAGAATTGGACCCCTTAATATTGTTTCTATGATAAAGAAAACATTTTTATTTTTTGTTTAAAAAAATCTTTATTTAATTAAAATTCAATCGCGAATTATTATTTTCATTACTACGACCATTGTTTACATGATTCTTTATGTTTGTTATTTTTGTTGATTATGTAAATGCAATATTATAAATAAAAAACCAAACTGTCCGGTTTGCCCATGGGGGGTCCGGTTTACCCCAGGGGGTGGGGCAAACCGGACCGTTTGCACAATTTTTTTAAGTTAACACAGCAACTAAACAATAAAAAATGAAGTATAGGTGTCTCTGGAAAAAAGTTGCGCAATTAAATTATCTTTTAAACGAGCCATCGAAAAATGAAATCGGTTGATTCGTTTAGTCACAAGAGTCAAAAAACCGTTAGGGGGACCGGTTTGCCCCACTCTCCCCTACAAATAAAACAATATAAATTTCAACATGTGATTTTAACCATGAAAGACTGACTTAGTTAAATTGTTATATTCTTAACTACTTTTATACACTCAGAAAAAGAGTTGGCTGCCATACCCAATTAAACAGTTGCTATAGCGCGATCCAATTAATTGGATGGGGCAACTATTTCTTGGTTGATACATCCAACTTTTTAGCTGCAATGCCTGCATAGCATATTACTGCATTACATACATAGCTGGGGTACCTTTTCGCATGGATACAGTATCCAATAGTTGGATGTGCTAACCAATTAATTGGATCGCGCTATAGCAACGATTTAATTGGTTATGGCAGCCAACTTTTTTTCTGAGTGTATTTATATATATATATATATATATATATATATATATATATATATATATATATATGAGCGATTCCATGTCAAGTGATCAAGGTGGAGAAAAATTTTTCTCCAATCGTAGCAAAACTTGGGGCTTTTGTAGTACTCATAGATAGTAATTTTTCGTGAAAATATTTTTTTACCTAGTCAAATATTTTCCGAGGGGGAGGGGGTTAAATTTTTGTGTTTTTCAGTACAATGCTTATTTCAATAATTTTTTACTCTTAAACAATTAAACATACAAATTTGACAAAGTACATTTTGGAAAGGTTTATTCATCCTCTTTCGATTGGAAATAAGCATTTAAAAAAAAAATTTTTTTGACCAAAAAAAATCAAAATTAAAAATAAATTTCAATTTTTGAGGGAGATGGATACGATTTTTTTTTTTTTTTTTTTTTTTAAACGAAAGCTGAGGTTTTTTCCTAAAAGGACATATAAATGATAAAGTGGGACTAGAACGTTTAAACATTGAAAAAAAGAATTTTCTCCAAAACAGAGCTAAAAACCGGGTTTAGAGCGCTCCGGCGAGTAGAAAACTCTTTTTTTCAATGTTTAAACATTCTAGTCCTACTTTATCATTTATATGTCCTTTTAGGAAAAAACCTCAGCTTTCGTTTGAAAAAAAAAAAAAAAAAAATCGTATCCATCTCCCTCAAAAATTGAAATTTATTTTTAATTTTGATTTTTTTGGGTCAAAAAAAATTTTTTTTTTAAATGCTTATTTCCAATCGAAAGAGGATGAAAAAACCTTTCCAAAATGTACTTTGTCAAATTTGTATGTTTAAAGATGTTAAAGAACCTATGACTTAAAATGGTTGATACATCCCTGAACGTTCAATCACTAATGGCTTTTTAACGAACCTCTATACAACAGAATCGTCAAATTGCTTTCCGCCGTATGGAGGTTTACCTGTATTAAATAAAAATATATGTGCAGAACCAAAAAGAATGTATATATTATAAATATATATCCAAAAAAAGAATATACATATTTAAATCCATCTTATTTTTATATTCTGGAAAATAATTGAAATTCCAATTCCTAATGTGTTATAACTATACTTGAAATAAATCGTTCAAAATCATACTTTTGATTATGTAATATTAAAAATATCTGAAATAAAAATAAAATTTAAATTTGCATAAAACTTTGCTTTCATAAAATCACAAACTATCACAATAATAAAAATTTATTCTTTGTTATAAGCTAAATAAACAGTTCTAAATATCAGTATGCGTCTTCACATTTAAAATAAGTAGCGTTCTTCAAATGAAATTTAGAATAAATAATATGAACACTTTCTACACAAATTTATTTAAAAGTTAATATTACTTATTTAAATAACTTTTTTAACTAACAAAATAAGAAAAAAATGTTAATAACATTTTTGAAGCGTCTAGTCTTTATGAATGTTTAGCATAAAAGAAAACTCAATTATCTTGTACCGTTTTAAAGATATGTGCATTTATACAATTTTGAGCAATTGTTGTAACTTTTAAATAAACAATTGATTTTACTTAAAATATTGATTTTCTGAAATTTTAGACCAACAAATGTAATACTACCAAGTTTGAAAGAAATCGGTAAGGTTACTCCGAAAAGTAGTAAATTTCTCCTGGAATGCCACATTAAATACTTTAGATTTTTCCAAACTACATTATCAATTGATGAAATGATAGTTAAATTTTACGGGCGTCTGAAATCTAAACAATTTATTCGAAACAAGCTATTTCAGATTCGGGATTAAAATGTGGAGATTGTGTGGTGTCGATAGCTTTTTATTTGAATGCGATATTTATTGCGGGAAAGATGCTAAGAATGATAATGTACTGAGTAAATGTGCTTTGGAAAGTAGGATTGTACTCAAAATTATACGAAGTTTACTTTTGTTGACTACTCTCAACAAGTTGCTCAATTATCACATCTATACTTTGATAATTTCTTTTGTATCCCAAACTTATTAGTTCAAATGAGAAAGATTGGTTTAGTTGCAAGCCGCACAAAATAGGAGCAAAATAGGGTTAATGAAAGCAATACCACCATTGCGAAATCTAAGGGGTACTTACAGTATCAAGCATGATAAAAATAGTGGAATTAATTACATCACGCTAATGGATTCCAAAATTGTATCAATGCTTTCAAAATCAGAAGGAGAAAGTCCGCAAAACATTGCAAAGCGATATTCAAAAGAGAAAAAATCAAAGGGTGACATAGCAATGTCAGCAGCATTTTCGTTTTACAACCGATTCTGATCAAATTTTTGCTGTATGTGAATACATAGAACAGTGACCTTGAATCTTCGATAAAAAAAACTGTCCTTCCCTTCCTTAAGGAGTTAACAAAATGAGGTGCATTGAATGATAAAAATTTATTTGACAAACCAAACTAAATGAAAAGAAATATAAATATATGCGTCTAATATAGTAAGCAATAATTCAAACCAATTTTGTCCCTATACTTATTGCTTACAATTTTCATATGTCATGCTTTTATTTCAGTCTAGAGCTGAGTAACTATTTGAAATAAATTCATTTGAAATGCAAAATGCCATTTTCTATTTTGTATTTCAAATAGAAATGGAAAAAGGATCAATCCAATTCATTTTAACTAAAGTGGTCGCCGACTAATGTTAAAAAATTGTAATGTTCTGCAGGAATGATTTTGATGTTATCAAAGTCACGAAATAAAGCGATGTTTTCAAATAATTATATATCTTTTGTGGAATATGAATTTAAAATGTAAGAGATGCTAGAAATTGTCAGTTTTCTGCTAGTAGAAAATAATGTAAAAGAAATACAATTTAGTATAAAAACGTAACAAAAATTATTGGCATTTGTTAAGAATGTTTAAATTTATTATTACAAATTGATATAAGCATTTAAAATTATAAAATAATAAATGAAATATTTTTTTAAAGTTCATCGTTAAAGTAAACTAATTATCTGATGTTTATTAATAAATAATGGAGATATGGGATTATAAAATTAAATAAAAACTTACGGAATATGACAAATTTTCGATGAACTTTCAGTTTTTGTTTAACGTTTTCTTCAATTTTCTCTTTAAAAAAAATGATATCGAAAATAAAAACGCCACTTTGCCATTTTCACGATTTTCAAATGCGTCCAACTTCTTTGGAGATAATCGGAAAATTATGGGATTTTCAGGAATAAATCACTAATCACTCATTAAACGCACACTACAACTTTCACTTTGGTCCAGGGACAATTTTAAAAATTAAATTTTTTTTAAAATAGTACGTTTTTAAAGGTTAATGAATGTAGCTTCTTTAAAGTTAAAGTTAAATGAGTATTGATAATAATAATAAACCAACTTCAACTTAAAAAAAGTTTCATTTATTAACCTTTAAAAACGTACTATTTTTAAAAAATTTATAATTTTTAAAATTGTCCCGGGACCAAAGTGAATTTAGTGATTTATTCTTGAAAATCCCATAATTTTCCGATTTTCTCCAAAGAAGTTGAACGCATTTGAAAATCGTGAAAAAGGCAAAGTGGCGTTTTTATTTTCGATATCATTTTTTTAAGGAGAATATTGAAGAAAACGTTAAACAAAACTGAAAGTTCATCGAAAATTCGTCAAATTCCATAAGTTTTTATTTAATTTTATAATCTCATATCCCCATTATTTATTTTATGTTAACCTATTTGAACCTATTTGGAATTTTGTATTTTAAATAGATATGAAGAAACATTTTACCCAGCTCTATTTCTGTCATTTACGTTTTCTACTCATAAATTAAAAATTTAATTTAATTTTGATTTAGAGTTAAAAGAAAATATTCTAAAACACTTTTCTTAACCTTATTTTCTGTTATCAGACAGTAAAAATACTCTAATATACCAATTTTCAGTTATCTAGATTAAGTAATTGAAAAAATATTTTTTCAAAAATTGGCATAAAAATGGCAATAAACGCTGCATATCAGCATAAATAAAAATGTAGCACTTTGCTACTTTATAAGATTTTTGGTGGTTTTGAGTACATTATGATCGCTTCAACCATAAGGCTGTGTTTACATGCATGCTTTCTAACGCATGTTTTTACGTCTTCAAATACTTCTATCCTTGGTACACTAATTGCTCAACACAAAAGACAGCGTTAGAATGCAAGCATGTATTCTTGATTCTTGAAAATATTCTTTATCATAAGTGTACTGCATATGCTGAATAAATACATGCTACAGTGCACCCTGTATAATTATTAAACAAAAATTTTTGTTGACCAAAAAATTGTCTCACCAACGCAGGAAAATTTTGCACCAGACGTTCTTGGAAATGGTATATAAGCATCTTGATAATTGGCGCAAATATTGCTGGAGTTTAAAAAATTTGCGTTATGTTGCATATGATATCCTAAATGATTGTTTTCTGGTTCATCTTTAATGCACATCTATAATAATAACAATTTTTTAAACAAATATAATCAATTGTATAACATAATTTAAATATTTTTGAAATTATTTTATTACCTGATCTAAAGTAGCAATAAGTTGTCGTAAACAAGGCTCTAGACAAGAACGGTTCTTTCTAACACGTTGCTGAGCAGTTTGCTTCAATACTTTTAGTAATTTTACTTTTATAGTATTATCAACGGTCGTTCCGGAACAAAATTGGAATGTTGGCTGTGCACTGTAAGGATAATTTCCAGGAAAGCTTACTTTTAATATCACATTATAATTCTTATTGCACGCAGTAACTGTACAACTTCTTTCCACAGCATCCATTGTATTCACCTGAAAATTTAATTTTCTGAATGTTGAATGAACAAAAAATTCGTTTTCTTATTTAGATATTTTTAGATTACCTCTATATTTGGTATATTTATATTAATAAGAGAAAATTCTTGTTGGAGTGTTTTTGGTTGTGTTGGAGAAGGCACTTCTTTCTCCTGCTCAGAAATATGTAATTCATGATTCACCGTAGAGCCATCAATTTTCGTAACATAATTTAAGTCTGATTCAGTTTGAGATTCATGAAGTTGTTGCACTGTTTGTACAGTTCCTGAACAAAAATTAATAAGTTTAATAAATCACATAGCGACTAATGTTTAATTATCTTTGTGCTAAACCTGTAAGAAGAGCAACAAAGTACTTAAAAGGATACTAAACAGCAGGGTTCCGAAAATTTCGATTTTATTTGTGATATACAGTCGAACCTGGATAATCGAGAAACCTCTATAAGTAAGAGAAAACTACTGGTTCCTTGAATTCTCGCATATTCAGATTCGACTGTACATTGGTATTCGTTTTCTAATAGTATAGAATACCTGTTTATACAGTAATATACACTCAGAAAACCACGTTGGCATCCACTAGAGCTTCCAAAACGCTAGTTTTTTACCAAATTTGCCGACCTCGTGCAAGTCATGCAACAAGACTTGTTGCACAATATACTATTTTCTAGTTTTCATCTTCTTATTTACATTATTTGTAATTTACGTTGGTAAAAAACTTACTTAAATTACTGTCTTCTGAATATTGAGTGAAAACTGAAGCCCCATCATCTATATCATGCCCGCACAACTGAAAAAAGTTAAGATTTATTTTTTATTTTCGAGGTTATTCAAAAAGTAAGCAGAAAAGATGGAGCTAGTATAATATGCAATAATTCGTTAGGGGTGATGCGTTATGCGAAAATAAAACTTTTTAAAATACCTTTTTCAATAAAGGGTCGATTTTAAATATCCTTAGGCACTGATCCCTTGACCACGTAATCAATTCGTAATCACTATTTTCTGTTAAACAAATATTATTTCTTTAGAGGACAGGGTTAAATTAAGATAACTTCAGTTATTTTTCAAATTTTTTTTTAATTTCTCAGTATGACTAGTACTTTTTAAATACATTTTTTAGAAAAAAAATCCATTAATTATCAACAATTTTTTTTTTAATTTTTGAAAAACACCCCCCTTCCGATTTTTCAACGAAAAAGTCTATTATGGCGCCCTGTTGAGACTGACGCGATTACAAACGTTTGCCCAAGAAGTTTGCAACCCCATTTCTTTTTTTGTCAACAAAATTTTGATTAAACTAAAAAACAAATATTGCGCTACATCGAGCAAACGATAACAAATATTTAGCTAGAAAAAAATTAAAACATTTTTAAAAAATTTTAAAAAAGCTTCTTTTATATTTTTATTTTTTGAACATTTTTCAAAATTTAAAATTTTTTTTAAATAAAATTTGTGCTTAATTTTTCTCAGCGAGCACAATAGAAAAGGTCTATAACAATTTTTCAAAAAGTTAAGAATTATTTAAGAAAATCACATTTTTTGACTCTAAAATTTTTTTGAACCTTTTTAAAATAAAATTTGTGCCAAATTGTGCTCGTGAACACAATAATAAAGTCTCAAACGATTGTTTAAAAAAGTTAAATAATTATTTAAAAATAATCATAGGGGAAATTGGGGAATAGTGGGTCACCTCCATTAACGCAATATTTTAAAGATTGATGATTCAATTTTTATATTTTCAAATATTTATTTTGGGCGTTCATGTTCTTATTGTTTTCACAAGGACTTTTAAGAATAGCATCTAGTTAAACAAATTTTTATATATTTTTCCTTTTTTACTTCGACTTCAAAAAGAAAAATTTGCATGAAATTTAAATGAAAAAATAATACAAAGCTTTTTGTAAAATGAAGCATTCTAGGAATATTGGGCCAGTATTTTTTTGTAAATATGCAGATACATAATATTAAAATTACTCATAGGTATTGTTACATCCTGTATATTTTTAGACTTTTTATTTTTATTTCTAAAATTTTATTTTAAACGTAACTGAAACTGGACCGATAAGAGTTACATTAAACAGATTGTACCCTGGGAAAGGAAGTTCGAATTTCATCTTTAGCAGTTAAACTTTGAATTTTCAGAGATAATGTTTTTTAGGAAAAATGTAAAGGAAACCATAAATTGAAATATAACCTTTAAGGTGCCGTCCCATGTCAGCGTGAAACGGGAAACGGAAAACGTTCAACCAATAAGAATTTTTTTTTAGAATGATTTCCATTGAATCGGAAGTTATTATTGGCTAAACGTTTTCCGTTTTCACGCTCACATGGGACTGGCCCTTTAGGCCAGATGTCGTAGGAACGACCTTATATACATTATAAATATATATATATATATATATAAATATATATACATTATAAATTAAATAATTTTATATTTCACAACAATAAGTATTTTAATATTATAAAAAATGTGTCTAAATAAATATTTGTTGTTTATAAAATAATTAATAATAAATAAATATCAACAAACAATAAACAAATACATTATAGCAATTGTAATTCACAAATTTTAATAACCAATTATAAAAAATTAATTTATCCTAAAATGGAAATAAATAATTAATTAAACCGACAATTATGTTAAAAATTACGATAAAATTAAAATTCAAAATAGTACGTATACACTAGAACCTCCAACGATTGCATCTCTATCTATTGCAGTTGTTTACGAAAGTTTGTTGGTCATCCGCTGGGGGGGGGGATAGGGGAGGTCACCGCCTTATTAATGCGAAGGCAGTATTGTACTAAGTTTAGTGTTCTTTTACGCCCCGTTTTTTCAAGTTGTATTTTCATATTTCAACATGACTGAAAAATGGTCAAAAACGTAAAAGAACGCACTTAGTCACCGAAACTAAACATAATATTTAAAAAAAATAAAAAAATTGCAAGGATAAAATCAATCAATCAAATAGTATACACACATACAGTATGTGTACGGCCCTAAGTGTTGACACTTTTATAGAAAGATGGCGTCAAGGTGAAAACCTCCATCTATTGCACACAAGAAGGTCACGCTGCAATCGTTGGAGGTTCTAGTGTATTTAAAAATTATAAACAATTAAACTAAGCTATAAAAATTAATGTGAAATTATTATTAATTAGATTTATAATAACATTCTGTAATATTTCAAAACGTGGAATAATATCCCTACCAACTCAAAAATATGGAGATAATATCCCTACTTAAAATAAATCAAAAGACAAAATCCCTACTTTCTGGAAATAGACACTGATTCCTTGTTTTTATCCATTTTCTTTCTACCATTTTCTTTCGGAAAACCAATCCTAAAATTATCCACCCTCTTTTTCCATCTCTCTAGAAATATTTTCCCAAAAATTTGGAAACTCCTTAAAATCTTAGTGGGGATAATACTTTAAAAACAGTGTCCTCACAAGACAAGTTAGTTAGTTTGTAAGTCTTAAAAAGCAAAGTTAGTTTGTAAGTCTTAAAAAGCAAAGTTAGTTTGTAAGTCTTAAAAAGCAAAGTTAGTTTTTTAGTCTTCAAAAAGTTAGTTCTCAAGCTAGTTCTCAATTCCAAGCAACTGTCCTAACACATTCCAAGTTCTTATTTCCAATTTAAACAATAAGTCTTATTTCCAAGTGAAAAGTAGTGCGTGTTCAGAATATTCGCGACAAGATCAACCATTTTCTCGAATCATAGATCGATATATCGATTATTAATATCGATATATCGTTTATTAATATCGATATATCGATTAATATCGATATATCGATTATTAATATCGATTAATATCGATATATCGATTATTAATATCGATACCTTGATTTTCGATATATCGAAAGGACTAAACGATATACTACTAAAATTCAAATTATTCCACGGTTTATTAACGGAATATTATAAAATAAAAAGTGAGTACAAATAAATAATCAATTTTCATTATTAATATTTCTGTGGAAGAAAGGCATAACAGCATAACTGCATTTGTCATGATTTCGAGATAAATTAATTTTAATGTTCTCTCACTTCTGTCAATTCAGAAAATCAACAGATTTGTTCGGTCTTTTGCATTTAGTATTATTATTTAATATATTTTCAAAATTCGTTTATAACATTTAATAAAGCACACGATATGGTATAAATGATAATTTTTCATCGGAATCATGAGTTTTATTGCACTTATGCGGTTATGCAAGTTCAGTTTGTATATGAGTCCAACTTCACACAGTTTTAATGTCACAATTTATTTTGGTTTGATTTGTCATAATAATAAGATTTGTTCACACAAACACAAATTAAACAATTAATTCGTTAGAAAAAATTATAAGAGTTTACTTAGTTATAAGAGTTTATTTTTTTTATAAAATGTTTTTAATTTATTAAAACGAGAAAAGAAATGTACTTTATTGAATTTGTCAATTTATTTTTGAAAAACTTTCTAAAATTTTTTAGAATAGAAATAGCCTTAAAAATAAGTACATAATTATATGCACAATTTATGTTATAAAAAATTTGTTCCAGTTTTATTAAAATAAATATATCTAATTTAAAGTACAAAAAATGTATTTTACTAAAAATATTTCATTACAAAATTCTTTTTGTTTTTATTCTTAAAGGTTAATTTTATTTTTAATTATGTCAATTGCTTTTTAAACTGAATGCAGTTATGTTATTATGCTGGTCTCCTTTTGTCAAAAACGCAATTATGCGATTATGTTTTCCATTATTTTCTACATTAATAACCATTTTAATGATTTTTCAGCTATTGAACTTTGAAGAGTAATATTAAATATATACAAATCTGATGTTATCTCAATATTGATAAAAATGTCAGTTATGCTGTTATGCATTTCTTCCACAGAATTCATCTTTCTCTTCTCAACTTAACTCTTCTTAATTTCTCAAATCCTATTATTCTACAAAAGTGAGAATATCCTTTACCAATACCAACTTTTTAAAAACCTTTATGACTCCTTAACATGTTACCTATGTTATCGAAAGCTGTTACTTTACTTTCTTGTGTTCAGTGATTTGCTTTCATTCCGTCTAAATTAAATTTCCAAAAATCTCAAAAAATATTTACAAAAACAAAATAAAACTCGAAGTGTCCCGAACGATTAGGCGAGAGTATAGGTTCGAATCACACTAATTATTTATTAAATAATTATTTATTTAATAAATAAAAAATAATAGTAATTATGTTCAGTTCAGAGGACGTAACAGTATAATAGTAATTTAATTGAAACAATTCTATTCATTACAATGTATGAGATAGAACTGCTGTAAACCTAATGTAAAATATTGTTATAGACTTTTTTTAATGTGCTCGCTAAGCACAATTAAGCACAAATATTGTTATTTAACTTTTTTAAACAATCGTTTGAGACTTTATTATTGTGTTCACGAGCACAATTTGGCACAAATTTTATTTTTTAAAAACGTTCAACCAAATTTGAGAGTCAAAAAGTGTGATTTTCTTAAATAATTATTAACTTTTTGAAAAATTGTTATAGACCTTTTCTATTGTGCTCGCTGAGAAAAATTAAGCACAAATTTTTTTTTTTAATTTTATTTTAAAAAAATTTTAATTTTTGAAAAATGTTTAAATTCTTTTTCCAGCTAAATATTTGTTATCGTTTGCTCGATGTAGCGCAATATTTTTATTTTTTATTTTAATCAAAATTTTGTTAACAAAAAAAGAAATGGCGTTGCCAACTTCTTGGGCAAACGTTCGTAAGCGCGTCAGTCTCAACAGGGCGCCATAATCATAGAGATAATATAAATAGAGTAGCCAAGGTATAGGCGGTATAGATTTAACACCAGTATCTGTCCTTCATTCTGCTCCAGTGCAAAAGAGACACCTACTGGTGCTAAATCTTCTTTCTCTTTCTATCAAGCGGACGCCTCTATACAGACCATCCCCACTCTATTTATATTATCTCTATGGCCATAATAGGCTTTTTCGTTGATTTCTCGAAAAGTCATCGCGATCTCACTATAAAACTTTTTGGAAAAAATTCTTATTACTTTTGGCTATCACTATACAAAAAATATAAAAAATCGGAAAGGGGGTGTTTTTCAAAAATTAAAAAAAAATTTTTTTTAAAGATTTTTAATAATTAATGGATTTTTTTTTCTAAAAAATGTATTTAAAAAGTACTAGTCATTCTGAGAAATTAAAAAAAATTTTGAAAAAATATTGAAAATAACCGAAGTTATCTTAATTTAAAAAAATTAGTACATTAATTTTCAAAATTTTTTCGAAATTTTCAAAATCGTCTTCACTTTATCATATCTTATTCTAATAGCTACAAGGGGAAAAAGTTTCAAAAAAATTGCTAACAATGTCGAAAAATCGTCGATCATTTCACATAGAATTGCTCCTATCCATATTCATTATTAGTTACTAGTGGTGTGCAAAGTCTCGAAAAACCGAGCCCGAGTTTGGCTCGATGTATCGAGTACTCGAATTTTCTGAGCACTAAAGTGAATTTGAGTACTTGAGTAAATTTCTAACTTATAAATGACTAAAAAACTAATAAGTGTGCAATTCTATGGAAGATTTTAGTCTTTTCGGAGTAAGTAAACCAATTGCAATGAAACTCAGGAATTTTAATCTACATATAAAAAGAAATGTTTTAAACGTTCCAAACAAATATTACGTTAAAATATTCAGTAGTTTTTGAGATGTCAAAATTTTGAAAGTTACATTGAAAAACTGTTGGCATAACTGTTCGCCCAATGCGATGAACTGTTGCGTTAAAAAGAAACGCACAGCTCACTTTAGTTTTGGGAGAGTAACTCTCCTTTTTGGTAGAGCTGTCGAACTATTTGTCAAGCAGCCGCTGACTTAACGCCGTAGGTAGTTCAGTTTAAGAAAGCAACTCTCCTAATTTTGATTGAGCTGTGAGTTTAAATGTCAATAAGTAGCGCTGCACAACAGGCAACAGCGGAACTGTCCTATCAACAGTTTTTCAGTGTATATCTCCTTTTCATTGTAACCATATTACTTGATTCTTTTTGGAATCAATAACAAAAAAATTGGTTATATTATGTTTAAACAAAAAAGTTATTAAATAATAATTGAATAACTTTTGAAATGCATCACGAATTTGAATGAAACAAACACTAAAATAATCTTACCAGTGAAATCTTTCAAATTCCGAAAGAAAAATAGTACAAAGCGGAATATCTTATACAATATTTTAATATTTTTGTTCACTTTTGACAGTAAACATTAGAAGTTTCTGCTACTTGGCGTGCAAATTTAGTTGCGCGCACAGACCTCTCTTTCTAATTATTTATCTGCGAATTTTCGGTTTCGGAGAGAGAGGTCTGCTAAATTTGAACGCCAAAGAGCAGAAAATTCTAATGTTTACTCTCAAAAGTGAACAAAAATATTAAAATATTGCATAAGACATTCCGCTTTGTACTATTTTTCTTTCTGAATTTGAAAGATATCACTGAAAAGATTATCTTAGTGTTTGTTTCATTCAAATACGTGATGCATTTCAAAAGTTAATCAATTATTATTTAATAACTTTTTTGTTTAAACATAATATCATTTATTTATTTAAAAATTTTAAGACAAAATTTTAGAAAATACAAAATTTCAATTTTTTTATGTTTTTTATTTAATTGTTATTTAAAATTATTTTAATTTCAGTTAACGCATTTTTTGAATGAATGAATGTACAAAAATGTCATTTGTTTATTTTTGTTGATCAATATTATTTATTTTGACAAAAGCATCAACATAATTTGCAAATTAATTATTATATCTATTACATATTGTAAATAATAATTACACAATAAATCACCACATTTGCATATGTGAAAAGAATGTAATTTTTTGAAGATTAAGTTGAAAGGGTGAAAAACGCGATCGAAAAGTACGCTGTTTTTAAAGCATTAAATTTTTATAATTCATAATTTTATATTTATCATAAATTGGCAAATAGAAAGAGAATATTCCTCTAGGGAGTCAAGCGACCTGGAAAACCAGGAATAGACAGGGAATTTTAAAAATCTGGAAAAGTCAGGGAAAAAACAAGGAATTTAATCTCTAGTTAGGGAAAAACTAAAAACTAAACTAAATAGTCATAACTTTGTTAAATATTAATGTTGAAAGATTCTAAAGTCAATTTTGGAAAGATTATAAAATTTGCCGTTAAATAATTTTATGTTTAAGACTTATTGAAAAATCATAATCGGAGATATTAAGTAATAAAGATAGGTGTAATTTTCATTATCAGTGAATTTTCATTGTCCAAGTTTGATAGGTTGCAACTTTTTGAAAAGTGTTCAGAAAAATTTGACGTTTTTACTAAATAAAATTTTGTATTTTCAGCTTTAAAATAAGAGTGAGAACACTTTAATCTATGCATTGGTTTTTAAGTTATGAGTGAATTAATTTAACCATGCACAAAAGATTTGCAATGCAGTGATTCAACTGTTTGCTCGTCCGGCGCTCATCTCGCAGGGCCAAAATAAATAGGCTATTGGACGAGGAGCGATTAACGAGTCAACAAAGTTTACAAAGAAAATACTTAGATTTAAAATGCCTTTTTAACAATATTATAAAATATTGAATAAAATAAAAAATTTAAACAAATTAAGAAAATAAATTCATAAAATTTACAAATAAAATATTTTAAAGAATTTAAATTAACAGTAATTAAATAATTATTTCTTAAATTTTTAAATATATATACATAATAATCATTTGCTATTCCGTGAAAAGAAAGTGTCGTCTTTTGTTTTTCTATATAGTAATTAATATTTTGATAGAAATTTTGGTTATGAGTATTCCCTAGGATGGTCCTTAAAAAGGTTTTTTTTCGAATTTCTTTGCTCCCAGGGGCTTAAATGCTTCCAAATTAATAAAAAAAAATTTCCTGAAAATTTGAGCTCTTAAGGTCATGTTCTTCAGTGTGACGTTTTTCTATAGTAAAGAATATGGGACACGTGACCACTGAATAACATAACCTTAATATTAACTTTTAGATAGTCCGCACACAAACTTAAGTTTAAAAATTTTTTTTTTAATTTTTTATTAATTTATTTTGATAAAATTTGAAAGGTGATTCAATACTAAGGTGTATTACGGTCACGATCACCTAAAATCAGACAAAGAAATCTTCAAAAATATCAAAACAAATATTTTTTAGCAATTTTTTAATTTTTGAAAAAAATCGATTTTTGTATTTTTTTAAATACAGTAGAGACTCCATTATCCGGACCCCTATTATCCGGATATTCGATTATCCGGACAAATTTAAAATACCATATAATTCAATTAAAAAACGTGAATTTTTACACAAAATGTTGCGTTTTAATAAAGTGTTTTAATTATTTTAAGAAAATGTTTATGTAAATATTTATTAATGTTAACTTAAAAAGATTTAGATTGTTTCAGTCTTATTTTAATACATATGCAAATAAATACATAAAATTATGAACCAAAAATCTGTTTAATTCGTACTTTACTCGATTATCCGGACAAGTTCCTGCATCCATTAGTCCGGATAATGGAGTCTCTACTGTAACTTTTTTATCTATTAATATTTTCATTAATTCTTGTCAAAATTACATTCCTGGCAGGAAAACAAATCGATTAATGTATGGGGCATTCCAGGCCAAATTGGAAACTATTTTGCTTTTGCATCTTAAATTTTTTCTTAACATTTTTTTCCTTTTAGTACTCTTTGAAATGAGCTACCTTGATTTTTTCAAATTTTTTCATAAAGCGGTCAAAAATTGATCAAATTGGACGTTTTTATAATAAAAAGTTTTGTTTTCACGCGTAGTTTTCAATAAAAATATTTTTAAAAAATTTTCGTGGGAAAATGATGGGATCTATTTATTTAAAAAAATTTAATTTTTATATACACAGTGAAAACGGTAGGCCTAACTTGTCATTTGACCAAATCACAATTTTACACGGAAAGAAGGTTAAGTTTGGAGAGACTAAATCTGCAAACACATTCGCTGTGACAAATTTGTGTGATTTCGTCAATGGCAAGTTAGTCATTTGGCCACCACTTCGTATATAAAAATTAAAAATTTCAACATAAATACATCCCATCGTTTGACCACGATCGGACAAGGCTTAAAAATTGTTAATTTAGTGCTAGTTTCTTACAAAATTTTTTTAAAAAGTTGATAGATAGATACATTGCTAAAAATGAAATTTTAATAAAAAAATTTTTAAATCTTATCGTAAATTATTTAAATTTTTTTTAAATTTTCATTATAAAAACGTCCAACAATTTGATAAATTTTTGACCGAGTTATAAGCATTTAAAAAAAATTACGTAAAAAACGTTATTTTTCATAAATCTGTATCTCCTGAACCGCTTTATGAAAAAATTTTTAAAAATCAAGATAGCTCATTTCAAAGAGTACTAAAAGAAAAAAAATGTATAAAAAAAATTTAAGATGCAAAAGCAAAATAATTTCCGATTTGGCGTGGAATGCCCCATACATTAATCGATTTGTTTTCATGTCAGGAAAGTAATTTTGACAAAAATTAATGAAAATATTAATAGATAAAAAAGTTATTTAAAAAAATACAAAAATCGATTTTTTTCAAAAATTAAAAAATTGCTAAAAAATATTTGTTTCGATATTTTTAAAGACCCTTTTGTCTGATTTTAGGTGTTTGTGACCGTAATACACCTCAGTATTGATATACCTTCCAAATTTTATCAAAATAAATTAATAGAAAATTAAAAAAAAAATTTTAAACTTAAGTTTGAGTGCGGACTATCTAAAAGTTAATATTAAGAGCTCAAATTTTCAGGGAATTTTTTTTTATTAATTTGGAAGCATTTAAGCCCCTGGGAGCAAAGAAATTCGAAAAAAACCTTTTAAAGGACCACCCTAGTATTCCCATATGTGTGATAACCACTTGATGCAAAGAAATTTTTTTACAAATAAAAGGAAAATAATCAAGACATGCCTCTATTTAACTGATGTTAGAAATGGTAAATACATGTAATTTTTTCAAGAATTCTCTATTATTTTGTTAATTCTTATAAATTTAATGGAATTCTCAGACTTGGTATTGATAAAAAGTTTAAATTCTAACATCGAATGACTTTTTTACAATATTGTTCAATTAGTGAACTGAATTTTATTTGCCACTTTTGATTGACAAAAATAAATTGATTAAAGACACTTAAATTATGAAGTTTAAATATTTAGTATGTTTTTTAGATTAAAATAGTGTTTTTAATTAAATCTTTAGAATTTTTATTTCTTTTGGTAAATTCAGTCTCCTATAAAATGATAATTCAATAAACTGGAAAAAAATTCCGCATTTTTTACATTTTTTGACACTCTTGCGATTCCGGTTACGCAGAATAGGATACTTTATTTATTTCAGAAAAAATAATACTTATAAATCCTATTAAACATTTCTTTCCTTCAATTATTAACATTTTAATGTATTCAATATATTTTTCGGATGAATACTAACAATTATTAGGGTAGGCGAACACTACCTGTTTTTAAAAAAAGTATTTTCTACACCTTCTTGTCTTCAACGGCGATTTCTAATTAAATCTGTTTTCTGAAAAAAGTTTTTATAAAAAGTTATAATTTCTAATGTTTATTTTCCTAAAATTTCTAAAATTGCATAATTTTGATAAAAATTAAAAAATTTTTTATAAATAAAGATTAAATTTTCTGTTTCTTAATTACAATTCTGTTTACAAAATTATAAGTTTCTTTTTGAAAATGAAGACGAATTTTTATAAAATTACTATTTCTTATCACAATATGTTAACAAAATTTAGAGCTGTGCAAAATAATTCGAACCGAACTGTTCGAATTTTATCGCCTAGTTCGAATGTCGAATATTCGACATTCGAGTTAGCTAGTTCGAATGTCGGTTTTTCGACATTCGAACTAGCCCAGTTCAGATGTCGAATATTCGACATTCGAGTTACTAAAATATACGAACCGAACCGAGTTGTGTTCGGTTTTGGTACGCTAAAATGTCGAATTCTAAAATTCGACATTTCAGTCGCCCAGTTCGAATGTCGAATATTCGACATTCGAACTAGTCCAGTTCAGATGTCAAATATTCGACATTCGACATTTCGGCGCCCAAAAATCGAACAAAACTCGGTTCGGTTCGAATTTTGCACAGCTCTAACAAAATTCTATTCATCTTTGAAAAAAAATTATTTGCATCATTTTTACATTTAAATTTCCAAAGTTAATATATTTATAAAAATTTTATTTAGAAAATTTTAAATATCTTTAGGGAAAAAATCCCTATAATTTGTTAATTAAGATTTTTAACTAGATTATTTAAAAAGTTTGTTAAGTAATTTGCATAATTTCTATTTTTTATTATAATTTTTTAACGAAATATCAAGTATTTTTTTAAAGAATTAACAAATTTTTGTATATTTTCTTTTTTAATCATATGTACTTATTGATCGTGATTACAAAAATAGAATATTGTTAGAAAAAAGAAAAATTTTGAAAATTACCTTTATTAAAAAAATAAATTTTTAGAAAATTAGCTTTATTAGAAAACAGAAAATTTTTAAATCACCTTTATTAGAAAAAACGATTTAGAAAAACTGTACCCCAACCATTATTAGAAACATAAAAATTAAAATTAAAATATTTGCAGAAATTATAATTGAAATCTTTTGAGTTTGAATTTTATTACATTTATATGAGGTTAAAAAATGTTTGAGGGATTTCATGAGAAAATTACATGTATAAAAATTACATTTGAAACTTGAGTTGAGTAGAGGCATGTTTTTTCACTTGGTAATTATATTTATTTTAAGAACAGAAGCCATTAAAAAATCGCAAAAGGAGCAATGTTAGAAGTCATTAAAAAATTTTGCAAGAAGATCGAAGGCGGGGAAAGCAGTGATTTTGATTTTCTTTCGACAATGATTTATTTTATATTTTAGGATTTCTGAAAAATTCGTGACAAAAAATAAAAATCACTGCTTTCCCCGCCTTCGATCTTTTTGCAATTTTTTTAAATGGTTTCTGAGGCGTGGAAATGATAATATAGTTGAAATACCGAGATTTTTAAAAAAATCATAACTATTGCAACCATGCAAGAATATAAATTGAAATTATTAAATTTTTTCTCTGGAAAGCAGGTATAGGCAGATTGCTACCGTGATAATTCTGTAAATCATTCACGCGCGCATCGCGCGCGTAGGACTTTGCTAATTGCGATAATAAATAATTATATTAAATTGAATTAAACATTATTTATATTAAATTAATAAATACATTTTTTAGTTTATTAACAAAAACATGCAAATTTAGCATTTTAGAAAAAAGCAATTTTATACTTTATTTTTATGTACGTTAACAATAACTAAATAATTAATTTTCATATTTTTAGTTAATACTAATAAATTAAAAAATAATTTTTTAAATTAATTGATTACTAATAATTAATTAATAACACAGTCCGACAAAATTTCATCAACTGCATGTTGCCTAAAATGTTACAGCCGATTCTTGCAGGATTTTGTCCATAGACAACGAATCTGACCTTGAAAATATTGAATTGGCTCCAGTTTTTAAGCAACTTACGTTTCAATACGCAAAATACGCAATTTTGACATTTTTGGAATGAATGTCTCTCTAGGGGTTTTTATGGTCGCTGCTTACTGTTCTGTATTCAGATTTTAATATTCAAAATGGTGGATCCAATATGATAGAATTTTTTTTTAATTTTACAATTTTACCATAAAAGGCGTAAATTATTTTTGAAAATTGGTCCGCCACTTGTAGTTTTTATATTTTATAGCAGATTTGTAAGCAGCGATCATAAAAAACCCCAGAGAGATATTTGACTTGAATTGCCTTAGATGGTCAAAAGTTTCTTTGGACATTATAGGTTAAAGTGTACATAAATGAAATTTTTTGTTTTTGGATATTAAAGAGCAGTGTGTAAGCTTTAATTTGATGATATGCGGACAGATTTACTGTTCCAGTGTAGGGCTGTACATTCATTTAAAAAATGCCACAAATGTGTATTTTATGAATTGAAACGTAAATTGATTAAAAACTAGAACCAATCCAATATTTTCAAGGTCAAATTCGTATTCTACGGACAAAATCCTATAAAAATCAGCAACAAATAATTATTTAATTATTGTTAATTTAAATTTTTCAGAATATTAATAAATTTATTAATTAATTTAATATAAATAATATTTAAATTAATTTAATAGGATAACTATTTATTATTTCAATTTAAAAATTTAACAAATAATTATTTAATTACTGTTAATTTCAATTCTTTAAAATATTTTATTTGTAAATTTTAAGAATTTATTTTCTTAATTTGTTTAAATTTTTTATTTTATTCAATATTTTATAATATTATTAAAAAGGCATCAGGTTAATAACATCTGCTTTTGAACGTATGTGAATATGCGTGCTATAGAATCAATAGCATTTTTTTTTCAGTGCAATAGCTTATTTCGGCCCTGCGAGACGATCACCCCGGACGAGCAAACAGTTAAATCACTACAGTGCAAATCTGTTGTGCATGGTTAAATTAATTCACTCATAACTTAAAAACTAATGCATAAATTAAAATGTTTTCACTCGTATTTTAAAGCTGAAAATACAAGCTTTCATTTAGTACAAATGTCAAATTTTTCTGAACACTTTTTAAAAAGTTGCAACCTATCAAACTTTGACAATGAAAATTCACTGATAATGAAAATTACACCTATCTTTATTACTTAATATCTCCGATTATGATTTTCAATAAGTCTTAAACATAAAATTATTTGAGGCGCATGAAAAGACCCTAAACCAGACTTGTTAGAAATGTTATTTAATAGAATTTTATTACCTAGAATATCATTTTAATAGAATGTATTAATGTTAGAATAATAGCTTGGCCGAAAGAAAAGTAGAAAGAATTTTAATTTAGTAAAATATTTATTAGTCCGAATTATAATCTGACAGAAAGTCAATTTGATCGAATTTTAATTTTCCAGAAATCTAATTTAACCGAATATCAATTTATGCGAATCGTTTTTTCGTAGAATCGTAATTTTACAGAAGCGTAATTAAATAGAATCTAAATATTGCCGAAAATCTTTTTGATAGAAATCTACTTTATCAGAATGTACATGTGTTCGAATATTAATTTACTAGAAATTCAACTTATCCGAAAATCAATTTGATAGAATTATTTCGGCGCGAATTTTAAAATTGACCAATCAGAAATTATCAAGAAAATTGTGATTGGTCAATTTTAAAATTCGCGCCGAAATAATTCTATCAAATTGATTTTCGGATAAGTTGAATTTCTAGTAAATTAATATTCGAACACATGTACATTCTGATAAAGTAGATTTCTATCAAAAAGATTTTCGGCAATATTTAGATTCTATTTAATTACGCTTCTGTAAAATTACGATTCTACGAAAAAACGATTCGCATAAATTGATATTCGGTTAAATTAGATTTCTGGAAAATTAAAATTCGATCAAATTGACTTTCTGTCAGATTATAATTCGGACTAATAAATATTTTACTAAATTAAAATTCTTTCTACTTTTCTTTCGGCCAAGCTATTATTCTAACATTAATACATTCTATTAAAATGATATTCTAGGTAATAAAATTCTATTAAATAACATTTCTAACAAGTCTGGTTTAGGGTCTTTTCATGCGCCTCAATTATTTAACGGCAAATTTTATAATCTTTCCAAAATTGACTTTAGAATCTTTCAACATTAATATTTAACAAAGTTATGACTATTTAAAGGATGTCATGTTTTTAATGCCACTTTTGCAAGTGGTCTCTCAATTTTGACCGGTAGTGTAACTTCTGTAATTTTCTTTAAATCTGAATATGGAAAAATATGCATTCATTTCTTTTTGATAGAAAATATAAAAAAATTATTCTAATTGAATACAATTTTTGAATGAAAATGCGTTGTAGAGAATGACCCATAGTCCAGTCGCCCTGTGAAAAAAGTTGTCATTTTTTGCCAAAATTGATACCTGAAGTCTGATTGTGGATTCATATATTGTGGGGTGGTAGTATGAAGATGTATATGTTTCCCACGTGAGATTTTTTAAGCTGCGCGTTATAAACAATTTTGAAGGTGCCAAAAAACAGTTTTTTGATGACCGTTCTTTCCCATCAAATTATAGGGGAAAAAGTTGTAAATGAAAGTTATAGAGCTCGAAAATACCTTTAAAATGATGGGTCATATGTTAAAATTGGTCAATTTGTTTAGATTGATTTTTTATAATTAGTATGGCTAATCAACTAAACAAATATAATAAAAAAAATATTAATAATTAAAGGATCAGGGATTTTTTGAAAAAAAAAATTATCTTCCCCCCCCCCCTTTTGATCTAGATCAAAATTTTTTTTTGCAAAATTTGCAGGAAAGAATAAGTAATCAAATGGTGTTTATGCCAAATTGTTAAAATAAAAATTGTTGATGTAGTGTTCATTTGTTTATAAGCCAAAAATTTCTCGCCCCCCCCCAAAAACCAGTTTTCTTGTAAAAATTCAATTCGCTGCAAATTGTGATTGATAGATTGGCATTTCATGAAGAGAACCCAACAAAAAAAATTAATTTTCATCCGACCAAAAATGTAGAAATTCCATTTTAAAAAATCATGTTTTTAGTTAACAAATGGAATTTCTCATAAACTATTTATCGAATCGTATTCAGATTTGGCACACATCTTGAGGGTCTTGAGAGGTACATTTTTGGAGAATATCGAAAGAATTTGTTAACTTTTGTTCAAATTATTAAACAAATAAGAAAGTGCCATTTTTAGTGGTTTAAATTCATTTGCAAGTAAACAGATTGACCAATTTTAACATATGACCCATCATTTTAAAGGTATTTTCGAGCTCTATAACTTTCATTTACAACTTTTTCCCCTATAATTTGATGGGAAAGAACGGTCATCAAAAAACTGTTTTTTGGCACCTTCAAAATTGTTTATAACGCGCAGCTTAAAAAATCTCGAGTGGGAAACATATACATCTTCAGACTACCACCCCACATTATATGAATCCACAATCAGACTTCAGGTATCAATTTTGGCACGAAAAAACACAGGGCGACTGGACTACCATGTACATCTGTTTTTATGATAGAACTGCAGGTATAGTTGTTTCTTCTTAGTTAAATGTATTGACAATTGTAAGTATATAATAAAGAATATTTACTTTCTTTAGTTTTTCCCTAACTAGATATTAAATTCCCTGTCTATTCCAGGTCACTTAACTCCCTGTAGGAATATTCTCTTTCTTTTTGCCATTTATGATAAATTTAAAAATTGATGGGAAAAAATTTGCATAAATACCAGACTTTTGCTGTCTCCATTGAAACTCTAAAACAACATCCGTGTGTCCAACAAAAGTATAAATGGGAGAACTGAGATTTGCGGTATTCCACAAGAGAAGACTGTTTTCGCCTCGTCGTAATTGAGGCACTACAATCGTGACAAGACCTTCTCCGAATGGCTAAACACAAAAACAATAATATAAATTAAGAATTAAAAACTAGTAATTTAAATAATTTTCTCCAAAGCCTGCTCTGAAAGGAGTACTTTTTATGTTAAAAAATCGTCCCAAAGGTAAATCATATGATTTATCCTTGCCCGCTCAGAGCACCCGTTCGTTTTTGTATTGAATATTACACATTAAATTAAAGTTATGCGAAACTCACAACGAAACCTTTCTTCGCAAAGAGTTGGAGAAAACGACGTGTGCAACTCGTGGTGGAAAGGACAATCTACTATTAAAAGAAAGAATAGCAGTGTTTCAATACCGTGTATCTTGCTCTCCAAACTGGAGAATTAGTTGTGAGAACACTTTCCGCTCTTCGAGGATTTCCTATATCAAATATTTTCACAGTACAATCCTGACTGGAAGTTGCTAATTGATTTTGTTGAAAAGGACACCAATCCAAACCATGAATCTAGAAAATAGATATGAAATCTTAAATTTGTATTTTATATAAAAGGAATAAAATATATTTGTAAGAATTGGAAATAAATAAAACTACATAATTCTAGTACAAACTTTTGTCAAGTGAGCTGCTATATATTGTACAGGACTATTTCCCTTCCTTTGATCCCATATTTTAACATCACCGTCGTGCGCAGTTGCCAGCATATGAGGAGACAATATATTCCATTGCACTTGAGAAGCTCCGGCTAAAAATTATCAAGTTCCCAATACAAAATTATATTTATTTCGCTTCTTCATGGAGAAAGTGCCAATCTTCATTAAAAAAGAAAAATGAAACTTGCCAACTGCCGAGAGAGATTGACACGGTTTCCTCTGATCTCGTATATCCCAAATATGTATAAAGGTATCAATACTACAAGAAGCCAGAATTTCTGGTTCTGAAGGATGCCAATTCAAATCGCTAACAACGCGAGTATGTGCTCGTAAACTGTGCACAGTTTGTAAATCATATCCTGCTCCTCCAGTAAACGATAATATTTCAACTCGTGTATTACTCTGAAATTATTGTCTCTTTTATTTACTTCTATTTATTTACAATAAATGAAGACCTCCACAGAATAACGATCTATGGCACATTTTTACATAATTACAATTGTAATGAAAATATTTGCACGTATTTTTGAATTTTGAGCCAAAATGAATAAAATCGTGTAATTATATAATTAAAGAATATAATTTATTGGTTTTCATTAGATATTGTAGTTGCAATAACAATTTATGGCAATTCAAAGTAGAAAATTGTAAGCATTTTAAAATGTGCGATAGATCGTTTTTCCGTGGAGGTCTTCAAATTAAGAATATTCATATGAAAAGATGATTTTCGGATAAAAACAAGACATGCACATATGTGTTTTGGAATGTCCTTACTGATATGGCACAAAGATGACAATTTGAAGCAGTAGGATTCCATTCAGCAGAACTGACTTCATATTTACTTTGTCTATTGAATTTTTTCAGGGTATCCGACACATCGTCAAGTTGTTTAACCGCAAAATATCGTCGACTGGAAGCAGATATTTTTACTCAAAAATTAGCACAATTTTGAATAGAACTTAACTTATAAATTTTTTGAGATCATTAACCCTCCTGCGCATACATTTCAATCAAAAAAAATTTTTTTTTATTGTTTTAAGCATTCTAAAAGTAATGTTTATTGTGAAATAAATAATATAAAGTGTCCTAAATAATTTAATAACATTTGTTTATCCCTAAGAAATAATTTGCAACTTGATAGATCACTTAATGTTAATTTAAACAAAAGTTATTAACAAAAATAGTTGGACGAATATATTCGGCTTTATGCGCAGGAGGGTTAATTGAAAAGATTACACAAGAAAAACAATGAAACTATACTATTAAATAATGTAACAGACCCTGCCAGTAAAACATGGTTACCAGTGGCATCAACTGCCATGGTACTAGCCTGGAAAAGAAAATCATAACAATAACACTATGTTTGGATTTTTGCAATAATGTAAGAGCAATGCCAAGAATGCATATTTTTTTTTACATATTACATTATCCATAAACAGTAAATTTTACAAAGAATTTAAAAAGTTTTACCTGTAAATCACGATGTTCTGTGACAACATAGTTGCTGCCCCAGCGTTTTGACATTATTTGTGTGTTTAATACGTTTTAAAAACTAGATTGAAAGAGGTTAAGAATGCATTTTTCTGTTTTGGAGTATTTTGGATTGACCACGAAGTAGTATAAGGCTGCGGTTACACCTCTGCAGGCTGCCTGCCTACGCAGGCAGGAGCAACGAGAGTAAGTGAGAAGTTTGAAGTCACTGACTCTCTTACTCTTGTACGTTACCATGACAACCTGCAGGCAGGCAGGCTGCCTGCAGAGGTGTAATCGCAGCCTTTGGGTACAGTCCCATGTTGAGCCTGCCTGCCTGCAGGTTATCATGGTAATACGGAAGCGCTCATGCGCAAACCCTAGCACGCATGCTTTGAATGTTTTGAAAATTTTCTAACGTTTCAACGCTGTTTCTGATTCTCATCATCTTTTTTTTTAAATTCATAAAAACTAAGTGCCTTATTTAATTAAACATTAAAGATAAGTGTTAACAATAATTATAAATATTGCTTAAAGCAATAAATAAAATATATTTTATTGAAAAGCGCTTAATTTAATTTATTTCACTGATTTTTTTCAAAATAAATTTACATAACCTCAATAAAATTTAATATTATTTTACTTTATGTTAAAAGCAATAAATTAATTTTATTTAAAGATAATTCTATTACATTTTTGTTCAAAGTATATAATATAATATTATAATGAAATTTAAAAAATTTAACTTAATTTTTATTTATTTTTATTCTAATAAAATACTTTCTCCATCTTTTTTATACATCAATTTTGCTCCTTTGAAATAAAATTCACCCATCATCGATTTTTTACTTTATTTTCAGTTGCAAAAATGCATTGCGTTCCCCCTTCGTCATGCGCATGCATGAGCGCTTCCGTACATGGAGATGCAGGTCTCCTTCCCAGATTGAAAAGAGCATAACGACTATTAAGTCTAATTCACAACTAAAGAATTGCAAGTTTCACTAATTTGTTTAAAACGAATTGTAAATTGAACGAAATTCGATGTTTCAGAAATGACATTTAACCTAATGCGAATGTAAACAAATAATATTTATAAAGAATTAAAATAGTAAATACTGTTAAATTACTAAGATTTGTGTCAGTTTGATTATTTATGTGACAAAATTTTTAAATCTTATAAATTTCTAGTTTTATAAAGTAGATTAAATATAAGTGTAGTTTTAAATAAATTAGTTTCTTTAGAATAAATATCTAAAATAATAATTTTGTAAACGAATCAATAATAAATATAATTTTTGATTATTTAAACGTTTATTATTGCGAATTTTCGTTATGGAGTAATATTTATTAATATAATTTCAATTTTTGTTAAGTAATAATGAAAGTAATTTTTAAATTCTGAATTAATTAAAGATTTCAAATTTAATTTTAAATAAATTTGAATTAACTTAATTATAGTTGACACTGTTTTCCTTGTAACATAATATTATTTTTGACAAAATATAATGATTTGTAATTTACAATAAATCGAATTCTCTCTAAACCTAAAAAGCAATGTTTTATTTACAAAATTAGTTATAACTTAATTTTTGAGAATACTTTTTTACAGTAATAATTATATTAATGAATTAGAAATGAGCTTAATTTTTAAATGCACAAATGACACTCGGTATGAATCTTTTTAGATCATATAGAAAAGTTGGAATAATATCAGTTTGCAACAATTAATTATTGAGATAATTTATAAATGTCCAATTTGTTACGAATTCCATTTAAAACTTGTTTGAATATTGATTAAATCTTTTTTTTCATTTTGTCAAATTATTTTTAATACAATGTGAACTTTTACGAAATTGAATATTGCATATTTCTTTAGGATTCGAAAGTTTTTATAACCTAAAAAGATTATTTATGAATCTGTATTTTTAATAAATTTAATATTTTTTAATTACTTTATTACAAAATTATTATATTAAAAATTAAATTTTAATGTAATGTTTAAATATACATTATGTAAATTAATATAAACTTATTATTATTACTAATGAATGTAATTCAAAGTATAATAAACTGAATCGCTGTATAGTGTAATTTTTATTTGTTTTATTTTATATTTTCTATATATCTAAATATATCAAATAGTTTTTTATTCAAACACTACCTATCAGAATGTATTTCTGACATAACTTTAGTATCAAAAAATTTTCTTTTGAAATATTTTTTTTGTTAGAATTTAAATGTTTTACAATATTAATTCATCTAAAGTACACTTTGAAATAAAATCAGTTTGTTAGAATTATTGTTTAGAGTAATTTCAATATTGATGAAATGAAAACTAACCTATTTTTAAAATGTATTAATGATATCTAAAACCAATTCTTTTACTTTAAAATTGTAGTTTAACAAATTTCTTGTTTAATGTAAATTAAAAATAGCATAACCTTAAAATATTTGATTTATGATTTATGAGATTTTTAATCTTGATATTATTTAAGTTAACTTAATATTTAATTTATTTTATCATATTTTAACTAAATGTTAATATACATAAAATCTAATTTTTCATATTTAGTAATTAATTCATCTGTTAAATAATCAAAAAATAATGTTCCAAAATTTCTATATACGATAAATTGGATAGTACTAAACTAATATACACGAGTATTTTATTAAACCAAAATAAATTTTACACTAAAGTTTAATATAACAAATTAGAAATTTATTTATATTACTATTTACTGAAATTTAATAAAAAATAATTTCCCATATACCGAATTGTAATTTTGCATTATTTTTAAATGTCTTATTTTAAATTTTCTATAATTTGTTTTATAACAAAATTTTATTTATTTAAATTCTCCAGCGTTAGACATCTCATTTCATCTAAATTGAAAATATAAGAATTGTTTTTTAGTGGAAAATCAATAATTTTTTGAAATTGCTCATCCCTGGTATTTGCATAGAATGTTAAATAAGAATAGCGACATCTGCATCTACTTTACCGATTATACGAAAACATTCTATGTAAATACCAGGGATGAGCAATTTCAAAAAATTATTGATTTTCCACTAAAAAACAATTCTTAAGGTACCGTCCCATGTCAGCGTGAAACGGGAAACGGAAAACGTTCAACCAATAAGAATTTTCTTTTAGAATGATTTCCATTGAATCGGAAGTTGCTATTGGCTAAACGTTTTCCGTTTTCCGTTTTCACGCTCACATGGGACTGGCCCTTTATATTTTCAATTTAGATGAAATGAGATGTCTAACGCTGGAGAATTTAAATAAATAAAATTTTGTTATAAAACAAATTATAGAAAATTTAAAATAAGACATTTAAAAATAATGCAAAATTACAATTCGGTATATGGGAAATTATTTTTTATTAAATTTCAGTAAATAGTAATATAAATAAATTTCTAATTTGTTATATTAAACTTTAGTGTAAAATTTATTTTGGTTTAATAAAATACTCGTGTATATTAGTTTAGTACTATCCAATTTATCGTATATAGAAATTTTGGAACATTATTTTTTGATTATTTAACAGATGAATTAATTACTAAATATGAAAAATTAGATTTTATGTATATTAACATTTAGTTAAAATATGATAAAATAAATTAAATATTAAGTTAACTTAAATAATATCAAGATTAAAAATCTCATAAATCATAAATCAAATATTTTAAGGTTATGCTATTTTTAATTTACATTAAACAAGAAATTTGTTAAACTACAATTTTAAAGTAAAAGAATTGGTTTTAGATATCATTAATACATTTTAAAAATAGGTTAGTTTTCATTTCATCAATATTGAAATTACTCTAAACAATAATTCTAACAAACTGATTTTATTTCAAAGTGTACTTTAGATGAATTAATATTGTAAAACATTTAAATTCTAACAAAAAAAATATTTCAAAAGAAAATTTTTTGATACTAAAGTTATGTCAGAAATACATTCTGATAGGTAGTGTTTGAATAAAAAACTATTTGATATATTTAGATATATAGAAAATATAAAATAAAACAAATAAAAATTACACTATACAGCGATTCAGTTTATTATACTTTGAATTACATTCATTAGTAATAATAATAAGTTTATATTAATTTACATAATGTATATTTAAACATTACATTAAAATTTAATTTTTAATATAATAATTTTGTAATAAAGTAATTAAAAAATATTAAATTTATTAAAAATACAGATTCATAAATAATCTTTTTAGGTTATAAAAACTTTCGAATCCTAAAGAAATATGCAATATTCAATTTCGTAAAAGTTCACATTGTATTAAAAATAATTTGACAAAATGAAAAAAAAGATTTAATCAATATTCAAACAAGTTTTAAATGGAATTCGTAACAAATTGGACATTTATAAATTATCTCAATAATTAATTGTTGCAAACTGATATTATTCCAACTTTTCTATATGATCTAAAAAGATTCATACCGAGTTGTTACGTGCACACATGAATTTAATTGCGCAAACTCAGTATGCTATCATTTGATTCGTTGAGTTCAAACTTTGGCTAAATCCTTAAGAGGAACCGGGAATTACAAATAATAAAACAATAATATTCCGTTAAAACGGAGGGAAAAACCTCACAAGAAGAGAGTATCAATCAATAATTAATAATATTAATTATTGATGGAAGTCAAACTTCTAGAGAGTAAACCCAAAAAATTTATTAAATTAAAGTTCAAGATAAAAATACAAAAGTGACTAAGGAAGTTTATAGAAAAACAACCTTTCTAGTCAACCGTCAACTTAAATCTAATCTTTTTGTAGTTAAAATCTAGCGGAGTAGCTGTCCATTTTTTGTCTATGTTGGGGGAAATGCGCATGTCCCAAGTGACGCGCATCCCCCACTACTCTATACACTTTATGCACTTCACTAACACAAATACAGTCTCATACGTCACACCTGTAGATGTTACACACATATTCGTCATAAGTTCCTTATATTAAGAATCCTTACCATATTACAGTTATTTCAATAATTCAATTTATATACAATTAGCAAATTAATAATATTTACAATTAAAATAGGAATATTTATTCTTGTACTCACACTCACATACGTTTACAAAATATAATACATATCATAAACAATGATATAACGATGATAGTCATGTTAGTTATAACAAATTCATTGTTTAACTATGAACATTGAAAACTGTTTATTTACAAGTGTCATTTCATTATTAATTGTATAATGCTAATTAATCGAGTGTTAGATAAAATGATAAAATGTACAAATTATAATTATTATAAAAAGTATTGGAATAATTAATATTTCTAGAAGTAATATAAAATGGGTTTTTCCACTACGTGACAATTTCGAAGGTAAAAGGATAGGAAGTTTTTTAGATATGTGATTTCGGTGGTATTACCTGAATAAAGGATCTAGTCTATAAAAGTAAGCTGTTCTGATTTTATGACTTCCTAAAGGAGTATACTTTTTCGGATATTTTACAATTGTACCTAGTGTTAGAAAAACAGATTAGCTTGTAGGGAAATCGAAGGGTTTACATTTTATTAGAAAAGTGTGTTTCTTAATCCATATTAAATTTATGATGTTTTAGAAATATTTTGAGTTTCTTAAAGTAGAATTTTTTATTCTTTAAGATTTTGAAATAACATGTGTTAAAAACATGAAAATATGCTTGGGTATTTTATTATATTATTCTTTAGTCATTCTCAGTCTCAGGTTTGTAGTTTGTTAAATTGTGAGTTTTACGATTTCTTTATAATAGTTTAATTTCACCGCGACATATAATCGCGATTCGATAAATCTCGAAGTGTGATTCGAGCGAGATAATAGTCGCTCGTAACACCTTCCCCCTTAATAGAATTAAGATTACTACCCTTTTTTTTTTTTTTTTTTTATTATTATATTTTTTTATTTTACCTTTTTTTATCTAAAAATATATATACAGTTGATATATGTACATTATTATTTTCATCAGTGCTATTATTATGAACTAACCTTAATGTGTTCATTTTATCGTTCTGAAGCGTGTCTATGTATGAAATATTTACAGTTAGTATTTGTTTACATAGGCGATACATTTGTGTCTTTGTATAGAAATGTATAGTGTTATTGTGAATGAAGAGGATATTATTAATAAATTTGATAAATTTTGCTATTTTTATCGTTAAGGCGAGCAAGTCCAAGTTGCTCGTTACACACTCCCTCCTCAAAAATAAGAAAGAGGTAGCTATATCACTATAAACAGCTGCACTACGAAAATTGTTTAAAAAATGTCAACAATATTAAAAGGTGTATGAAAAGTTATTACTTAAAATACGATTATGACGTTATGTAAGTAAAAAGAATTTAAAGATTATTATCTGAACAAGTCTTAAAATATTTTAAGTGTTTGAGGTCGCAAAAGGTTAGTGTGTACTATTTTTGTTTTACCTCTTTTCATTTCTATTTCAACATTACCATCATCAAAAACTTTGTTGATTTTAAAAGGACCTTTGTAGTTAGATTCCAATTTAGATGTTTTATCATTTCGTTGAAGGTAAACAAGATCACCTTCATTATAATTCTGAGAATTAAGTTTTTGATCATAGTATTGTTTAGAACGTTCTTTAGCTATTTCTAATTTTTCTTTACACGTAGCTTGAGTTTCCGTTATTTTCTCAGCTAATGTTTTTATAAATAAATTGTAACTTAATGGGATTTTTTGTTTAGCGAACTCCGATGGTAATCGAGCTTTTTTGCCAAATATAAGTTCGTGTGGTGTAAATCCTGTGGCTTCGTGTCGTGTAATGTTATAAGAAAACATCGCGTAAGGTAACCATCTATCCCAATTTGTTTTTTGGCAATAATTTTTTAAGTATTGAACCAATACATGATGACTCCTTTCCAGAGATCCCAAGGATTGTGGGTGGAAAGCAGTTGATCGCATCTTCTTTATTTTGAAAATTATACAAAATTGTTTTAAAACATCGTTAATGAATTCGGAGCCTTGATCAGTGTGAATTATTTTTGGGCATCCGAAACGAGCAATGAATTTTTCTGCCAGGGCATTGGCAACAGAAATAGCATCTGATCGACGCAATGGAACTGCATCGCAATACTTTGTGAGATTATCCTGTATGGTAAGAATGCAAGTGTTGCCTCCCTCAGTCGGTGGTTTAAAAGGACCAACAATATCAATTTCAATTTTTTCAAAAGCTTCAGAAGGAGTGTCTGTTATAGACATTGGTTGTTTTGTTTTAATTCGTACAAGTTTATTTAATTTGCAATCTTTACAATCGCGTACAAAATTTCTAATAATTTCGCGCATTTTAGGCCAAAAAAAATTTTCTCTAATTTTATCGAATGTTTTTCTTGCTCCTTTATGACCACCGGCTGTTGAAGAATGATTTTCACGAATAATATCTTTCCAATGAGTCTCTTCTGGCATTTCAATATCACCTGTACAAATCGTTATTTCATAATCGTCATTAAAAATTTTTTGAATTTCAGATTGGACTTTAGGCCATGAGATTTGATTGAGACCGTTGCCGATTTGTGAAATACTAATAGTATTAACATGCATTGCGTCCATGGCATTTTTCAATCCTTCAAGCGCAAGTGTGACGTCAGCGAGGGATGGTTTTGAATCGAAATTTTCTTTAATTATTAAATTAAAGAGTGCAAATTTTTCGTAGCGATAAACTAAAACATTTCCAACAATGCAATCTTCAAGGTTTTCTTGTTGTAAGTCATTTACTTTTATTTTATTTGCATTAATTAAATCCCTAGCCGTTTCAGTTGTTAGTTTCCTGTCTGCAGGTATCAATAAAACAAGATTATCATTTCTCATGTATAATTTGTCTCTTGAGAACCGCAGGCAGGAAAATTCCGGATTGGGAAGAGTTGAATTGTCATTTTGTTGGTTATCACGTACGTCATTGTCATTTTCTTTTTTTGAATTATCAATAGGTAAGCAATTGTAAAATGAATTTGAAATTAATTCGTCTGATATTATTTTAGGTTTACCTATTATCTTTGTACCTGAAATCATTCCGCACTCGAGATTTATATTATTAATTTTATCGTTTTCATTACCACTCAAATCTTCCGAATAATTGCCGAGCCCATCCTCTTCGTGCATCCTACCACTCTCTCCGTGACCTGATGCAGGAAGGGATAATCTGCCATCAGCGTCACCACAATCCTCGTGATCCCACGCTTGAAATGAATCTTCGTCTCTTGGATCACGATCAATAGGATTAAAATCAAATTTCTGACAATTTGTAGAATTCTCATGATCCCACGCTTGAAATAAATCTTCGTCTCTTGGATCATCATTAACACGATTAATAGGATTTTTTAGACAAATTTCAGAATCTTTGTGATTACACGTTTGTAATGAAGGTTTGTCTATAATATCGGTAGTAATCGAATAAATACGAGTTTTCTGACAAATTTCAGATTCATCGTGACCCCACGCTTGAAATGAATCTTCGTCTCTTGGATCACGATGAAAATAAGTTTGAGCTGGCAACCCAATTGAACCAGGCTTGGACACGTTATCCAAGACAGGAACACCATAAGGTTCATGCTTCGTTTCGAGCCGTCTTCCCTTCAAGATACCCTCTCCACATGAACCCCCCATATTAGTGGTAAGAATAACACCAGAATGCAACTCATTATCATCGGGTTCATTGAGAGGTCTTTTTCTACTATTTGTAATTTGTTTTATAGCATTTCCTTCGATATTTAGGTAATCAATGTTAACAAAATTATTTTTTTCAGGTATTTTGGAAAGACTGTTGGAGAGCATAGGTGGCGATGTCACCTCATGCATAGGATGTGATTGAAATTCAAGAGGATCAACTTCGTCATTCATGAGAACAAGATTATTGTTTGTTAACATTTCTTCCCCCAACATATCGCAAGGATTTCTTGAAAGAGCGTCAGCATTTGTATTTTCTGTTCCCTTTTTATAAACAATAATGGGTTGATATTCACTTAACCGAGCCCGCCAACGAAAAATTCTCGAGTTTGGATTTTTCATGTTATGCAACCAAATGAGAGGTTTGTGATCTGTTTCAATTTTAAAGGTTCTACCAAAAAGGTATGGTCTAAAGTTTTCTACTGAAAAGAGCATTGCTAAAAATTCTTTTTCAATAGTTGAATAATTTATTTCAGCATCGTTAAGAGTACGAGACGCATAGGCTATTGGGAGGACCTTTCCATCAAAATCCTGACTTAAAACACCTCCGATGCCGTAATGGGAAGCATCAGTCGACAATATAAATTCTTTCGAGAAGTCAGGATATTGAAGTAAAGGTTCCGTACACAATATATTTTTCAATTTATTGAAGGATTCATCCTGAGCTTCGGTCCACTGGAACTTGACATCATTTTTTAACAGAAAAGTCAATGGTTTTGAAATTATTGAAAATTGTGGAATGAATCTGCGATAGTATCCGGCTAATCCCAAAAATTGTTTAACATTTTTGGCATTACGTGGACAAGGAAATTTTCTTACCGCTTCAACCTTTTTTGGGTCAGGTTTCACACCTTCTTGTGTGATAACATGACCGAGATAATTAACTTCTTTTCGTAAGAAAATGCATTTTTCCGGTTGCAAGGTGAGATTGGCTTTATCGAGACGATCGAAAAGATTTAATAATTTCCGTGTATGATCTTCGAGAGAATCGGCATATATGACTACATCGTCCATATATACAAACAATTCGACATTTTGTAACCCTAATAATGCTTTGTCTACCAATCTTTGGAAAGTTGAGGGAGCATTTTTCAAACCAAAAGGCATTCTGTTAAAATGATAATGCCCGAAAGGTGTTGAAAAAGCTGTTTTATTTTTCGATTCTGGATCCATAGGTATTTGATGAAAGCCCATTGCTAGATCCAAAATCGAAAAATATTGAGCACCGCCCAATTGATCTAAAATGTAATTAATATTCGGTAAAGGATAAGAATCTTTTATAGTTTTATCGTTTAGTTTTCTGAAATCAATAACCATTCTCCAACGTCTTTCTCCATCAGGACCTGGTTTCTTGGGCACAATCCAAACTGGTGAATTTGAGGGTGAGTCAGATTCTTCGATAATGTCGTGATTTAAAAGTTCTCGTGCTTGTTCAAGAACTTCTTTGTTTAAAGTCTCAGGATGTCTGTACTGTTTTTGAAAAGTAGGTATATCGTCAGTAGTTACTATTTTATGTTTCACCAGATTTGTTGCCCCAAGAACGTCACCTTTCAAGAAAAATAAGTGTGAGAAATCAGAAATTGGTTTAAGAAGACTATTTTTTTCTTCTTCTGAAAGACCGGAGAAATTAATAATTTTCAATAATTGCTCCGTTCTTTTGTCGATAATTTCGTTATGTTTTGATTCGGGAGATTCCTCAATATTATAAACCTCAACTTCCTCGATTGTTACTGGTGGGACTGATAATTCGACATCTTGCAATGTTGTATTTATTGCCAATACTCTGACAGTTCCATTATCGTAATTTACAAGACCCTCCCCAATATAAATTCCTTGTCCCGCGTTTATTCGCGGTAGATAACCCTGTGACAAGTTATTATTGCAAGCTATTAGAGAAATTAATTTTTTTGTTCGAGCAGGTAAAATAAACGTTGTAGAAGTTTCTGTTTTAAACGCAGGAAGCTTGAGAGTTAAATTGTTTTTATTGAATGTCAAAGAAGCAGAGTTTTCTCTCAAAAATTCAGCCCCCAGTATACCTGAATACTTAATAGGGAATGTTTCGTGAACAACATGAAATTTTGTTAGCCTATCAAAAATATTTAACTTCAAACTTCCGAGTGTTTCGTATGACCCATTTCCTATTCCCGTTAATTGAAGAATATCCGTCTTATCAATGTCATTCAACCCTTTTAAAAATGAAATTTTTATTAGGTTGATTTCGCTGCCTGTGTCTATAAGGAAAGGTATTTTAAAATTTTTAAAACGTTTATTAAATGCTGAAATGGTTGGGCCGTTGTTTAGATCATCATTATTTATATTGAGCACCGACCGTTTTATTGGTTTGTTTTGGGCGTGTTCACAGCTGTGCTCTTGTTGTGAACATTTTGCAAGTTTAAAAAGGCATCGCTTTTTTCTTGCAATGACGAACACAATTTTTGTAAATCATCAATTTTTTTTAAATAACATCTCGAAGTAGAGTGACCCTTCTTTGTGCAAAAATCGCAAGTATCAATTGTACGAGAGTTATTATGTTCTTTATTATTATTATTTCCCGAATTATTTGTATGATTATTATTAGTATTGTTTTGTTGATAATTGTTATTTTTGCCACTGTAATTGTCACTCTTGTTCTTGTTGTCATTATTGCCATTATTTTTGTTATTTTGTTGTTTTTGAGAACAATTTCGCGAGATGTGTCCTTCCTCATTGCAAGTAAAGCATTTTACCTTTTTGTGTGGTTTTTTCTGCGAATCAATATTAAAAACATGTCGTGGTTTTTTGACAGAAGGTTCCGATGTGTTTGAATCTTTATTGTGTGTGTGTGTGTTTTGTTGTGTAGGTGTATCATCTCTTTCGCGTTTCCTTAATCGAAAAACGTAATGTTCTGCTTCTAATGCAAAATCTACTGCTGTTTGTAATGTTTTTGGTTCTTGTAATTTAACCCTTAATTCAAGTTTTGGTATTAGCCCTCTAATAAAAGAATTCGCCACGTGCCTATCGTGTTCTTCTATCTTTGATTGCAAAGCTATTGCCGGACTCTGATTCCTAGCTATTTCAATCATCTTCGCTAAATATTTTCGCGCTCTAGAGGAGTATGCATGAATGGATTCGTTCTCTGATTGCTCCAAGGAAGCAACATCTATGTAAAGGCTTGACAGGTCCTCAGCAATTGCAAACGCCCTTTTCAGTGCGTCTAGCAAATCCTGAAGACTATCAATTTGCATGTGAGTTATGTATAGCTCGGCATCTCCTTTGACCTTTTTTAAAACATGTTTGAGGAGCATACACCTCATTCCCGCAGGTGTCTGTTCTTCAGCATATTTGCATTCGCGAATAAATTTATTAATAGAAATATTTGTACCGTCAAAAGTAGGAATATGTTCCGCGGCGGCCCTAAGTGCCATCAGATCGTACGGATTTCTACCCACTGAATGAGAATTAAAATTGTTTTCTACAGAAGTGTTGTTAAGGATATTAGGTTTCTTTTCCCTAGATTTATCTAATTTTCGAATTAGCTCTGCTATTTGTACAATATCATCGCCGCTGACTCGTGAAAGCAAGCCCTGTGACTGAGAAAGACTAGGGGACCTAACTCTTTGAGACATCTCATGAGTTGTAATGTCGTCGATTGTTAACAAGGATTCCCTATCGTCTTCCATATCATTCAAATATTCCTCATTCATATCAAACTTATTCTCACCAAGAGGAGTTTCAGAATCGTGGTTTGCATCAGTACGGTTTTCCATCTTAATTGTTATTTAAATTGTGTTAAAATTTATTTTATTTGGATTATTTAATTTTCACAAAATATTATAAAATGAAAAGAAAAAGAATAATTTACACAAGTTGAAAATATAATGCAAACATTTAAAGATTATTGTAACAATAATTATTATTATTTAAATCATATTGTATTTATTCTTAAATCAATTGCTTTTCATTTTGCTCTTAAGTGATATCAATGGAAAACCGGCTGTTTATTTAATTTACAATGTGTAGTTATTAGTAATTAACCAAACCTTTTTTGTAGATTTTAGGACACTAAAAACACTTAAAATTCACTTCGGAAATGACTTTTAATATCCTGATTCAGGATTCACTCCCGCACAAACACAACACAATTTTCAGGTGACAGTTGCCCTTCTTCGACCAGGAACTTGGAAGATATTTGCCAGGAACACAGCAGTGATGGTGAGAAAATTTAATATTCTCTTTCTTTGCAGGATTTCATCAGTCCGATGTATTTTGATGATAAATAAACTTTTAGCGATTACACTCGAGTATTATTTACACTTCCGTTATTTACTTATTATTTTAAATAAAAATCAACTTTCCGAACATTTGAATTTCCGTGCCAAAGACCGGTTACGAGCCCCCAATTTTGTTACGTGCACACATGAATTTAATTGCGCAAACTCAGTATGCTATCATTTGATTCGTTGAGTTCAAACTTTGGCTAAATCCTTAAGAGGAACCGGGAATTACAAATAATAAAACAATAATATTCCGTTAAAACGGAGGGAAAAACCTCACAAGAAGAGAGTATCAATCAATAATTAATAATATTAATTATTGATGGAAGTCAAACTTCTAGAGAGTAAACCCAAAAAATTTATTAAATTAAAGTTCAAGATAAAAATACAAAAGTGACTAAGGAAGTTTATAGAAAAACAACCTTTCTAGTCAACCGTCAACTTAAATCTAATCTTTTTGTAGTTAAAATCTAGCGGAGTAGCTGTCCATTTTTTGTCTATGTTGGGGGAAATGCGCATGTCCCAAGTGACGCGCATCCCCCACTACTCTATACACTTTATGCACTTCACTAACACAAATACAGTCTCATACGTCACACCTGTAGATGTTACACACATATTCGTCATAAGTTCCTTATATTAAGAATCCTTACCATATTACAGTTATTTCAATAATTCAATTTATATACAATTAGCAAATTAATAATATTTACAATTAAAATAGGAATATTTATTCTTGTACTCACACTCACATACGTTTACAAAATATAATACATATCATAAACAATGATATAACGATGATAGTCATGTTAGTTATAACAAATTCATTGTTTAACTATGAACATTGAAAACTGTTTATTTACAAGTGTCATTTCATTATTAATTGTATAATGCTAATTAATCGAGTGTTAGATAAAATGATAAAATGTACAAATTATAATTATTATAAAAAGTATTGGAATAATTAATATTTCTAGAAGTAATATAAAATGGGTTTTTCCACTACGTGACAATTTCGAAGGTAAAAGGATAGGAAGTTTTTTAGATATGTGATTTCGGTGGTATTACCTGAATAAAGGATCTAGTCTATAAAAGTAAGCTGTTCTGATTTTATGACTTCCTAAAGGAGTATACTTTTTCGGATATTTTACAATTGTACCTAGTGTTAGAAAAACAGATTAGCTTGTAGGGAAATCGAAGGGTTTACATTTTATTAGAAAAGTGTGTTTCTTAATCCATATTAAATTTATGATGTTTTAGAAATATTTTGAGTTTCTTAAAGTAGAATTTTTTATTCTTTAAGATTTTGAAATAACATGTGTTAAAAACATGAAAATATGCTTGGGTATTTTATTATATTATTCTTTAGTCATTCTCAGTCTCAGGTTTGTAGTTTGTTAAATTGTGAGTTTTACGATTTCTTTATAATAGTTTAATTCACCGCGACATATAATCGCGATTCGATAAATCTCGAAGTGTGATTCGAGCGAGATAATAGTCGCTCGTAACAGAGTGTCATTTGTGCATTTAAAAATTAAGCTCATTTCTAATTCATTAATATAATTATTACTGTAAAAATGTATTCTCAAAAATTAAGTTATAACTAATTTTGTAAATAAAACATTGCTTTTTAGGTTTAGAGAGAATTCGATTTATTGTAAATTACAAATCATTATATTTTGTCAAAAATAATATTATGTTACAAGGAAAACAGTGTCAACTATAATTAAGTTAATTCAAATTTATTTAAAATTAAATTTGAAATCTTTAATTAATTCAGAATTTAAAAATTACTTTCATTATTACTTAACAAAAATTGAAATTATATCAATAAATATTACTCCATAACGAAAATTCGCAATAATAAACGTTTAAATATTCAAAAATTATATTTATTATTGATTCGTTTACAAAATTATTATTTTAGATATTTATTCTAAAGAAACTAATTTATTTAAAACTACACTTATATTTAATCTACTTTATAAAACTAGAAATTTATAAGATTTGAAAATTTTGTCACATAAATAATCAAACTGACACAAATCATAGTAATTTAACAGTATTTACTATTTTAATTCTTTATAAATATTATTTGTTTACATTCTCATTAGGTTAAATGTCATTTCTGAAACATCGAATTTCGTTCAATTTACAATCCGTTTTAAACAAATTAGTGAAACTTGCAATTCTTTAGTTGTGAATTAGACTTAATAGTCGTTATGCTCTTTTCAATCTGGGAAGGAGACCTGCATCCCCGTACATGAGGGGTGTTTCCGACATTCGCTCTTTGGTTGGGTTAGAGGAATTGTGAATAATGTTAGGAGAATTGTGGATTTTGAAACTTGACAGTTTCGTACTCTGCTCTCACGCTCCGTATATCTCCATGGAGCGAAAAAGCAGAGCACGAAACTGTCAAGTTAGAGTTGTAGCCAATCAAAATCCACAATTCTCCTAACATTATTCACAATTCCTCTAATCCAACCAATCATGTTTCGTAGTTTCAGAGCGCTCAGAGAGCGAATGTTGGAAACACCCGAGGTAACATACGTATGTTAAGCCCAACGCAGAATAAAAAAGTAACGTGAACGTAAGCATGCGATAGAAAAGGACAAACCTACTTCTGTCCTTTTCTATCTCATGCTTTGCTTTCGCTTTCCGTTGTATTCTGCTTAAGGCCAACGCAGAATAGAATCTTTAACCGGAACCGCAATCGTAGCGTAACCGTAAGAATGAGTTAAAGTAGGATAGGTATATTGTTTATCCTTCTTTAACTCATTCTTGCGGTTACGCTTACGATTGCGGTTCCGGTTAAAGATTCTATTCTGCATTGGCCTTTAGGCCTTTACCCCCACTCTCGAAAAATAGAGATGCAGGTCCTTCTCAGATTGAAAAGAGCATAACGACTATTAAGTCTAATTCACAACTAAAGAATTGCAAGTTTCACTAATTTTTTTGAAGGGGAGTCCAGAATCGATGATTGGAAATTATTTTTTATTAAATTTCAATAAAAAATAATAAAGATGAATTTATAATTCATAAAATTAAAATATAATGTAAAGTTTATTTCGTATTTATGAAATACATGTTTATACTAATGTGATTAAGGCGGTGTTTACATGCTTGCGTTCAAACGCTGCGTTTTGCGTTGAATAATGTGATAGAAAAAGAAAGACATATACTTCTATCTTTCTTACACTCATTGTTCAACGCAAAACGCAGCGTTCGAACGCAAGCATGTAGACACAGCCTAAAGGTACCGTCCCATGTCAGCGTGAAACGGGAAACGGAAAACGTTCAACCAATAAGAATTTTCTTTTAGAATGATTTCCATTGAATCGGAAGTTGCTATTGGCTAAACGTTTTCCGTTTTCCGTTTTCACGCTCACATGGGACTGGCCCTTAAGAGTGCAGTCCCATGTGGGTAGAATAGTAGAGTAGTGTAATAGATTTGACCAATCAAAATAAGTGTTACAAAATTCAGTCATCTGATTGGTCAAAACTGTTCCACTATTCTACTTATCTACCACCATGGGACTGCACTCTAAATCCAATTTATGTTAAATAGGGATTCGAAAATAATAATACATGACGAATTGACTATATAAAATATTGCTTTTTAGGTTAAAACAAAATACAATTGATTGTGAATTACAATTCAGTAGGTCGAAAATAAGGTCAACTATAATTGAGTAAAATCAAATTTCTCTAAATTTTTTTTAAGTCTTTAACGAATTCAACATTTAAAAATTACTTCCATTATTATCTAACACAAATTGAAATTATATCAATAACTATTATTCCATTAAGAAAATTCGCAATAATAAACATTTACATATTCGAAACTAATATTTATTATTGATTCGTTTACAAAATTATTATTTTAAATATTTATTCTGAAGAAATTAATTATTATTATAATTCTTTATAAATATTATTTGTTTACATTCGCATTAGGTTAAATGTCATTTCTGAAACATCGAATTTCGTTCAATTTACAATTCGTTTCAAGTAGAGTCTACATTGGATGAACGCGAACGTTGACGTGCTGACGTCACCCATTTGAATAGCATGGGTGACGTCATACGTTCGCGCACAATGCATTGTGTTCTCGCCTTAACAGTTGTGTCATGGCTACCTCACTACAAATAGAAATGTCAAAACAAATCAATTAGCAAGAAAATGTCTAATAAAGTAAGTTCAATTTTTAATTGTAATATATGATTAGAGTATAACAATTGTCGTTTTTAAATTGAAGGTACATTAGACAATTTTTATTTACATGACACTTCTTTTAACTGATTATTAATGTTGCACTTCAGAATTGTATACTTTTTAGAATTTTACTTTATAAGTTTAACATAATTTATCGACCCTACCTTATAAACTATTAAATAGTCCATAATCTCAAAGAAATTATTGCAAGGTTAAATTATTATTAATTTGCATTTTATACAAATTCTAACTATGTATATAAAAAGATTATTTTTGTCACATGTCATTTTTTATCGATTTTATTATTTATTTTACACTTTCTTTTTTGTTAAACTATAATATAATAATATATTAATAAATGATTTTATATTAGGGAGCGGTAAAAAAGACTTTCGATGCAAAAAATGCACATCGTTCACAAACAAAATCAAAAACTAGAGAAATTTCTGATCAGAAGGAAAAAGATATTTTTCGTATCACTCAAAATGCAGATGTTAATTCAAAATTAAAATTAGAACGCAGTGGGATCAATTTATCATCACTGGTGAAAAAGAATTCTAAATCAAATGGCACAATTCCTAAAGCAAAAGCAATTCTTGAAAGTGATACTACAAAGACACTTTATAAATCGTCTCGAACACCTTTAAATGTAAGTAGAACAATTAAGGTGAAAGAAAGTGAGACACTGGGTGCGAAACGCATGAAGAAAACAGAAAGTTCCAGTAAATTGATGGAAAAAATTAAAATTTCTGAAAAACGTAGTAGGAGCACAATATATGTACTTGAAAGTAATACAAATAAACCTAAATCGTTGTCAACAAAACAAATGTTAGATTCTAAAGCATTGACAACTAAGAAATATGATAAAACCGATAACAGCAAAAATAAAAGGACAACTTCTCGAGAACGTAGAAAATCGAGAACTTTAAGTCCAAGTGAAGTGAAAGTTCTACATACTGCAATTCCAAACCAAAAATTTGATAGCGTAGTCAAGCCCGATTCAGATGAAGATTTTGACTATGAGGACGATTTTGATGTAGGTACTTGTAATTTTTTTGAAAATTATTTTTTCTAAGTAAAATTTTTTTTACAGATTTATAATTCCGATTTTGAGGAATGTACAGACAGTAATAATTCTCTAATTAGCGAAGAAGCTAATCAATCTAGAGACAGTCCTATTTTAGAACCAATTGAAATGAAAGTTCTGGAAAGGGTAATTAATATCTTAAGTGTTTAGCTATTTATTTTTGTTTTATCTCACAATTTTTTTAACTTGGCATTTCTTATTTATTCTATTCCTTTATTTTTATTTTTAACTTACTATATTATACTAACTTTTATCGTTTATTTATTTTAATTTTTCTGTAATTATTTTTCTTTCTGTCGACACCGAAAAATATAAATTAAAAATCAATCATTTTTTATCTTCCTAAGAATATTCCTTGAACTAATTAAAAATCAAAAATAATTTCAGAAAAGAGTTGTGAACAGTTATGAAATTCGTAAAACGGAAGAAGAGCGAATGTTGGACTCTGGTCATTATGAATTAGCAGAAGCCAGAAAAAGAGCAGCGAGACTTGAATCATTGGTAATAGATTCAAGTTTAACAAGTCGTAAAAAAACGCCTTTGACTGAATTAACTCATCCCATAAATCAGACTTTCAGGTTTGCACATGTAGATTATTATCGCTCAATAAAAAAAATTTTTCTGAATATTGAATAATTATAATTTTTTCCAGAGAGGAGAAGCAGTCAGAAAATAAATCTTTACCTCTTTCAATGGATGAAGGATTTGAAGACGCAAGGTCTGGAGATTTTGCAAAATCGCCCCCTATTTCTCAAATTTCTGAAACTTACAAAATAACTAAACCTCTGAAGAAAAAGAAGGTAAGTTCTTTGTAGTAAAATATTTTCCTTTTTATACATATACATAAAATTATTTTTATATTAAAAGCATTTTCATCTATTCAGTTAATAAATTTTATTTTAAATTATATAGGTACACTGTCGGACAAAATTGAGAGACCACTTGTAAAAGTGGTATTAAAAACATGAAATGCTTTAAATGTTGATAACTTTGTTAAATATCAAGGAATAATATTTTTTAAGACAGTTTTGGAAATATTATAAAATTTGACGTTAAATGATTCTATATGGGTTTAAATGGAAGCAAATGAGGAGTTTCATATGAGATTGAGGGGTCAACTCTCTGATTTTTTTCAAATTTCATTTTTCAATAGAGTTTGTTTGCCTATGTAATTATCCCAAATATTAATTAAAAATATTTAATATTTTGTTAGATATTTGCATTAACATATTAATGCAATATTTTTTTTAAACTTGAATAACTTTTTTATTTTTGCTTATAGAAAAAAGTTGTCTAAATGTTTTTTGTTTAGAATGAATCAAATTTTTTGAAAAAAAAAATTAATTAAATAAATATTAACTTTTTTAGTAAATTTATTTAAAAAATAAATTTGTTTTTTAATATTTATACCTGTTATCGGCCTTCAATCAAGCTGAAAAAAAGATAAATATTGCTTACTATACTACAAAATAACATGCCAAATTTGGCGAACACGTTATTTTTTGTTTTTGAGAAAAAAATTTTCAAAAATTGAAGTGCAGGTAGCGAGCCGACTTAGCTGACGCGACAATGGGAAATTTTCGTCTCAGGAGTCATTGTCGCGTCAGCTAAGTCGGCTCGCTACCTGCACTTCAATTTTTGAAAATTTTTTTCTCAAAAACAAAAAATAACGTGTTCGCCAAATTTGGCATGTTATTTTGTAGTATAGTAAGCAATATTTATCTTTTTTTTCAGCTTGATTGAAGGCCGATAACAGGTATAAATATTAAAAAACAAATTTATTTTTTAAATAAATTTACTAAAAAAGTTAATATTTATTTAATTAATTTTTTTTTTCAAAAAATTTGATTCATTCTAAACAAAAAACATTTAGACCATTTTTTTTATAAGCAAAAATAAAAAAGTTATTCAAGTTTTAAAAAAATATTGCATTAATTTGTTAATGCAAATATCTAACAAAATATTAAATATTTTTAATAAAAATATTTTGGATAATTACATAGGCAAACAAACTCTATTGAAAAATGAAATTTGAAAAAAATCTGAGAGTTGACCCCTCAATCTCATATGAAACTCCTCAAATACATAAAGTGATAAATATATGACTGTAATTTTTTATTTCAGTTAATTTTTATTGTCAAACTTTGATGGTCTGCAACTTCTGGAAAAATTTGAAATTTGTAGTAAAAGAAATCTTTAACTTTCAGCTTTAAGATAACATCAAAAGACTTTAATCTGTGAATCAGTCCATTATATTTCACCTGAAGCCGTTGCGGCCTATTTTTGAAAAAATCTCATAATTTGTAAAAATGATGTGTAATATCCATAGAATTCATTTTTGAGAATTATTTTATAAAATTTTTTGAATTTAACTTATAATTTTAATTTTTAAGTTGAGTTTCACAGAAAAAAGGTTAGATTGACAGGTATTAATTTTTCTAAAAGGTTTATAAATATTACAAAAATTTATTACTACATAATGTAAAGTACTTTCAATATTGAGTGTTTCATGATTTTCAGTGATTTTAATCACTTACACTGCAAGCCCGATCAGCGGTCACTTGTTTACGTCGTTTGTAGATGAAGCGAGCGAGGGGCCATGAGGTAGTCGAAAAGTTGTGGCAGTAGTGAATACATTAAAGACGCTCTCTTCCCTTAAAAAAATTCAGTAGTCAAGTAATGGTAACCCATCATAAAACAGTTTACGCCCGATCAGTGGTCGAGCACCTCCGGAGCTGACCGCTGATCGGGCTTGCAGTGTATTTCACAATTTTTGTGTTTATTTAAGTTTGGCCTTCTTTTCCATTCTATTAAATTCAATTCTATTAAATCTGCTTCCAAAAGCGAGTTTTTTTTCATTAAATTGCAGGTAATTTTATAAAACTGAAGTTGGCTATCACAAGTCTTGCAAAAATCTACTTGCATTTTAACCAACACATTCGTTATTTCAGCAGATTTTTTAAACTTTTAAACTGAAAAGTAGCTCCTTCTCCATTACCAAAATTTAATAGATTGGAAAAGAAGGTCAAACTTAAGGTGCGGCTACACCTCTGCAGGCTGCCTGCCTGCGCAGGCAGGAGCAACGAGAGTAAGAGAGAAGTTTGAAGTCACTGACTCTTTACTCTTGTACGTTACCATGACAACCTGCAGGCAGGCAGGCTGCCTGCAGAGGTGTAACCGCAGCCATAAATATTAAGACAAAAATTGGATTTTTTAGTCATGCACCTGAGAAGAAATAAGTGATTAAAATCACTTTAAATCATGAAACATTCAATATTAAAGGCAAAATTTTTATATTTCTTTATTATAAAATTAAAAACTTAGCACATAATATGAAAGTACTTTACATTATGTAGTAATACATTTTTGTAATATTTATAAACTTTTTAGAAAAATGTAATTAAAATGCAGTGAATTTTGACATTTCATAGGTAAATTTTAAAATCTAAATTATTTCCATGCTTTTTTATTAAATTTTCTTAACTGTCAATCTAACCTTTTTCCTGTGAAACTCAACTTAAAAATTAAAATTCTAAGTTAAATTCAAAAAATTTTCTCATTTTTACAAATTATGAGATTTTTTCAAAAATAGACAGCAACGGCTTCAGGTGAAATATAATGGACTGACCCCTGTCCTTTTGTTTCTAAGTTATGAGTAAATTACTTTAATCATGCATGAAAGATTTTCAATGCTGTGCTTCAGCTGTTTGCTCGTCTGGTACTTGATTCTTAAATTTTATTATTGTGATAACACATGTATAATCTAAAGAATTGAAATTAACAGTATTTAAATCATTATTTGTCGAATTTTTAATTCATATTATTTTTTATTTTATTAACAAATAAAATGAGAACTTTTTTTTAAACATAAAACACGATCTTATACTTTACTGTAGTCGAAACAGTTGAATCACTACATTGAAAATCTTTTGTCCATAATTAAAGTAATTTACACATAACTTAGAAAAAGATGAACATATTAAAGTCTTCTTGATTTTATTTTAAACTGCAAGTTCAAGATTTCATTGACTACAAATTTTAAAGTTTTCTGATCACTTTTCTGGAAGTTGCAAACCATCAAATTTGGACAGTGAAACTTCACTGAAAACGCAAATTACAATTATGTATATATTTGTGTGATTCTCCTGAAAGGCACCTGTTTTTTTTCTAAAAACTAAGGAAAATTAAGCCTGAAAATTAGTGGTGGCCGATGGAATAGTAACAGGTGACTTGTGATGAAACTGTAATAAGGCCTACGAGCATTTTTCACATCAAATAGATGGAAATTTTACAACTGGTTTTTGCTTTATTTCTATTTGAAGCTCTTTTAGAATATTTTCATGTTTTCATATTAATATTAGTCGCGTTTGATGGTTAAATTCTATTGGCCTATTGATCCTAAAACTATCGGTTTCTCAAATGATATTATTTGACCAGATTTCTTTCCGTGTGTATTTAATAATTTATTTATAACTATTTTATCTTTTCAAAAATAACTAATAATACTAATATATATCATTTTAAGTTCAAAATTGATATTTTCTATAAAAAAATTTTATTTTTAATTATAATTTTGTTATTTATCTAACTTTCTACTTAATAAATTATATTTTAAAAAATTAAAAATATTTATTTGAACTAAAACGGAATTTTTTTTATAATTCAAGGGTTCGGTATTTGAAAATAATTATTTAAAAAATTTGTTTTATTTAATCTAAATATACCTAAGTGAAAAATAAACGGTAGATTCTAAGCTTCAATTTGATATATATTAAGACTATATTACAAAATTTTTAATTATATTAAAGAAATAATTAAAAATATTGTATCATATTTAACCAAAACCAAAAGGCAAAATTAAATAAATTTTTTTACTTAGAAAAACTTTAAATTTTAACATTACAAGATTATGTAAAGATGAATAATGTTTCGTAGATTATGGATACATATTTTTGAAATTTAAACTCAACAAAATATCAATAATAAGTTAATGCAAATATTGAGTCTCACGTTAGAGACACATGATTCTCCCTTTCAGGAGAATCACCCATTTATCACTTTATACTAGCGATATATACTTCACTCGCTAACGCTCGCTCGGTTGACAGTTGACTTATTTCTACTTACATATATATTTATTATTTTACATTATTATTATAATATTTTAATTTTTATTATTTATTAAATAACATTTTTATTGTTAATATATAACATAAGTAGTAAATGCACCTTAATATGAATTTTCTACAAAATGCGTATATTAAATTAATAATTTCAAATAAATAATGAAAATTATTAATTATTAAATAAAATACTATTTATATTTGATTTGTAATTAATACACATATATTATAATAATTCATTAATCTTAAAAGTTACATTTTGCTTCCTCATAAGGAAGCTTTGCATTCGTGACGATTTTCAATTTTTCAAAACATGGTTATATGGACTCATTTTCATCTAGGATATATGTATATTAAATTCTGAGCAAATGTCCAGATGCATGTGTGTGTGTGTGTATGTGTTTGTGTGTATGTATATGTGTGTGTGGATGTCACAAAAAATTGTGTACAAATTATCTCTAACAAATTTTAATGGATTGCCCTGAAATTTTGCAGGTTTATTGCAGTCATTAATACCTTAAATCTGACACAAGGATATTCACATTTATCCACAAAATTTTTTTTTACAATTTTTTCAAAATTTTGAAAAAAAATTTTTTTTGTATTTTTTTAAATAACTTTTTTATTTCTTAATATTTTCATAAATTATTCTCAAAATTACATTTCTGACAAAAAAACGAATCGATTGATATATACAAATTGCACATTTCATCAAAATTTATAAAATTAATCAATATTTTTCTTTTTCACAAAAAATTCAAATTTTGTGTTATTTGAAATATTACCTTAACATATTAAAATAAAATTAAGCAATTGGTTTATAATATTTTGAGGAAGCGAAATGGTCATGAAATGAACAACTTGTTTAAAAAGTGTATTTGGTGATCTCAATATAATTAATTGATTTATTTTTCTGTATTATCCGACAAAACATTTAAAAAATTAAAAATTCCCTTTTTTGATAAATAATGAAAGCATCACTCCACTGGTAGACTAAGTTAAGAAATTGAAAAACAAATTTAAAGCCATGAAAAAATGGGAGACTAACTCTGCTGGGGCTCTAGGTCTAAAATCTAGGTGTAGGTTTAAAAATCGTTACTTCTTCTAGAATTTGAAACTTGGTCGATATCGTAGGTTGCTGCTTTACATTTAGTGAAGGGTCTTACTAATGAGTTGACAATTGTTTCGTGAAAAATTCTGGGATAAAAGTTAAATAATTTGTAGCAGAGGAATGCGAACCATCTTGATTACTGGATCGATAAAGCTATGAAAATTTGTTGGATGTGGACCCTCTGTAGCTCAGTGGAAGAGCAATCAACCGGCAATTGATAGGTCCTGGGTTTCGAGCCCCAGCAGAGTTAGTCCCCCATTTTTTCATGGCTTCAAATTTGTTTTTTAATTTATTTATTTTATGATAGTTCTTCAATAATTAAGATATTTGAAAAGAATTATCGTTAGAAATAGAAAAATTTAAAGGTTTCATATTAGAATTCGTGGTGATTAAGTTTTTCTTTGTTTTCAAACAAATTTTACTTTTTTAAAGAAGTATAATTTACTTCATGGAATCTTAATTTTATTAAAAGCCGAGTAATATTTAAACTGTCCCGAGCAATCAATACTCTAAGCGAAACAACTTTTATTATGTTGTTATTATTTATTATACTTTTATTTTCAATTTTTACTCCCATATAGAACGTAACATTACAGTAATATGCGGTAATATTACTGTAATATTACTTTAATCTTACACAACACGCTTTTGAAAAAATTGCAAAACAGTTTTGTTTCTAATGATAAAATAAGTAAAAAATTTTTGTTTATTCATTAAATATACATTTTAAAGTTATTTTTATTTACTTTACATACTCGTGTAATAGTACTGGAATTTTTCATTAATTTTGCTTTAAAAAATTTACTGTAAGATTACATGTTTTGTGAGGTGATAAAATTTTCAAAAGAATAAGACCTTTTAGAATTATAAGAATTGTCATTTGCAATGTTTTACAAAATTTTAAACAACTTCTAAAATAATAAACGTTTTTAAATGATCTTAAGCTTATTTTAAAGGTCACTTTCTATAGAATAAGAATTACTTATAAACATTAACCTGTTATTTATTTCTGCATATAAGCAGGACGTCAAAGTTATAAGTTATTCAAATTTTTGGAAAACATTGAAAATGCCAATTCTTATAAATTTCTAAATATAATATTGTCTAAATGACTTGTAAAAGGTCTTATTACTTTTAAAATTATATCATCTTACAAAACATGTACTGCTCAAATTGCACATTTTAAGGGGAAACACCACCCCCAACTTTGATCCCTTTAAATTTGAATTATTAAAGTAGATTATATTTTTTTCCTGCACCATTTTTAACTCTAAAATATATAGGATGGTCAAAAATTTGAAATTTTTATTTTATAAGAGGTTCGAATTTTTATCTTTTAACTAATTGCATATTTTTGCAAATCCATGCGAGAGGTTATTTAAAACTATAAAATAAGGTTAGAGAAAACTTGGCGTTAAATAATATTGAAAATTGTAAGGGAAAATTAATTTCGAATGTTCAAATTTTACTCTTCTTGAGAATAGGAGTGTTTACAAAAATTTATTTATTAAATACAAAAATCGTGTCAAATAACTTATTTCCTTTGTTAAATTTTCAAGATAATTATTGGTTTAAGACTTTGGAAAAATATCAAAAGTTGTAAAATTTTAATTTGCAAAAATATGCAAAATAGGAAATTAGTTTACAGATAAAAATTCTAACCTCTTCAAAACTTAAAATTTCAAATTTTTGATCAACCTATATATTTTAGAGTTAAAAATGGTAAAGGAACAAAAATATAACCAACATTAATAATTCAAATTTAAAGGGGTCAAAGTTGGGGGTGGTGTGGTGGCAGCGGTACGGATTATTACTTATTCGAGTAAAAGTTTCGCTTTCGTTTCTTGCAGAAGTAATGTTTATTTTTCGAGTATTAAATATTCAAATTTCTTCGAGCAATATTTACAACATATTGAATGTAAAAATTAATACAAAATTTAATAAATAAAAAAATTAATAAAAAATTAGTTTTAACTATAGATATTAGGGTGACCGTTATTTTGCAAAAGTTGGAATTTCTTAGGTCGCCGGGTAGAATTTGCTTTAGAATGTGAAAAAAATGAGCTATGCACAAGAAAAGCCTAATCGATCAATATTAACCCGTGCCACCGAAGGGTTAAAGTTTAAATGGGGTTTAACATAGGATTAGTGCACTTTTATACATTTTGTATGAGAACTTTTTTTTAATTAATCTTTTTCCTTAGCGACATTCATATTTATGGTTTTTGTTGTGCTGAACACGAATCCGATGTGAAAAATAAGGTTTGACTGCGAGAAGCTGTCAAAAAATCTGTCAATCTTTTTAAAATGACAGTTTTTGTGTCAATTTAGACAGTTTTTGTGTTTAATTTAGTAAATTAGACCAAATTTTGCTCATATAAAAATATTTTAAAAACAACAAGGTCAAACTAAATAGTAATATGTAATATTGACAGTTGACAGCTGTCAATTAAACTGTCAAATTTTTAAAACAAGAGTTTTTGACAGTTTTTACATTAAATTGCTCAAATAAAAATATTTTTAGGGTATTGAGGTAAACCTGAATAGAAATATTTAAATTTGATAGTTGACAACTGTCTATTAAGATGTCAAATTTTTTAGCATATTTATGGAAAAAGGTCCTTACTTACAAATTAAATTTTTATGGTTAAAAAGTAAAATTCTCTTATTAATTTTTTGACAGCTGCTTATTGTGAAAAATACATGTCGCTAATATGATTAACCTCAGTGTATTTTTGACATCGGATTCGTGTTCAGCACAACAAAAACCATAAATATGAATGTCGCTAAGGCAAAAGATTAATTAAAAAAAAGTTCTCATACAAAATGTATAAAAGTGCACTAATCCTATGTTAAACCCCATTTAAACTTTAACCCTTCGGTGGCACGGGTTAATATTGATCGATTAGACTTTTCTTGTGCATAGCTCATTTTTTTCATATTCTAAAGCAAATTCTGCCCGGCGACCTAAGAAATTCCAACTTTCGCAAAATAACGGTCACCCTAATAGATATGCAGTGTCAGCATTCTGGGTGTATGAGACAAATTGTTTAAAAATTCATTAGATTCACTTGAAATTTGTTACTCGGGGGTTTTTGCGGTCGCTGATTACGAATATGATGTTAGATTTTGAAAATTCAAAATGGTGGATCCAATATAGTGGACGACATTTTTAAAATGTCATTAGATTCACTTAAAATTTGTTGTTCGGGGGTTTTTGCGGTCGCTGATTACGAATATGTCCGTTTTTAAAAATTCAAATTGGCGGATTCAATATGGCGTTTACTAATATTGGATCCGACATTTTGAATTTGAATCAAATGTCACTTAAAAATTTGAATTTTGAATTGAAAATTTTGAATTTTCGAAAACGGACATCATATTCGTAATCAGCGACCCCAAAAACCTCTAATTGTAAGTAACAAATTTTAAGTAAATCTACATTGAAAAAAAAGTTCATTGAATCAAGTAAATTCATTTTCTTGACCTAATTTACTTGAAATTTTGAGCATTGGACAAATCATTTGTTTATTTTTTTAAATAACTATTTATTTCATCCAACACCCATAGTCTTGAGCCAAGAAAATGGGAAGATTAATATAAGTTAATAATTGTTTCAACTTAAATTAATAATTAACTTCTTGGTCGAATTCCACATTTTCTCGGATCAAGAATATATATGTTCTTTTCCCAAATATACTATGTCAAGAAAATATTTTTCTTGAATCAATACTATAATAGTCTTGGCCGTATTCAATCTCACGATTTGCTTTAACTAAGAAAAATTTTTTTGGTTCAATACTTTTTTTTCAGTGTACTGAATTTTTAAACTATTTGTCTCAGCCACCCAAAGTAAAATTTTTTTCCATAACGATTGCTTTTTCGAGTAAAAACTAAGAATAAAAGTATACACTGAAAAATATATATTTATGGTACTGCCATAAATATAGCCAATTCTGACATATTATATTAGTAGATATGATACTGCCATACAGTATTGCTGTTTTAGCCATACGCAGTGTAGAACAGCCATATGTATATGAGAGACAATAATATGTATGCGGAGAACACGAATACTGTATTTTAAGAACAGCAATACGGTATTGCTGTTGCAGCTATACATCCTAACCATACTTGTATGTCAAAATTAACATTATAATTTTTTTCAGTGTATAATCAACATAATATATATTAATTATAAATCAAATATAAATAGTCTTTTATTTAATAATTAATAATTTTCATTATTTATTTAAAATATAAAATAATAATTTTCACCATTGGAAAGAGCATTAAAAAAAACTTTTCAGAAACATACTCAACAAAATTTTTCCCGTTACAAGTATGTACAGAAAAAGTAGAATTCCCCGAGTTTTAATTTTTTTCAAGAAGTTGAAATTTCAACAAAATTCAACTTACAACATTACACGTAAAATGACTCTTATGTGTGAGTATACACACTGCAATATATGGTATCTCACGCGTGTCTTAAAGTGAGTTGCTTTACGTGTTTAAACCATTGAGATACAAAATCTGTCATATTTTGAGACATTTAACTTCATCTCGTGCCTCATTTTCAGGCACTAAAAATAACTCGGTGCGTATGAGACACATAAAAAGTCTTCTTACCATGAGACGGCTACTCGAAACACATAACGTGCCTCAAAATACAATGCTAAATGTGTGAGACATTTTGTAACGTCTTAATATGAGACACATATCAATTTCAAATATGTGGACACAAGACATCTACACTGAGAAAAAAATGCTATTGAATCTATAGCACACATATTCACATACGTTCAAAAGCAGATGTGATCAACTTAATGCCAAATGTAGTTCATTTTATAGCATCGCTATTGAATAAAAGAAGTCATTTTTTTATTTAAAAGCAGTGCTAGAAAATAAACTACATATCACATCAAGTTGATAAAAATAATAAATATATAAGTCTTAATTCATCAGTTCTGATTTTTAACATTTCAATTATTATATGGACATAATTTTTAATCAATGATGGATCATTAGTGTTTAATCATATTAGCCATTTTTTTGATAGATCTGCGGAGTCATTGAAAGTGTCTGAGTATTTATTACGTATTTCGTTGTAAAGTGGACAGAGGAAAAGCATATGTATTAAATTTTCCGATTCAAGTTTGCAAAAGGGACAGAGCTCATTTATTGGAACAATGAATTTTTTTTACTACACTTCTAGAATTATATATATTCAATAGTCTGAGTTGAGCCCAAACTCGCTTGTACAAAAGTGGCATACGTTTGAAAATATATGAATATTCCTCCACCCGACATGACAATTGCGGCCAAATCTGAAGACTTCTTGATGAATGCAAATAATCTTAGTCCCAACCTCTCAAACCTTTCTTTACTGTATCAAGCATTGCAACCGAATTATTTACTATGTGTTCCAAAGAATATAATATGGTCACCTTTTTTGTAAAGCATAGACATTTGTAACTTACTCCATTCTTCCGGGACTTTTCCCCCTTCCATAATTCTATTAAAAAATATACCCAGATACGCTATCCACACCGGAGGCAGATTTTTGTAGAATATTCCTTTTATTCCATTAGGACCTGGAGCTTTTGCTCCTTTACATTTTAGTAGACTGTCTATTATTTCTTTCACTGTCATTACTGAGTCTAAGTTTACATTTGTTTGATAGAGAAACTCAGTTGATTCCGTAATTTGGAAAGGAAAACTACATAATAAATATTTATGCCACGTTTTTAAGTCTAAAACATCTGATACATTATTTCTCACTTTCACCTGATTAATAATTTCCCAGAATTTTTTCGAGTCTTTTACCCTGCTTAACGTTGCCACTCTGTTTTGTTCATATTCTATTTTTTTCTTGTTTATTACTTTCTTAAATTGCAATTTTGCATCTAAATACAATATTTTTACATCTTCAGCAAATGAATTTTTTTACATTGTTTTAATAAATTCTTAACATTAATTTTCATATTTATGCACTCCTTATCAAACCAAGGTTTGTTTACGTGCACAAAAGGATGACGCATAACTGGGTTTTTCAGTTGCAAGGAAGAAGCTGCGCTACATAACGCCATACAAAGATTTTTCTCCAGATCATCACACTCATATCCCAGCAATTCAGTACCAAAAATTGATTCCATCAAAAAATAGAAATCATTTGCCTTCTTTACATTAAAAATCAGTTTAAACTACAAACGTTCTTGCTTCATTTCTTTCTTATTACAGACACTTTTTGGAAATAGATTTCTAAATTCAAGTGTGACTGGAAAGTGATCGGAATTTGTCATTAACGATAATACTCTAAAATCTCTAAAAAATTTAAACAATTTATTGAAATTCACACAAGGTCTATAACACTTTCCCCATGATTTAATTAAAGTAAACTTCCCTGGAAAATCGCTGATTTTATGATTCTAATGTATTTACTAAAATTTTCCCGTGACTGTTACAAATTTTGTCTAAGACATCCTGTCACTCTGAAAGTTACAATCATACAATACTTCTTCGCTGAACTGCTTTAATGAGGCTACTCTACAATTGAAATCTCCACCCAATACAAATGGAAAATTTGGATACTCGTTTGACAATTTATTCAAATTATTATTTGATACCTCTATAAAAGAATGAAAATTTGCCAATGGGGAGCGATAAAAAACTCCTAAAATGAAAATGTCCTTGTTACAATAAACTTTTAAAAATATATATATGTATCAGATCTTAAGAGCTACATCATTTTTAAATATTTTTTGTTATATAATATTAAAATACCACCACTGGCTCTACCGTAGTGAGCAGTTTTTTTGCTTCGACATTTATATAATTAAAATTTTGAAAGTTACCTGTAATGTAAACATCCGGTGCTACTAACCATGTTTCATATAAACATATAATATCTAAAGTATTTACAACATTATAAATGTCTTTAAAATTCGAGAAACCACTGCAGTTCCAAAAAATACACCTTTCACTTATATCGTTATAACTTTTTTGCGATGACTTCACTGCTGGTCCGAGAATTTGCTATAGATTAGTTTCTTCGTTCACCTCTTCCCTTTGTGATTCTATAGTCATTTTTGGTGTTTCAAAAAATTCCGAAAGTTGTCTATTTGTTTTCGAATTTGTCATAGCCAGAGTGGGACGACCTATACCTCCTTTGACTTCGACGTAGCAGGTGTTGATTTATTCGTTTCTTGATTTTTTGTTACTTTCCTTAATTTCGGTTTATTTTGCTTTATTATATTGTGACGGGAAAGTCATTCTGACGTTATTTCAAGTCATATATTGATTAAATATCTTTTAATAAAGGTACTATTTGCCAAATAGATCTCTATCAACTCTGAACCCGGTCGCGCTCGATGAGAATAGAATTTCTTATTGATTAAATTGACTTTAATAGTGGTTTTCTTTTGTTTAATTTATTCTGTTCTTAAAATTATTATTTCTAAAATTCTATTCGTCTCATTTGGCGCCCAACGTGGGCAACGTTGGATTTTTATTTTATTTTTTTTTTGAACAAGTGATTTATTTTATCAATTAATAAAATTGTTCTAAAGCGAAAATTTTGAAAGAAAATAATTTTGAATATTTGGTGTGTTGAAATATTGTTAAGTGTTTAATTTCGATACTTTTGATAAAAATTATTTTCGTTTGTTTGTTTGTATTTTGTCGCGCGTAACCTTGAATAAAACTCATGTCCAAACGTGCTTGAAAAACAACAATTCAGGAAATTGACGATTTTATTTGAATATTATTTTGTCGACGATTAATTTAAAATTAATTACGTCATTTTTTTGAAATTTCGTGAACAATTGATATAAGTTTTTTTACTGTCTGACAATTGGATTTGTACGAATTTTTGTTGTTGTTTTAGTTAATGACAAAGTTAAGAAATTTTGATTTTTAGTAAATGATTTCTCTTCATCAAAATTTTGTGTTGAATATTTCATTAATTTTTCAAGTGTAGAACAAAGAGTCATATTTTATTTTCTTGACAAGACTATGAGTCAGCTTTTGGATTTTTATGTCACCGTAAATTATTGAATTTAGTCAATTAAAGAGATTGCTCTTGTTGACGGAAACTGTTTTGTTCATTGATAGAATTTTGTTAACGCAATTTTATTGTTGAAAAATTTCTTTTAATGCAAAATTGATCAAGTTGACGATGGCTCGAGGCATGTTCGCAACTATTTGAAATTATTGTTGCATTGAATTTTGTTTTGATAATACAAGATCTTGCTCTTGTTGTCAAAAATATTTTGTTATTTTAAATTTTTTTTATGATTCAAGATTTTACTCTTGTCATAACATTTGATACTGTTTTTTAGAGATTTTGTCTGGAATGTTTTTTTTGTATAGAGACCGAGAAAAATTGGATTTTTCTTTGCACATTTAGATCTTGCGCTGCTGTCGGGATTTTGTACGGGAAGGAATTTATTCTTAAATTTCGATTAAATGATTCAAGATCTTGCTCTTGTCGTTAACGCGATTTAGTTTATTGTCATTTTTTTTGCAAGTTACTACGGAATTTTATTGTTTATTTATTAATTTGCAAGGAAGAATAAAGGAGAATTTTTCTTGACAGTTAGATCTTGCTCTGCTGTTGGGTTGTTTTTTTTGTTTTCGTAACAGAAAATTGATTTATTGAATTTTTTTGTAGTTGATCGATTTTGTTAATACAAGATCTTGCTCTTGTTGACAAAATAGTTGATCGATTCCAAATATTATTTTATTAATTCTAATGATTTAAGATCTTGCTCTTGTAATTGGTAATTTTTGTTAAATAAAACTTTTGTTTTATATAATTGTGAAATTTATTTTAATTTATTAAATTGCCTGACTGCATGATCTTGCTCAGCTGTCACGGGAAGTATTTTTGAACTAATCAGTTGTTTGAAAAAAAAAATTTTTGTTGTCTTGAATACATTGATTTTTTATTCTCTTTAATAATTGACAATAACAAACAGCTGATTGCTCAAATAACCAAAGTTACTTTGTGATCTTGTCTCGGGACAGAATATTCGAAATCTTGTTGGCGTGATCAATTATTGACATCATTTTGTTTTTTTTTGTCATAAATGTTTGTCAAAAATTTTGTATGTAAAGATTTTGTTCGGATAATGAACTGACAAAATATTGTCGTAATTATTATTTATGTTGTATTATTTAATTAATCTATTTTATTTACAGATTTCATTATTGTTTAAATTTATTATAAAATTATAATTTGATTTAAAAGTTGAATTGTGGTAATAATTTAATTTTTTTTTATTATAATAATTTAATTTTTTTTATTATGGTAATAATTTGATTTTTGTTATTACGGCAATGATTTAATTTTTTTTATTATTTAAAAATTATTTGGTAATTTCGACTTGGCTTGACGTTAAATAAAGATTTTTTTCCCTTCTTTTCGATAATAATTGAATTAAATTTTTTTTTATTTATTCGCGATGACGTCAATGTTCTTTCCTTTTCCAAGACGACCACCAAATAAAAACCAAATAAGAGGTGATGTCGAAACACCGATAATTGATCAAAATAATTCAGGCAATACATCGGGCAGTACCACCGGTTAACTGGATTTAACTGTGTTAGTTGGGTGTGAAGATCAGATGAGTCGAAATGAACATAATATTTTAGAAACGCAAAATGATTCGACTTTGCCAAATGCGGGAAGTTTACCAGATCCGAACGCGGAAAATTTAAGATCGCTATCGCGAAATAGTACAGGAAGTCTTCGCGGTTTCGTAATGGGATCTGCGATCGGAAGGGGATATAGTAAATACGGTACCCCCCCCTCTTTTCATTTCATTTGTTATACATCGCCGAATGGACTCGTTGGAAGAGGCAGTGTTTGCATTGACAACTAAATGCAATCAAGTTCTAAATGTAGTAAGTTCTCGGGGTAATTTACGTTCCGAAAGGGGAGAAGCTCGAATAGCAGAACAATCTTTTTCATTTGACGAAGAATTAGTCAATATTCATTCGCGTAAAAGTAAACAACTGCAAATTAACCCTCGAGCTTCGACTGATCATACTCGAAATGAACAATTATTTCAAGATCGCGATGGTTTAAATTTGGGTCGACAAGACGAACAATTCGGAAATGATTCAAGACACGTACGTTTCGTAGGAGCTCCTGGATTCTTAAATGAGAATTCTCGATCTATCAATGACGGAACGGGTGGCGCTGGGAACTCGCGTGAGAACATAGAACCGAATAATAATAATAACGTAATTCCTCGCTTGATCAAAGTAATGAGTAAATTCTTGGAAAATATCCTTCCCTAGATCAGAAAAAGATCCAGAACAACTTTTTCTTATTCTTAAGGACTATCTAAGTACGAGCGGTATAGATAAGAATTTATTTGTTTCATGTCTTTCAAAAATATTTGATGGACCATATAGATCTTGGTATTTCGCTATGAATAGGGCGTTAAAAAGGACGACGCCGACCTTCTTCTCGAAGTTCGTGATCTAAAGGTAGAAAGAGCGGAAAGCCTAGCAGAATTCGCATGTAGAGCTCGTTTAGTATTTGAAAGAATGCAATACCCTCCAGGATTTAGAGAACAACTTAAGCAAATTTTGTCTAAATTTAACCCTCGGTTAACATTTGAAATTTTGAACTTACCTTTAAAGAATTACCAGGAATTTCTACATTATGTCAATGAATGTAATTACATTTTCAATCGTTCATCTGACGTTCATAAATCAAGACTAAAGCCTAGAACAGATTTGTGTGTTACAGATCAAGTCGATTTAAATGATGATCAGTTAGATGATGTCCAATCAGATTCTTCTGAAAACCACTCTGATTCTAATCAGGAAGTTAGCCTAAAAGTTTTACAAAACCGCGAGTCTAAACGTTTTATGAATGGACCTAAATCTCGAAATGATCAATCTTTTAATAATCAGAGATTAAATCAAAATCTTAGGGACTTTGATAGATCTATTAGTCAGTTAAAAACGGTAACCAATTTGGAAGCGTTACAAAACAATGCAGCTGATAGGGATTCTTTAAAGTTTGATAAAAGGAAATTCGTTTGTCAAAATTGTGGTCAAATCGTCACACAGTTCCCTATTGTAAATCAAAACCACAGCTTGTTTGTTGTCTCTGTCGTCAAGTGGGACACACTAATACTAATTGTCCTAATAACCAGGAAAACGACAAGTGCCCTCAGTAATTGATCCTCCAGTTATTGAAACAAAGGGCAGGTCAGAGGAAAAAGAAAAATTTAATTTCTCATTTAATATAGGTAAAACCAAGGATTAGATCAAGCTTATTTTCTTTCTTTGAGTGTTGAACGGATTAAAGAATTGGATCTGACTGCTTTCCACCTTGAAACCCCGCCTCAAGAGTTGTTTAGGCTTAGTCTATATGCCAGTGATTCAGTTTGTTCTTCAGACTTTGAAGATGAGCTCCATGATCTGGTTTGTAATGAATTAGAAAAAGAAATAGAAAATCTTGTCAGTTTATTGACAATTGGTAGTAATGAGTTAGGGAAGTTTAATCCTGTAAAGGAGGTCGATTATGGGTGATTGAGGACTTGGAAGTCAATTACAATATCTTTCCCCTGATTTTACTTCTAAAGGAGGAGTTCAGTTAGGTGGTGGATCAATTGTTAAAACCAAAAATAGAACTTCTTTTGTGATTGACATGGGTGATGTTTATTGTAAATATTTATGGTAAACATGCGTATTCATATCGCAACGTTGTTCAGGTTTAATTTTCTCCAGAGTTTTCAATGCAGAAACCTTCTCGATATCGAGTTCTTAAATTTGACAAAGAAAGTTTGATTTTAGAGTCAAAGTACTAGACACAGTTTTTTATCGTTGGGGAATTCCGGAATCGATCGTAACCGATAACGGGAAAAATTCATAAATAAAGATGTCAAAGCGTACTTGTTGGCCAGAGGCGTGAGACATATCACTACCCCGTTAGCACATCCTCAATGTAATCCGATCGAGCGTGTAAATCGAATTATAAAACCAATAATTTTCAGTTTAAGATCATAGAGAATGGGACGAAAATTTGTCGAAGATACAGTTTGCCTCATACAGGTACTCGTGTCTTTCCGTTTTTCTTGAATCACGGTCGCGAGGCTATAGCTAAGCGAAATTTAAAATCAACAGAGACCGAAGAGAGCATTGACGAACTTGCCGATGACGCGACTAAGGCTTGGATTGATCATATGAAGATCATTGACGAATACGTCACAAAATTGAGAATAAATTACAAATTTATTCTGAAAAGCGACTAGCCAGGTCGAATGCTGATCGAGAAATGTCAGTTGAACTTAAGGTGGGCATGAAGGTTTATTATCCGAATAAAAAGCTTAATAATAAAGCAGAAGGTTATTCTTCGAAGCTGGCTCACCGTTACTTAGGCCTCGTTTTAATTTGAAAATTTATGGTCTGGGTACAGTCCAATTGACAGATACAGTTGGTAAAATTGTTGGCAAGTGTTAAGTTTCGAATTTGAAAATACTACGTCGAAGTTTGCGATTGTTGTAAGATTGTTTTATAGATCGATTGTAAGCGAAGACATCTTGCGGAATCATCAACCTTGTTCCGGGGAGATCACATGAATTCTGGTCTGACTGAATCGCTTGTTGAGTTCAAATAGCTTCGAATTTTGAATTAGCTGAATCATCAGATGTACGAGAGAAATTGGATCAACTCGGGGAGTTAAAGAAAATATCGACGACCTGATGTGGGATCTTGATCAGCAGGTGATCAACTATCAAGCTTACATTGACTCGAGGGACAATTACTTGGATGACGGCGTTTCCGTTTATTCCATGATGTCTACCAAATTGAAGTTTGATGATCAACTGGTTGGAAAGCCACATCATAGGCTCAGGATCTTATTGACGAGATTTAATCGAGAAAACCCAAACTAGTTAATCTCACAAGAACAATCAGATTGACTCTGCAACAAATTGATGCTGAGTATCTCCAAAGGAATGTGTTTCCATGAATCAGGGAGCCGAGGACTGTCGAGGGAAAGATTTTAACGTCGACGGATGATCATGCGGCTGTCATTGCTTTTGCAGTAAAAATGGAGCCCTTCTCATACACCTTGAAGAATGTTCCAACTTTCGACGAGGCTCTGGAAAAACTCGGAGTGTCAAAATTGATCATTCAAGAGTATCAGTCTTCACCAAATTACATGACTAACTACAAAATTTTTTCCGATAAGTTATTGAATGGGCTTATTATCAGAACGGCAGAATTGCAGATCAGAAAGAGGCCTGGATCTTATTGTGTCTGTGGTGCTGACAGATTCGAAACCAACGACTACATCTCCCCATATGTTGATTGACTTTGTCTGAATTATACAACGATGCCAAGAAAATCAATTTTGAGAGATCAGATGATCAAGGAGGCACAAGCACAAGAACTTCGACGCAAGGTCAACGATAGTTTTGCATTAAATCGAACTAGACCAAATTTTTGACCAAGGAGAATGCTTTGGTTGTTATAGAAAACCCTGCAAATTCAACTGTTTCTGGACTTCATCAATTGGCGAAAGTGAAATAAAAGATAGTTGACTACACCTTTTGCTAATTTGACACTTGATAAAGTGATGAGGCTCAGACCGGAATCAGCAGATGGAGAGGAATATTGGGTCATCGTATCAGCGTCAAGTTGGATGCATCGAATGATCATAACATCTTTGTGAATAGGAACTTTTACCAGAGAAACAAAATATGCTTGTGATTTCGATATTGATCTTTTGTATACTTTTCTATCATTGTATTGCATTTGTTGATGGTCTAATTTGCGTTGCATTTTCTTTGATAAAATATTTCGACTAAATAAGAATCAATTTTGACCAAGGGCACTACCAAAGTTTCCTTTTATATTATTTATCTATTTAATGTAACTTTTAATTTCTTTTTACAGATTATTATTACTTCATAGAAAAATTTTGTTTTTTAATATGGCCTTGGTAACATTGATATCTTATTAACCCAAATATGACATTTCTTAGTTAACTGAACAGGAAACTTCCAGGAATGTTTAAATATCTTTATTTTTTAAAGCAAGAATAATATTAATCTAATTTTTCTTACAGACATTAATCACTATTATTTTACTTGTCTTATTTTGTATTGATTATCAATTTAATTGTTCCAGATTAATTAATTGTTTTTGTTTTAGTTTCAAATTCTCATTTTCCTTGAACTAACGTCATCTCTGAAGGGGGAGAACGTGACGGGAAAGTCATTCTGACGTTATTTCAAGCCATATATTGATTAAATATCTTTTAATAAAGGTAAGGGTTGTAAGGCCAATAGTTCGCCCCTGCGACCTTACATCGATTGAAGCGCCAATAATTCGATCAATTGACGCATTACCAAATTTTCAAAAAGAGCACGTTACTCTTTGTTCGACCGTATAGAAGCTTTGATTACTTTTTGTATGTGAATGTTTGATTTTAAATTTGTTCGACGAAATTTGTTAAATTGAGAGTGAACGACAAGAGTCGATATTTATTCAAAATTGCACGTAAGTGATTAATGTTTTCTTGATCTTGTTTAATAAATCATGTTCCTGGAAGTCGCTTGATATTTATTTTTATATTATTTTGTTAGGGTTCCCAAAACGGTACCTACCCTGTGATCTTTTGCTTATTTTAAATTTTGTGTTTTGTTAATTTCTTAAAAATTAACTGGCGTCCGCGTATTTATTATTTTACTTGTTGGCAAATAGAGCTCCAGCAACTCTGAGCCCGGTCGCGCTGGATGAGAATAGAATTTCTTATTGATCAAATTGATTTTAATAGTGGTTTTCTTTTGTTTAATTTATTCTGTTCTTAAAATTATTATTTCTAAAATTCTATTCGTCTCAATATAATCAATTTCATTTATTTGTATCGGTTTTCCGTCGATTAAAATTTTACTATTTTTCAGTACGGCTTCAAATTTTCGGTCCCTAAGAAGTTCAACCTTTTCTCCCATGATTTTTCTTAATAGTCTTTCTTCTTTAGAACAGTCCTTAGAGATAGCAATATTTGATGTTTTAAACTGCTTTACATTACTGAGGATAGTTCTCACCAATCTTGTGCCGTTAAACTTGATTAAAATTGGACGAATTTTTCCGTCAGATTTTTTACCTAATCTGAAAGCATCGTCAATAGCGTAATTTGGGATCGCAATTTTTACTTCCTTGAATATATCTGCAACTAATGTATATACATCTGTATTATGTTCCTCCTCTTCAGGGCAGTTGTACATCACGATATTATTTGCCCTTAGTAGAGAACTGAAAAATTTATTGTCGGTTTCCAAACTTTTCAATCTTCCGTCCATCTGATTGCATTTTTCAGCCGTGATGTTAGCGATTTCATGAATAGCTTGGACATCCTTCCGGAGTTCCTTATGTGATTCAGTGAGTTTGGTGATTTCTGTAGTTAGTTTGGTTAAGGAGTCCACCACGTTTTTGTTTTTATTTGCCAGGCTTTCACAATAACCTTACGGAAACACTTCACTAACAAGTTAATAATAATAGGGTCAGTCCACTGACTTTCGTCTGGGAAGTGTTGCGGCTATATTTTTAAAAAATCTGGTTTTAAAATATTAAAAACCAGAAGAATTCCCGAGTCCATCAATCATAATATTATGCTCTAAATTTTATTCATCTAGATTTTATGATTAATAAAAAGTTGGACGTTCCCAGAGTAATTTTGTAACCTGAAATTTTACTACGGTGGTCCTCAAGAGTCAAGAAGTTTCACAAAAATGTCAAAGAAAACTGCTAATGCTATCTTATTCTATGCTTTTTACACTTTAAAACTTATTTTTGATCGAAATCCTATTTGTTCGCTTGTTCAAAATAATCCAAAAACAGTTAATTAACAACACTTAATATCTGTACTGCGCACATATCTTTAATTAAAAATTGTAAAATACTATTAATTAATTTACTCTCCTTTGGCATTACCCAGAGTTTTTGATAACTGAACACTTTCAAATGCTCTTTTAAGTTCATCGAGATTTTTATCCAAATCTGGCTTAACTTTTTCAGTTGAAAAGCAACTAACAACCACTTTGTCCATTGCCTTGCAAGCAGTTACAAAGGGAATTGGTGCAAAATAACCCACATCTTTATAAATCTCGGAATTGAGAAGAGCATCAGAATTTTTTATCATTTTTCGGCAGGCATTGCTCTCAAATATTTCTCCATGGTAAATTTTTGGAATTACTTGCAACTTTTTTGGCCAAACTAATGCCTTCTCTCTTCCAACAAGAGGAACTAAACCATCCCAAAATAGATGGTTTACGAAACCTTGAAGCAGATGAAGCTCAGGAACGATACATTTCTCAATAACGAGCACATGATCTTCTTCTTTTAGAAGGGGAAGTTTCACTTTACTGTGAAAATATTTGGTATTTTTTTTATTTCCACCAAATTTCATGAAATTTTCAAAATCACTTTTCAAATCTCCATAAGATTTTAATTGAAAACATTCTTTATTTGTAACATGACATTGAGTTTCACAAGGCATATTCTCATCTTCGTCACAATTGTCAGTTGTCACTTTCTGAATCTATACGAGAAATTTCATGTCTTTTAGCGTAATGAAACAATAAGGACAAGGATATGTAGCTGAAGCTGTTTGTTGGCCGTTGATGATTAAGATCATTTTGAAATCGGCAACTAATTTAAAAGGAATGTCATTAACCTTCGTTAAGTCAAAAAGTGTTTGCATATTCTCATAAGTCTCTTTGATGGAAGGAACAACGCACAAAAGTATCAATTTCTTCACACTTGTAAGTTTAGCATCCTTACTGATTGACCCACCTTCCGAATTGAGAGTTCTCTTTTGTTTTTTTTAAACCTTCCTCAGAATCAGCTAGTTCATCATCACAATAATTTTCTGGAAGTACCGTCAAACTCATTTAAAAAAAATTTTGACCTCCATCTAGCATAAGTTTTACAAGAACTCCATTTGTAATACCACGTTTTACCATGACAGCTTCTAACAATTCTGTGGCATCGGCCCATACAACCGGTCTTTTCTCTTTAAATTTTTTTTCAGCATCAAACTCGTGAACATCATTTTTATATATATTTTTCAACTGTTTTAAATGGTCAGAAGCATGATTGCGATAAAAGCTTGGAACGCTTTTTTTACCCGCATTAGACCTTAAAAAATTTGTAATTTTTTTCATTTCTTTACCTGATGCTCCTGTGCTTTCTCCATAATTATCTAAATTTTCAGTGTTGAAAACAATCTTTTCTTCTTTTTTCGGATTGACAGTAATTTTCATTTTTCGACCTGATGTACTCAAATCAAGCGATACATTCTTGGTATTTGATGAAGAACCACTACTAACCGAGTTCTTGTTTAGGTCAAGTTTCCTTTTTAATATTGATGATGCAATTTGCTCCTGTTGCTTCAAAGGAAGTTTTTCAACATTCTGCATTATATTGACGCAAGCTTTTATTTCGTTACAAGAATGTCGTATACCTTTAGATAATGTCTGATAACACTTGTCACAAACTTTAATAGCTGAAGTATTAACACTACTCCTAATTTCCTTAATATTTTCTACTAAATTTTGACTCGCACACAGGAAATTGCCATGGAGACCATTAGAAGCGGAAATGACAGTTAATATATTTCTTTTATGCCCACGACCTTTTACTACTTTTTTGTGAACCTTCGACCTACCCGTTAAACATATAAAGCAATCACATTTGTCATCATGGCCCTAGTATTTTTTGGTAAATTTATATCCAAATAATTTGGCATAACTGGCAATGGTCTTATAAAATTTTTATTATCGTGTTCAGTAACAGTCTGGCGGCATGTTCCACAAAGTCCAAGAGGAAATCTTGAATCAGAAGTTTTATAATTTTCATTTATCAATTTCTTAACAACATCTTCGTGTTTTTTCGTCATGTTAAATTCAGATGGATTTTTTTTACAAATAAGTTTTTGGCCACACGGAGCACAATCTTTTGTTCTATTTTCCTCGTGCCCACTTTTATAACCCATATTGAAAAATAATGTACAAAAGCATTACCAAACACACGACCTGAAGTTTTAAATAACAAATAAAATATATGTATATAGTCAATACTTACGTGTGACAAATGACAACCGAATACAATGTTGCGAGATCAGATCGAAATATCAATTAATTCGTTCGAGAAAGTGTGTATTTGTAGTGTCATAAAATATGTCGTTTTGAAGCTCAATGCTTTTACAATAAATATTTAAATATGTGTTCTGCTCAGTAAAAGGGACCTTACATCCAAAAAAATTAATTTTGAGATATTGATACCATTCTATCTAGATTCTTTCAATCGATAAAATTGAATTAATAAATCAAAATTAATTTTTTTGGACGTAAGGTCCCTTTCACCGCGTCAGGACACATATGTTTATCATTTTAGAAGTCAAAAAAGTAAAATAGCCATTTCCTTAATATCACTCTTATGGTGGAATTCACAATTTTATTAAATTTAAAAGTAATTGACATTCAAATTTTCTTTTTTAAATTAAATTCCAATATGAACTTAACTTCTAAAAATGATTTAAAATGTTTTTTGGTTATTTTAAAAATGCGAACAAGTAGGATTTCGATCAAAAATAAGTTTAGAAGAGTGAGATGATTAGAAGAAGATGGCATTAGCGGTTTTCTTTGACATTTTTGGTAAACTTCTAGACATTAGAGGACCACTGTATACACCTTTTTAAACATCGTTTTTTCCTTAAAATATTTAATGTCATATAACAGAACTTACCAAAACAATAAATGATTTGACGCAGAAACAGAAAACGATAGAATTATTATTGAAATATATTATTTACAATTAATTAAACGTAATTTCATAATTTTTTCGTGAAAAAATTTCTCGATTTTTTAAAGCCTATGGTGTATTCCACGTCAGTTCAACACAACAATTTTTACTAGGTTTTGGGATTCAGTTGAGATTGGGTACATTATATCCTCTGGTTGTAATAAACAAAATCCCCAAGCGGTTTTAAAAAATTTCAAAAATTGACGGACATATTGAATTTTCAATTTTTTGGTACTTTTTTTGAAAATTCTATATCTTTGGTTCTTTTTAACGAATTTTAGTTTCTGACCTCTTAATTTGTTCGTATTAAAGTAAATTTTTATTAAAAAATTTAAAATTAAAAAAATTATTATGTTTTCGTAAATCTCGTTGTGTTCATTTAATTAACACTTTGATTCCTCATAGAGATGTTAATAACAATAAAGTAGAAATTTTGAACAATTATTCTCAATTGCTGTAATATTTTTTTCTCTTTATTTAATACTTCCACATAAAAAAGATTTCTTCACGATTTCTGTTTTTTAAATATCAATAATTTCTTTATTTCTAATCGAATTAGCTTCAAAAATAGATCAATCGAAGCGTTTTTTAATGCTCTACAAGATGGTGACTCTAATTTTAAAGTTCTTTCTACATTTTTCAACAAAATTTTTAAAAAAGTCTTAGTTTCCAAAATTTTTTATTTTTAAAAGTTTAATATATCCGGTAAATATGAACGAAAAATGTTCATTGAGGACTCAAAAGATGCGTCTAAAAAAACTCTACAAAATTAGACAAACACATTTATAGGTGTCCTAACATTTTTCTAAAGTTATGGGCAAAAAAGTTTTTTTTGAAAAATAAAAAATACACTACCGTCCGAAATTGTGCGAACGCTAACATCTCGAGCTATTAAAAAACACACCCGCACAGAAACAGTGATAACTCGGTTAAAAATGAAGCTAGATGCATTTTTAAATTGCATTGGAAAGCTTATTAAATTTCCAATGAAATGCCACTATTTTAAGTTGTATTGCATTTCATTGGAATTTAATGCAATTTAAAAAATGCATCTAGCTTCATTTTTAACCGAGTTATCACTGTTTCTGTGCGGGTGTGTTTTTTAATAGGTCGAGATGTTAGCGTTCGCACAATTTCGGACGGTAGTGTAAATAGTTAAACTTTTTAAATCTATCTCAAAGTAGTCTCATTTTATGTCCGCAGGTTAGACCTACAATTTAAAAAAAATTCAGCTTAAAAGCTCTTTATAATTTGGAGATATTTATGAAGATATGATGTTTACACACACAAACACACATACGGGTTGACATTTTTCAAAAATGTCATTTTTGAACTCCTGAGGTCAAATAACATAAAGATATGGGAAAGAACTCCTGAAATGGACCCTTATTTTCTTTTGGTTAATGAAAATAAATGATACTTATATATTTTGATAGTCCATGATGTCACTAATAACACCTCCAAACGATTTTTCAAAATTTTAGTTTTTTAATTTTTATAAACAATTAAACTTTTTTGTACCGTTTTAGAAAAAATTCAATTTCTCGAAATTGGCTAAACCGATTTCAATGAAACTTGTATCGTAACTTGTATTGAAGAGAACTAAATTTTTTCAAATTTTTAATTGTTTATAATTATTTATTTTAGTCAAAGTTAAGAAATTAACACAATTTTTTAAAAAAGTACGTTGAATTTTTAATTCTATTACTGCAGATGACCAGAATCAATTAAAAATCATGTAATATGTTCTCTAGATCAAAAATAAAGAATACAATTTTTTTTTCATTTGTTATATAAACAATATTAGTTAACAAATAGTTAACTTTGGTTCCTCTGAACCAAATTTTTTTTTCACATTTATATTTTTTAATGTCGGCTCATTTTAAGAATATATGCCCTTTTTTGATAAGCAAATTATTTCAATTGTTATAAACAAATAAGCCTACATTAAAAAATATAAATGTAAAAAAAAATTTTGGTTGAGAGGAACCAAAGTTAACTATTTGTTAACTAATATTGTTTATAACAAATGAAAAAAAATGTGTATTCTTTATTTTTGATCTAGAGAACATATTACATGATTTTCAATTGATTCTGGTCATCTGCAGTAATAAAATTAAAAATTCAACGTACTTTTTTAAAAAATTGTGTTAATTTGTTAACTTTGACTAAAATAAATAATTATAAACAATTGAAAATTTGAAAAAATTTAGTTTTCTTCAATTTAAAAAAACTCATCGGTTAAAAATTGTAAGCTCTAGACATTTTTGAACAGTAAATTGTAAAAAAATCCCACTGTGGCGTCGCACTGTGAGCATTAGATACCGAGAAAGCTCGCGCACGGCGAGACTAAAAATGATAGAACTTCTAAAATTTTATAGAGTTCCGGTTTGTTATTTTTGCTATGGAATCATGAAAAGTTCCTCTTTATGATGCTATAAAAAAGTGACCAAAATCGATTGCGAACATTGTTTATTTCGACGCCTCCCATTCATATAATGCTTATTTAAAAACGAATGCAAGATGATTCTTATTCACTTTTTGGCGCAAGACAATGCTTATTCGATTTTCCGTGCAATAAAATGCTTATTCACAATTCTATGCGAAAATGTACATTCTGAAATTAGCTTATTCTATGAATTTTATAAAATTTTCAATTTAGTATAATTTATAATTGCAATTGCTTAAAAAATATTTTTTAATATGTGTGATAGGATCCGTGTTTAAAGTTTCTTATAACAATAGACACGTACTGAAATTCTCAGATATTGATTTGCAATTTAATATTAATAGGAAGATTTAGGGTTACATTTATTGTTCTGTCAGTGGCAATTGTTTTGCACACAATTTTGAATAAGCATTTTATTGCACGGAAAATCGAATAAGCATTGTCTTGCACCAAAATGTGAATAAGAATCATCTTGCATTCGTTTTTCAATAAACATTATATGAACGGGAGGCGTCGATTTATAACAATAATAATTAAAAATATAATTTGTTTAAACAAATTAAACTTTTTATTCATATTATATTTTTTTCTGGATAGTACATTTTCTAATCTTTGTAACGATACAAGTTTCATTGAAATCGGTTTAGCCAATTTCGAGAAATTGAATTTTTTCTAAAACAGTGCAAAAAAGTTTAATTGTTTATAAAAATTACAAAAATTAAAATTTTGAAAAATCGTTTGGAGGTGTTATTAGTGACATCATAGACTATCAAAATATATAAGTATCATTTATTTTTTTTAACCTAAAGAAAATAAGGGGACCACTTTAGGAATTCTTACCCATATGTTAAAAAATCGAACCTGAAACATTTTGGTATTACATTTTTCCGTTAGAGTATTAAAAAGATCATATTTCTGTTCTAGAGTTAGTAATAACTCGTATTTTCATTAAAATTCCATCTATTATCGCGCGGCATTGAAAAAGCACGCTACAGCGTTACGCGCAGATATGTTTTATTTTTTTTCTCAAAAACTTTTGGCTGTCCCACGATGAAACTTGCAGGACAAGTTTAGCACATTTGTGGCTACATATGGTAAAAAAACGAAAAAAATTGAAGGTAGCATATTTTTTTCTATGGCATTTTAAAAATTTAAATTAGATGTTCAAATAATTAATTTAAATAATTTTTTCAATTTTAAATTTTTAAATAAAAATATACTTTAATACGAACAAATTAAGAAGTCAGAAACTAAAATCCTTTAAAAAGAACCAAAGATATACATGAAAAAATGTAAGGTGCACCTTTCAAAAAAAGGTTTTGGCTCGAAATGATCCATCAAAAAACGAATAGCATCTGAGATTTCGGTGATTTTTTGGAACGTCCATGGCTTAAAGATTTTGTATAACGCTGAAAATGATGGTCAAGTTTCGTCTAATAAAAATACAGTTCTGTCACTTTCTGAGACATGGACTACTGCTGAGAAAATCAAACCACCGAACAACTGGACTGCGAGCGATTGTATTGTTTCACCTGCAGTTAGGGAGCGCAGCACTGGGCGTTCATCTGGAGGTCTAGCGGTAATTTTTAACTCAAATTTGAATTTAAAAATTATAGAAAAATCAACTTATTGGCTTTTTGTTGAAATTACAAAAAATAATTTTAGTTTTGTTCTTGGTTCGTTGTATTTTAAACCTACTTCTGACATATCAGTTCTGTTGGAATTGTTACAAACAACTATTGATGAAGTATTTTGTAATTATAAAAATGTCCCGATATTGATAGGGGGTGATTTTAACGCGAGGTTGGGCTTGTTGAATGATTTTGAGCAAATTGCTGATTTTAATTCGGAATTAAATTGTAAACGAAATTCTGTTGATAAAACTGTCAATAAGCGTGGCCTTGAATTGTGTGAGTTTATGAGTGTGAACGGTTTCATAGTATTGAATGGTAGATCACGCGGTGATGAAAAGGGTAATTTAACGTTTGTAGGTGGCAATGGCAGCAGCGTCGTCGATCTTGCATGGATCGATATTGCTCATTTAGAATCGATTAAAGATTTTTCGGTTAATTTTTCAATAGTTGATTCAGATCATTTTCCTATTGAGGTCATATTTAGAACCGAATTTAAACAAGATCGAGACGATAACGCTGTAACTGCTGTGCCTGAGAAATTCTCAGAAAAATTAAGTTGGGATTTAACTAAAACAAATGATTATATTAATATTATGGAAAGTCCTGATTTTTTGCCACCCCATCCGAACTCTTATTTGCGAACTACTGATATGCAAAATTCTTTACTATTAAAAAGAATTAGTGAAGCAGCAAAACAATCTGGTATGGTTAAAAAAATTAATTGGAATAGTACAAATAAGTATAAGAAACCGTGGTATGATAGAGAACTCTATAATTTAAAGAAAGAAATTAAAATTAAATCTAAAAAAAATTCTATTAATTTAGGTTTTAATTCTGAAGAACGGAACTCTTTTAACAAAATGAAAAAAATGTATAGAAGCTTATTATATAAAAAAAGAAAGGAATATGAAGAAAACATTAAAATCAAATTTATAAACTTAAAAGATACAAAAACTTTTTGGAGTACAGTTAGAGCTTGCCGAGGGGGTGGCAATTTCAACAAAAACCCTATAACAATAAAACAATGGGAGGATTTCTATGCTACTATTTACCCGGCTAGAGTTAATTTGGATGTAAGTCTTTTCGAAAAGTGTGACCCTGAGTTGGATGGAGAAATCTCATTTGTGGAAATGCAAGCTGCGTTTAATAAGAGTAAAATTGGAAAGGCTCCGGGACCAGATGGTATTGGAACTGAATTTTATAAAAATTTACCTTCAGAGTGGTTATTGTTTGTTCACTCTTTTTTTAATAACATTCTGGAAACGGAGCGAGTTCCTCTGGCTTGGTCACAAGCGCTTATTACATTGATTCATAAAAAAGATGACAGATTCGATCCAAATAACTATAGAGGAATTGCTCTTTGCAATAATATCGCGAAAATCTTCACACAGATAGTGGCTACTAGGTTATCGGCCTGGGCTGAAAAAAATCGGCTGCTTCCAGAATCGCAAAATGGTTTTAGAGCGGGAAGGAATTGCATTGATAATGTATACGCCTTGCAATCTGCCCTACACCTCAGATTAAGAATGGCAAATGCATCTGCATATGCGGTTTTTATTGACTTTCGTCGAACCTTCGACTCTGTGTCTCATGTTCTTTTATGGCAAAAATTATATAGCATTGGTGTTAGCGCCAAATTAATTAGAATAATAAAAGCATTATATGATTATGCCTCTTTTTTTATTAGAGTCGGAGGTGAGACATCTGGTCCGGTTGATGTGACGGAGGGTGTGTTGCAGGGCGAAACTTTGAGTCCTCTTTTGTTTATACTTTTCATTGCAGATTTCGAAAAAAAACTCAGGGTTGCTAATAATGAAGGGATTAATATTAATGGGCATGCGGACCTGCTTTTATCATTATATGCTGACGACGCTGTTGCGATAGTAAATACAGCTGTAAGAATGCGTAAACTTTTAAAAACTATAGAAGAATATTGCGAATGTAATGAGTTAGAAATTAACACAACTAAAACCGAAATTGTCCATTTTAGAAGGGCAGGCAAAGCAACAACAGAGAAATTTTATATTAAGGGGAAACTGATTAAAATTGTAAATTCTTATAACTATTTAGGTGTACTGTTTTCTTGTTCTTCTTTGGGTAAAAAGGCAACTGAAAATGCGATAATGAAAGCTAATCAAGCATTTGGGGCTGTGAAACAAATTATACATAATGGGAAAATCGACTCATGGGAAGCTCAATGCAAACTATATTATAATATTGATGTAACAACAACCCTGTATGCTGCGCATATTTGGGGGCTGAGATATTTGTTAAAAATTGAGACTGCACATACTACGCACTTCAAACAGTTATTATCCCTCCCAAAATGTACTTTTAATGCTGTTCTTCGATTAGAATTAGGACTGGTTAGCTTGGAAATTAATATTTTTAAAGTGGCTTACCTTTTTGTAATAAAAATATTGAAAATGGAGGATTCTAGAATGCCGAGGATGTGCCTTATGCGTCAAGTTGAACTTATGCAACGTTCAGAAGTTGCACTTGAATATAATTGGGTTGCCCAATTTAACATTCTTTTAAATAAGATTAACTTGTCAAACCTATGGTTGACTCTTTCTTCAGAAGAGTGGTTAAAAAATCTAGATTTAGCTTTGAATCGGTATGAAAGATATCTAAAGTTTTCGGATGTTTTAAGATTTGAACTTTCTAACTCAAGAATGGAAAATGTATTGAGATCTCTTGAAGATAAAACTGCACTTTATTTACTGAGACGACGTAATTTTTATCTAACTAAAATTTTTATGCAATTAAGACTGACAAATAAACATTATTTTAGATTTTCATATGTATAAGGGTAATTCGTACAGCTGGAATCAGGAATCAATTTGTATGATTTGCAACTTGAAAGAAAAGGAAACTTTGTATCATTTTTTGTTCGTTTGTCCAATATACAATAATTATAGAAATTTTTATTTGAAAAGGTTAGAATTAAGTAATGAACACAGAGAAGCGTTGACTCAGATGTGTAATGTATCCGATGATGAGAGTATTAAGAAGATTTGTTTTTATATAATAAATAGCCTGTTGTTGCGTGCTTTTTCGTTGAATGAGTGAAAATAAAATTATAAATTAAATATCACAAATCACAGTATTGTAATGCGGAATTCTTCTGCTACAAAATGTATTTTTATAGAGCAGAATAAATTGAATTGAATTGAAAAAAAGGTTTTCATATAAAAACAATAGGAAATAATAAGTGTGAAGTGAATTGAAAAGTAAAATTTTTAGACAGGGATAACAAATCCACCGAAAGGTACAGATACTGTCTCAAACATTTTTCCGTGTAGAATTTTCAAAGAAAAGTACCAAAAAAATTGAAAATTCAATATGTCCGTCAATTTTTGAAATTTTTCAGAACCGATATAAATAACTTATTATTAAAATTTGACGTATGTTTTGCTTCATTTACGAAATATGATTTTTTTACATTATTTACTGAACAAGGTTAATTATAGGACTTGAAGTTAATCAACCAATTTCACATCGCTCTGTTTCAATAATTCAAATTTCGTAAAAATTGAAGCAATTGATTAAAATTTAAGATTTTTAATATAAGAATAGAATAAATAGGGTAACATAGTCAAGGTCGGCCACCTTTTTGACTTGTTTATAACTTTTTTTTAAAAATGAATTTGGACAATTGACGTATATGGTTGAAAGTCCTGTTTAATAGGACCATCTTTTCTGTACAAAGTAAATTGATTGGTTTTAAAATGAAAAAGTTATAAAGATTTAAAAAAAAAATTTGTAGTCGAGGTTGGTCTTTACAGTCAAGGTCGGCCATGTTTAAAATTCAAAGGGCATTAATCGTTAAAAAATAAAATAACATGTTTGGAGTTACGGAAAATTGATTCTTTATTGTTTACAGTTTGTAACTTAATGAAATAACAAATTAATAAAAATAAACAATATAGAAAAATAAATATAAATAAAAAAAATTTTGCATTAAAATATTAATAAAATTAAATAAAAATATTAATAAAATGACCAATTATATTTTAATAGTTATACAGATTTGCAGTTTTTGCAAATGAAGTAGCTCGTCTTCATCTTTGCGCATTTTAAACACATAGTGGCCGACCTTGACAGTAAGTAACATTACCGAATATTGTTGTAACCATAAAGAAATACGTTTCGGGATTCGATTTTTTACTTTGTTTTTCTTTCAACCATGAGTCCCACAAATTTTCTGCATACTTGCCTTGACGTTTCAATTTGTTTTTTATCTTTTATTAACCACTTCAGCGGCATGGCGTTCCAATTGGCGTCGCATGAGTAGGTGACAGAAGCGGCAAAAAATGCGAAAATGGCGTTCCTATTTAAACTTAACTCCTAAATTCTGTAAACAAATTAAGTTTACCAAACCAAATGTTATTTATTATTTGAGATTATGAATCTTGAATGGATTTTCGAAAATTCAAATAGGCGGATTCAAAATTGTGAACTATTTTGGGTGAATATTGGAACGCCATTCGTAAGAAGTATTAAAAATTGGCTACATTAAAACCTTTTTAAAACCATTTAAGATCTCTAAAAATAATTTTTTCTTGTCTTATTCATCTTCATTTATCTCAAATAATAAATAACATTTGGTTTGGTAAACTTAATTTGTTTACAGAGTTTAGGAATCAAGTTTAAACAAGAACGCCATTTTCGCATTTTTTGTCGCTTCTGCCATTTACTCATGGAACGCCATGACGCCGAACTGGTTAATGGTTTTTCACATTATACACAAAACTTTTTTTGAGCTTTTGTACCGACGTCACAGAAAACACAATTTTCGATCCTCCGAAAATATAATTGAACAAAAAGTTAGGTTTTACTAAGACAAGCTTCATAAACATTACATTTAAAAATGTTATTATATTTTAAAAAAGATCAATTTTAATTATAATTCTTTTTAAGGAAACAAGAAAAATACTAAGTAGAGGAGAGGAACTAATGACTATGATTAAATTAGATATTGTTGAATGGTCTTTATACGAAAGTGCGCCAATTGCTTACGACGAATTCATTAGGAATTATGGAAAATTGAACACTCAACAGGTATGAAATTTTTCTAATTTAATTAAATAAAAAATTATTCTCATGTGAATATATATATAATTAAAATGAAATTGAATAGAAATTTTCAAATAAATAAATTTAATACATAGGTAAATTATAATTTATTTATAACACATAATAATTTTATCAAAATACAAATACAAAAGCACAATAATCTTAAGTTTCCTTTCCGTTAGCAAATTATCTGTATTCACCCAAACAGCACGTAAGCTTGTAGCAATCTCGCGGCTAGCTTGCCACGCAATATTGCCAAGCTTGCCGAAAGCTTACCTCAAGCTTGAAATGTCCCACTTGTCACAAGGTTACACTGTAAGTTTACCGTAAGTTTGCCTCAATGTTGCTCAGTAAGATTGCCGTAAGGTTACAATGAAAGGTTGCTGCAATTTTCAAAATTTTTGTATTTTATATATACACGCGTATTAACCAATAAAAAATATGAAAAAGCTAAAAAAAACTTAGAAATTTTTAGATTTTAAAATTTACAGCAATTTTTTTGTAATCTTGCAGCAACCTTATGGCATTCTTGCAGTAACCTTACGGCAATCTTACTGAGCAACATTGAGGCAAACTTACGGTAACCTTACAGTGTAACCTTGTGACAGGTGGGACATTTCAAGCTTGAGGTAAGCTTAGGGCAAGCTTCCCTGTCGGATAAGTGTCTTACGAATATACGACGAATTCGTTGTCAGTTCGTATAACGTTAGGATATTTGGATAATTAGGCAAAAACAATTAAAGAAAACTATTGAAATAAATAAAGGAATATCTAAGGATGAAATTGATATATTTTTTAGGATAAATTAACGTTAAATTAATGAGAAATTAATGTTTAAAGTAGGAAATGTCAGTTTTAGTGTAGGATGTATGTGTGTGTAAGATCGATATTGGAATAAACTGTTGATAGTTCGCCGCGCATTTTGCGCGACAGATGGCAGGGATGACATTTGTCCACGGCTATATATTACATGCTCCTTCCTCCTTCATAAAGAAAGCTATTTTTTATTGGTTGGTTAAGTTACACAAAATGGAAAAAAAATTTATATTTAAAAAATAAAACATATAATTCCAACCCTCAAAAGAAATAATGGATATTTTAGATTTGCATTCGTGTAATTAATTATTATTTTTGAGACCGAAAATTAATTTTATTAATTTTATAATTTAGAATAATTTACTACATATATGTGTAAGTTTGTGTTAAAATTAAATTTTTGTTAATTCCTTTGTTTATGTTGTAATGTTGCTTATTTTATAATGTGGTGAGGGATTCCCTCTAAACGTGTGTAAAGTCGTAACTTTTTCCAAGGTGTGTGACGGAGGGTTAAACAAAATGTAAAAAAATTATAGGGAAGAGTGGGGCAAACCGGACCGGTGGGTAAATCGGACCCCCCTTAATATTTCCGAAATGGCGAAATTGTCAAAAGTGCTATTTAGAAATATGAAACAACCTTGTGCAGTATACCTTATTTTTTCAATTTGACATTTTTTACTTTTGTTTGTGCAACGCTGGGAGCAAAAGTTTTTTTTTAGCTTATTTCTACACTTTTCTGAGTTTTTTCTTAAAGAAATTCTGAGGACGTCGTGTAATATTTCCAATTATTAGGTCTTGGGTTTTGAAGGTACACACCTCAGGAATATTTACCACCAAAAACTTTGATGAATTTGCAAAGCGTTTCTTTTTGACAAACATTTATTCTCAAAATGAGCCTGTGGGGCAAACCGGACCGTTTTCGGTGGGACAAACCGGCCATAGGATATTTACATTGAATTAAAGTTTCATAAAAATTATTTTTAAATAAAATGTTTCTTTCATTAAAATATTTACTTACAATGAAAAATAATTGTCTTCCAATGAGAATTGGACCCTTTAATATTGTTTCTCTGATAATGACAAACATTTTTATTTTTTTATTTAAAAAAATATTTATTTTATTAAATTTCAATCCCGAATTATTATTATCATTACTACAACCATTGTTTACATGATTCTTTATGTTTTTTATTATTGTAGATTATGTAAATGCAATATTATAAATAAAAAACCAAACGGACCGGTTTGCCCCAGGGGATGGGGCAAACCGGACCGTATGCAAAATTTTTTACAGTTAGCACAGCAACTAAACAATAAAAGATAAAGTATAGGTGTCTCTGGGAAAAAGTTGCGCAATTAAATGATCTTTCAAACAAGCCATCGAGAAATGAAATCGGTTGATTCGTTTAGTCACAAGAGTAAAATAACCGTTAGGGGGTCCGGTTTGCCCCACTCTCCCCTATTTAAAAAAAACAACATATATAGTCCCAACCCCCAAAAGAAAAATGGATATTTTAGACCAATAAAAAAATAAACAAACTTCTCCTACTTTTAAAATCAATTTTTATATTTGTTGCTAGATTTAAACAAAATGGAGAAAATGAGTTATATTTGAAAAATAAAACATATAATTCCATCCCCCCAAAAAAATAATAGATGTTTTAGACCAATAAAAATAAAAAAATATATCAATTTCATCCTTAGATATTCCTTTATTTATTTCAATAGTTTTCTTTAATTGTTTTTGCCTAATTATCCAAATTTCCTAACGTTATACGAACTGAGGACGAAGTGACGACGAATTCGTCGTATATTGGCGATTCAAACAGGTAAACTAGCGCATCTGGTGGCCGACTTGGAACTGCTGCTGGTGTGACTCTTTGTATTACAATGCGGTAAACTCCATGCACTGTAAAAAATCCTAAGGATATTACACAGACTAGGGGAAAAGTGACGCTTTAAATAAGGTTATGTTGCCACATTGAATGCGGCACTTTTTCCCTTGTCTGTAAAATAGCCACATTTAATGTGGGTAATATTCTTAGGATTTTTTACAGTGTGCGTTTTGACTGTTTGCATAAATTGTTTTTACAAAATTTTTAAAAATATTTCATAAGTGTGAATAAAAATTGAAATTTATAATTATAGATGAAAATAAATATGCCCGTTCACAACAAAAGAGTAACTGAAAACGACACAATTTCTGCGTTTGTTCTCTCTCGTAAGTTTATACTCGCACAGTTTTAGGTAAGCTATAATTATTTTATCACACAACCGTGTTGGCAAATTTCGGGATGGCACAATAGTTTTTTTTTAAATTGGACCTCAAACCCTGTACACCTGTACGAATATGAAATTAAAAAAATAAAAGTCTATATATATATCTTGTAAAGAGACATATAACCTGAAACTTTGAGTATAAACTTAAGACTTGTGATATAATCATAAAGGTTTGAAATAATTGCTGTAAAAATAATATGATCATTCACTTGGCCTTGTTTTTATTCCTAAATTCAATTGTTTGCGTCTTCAAATATTAAGTTGTATTCTGCGAAGATGGTTTTTATTATTTTTGAATGTAGAGCACTGAGAAACGCAGAAATTGTGTCGATTTTAGTTTCTCTTTTGTTGTAAAGGTGCATATTTATTTTCATCTATCATTATAAATTTCAATTTTTATTCACACTTATAAAATTACTTTTAAACTTTTTGTAAAAACAATTTAAGCGAACTGTCAAAACTCATGGAGTTCACCGTCCCAGGCGGAAATTTACCACTGGCATCGTACCGCGCCTGTACAGACGTCGGTAAGACTGTACTGACATTCGTCCGCGAGACAACCGGATCGGTGCAGGCTTTCTACTGGAACATGATAATGTGTTGTAGTGGCTGCGCGTCCGGCTCGGTACAAATTTGATGCCGCCGAACAACCGGCGTTGTACCGGCATTCGCCCGCTCTAGCAACCGCGGCGGGCCAAATATTCTTTCAAAGACGACTCGCTTCAGCGGACTGGCGTTCTACTGGCATTCGCCCGTCTACCCAGACTAAATTATATTTTCTATTGAAAAATAAAATAAAAAAACATTTCATTAACTATGCATGGTGCATGTTAATTAATATTTATTTATAGATCATTTACAGCATTTTTAACACATTCTACATTTTTTTTACACATTAAAATTCTAAACGCTCGCAAGTGGGATACGAAGCCCAAGCTATTCCTAATCGAAGCACCGAAGTCTAACACGCTAACCACTACGCTATTCGCTCGCATGCGGATCTGAGCATAATAATGTCGATATGTAATACCGCTACGAAGCAAACAATAAATAATAATTTTACAAATACTTGGGAATATTTTAGCATTTTACTCTCTAAATCTGAAACAGCGATAAGTATACAACTGATTCCAATTAGCGTATATACGCTGCGAATTAGTGAAATTTCGCTAAAAAATCAGTTAAATTTCACTAATTAATTAGCGTATATACGCTTTTTGGAATTAGTTGTATACTTATAGCTGTGAAACAGTAAAATTTCGCTTATTCAAATTTAGAGAGTATGAATATTATGTAAATAAATCTAGTGTTTTAAAACAATATTTAAAAATTTTTATTTTTTTAATTATTCTATTATTATTATTATTATATTTATTTATTATTTTTATTATTCATTTTTTTATATTTATAAATAATTATCTGTATACTTTATTTATAAATATTTAAAAAATTTGATTATAACAAACAAATTTAATTCTTTAATTTATTTGTTAATTAATAAATAAAAATATAATTAAAACCTATTTTTCAAATTCATTAATTTTTAAAATTAAATTTTATATTCTATTGTATTGTTAATTCTTTTTTTAATATTTAAACTTTAAACAATTCTCCTACAAAAATTTTTTACAATATAATAGATTAAAAATTTTTATTACTATAATTATTATTTTATTAATTTTTATTGAAACAATAAGACTATAGCTAAATTTTTGCATTGTAAAAAAACTATTTCTGAAAATTCTGAATAATGTGTTAATTAAAAAAAAATTATTTTAGAAAACATTAAATTGTTTTAGAAAAACAATGACGATAGCCATATTCTTATAGCATATTATTATTAATTGAAATCTTAATAATAAGAACATAAATGATATTAGTCCGCTGTCGGTAGAATGTCTGTACCGCTCGGGTTGTCAGACGGACGAATGCCAGTACAACGCCGGTTGTTCGGCGGCATCAAATTTGTATCGAGCTGGACGTACAGCCATTACAACACATAGTCACGTTCCAGTAGAATACCTGCACCGCTCCGGTTGCTAGAGCGGACGAATGCCAGTACAACGCCGGTTGTTCGGCGGCATGAAATCTGTACCGAGCCGGACGCATAGCCATTATAACACAGTATAAATTTTGATCCGGCGGTCGGATCCGTCTTTGTACCGCGCCAGCAGACATTAATACCCGAATCGGTACAGACTGCCTGTACCGGCATCAACTCTCCAAATCAATCGGCGCGGATCCTTGACGGATGGATGATCCGGCATTCGTCCGACTTTTCCGCCTGGGGTATTGTAATACACAGAGTCACACCAGCGGCAGTTCCAAGTCGGCCACCAGATGCGCTAGTTTAGCTGTTTGAATCGCCAATTCGTAAGTCACACATCCGACAGGGAATTGCCGTGCAAGCTTGGCAATATTGCGTGACAAGCTTGCCGCAAGGTTGCTACAAGCTTACGTGCTGTCTGGGCATTTATTTGTTTTACTTTTAAATGTCAATCTTGAATGGTTATGTTCTATATTATTGTGCAGTGCTACCGGATTGGAAGATTTTTCTTCAAATCTGAAGAAAATTAAAGGAATCTGCGACATAGTTTGAGTTTGAAAAATTATTGTCCAAACGATGATTTGTTGAAAATTTTGCAATATATCAAGTAATAATAAAAATATTTATAACATTTAAATAATATAAATAAACAATTTTTAAAGATAAATTATAATTTTTGTTCTTTAAATTATTATGATTAAAATAAGAAATGCAATAATTATTAATTATTATACTAATTGTTACTGATCCATTTATTATTTTGAAAATAAAAAATGTTATATTTTCAAATATTAAACATTAATTTTTGAATAATTTCAGATTCAAAATTGAAAGAATTCACCTATTAACTACATAATTAACTATTCTTGTTTATTATTTTCAAAAATGTTTATAACAGTTTTCGCAAGAGTTAAATTATTTTTAACCCTCTGTCTCACACCTAGGGAGGGATTCCCTCTACGGTTTCAGTATTTTTTAAATAACTTTTGTTTTCCTCATTGAAAAATAAAATCTGTTTCTTTACCTTTCGACAATTTATTCCTCAACACATTTCTAAAAAAACATTTAGTTTAAACATAATTAATATTTAATTATGAAGCTTCAAAGCCAGAAAAAACTCGAAAAAGTGAGGTTATGTTAAATAAAAATATCAAGTTTTCAAAACATTTTTTGTTCCACTGTTGGTTAATGGCAAAATTATATTATAAATATAATTAAAATAAATTATTTTATGATTTTTTTGCTTATTTGTTAATGTTACATTATTTTTACATGTAAAGTGTAATTCCTTCGAAGATTTGCATTCGTGTAATTAATTATTATTTTTGAGACCGAAAATTAATTTTATTAATTTTATAATTTAGAATAATTTACTACATATTTGTAAGTTTGTGTTAAAATTAAATTTTTGTTGATTCCTTTGTTTATGTTGTAATGTTGCTTATTTTACAATGTGGTGAGGGATTCCCTCTAAACGTGTGTAAAGTCGTAACTTTTTCCAAGGTGTGTGACGGAAGGTGATAAAATTGTTAATAATAATTCAGTTACTTTAATTATGTAAAATTCATTACAGGAATTTAATAATTTTAATAACATTCGTTGGAAGAATTTGATTCTTTTTATAAATAGGGTAGACTGGAGTAAACCCGCTCACTTTTTTCAGAACGGTAAAAACCTACACGGAAAAACTTTTTCAAGAGTCATTACTAAACTTATTCAAGAACTCAGGATATGGAAATAAAACAAGAAATGCTACAAAACCATAGATTGAAACATTATTTTAAGCTGTTCGGGGATAGCTGTAGTACATTTCTGGACTACTTATTGAATTTTTTTGAAAAAGTCCTGAACTGGTTTAAGAATAGAAAAATTTAAAATTGGCGAAAAAAATTTGCCCGCCTGAGTAGTCGAACTTGAGACCTCGAGACTCAAGATCGCTCCGCCTTATGCCACTCGGCTGCAGGGACGCGTTACGATACTTTAGTTTTAGATCGTTTTAAAGCGTTTAAAGCCAAGTGGCGCTGTATACCTATTGGTTACGCTTCGTCTTCTTTCTTAAATAGTTCGAGACTTTTTCAGGGCGCAGTGACTGAAGAACTCAGTCGCAGCGTCAAGAACAATTATTTCCAAACCATTAGAAAAACTCCTGAAAATTCTTGAATGACTATTTAACTTTTCTAAAAGAAGTTCTAAATTTTTCCCATATCCTGAGTTCTTGAATAAATTTAGTAATGACTCTAGAAAAAAGTTTTTCCGTGTAGCAAACTATTCTCTAAATCCAAGTTAATTTATATAATTTTAAAGCTTATGATTTCTACTAACAAAATAAAAAAGAATTTTTGATTTATCTGTTTTATTTTTACTTAGGGAAATTTTTTAATACACATATACCAAATTTCAAAATCACAATTTTCCAGGGTTAATCCGCTCACCCCTCGGGGTAAACCCGATCACTTGATTTTTTTAAGAATTTAAGGTAATCCCGACAGTTTTATTTTGTATGTATTAAATTTCTCCTTATTTACGTCTTCAGTATGATTTATTAATGATAAATTATGAGTTCTATAAACAGAAAATATTGGTTTATTAAATAATAAGTATAGGTTTCATGAATTGCAACTGTGAATTTAAATAATATTTTATTAAGAGAAGATTAAAATGTAGTTATAATTTTGGATATAATTAGTTATAGATTTTATTATTGATAAAATATAACAAATGGAATTCGTAATTTTAAATTGAAAAATAAACAATGATAAAACGTAAACTGAACGAAGACAGCAAACTTAGATTTATGTATTTTTTTAGCCAAAAAAGACAGCGACAAATTTTGATTATTTGTTTGCGTTATTTGTTATAACCGTTATAACCTAATAATTACTGATATAGACATGATTCTCTCAATGTTGCCAACAAATATTGATAGTTCGGCGCCATCTGTTGAAAAAAAATCGCCACAAATCGCGAAATGCGGGACATTTAAAATGTTAAATATTCAACTAATTATTTTAATTTAATTCAATTAAATTGTTAGGAAATGAATATTATTTATCTTTTAATAAATATTTTTAATATTAAAAATTTTATGATCGCCAAAAAAACACAAATACTATTAATACTGATTCGGCTTCCTACACAAATTTAATAAGTGAGCGGCTTTTCCCCGACTTCATGTGAGCGACTTTACCCCGAATGTATTTCTCACATTTCAGAATAAATTTAAATAAATCTTTTTGCAATCAAACAAAACTACATATATATTTCGAAAAAGGACATCCAATAGCATAAAAAAAATTTTGTCGAATAAATTAAGTCTCAAAAATAATAATCGAAAAACTTAAAAATCCGAATATCATTTTTTCTTTTTTGCACTTCTAAAAACAATTGACCGTCTCTGATTCTATGACGAATTCATGAAACTAAACGATAGTTCGTTAACATTAGTTGTATGTTAAGTACTATTCACAGTACAAATATCTCCATCATAAGTTGAGTTTATAGCATCAAATCGCTAGTGAGCTGGTTTACCTTGTGCGCGGGTTTACCCCAGTCTCCCCTAATAATAAAGATTTCTGAGGGTAAATAAGAAAAGTTTGAAGATTCATCGTTTTAATCATCTAGCAACACTGTTATTGTGTTTAATTCAATTTTAAACTTTACAACTATCATTTACTCTAAATTGCAAACTCTAAATAATGTAATTATTGTTAAAAATAAAATATTTTTTAAAATAGTTTTTGACAGACATAATTATTATTTGAAATAATTACTATATTATTTACATTATCAAAATAGTAATAAATTTTTATTTCATATAGTTTTTATTACTTAAAAATATTGTCTAATATAATGTTTATTTTATAAAGTTTTAACGTGTCTTACTTTTGTTTTTAATTAATACGTGATTCGTACACTGAAAAAAAAGTGCTGTTAAATCAAATAGCTCCATGCTATTGAATTTCCCGTTATTGATTCAATGACACATTTATTAATCGAACAGCATATTGCTTAAAACGAAAAAATGAAACTGTTTAAATTAACCCATTTAGTCCCAAATGTCCGTATTTCTTTGTACAAGTTTGAGCTTTCCGTTCTACGAGTTACGAATTTGGAAAAAATCGGGACATAGGTTTTCTTTTAGATTTAAGTGTCCTCTTTTAGAATCTGAAAGAAAATTTCAATTTCAATTTAATCATAAAAAGTTGTAATTGTTTAAACAAAAAAAAAGCAGTTTTTTAAAGTGTTTTTTGTCATTAAAATTAGATTATTTACTCGAATTCGGTTGGAAAAAATCCGGGACAAGAAAATATCGCGTCCAAAATGTTGGGACTATCAAATAGGCATAATGCCGAAATTTTTTTTTTCTAATTTCAAAATGGCGCCTCAAAAATGGCCGCCAAAATATTGAAATTTGGAAAAATAATGTTAAAAAATTTTAACATTTTTTTTCAACTTTTATGCTTTATTTTAATAAGAAAATGTTGTTTAAACAAAAAATATTGTTATCTGATATTATTTAACAATAATTTAAACATTTTTTATAAACAATTTAAAATCTGTGGCCCAAAATGGTAAACAAATTTTTAGTTTTTTCAATTCTCATTTATTTTTGCAATAAAAATGAATAATAAAAGTTAATAACTGAATTTAAACTTTTTTACAATGTGTAAAAATGTTATAAACAATTTTTATAAACAATTTGCAAAACATGAAATAGAATCCTAGAAAAAAATTATTTTTTGATTATATTACCTTCTAAAGTAATTAAAATGTTGCTATAAGTTAAAACTTTCATTTAACATTATTTAACAATATTTAAAAATGTTATAAACCAGTTTTATAAACAATTGTTATAAAAAAATATTTTCAGAGTGGAAAATAACTTCTTTTCTATCCCACTAGCTTTCTTTTGTTATTAAACAGGAAACTAAAGTATCTAATGCATATAAAAAATTTATGAACAATGTATATAAATGTTATAAACAATTCTTATAAATAATTAGTTAAATATGAATTACCATAATAGAAAAAACGCATTTTTTATTATATATTGCACTCTTCTTATCCAAATCTTTGTTAAAGAGATAAACTTTCATTTAATATTATTTAAAAATATTTAAAAATGTTATTAACAATTTTTATAAACAATTTGAAATTCGTCGGCCAAAGTGGTATAAAACTTTTTTATTTTCATCAATGCTCATTTCTTTTTGCAGTAAAAATGAATAATAAAAGTTAATCACTTAATTCAAAATTTTTTACAAGGTTTAAGAATATTATAAACAATTTTTATAAACAATTTGCAAAACATGAAATAGAATCCTATAAGAAAATTATTTTTTGATTATTGACAAAATTTTTAAAATAATTTCAGAAAATCCTTTTTTTTATCAAAATTGTTTATAAAAATGTAAAAAATGGTAAATTATTTTAGACGAAGATTTTTATTTTAAATATCTATTCTGATGAAAAACCAAGCAAAAAGTGAAAAAACATTTATTCTTTCATCCCTGAACTGTATTTTCTATGAAAATTGTTTATAACATTTTTAAATATTTTTAAATAATATTAAATGAAAGTTTATCTCTTTAACAAAGATTTGGATAAGAAGAGTGCAATATATAATAAAAAAATGCGTTTTTGCTTCCTCATAAAGGAAGCCTTATAGTGATGTCGATTTCCGAATTTTTTAAAATCAATTATTTTTACAAATTTTCAAGTGTAGTATACATAATTCGTCGAGAGGAACAAATGTCCGGATGTATGTGTGTATGTATGTGTGTGTGTATGTATGTGTGTGTGTATGTATGTGTGTATGTGTGTGTGTATGTGTGTGTGTATGTCACCGATTCTTGTGGACAAATTTTCTCTTGCACATCTTGATGGATTTTGATAAGATTTTGTAGGTGTATTTCGGTCATGAATACCAAGAATCAGACAGAAGGATTTTCAAAAATATATAAAAAAAAAATTTTTTTCAACATTTTTTTAATTTTTGAAAAAATTAATTTTTTGGTTTTTTGAAATAACTTTTTTCTATATTAAAATTTTTAATAATTCTTGTCAAAATTGCATTCCTGACATAAAAACGAATCGATTCATGTATATAAAGTATATATTTCATCAAAATTTATAGAATTAATAAATATTTTAATTTTTCACAAAAAAATAAAATTTTGTATTTTTTGACATTTTATCATAACACTTTAAAATAATTATTCTATAATAAAAAATTGAATAATTAATATTTATTTAGGGTACTTTACCCGGTTTATTAATTATATTTATTAAACTATTATAATTATTTAACTTTTAAAATTATATATAATAATACATATTGAGGAAGCTAAATGGTCATGAAATGAACAACTTGTTTCTATTATGGTAATTCATATTTAACTAATTATTTATAAGAATTGTTTATAACATTTATATACATTGTTCATAAATTTTTTATATGCATTAGATACTTTAGTTTCCTGTTTAATAACAAATGAAAGCTAGTGGGATAGAAAAGAAGTTATTTTCCACTCTGAAAATATTTTTTTATAACAATTGTTTATAAAACTGGTTTATAACATTTTTAAATATTGTTAAATAATGTTAAATGAAAGTTTTAACTTATAGCAACATTTTAATTACTTTAGAAGGTAATATAATCAAAAAATAATTTTTTTCTAGGATTCTATTTCATGTTTTGCAAATTGTTTATAAAAATTGTTTATAACATTTTTACACATTGTAAAAAAGTTTAAATTCAGTTATTAACTTTTATTATTCATTTTTATTGCAAAAATAAATGAGAATTGAAAAAACTAAAAATTTGTTTACCATTTTGGGCCACAGATTTTAAATTGTTTATAAAAAATGTTTAAATTATTGTTAAATAATATCAGATAACAATATTTTTTGTTTAAACAACATTTTCTTATTAAAATAAAGCATAAAAGTTGAAAAAAAATGTTAAAATTTTTTAACATTATTTTTCCAAATTTCAATATTTTGGCGGCCATTTTTGAGGCGCCATTTTGAAATTAGAAAAAAAAAAATTTCGGCATTATGCCTATTTGATAGTCCCAACATTTTGGACGCGATATTTTCTTGTCCCGGATTTTTTCCAACCGAATTCGAGTAAATAATCTAATTTTAATGACAAAAAACACTTTAAAAAACTGCTTTTTTTTTGTTTAAATAATTACAACTTTTTATGATTAAATTGAAATTGAAATTTTCTTTCAGATTCTAAAAGAGGACACTTAAATCTAAAAGAAAACCTATGTCCCGATTTTTTCCAAATTCGTAACTCGTAGAACGGAAAGCTCAAACTTGTACAAAGAAATACGGACATTTGGGACTAAATGGGTTAAAAGTACGGTACTGTAAAATTAATGATATTCTACAAATTGTTTCTATAGTTCATCTATATATAGCAACAGAATAATTAATTGCTTCTTTGACATTATTCATTTGAAGCATCTAATAGATAAATTTGAAGAAAATGCGTGTAAATTGGAATCAAATGAAAAGTTGTTTGCTCCAAAGAAGCGCGCTTTTGAAAATGAAAGCATATGCTTTCGTTTCAATGAGTGGTGCTATAGCGGACTGCCTATAGCATATGCTATAAAAATAAGGACACTATTTGTTTGACACATTGACAGGTGCTAAATTTATTGAAATACTTATCCACACTTATTTATATGTTTATTAAACCTGTCGTTTTGAGATTCTTATATAAAAAACTATTATTTAAATTGTTTTAAAGAATTAAGGACTAGTTAAATATTAATTCCCTACATAAATTCCCTTATTCACGAGAAAAATCTCGCGCACGGTATTTAACTACAAAGTAACTGCTCAATGTAAGAAGCGAATGTATGACATTGCAGCGCGGCAGTTCTCGTCTATCACGAAAGTTAAGCACGTTTGGTCGCGGTTACTACATGGATGGGTGACCGATTGGGAACAGCGTATTTTTCAGACTCAAAAAAATATAAAGTGTGCTTGAATGTGTATGTATGTGTGTTTGTCGTTGAAAAAAATGAAAAAAATAATAAAGATGTGTATGTGAGTGTGTAAAATTGAAAAAAGATGTATATAAAAAGTGTTGTGTTAAAGGTGTGAGAATTAATTATAGTATATAAACAATATGTGAACAAAAATTTCATTTTTTCAATTTATCGTTCGTATATCTTTAACCACATAAAAGAATTGACTTAACAGTATGGTGTTATTCAATCGATAGCAACAACTAAAAAAATTAAAAGTACAAATTTTTGAATCATAAAAATGATGCTTTTAAATTTAAAAACTATAGTCATTGACTCAAAAGCATATACTGTTAAATTAAAAAATTTTGATCGTTGATTCAAAAGGAATACCTTCAAATTAACATAGTATGCTGTCAATTTAAGAAATATGCTTTTGTTTCAATGAAAGTGATACTGTCGAATCATTAGAATCGGTGCTTTCAAAACAACAGCATATACGTTTGGCAGCCCGTTATGACACTATTCAATGAATCAAACTCATATGTCATTGATTCAACAGCATTTTTTTCTCCGTGTAGTATATTCAAAAAATCAATGAAAATATATATTGTCAATTTTTTCAATTAAAATTAGTATATATACATCAATTATGTATTCACAATATTTAAATAATGTAAAAATGTAATTATGGACCGAGTAAATGATAATATGTCAGTCGTTGGGTCAAAAAAGTGCACAAAAATGCAACCTGAAAAGTCTCAGTGGTTTATTGTAGCTTGGGGACTTCACATAATAGCCCCACAGTTGGGACGCATGAAACTTTCACAAATCCCATTTGACATAATATAAAACAACCGAAATTGACTTTGCCGGAGCACCAGTTTCCATAGGCTATATTTATTAGAATTATTATTTAATCTAATTTTCATTTTCCCGATTATTCATCAGCTCTAACTTTTATTTTGCAGATGTTTTATTTAACAAAGATTTCGTTAGCCCGAAAAAAATTGGACATTATTTTCATTTGTTCGAATCATCAAATGGTCGAATGCTAAGAACATCGAATAGTTAATTCGTTGAATGCTAAAAACATCGAATCGTCAATTGATCGAATGTTCAAAACGTCGAATCGTCAAATAGTCGAATGCTTAAAACGTCGAATCGGCATATGGTCGAATACTCAAAACGTCGTATCGGCAAAAAATCGAAAAATTTGCTTGATGTAAGTTAACCATAACTTAAACCAAGCAAATTTTTCGACTTTTTGCCGATACGACGTTTTGAGCATTCAACCATATGCCGATTCGACTATTTGACGATTCGACGTTTTTAGCATTCGACTATTTGACGATTCGACGTTTTTAGCATTCGACTAATTGACAATTCGACGTTTTGAGCATTCGACCATTTGACGATTCGACGTTTTGAGCATTCGACCATTTGACGATTCGACGTTTTTAGCATTCGACCAATTGACAATTCGATGTTTTTAGCATTCGACCATATGCCGATTCGACGTTTTGAGCATTCCACTAATTGACGATTCGACGTTTTGAACATTCGACCATTTGACGATTCGATGTTTTTAGCATTCGACCTGTTGACAATTCGACGTTTTAAGCATTCGACCAAATGACGATTCGACGATTTGGTATTCGACCACTTGGCAATTAGGGGAAAATCATGCGTCTCTGAGATTTCTTTCATATGGAAATTATGGAATTTGTCAATTTTGATTTTTGGTAATTCTGCAAAACGATGATTCGAATAAAAAACATTATGTCACATAAAAATAAAGTAGAAATAGATTTGATAAACAATTAATAGAACACTTTAAAATTAGGTGTAATAAAGTTTCGGCAAAACGAAAATTAGATTAAATAATCTTTCTGACAAATAAACATTCGGCTAACTACTATTTTGAGGCAAGTGAATTTCTGTTAAATAAACATTAGAGCAAATAGTATATAGTTTATATGACAATTCTGTAAAAAATTAATACTGGTAAATAATTTTTCGAGACAATGGTATTTATAACGAATGATATTTCGATGGAATGAATTTTATAACTCACTACATTTCGAACAATTGAAAATTAGGTTAAAAACATTTCGAATAAAATAATTAATTAATGATTTAGAAAAATTAGAATTATAACAGATGAAATATCGGTAAATAAAAAATTAGTTTAAACACTCAATCGAACAAATGAAAATAATGTCAAATGTTTTATCGGGCTAACGAAATCTCTGTTAAATAAAATATCTGCAAAATAAAAATTAGAGCTGATGAATAGTCGGGAAAAAGAAAATTAGATTTAATAATGATTCTAATAAATATAGCCTATGGCAACTGGTGCTTCGGCAATGTCAATTTCGGTTATTTTTTATTATGTCAAATGGGATTTGTGGAAGTTTCATGCGTCCCAGTTTTCTCTCGATTATCAGTTGCGAAAAATAGTGTAAACAATCGTAAAAATCATCAACCTCTTCGGGTTACATTTTAGAGGAAAAAGTTGTTATTGAAAGTTGTAGAGCTTGGAAATAGCTTTCAAATGACTGGTGGTACGTTAAAAACGGTTAATTAGTTTAGTTCCAAATGAATTTAAACCATTAAAAATAGCACTTTTTTAATTGTTTAATAAATTTGTTAATAATTATCGAATTTGTTTATAATTCACCAGGAATATTCTCCTTGCAAAGCTGAATAAATCCCAAAAAATCCAACTCGAACGGATAAATAGTTTATGCATAATTCCATTTGTTAACTAAAAATATGTAATTTTCCAACGGAATTTCTACAGTTTTGGAACTGCGAATTTTTTTTTAAAGTACACTTGAGGAGTCAAATTTTCATCTCACTTAAATGGAAATTCGATATTTTTTTATTTAATGCAAAATAATGGACGTTAAAAAGGGTACGTTTTTTGTCATAAATAAATGGAATAACTCAACCAATTTTCACTTTATCGATTTGGTCTAAACGGCATTAAATTTTATTTGTTTTCACAAATCTTTTAAAAAAAATCCGACCTAGCTTCAAGGGTGGGGGTGGTAGTTTTTTTATTTCAAACAATTCCTGACTACCTACAGTTTAATACATAAATTTTATGTTAAAAAATTGAACGTTACATTTTATTCTTTTATTTTTCATTTATGGGTCAATCTCTAGCAAGGAACAAATTCAAAATTGAAATTTTATAAAAAAAAAAGTTGAAAAATCACTTTTATTATTAATCCTGTGGCAAAAGGGAGATCTTAATAAACCTATAAAATACGTGGTTACAATCTTTATTAACATTATTATTAAAAATTAATGTTTTTTATTCAGAATTTTTGTTAAAAATTTATCGCAACTAAAATATTTTAAAAATTGATGGAAATTACATAAAATTCGTTACTCGGGGGTTTTCGTGGTCGCTGATTACGAATCCGATATCAGTTTTTAAAAATCCAAAATGGCGCATTCAATATGGCGGACACTTTTTTGAAAAATTCATCGGATTTGATTGAAACTAGTTACTCGGGGGTTTTCGGTGTCGCTAATTACGAATCCGATATCAGTTTTTAAAAATCCAAAATGTCGGATCCAATATGGTGGACACTATTAAGAAATAATTGGGATAATTTTAAAGTAGATACTCGTGAATTTTTAGTGTTGCTAATTTCAAAAATAAATTTTATTATGTTTGTATCCCGTAATGGTGGGGAATTTCGTGCGGTGGACAAAACTAATTCAATTCTAGGAAAAAATACCTCTCAAATATTTTACTTTATTCTTGATGAATCCGCCATTTTGGATTTTTAAAAACTGATATCGGATTCGTAATCAGCGACCCCGAAAAACTCAGGGAAACAAGTTTTAACCGAATCTGATGAATGTTTCAAAAATGTGTCCACCAGATTGGATCCGCCATTTTGGATTTTGGAAAACTGATATCGGATTCGTAATTAGCGACACCGAAAACCCCCGAGTAACGAGTTTCAAGCAAATACGATGAATTTTTCAAAAAAGTGTCCGCCATATTGAATCCGCCATTTTGGATTTTTAAAAACTGATATCGGATTCGTAATCAGCGACCCCGAAAACCCTCGAGTAACTAGTTTCAATCAAATCCGATGAATTTTTCAAAAAAGTGTCCGCTATATTGGACCCGCCATTTTGGATTTTCAAAAACTGACATCGGATTCGTAATCAGCGACCCCGAAAACCCCCGAGTAACGAGTTTCAAACGAATCCCATGATTAATAAAGTCTGCAATTTAGGTACTGTATAATGGAAATATACAAAAGGGTGCCCACAACCGGCGCACTTCCCTTACTTTAAAAAAATATAAAATCATTCTCGGATTCAGTATAAAAAAATACATCAAATTAAAAAAAAATTAAAATCTGTAAATAATTAACGAAGATATAACCACTTTACTAAATTTGAACGGCTGAATTCAGTTGTAGCGTCGAGAACCACGCGCCACTAAATTCACCCACTCCACCGTCCAAGAGATGAAAAAACTATGTATGTATTTTCACTTGATACAAATGAAAAATAAAAGCATAAAATGTAACGTTCAATTTTTCAACATAAAATTTATGTATTAAACTGTAGGTGGTGCAAATTTTATTAAAAAATATTAATAATTTACTGGTCAGGAATTTTTTGGAATAAAAAAACTAACACCCCATTTGTGAAAACAAATAAAATTTAATGCCGTTTAGACCAAATCGATAAAGTGAAGATTGGCTGAGTTATTTCATTTGTTTATGACAAAAAAACGTGCCTTTTTTTAACGTCCATTATTATGCATTAATGTAAAAAATATTGAATTTCCATTTAAGTGGGATGAAAGTTTGACTCCTCAAGTGTACTTAAAAAAAATATATATTCTTGGTGAATTACAAATAAATTCGATAATTATTAACAAAGTTATTTAACTATTAAAAAAGTGCTATTTTTACTGGTTTAAATTAATTTTTATCTAAACTAATTAACCGTTTTTAACGTACAACCATACGCCTAAAATTTACCTGAAATTTTTTTTCTTTATTTTTAAAAATGAATTTAGAATATTTTTTTTTAATTTGATGCTTCATTATATTATATTACATCTTGTATTTAAATAATTAATGCAAATTACACTTAGTATTTTTGCTACAGATATTTTGTTTTCCAAAGAAATTAGAATTAAAAGTTGTTTAACTTTATTATTTTTCAATTAATTTAATTTTTTGCAGTATGTTAGTTTCGAAAGATACGGAATTCTTTGTTTAATTTTTAGAATAATTAAATTTTTCGTAATCGAAATTATTTTGAAAATAAAAGTATAAAATAGTATTAAAAAAGTATTTGTCTGACTTACTTCTAATTTATCAAATTCAGTGATTTCTAGTGTGAAGTTGGTAAAGTTTTAAAATGATTAATTTCTATGTTGAATTCGTTATTTCAATTTAGAAAATCTGATGTTAATTTAATTTTAAATCTGATTACCGGCGATGGATATTTTTTTAATTGGGAATTAAATTAATTTTTATGACACAGATATCTCTAGAATTGTTAAATTCTTCAATCTTTAGTTATTTAAATCTTTTTGTTAGATAATAATAATTATTTCTTTAAAATTTTAAAAAAATAAAATGACTAATAAATTGTTTAAAATAAGCAGTCCTTCACAGCATTCCCGCGCGCTTGCGCGCGGATAGTTTGTCCAGTACAAACTATTTGTAACGAATTGAACGTAGAAACTATGAAACATCAAAGAGTTTTATAAAATGAAATAACTAAATTGACTTTAGATGTGCACTCAAACTAATGACGATAATCTGGAGGAGGAGACTCAAACAGAAAAAATTGAATCCCGTAGCAAATGGACACAATTTCCAATAACGTGCAGGAAAAATCTGAATACCAGTGAAGATATAATATCATTTCGAAAGGTTTCTACTTCTTGACATGTTTTCGTTTAAGGAAAAATATGTATTAAAAATTAACTTTTTTTCTTCAACTTTATTTTAGTGTATTTACTTAGAAAAAGAAACTTTTATTTAAGAATGAAAAAAATTGTTATTCATTTTTTTCAGGAACAAATTGGCGTTGGTGGTAACGAAGACGATTTAGATTTAACTGTTATTCCATCGTACGATGTTTTGCAGTTAAATGAATTTTTGGAAAGAGCGGGAAAAGTAATACTTTGTCTTCTAGAAGAAAGACGATTTGGTGGCAATATTCTTCAAAAGAACAATCATGATATGCCTTTTAGTGCAGGCTGTATAAAACTCTCGATAAATTCACTGACTTTTTTAACAGGTAGATCTGTAACTGCCATTATATATTCCGAGACATTAAATAAAATTCTTCTCACAATTCACGCTCCAAAAGACGAGGTAGAGGAACATTTTTGATTCATAATTTTTTTTTGCTACCTTTCCTTTTTATATTTTCTTGTTTCAGGATATCGAGACATCAAACAAGCAAGATTATGTTACTGATTGTTGTATTGGATGCATATGGAATATTTCCGAGCCATCAAGACCAACCAAAATAATTTATTCACAAAGTCCAATAACTTCATGTTGTTTTCATCCAACTAGTTATAATATTATTTTTGCTGGCTTACAAGATGGGTGAGAAAAGAATTGTTTTATTTTTGAAAAATAAAATCCTCTTTTTTAATAAAATTATATTTAAAAAATAAAATTGAACATTTTATTTCAGATCTATTAACATTTGGAATTTGAAAGAAGATGAAATGTGGCACAAAAAAGTGTCTGACAAGGAAAATAAAATTGATTGGGTGATACGTTCATCAACTTACACGACAACGGGAAATTTTGAAATTGACGGACATAAGTCTGAAATCGTGGCCTTACGTATTTTATCAAAAGTAGAAAAAGAAGCCCTAGATACAGCTAGTAATAAGTTTTTACCAATTCAAGTAAGTAAGACGTTTGTTTTTCGTATGAATTAAATAAAAGTACCCAAGTAAATAAATAATAATTGTAATAAAAATGTAAACTATTATTATAGATTTGTAGTTTAGACGAAAATGGTAGTTTAATAGTATGGAGCATTTTAAGTACGATGATAAAGAATTCTGGAGATTATGGAGTATCGCACTGGGGCGATATCAAACTGACAAAATGCCAAGAAGTGCCTTTATCTTTTAAGAAAACTGATATGTAGGTTTATATTAATAATTAAATGCAGTTAATAATAATCAGAGAGTACAAAACTTTTCTTCTTTTTTTTCAGGGAGAATCACTTACGAAAATTTTTTGACTTAACTGTAGATAGTATTAATAATAATGATGTTTTTATTGCTACAAATTCGAATAGTATTTTACATGCCAATAGTGTGGGAGGAAAAACTAATCCGATGAGTTACAAAGAAGACGAAATGGGTAAGTTCATTAAAAAAATAGAAGGAAAACAAAATATAATAGGGTAGCTCTATGCCTAAAAAATCAAAGTTGTACCCTAGTTCTTCGATTTTGTTGAAACTTCGAAATTTTGAAGTGGAATAAATGCCAGTAAAAAGCCTAAATTCGATTTTAAAAAATTTTGAATTTACGAGGTTATATGAAATTTTTTTTTGAAATTTTAAAAATGGTATATCTTTAAGGTAAATGAATGAAATTTAATGAAATTTTCAGAGAATGCTTACACAGGCCGACAAAATGTCATCAACTGCATGATGCCTAAAATGTTACAGTCGATTCTTACAGGATTTTGTCCGTAGAATACGAATCTGACCTTGAAAATATTGGATTGGCTCCAGTTTTTAAGCAACTTTCGTTTCAATACACAAAATACACATTTTGACATGTTTTGAATGAATGTTAGATCATAAACCAAAATAGTAAATTTGTCTGCAAAGTGTCAAATTAAAGCATAAACACTGCTATTCAATATCCAAAAACAAAACAATTAATTTATGTACACTTTAACCAATAATGTCTAAAGAGACATACGCTTTTCCATAAACATATTGAAAACAACAGTACTTTTGACCATGTAAGGCAATTTAAATAAAAATTAGTCTCTCTAGGGGTTTTTATGGTCGCTGCTTACTGTTCTATATTCTGATTTTAATATTCAAAATGGTGGATCCAATAAGGCAGAATGTTTTTTAATTTTATATTTTTATCATAAAAAGAGTAAGTTATTTTTAACAATTGGCCCGCCATTTGTAATTTTTATATTTCATAGCAGATTTGTAAGCAGCGAACATAAAAAAACCCAGAGAGACTAATTTCGACTTGAATTGCCTTACATGATCAAAAGTAATGTTATTTTTAATACGTTTATGGAACAGCGTATGTTTCTTTGGACATTATAGGTTAAAGTGTACAAAAATTAAATTTTTTGTTTTTTGATATTCAAGAGCAGTGTTTAAGCTTTAATTTGGTGATATGCGGACAGATTTACTGTTCCGGTGTAGGGTTGCACATTCATTCAAAAAATGCCAAAAATGTGTATTTTGTGAATTCAAACGTAAATTGATTAAAAACTAGAGCCAATCCAATATGTTCAATGTCAGATTCATATTCTACGGACAAAATCCTATAAAAATCAGCTTCTATTGGTTAGGCCACAAAAAAAAATAATTTTTAAACAAACATTTTTTTGAAAAGTGCCATTTTTTTTAAATAATAATGATTCGATTCCCACTTATTTCACGAGTATTTTCAAAAAAAAAATCGATGGAGGGTCTGAAACTTTAGGGGATATTGAATTTTTTGTCCTTGCGCACAACCATAAAAATCGCATTTTCCTGCTATACTCTACATACAAACTAATGTTCAAAATCACCTATAAGTCGTAAATTTTTACCGAATTCAATTTTTCTTTTCGGAGAATGTCAGGCTATAAATTTGTAAGATGAATGTGCACTTTTTAAATTTATATTTGTTTAAAAAAATTATTATTATTGTTGTTAATAACTAACTTTTTACATATTGTACCTAGAGAGATGTATTTTTTCTAATTTTGTAACTTACCGGACCTAACATAAATACCGATGCAAATTAAAACCATTATTATTGTTTAAGCAGGATTTAAACAAATTATTATTGTTAATTACTAAGTATTTACAGAATAGCACACTTAAAAGATGCAGTTTTTTCTAATCATGCAAATTTACCAAACTTTTTTATAATAAGTGGGAATCGAATCATTATTATTAAAAAAATGGAAATGGCACTTTTCAAAAAATTGTTTATTTAAAAATTATTTTTTTAATAATTTGTTTTTAAAAAAAAATTTTTTCTTAAAAATTTTCTTAAATTGTCTGTAAACAATAATCATTCCCTGAAAATTTCATTTATTTTCCTTAGAGATATACCATTTTCAAAATTTCAAAAAAAAAATTTAAAATCCTCGTTAATCCATAATTTTTCAAAATCGAATTTAGGCTTTTTACTGGCATGTAGTCCACTTCAAAATTTCAAAGTTTCAACAAAATCGAAGAACTAGGGTACAACTTTGATTTTTTAGGCATGGAGCTACCCAATATTATTACAAGATTGTGAATAAAAAAGGAAAATATTGGAAATTTAAAATTAAAAATTAGAATTCTTTTTTAAAACACGTAATTGAAAATTAAAAACTAGGGAAAGAAATAAATAACAGAAAATATATATAGCAAAGGAAATTTTTTTTAATTTCAGAATGGTCTGGCAATACAACTTGTATCGAGAGATGTCCTTTTAAACAATCTTTTTTCTTGGTGAGTATTTTCTTATAATTAAATGCAACTTTAATAAATAAATTTTTTAGCTTATATTACTCTAAATATGAATTTTTTTTGTATATGTTTTTAAAGATGAAATTTTTTTTTTTTTAAATAAGACCTCACAGAAGTAATTTAGCCAGTAATTTCTCCAGTATGCATCGTCCGTAGTTCGCACGTCTGCTTAGTGACATTTGAGTTGAAGATGTCGCTACACGACTTAAGTGGATTGTATATTCTATTACGATAGAAATTCTTTTTGAACTTTATATTACACGGAGAGAAAAAAAGTAAGCCCCTCTACCTCCTGGTAGAGCGGTTGCGTTAAACGCAAACGAGCCGTTCGACTTGAGGGGTGAACGGTTCTCCTTTTTGGTGAAAGCGGGTGCATTTTTTGAAAAGTAAGATAATTTAGAGTAAATAGTTTTCTTATTAAAAAATGAACAAATCAACTGAATGTACAAAATCACAAAAAAAGTGGAAATAAATGTGTAGCACCGCGTTGCCCATGTCACATTGCGGAAAATTATAATTATGGGTGATTTTCCGCAAACTGATATTTATGTCCCTAACGAATTTTAACCGCATATTAATGAATTAACGATCTGCTTCATATATAAATTATATTTGGGACTCACTATTCCAAGTGGACCCACAAAAAAAGTTGTTTATTTTGACACATATCGATGTAATGACATGAAACACTCCTAAACTGTCACTACCGTGTTATGTCCCCTACCTAGTTTTTATAACTTTCCATCTGTTTTTAGAAAACAATTGAGGGTCCCGATCAAATAACTCGACTGACGCTCGGAGACACGCGCTAATACCAGTCGAGTAGCAGTGAGCGCCTCTGGGCCTGTCACTGCTACCCGACTGGCATTAGCGCGTGTCTCCGAGCGTCAGTCGAGTTATTTGATCGGGACCCTCAATTGTTTTCTAAAAACAGATGGAAAGTTATAAAAACTAGGTAGGGGACATAACACGGTAGTGACAGTTTAGGAGTGTTTCATGTCATTACATCGATATGTGTCAAAATAAACTTTTTTTGTGATTAGACTCACTGCATTTATACGTATTATTTTCACAATTACGATCTTTTTGACTTTGCATATTCACAATATTGGCATTAATCTGGATACAACAACTAATTTTGTATCAAAAGAACATAACAAATAAATATAAATAAAAGAAAAAGGTTATAAAGACATATTAACCCATTAAGTCCCATGAAGAAACCAGCCATTGTATTAAAAAACTAACAATTGGATTCATAGGCAAATGGAAAAAAGATATACCTGTTTTTTTGTTCTTAATTTACAATTGTTTAAACAAATTAACAAAAATTAAAATTTTTTTGAAATCTGTTAACGCCAATCGATTCTACGTGAAAAAATGAGAATGTTTTGTATGAGTCATTTTGTTCTCCAAGTCGTATTTTGTTTATAAAATTGTCATAAACAAATTAAGCAGGGTAAACAATTGTTAAACAATTGGAAATTAAAAACAGGTATATCTTTTTTCATTTGCCTATGAATCCAATTGTTTGTTTTACTTAAAATACATTTGTTTATGCTTTGGATGAAACACCCTTTACGCTGCTATATTTGTTTATAACAATTTTATAAACAAAATACGACTTGGAGAAAAAAATGACCTATACAAAATATTTTTATTTTTTCACGTAGAATCGATTGGCGTTAATAGATTTCAAAAAATGTTTAATTTTTGTTAATTTGTTTAAACAATTGTTGTTAAACAATTGGAAATTAAAAACAAAAAAACAGGTATAACTTTTTTCCCATTTGCCTATGAATCCAATTGTTAGTTTTTTAATACAATGGCTGGTTTCTTCATGGCACTTAATGGGTTAAAGTAATATCCTTTAGTAAAGTGAAAAATTGTCGTTGTCACAAAGTATGGTGTCACTGCCGTGGTATTTTTTCAGGAGTAAGAATTTTTTTATATCAAAGTTATTATTTCCTGAGATAGACATAGTTAGCAACATTGTAAATTATTTCGGAAACTTTTTGAAAATAAAATGGTTATAAGTAGTACACAAAACAAACTGAAATGGATGTATCATCTTTATAACATTGCTCTTCTAAATTAAGTTTTAATAAACACATGTAGAAGTAAAAAATGATAAAATAAATCATTTTTATGTTAATGTGGTTTAACGTAACCTTTTTTTAATACTAACGGGTTGTAAATAATTGAATTAAATTTTGTTTTTTTTTAAATTATTTTTTGTATTAATTTAATTATTTATTTTTGTAAAATGATATCAACATTAATCATTAATAACCTTCACGCTACCAAAGATTTTTGTATACGCGGACTACCGGCTGGCCACCCAGGTTGGCCAAACGCTTTTTTATTTTTATGTTCCAAAAACGATTAAAATTTGTCAAACTTTTGGTATATAATTATGTGTTGATACAAATACTGTCTTTTAATAATGTTCTCATGCATATTGCAATTGTATAAAAAATTTATTATTGCAAAATTATATAATTATTGTAATGTCGTAAGTGTCTACTGGATGGCGTATGAACGAGTCATAAGCTCAGTTCCATGTATGCGAATCAGCGTCAGTCTTGTCTGTACTTCAGTCAACCAAAGTTCTAATAAATTGTCTATTTTATATGAATTTATTTTATTATTATTATTTATGTCAGAGACATCACATTGGCGACGAGGAATAAAATAAAAAAAAAAGTTATGTAGTGTAAAATATTGTGCAAAAAAAAGAGAAAGAAAAATAGATCGAAATATAATTCACATAGTGTCGACGGCGTGGTTATAATCAGTGAAACCATTTTTAATGTGAAAGTGAATGTGGGCAGAAATAGAAAAGGGAAAAGGGCATCAAAGGCTGGTGCATATTTTGTTCTATTGTATGAAATCTCACATTTTGTTGATTTGAGAGAAGAAAATAGAACATTGGAATCTGGAAAGACCAGACGCGCAAACAAAGGAAAAGGACGCTTATCCATCTTTTTGTGCAGCCATATTTGATTTGAACTTTCAACAAAAGTTTACCAGAGGGCACTGTGAATTCAAATAGTAGAACAAGGAACATAGGAACGCGAACACAATAACAACATGTCTGATCATGAAGAGGAAAACGCACAAGGTACAAATTATGATGCATGCACAAATTGGTACGTTAGCAGAGTACAAATTAGGAGAAGATTGGCAAATTTACGAAGAACGTTTAGATCAATATTTAACAGCGAATTATATTGAAGAAGATAGAAAAGTATCTGTATTATTGACGGTTATGGGACCAAATGCATACAAGGTTGTAAGAGATTTGGCGAATCCAGATTTGCCTAAGGACAAATGTTTATGAGACAAGACAAGAACAAAATGAAAAAATTGAGTGAATGGTATGCTCGGATTAAGAAAATGGCGGCTGACTGCAAATTCGGAAATCAATTAGAAGCAATTTTAAAGGACAAATTCATATCTGGTATGAGCAAAGGAAGAATTCGAGAACGTTTGTGTGAAGAGGAAATCACAAAGTCCTTAAACGATTTAAAGGAAATTGCATTAAACAAGGAGCTGTCACTACAAGAGGTGGAAGTCAACAAATTGAAGTTCATTCCAAACAGGCGAACAGGACCAGCTGGTAGCAAGGCGCAAGAACACAGTAAATGGCAACAAACTCAGGACAACACCAACAAAGGACCAAAGGGACACAACGTCAACAAAAAAGGGTCGGCATGTTTTGCTTGTGGTAAAGGTGGTCATGTATTTGCGACATGTAAATATAAGAAATACAAATGTAAAATTTGTAATGAGGTAGGTCATTTAGCTGTCATGTGTAAGTCTAAAACTAATCGTGTACATTTTTCAGAAGAAGCTGAGGAGTTAGAAATGTTTTATGTTAAAAGTGACAATGGAGTAACTCCATTTATGTTAACTGTTTTGATTCAAGGTGTACCTGTCAAATGCGAAATAGATTCAGGGGCGGGTAGATCTTGCATTCCAATAGATTTTTTTGAAAGGAACCTCAGCAAATGTACAAAAAAGTTAAACACATCGGTACAATTAGCCTTTTATGATGGAAGTATTGTCCAACCAGCCGGAGAATTCGAAGCAAAAGTGGCATACAAAGGGAAAAATGTAAATAAAAAGATTTTATTGTTTGACAAGGGATCTAGACCACTTCTAGGTAGAGACTTAATGCATTGTTTCGGGATAAAATTCAATATTCCAGTAGAAACCTTTAAAATTAATGAAGAACCGAATGACGAGGATTTAATTAAAATATTAAAAAAATATGACGATATGTTTAAACAGAAATTAGGGAAATACACGTATGAGAAAATCAAGTTAGAAGTTACACCTGATATTAAACCAATTTTTATTAAGCCGAAGCCTGTGGCATATGCGTTTAGGGAAAATGTAGATAAAATAATTGATAAATTAGAGGATGACGGAATGTTAACTAAAGTAAACAATGGAAAATTTGGTACACCTTTCGTACCAATAATAAAGTCTGATGGTACAATTCGTTTGTGTGCAAATTATAAAATCACGATATACAAATACTTAGTAAATGTGAATCAACCATTACCTAGAATTGAAGATTTGTTTACTGCTCTCCAGGGTGGGGAAGAATTTACAAAACTCGATTTTCTTAATGCATTTAATCAATTGGAATTAGATGAGGAAACAAGTGAATTGCTCACATGGAGCACTTGTAAGGGAATTTATCGTGTAAATAGATTGCCATTTGGCACAAAACCGGCGTCAGCAATTTTTCAGAGAATAATAGAAAAAGTGTTACAGGGATTACCAGGTGTAGTTTGTTTTATCGACGACGTAGTAGTTACGGGAAAAACGCGACAATAACATCTTACTAATTTAAATGAGGTTTTGGGAAGGCTTCAAAAAGCAGGGTTCATATTGAATATAAAAAAATGTAAATTTTTCCAAAAGGAAATCAGATTTTTGGGCCATGTGATTAACAAAGAAGGGTTGAAAACGGATCATAGCAAAGTGGAAGCGATTTTAAAAATTCCTAGACCAACGAGTAAAAGCGAAATAAAGACATGGGCGGGTACTGTAAATTATTATTCGAAATTTATTCCCAATGTGGCGGAAATATTATCACCAATGTATGATTTACTAAAAGATAATACGGAATTTAAATGGACGGAAAAATGTGAAAACGCGTTTAATGAAACAAGAAAGGAAATTACGTCTAATAGAGTGTTAGTGCATTTTGATGGAACAAAGCCGATAAATTTGTATTGTGATGCTTCTCAGTTAGGTATAGCAGCGGTATTAACGCATATATTTCCAGATGGTACAGAACGGCCGATAGCGTTTGCGTCGAGAGTACTGCAACCGGCAGAAAAGAAATACGCGGTAATTCAAAAAGAGGCATTAGCAATTTATTTTGGAGCAAAGAAATTCTATCAATATTTAATCGGAAACAAATTCAATTTATTTTCGGATCACAAACCATTAGAAGCACTTTTTGGAGAAAATAAAGGTCTCCCTGAAATGTGGGGTTATAGGATTCTTGTACCAACGAAATTTAGAAATAAACTATTAGAAGAATTGCATTCAACTCACGCAGGTATGGGAAAAATGAAATCAATGGCACGAGCCTATTTTTGGTGGCCATTATTAGATAAAGAAATCGAAAAAAATTGCGTTGCAATGTTATGCGTGTCAATTGGAAAGACCAGATCCACAAAAGGCAAAATTAAAACTTTTTGAAGAAGCTAATTTTCCATTCGAAAGAATACACATAGATTTTTTAGGACCGATTACAAAAAAAATGTTTTTGATTATAACAGACGCGTTCACAAAATGGCCAGAAGTGTTCATGATGAACAATACAACAACTCAGACAACTGTTTCGAAATTGAGAGAAACTTTTGCACGATTGGGTATTCCCAAGAAAATTGTATCTGACAGTGGAGCTCAGCTCACTTCTGCGGAATTTCAAGAATTTTGTAAAAACAATGGAATAGAACATGTAACGGGAGCGACTTATCACCCATCATCGAATGGTGCGGCTGAAAATGCGGTTAAATCATTTAAAGTAGGTCTCCGAAAAGCATTAAATGATCAAAAAAACAAAAGCATACCAATAGACACGATTATCAGTATATATTTATTAAACTATAGAACTTCGATTCATTGTACAACGGGAGAAACACCGGCAAAACTAATGTTCGGAAGAGCGATTAGAACCAGATTTGATTCATTAAAACCAAATAGCAAAAATAAAGCAATTGAGAGAATAAAAAGAAACCACAAAGGTAATCGAGATGTAAAATTTCAGAAGGGTGAATTGGTGTATGTGAGAGACTATAGAAATGTAAACAAAAAAGAATGGGTTAAAGGGAATGTGTGTCGAGTGATTGGAGATCAAACATATCTATGTAAAATTCTAGATTGTGAAAATATGTGGAAAAGGCATGTGGATCAAATGTTAAAAGTATATGAAATTGTTAAAAACGACGACAACATCAAGGAAAAGTCAGAAAGTATAGAGATTGTATTGGATCCTGTTTGTTTTAAAAATCGAATGGAGCAGAATGAAAGTAACCAGGAAGAGACAAATGTAGATTCTAAAGTAACTGATATTGTAGAGAGTGAAATGCAAAAAAAATAATGTGGATGAGCAGGAGAAGATAAATCTCGAAAAACCAATTATAACAGCGTTTCCAGAAATACCTAAGAAAATAGAATCGACTAATAAAGACACATACACTAGACCGAAAAGAAATATCAAACCTCCACAGCGATTAAACTTGTAATAAGATTTTGTAAAAAGAAATAAATAATGTTTTAAATTAAAGGGGGAGGTATTGTAATGTCGTAAGTGTCCACTGGATGGCGTATGAACGAGCCATAAGCTCAGTTCCATGTATGCGAATCAGCGTCAGTCTTGTCTGTACTTCAGTCAACCAAACTTCTAATAAATTGTCTATTTTATATGAATTTATTTTATTATTATTATTTATGTCAGAGACATCACAATTATCAAATAAACAAAGAGAATAGAAAATTTTTAACAACTTTTATTTTTTTAGCTTTACAGTATATTATATCAATAAATTAAAGATAATATATACTAAAACGAGTCATAAGTATTATTAAAAATTTATTTAAATAAATTATTGTTATTTACCAACTTTTCCCAGAATGCAACCAAAAAGTTGCAGTTTTTTCTTAATTTTGCACTTTACTGAAGCACAGATGGGTAAGACTCCGTCAGAAAAATTACGATTTGCATGGGGAATTTGGATTCAGCTGTAATTTGGTGAAATTGTAGTATTGGATACTAGAAACTAATGTGCCAAAAATTTTTTGAAAATTTTGAAATTTGTTGAAGTTACGCCATTTTGAATTTTATTGTTATAATTTTTTTAAATCTTAATATTTCCAAAAGTTTTTGATGAAATTTAATAAAATTTGGAAGGCTTATACTTGAAATCATGTTTCTTTTGATTATCACATAAGAAACAAACAACAATTTTTTTTGTCCAAAAAAAGTCAAAAAAAATTTTTTGAAACCTTTTTGAGCGAGCGGGGTCGATTTTTGAGTTTTCTTGTCAATTAATAAAATATTCCTTATAATTTCACCTTTCATTTGAAAACAAAATCGATGGAGACTCAAATAGTGTTCGAGATATGTCAATTTTTGTGGAAGCGCGACCACGTTACAGTGTCAGCGCTGCGTCAGTGCCTGAGACGCCTCGCACAGTAGGATTCTCACACTTTACTGTTCAAAATTGTCTAGAGCCTACAAATTTTATCCGATTTTTATGCTCTTGGTCTTCAATGAAAGGAGATCAATTTTCTAAGAGTTTCCTCCAAACCGTTGTTTAAATTTTTAATTGTTTATATATTTTTTTGTTACTCAAAGTTAACAATTCACAAGACTTTTGAAAAAAATCGTGTTTATTTTTTATTTTTCCATTCCTTATGATCAAAATCAATTCAAATTAGCCTAGTATGACCACCCGATAAATAATAATGCATAATTCAATTAATTTAAATGGTTGAAAAACAATGTTAATTAACAACTAGACAACTCTGGTCCATCTTAAAAAAATTGTATTTTTTGCCGACAAATTTATGTTTATTAAAGTAATTTATGTCTATTTTGTTAAAAAATAATTTATTAATGTAAGTGGTACATGCACCTAAATATAATTTTTCTACAAAATGCGTATATTAACCTTTTAACGACGAGGTGTGTGCTGCTTTTCAACATGAATTTCAATCTCTTACAATTATCAGAACAAATCCATAAAAGTTTTCAAAAGTCCATATCTTACTATTTTTGGGGTCGCTCTTTCGAATGGCGTGGTCAACATTTTCAAAATTAATATTTAACACTTCTTTTTTTCAAAAATACTAAAAGATGTCAAGTTTTTTCAATGTAATTTAAAAAAAAAAATTTTTTAATTAAAAATTGATAAAATCTAATTGAAATTTGTTCTTCGAGGGTTTTTGGGGTGGCTAATTACGAATCTGAAGTTAGATTTAAAAATTCAAAATAGGTTATGGTAGGTCAGTTCTGAAACAGTTTATAAAATATAAACCTGTAATGTTTAGAAAAAAAATTCAGTACTCTTCGCAGTTCCAATCGTTACCTCATTGATTTCGAAATGTATTGAGAAATATAGATTAGTTGATACTGGTAGAGACAGAACAAATAGAGTATAATAATTTCAAAATTTTAGATCTACCGTATTGGATTTTTGGAATTTGACATCAGATTCGTAATCAGCGAGACAAAAAACCCCCGAGTAACAAAGACGACGCACAAAAAGTATATAAATTAGTTCCCGGTCAAATTTGTTAATATTAATTGGTTATATTTGTTCCAAATTACTTTAACTCAAACTTAAATCCAAAATCCAAAACAAATTTGACCGGGAACCAAATTCTGTACTTTTTGTGCCAAGCAAATCTGAGTAAATTTTAAGAAACGAGTACGCTATTTTACATGCCATTGCAGTGCGAGTTTAATTCGCACTTGTCCAATTTTAATTTTTTTAAGATTTTTTAATATATTTTTTATGATTAGACTGTAAAAATATACTAATAAACCCATTTTTAGTTAAACATTGCAATTAGATATTCCGAATATTGCAAGTAAATATTTAATAAATTTTTAGGAAAGTTTCGGTGCTGTGGGGGTACACTGGAAAAAAAAATTATTTGATTCAAATAACCGATTATTTGATTATTATCAAATAAATCTTTACTTGGATCAAATAATTTTTATTTGAATTGAATAAATTGTATTTGAAGCAAATATTATTTAATTGATTCAAATAAAAATTATTTGATTCGAGTAAATATTTATTTGATAATAGTCAAATAATCGGTTATTTGAATCAAATAAATTTTTTTTTCAGTGTATGACATAGAAAGTTCTCTATATTTTTCCTGTAATATTCGCCTTAAAATACACCAGTATGCCAAATTTTAGTCCTCTATGTTGAATAGTTTAGAAGTTAAGGGGGGGGGGAATAGTCACTTTTTGTGCATTTTTGGCCAAAAATCTTGTTATTTCCTTGACAACGCTATGGCCATCACCTCCAATCACATTCTCTATATTTTTCCTGTAATCTACGAGTGAAAATACATATCTGTACCAAATTTGATCTCTCTGAGTCAAATAGTTTAGCCGCTAGGGGGGGACACGATTTGGCTACGGACACAAGAGTCTCACCAATAGGGTTCCGTCAGTACACCGAAGGTGTACGGAACCCTAAAAATTACAAAAAAATTATCATAGAATATATTATAGTATTAAATAATTTAAAAACATTTATATTTAATATTAAGCGCACTCGGTAATAAATAATCTGAATTATAGGTTATGGCAGTATCTATCTACACGCTGTCAGATAGTTTTCTTCTCTCGGTATTTTTTTTTTGATTAACAATTTTTTATTGAAAAATGTACAGTTTAACTACTATGACAACATCAGAGTCCCCCACAACAGCGAAATTTTCCTAAATATTTATTAAATATTTACTTGCAATATTCGGCATATTTAACTGAAAAGTTTAGTGAAAATTGTGTAAAGATTTATATGTCCCGATTAAATAAGTGTTTAGCGCGAAACTTTCCTGAACATTTCAATGAAATCTTCGCCTAATTATAATTATAATTATAATTAGGCGAAAATCTTCAGGAAATGTTCACACTAAACACTTATTTAATCGGGACATATAAATCTTTACACAATTTTCACTAAACATTGCAATTAGATATTCCGAATATTGCAAGTAAATATTTAATAAATTTTTAGGAAAGTTTCGGTGCTGTGGGGGGTGTAACGACAGCTTTGGATGATAGTAAAAATAAGGAAAAAATACTGGCTATAATAAGATAGCGAGTAATTTTTCCTAATTTTTACCTGAGAATTGTGCATTGTAATGTTAATATTTAGTTAAATGTTACGGTAAAATATGTCGTAAAACTGTTTAAAAAGTTTTAATATAAAGAAGAGTATTAACATATTGAAATAAAAATACTTATTTTTGTATCATTTTTAGTAGTTCGCCGGAAAAACGACCTAAGTGATTTGTTAAAAAATAATTTTTAAAATTAGCTAAACATATTTTATTGGACCTTTATTATATAAAAGTAATCTTCGGTGATGTCTTTTTAATAGAAAAAATTAGCGATACAATTAATAAGCAAATTATATGAGTAATTCGATTGTGAATCTTCAATTCAATTTTTTTATCAAAAACCTAAGTCGACTTAGGTCGTTTTTTTAGCGAACGGCTCATTTATTTATATAATTTATATTAATTAATACAAATATATATATATATATATATGGGCATATCTCTAGAACTTTTAAACTTTTAGGTATTGGAAAACTTAACTTTTCTTTTGAAGGCACATTCTTGAAATTAATTTTATTGTTTTGTGCATTAATCAAATAGTAGACAAAACCTTGCGATACTAATTTCTACACATCGTTAACCCCCCTGTGTATGAGTTTAACCCCAAGAAAATGTTTCTAAATGCATAGATTTTTCATAAAGTTGGATTTTCACATCAATCGGTATGATGGGGGTTTTAGGGTAGCTGATTACGAATATGATGTTAGTTTTTCAAAATTCAAAATGGCCGATCCAATATGGCGGATGAAATTTAAAAAAATTAATGGATTTTCACAGCTTTGGATATTCAGGGGTTTTTGGGGTTGCTTATTATGATTCTGTGGTCGGATTTCGAAAATTCCAAATAGCGGATCCAATATGGCGGATGAAATTTAAAAAATAATTCAATTTGCACAGAAGTGGATATGAAGGGATTTTTGGGGTCGCTAATTACAGGGTGTCTAGCGACCTGGAATTCCTTGAAAACCTGGAATAGTCCTTGAATTTTTTTTTACCTGGAAAACCTGGAAAAGTTCTTGAATTTTTTTAACGGTCCTGGAATTTGTTTAAAAAGTTGCAAAAAAAATTCATTTTGCAATAACTATTATAAAAAAAGTAAAATAACATTTTCACTGAGAAAACAATATATTTAAATGAAACATAATTATCTTAGTCATGCAGTCACCCAAAAATTATGTTTGATTTAAACATTGCAATTTTGATTCAATGCATAGTAAATTTCGTTTGATAAAAATTAAGATTAATTCAATAATAAAATATGTTTAAATTAAACATATATTTTTACCTATTTTATTTGTTACGATAAAACAATTTCGTTGATTTAAATAAAAATTTGGTTCATTCTAATAAATACGTAAAATTTGTTTTGGTTATCCGAAAGAAATTTTTTATTTGAAGGTGTTTGTGTCATTTAAAAAAAATTAGTGTTTTAAATAGACCCCAATAGCACGTTATATTACTACCCTATTGAAAATACCCACATGGGATCCTACATGGGTTCTTATACAAAAACCTGTATATAATCCCAGATCCCACATAAGAATCCACATGGGATCCCATGTTAAAGCACATGTATATTTGAGACACGATTTGGAGCAGTAATTCATGTGGCAATTTGAGTTTGTGTATCTACATAAAAATCTACATGGATTCCTATGTGAGAATATACATAAAGGATTCCATAAAGGATTTCATATGGGTTTTCATGTTACTTATATAAGAATTCACATAGGATTTCACAAAAGATTTGACATGTGATTACATTAAGTATATCCATTGTGAGAATTTTCATAAGATTAAAAATTATTTAATTAAAAATTAAATAATAAATTGTATTATCATTTCAAAATAAGAAAAAAAATTCTATAATTTGAAACACTTCTTCTGAGATATAAACTTTCAGTTATATAGTGTTCAAAAATCATGTTAACTGGGGGAGAAGTCGCTCTCGCCACCTGGCGGTGAAAGTGAATGAACTGTAGTATTCTGTATCATTAATAAAAAACCACGTGAGATGGTTATTATTTATTATTTAATTTTTAATTAAATAATTTTTAATCTTATGAAAATTCTCACAATGGATATACTTAATGTAATCACATGTCAAATCTTTTGTGAAATCCTATGTGAAATATTATATAAGTAACATGAAAACCCATATGAAATCTTTTATGGAATCCTTTATGTATTCTCACATAGGAATCCATGTAGATTTTTATGTAGATACACAAACTCAAATTCCCACATGAATTCCTGCTCTAAATCGTGTCCCAAATATACATGTGCTTTAACATGGGATCCCATGTGGATTCTTATGTGGGATCTGGGATTTTATACAGGTTTTTGTATAAAAACCCATGTAGGATCCCATGTGGGTATTTTCAATAGGGTAACATTACAACGTTATTCTAGAACCATTATGGTAACATTATGGCAATATTGGTATTGTTACGGAAGTTCTCTCAATATTGCTGTAATATTAAGTGCTACTGGGGCAGAATAATATTTAGTTGAATACAATTTGTTTGACACAACACACAAATTTGTTTGATTCAACCAAATCATTTTATTTGAGTCAAACAAAAATATTTGTGGACGTCCACATGAAAAGGGCCCATTTTGTCGGTTCTAGTTTTCGAGTTATTTGCAATTTAATACTTTTTTAAGAAAAACCTTAATTTTTTTTATTTTTTATTATTAATCTACATGTTTTTACAAGTCAAATCATGAGGTTTTCATTAATTTATCGTTAATTTAAGTGTTTAACTTTATTGGTTCTTTAGAAAAAGAAAAGGGCCCATTTTGTCGGTCCTTTGCAAAAATATTCCGTATTTTTGAAATGGAGGGTCAAAAAAATTAAAACCTCTTGATTTGTCATCTTTAAAGTACCCTGAACTCAAAACAATTATTATCTGAATAACTTCCGAGAAGAACCAGAGATATAAATGTTAGAGTCATTGATTACGTAGTCGTAGATGTAAAAAATGTCGATATTTCGTCAAAATTTCATAATAAAACCTGTTAAAATTTTTTTATTAAGTTTAATTCCTATTCTTTACCTTTAAATGACACAATAAAATTGTTCCCAATCATTAATCTTGTACAAAAATGGTTTATTAATAAGAAAATCGCCTTTTTTAGAAAAGGGCCCATTTTGTCGGTTTTTCGTATTTTTAAACAGAAAGGGAGGCTAAGGTGATTTTAAAAATTTTAAACCTATTGGTTTTTCATCTTTATGGTGCCCTGGACAGAAAACAATTATTATCTGAATAACTTCCGAGAAGAACCAAAAATATTGATGTTACAGTCTTTGATTACGTAGTCGTAGAAGTGAAATTTTCGATATTTCGGCAAATTATTCATAATAGAGACTTTTAAAAAATTTTAAATAAGTTTAATTTTTATTCTTTATCTTCAAATGACACAATAAAATCGTTTCTAATCATAAACCTTGTAAAAAAATGGTTTATTAATAAGAAAATTGTCTTTTTTAGAAAAGGGCCCATTTTGTCGGTTTTATGTATTTTAAAACAGAAAGGGGGGGGGTGGTTTTAAAAATTTAAAACCTATTGGTTTTTCATCTTTAAGGTGCCCTGGACTGAAAACAATTATTATCTGAATAACTTTCCACAAGAACCGGAGATATCACAATTAATAGTTATCACAATCTTTAATTCCGTTTTTCTCGAAATGAGGTATTTGCAACTATAAACTTTGAAATTCTGTAACTCATCGAATTTTTTACCAAAAAAGTTGTATGACCACTCAAAATTTTCGTAATTTTGCAAGGAATTCGCCCATATAGGTAAGTCCAATAGTGCCAAAATGGGCCCTTTTCATGTGGACGTCGACATTTGTTTGTCTTAAAAAGTACATGTGTGAATTTAAAAATAACGGTCTCACTTGTCTACAGTCCGCGTATACTCTAAACATTATTAAAGGAAAATAAATAATAAAATTAAGCAAACAAAAAAATTTATTTAAATCAACCAAATACGTTTAATTTAAACTATTTATTTGAATCAAACAAATATTTCTCTTAAAATAAACAAATTTTTTGGTTATATAAAATAAAACTGTTTGGTTAAGTGTAATAACCATTTGGTTAATACAAATAAACGTATTGGAAGAAATTTTTTGGTTGAATCAAACAAACGTTTGGTTGAGTGTATAGCAATGCATTTATTTGGCTGATTCAACAAAAATTTGGTTGTTTCGAACAATTTTTTTTCTGAGTGGTATTTAAACGGGGTCAGATATATAAATTTATTTATTTGGTTAAATAATTAAACAAATATATATATATATATATATATATATATATAATTCTTCCCATTACATTTTCGAAAAAGCCAAAACAATTTTTTTTGGGTACATTATACACTGTAAAAAATTTAGGGAGTTAACGGACTCGGGAGTTAAATTTTTCGAGTTAAAAATCAACTCCAAAAGAGAGTTAATTTCTAACTCCCTTCATTCAACACCCGCGCGAGTTATTTTTTCCATGGGGAGTTAGCATTTGGGTGTTAAATTTTAACTCCCTTTATTTAACTCCCCAATTGGTGCGACTTTTATAGAATCCCCTGGGGAGTTAAAATTTAACTCCCGTTTTTCACAGTGTATATGTGAGTATACATGTATATGTGTGAGTATACATGTGTATGTGTTCAGTGCATATGTGTGAGTACACATGTGTATTGTTTAGTGTAGATGTTTTAGTATGTATTATGTGTATATGTGTGAGTATACGTGTATAAACTACAGTATTCATGTATTTATATATATGTATACCCAGGTGCGAATTGTCGGTCGGCCCATAGTCGGGCCACCATGTGGATTGATCACGCCGGCCTTCCAGTGGTTGACACAGTTGGACCAACCGTTGGCACCAAAGTTGGGCCGTCTATGGATGCCAAAGTTGTGCCGACCATGGGATCGAATGGTTGGGCATCCTTCGGTAACCACGGTCAACCCAACTTTGGTAAAGGTAGTCTTGCCAACCAATGACAAATGTTAATAAAAAAAATGTTTATTGAAGTTGACAATTACCTTACATTGATCACACATTTATCGCACATACATTATATTAGTTATATACATATTAAAATATTTAACACTCACAAGGATTGAACTCGCAACCTAACGCACTACAGTCACACACGCTACCACTATGCTACGCTCTATGTCAGAAGAAGGAGCGTGATAACTTTATAAACTACAACCGTACCCGACCTACGGTCCAACTGTGGCTGATGGTCGGCCAGACCATAAAAAAGTTAATTTTGCTTCCTCATAAGGAAGCTTTTCATTCGTGACGATTTTCAATTTTTCAAAACATGGTTATATGGACTCATTTTCATCTAGGATATATGTATATTAAATTCTGAGCAAATGTCCAGATGTATGTGTGCATGTGTGAGTGTGTGTATGTGTGTGTGTATGTCACAAAAAATTGTGTACAAATTATCTCAAACCAATTTTAATGGATTGCCCTGAAATTTTGCAGGTTTATTGCAGTCATTAATACCTAAAATCTGACACAAGGATTTTTAAATTTATTCACAGAATTTTTTTTTATACAATTTTTTCAAAATTAAAAAAAAAAAATTTTTGTATTTTTTTAAATAACTTTTTTATTTCTTAATATTTTCATAAATCATTCTCAAAATTACATTCCTTACAAGAAAACGAATCGATTGATATATACAAAGTGCACATTTCATCAAAATTTATAAAATTAATCAATATTTTTCTTTTTCACAAAAATTCAAATTTTGCGTTTTTTTAAATATTACCTTAACATATTAAAATTAAATTAAGCAATTGGTTTATCATATTTTGAGGAAGCGAAATGGTCATAAAATGAACAACTTGTTCTCATCTGTGGCGGCCGCAGTTCTCCCGACCGTCGGCCCAACTGTGGCTGATAGTTGGGCCAACCATCAGTTCTCCCGGTCGGCATTCATGGTTGGCCCGACTTTGAGAGAACCATTGAACCAAAGTCGGGCCACCTTTGGGTGCCGAAACTTAGGCTGCCACAGTTGGTCCGACTTTGGCCCGACGTTCCAACTGTGGCGGCCGACCGAAATTCGCACCTTGGTATCTATTAGGGTGGCCGTTAAAAACGACATTTTGGAATTTTGTCCATTTCCGGGTCTCATTTTGTCAGAAATTAAAAAAAATTAGATACGTATTTTTTTAAATAAATATTTAGTGGTGCCTGTATGCTGGTGAAATTTTGCATGTATTTTGCATGGGAAAAAAACTTTTTTACGTACATTTCCTGTAAAATCGTTAAAAATGAATATTTTTTGACCGGACTACTCTATTTCTCTTCATAAATGTTCAAAGAATAATATAAAGTTTTTACCAATCAAAATTGTTAAGTTAACTATTTTTTACATGATCCAAAAGATGACCAATAAAAACCAAAATAGGTTATTATTAGCAAAAAAATGTTAATACTAAAAAAACCAGAAATTTAAACTGCTAATCATGGTTTCTATTATTTTTGAGGTCGCTGATTACAAAACTGAAGTCAGATTTCAAAAATTCAAAATGGCGGATCCAATATGGCGGCCATGAAAAATTTTAAATTAATATATATAATATATATATATATATATAATCTCTATAATATTAAAATGTTTCCTAGTCGTTTCGTCGGATTCGTCGTTCAGCAACATATATAGATATACATCGGTTCATCCATCGGCATCATATATACAAATGTACATAAACACATATGCACACAATACATACACATGTATACTCACACATATGCACACAATACATACACATGTATACTCACACATATACACACAACACATACACATGTATACTCTCAAATATACACACAATACATACACATGTATACTCACACATATGCACACAATACATACACATGTATACTCACACATATGCACACAATACATACACATGTATACTCACACATATACACACAATACATATACATGTATACTCACACATATACACACAATACATACACATGTATACTCACACATATAATGTACCCAAAAAATATTGTTTTGGCTTTTTCGAAAATGCAGGGTGTCTACTAACCGGGAAATAACCGCGAATTTAATTTAACCGGGAATTAACCGTGATTTTTATACAAATCCGGGAATTTTTATACAAAAATTAAAAAAGTTATATTATTTTAACTTGTTTTTTAAAAAATTACTTTTTATTTCACTTTTTATAGATATTTATACTCTTCTCTAACTTTGAATTAGTTAAAAAAAATTAATTTGATAGTAAAAATCAAGCAATAATTCAAACAAATTATGTAAACAAATTTAAAAACATTATGGAGTTAATAGAAATATTATGAAGTTCGACTGAAAATATGTAATTGAATTTCTTAAAGAATTTCTTTAGAAACTTGTTAACAAATAAAATTTTCAAAGTATTTTAATTTAATAATTGGATTTTATAGTCACATTTTAATGAATTCATGTTTCTTAGTGCGAAGATTAATAATTAAAATTTTTATTAGATAATTTAAAAAACAACGATTTGCACTTCAAATTTTTTATTAAAATTGAATTCTCGCAATTTTTTTTTAAATTCTGAAAAATAAAATTGTTAAAATTTTTCAATTCCATTGTTTCAAGATAATTTAATTTTTCTAAACAAATAATTGAAAATTTTTGAAATAATTGAAATTTCTTTACATTTTTTTTTGAAAAATAATTTAATTCTTTGAAAGAATTTTAATTTAAATTTTTCGAAAATAATCAAGAGAAGTTATTGACCGTAATTATAATTTTATTTTTAAAATATAAAGTTCTTCTTAAAGTTTTAAATCAATTTTTTGCTTCGAAAAATTATATTATTCTATTATTATTTAATAGTTATAATTATTTAATTTCTCTTAAATTTTTATAATTTCAAAATTCTGAATGTTCAAATAAATAATATTTATCATTTCTTAAGCAAATTTAAAGTTTATTACTTATTAATTAAATAGTTAATTATCACTGCTTTTTTTAAATTGTAATAAAATTCTTCAGAAGAATTCAGCTATTTTCATAAATAATATCATTCTTTGGAAGGATTTAAACTATTTTTGTAAATAGTACAATTCTTTGCAGAAATTCAATTATTATCAATAGAATTGTAATAAACTTGAAAAAGAAAATTTCCAATTATAATTATAAACAGACAAGATTATTTTTAAAAAGTTGAAAAAATTATTTACCAAATTTTCAATTAAAATTATTATTTATTTTTGTTCGAAATCAAATTTAAATTTAAATTTTATGAGAAAAGAAAACCGGGAAAAAATTAGGCCATAACCGGGAAAAACCGGGAATTTTGTTGAATGAAAATAGTAGACACTCTGAAAATGTAATAAAAAGAATTTTTTATATTGTAATTGTCGGTACGAACTACAAGCGAGCTACGAAAAGTTGCTGCTGAAATTAAATTACCATATTTTATTATTGAAGAATGATAGAAACTTGGATCTTGGATTGTTCGAAAGCCAATTAAATTCTCCGTCGTTTGATATATAAATAAAAATTATTTTATATTTTTTGAGATTTTATCACCTAAGAGATTTTGAAAAAAATTGATTAATTTTTCTATTTTTGTGCACCATGTTTGTGTGGCTGCACATGCTAGAAAAATTTTAAATTTTAGCAACATAATCTTTAAAGTCTCAGCTTTTATTTGAGCCTTGAAAATAGAAAATCCGTTCAGTAGTTTTTGAAATATCTTAAAAAATGTCCAAATTTCTATCATTTTTCAATAATAAAATATGGTAATTTAATTTCGGCAGCAACTTTTCGTAGCTCGCCCGTCGTCAGTATATTCATACTGAATATAATCTGATTAATACCCTCTATAATCTATTTACAACCTTTCAATGTTTTAGAATTATTTCTGGTATTCACAATAGATTATACATTTTATACTCCAAAATCGAATCAAATTATAATTTTAGATTATTACTATAGCAACATGTTTTTTTTCAAATTGTCATATTATGAGGTTAAAGTCGTTTTGAAAATTTGTTGTGATCGAACTTTTTTACATATGTGCTGCTATTTTAATTTTCCAGGTTTGTAAATTTCTGATAATTGCATTTTCATAAATCTAAAAACAATTATAGCATTATGCATTTATTTACCATTAGCTTATTATATTGATTATAACCATTTTTAGTTTAAATATTACAAGAGAATATTATTTTTAACCATTTCTTCAAAGTATTTTTATTTACTTACAAAGTGTAAATTTTGTGATTAGTAAGAATTTATTTCTTTGTAAATTTATTTATGATTAATTCATCAATTATTATTGAATCGGTAACAATATTAATAATAATTTTTTAAATAATTTTAATAATTTTGTAGATTTAAAAAAATGAAATTACCAGAAATTTACGAATAAATAAATTTAGTGATTGATCAATTAATTTAATTAATTAATTATTAGCAACAACAAATTTAAATTTTTTTAAATTTTATTATTAGGCAATTAAATAGTAAATTAATTTGTTAATTTAAGGGTTAGTTCTAATTTGTCAAAATTTTATTTATTTAAAATAACGTAAAGACCAATTATATTGATGCAAGTTTTATAATCTAAATTAATATGATCAATAATTTGAAAATGGTAATACTTAGATATTTAATTTTATAATTCTGGTTAACTGTCCTATATACAATTTAAAATATCATAAAAAGTATAATCTGGATTATATCACTTATAATCCATTTTTCTCTGTGTATGTATGTAAAAAGGTCAATACCAGGTCCTTCTAAAATACATAAACAGTATTTTTGAGGAAGGATGCATCACCTTGAATTTATTATAATGCATGCTTTTTCAATAATACTTTATTAAAAAATTTATTAATTTTTTTTGTTGGACGGGGGTCGGTTTTGGGTTCGATACCTTCCAGTACCAAACATAAAGTCAATTGACATTATATTTGGTACTGGAAGGTATCAAACCCAAAACCAACCCCCGTCCAACAAAAAAAAATTAATAAATTTTTTGATAAAGTATTATGGAGGAAGGATATTTTTTTATTAAAAAATTTATTTATTACTATATCTTATAGTGGCACTATCGGGTCGGACCCGAAAAGTCAAAAATGACCCGGTAATGACGTCTACGTATATTTTTCGGACCTGGTATTGACCTTTCTACATATATATATATATATTTATATATATATATATATATATATGAATTAAAATTTTTTTTTAATATATATAAAATCAATGGAGTTGCTATTTAATAAATTTATACAAGTGGAAACAAACAAGTAAAATGTCTTCCGAGCAAGCGAGGACAACGACGCTAGTATATATAAAATCGTATCATCTAATTTGTGAATGACCTTATCTAGCTAATAAATACTAACCTTCTACTTTCTGATTAGCAGCAAGGTCCTGTTTAAATTTTACACTTCAGATTTGTAACTAGGAACCCCAAAAAAACGTTGATACGATGTTTCATAAAAACTAATTCATTTTAAAATTTGCATGAAATCTGACTTCAGATTTATAATCAGAGACCCCCAAAACCCCTTGATACGAAGTTTCCTAGAAATTGATAAATAAAATTTTCATGGCCGCCATATTGGATCCGCCATTTTCCCATGATTAGCAGTTTAAATTTCTCGTTTTTTTTAAACTAATATTTTTTGCTAATAATAACCTATTTTGGTTTTTATTGGTCAACTTTTAGGTCCTGTAAAAAGAGTTAAATTAACAAATTTTCATTAACAAATGTTCTTTGAACATTTGTGAAGAGAAACAGAGTAGTCTGGTGAAAAAATATTAATTTTCAACGATTTTACAGGAAATGTACGAAAAAAAGTTTTTTCCCCAAGCAAAATACATGCAAAATTTCACCAGCCTACAGGCACCACTAATTATTACTTTTAAAAAAATAAAAAAATACGTATTTAATTTTTTCAATTAATGACAAAATGAGACCCGCAAATGGACAAAATTCCAAAATGTCGTTTTTAACGGACACCCTAATATCTATATAATTATGTTGAAGATCCACGAACCGATGTATATATATATGTATTATATTGTCGAACGAGCAAACGATTAGGAAACATTTTAATATTATAGAGACAGAAATAATAATATTGTTCAAAATTTTTACTTTATTGTTATTAACATCTCTATGAGGAAGCAAAGTGTTTATGAAATGAACACAATGAGATTTACGAAAACGAATGAAATAAACACCAAAATTATAACAAAAATATATAACTTGGCAGCGGTTTTTCTATTGTTATGTTACAATCTTTAGGAGGAAGAATACTGTTCATCAAATGATCACCAAAATTATAACAAAAATGAACAACTTTGCAGTGGTTTTTACTATTTTGATTCCTTTTAATAGACTTTTGCTTCCTCATACTGAGGAAGTATTGTAATACCAAAATTTTTCAGGTTCGATTTTTTAACATATTTTTATGTTATTTGACCTCAGGAGTTCAAAAATGACATTTTTACAAAATGTCATTCCGTATGTGTGTGTGTGTAAACATCACATTTTTATAAATATCTCCAAATTATAAAGAGCTTTTGGGCTTAATAAAGTTTAACTATTTATTTTTTTGATTTTTAATTTTTCAAAAAAACGTTTTTTGCCCATAACTTTAAAAAAATTTTAGGACACCTATAAATATTTTTCTCTAATTTTTTAGAGTTTTTTTTAGACGCATCTTTTGAGCCCACAATGAACATTTTTCGTTCATATTCACCGGAGATATTAAACTTTTAAAAATCAACAATTTTGGAAAATAAGACTTTTTTGAGAATTTTGTTGAAAAATGTAGAAATAACATTAAAACCATAGTTACCAACTTGTAGAGCATTAAAAAACCCTTCGATTGACCTATTTTTGAAGCTATTTCGATTAGAAATAAAGAAGTTATTCATATGTTAAAAAACAGAAATTGTGAAAAAAACAATTTTTCATGTGAAAGTATTAAATAAAGAGAAAAAAATATTACAGCACTTAAGAATGATTGTTCAAAATTTATACTTAATTGTTATTAACATCTCTATGAGGAAGCAAAGTGTTCATGAAATAAACACAACAAGATTTACGAAAACGAATGAAATGAGTACAAAAATTATAACAAAAATTTATAACTTGGCAGCGGTTTTTTAAATACAGTTTATATAATATTGAAAACTTAAATAAACTAAAAAACTGAAAATTGATCTTATAGGTAGGTTGCGATGATGGCACCTTACGTCTTCATTCATTAAATGTGAAAAAATCTCTTCTACAATTAAGAAACGAAAATTACAAATCGGCTGTCAAAATAATACAATGGTCGAAATCGAAACCTTTCACGCTGTTTGTCCTTGACATTAATTCACAGTATGTAATTGTTATAATAATTTATTATTAAAATATTCTGCTTCTTTTTTTGTATTATTAAACTCTTCTTAAATTTTATTAGAATACATGTTTGGGATTTAAGCAGCAGTGATACTTCTCCGGCTTATTCGATATCAACCAAAAGTTGGAATAATGTAGAATGCATTCAATTATCTCCCTGTAATTCTAGTCACGATTTAGCTAATCAGTATTTGGTAATGAAATTTAATATTTATTAAATAAAAAACTCTTAATTCAATGTACTACATTTTTTGTATAGTTTTCTTATTTCATATTTATTCATTTTCTAGTTTTTGTTCAAATATTTTTCATTTAGTTCAATTTATTTGAAATAATTTTGTTTTCATCTCACATGCACAAAAATGGCGCTTTTAGATAGCTGACGACAAGTAAACGACTTTTACTCCTTGTCATCTGCTATCTGAAATCGCCACTTTTGTGCATTAGGAATAAAAAAATATCGTAAGTAACGCGACAATAAATACAGACAATTTATTTACAATGATTTTTGTGTCGCGAGTGTTTCTTTATTTATTTAAATTGTTTTTCTTTCATTCTAAACAAATTTAAAAAGAAGAAGTAGAAATTAAAAACAAATATTAATTACAGGCAATTGGTACTGACATGGGAAATGTTGAAGTTCACAAATTAAGCAAAGAATTCTACAATTCACAACAAGATTTTTTGGAGGACATTAATAACTTTTTGCGATACGTCCCATTTTTCTAAAAAAAATGAATTTTCTAACAAGCAGTTCACGTGTTCCAAAAATATCATTAAAAACTTACAATTTATTTATATCATATAAAACTCTACAGGTTTTAAAGACTGTTATTAATATTATTATTATTATTATTATTATTATTATTATTGTGGAAATTTTTATCACTGTTGTAATTTTCGTTTAATTCTAGTAAAATGAATAATTAAAAAAAAAATTTATTATATAAAAAATTATTGAGAGCACTTGTAAATTTAATTTATTCATCTAAGCCACACACACAATAAATTATGTTTTTATCAATAAAATACATTTCATTATTAACACTAACATTATTTTCTTAATTAGTATTTGTTGCTACATACAATTTGTTCATGTAATATTATTTACATCAAAGAATTAAATTATTAAGAACAAAATTAGTAAAATCGCAATGTTGTCTTGTAAAATATTAGCAGAGTTATTCTGAAAATGGAGTGAAATATCTTTAGAAACTTCATTATAACTTAATCTACACGGTAAATCACAGGATATGGGATCTAAAAATTGTGTTCCGTCCTGAAATTAAAAAATAAATTCAATGTTTATAATGGAATTGGAAATAATTCTTACAGGAACACATACTTGGTAAGATTAAACTAATAAATATATTTCATAATTATTAAAATTTTATTAAATTAATTTTTAATTGATTTTGTATTACTACTCACAGGAAAAATGACGCCATTCGTATCATTGAAAGGACCATAGAGAGTAATTAATTTGCTGACTATTTGGTAAGTGATACCAAATATTCGATCAATATCCAGTAACATAAAGTAAATATCATCTTTTTTTGCTTCTGTTATACTTTTATTGACAACTAACTGTTAAGAAAAAAAAATATTTTAAGTAATGAGAAATTTCTTTTATTTAATCGAGACTTACCGATCCTAGAGATTTTTTAGCAGAAAAACAATGATCCACTGTTTTCGATTCATTTAGACAAATAACACGGAAAACCGTTCCTATCAGTTCTATTAATAATAATATTTCAAATTATTATTTTTAACTTAATTAGGTCTCTTTAACTGGAAACTTAATAAGAAAGTAAAAAGGAATTAAAATTATTTTAAAATACCTGGATATATATTCACAAATGAACTTAAATTAACAAAAGCCACATCAGCTTTATTGTGAATCAAGCAGTTAAACATTGCTTGATCTGAATTTACAATTTCTGGAAAACATGTGCAAATGATTATTTTATTATTTAATCATCTACTCTTTTAATTTCTTTAGACAAAAAATATTACCTTCTTTTTTAGGCATTTCAAATTTTTCCACAATCATTGTTGGATTACGTGTTTTTCTCAAAATGTTTTTCTCGTTTGCTGAAACAAAAAATTCTTAAGTTTTGAATAATTTTCCAAAAGAAAAATTATATTTTAAAGTTTATGGTTATTGGGAGATGAAGATTGGTAAATTCGTTCTTACTTTGTGTACTTAGAGAACATAAGGAATACAAATTTTTTGGGAAATCGTTTTCTGATCCATTTCCATTATGTAAATTAGCAACGCAACTTTCGTTGAAATATTTCGAAACCATCTCCTTATCGTTAGAATACCATTCAGAATAACCAGTTAATTTTTTCATTGCGTAAAGAAAAGTATTCCATTCTGTAAGTAATTTTAAATATTTTTGTAAGAAAAAATATATTTCTTAAAAAATGAATTTTTTACTTTACCAAACTCTCTGTAGCCAGGAAAACACGCTTTGTGATTTTCTAGAGCGCGAAGGGAAGTAAAATTAGAAAATTTGTGTACTAAGGCGACTGTTATGTCTTCGGGTCCACTGTTCATCATCATATGTGCAACTGCCTCAAGTCCTCGTCTAAAAAGGAATTTTTTTTCTAAATTTTTTAACATTCGCTTTTTAATTTTCAATTACTCATCTTACCTTTTTGCCTCAACTCCCTCGCTCTTTTCAATTGCAAAAATATCACTTTTACCATTTTTGACCGATTCCATGCAATTCTCACGATTTGTTTCTTGTACACATTTTATTAAAGGCTCTAAACCATGACTTTGAGCAGCAAACGAGATCCATTTACATTTTTCAGCTTCTAAATTTGTGGTCACACACCATTTTATCATTCTATCGGGAGTACATTTTGCGTAATCCTTTAGTGAATAATATTCTGGAACTAAAAAAAATTTATTTTTTAAATTTATTAAAACTAGAAAAAAACTGCTTCAAAGTTAAGGCTGAAATTTTTGTATTTATTTCATTTACTCATGAATATTTTCATTTTAGAATTATTATAAATTGCATTATTTAAATATATTACAATTAAAATTTAACACCAAAAAGTAATTTTTTTTAATTTGAATAATTTTGGCTAACATGGCAGAAGAAGATAAAGGATTGAATTTGCTTTTAATTGTAGATTTCATTGAGGGACACAAAATCAGTATTCTTAAAATTTTCAAGAACTGTTTTTTGCAGATAATTAAAAAAATTTCCTGACATATTGTTTTGTGTTAAATTGCATCTAATAATTTATAGCAATAATGCAATTTATAGCATTCATAAAATGAAAATTTTCGTGAGAAAGCAAAGTCCTTATAAAATGAAAACAAAAATTTCATATATGAGCGATTCCACGTCAAGTGATCAAGGGGTTTTTTGTGTAATGTTTATTTCAATAATTTTTTACTCTTAAACAATTAAACATACAAATTTGACAAAGTACATTTTGGAAAGGTTTTTTCATGCTCTTTCGATTGGAAATAAGCATTTTGCAAAATAAATCGTTGACCCAAAAAAATCAAAATTAAAAATAAATTTTAATTTTTTGGGGGGAAAGGTACGATTTTTTTTGTAAACAGAAACTGAGGTTTTTAACTAAAAGGACATGTATATGAAAAAGTGCGACTAGAATGTTTAAACTTTGAAAAAAAGAGTTTTCTACTCGCCGGAGCGCTCAAAACCCGGTTTTTAGCTCCGTTTTGGAGAAAATTCTTTTTTTCAATATTTAAACATTCTAGTCCCACTTTATCATTTATATTTCCTTTTAGGGAAAAACCTGAGCTTTCGTTTAAAAAAAAAAAAATCGTATCTATCTCCCTCAAAAATTGAAATTTATTTTTAATTTTGATTTTTTTGGGTCAAAATTTTTTTTTTTCAAAATGCTTATTTCCAATCGAAAGAGCATGAAAAAACCTTTCCAAAATGTACTTTGTCAAATTTGTATGTTTAATTGTTTAAGAGTAAAAAATTATTGAAATAAGCATTGTACTGAAAAACACAAAAATTTAACCCCCCCCCCCCCTCGGAAAATATTGGACTAGGTAAAAAAATATTTTCACGAAAAATTACTATCTATGAGTACTACAAAAGCCCCAAGTTTTGCTACGATTGGAGAAAAATTTTTCTCCACCTTGATCACTTGACATGGAATCGCTCATATGAGGCCCCCCACACCACCGAAATTTTCCTAAAAATTTATTAAATATTTACTTGCAATATTCCGAATATTTAATTGCAACATTTAGTGAAAATTGTGTAAAGATTTATATGTCCCGATTAAATAAGTCTCTAGCGCGAAACATTCCTGAACATTTCAATGAAATCTTTGCCTAATTATAATTATAATTATAATTAGGCGAAAATCTTCAGGAAATGTTCACACTAAACACTTATTTAATCGGGACATATAAATCTTTACACAATTTTCACTAAACTTTTCAGTTAAATATGCCGAATATTGCAAGTAAATATTTAATCAATATTTAGGAAAATTTCGGTGCTGTGGGAGGCATTCTATTTCAAAACGACCCCCCTGTAAATCAATGTAATCCAAATGGGCTATATGCCCTTCTTCGACCTGACTATTTAATTTCAGTAAATTTTTAAATAAATATTTCTCCTATTTAAATAAACCAATTGAATTTTCTTACTAGCAGTTTTGAAAGATAAATTCTTTAACTTTATAATAATAAAAAGCTTTCTTTAAAAAAAATAACGTAATTCTATAAAAAATTTGATTTGAAGGTTGAACTTCTAAATATCTCAAAACACATTATATCCGATTTTTATAAAATTTATGTCAAAATAAAGCATAAATATTCTATTTTTATTCCTATAAAAATTATCTTGGACATTTAAGTGGGTTTTGAGAAATTAATTAAAATCCGCAAATGTATCAAAGGTTAAAATATGTATAAATTGTGAACATTCTTTGTTTTTTGTTAACCAAAAATTGTTAATTAATATGTGTTAATCATTGATGGAAACTTCATTTTTTAATTTTATCATTTATTATTATTAATTTTCTATTATCATTAACCCTTAAACCGCACACTGCCGAATCCATCCTTAAACCGCACACTGGGTGTGCGACACCCGGGGACTTTTAAGTGTGTTCTTCAAGTTGGAATAGGATATTATCTTTTGGAAAAATTATCTTATATAGTTCAATACATCTATTTTGAAAGAGAATAGGTTTCATAATGATTTACTTAGGGGAGATTCGGGTAGCCACGGACACTTAAGCTTTTTGATAAATAATTTGTGTTTATATTTTTGGAATTTTAATTACATTTTTTATATCAAACAGGATGCGTCTTTTAACCTTTAGCTTAAATTCAATTGTAAAATAATCAAACCTTTCAGGAAAAAAATAAGGAAAAATAGGAGTATTAAAATTCCAACCTTCAACAATTTGTCGGGTAGCCCCGGACATGCGGGAAAATATTTTATATTTTAATTATTAAACTTGATAAACTAACATCAAATTATATTTACTACAATGAAAATAGACCATGTAATAGAAATAAATTGAAAAATCTGTTTAATATTCACAGACAGTTAGCATAAAAAAGATTTTATAAGACGTTCAATGTGACGTACATACATTTTCTAAAGTGTTCGGATACTTTCAGATTTTTCAGAAAATTCAATTTTTTTAATAAAAGAAAAAGAAAAAACTGAGTAAATATTTCAAAAATGAAAGTTAAACAATATTGTAAATCATTTGCAATTTATTTCAATAGTAATAACACATTATTCTATTAGAAATTGAAAGTGTTCGGGACTACCCACTGTCCGGGGTTACCCGAATCTCCCCTATTTTAAATAATTAACAAAAGTTTTTTTAAAACTACTGAAATTACCTTAAACCAAAAACTTGGGTGTCAGACAAGCAGAAAATTTTCGGCGTCAACTTCATAAAATTATTAAATACACACATAGAAAGGGTTTGCTGTGGCAGCGAACATTTTGCTGCCACAGCAAATCTTGTTTTCCGTGTACACAAAGACACTCGGCAGACTAATGTCACTGACGACACATAATGTTAAGTATAAAATGTACTGTCTAATATCAACACATGTTCCATTTTTACGAATTTAACCGAAATATTATAATAAAAAGCTAGAATATGGGTGTCGCATACCCAGGGTGCGGTTTAAGGGTTGATTTATTTAATTAGCTGAAAAATAAAAATGATCAACTATTATCCAAATTTTATAAAAGCAAAAGCCACTCCATTCTATTAGTGGCTTTTTTGGGGAGGTTTTTCCGTACAATGCTTATTTCGATAATTTTTTACTCTTAAACAATTAAACAAAAAAAATTTTCAAAGTATATTTTGGAAAGATTTGTTCATGCTCTTTCGATTGGAAAGAATGTTTAAACATTGAAAAAAGAGTTTTCTACTAAACGGAGCTAAAAACCGGGTTTAGAGCACTCCGGTCAGTAGAAAACTCTTTTTTTCAAAGTTTAAACATTCTAGTCCCACTTTTTCATATACATGTCCTTTTAGTTAAAAACCTCAGTTTTTGTTTACAAAAAAAATCGTACCTTTCCCCCCAAAAAATTAAAATTTATTTTTAATTTTGATTTTTTTGGGTCAACGATTTTTTTTGCAAAATGCTTATTTCCAATCGAAAGAGCATGAAAAAACCTTTCCAATATGTATTTCGACATATTTTTATGTTTAATTGTTTAAGAGTAAAAAATTATTAAAATAAACATTACACCGTAAGACCCCTTGATCACTTGACGTGGAATCGCTCATATATATTTGGGTGATTCTCCATGAAACCGACAATTTAGATATTGTTATTTTTATAATTATTTTTTAATTAAAATAAAAATCATAATATTAGTTTCAAGTATGATAGTCAAGAATGAAATATCTGTTATCTACTAATTCTTAGTCAAATTCTACTAATTGAAAAGGGAAAAAGTCTTCCACTAAGAATTAGTAGAAAACTACTAATTGAAAAAGTTATTTTTCGCTACTAATTGAATTAGTAGAATGTAGAATATGTTAATGCGCATGCTCCCGCGTGCGTCTTTTTTACTCGCTAATATTTGAAATTTTCTATCGTGTTTATTTTTCAAATAACAAAAGATTCTTCAAAAATGATGGGATGATTTTTCTTTGAGTAAACAATAATAAATAAAAATTATTGCTATTACTCAATCATTATATAAATAAATTTTGCTTCTTTGATTTTATAAAAACATGCCATCTAAAGAATTGTAAAACTATTTAATTATATTGATTGATTTAAACTTTTATTCAGAGTATAATTATAATTGAAAAAAGGAAAGAATGTTTGAGGTTAGAAGTTTATATACAATTTTTTAATTATTAAAAAAGAGAATTGAATATTATATGTTAACTATTTTATCGACAGTATATATAATACAATAAATAATTTACACCATAAAAATGTAGTTAATACACATTTTTTGTATGCACGTTTTCATCATTCCAGCATGCAATGATGAAAATTCCAGCGTCTAAAGATATATATACAAACAAAAAAAGAAAATGAAGAGAATGTGTACACACTTTCCCAGTTCTAAAAAAGTGATGAACTATGATTTCAATATCACTTCACGCACTTGTTGTTTGTATAAATATTTTTTGAAGTTTAAAATCTTGGGAAAAGATTGCAGCTTGCTCAGGAAAAACCTTTGACACTACACAACAGGAAGCAAATGGCCGTTTAGTGTTACCGAAAGTGAACGCTTAAAGCGCTCCTTCGCGTCACCTGACTTTTACTAGTTCAAATAGTAAAAACTACTAATCAAAAAAGTGAAAATTCTTACTAATTTGAATTAGTTATATTTTTGCGTCGACATTCTACTAATTCATTAGTCATATTTCATAAAACTACTATTTCATTAGTAAAATATTAAACTACTAATTTAAATAGTAAAAATTCTACTAATTCAAATTTAGAGAGTATTATCACCCTAAATAAATTTACGGAGTTGTGTGCAATTCTGTTAATTTTTGTGGTGTCTATATTGAAAGTTTTTTTTCAACCTAATTTCAAAAATTTTTTCGAAAAAGAAAATATCAACTTTTAAGTATATTTTTTGCATTTATCCTCACCGCGATTTTTTTACTTCATTATTTGGGTCCCCTGAAGAGATACCTAAAGGTATTTGCTAAATATCTTTAGTCAGATTTTTTATATGTGTTGTTAAAGCCAAAAACGCACCCTTGGGCGAAAAGTTAAATGTATTTCTAGATGTATTTAAATTTTTTTTATTTTTCGTTTTTTGGGTTTATTTGTTTAAAAATTGTTTATTTAACATTGGGCAAGTAGTCTGTCAAAAAAGAAGACCGTTCACATGAAATAAACAAAAAAAATTTATTTTTTTTGAAATTTCAATTTTTTAACTTTACAACTATTCTAAAGATTTTGTTAAATAAACAAAGATCTTTTATTTACTAAATTACTTGTTTACGTATACTTTAACTTATCTAATACTTATCACCTATCAGAAAATAGTTTTAGTAGGCTAAAAACAGAATTTAACTTTTCGCCCCAGCATGGGGCGAAAAGTTAAAAAAAACAATATTTTCAAAAAAGGACAAAACATGTATTTTATGCAAAAATATCAGGAACTTTTTTATTGAAAGTTGTAGAGGACAAGTTGCCCTACAATATTGATATACAAATATTTGCATCTAAGCGGATTATATTGCCAAAAAAAATCATTTATGCAAAATTTAACTTTTCGCCCCAGTCTCCCCTACTACCAAAGGATTTTGCAAAAAAAAATTTTTGTTAATGTTATTAACTATTGAAAATTTTGAACGTATTTAATTGAAAAATGAATTTCTCAAAAACTTATTTATCGATTTTAATTTTTCAAGTTGCATTTTATTTGTCTTGAAATGAAGTATAACTGACAATATTTTCAGATAAAAATATTTAATTTTAGTGCAAAATGCAATTTTTTATTTATAAACAATTAAAAATAAATAGTGTTCTGGATAATATTTTAAGTTGAAAAAATTACTAAAATGTTCTTAATAAACCACTAAAAAATATCCCGTTGAAAAAAAATGGCACGAAGTTTTAAATTGCTTAATTTTAAGCATTTGTGCCGCAGTGCAGTGCGCGACTCTGGTCCTTATTGATCGTTCGCGCGCGTGTTATTGTTTCTGATCGCTGAAACGACTGCGCTTCTCAAACACTACATCTATGTTGGAAATAAATTTATTTTAACGTAATTTTTACAGTTAATTTTTTTTAATGGAACATTTAATTAATTCTTTTTGTTGAATGGTAATTACAGATGTGTTGCATAAATTGTTAAAATATAGAATTGTTGAATTTTCGTTGAAATTAAAAAAATAATGAGAGAACTGGAGTTAAAATTTGGATTAGATTTAAACATTTCTAACAATAATTCCAAATCTAAACTATTCTTTAGAAACAGTTCTGTTTCTAAAATAAAATAATAAAATGAATAGTTTAGCATTTATTCTCTCTGATAAATTACGAATTCTAATCAATCGATTAAAATCATAAAAACAGGCCTCGGATCGACTTTACGGCTCAAAAATAATAGTCGCTTATTTAGTAACAAAAAAAAGTTGTTTACTTTATTCAGTATTATCACAAAAATTCTTTAAACTTTCTCAATTTTAATTAGTAAAAATGTTTGATGATTTGACTCTTTGCTTTGGAATTAATAAACAAAATGAAATTTCACATAGAATTTAACATATAAAAAAATTTTTTGGAATGAATCAGAATATTCGTCACGGTAAAAATGCTTACTAATTTCACTTTTTAATTAGTAAATTTTACTAATAAATTAGTAGAAATAACTAGAACATTATTGTTATAATTTAATTCCAAATGTAAACTATTCTATTCTTTAGAAATTTTAACTCTAGTTCTCTCATTATTTTTTTAATTTCAAAGACAATTCAACAATTCTATATTTTAACAATTTATGCAACACATCTGTAATTACCATTTAACAAAAAGAATTAATTAAATGTTCCATTAAAAAAAATTAACTGTAAAAATTACGTTAAAATAAATTTATTTCCAACATAGATGTAGTGTTTGAGAAGCGCAGTCGTTTCAGCGATCAGAAACAATAACACGCGCGCGAACGATCAATAAGGACCAGAGTCGCGCACTGCACTGCGGCACAAATGCTTAAAATTAAGCAATTTAAAACTTCGTGCCATTTTTTTTTCAACGGGATATTTTTTAGTGGTTTATTAAGAACATTTTAGTAATTTTTTCAACTTAAAATATTATCCAGAACACTATTTATTTTTAATTGTTTATAAATAAAAAATTGCATTTTGCACTAAAATTAAATATTTTTATCTAAAAATATTGTCAGTTATACTTCATTTCAAGACAAGTAAAATGCAACTTGAAAAATTAAAATCGATAAATAAGTTTTTGAGAAATTCATTTTTCAATTAAATACGTTTTTGCAAAATCCTTTGGTATAGTATAATTTATTATATAAAATACTATTAAAATAACCACATTAGTACGAAAAAAAAATTAAAAGGTTTTGGGTGACTCCTTTCAGGAATTCTGACTCACGGATTTTAACTTTTAAAATTTATATTTGTTAAACTATAATTGTTTAAAAAAATTAAAGAAAAAAGCACATTTAATTGAAAGTATGTATATTGAGGTAATTTATGATAATGCTAACGAAATTCAGGATTTAAAAATCTAATGTAAGAAATTTATGGTAATTTATGCGGTAATTTATAAAAACTGTGAGGTAATTTATAATATTAATACAAAACATACTTCAAAATTTAAAAAACTAATCCAGGTAATTTATGGTAATTTTTCCGGTAATTTATAACTTTTTTAGGTAATTTATAGTAAATAAATTTTTTGTAATAATGATGGAAACTTATAGGGTAATTTATAGAAATTTATGTGGTAATTTATATAAATGTATGTGGTAACTTATGGAAATTTATGTGGTAATATATGTTATAATTTTATAAATTATTTAAAATCATTTATCGTAATTTATTAACCGTCACATTTTCGTAAATGAATAGAAATTTACAGTTTTTTTATGAAAATGGTAAATTGAAGTGTTGAATTTGGTACCTATATCTAGTAAACCTGAAAGTATGTGAAAATAACTGTGTTTTAGAGTGAAACAAAATGTGTCTTTCTGCATAGTGTTGTCAATGCTTTCTTGGCACGGTCTGCGCGTGCGCGGAGAGCAATCGTCTGACATCGCGAAAAATTTAAAAGTTTGACTATATCAACCGCACGGACGATGAAGAAGTTTTTACCCTTTCTCCTTGTAATTTCAAGGAGGAAAGGGAAAAATTTCCTCTTCCACATGTTGAAGGTTCAATGGCTGATATGAGACTTCTTCATCGCCAGTGCGGTTGATATACTCGAACAGTTTATTTTTCGCGACGCGTCAAAAATGCTATTTTACAGGTCATTTTAATTAGTTATTTTGCTAATTACTTTTAATTACTTATAGTGAAATATGATTTCATTGGAAACTTTGACACACTAATTTATCATTTTTTTAAAAAAAGCGTTCCAATGTTAATTTTTGTGGGGAAACTCTTGAGGAAACTGAACTTTTGCTTGTACTAAAGTACAACTAAATTCTGATTTTATTTTTTAGAAATATTTCATTTTTTTAAAAAGGCTTCACCATGACACACAAAACTGGTGACAAGAAATAACATCTAAAAAATTTGTTTTAAATAAAATTTTTTACAACAAATTTTTTTTTAATTCTACACACTTATATAATAAAAAAATTTTATTATTAATTTTAAATTTTCCCAGAATTTTTCACGAAAAAATTGTCAACTCATTAGTAAGATCCTTCACTAAATGTGAAGCAGAAGCCTACAATATCGACCAAGTTTCAAAATTCTAAAAGAAGTAACGATATCTAAACCTAGACGTCACCGTCAAAACAATAATAAATTGAAAAACAAATTTAAAGCTATGAAAAAATGGGAGTCTAACTCTGCTGGGTTATTAATAATTATTTTTATTCATTAATTTTTCCAAGGATATTTATTTTTGTTTCGTAACTGACCCTGGGGACAGGCTTCACCATGACGATTTGACTCTTAAACTTGCATTTTATAAATCTTATTGATAGAACGTCAAAGCGCCCGTCCTTCCGAAAATAAGGCTTTAAAAAAAGGGAATTCAATTTTTCTTTTCCGGAACTCCTTGGGATTAAAGTAGACGAAAAGACGAAAAAATCCATATATTTGACTTTTTAAAATAATAATATTAAACCATTTTTCAAAGCCCTCAAACTTGCTGTTTCTAAAAAGTAAAAAAAAAAACATTTTTTCGTAAATTTAATGTAAAATCCATTAAAATCAATATATTTTGTCCGGTCTTGTCTCTTTTTCTTCAGAAACGTTCAAAGAATGAAACCTATTTGTTTAATTTAAAAAAATTTCATTTTTAATGTTAATCGGCAAAATTGCGGCCAATTGAATAAAAACTCTCTTCAAATTTTCTTTATAAAATTAATATGGAAGCAGATAAATACAAAAACAAATATATCGTTGGAAAGGTAATGAAACAAGCTTTCCAATGATGTAAATATCAAGTTTCTAAAATTATATGCCTAGGCTCGGTAGCCTTTTAAACAATGCGAAAAGCGTCCTGCCGGCAGGACCGGGTTCCATCATTTTGTGACTAAAAATTATATGAATTTTTGGAAAATTCAACTTCTTTAAGCTACCCTGCTCTTCGGTTTGAACTTACAAGCTCGACCTTTACGCTTCTTAAAAAACACAAGGGACATGAGATTGTCGGTTTTGTGGAGAATCACCCATTTGCAAAAATTTTGGAATAAAATTGTAAGAAATATATTTACATGATCTTTGTAAGTAATCGAGAGGTGTTGCTGTCAATTCGACTGGTTTTGGAACTGCAACAAAAAGCCTCCATAGAATATTTGAATTTTGAGGATTTTTCATGAATCTTCCGACTTTTTCGGCAGAGGTTCTAAAAGTAAAAATTGATTAAATTTCCATCGAAAATTTTTTTAATTTAAGAAAAAAAATTACTTTTTTAATTTTATTGACAATATCAATTTTTCTAGATGAAAAATTAGAAAATGGAGATAAAAAAGATGTTTATACTTACATTGAGACTGCAATCGTTCGCTGTGGTTCTTCAAGCCAAACGCAAGCTTTGTCTGTTAATTTTTTTGTTTTTTCGTTGGGACAGAGGAAGGAATATTCATTCTTGTTTTTTAGCTTCATTAAACACATGAAAGGGATTAATTAAATCACAAATCATCTGTAGAGACGTAAATCTAATTGTTTTTCTTAATTACACAGAATTATATTATCAAATCTTTAAATTAAGGAGGATGGTGACTGTCTTTTCGGGGCAGGCGGCGAGAGGGGAATTCACATGCTTTTATATGGAATTAAAACTGTAAATACCAACTGTTTTAATATATATTTTATAAGTAAAATATGCAATACTTAATATGTTAGACATAAAAAATAGTATATTTAATAATTCCAATTCATTATTATTAAAAAATATTAAAAAAAATAATTATTTAATTACGTAAAAAAAATTTTGTAAAAAAATTTTATGAGCATGGAGATCGTGACAACAACGCATTTCATTTGCATGCTAGAAACAGTGTTGGTAACACTGAATAAGATTTCATTCGTATATGATTATATTGCGACGTTGCCACGTTTCTGCACTGAAAAAAAAAGTGCTGTTGAATCAAATAGCTCCATGCTATTGAATTTCCCGTTATTGATTCAATAACACATTTATTAATCGAACAGCATATTGCTTAAAACGAAAAAATGAAACTGTTTAAATTAAAAGTACGGTACTGTAAAATTAATGATATTCTACAAATTGTTTCTATAGTTCATCTATATATAGCAACAGAATAATTTATTGCTTCTTTGACATTATTCATTTGAAGCATCTAATAGATAAATTTGAAAAAAATGCGTGTAAATTTGAATCAAATGAAAAGTTGTTTGCTCCAAAGAAGCGCGCTTTTGAAAATGAAAGCATATGCTTTCGTTTCAATGAGTGGTGCTATAGCGGACTGCCTATAGCATATGCTATAAAAATAAGGACACTATGTATTTGAGACATTGACAGGTGCTAAATTTATTGAAATACTTATCCACACATATTTATATGTCGTTTTTGAAATTCTTATATAAAAAACTATTATTTAAATTGTTTTAAAGAATTAAGGACTATAGTTAAATATAAATTCCCTATATAAATTCCCTTATTCACGAGAAAAATCTCGCGCACGGTATTTAACTACAAAGTAACTGCTCAATGTCAGAAGCGAATGTATTACATTGCAGCGCGGCAGTTCTCGTCTATCACAAAGTTAAGCAGCTTTGGTCGCGGTTACTACATGGATGGGTGACCGATTGGGAACAGCGTATTTTTCAGACTCAAAAAAATATAAAGTGTGTTTGAATGTGTATGTATGTGTGTTTGTCGTTGGAAAAAATGAAAAAAGTAATAAAGATATGTATGTTAGTGTGTAAAATTGAAAAAAGATGTATATAAGAAGTGTTGTGTTAAAGGTGTGAGAATTAATTATAGTATATAAAAAATATGTGAACAAAAATTTCATTTTTTCAATTTATCGTTCGTATATCTTTAACCACATAAAAGAATTGACTTAACAGTATGGTGTTATTCAATCGATAGCAACAACTAAAAAAATTAAAAGTACAAATTTTTGAATCATAAAAATGATGCTTTTAAATTTAAAAACTATAGTCATTGACTCAAAAGCATATACTGTTAAATTAAAAAATTTTGATCGTTGATTCAAAAGGAATACCTTCAAATTAACATAGTATGCTGTCAATTTAAGAAATATGCTTTAGTTTCAATGAAAGTGATACTATCGAATCATTAGCATCGGTGCTTTCAAAACAACAGCATATACGTTTGGCAGCCCGTTATGACACTATTCAATGAATCAAACTCATATGTCATTGATTCAACAGCATTTTTTTCTCCGTGTGTGTATTATGTTAGAGAGGTTAGAAAATCTGTAATTTTACGTCAGTTTTAATGTTATTTCTAAAAATCAGGACAGTCGGTTTACTCAATTATTTTTTTAAATTATTCCAAAAGTATTAAACTTTAAAAGAGTATGATTTATAACAAAAGTTTAACATTTTTACACAAGTAATTATCAAAATAGTGCACTTCAAATGACACTTCCCATAAGAGCCCATATAAAAACATGCAATTTCAACAATTAAATTCTCAAAAACGGGACAGTAAAAAATTAAAAAAAAATTGTTTTATAATATAGCCATTCTTAACAACGAGTTTTTCCAAATTTCAAACAGGGTGGCCACCCAACCGGGAAAAACCCGGGAGAAAAATCAATCGGGAGAAAACCGGGAAAAAGCCGGGACAGAAATTTTAATCGGGAAAAAACCGGGACTAAAATTTTACATTTAAAGATTTCAGAAAATTAAAGTTAAAGGAAAAAGTTTTACTCAATAAAATTTTCTGATAAGTTTGTTTACAGATTTCATTCAAATTTTTCATAAAACATCAATAACTTCTTTTTTAAATAAATATTTAATTATTATTTTTCCATAAGAATTAAAATTCATCAAAAGATTCAAATTCAAACATTTTGAAATTCAACTTCTTATAAAAAATTGTTATAAAACATGAAGAAATCGATGTCTTCATGTTTTATACTAATTAAAGATGACCGAGTGATAAAATGATTATTTTATATTATAAGATTTTATAAAAAAATATTAGAAAATAATTTAATTTCCAGAATAATTTTTTTTATTTATAAAGATAATTAAAATTCTTTGCAAATAATTAAATTTCAGAGAAGAATTTTATTATTTATAATGATAAATGAAATTTTGAACAGATTTGTTTTCAAAATGTTTAAAAGTAATTGAATTTTGAAGAAGAATTTTGATATTTACAAAGATAATTGAAATTTTAAAAATTTTAAAAAAGTTTTGAAAATAATTGAATTTCTGCGAAGTATGTTATCTGAACTTTTGAAAATAATTAAATTTCCATGATGAAATTTCTTATTTTTTGAAGATAATGATAATTTGACGAGAAATTAAAAAAAATTTGAAAATAATTGAAATTCTGCGGAGTATTTTATTACTTTTGAAAATAATTGAAATTCTGCGGAGTATTTTATTACTTTTGAAAATAATTGAAATTCTGCGGAGTATTTTATTACTTTTGAAAATAATTGAATTTCCATGATGAATTTTATTATTTATAACATTTTGATATAACATTCAAAAATAAAATTTTTGAATGTAATTGAATTTTTGCGAAGAATTTTATTATTTTTGAAAATAAATTAATTTCAGAGAAGAAATTTATTATTTATAAAGATAATTCAAATTATGACAGGCATTTTATTGAATTTTTTAAAATAATCGAATTTTGGAAAAGAATTTTATTATTTATAAAAATAATTGAAATTTTGAACAGATTTAAAAAAAAATGTTAAAAATACCTAATTAAAATTTTGCCATGCATTAATTTCATTAAATTTTATTAAGTATTATTCCAGATTGTTTGATGTTAAAGTATATGTGTTGGCGAGAAATGTGATTTTTTTACAATTTTGTGTTTCCTTTTCGGCGTTTTTTTCCTAAAATTTCATTCGACTTTTTCCGACTTTTTCGGAAATTTTATGCTACTTTTCGTGACTTTTGTTGTGAATTTATATGCGACTAAAGATACTTTTTTTAGTCTTAAAGAAGATCCGAGCCCTGTTTTTAGTGTTTTTGGCCGAATTTATATCATTTACAACTACATATTACATAAAGGTAATGTTCTGCTCACAGTAAAATTATAATTAAAAACCGGGAGAAACAGCTCAATTTCACCGGGAGGACCGGGAGAAAACCGGGAGACGAAAAATTTAAAAATAGTGGCCACCCTGTCAAAAAATTCTTAACATTTTTATTTGAGTCACCATCCTCCTTAAGAGAGGGTTATCGTTTTGAATGGCGAAAAATGCATGAAGTTAAGGAATTTTTTTTTCATATACGGAAATATTTTTGGGACTGCGGTTTTTTTTATTTAAATATAGCACATAATTACATAAACTTTTTGCATATTTACATTACAAAAACGTGTCGGCTATTTGAAGAGAAAATTCATTTTTTACGCTGTTTTGTTTTTACTTTATGGGTAAAAAAACAAAACGATAAGGCCTCTAAATTTATCCTAGTTTATCAAGAATCTTTGATTCAGATAACCTGGATTAACATGGGGTTGTCAGTTATGTAAAAACCCAAATAGAGTAGGGGAGACCGGGGTAAACCCGCACACTAGCGTTTTGACGCTATAAACTTAACTTAAGATGGAGATATTTGTACTGTGAATAGTACTTAACATACAACTACACTGAGAAAATTGGATGTTAAAAATCTTAATATACTAGATATTAAGAAAAGATGGTATTTCATAACATCTAGATGTTATAGTTTAATATCTCAGATGCTAACTGGTATAATCTACAAATTTGAGGTTATGTGTGAACATGTCTTTTCCAATATCTGTGGATATTAAATTTAAACATCTAAGATGTTTATGTATTTGACTGTCACAGATATTGACCGTTAATATCTAGATATTAAAGCTCAATAACCATTTTTCTCAGTGTAATGTTAACGAACTTTCGTTTAGTTTCATGAATTCGTCATAGAATCAGAGATGGTCAATTGTTTTTAGAAGTGCAAAAAAGAAAAAATGATTTTCGGATTTTTAAGTTTTTCGATTATTATTTTTGAGACTTAATTTATTCGACAAAATTTTTTTATGCTATTGGATGTCCTTTTTCGAAATATATATGTAGTTTTGTTTGATTGCAAAAAGATTTATTTAAATTTATTCTGAAATGTGAGAAATACATTCGGGGTAAAGTCGCTCACATGAAGTCGGGGAAAAGCCGCTCACTTATTAAATTTGTGTAGGAAGCCGAATCAGTATTAATAGTATTTGTGTTTTTTTGGCGATCATAAAATTTTTAATATTAAAAATATTTATTAAAAGATAAATAATATTCATTTCCTAACAATTTAATTGAATTAAATTAAAATAATTAGTTGAATATTTAACATTTTAAATGTCCCGCATTTCGCGATTTGTGGCGATTTTTTTTCAACAGATGGCGCCGAACTATCAATATTTGTTGGCAACATTGAGAGAATCATGTCTATATCAGTAATTATTAGGTTATAACGGTTATAACAAATAACGCAAACAAATAATCAAAATTTGTCGCTGTCTTTTTTGGCTAAAAAAATACATAAATCTAAGTTTGCTGTCTTCGTTCAGTTTACGTTTTATCATTGTTTATTTTTCAATTTAAAATTACGAATTCCATTTGTTATATTTTATCAATAATAAAATCTATAACTAATTATATCCAAAATTATAACTACATTTTAATCTTCTCTTAATAAAATATTATTTAAATTCACAGTTGCAATTCATGAAACCTACACTGAAAAAAAGTGCTGTTGAATCAAATAGCTCCATGCTATTGAATTTCCCGTTATTGATTCAATGACACATTTATTAATCGAACAGCATATTGCTTAAAACGAAAAAATGAAACTGTTTAAATTAAAAGTACGGTACTGTAAAATTAATGATATTCTACAAATTGTTTCTATAGTTCATCTATATATAGCAACAGAATAATTTATTGCTTCTTTGACATTATTCATTTGAAGCATCTAATAGATAAATTTGAAGAAAATGCGTGTAAATTTGAATCAAATGAAAAGTTGTTTGCTCCAAAGAAGCGCGCTTTTGAAAATGAAAGCATATGCTTTCGTTTCAATGAGTGGTGCTATAGCGGACTGCCTATAGCATATGCTATAAAAATAAGGACACTATTTGTTTGACACATTGACAGGTGCTAAATTTATTGAAATACTTATCCACACTTATTTATATGTTTATTAAACCTGTCGTTTTGAGATTCTTATATAAAAAACTATTATTTAAATTGTTTTAAAGAATTAAGGACTAGTTAAATATTAATTCCCTACATAAATTCCCTTATTCACGAGAAAAATCTCGCGCACGGTATTTAACTACAAAGTAACTGCTCAATGTAAGAAGCGAATGTATGACATTGCAGCGCGGCAGTTCTCGTCTATCACGAAAGTTAAGCACGTTTGGTCGCGGTTACTACATGGATGGGTGACCGATTGGGAACAGCGTATTTTTCAGACTCAAAAAAATATAAAGTGTGCTTGAATGTGTATGTATGTGTGTTTGTCGTTGAAAAAAATGAAAAAAATAATAAAGATGTGTATATGAGTGTGTAAAATTGAAAAAAGATGTATATAAAAAGTGTTGTGTTAAAGGTGTGAGAATTAATTATAGTATATAAACAATATGTGAACAAAAATTTCATTTTTTCAATTTATCGTTCGTATATCTTTAACCACATAAAAGAATTGACTTAACAGTATGGTGTTATTCAATCGATAGCAACAACTAAAAAAATTAAAAGTACAAATTTTTGAATCATAAAAATGATGCTTTTAAATTTAAAAACTATAGTCATTGACTCAAAAGCATATACTGTTAAATTAAAAAATTTTGATCGTTGATTCAAAAGGAATACCTTCAAATTAACATAGTATGCTGTCAATTTAAGAAATATGCTTTAGTTTCAATGAAAGTGATACTGTCGAATCATTAGAATCGGTGCTTTCAAAACAACAGCATATACGTTTGGCAGCCCGTTATGACACTATTCAATGAATCAAACTCATATGTCATTGATTCAACAGCATTTTTTTCTCCGTGTATACTTATTATTTAATAAACCAATATTTATTGTTTATAGAACTCATAATTTATCATTAATAAATCATACTGAAGACGGAAATAAGGAGAAATTTAATATATACAAAATAAAACTGTTGGGATTACCTTAAATTCTTAAAAAAATCAAGTGATCGGGTTTACCCCGAGGGGTGAGCGGATTTACCCTGAAAAATTATGATTTTGAAAATGGTATATGTGTATTAAAAATTTTCCCTAAGTAAAAGTAAGAAAGATAAATCAAAAATTCTTTTTTATTTTGTTAGTAAAAATCATAAGCTTTGAAATTATATAAATTAATTTGGATTTAGAGAATAATTTCCTAGGTTTTTACCGTTCTGAAAAAAAGTGAGCGGGTTTACCCCAGTCTCCCTTATAGGATAAGTGTACCAATTGACGAGGCTGTCCCAGTAAAAAAAAGTATTCAGAATAGAAAAAAAGTATTGGTGATGACGTTCGGTGAATGCGTTTTCGCGACAAAACCGTATTGGTGGGTTACGGTGAATACATTTTGCTCACCGTGAATACTTTTTGTTTTAAACTCTCGATTTAAAGATCCCTAAGCAAAGTTGAGAATATATATGAAGAGCGTGAGTAACGTGATGTATAAAAATGGCTATTGCGAGAAGGAAATAAGAAATTTTGAGTAAAAACGAAAAATTAAATGTGAAAAAAAATGTCAAATGTTGATCGATTACCATATGCTTTACTATGCCTACAATGCATGACAGATTAAAGGGAGCATGACGTTACCGGCAGAAAGTTATTAGGAAAGGCGGAAAATTTTGAAATTGAAAAGAAATCCAAGTGAACGCAAATAATATTTAGTTATTAATTAATTATAATTAATTAATTAATTAATTAATTAATTATAATTATTAATTATAATTAATGAATAAGAATTCATTAAAAATTCAAAATTTTCCGCCTTTCCTAATAACTTTCTGCCGGTAACGTCATGCTCCCTTTAATCTGTCATGCATTGTAGGCATAGTAAAGCATATGGTAATCGATTAACATTTGACATTTTTTTTCACATTTAATTTTTCGTTTTTACTCAAAATTTCTTATTTCCTTCTCGCAATAGCCATTTTTATACATCACGTTACTCACGCTCTTCATATATATTCTCAACTTTGCTTAGAAATCTTTAAATCGAGAGTTTAAAACAAAAAGTATTCACGGTGAGCAAAATGTATTCACCGTAACCCACCAATACGGTTTTGTCGCGAAAACGCATTCACCGAACGTCACCACCAATACTTTTTTTCTATTCTGAATACTTTTTTTTTACTGGGACGTCCTATTTGTCGATGTTGCCACGGTAATAACCAAAAATATTGCCTAAAATATTTTATTTTTTTGTGAATATAATATTAATATATTATCTTTAGCATTTATAACACTTAATAAGTATAATGATAATCATTTTTTGCATTTAAATTGTGATTCTACGTTTAAGTCAAACCCTCGACTATTAATTCGTTTACCCTACATGAAGAACAATAAAAAATAATAAATAAAAAAATTTAAAAAACCGGCAATTACAAAAATATTTCCGTATATGTAAAAAATAACTTTCCCAACTTCATGCATTTTTCATCATTGAGAACGGTAATGCCACCTTAATTCTAAAATTGTCAATTAAAATCGGGGGGGGACCTCTTTCGGAACTACACCCAATTTGATTAAGTATAAATTTAAAGTAAAAAGTTACAAATTATTTAATTAGAAAATAATAATAATTTACTTGTAAATCTTGGTGGACGGCGTGAAGAGTAGCCCAAGTAACATCGCCTTTCATTGACAATAAACACTTCAAAGCTCCCCATTTTCCAAAAAATGAATCTTCATGTGAACATTTCGTGGGATCTCTACATTCAGCGCAAAGATTTGGATATTTTTTCTCTGAAAAAAGATATGAAATGATGTTTTTATTTAAAAATTAATTAAATAAATAATAGGCAACATAAATAAATTTGGAATAAAAATCTTACTTAATCTTTGATTCCGTTGATAATCAATTGTCCATGGACCACTGATACAAGCGGATACAAAATATTCCGATAAAGAAGCCATTCTATTTTCTAGCAAAGATTTTTCTGGATCACATTTTCGTGGCGTTATTCTGCTCTCAAAATACTGAGGAGGAATTAAAATATTTAAATTTCATATGAAAAGACATTTTTTGGATCATTATAATCTTTAAATTATAAACTAACTTTCACGTAATCTCGAACCAAAACGCCTGGTTCAAATCCAGGTGAACAGAAACGTTTTTTCTCGGTATGGAAAATATCCTCTATATTATTACGAACAATTACTACCATTTGATGACTCGGTCGATCTATAAATTATTCGAATAAATATTTAAATTAACATTTTTTTGTGTCTATGTAGACAAATTTGAATAGCTTTCTACTTCGCTTAATTTTTTTACCTATAGACATTTGAGGTATAATATGAGTCACAAGTATTTTATTATTATAATCTTCGTCGAATGCATAAATCATAAGATCTTCCGGTTCGGCAATAAGAAAATCAACTTCTCCCGATAGCAGATGTCGTAAGCAGGCCACTCTGAATTAATAAAGAAATATAAACTAACTAAAAGACCACAAAATTAAAAAATCTAAATTGCAATTACAAATGATTGTAATTTTCAAATTAGTGATTTACAATGAATTTGAGTTTGAAAAATTTATATTTTATTAAAAGTGCATTAACTTATATACAGTAGAGACCCCATTATCCGGATTTTCGAATATCCGGAAAAATTTCAAATATTTTTTTAATTTTACAGTTTATAAGCATTTAATGCCATAAATTTTGAATTTTCACACGAAACGTAGTGTTTTTAAGTGTTTTATTTCTTTTCAGTATTATTTAAATACATACATGAGGCATTCCATGTCAAGTGATCCAGGTGTCTTACGGAGTAATGCTTATTTTGATAATTTTTTACTCTTAAATTATTAAACCTAAAAATTTGGCAAGGTACATTTTGAAAAGGTTTTTTCGTGCTCTTTCGATTAAAAATGAGCATTTCAAAAAAAAAAAAATTTTTTGACCCAAAAAAATCAAAATTAAAAATAAATTTTAATTTTTTGGAAAAAAGGTCCCATTTTTTTTAACGAAAGCTGACGTTTTTTCCTAAAAGGACATATAAATGAAAAAGTGGGACAAGAATGTTTAAACATTGAAAAACAGAGATTTCTACTCACTAAACCCGGTTTTTAGGTCTGTTTACGAGAAAATTCATTTTTTCAATGTTTAAACATTCTTGTCCCACTTTTTCATTTATATGTCCTTTTAGGAAAAAACCTCAGCTTTCGTTAAAAAAAATGGGACTTTTTTTCCAAAAAATTAAAATTTATTTTTAATTTTGATTTTTTTGTGTCAAAAAATTTTTTTTTTGAAATGCTTATTTTCAATCGAAAGAGCACAGAAAAACCTTTCCAAAATGTACCTTGACAAATTTTTTAGGTTTAATAGTTTAAGAGTAAAAAATTATCGAAATAAGCATTGTACTGAAAAACCCAAAAATTTAACCCTCTCCCTCTCGGAAATATTGGACTAGGTAAAAAAATATTTTCACGAAAAATTACTATTTATTAGTACTACAAAAGCCCCAAGTTTTGCTACGATTGGAAAAATTTTTTTTTTCACCTGGATCACTTGACATGGAATGCCTCACATATGCAAATAACCCTACATAAAAATAAATAGAAAATTCGTTCGTTTTGTAATTTTTCGACAATCCGGATAGGTGCCTGCATAATAAGGATCATACAAAAGCCATCATACCTATCAACGGCGATTATACATGTAACTGGAGAATTATCTATATCCACTAAAAGAGGACAAGTTTTAAAATTTTTCATTTCATGGGGTATTGTATCATCCACCACACAATATCGAACTGAAAATATACATTTAACATTCCAAATTAAAAAAGAAAAATTTTATCTTTTTTACAAGAAAAAAAATTATTTTTTTTAATTTAGCACATATTTACTAAACGAAAAAATAATAATATTGCTAATATTAAGAATGTAAGTAATTATTATAAAGAATTGTATATGTAAATAAATAAATTTTTATTACAATGAATTTATAAAAAATATACTCTCACTTTTTTGTTTTTCGGCGAAACCGGTCGATTGCAAATTAAAAGCAAAACAACATAGTGTCATTACAATATTCCACTCTTTAAACACCATGTTTTTCACTGAAAATTAAAAACTTTTTTCTTAAATAACTATTTTTTAATAAAAAGTTAATATTTTTTTCTTTTGTTGTGATATTTCAATTAAAATAAAAGATCTAAGAGAACCTCTGTCCTGTAATGTAATTAATAAACTGTCAATGATTTATCAGAGGTCATTGACAATCATAGACGAAATTGTAGAAGTTATAAATCAGAAAATCTTTAAATCTAAACAATTAACAAAGATATGATATGTAAATAAGATCCAAACACTGTGTTTGAATACAATATTTTATTCATTTAGTGCTTATATATAAATACAATATGACGTAGATTTTAATTTAATGAACAGATGATGATAATAATAATTGGTAGAAAAATCGAAGTGTAAATAAAATTTCGTAAAAAATCAGCTTCACTGCACAATTGATATTTTTTCAAGTCTTCAATTATTTCATTATAATGTAATGTTCGATCTTTTTTATTTAAGTCTCTCGTAAATTCACTGAATTCCTTTAAAAAATGTATATATTTAAAATAATAAGTACTTAAAATATAAATATTGAATTTATATTTTAAAAGTTAGCCATTATTCAATTTTTATTAATAAAAATACAGAAAACGTTTTCAAAACCAAAAGACATGAACTGTGTACAATAAATAATAAGAAACTTAACAATAAAATTATTGTTGGTATAAATTATATAATATTATTATAAATTACAAATATTTGACAAATGAAAATTAATTTACTCACTGAAAAGATAATATTTTTCTGTTTTTCAAATGGACCATGAAGAGACATTAAAGGAGTCGTTCCTTGATAAGTTTCACCGAACAATCTGTTAAGATCCATAAATAACAGGGAAATTTCTTCTTCCCTCGAGGAAGATACATTTTTATTTACCATAATCTGAGCATAAAAATTTTCAACTCATTCACAATCGTTTAAAAACTATTTTTTTTAAATTATTTTTTTCCAACTTACCGATCCTAGTGTTGACCATGATAAAATGCATTTCCGTTCCTTATTAGAACTGTCTACAAATTCGTTACTACATAGAGTTCTATAGTACACCTCTGAATATTCTATAAATTGAAACATTATTTAAGATAATTATTACTGACGTTATATTCCTCAAACGCTAACGCTCGCTCGGAAGACAGTTTACTTATTTCTACTTACATATATAAACTAAAAAATAATTAATTGAATCAATTAGTTAAATTATTCAAATCAAATAAATGTAATATTGCAAGCTAATAAATAATTATTTAAATCAAATATGAAAATTATTTCATTCTACATTTAATACAAAATTTTTTTTTTAATATTTAGTATTTTTTTAAATTTATTAATATATTATTATACTATATTTATTTATTATTATATTATATATATTAACTGATTTTATAACAGACTTTCAACATTATTTATAAACATGTTCACACAGTTTTTATTCACAACAAAACACACAATTTTATTATTTTATATAACGCTTAAAACGAAGAATGAAAAATATTCGCTTGCATGTGGCATCGAACTCACGTCCCCCCGCCCATAACGCTGATCGCAAGCCTATAAACGCACCTATTTAAGCCGCACGGCCACTAAGACTTGGTGAGAACTCGGGCTGATCTACTTTATGAATGCCAGTGTCGTATATTCTGTATCCAAATAACACATTTATTTGTCGAAATATTTTTTATTTGTATTAAATAAATGAAATATTTAAGTGAAATAAATAAATAAATAAACAGTTTCAAGTATTTCATTATTTTCGTTTCAAATAATTATTTAATTGATTGAAATATTTTTTTATTTGTCTTGAGAAAATAGTGTATTTGCTTTGAATAATGAATTATTCGGATTAAATAATTAAGTTTATTAGAATCAATAAAATAAATTTATTGTATCAAATAATTTTTATTTGCATCAAATATACGAAGTATTTGAATGAAATAAATAAAAGAATAGTTTCAAGTAACTCATTATGAGTATTAAATAAATTCATTTATTCAAATTCAAATAATAATTTAATTGAATCAAATACGACTTATTTGGTTCAAATAAGTGTGATTCAAATAATTCAAGTTATTTGAATCAAATACATATTTTTTTGATCCAATTAAAAAGTATTTGAATCAATTAAATATTTTTCAAATAATTTGAATTATTTGAATCAAATAAATTTTTATTCAGTGTATTAATCATTTCACAATATTATTATAATATTTTAATTTTTATTATTTATTTAATAGCATCTTAACTGTTACTACACTACCGGCAGAAATTATCGGTACGAACGATGGGCGAGCTACGAAAAGTTGCTGCCGAAATTAAATTAACATATTTTATTATTGAAAAATGATAGAAACTTGGTTCTTGGATCGTTTGAAAGCCATTAAAATCTGCGTCGTTTGATATATAAATGAAAATTATTTGATATTTTTAAGAGATTTTATCACTTAAAAGATTTTGGAAAAAAATTGATTAATTTTTATATTTTTGTGCAGCATGTTTGTGTGGCTGCATAATCTAGAAAAATTTAGAGAAAAATTTTAAACTCTAGCAACATAATCTTTAAAGTCTCAGCTTTTATTTGAGCCTTGAAAATTGAAAATCCGTTCAGTAGTTTTTGAAATATCCTACTGAACGGATTTTTAATGTTCAAGGCTCAAATAAAAGCTGAGACTTTAAAGATTATGTTGCTAGAGTTTAAAATTTTTCTCTAAATTTTTCTAGATTATGCAGCCACACAAACATGCTGCACAAAAATATAAAAATTAATCAATTTTTTTCCAAAATCTTTTAAGTGATAAAATCTCTTAAAAATATCAAATAATTTTCATTTATATATCAAACGACGCAGATTTTAATGGCTTTCAAACGATCCAAGAACCAAGTTTCTATCATTTTTCAATAATAAAATATGTTAATTTAATTTCGGCAGCAACTTTTCGTAGCTCGCCCATCGTTCGTACCGATAATTTCTGCCGGTAGTGTATAAAATATAAGTATTACATGCACCTTAATATGAATTTTCTACAAAATGTGTATATTAAATTAATAATTTTAAATAACTAATGGAAATGATTCATTATTAAATAAAAGACTATTTATATTTGATTTATAATTAATAGGGGAGAGGGCCCCAAGGTGGTCAGGGCCCTAAGGTGGTCACCCTAAGAAAATTTGTGTATATTAGTTAGTATCTTCGAATGTTTTTTGGTATTGTTATTATTTGAGAAGACAAAGATTTTAGTAAAGTTTTGAGGTAAATAGTCGTATGAGTCTCTTTGTAACGTGAACGTCGTAAAATTTCTGTTTTTAAATTATCGAGAAATTTTTTTCTCTGGGTGTTAAAATCATCGAAATTAACTATTTTAAATTAGTAAAAATCGTTATAATTATCTTTATATATCGTACAATAATATTCCAAATGAATATAATTAATATTGTGCTTTAAAAAATTTTTTCATTAACGTTTAAAAAATGGTGTCTTGGCCCTAAGGTGGACACTTTTTTGGCCCCAAGGTGGTCGCTTTTGATTTTTTATGAAAATGTGTTTATATGCTATATTTATCAACATTTATCGCTGGGAATGTGAATTTTATCAATTTTTAAGTTTTATGATGAATAATGAAAAAGAATTATTTTCAAAATTTTACCTGTCTAATACATACACAAAAAGTATCATTTTTGACGAAAGGACAAAGTGCAAAAAAAATATGTTATATGTTTCTGTGATCCTGAAAAACAATTAATATTAAATAAACAACTTAATAATACGTTTTTTACATTTTTTTAAAACTTTTTTAGTGAATTTTTGTATGGTGACCACCTTGGGGCCACTTTTTTAAAAGTCGAATTTTCAACTTTTTTTAAAAAGTGCCATAACTTTTTTTTATTAATGAAATGAAAAAAACTTTATGATAGGAAGTTAGGTAATAAGATAAAGTTTCAAACGCCGTATTATTGGCCTTTACATATAATTCCATTTGAAATCTACAGTCGTTCAAAAGATGGGTGACCACCTTAGGGCCCTCTCCCCTACACATACCTATATTATGATAATTAATTAATCTTAAAATTTACATTTTTAAAAAGTGTATTTGGTCATCTTAATATAATTAATTAACTGATTTATTTTTCTATATTTTCCGACAAAACATTTAAAAAAATCCCTTTCTTGATAAATAATGAAAGCATTACTCAACCAGTGGACTAAGTTAAGAAATTGAATTAATTTTGGAATGTTTAAGTACAATTTTTTATTAAGTCATTTATTTATTTTATAGTAGTTCTTTAATAATTAAGGGTAAGTGGGAGAAAATGTGGTTTCGAGATCTCGCTCTCATTTAAAAAGAAAAGAATATTTTGAGTCGGGAATTTTTGGAATATAGATAAACGTCCTGGGATTGGTGCTCATCTCGGAATTTTGCAAAATTTTGATAAATGATTATTAAAAAAATTATTTAAACTTTGGAGAAACTGGATTTTTTAACAGTTTGGTATCGCGCTCTCATTTTGAAAGGATAAAATATTTCGGCTTCATATTTGGAGGGGTGATAGAGGAAGGCTCTCCATGGCGCGCTCATCTCCGATTTTACAATAATTTTACGAAGAAATTTATTTATTAACGATTGAAAGTGGAATAGTTTGAGGTTGGAGAAATTTTCGTAGTTCGAGTCGCGGCTACTATCGAGAATTGGCGCCACCTCTTTGACCACTGACACATAGATCCACTTATCAGTGTGCTCGCCGCCATATTGTCCCCCACTTTCGCCAAAAATCCAACTTTTATAATTACGTTTTTCAATATTTATTTCAAAAATTACTTGCAAATTTCGAGATAAAAAGAAATGAACAGATATCACGTTCTCACTCACTCAAATGGTTTCTGCTTTAGCCCAGTCAAAAAAATTCTATACACGGACCGCTCATACGAGCCTTTTCCGTAATGAGAAGTGTATAGATGCTGGTATATACGAGGTGACTTTTAAAGCATTTTTCTTAATATAACACTATTTTAAAGTAAATGTAGATAATAGAAATGAATTTTCAAAGTAAAACAAAGCTAAATTTATAAAGGAAATAAAGTTTTAAGAAAAAAAGGATAATTTTGTTCAAAAAATTTATTCACACTGAAAAAAGGTTAGAATTTGATAATTCCTTGTTAGTCTAACTTACCGACATTAGATATTTCTCGGATGCGGTAAGCACGATTTTGTATTGGCGGTAGAATAAATAAGTTTTTTTCATTACTAATTACTAACTAATTATTATTATTATTATTATTATTACATTATTATTATTATTATTATTATTATTATTATTATTATTATTATTATTACAATTATTATTATTATTATTATTATTATTATTATTATTATTATTATTATTATTATTTTTTTTTTTTTGCATTCTGGCGGGTAGCTAACATAAACTTTACAACCGAATAAATCCAATTGGAAAGGTTATGAAAACAGTAAAATCTTTTATAGAGAAACAATTTGTTTTAAATTGAATCATACAGGACTCAATCGATTGCCTTTTGTTTTAGACATCAGGACTCACATCGACCATACCATGTTAAAAACCCATTTATATTAGACCTATTATTCACCTACGGAACTACCTAGGGGCTTCTGACTTCGTAGATGAATGGTCCCGTTTAGTCGCTGTCGCGACTCTTCCGTGCCGCTCTTGTTCTGGCCTTATTTTCTTCTTGTCCTTGACAAAGTCTTCTTGGCTTCCTCTAGGGCAGATCTGAAGACCTTGCATCCTCCTGATCCGGCGACATGTTGGATACTCTCCTTCTCGCCGAACTTCGCCTTGCATAAGAAGCAGCATGGGCGCTTCTTACAATCTGCTGCCTTATGGCCAGCTTCTCCGCACTTGAAGCACGCAGCTGACCTATCTACTGCTTGGCAGTCTCTGCCTACATGGCCATAGTCAAGGCACCTGTGACACCTTGTGACCATAACTCTCCTACTCACTCTGCAGGACACAAAACCGACCTTAATGTGCCCCATCTTCTCCAACCTGGCAGCGTCCTCCTGGGTGGTGACCACGACCGCGAGCTTCATACCTCGCTTATTTGGTCCGAGGACCGTCACCTTCCTGCTTCCTGCTGGTACCGTAGAAACTTGATCCAAGGCACCCAAGACGTCTTCTTTCTCAGTAAGGCTGTCCATATCGCGAATTTCCAGCGTAGTTTGCCGGTCCGCCATCTGCACCTTACCCAGGTCACCGATCACCTTAGTCACCTCCTCGGTGAACAACTTCTTGTTTGAAGACCCACCAATCTTAATAAGTAGGTCTCCCGTTTTAGTGGGTAAAGCTCCCACAACCCTTGTCTGACTGGCCTCCAGGTCAGCCTCTTTTCGAACTTTCGCCAGTACTTCGGCGAAAGTTTTTCCTTCAGCCACTTTAACGATCACTGTGGCTTTCTCCTTCTTGACCTGATGTGGCTTTGGAACCGTTTTGATCCCCTTGCTTCTAGTCTTTTTAGGTCTCTCCTCCCTTTTCCTTTTTGGATCCTTCGCAGGCTCAGGATCACTTCTCTTCCGCTTCTGAGCATCCAAGACGACGTTTCTCAACACGATTGCGTTACAACGATCTCTTCTAACTCTGCGATCTTGTCTAGCTTCTTCCGACCAGGTCAATCCTTGGTAGAAGCTCTCGTCCTTTTCTGTAGCTGCTGCGTGCTTCAATTTGGTCTCCTGTATGAGCGATGTTATGCTTTTAAGTCCATCCTTGATTGTCATATTGACATTTCTTTGGACTTCGCAGGACTTTATCATCTTACAGACCTCTTCTTCTATTGCTAGAATGCATACCGCCTCTTCTTCCCGCAGTTTTATGCATTCATCTCGGTCCTTGTTGCAGCTAGCAATGTCCTTTGCTGAAGCATTACTGAAGACAGAAATGCAGCTAGCCTGACTCGTCACGCTGCTCGTACTCCCTCGTCTCTCCGCCTTGTCCACGATGATCTGTGGCACTACCAACGCGTTGTTGCCCTCCTGCATCCTTGGGCCACTGGCCACCGCCCGCACGCTCGAAAGCGCTTGACGATCGGAACCAGTGAGAGATTCAGCCGAAGCATTACTCCGCAGGTACTCTTCCTTGTTTTTACAATCGCTCATACTTGGTCTTTTGTCTCGTATCGAGAGACAATCGGGCCTTAACAGGGTACTACCATCTGGCCAGGATGGGCCCTGAACCGCCTCCGTTAGTTACATAGACGTTATAGCATTGCCGAAGCATTGATGCGACGTCTATGATATCCAGTGTCAGGTGAGCTAAGAAACTCGGACCTCGAAGGTCGGTGTATCTCTCCCATGGACCGGAAGTAAACTTCGGGCCATGATCGCTGAGTAGACACCATTATTATTATTATTATTATTATTATTATTATTATTATTATTATTATTATTATTATTATTATTACATATAATAATTACATATAATAATCTTCGTATTCTTTCATTCATTCTGTCCGCAGTTTGAAGTTAGTTTTTGTAAATGCTTTTGTTTTTTTTTCTTTTTCAAAACATACTTTGCTTGACAGATCGAAATTGTACAGTTTTTCGATTTGTCAATCTTAGTGTTTATTGTTTAAGAAGAAAAAAGGTTAAACGATATTTATTTTATAAAATAAGGTAAGAAATTTTCATAATATTGATTTATAAATTTTATAATTATTTTTTTTTAAATTATTAGTTTCTTTTATTAAAAACAAAATATTTAATTTCATTTGAAGAATTTCTTTAATAAGATTTAATTTTTTAACCTTCTAAAAATGAATTTATTTTAAGTTTGATCTCAAAATTAATAAAAAAATTTGCATAATTTCTTTTTCTTTATTTAAAATCGAATAAAAAATAAAGTAAATTGAGCTATTTATATTTCTCTATCAACATTTTCTTTAAAAACTTAATTTGTAATTAATTTTGACAATCATATTGTGTTTACAAAATTTGTACTTTTTTTGCATAATTTTCTATTTATTTATCACAATTTTTAAAATAAATATTGATTAATAAATAATAAGAATTAATTATTTAGTATTTTTTTTAATAATAGGGGAGTGCTGTCAGGGTTGGACATAGTTTTGAATTTTCTTCATAACTTCCTCTGCAGTGCGAATTTTACGATTTCGCGCATATTGTTGGAAAGATCAACTCAAATGCAATGTTTTTGCTGTACATTGCAAAAAAATTCGGCCAAAAGTTTCAAAGTTATAAGCAATTTAAAAAAAAATAATGTTGTAAGGGTTGAACATGGGTGTAAGGGTTGAGCCACTGTAGAAAATCAATGAAATATTTAGGTAAATGGTTAAAAATGTCCTTCAAATAATAGAATGACACTTGAAAATGAGGAAAGGAATCATGAAATTAAAATCAAATCCCATATTGTGCATTTTTGCATAAGATTAGATATTTTATTTCTTAAGAATGAAATCAAAAATTTTTAAATTAAAACAATAAAAAAAGATTATCGAAAAAATTTGTTCCCTCTTTTTTCGTTAGAAATAAAGTTTTTGACACCTCCTTAAGTCAAAAAATGAATTTCTGTTGCAAGTACGCTTCGTAATTGCAATATTTTGGGCGGCTCAACCCTGACGACACCGCCTGGCTCAACGCTAACTCACGCGTCGTTTTGCGACATACCACACAGAACACAAACGCGTCACACAAAACCCCAAATTACTTTTCACATTTTTGTATAACATCTTAATAAACAATTTCAATAAATTTACATTGTCTTTGGCATAGTTCTTTTACATTTACTTCTCTTTTTTTGACACCACAAAAAAGTTTCTGTTGAGCGTATAACAATGACTCGCAAAAAACAAAAGTCTACGTTCGTATACTTGACTGAAACTCATGTGAAAAGTTGACTGGCATTAGTAGCAAGAATTTAAGTACAAAAACAGATGGCGCTAGTGTGATAACACAAAATAAACGCGATGGCTCAACCCTAACACCTGTCCAACCCTAACATTAAAAATTTATTGATTTTATTTAGTTTTTTGCTTTGCTGTACCAAGTTTTGAATTGGATTTAAAACAAAAAATATTTAACTTTTAAATTTAATTTTAAAAATGAAGCAGGTGCTGGTGACAAATAAAAATCATGAAAATTTCTTTTATTCTTTTCTATTAAAAAATAAGTGTTGTCAAAAATCTTTTGTCGGACAAATCGAATTTCTATAGTTTCTTTTATTTATTTCTAACAAAATTTGAAAATTATTTAACAAAATGTTAATTGTTTTTAAAAAAAGATTAAAAAAGTGGAATAATTTCTTTATTTTTTAAACATAATCTTTAACAAAATTTTGATTTCTTTAGAGATAGATGATAATATAAATGTTTTGGCTTAAGGGCATTTGAAAAAATACTCAGTATAAATCATTAAAAATAGACATATAAATACTGATTTTTATTTTAATATACGTATATTTGCTAAATTCATCTAAGTAATAAAAAATTATTTAAAAATAACTCACCAGAACAGTAAAATTAGTATTTTTTGAATTTGCACAGTATGAAAAACATAATTTTCTTTTACATATATCTTTTGTGGAGAAAAAGGAATTTTAACGAATCCTTTTAAACTTGATTTCTTTAATAATTATAAATTTTAATTGAAATTTCCTTGGGCACTCTACTCATTAATTATTTAATAAATATGAAAAATTATACGAATTTAACCTGATTTTCATTGAATTTTTATTTTCAAGACTGGATTGAAATTTCTTTTCTTTGAACGAACGATAAGGTGTTGTGTCAATTTTTAAAATGAGGTGAAAATGATGAAAATTTATAAAATAGAAAGTCTGCAAACTTTTTTTCTCTATTTTTAATGAAAAAATTGAATATTTCTAAAATAATTGTCATTGAGAAAGAGAAATTATGCAATTTTCTTTTCTTCATTCAAAAAAAATTTATCATCTTGTAATAATAATTGATAAATCAACATCACGCAAACTTCTTTCATTTTTTATACAAAAAAATTAAAGTTTTGTAACAAAATTTTGGTTGATAATCCAAAATAATATATTTTCTTTATTTATTATAAAAATTTTTTTTTAATTATATTACAGAATGTTAAATTGTATTGAGAAAAAGGTAAAAAAATTTGAATAATTTCTTTTCTTAATTTTTCAATCAGGACTTTTAATAAAATTCTGATTCTTTTAAAATAAATAATATATAAATCATTATAATTTCCATTTAATGATCATTGTTGTTAAGCTATGTTTGTACTGCGTACTGACATAAGTTTGATTTTTTTTGTAAAAATTAGAAACACTGCGATAATAACTGTTTTGGTACAATTAACTACTTTTTTTAATTTAATAATAAAAATGAATGAGAATATAAATTGTAATTTTAATTCGTGATCATAATTGTATTCTTTTAACAACTGAAATAGAATGTGAACGTGCACTTTAGCGCGCGTATCTTATGCTAGTTAATAAATATATTATTATTTATTTATTATATAAATGTTCTTATATAAAATAATTAAATTTAATACAAAATCGTGCTTACCGCATCCGAGAAATATCTAATGTCGGTAAGTTAGACTAACAAGGAATTATCAAATTCTAACCTTTTTTCAGTGTGAATAAATTTTTTGAACAAAATTATCCTTTTTTCTTAAAACTTCATTTCCCTTATAAATTTAGCTTTGTTTTACTTTGAAAATTCATTTCTATTATCTACATTTACTTTAAAATAGTGTTATATTAAGAAAAATGCTTTAAAAGTCACCTCGTATACAAGCATCTATACACTTCTCATTACGGAAAAGGCTCGTATGAGAGTTTTCTCATATTTCTCATATACGAGCTACCGAGCTCGTATACGAACTCCGCGGTCCGTGTATAGAATTTTTTTTACTGGAAGGGTGGAGTCCCACACCGAAAAAAATAAAATCTCAAAGTGAGAAGAAAATTCCGCTTAACCACTTCACTGGCAGGGCGTTCCAAATGGCGTTCCATGCGCCGAGGCCCAGACTGGCAAAAACATATACGTATAATATTACCATTCATAATAATAAATAATAGTTATTTATATATGTTATATTTATATAAATTATTAATAATTATATTATTATATTATAATATTGTAATATAAATATCTTTTTTTAATAAAAATACAAGTTTTATAGTGTAAAAATTGAAGAAAAGTGGAACGCCATTTCTTGAAAATTATTAAAAATAGCCGATTTGAACGTTTGGAAAAAAGTTGAAAATCACAAACACTAAAATTTTTGTTGTGATAATCTTGTTCCCTAATGTCTACACATAAAAAACCCAGTCTCATTTTTGTTGCATCTCAAAATGAGACTATGTTAAACGCCATAGAACGTGGCGCCACCTAAGAGTCTCATTTTTGTTGCAACTCAAAATGAGTAGCGTATGATACTCATTTTGAGACTAGGTTTTTTCAGTGTAAATTATAGAAATATTGCTTTACAATAGTTAAATGTGGTGTACACTCTTTAAAAAAAAGAGTTTTTTAGGAACGCCATTTCGGTGTTTTTGCCAGTCTGGGCCTCGGCGCGTGGAACGCCATTTGAAACGCCCTGCCAGTGAAGTGGTTAACAATTATTCTTACATTTTATTTTTAATATACGAATATTCATTTACGAAAAAGAGGAATTTTCGTTTATATTTGAAAGTCTTTTAACTAAAAGATGAATTTTATCTTTCTTATTTGATTGAAATTATTCCTCTCAAATTGAAACAAATTTATATTATAGAAAGAAGATATTTAAGTATTGTTTTTTGTTTTTCTGAACGCAACTTCAAACTGTTTCAGAAGTGACATTTAATGGAAAATATAAAAGAGGAAAATCCTCTCAATTAGAAATGTAAACTTTTGTACCCGTATATAGGAGGAAAAAATGCTGCAAAAGAAGAGGAATAGTTTAAAATTGAAATTATTTTTTTTTCGGTGCATGGTAGCGTTTTGTGTTGCGTTTTGTAACTAAGCCATGAGTGTGATAGAGATACAGATATATGTTTGCTCTGTTTGCACTCATAGCCTAGTTACAAAACGCAAAGCAAAACGCTGCCATGGTACTTCACCCTTACGCCGACGCTTTTACGCCGTCATGGGACGGTACCTTTAGAAGTGAGACGAGAGGCGGAAAAACACTTTTTTCGAGCAATTTCTCCCTCATGGCCTTACGATATTTGAAAAGAATTATTGTTAGAAATAGAAAAATTTAAAGGTTTCATATTAGAATACGTGGTAAATAAGTTTATCTTTGTTTTCAAACAAATTTTACTTTTTTAAAAAAGTATAATTTACTTCAAGGAATTTAAATTTTATTAAAAGCCGAGTATTATTTAAAATGTTCCGAGCAATTAATACACGGAGAAAAGTTTTTACAGTTTAGAGAAAAAGTGCACCAAACCGAAATTTTGGTATCAAAAATACTAAACAGTGAAAGAAATAATTTGAAATTTAGTAAAGTTGGATTAAAATTCTTAATATTTGATATTATCTTCTATAATATTAAAATGTTTCCTAGTCGTTTCGTCGTTTCGTCGTTTCGTCGTTTCGTCGGATTCGTCGGCCGGCAACATATATAGATATACATCGGTTCATCCATCGGCAACATATATACAAATGTACATAAACACACATATACACACATAACATACACATGTATGCTCACACATATACACACAATACATACACATGTATACTCACATATATGCACACAATACATACACATGTATACTCACACTTATACACAACACATACACATGTATACTCACACATATACACACAATACATACACATGTATACTCACACATATACACACAATACATACACATTTATACTCACACATATACACACAATGCATACACATGTATACTCACACATATACACACAATACATACACATGTATACTCACACATATGCACACAATACATACACATGTATACTCACATATATGCACACAATACATACACATGTATACTCACACATATACACACAATACATACACATGTATACTCACACATATACACACAATACATACACATTTATACTCACACATATACACACAATACATACACATTTATACTCACACATATACACACAATACATACACATTTATACTCACACATATACACACAATGCATACACATGTATACTCACACATATGCACACAATACATACACATGTATACTCACACATATACACACAATACATACACATGTATACTCACACATATGCACACAATACATACACATGTATACTCACATATATGCACACAATACATACACATGTATACTCACATATATGCACACAATACATACACATGTATACTCACACATATGCACACAATACATACACATGTATACTCACACATATACACACAATACATACACATTTATACTCACACATATACACACAATGCATACACATGTATACTCACACATATGCACACAATACATACACATGTATACTCACACATATACACACAATACATACACATGTATACTCACACATATGCACACAATACATACACATGTATACTCACACATATACACACAATACATACACATGTATACTCACACTTATACACACAACACATACACATGTATACTCACACTTATACACACAATACATACACATGTATACTCACACTTATACACACAACACATACACATGTATACTCACACATATACACACAATACATACACATGTATACTCACATATATGCACACAATACATACACATGTATACTCACACATATACACACAATACATACACATGTATACTCACATATATACACACAATACATACACATTTATACTCACACATATACACACAATACATATGCATGTATACTCACACATATGCATACAATACATACACATGTATACTCACACATATGCACACAACACATACACATGTATACTCACATATATGCACACAATACATACACATGTATACTCACACATATACACACAATACATACACATGTATACTCACACATATACACACAATACATACACATTTATACTCACACATATACACACAATACATACACATGTATACTCACACATATACACACAATACATACACATTTATACTCACACATATACACACAATGCATACACATTTATACTCACACATATACACACAATACATACACATTTATACTCACACATATACACACAATGCATACACATTTATACTCACACATATACACACAATGCATACACATGTATACTCACACATATACACACAATACATACACATGTGTGCTCACACATATGCACACAATACATACACATGTATACTCACACATATACACACAATACATACACATGTATACTCACACATATACACACAATACATACACATTTATACTCACACATATACACACAATGCATACACATGTGTGCTCACACATATACACACAATACATATGCATGTATACTCACACATATGCATACAATACATACACATGTATACTCACACATATGCACACAATACATACACATGTATACTCACATTTATACACACATAACATATGCATGTATACTCACACATATACATACATAACATACACATGTATACTCACACTTATACACACAATACATACACATGTATACTCACACATATGCACACAATACATACACATGTATACTCACACATATACGAGCGATTCCATCTCAAGTGATCAAGGTGGAGAAAAATTTTTCTCCAATCGTAGCAAAACTTGGGGCTTTTGTAGTACTCATAGATAGTAATTTTTCGTGAAAATATTTTTTTACCTAGTCCAATATTTTCCGAGGGGGAGGGGGTTAAATTTTTGTGTTTTTCAGTACAATGCTTATTTCAATAATTTTTTACTCTTAAACAATTAAACATACAAATTTGACAAAGTACATTTTGGAAAGGTTTTTTCATCCTCTTTCGATTAAAAATAAGCATTTTGAAAAAAAAAAATTTTTTGACCAAAAAAAATCAAAATTAAAAATAAATTTCAATTTTTGAGGGAGATGGATACGATTTTTTTTTTTTTTTTTTTTTAAATGAAAGCTGAGGTTTTTTCCTAAAGGGACATATAAATGGTAAAGTGGGACTAGAACGTTTAAACATTGAAAAAAAGAGTTTTCTACTCGCCGGAGCGCTCAAAACCCGGTTTTTAGCTCCGTTTTGGAGAAAACTCTTTTTTTCAATGTTTAAACGTTCTAGTCCCACTTTACCATTTATATGTCCCTTTAGGAAAAAACCTCAGCTTTCGTTTAAAAAAAAAAAAAAAAAAAAATCGTATCCATCTCCCTCAAAAATTGAAATTTATTTTTAATTTTGATTTTTTTTGGTCAAAAAATTTTTTTTTTCAAAATGCTTATTTTCAATCGAAAGAGGATGAAAAAACCTTTCCAAAATGTACTTTGTCAAATTTGTATGTTTAATTGTTTAAGAGTAAAAAATTATTGAAATAAACATTACACGAAAAGACCCCTTGATTGTGTAATGTTTATTTCAATAATTTTTTACTCTTAAACAATTAAACATACAAATTTGACAAAGTACATTTTGGAAAGGTTTTTTCATCCTCTTTCGATTGAAAATAAGCATTTTGAAAAAAAAAAATTTTTTGACCAAAAAAAATCAAAATTAAAAATAAATTTCAATTTTTGAGGGAGATGGATACGATTTTTTTTTTTTTTTTTTTTAAACGAAAGCTGAGGTTTTTTCCTAAAGGGACATATAAATGGTAAAGTGGGACTAGAACGTTTAAACATTGAAAAAAAGAGTTTTCTCCAAAACGGAGCTAAAAACCGGGTTTTGAGCGCTCCGGCGAGTAGAAAACTCTTTTTTTCAATGTTTAAACGTTCTAGTCCCACTTTACCATTTATATGTCCCTTTAGGAAAAAACCTCAGCTTTCATTTAAAAAAAAAAAAAAAAAAAAATCGTATCCATCTCCCTCAAAAATTGAAATTTATTTTTAATTTTGATTTTTTTTGGTCAAAAAATTTTTTTTTTTCAAAATGCTTATTTTTAATCGAAAGAGGATGAAAAAACCTTTCCAAAATGTACTTTGTCAAATTTGTATGTTTAATTGTTTAAGAGTAAAAAATTATTGAAATAAGCATTGTACTGAAAAACACAAAAATTTAACCCCCTCCCCCTCGGAAAATATTGGACTAGGTAAAAAAATATTTTCACGAAAAATTACTATCTATGAGTACTACAAAAGCCCCAAGTTTTGCTACGATTGGAGAAAAATTTTTCTCCACCTTGATCACTTGAGATGGAATCGCTCATACACACAATACATACACATGTATACTCACACATATGCACACAATACATACACATGTATACTCACACATATACACACAATACATACACATGTATACTCACACTTATACACACAATACATACACATGTATACTCACACTTATACACACAACACATACACATGTATACTCACACTTATACACACAATACATACACATGTATACTCACACTTATACACACAACACATACACATGTATACTCCCACATATACACACATAACATATGCATGTATACTCACACATATGCACACAATACATACACATGTATACTCACACATATACACACATAACATACACATGTATACTCGCACATATGCACACAATACATACACATGTATACTCACACATATGCACACAATACATACACATGTATACTCACACTTATACACACAATACATACACATGTATACTCACACTTATACACACAACACATACACATGTATACTCACACTTATACACACAATAGATACACATGTATACTCACACTTATACACACAACACATACACATGTATACTCCCACATATACACACATAACATATGCATATATACTCACACATATGCACACAATACATACACATGTATACTCACACATACACACACATAACATACACATGTATACTCACACATATGCACACAATACATACACATGTATACTCACACATATGCACACAATACATACACATGTATACTCACACATACACACACATAACATACACATGTATACTCACACATATACACACAATACATACACATTTATACTCACACATATACACACAATACATACACATTTATACTCACACATATACACACAATGCATACACATGTGTGCTCACACATATACACACAATACATATGCATGTATACTCACACATATGCACACAATACATACACATGTATACTCACACTTATACACACAATACATACACATGTATACTCACACTTATACACACAACACATACACATGTATACTCACACTTATACACACAATAGATACACATGTATACTCACACTTATACACACAACACATACACATGTATACTCCCACATATACACACATAACATATGCATATATACTCACACATATGCACACAATACATACACATGTATACTCACACATACACACACATAACATACACATGTATACTCACACATATGCACACAATACATACACATGTATACTCACACATATGCACACAATACATACACATGTATACTCACACATACACACACATAACATACACATGTATACTCACACATATACACACAATACATACACATTTATACTCACACATATACACACAATGCATACACATGTGTGCTCACACATATACACACAATACATATGCATGTATACTCACACATATGCATACAATACATACACATGTATACTCACACATATGCACACAATACATACACATGTATACTCACACTTATACACACAATACATACACATGTATACTCACACATATAATGTACCCAAAAAATATTGTTTTGGCTTTTTCGAAAATGTAATAAAAAGAATTTTGTATATTGTAATTGTCGGTACGAACTACAAGCGAGCTACGAAAAGTTGCTGCTGAAATTAAATAACCATATTTTATTATTGAAGAATGATAGAAACTTGGTTCTTGGATTGTTCGAAAGCTAATTAAATTCTCCGTCGTTTGATATATAAATAAAAATTATTTTATATTTTTAGAGATTTTATCACCTAAGAGATTTTGAAAAAAATTGATTAATTTTTCTATTTTTCTGCACCATGTTTGTGTGGCTGCACATGCTAGAAAAATTTTAAATTTTAGCAACATAATCTTTAAAGTCTCAGCTTTTATTTGAGCCTTGAAAATGGAAAATCCGTTCAGTAGTTTTTGAAATATCTTAAAAAATGTCCAAGTTTCTATCATTTTTCAATAATAAAATATGGTAATTTAATTTCGGCAGCAACTTTTCGTAGCTCGCCCGTCGTTTGTGCTGACAGTTTCTGCCGGTAGTGTATATATATATATATATATATGTTTGTAAAGTACACAATATATAATATATACAAAATTCATATATAATATGTACACGGAGAAAAATGGATTATACAATTAGGAATATAGAAAAAAAGATCATACTGAATATAATCTGATTAATACCCTCTATAATCTATTTACAACCTTTCAATGTTTTAGAATTATTTCTGGTATTCACAATAAATTATACATTTTATACTCCAAAATCGAATCAAATTATAATTTTAGATTATTACTATAGGAACATGTTTTTTTTCAAATTGTCATATTATGAGGTTAAAGTTGTTTTGAAAATTTGTTGTGATCGAACTTTTTTACATATGTGCTGCTATTTTAATTTTCCAGGTTTGTAAATTTCTGATAATTGCATTTTTATAAATCTAAAAACAATTATAGCATTATGCATTTATTTACCATTAGCTTATTATATTGATTATAACCATTTCTTCAAAGTATTTTTATTTACTTACAAAGTATAAATTTTGTGATTAGTAAGAATTTATTTCTTTGTAAATTTATTTATGATTAATTTATCAATTATTATTGAATTGGTAACAATATTAATAATAATTTTTTAAATAATTTTAATAATTTTGTAGATTTAAAAAAATTAAATTACCAGAAATTTACGAATAAATAAATTTAGGGATTGATCAATTTATTTAATTAATTAATTATTAGCAACAACAAATTCAAATTTTTATTTTTTTAAATTTTATTATTAGGCAATTAAATAGTAAATTAATTTTTTAATTTAAGGGTTAGTTCTAATTTGTCAAAATTTTATTTATTTAAAATAACGTAAAGACCAATTATATTGATGCAAGTTTTATAATCTAAATTAATATGATCAATAATTTGAAAATGGTAATACTTAGATATTTAATTTTATAATTCTGGTTAACTATCCTATATACAATTTAAAATATCATAAAAAGTATAATCTGAATTATATCACTTATAATCCATTTTTCTCTGTGTATGTATGTAAAAAGGTCAATACCAGGTCCTTCGAAAATACATAAACAGTATTTTTGAGGAAGGATGCATCACCTTGAATTTATTATAATGCATGCTTTTTCAATAATACTTTATTAAAAAATTTATTAATTTTTTTTGTTGGACGGGGGTCGGTTTTGGGTTCGATACCTTCCAATACCAAACATAAAGTCAATTGACATTATATTTGGTACTGGAAGGTATCGAACCCAAAACCAACCCCCGTCCAACAAAAAAAATTAATAAATTAATAAATTTTTTTAATAAAGTATTATGGAGGAAGGATATTTTTTTTATTAAAAAATTTATTTATTACTATCTTATAGTGGCACTATCGGGTCGGACCCGAAAAGTCAAAAATGACCCGGTAATGACGTCTACGTATATTTCTCGGACCTGGTATTGACCTTTCTACATACATATATATATTGTTTGTTTAATTATTTAACTAAATAAATAAATTTTTATATCTGACTCCGTTTAAATACTGAGAAAAAAATCAAAAATTTTTTTGAACTAAAAATATATGTTTAATTTAAACATATTTTGTTATTGAATTAATTTTAATTTCTACCGAACGAAAATTACTATGCATTGAATCAAAATTATTACGTTTAAATCAAACATAATTTTTGGTTTACTGTATGACTAAGATAATTATGTTTGATTTAAATATATTGTTTTCTCAGTAAAAATGTTATTTTTTTATAATAGTTATTGCTAAATGAATTTTTTTACAACTTTTTAAACAAAATTTTATTTCTTCTAAATGAATAAACCGATTGAAATAAATGAAGCTTGAATATTAAGGGGATAAGATATACTTTCATTTAGAATTAGAGACTTTTTAAAGAGTTTATTTTTGAATAATTATTTAACAAATTTGTTATAAACAAATTTTTTTTTAAATTTTCTGCGTCTTTTAAAAATTTGATAAAAATATTAACATAATTAAAACTATAAGAAATCAAAATGTATAGTGCAACATGACTATACTTAGTTTTTAATCAATATTATGGTTATATAAATGTTAACTCGACAGTATTTTGTTTATTTCATAGATGCAAACAATGTTTTAATTCAGAAAAACATCAAACTTTCATGTCTGTTGCAATATAATTTTGATTGTAACTTTTTAAAAATTGTTGCTCATAAATCTTTTCAACGAATTTTGATTTCTTATAGTTTTAATTTTATGTTGAAATTTAAAAAAAAATTTTAAAGAAGCAGAACATTAAAAAAATTATTTTTTCATAAAATTAAATACATAATTATTCAAAAATAAATTTTTTAAGAAGTCTCTAATTCTAAGCAAAAGTATAATTATTTTATCTCCTTTATTATATCCCCACTTGATTCATTTAAATCGATTCATTCATTTAGGAAAAATAAAATTTTGTTTAAAAACTTGCAAAAAATTCAATTTGACATAACTTTTATAAAAAAATATTTTTTTTTTAGTAAAAACTAAAAATCTATACAAAGTAGTAATAGTTGCTCTGATATATAATAAAAGTTGCTTCGCTCAAAATATTAATTGCTCGAGACATTTTAAATATTACTCGACTTTTAATAACATTTATTAATTTTATTAATAAAATTTTAATTTAACATTTAATTTTAACATCCGACTGGTTCTTAAATTGGAACACTGAGAAAACATTATACTTAAATCAAACACAAAAATAATGTTAGAAGATTTTGTTTAAATGAAATTAATTTGTAAGTTTAATCTCAATATATAGAAAATATCTACTGCATTGATTCAAAAGTATTATTTGTTTGAATAATTATATTTAATTCAAACATATTTTCTGTTACGGTTTAAACAAAAATTATGTTTAAAAATTTTATGTTTGAATCAAACTTAAAAGTTAACTACATATAATTTAAAATCAATCACAATTTATGTTTGATTTCAATATATAATCTCTTAAACTGAACCAGAAAATATGTTTGAATAAAACTTAAATATGTTTGACTGTATAGCAAAGATATTTTAAGTTTGATTTAAACAAAATTTGTTTGAATCAAATAATTTTTTTTCTCAGTGAAGCCTCAATTGTAGACCTATATTCAGTAGCTTATAAGTCCGAAAATATTGAGTTTAGGAAAAAGTTGTCAAAGAATAAAAGTTTTAGATTTATTTCGACTTTTAAGAAATGTAAACAGTTTTTTTTATAAACAAATTAAGTTTTCCTTTTAAAATAAACGTTTATTTTTAGATTCTGGTGTTGCACATGTTCTAAATCAGTTTATATTAATATAATATAACCGACAGTTAAAAAAAATTAATTTGTTTATTCAAAAATTTTTTTTTTACATTACTTAAAAGTCAAAATAAAAATAAAACTTTCATTTATTGCCAACTTTTTCCTAAACTTAATATTTTCAGACTTACAAAATATAGGCAATATTTATATATGTAAGTAAAAATATTTTTATTTTATGATTAGAAAATTAGTACTTTAAAATTAACTACAAGTAGGTAAAAATAAAATATCAATATTTAAAATAATTCAATCTTTTATGAAAAAATAAATGTTGAATAACAAATATTTCAAAACAAACATAAATAATTAAAAAAAATAAATTATTATTTACATACACATGTATATATTTACACATAAATACATAACACACACGCACACATATATATATATATAAATTAAAATTTTTTAAATATATATAAAATCAATGGAGATGCTATTTAATAAATTTATACAAGTGGAAATAAACAAGTAAAATGTCTTCCGAGCGAGCGGATATTATTATACTAAATTTCATATTATTCCTTTCACTGTTTAGTATTTTTGATACCAAAATTTCGCCTTGTCAAATTTGTTTACTAAATTGAGAAGCACTTTTACAAAATTTAATATAATTTTCTTTCCATGTACTCTGAGCGAAGCAGCTTTTATTATGTTGTTATTATTTGAAATGAATCGCTGTGGAACAAAATTTCAGTTACACACATATATCCCTTCCCCATATAGACCGTAACATTACAGTAATATGCGGTAATATTACTGTAACATTACTTTAATCTTACACGCATTTGGAAAAATTGCAAAACAGTTTTGTTTCTAATGATAAAATAAGTAAAAAATTCTTGTTTATTCATCAAATATATATTTTAAAGTTATTTTTATTTACTTTACATGCTCGTGTATAATAATACTAAAATTTTAAACTAATTTTGCTTTGAAAAATTAACTGTAAGATTACTGTAAATTTATACTAAAATATTACAGTAATAGTACTGTAACGATAATAATAATAATAATAATAATAATAATAATAATAATAATAATAATAATAATAACAGTCAGTATATTGGATTTAAAATTACTTATGTTATTTAGTAAATTATTTATTTAGAAATTCATAAGAATTGTCATTTTCAATGTTTTACAAAAATTTAAATAACTTCTAAAATAGTAAACGATTTTAAATGATCTTAAGCTTGTTTTAAAGGTCACTTTCTATGGAATAAGAATTACATATAAACATTAACCGGTCATTTTTTCTTCATATAAACAGGACGTAAAAATTAGAAGTTTTTCAAATTTTTGTAAAACCTTGAAAATGTCAATTCTTATAAATTTCTAAATAAAATATTGTCCAAATGACTTGTAAAAAAAAAGTCTTATTATTTTTAAAATTATATCATCTTACAAAACATGTACAGCTAAAATTGCACATTTTAAGGAGAGGCACCACCCCCAACTTTGACCCCTATAAATTAAAATTATTAAAGTAGGTTATATTTTTTTCCTGTATCATTTTTAACTCTAAAATATATAGGATGGTCAAAAATTATAAATTTTAATTTTTAAGAGGTCAGAATTTATATCTTTTAACTAATTGCATATATTTTTGCAAATCCATACGAGAGACTGTGTATGTATTGAGTATACATTTGTATGTATTGAGTGAATATGTGTGAGTATACATGTGTATGTATTGAGTGTATATGTGTGAGTGTACATGTGTATGTGTTGTGTGTATATGTGTGAGTATACATGTGTATATATTGAGTATATATGTGTGAGTATACATGTGTGTGTATTGAGTGTATATGTGTGAGTATACATGTGTGTGTATTGAGTGTATAAGTGTGAGTATACATGTGTATGTATTGAGTGTATATATATTAGCATTCTAAAATATAGTTAGATAATATATATATATATATATATATGTGGCGCGATCTGAAGAAAGGGACCTTAGAAGCAAATCAGTTTAAGGTTATATTAGTGTTACTTTTTGGTTGATTAAAAGTTTCATTTTACTTATTGCAAATTACAATCAGTGTTTATTAAATATTTTAGTTGTAATGAAGACTTAAACGTCAATGATTTTTAATGACAGTTGTTTCATTTTTTGTATTTTCATTTTAAAAAGTGCAAACATAACCTATATTTTTTTGCTTCTAAGGTCCCTTTCTTTAGATCGCGTCACATATATATATGTATGTGTTGTGTGTATATGTGAGAGTATACATGTGTATATATTGAGTATATATGTGTGAGTATACATGTGTGTGTATTGAGTGTATATGTGTGAGTGCACATATATATTTGGTGTGAAAACTGTCGGTCGGTAGTTCTCTAACTTAATATAATAGAAGGATTATATTACATTATTTACATATCAATTAATATTATTATTATTTCAGTAATTTTTTATATTTTAAAATTTAAAATAATGTCCACTTCTGGGTCAATACACTAAAGTGTATATATGAGGAACTGTGTCGAAGGAGTCGCTTGACGCGCGATAAAAAGGGATAATACAGACAGGTAGCTGTAAACGACCCAGAAGCCCTCACTGCTACCTGAGTGGTATTATTTTTTAGCTTGATGTCCAGGCTTTATGTGAAATGCGGTAGAACAGGAAAATGTACCTCAAATGTGTGCTTATTTCTAATTATTATTATTCTTATTATTTAGGGTGGCCACATGTCAGTAAAGTCAGGAAAATTGGGAATGTTTTCGATATTTTTTCGAAAATTAAGACTTTTTCGACTTTTTTTCTGAATATTGCAATGAAATACTACTTTTTTTTAGTATAAAATGCAACTTATTTCAAGTTTTATACTGCAAAAAATAACGATAAACAAATTTTTCTAATTCGCTAACGCTCGCTCGGAAGACATTTTACTTGTTTATTTCCACTTGTATAAATTTATTAAATAGCATCTCCATTGATTTTATATATATTTAAAAAATTTTAATTTATATATATATATATGTGTGCGTGTGTGTTATGTATTTATGTGTAAATATATACATGTGTATGTAAATAATAATTTATTTTTTTTAATTATTTATGTTTGTTTTGAAATATTTGTTATTCAACATTTATTTTTTCATAAATTTAGATTGAATTATTTTAAATATTGATATTTTATTTTTACCTACTTGTAGTTAATTTTAAAGTACTAATTTTCTAATCATAAAATAAAAATATTTTTACTTACATATATAAATATTGCCTATATTTTGTAAGTCTGAAGATATTGAGTTTAGGAAAAAGTTGGCAATAAATGAAAGTTTTATTTTTATTTTGACTTTTAAGTAATGTTAAAAAAAATTTTTGAATAAACAAATTAATTTTTTTTAACTGTCGGTTATATTATATTAATATAAACTGATTTAGAACATGTGCAGCACCAGAATCTAAAAATAAACGTTTATTTTAAAAGGAAAACTTAATTTGTTTATAAAAAAACTGTTTACATTTCTTAAAAGTCGAAATAAATCTAAAACTTTTATTCTTTGACAACTTTTTCCTAAACTCAATATTTTCGGACTTATAAGCTACTGAATATAGGTCTACAATTGAGTCTTTACTGAGAAAAAAAATTATTTGATTCAAACAAATTTTGTTTAAATCAAACTTAAAATATCTTTGCTATACAGTCAAACATATTTAAGTTTTATTAAAACATATTTTCTGGTTCAGTTTAAGAGATTATATATTGAAATCAAACATAAATTGTGATTGATTTTAAATTATATGTAGTTAACTTTTAAGTTTGATTCAAACATAAAATTTTTAAACATAATTTTTGTTTAAACCGTAACAGAAAATATGTTTGAATTAAATATAATTATTCAAACAAATAATACTTTTGAATCAATGCAGTTGATATTTTCTATATATTGAGATTAAACTTACAAATTAATTTCATTTAAACAAAATCGTCTAACATTATTTTTGTGTTTGATTTAAGTATAATGTTTTCTCAGTGTTCCAATTCAAGAACCAGTCGGATGTTAAAATTAAATGTTAAATTAAAATTTTATTAATAAAATTAATAAATGTTATTAAAAGTCGAGTAATATTTAAAATGTCTCGAGCAATTAATATTTTGAGCGAAGCAACTTTTATTATATATCAGAGCAACTATTACTACTTTGTATAGATTTTTAGTTTTTACTAAAAAAAAAAATATTTTTTTATAAAAGTTATGTCAAATTGAATTTTTTGCAAGTTTTTAAACAAAATTTTATTTTTGCTAAATGAATGAATCGATTTAAATGAATCAAGCGGGGATATAATAAAGGAGATAAAATAATTATACTTTTGTTTAGAATTAGAGACTTCTTAAAAAATTTATTTTTGAATAATTATGTATTTAATTTTATGAAAAAATAATTTTTTTAATGTTCTGCCTCTTTAAAATTTTTTTTAAAATATCAACATAAAATTAAAACTATAAGAAATCAAAATTCGTTGAAAAGATTTATGAGCAACAATTTTTAAAAAGTTACAATCAAAATTATATTGCAACAGACATGAAAGTTTGATGTTTTTCTGAATGAAAACATTGTTTGCATCTATGAAATAAACAAAATACTGTCGAGTTAACATTTATATAACCATAATATTGATTAAAAACTAAGTATAGTCATGTTGCACTATACATTTTGATTTCTTATAGTTTTAATTATGTTGATATTTTTATCAAATTTTTAAAAGACGCAGAAAATTAAAAAAAAAATTTATTTATAACAAATTTGTTAAATAATTATTCAAAAATAAACTCTTTAAAAAGTCTCTAATTCTAAATGAAAGTATATCTTATCCCCTTAATATTCAAGCTTGATTTATTTCAATCGGTTTATTCATTTAGAAGAAATAAAATTTTGTTTAAAAAGTTGCAAAAAAATTCATTTAGCAATAACTATTATAAAAAAATAACATTTTTACTGAGAAAACAATATATTTAAATCAAACATAATTATCCTAGTCATACAGTAAACCAAAAATTATGTTTGATTTAAACATAATAATTTTGATTCAATGCATAGTAAATTTCGTTCGGTAGAAATTAAAATTAATTGAATAACAAAATATTTTTAAATTAAACATATATTTTTAGTTCAAAAAGATTTTTGATTTTTTTCTCAGTATTTAAACGGAGTCAGATATATAAATTTATTTATTTAGTTAAATAATTAAACAAACAATATATATATATATATATATATATATATATATATATATATATGTAGAAAGGTCAATACCAGGTCCGAAAAATATACGTAGACGTCATTACCGGGTCATTTTTGACTTTTCGGGTCCGACCCGATAGTGCCACTATAAGATATAGTAATAAATAAATTTTTTAATAAAAAAAATATCCTTCCTCCATAATACTTTATCAAAAAATTTATTAATTTTTTTTTGTTGGACGGGGGTTGGTTTTGGGTTTGATACCTTCCAGTACCAAATATAATGTCAATTGACTTTATGTTTGGTACTGGAAGGTATCGAACCCAAAACCGACCCCCGTCCAACAAAAAAAATTAATAAATTTTTTAATAAAGTATTATTGAAAAAGCATGCATTATAATAAATTCAAGGTGATGCATCCTTCCTCAAAAATACTGTTTATGTATTTTAGAAGGACCTGGTATTGACCTTTTTACATACATACACAGAGAAAAATGGATTATAAGTGATATAATCCAGATTATACTTTTTATGATATTTTAAATTGTATATAGGACAGTTAACCAGAATTATAAAATTAAATATCTAAGTATTACCATTTTCAAATTATTGATCATATTAATTTAGATTATAAAACTTGCATCAATATAATTGGTCTTTACGTTATTTTAAATAAATAAAATTTTGACAAATTAGAACTAACCCTTAAATTAACAAATTAATTTACTATTTAATTGCCTAATAATAAAATTTAAAAAAATTTAAATTTGTTGTTGCTAATAATTAATTAATTAAATTAATTGATCAATCACTAAATTTATTTATTCGTAAATTTCTGGTAATTTCATTTTTTTAAATCTACAAAATTATTAAAATTATTTAAAAAATTATTATTAATATTGTTACCGATTCAATAATAATTGATGAATTAATCATAAATAAATTTACAAAGAAATAAATTCTTACTAATCACAAAATTTACACTTTGTAAGTAAATAAAAATACTTTGAAGAAATGGTTAAAAATAATATTCTCTTGTAATATTTAAACTAAAAATGGTTATAATCAATATAATAAGCTAATGGTAAATAAATGCATAATGCTATAATTGTTTTTAGATTTATGAAAATGCAATTATCAGAAATTTACAAACCTGGAAAATTAAAATAGCAGCACATATGTAAAAAAGTTCGATCACAACAAATTTTCATAACGACTTTAACCTCATAATATGACAATTTGAAAAAAAACTTGTTGCTATAGTAATAACCTAAAATTATAATTTGATTCGATTTTGGAGTATAAAATGTATAATTGATTGTGAATACCAGAAATAATTCTAAAACATTGAAAGGTTGTAAATAGATTATAGAGGGTATTAATCAGATTATATTCAGTATGATCTTTTTTTCTATATTCCTAATTGTATAATCCATTTTTCTTCGTGTACATATATAAGAATTTTGTATATATTATATATTGTGTACTTTACATACATATATATATATATACACTATCGGCAGAAACTGTCAGCACAAACGACGGGCGAGCTACGAAAAGTTGATGCCGAAATTAAATTACCATATTTTATTATTGAAAAATGATAGAAACTTGGACATTTTTTAAGATATTTCAAAAACTACTGAACGGATTTTCCATTTTCAAGGCTCAAATAAAAGCTGAGACTTTAAAGATTATGTTGCTAAAATTTAAAAATTTTCTAGCATGTGCAGCCACACAAACATGGTGCACAAAAATAGAAAAATTAATCAATTTTTTTCAAAATCTCTTAGGTGATAAAATCTCTAAAAATATAAAATAATTTTTATTTATATATCAAACGACGGAGAATTTAATTGGCTTTCGAACAATCCAAGAACCAAGTTTCTATCATTCTTCAATAATAAAATATGGTTATTTAATTTCAGCAGCAACTTTTCGTAGCTCGCTTGTAGTTCGTCCCGACAATTACAATATACAAAATTCTTTTTATTACATTTTCGAAAAAACCAAAACAATATTTTTTGGGTACATTATATGTGTGAGTATACATGTGTATGTATTGTGTGCATGCACTGCAAAAAGAAGTATCTTAATTTAAGATGTTTTGGTAGTCATTTCTAAGATGTTTTGGTAGACACTTTTTAGTTACTTAAAACATCTTATTTTAAGATGTTAAAAGTATCTTCGTACATATTTTCTGTGGTATTTTTGGGGCAAAAAGTTTTGAGGTTAACTATGGGCTATTATGGAAAACACTTTATGTATCTTAGTTTTTAGTAACTTACACTTATGGCGCATCTTACTATTCTCATGTAACTTATCGCATAAACATCTTATTGCAACAGAAACATCTTAATTTAAGATACTTTAAAGAACTTACAAAAGTATCTTACTTTTCTAAGATGGAAGAAATATCTTCATCATCGCTAAAACGTATAAAGCATCTTAAATATCAGTAAGATGCTTTAGAAAACATCTTATTTTAAGATGTAAGATATCATTTTTCCATCTTACATCTTATTTTAAGATATCAAAAAAGACACCTATTTTTGCAGTGTGTGTGTGAGTATACATGTGTATGTTATGTGTGTATATGTGTGAGTATACATGTGTATGTATTGTGTGCATATGTGTGAGTATACATGTGTATGTATTGTGTGCATATGTGTGAGTATACATGTATATGTATTGTGTGTATATGTGTGAGTATACATGTATATGTATTGTGTGTATATGTGTGAGTATACATGTGTATGTTATGTGTGTATAAGTGTGAGTATACATGTGTATGTATTAAGTGTATATGTGTGAGTATACATGTGTATGTATTGTGTGCATATGTGTTTATGTACATTTGTATATATGTTGCCGATGGATGAACCGATGTATATCTATATATGTTGCTGAACGACGAATCCGACGAAACGACGAAACTTCTAGGAAACATTTTAATATTATAGAGATTTGTTCCAATTTTTGAGAATCAACTTTTTAAGAATTTTATTTGCAAATTTTGAAAATAATTCAATTATCAAAAATATTATTGAAAAATGAGAATTAATGAAAATTAGATTCCAATTTTTGAAATTCAGTATTTTCCAATACACATTTCCAAACATTCAAATACATACAAACATTTAAAAAATAAATTTTAGAATTATTTTTAAGATTTTGGAAACAAAAATTAGGATATAATATTTATATGTATAAATAACTAAAATAATAGTTTACTTTTTCTAATTTTTTTCTTAATTCCTGTTTGGGCACTTTCTTGGAAGGTTTTTTCGAAGTGTAAGGTTAGATGTTGTCTGTAACTAACACTATCTGTGATCAACAATCGGAAATCTCCAGAAATGTAAGACATTTCTCGTATGATGCATTTTACCTCGTGGTGCAACCAGTCCTACTCTCCCCCAGAGAGCATATAAATGCGCAACTTTTTTGCCTTTAAAATTTTGTTGTTAATAACTAACTTTTTACATATTGTACCTAGAGAGATGTATTTATTTCTAATTTTGCCACTTACCGGACCTAACATAAATACCGATGCAAATTTTAAACATAATTATTATTAATAATTATATATTAATAATTATATATTAATAATTATATATTAATAATTATATATTATATTACAATAATTATAATTATTATTGTTTAAGCATGATTTAAACAAATTATTATTGTTATTTACTAACTATTTACAGAATAGCACACTTAAAAGATGCAGTTTTTTCTAATCATGCAAATTTACCAACCTTTTTTGATATGTCGATTTACATTAAAAATAAAATTATATTTTAAACAAAAATAAAAATAGGAATTTATTTAAAAATTGTTAAAATAATAATATTGTACTTTTACTTTTAATCTGGATAGCTCCATGCCAAAAAAATTATAGTTGTGTCCTAGTTCTTCGATTGAGAAATTGTCACAGAACACATGCAAATGAAAATTGTGAAAACGACTTTATAATTATTTGTTAATCATGGTTATAAATATTAAATAAAAAACAAATTACCTATATTGAAAGCTTTTGAAATTTAAATGCTTTCAGAGACATTAAAATCAAAAACACTTTATTGAGTTTACAAAATTATGTGAAATTAACTTTTAGAAAGTAAAGTAACACAATTAATATTCAATATAATTATTGTAAACAATTATTTAAACAATTTTTAACTAAGTTTGTTTTTTTTGGAATTTTTGTTCTTTTTTTTGGCAATTACAAAAATTCAAATTTTTTGAAAGAAAAATAATATAATTAGGGAAAATTTAACCAACCCTAATTAAAAGTTAATTAATAATTAAATAAATTCTTATTTTTATTTAAATTATACTTTTATTTTTAATGTAAATCGACATATCAAAAAAGTTTGGTAAATTTGCATGATTAGAAAAAAATGCATCTTTTAAGTGTGCTATTCTGTAAATAGTTAGTAATTAACAATAATAATTTGTTTAAATCTTACTTAAACAATAATAATTATGTTTAAAATTTGCATCGGTATTTATGTTAGGTCCGGTAAGTTGCAAAATTAGAAAAAAGTACATCTCTCTAGGTACAATATGTAAAAAGTTAGTTATTAACAACAATAATAATAATTTGTTTAAACAAATATAAATTTAAAAAATGCTCAGTCATCTTACAAATTTATACCCTGACATTCTCCAAAAAGAAAAATTGAATTCGGTAAAAATTTACGACTTATAGGTGATTTTAAACATTAGTTTGTATGTAAAGTTTAGCAGGAAAATGCGCTTTTTATGGTTGCGCGCAAGGACAAAAAATTCAATATCTCCTAAAGTTTTAGACCCTCCATCGATTTTTTTTTGAAAAATACTTATGAAATAAGTGGTAATCGAATCATTATTATTAAAAAAAATAAAAATGGCACTTTTCAAAAAATTATTTATTTAATAATTATTTTTTTAATTTGTTTAAAAAAAAATTTTTTTTCTAAAAAATTTTCTTAAATTGATTGTAAACAATAAAGCATTCCCTGAAAATTTCATTAAATTTCATTCATTTACCTTAGAGATATACCATTTTCAAATTTTCAAAAAACATTTTAAAAACCTCGTAAATCCAAAATTTTTTAAAATCGAAGATACAATATTCAGTTTATTTATTACCGTGTGCATTGAACAATATTAAATATAAATATTTATAAATTATTCAATATTAAAATATTTTTTATGATAACTTTTCAAGTTAAATTATATATTATTTCTTTCTTGCACAGTGTCAAATTATTTTTTTGAATATTCAAGAGTTTCGCTTTCATTTATCTGAAAAATTTTCAGTGATCAAAAACTTACAGTGTAAAAAATGTTTATAGGGTGTAATAAATATTTATGACAAGTATTCTTACACTAGGATTAACCGTTCAGTAAATATTATAAAAATACTATTTTTTGTCGAACGCGTGCGACCTTCAGATTTGAAGGGTGGCATGACAAAAGGGGTCACGCCACAATTTTTCAAAATTGAGATTTTTCTTTTTAAATTATGCAAATTCATTACACAGTTTTGTAAAAGGATTTTCTTGTAAACTGTTTTTCAAACTCGTTTTTAATAAAAATAGGAACACTTAAATAATCTAAATTTTTACTAAAAATGCAATTCAGTTAAAAAACAAAAGAAATTGAGCACCCGCGGGCAAAATATCGATCTGCGCTCAGACGCACTCTCTAATACCAGTTGGGTGGCAGTGAGTGGCACTATCCCTATTAATATAAAATCATATCGCCGCCGCCGCCGCCGCGTCGCTGTTTCAGAAAGTTCAAAGGGCGCCCTTTTCTAAGAGGCCGTCAAAACTTACGTCAAATTTGACCTATTTTTTGAACTATAGGTCAAAATAAGGTGAAATAATGGAAAAGATTATGTCAAAATCTATGTCTAATTTGACCTATTTTTTGACCTCTAGGTCAAAAAGAGGATAAATAACGGTCTCACATTTACCTTAAAAATTTAAGTCAATTTTGAGGGCAGTTTTAACCTACACGTCAAAATTTGACAAACAATTCCCGCTACCCTTCAAATTTAGGTCAATTTTGAGGGCAGTTTTGACCTAAGGTCAAAATTTGAAAAACAATTCCCGCTACCCTCAAAATTTAGGTCAATTTTGAGGGCAGTTTTGACCTAAACGTCACAATTTTACAATTTTCGGTACCCTCAAAATTTAGGTGAATTTTGAGGGCAGGTTTGACGTAAATGTCAAAAATTGTCAAAGAATTTATGCTACAACCAAAATTTAGGTCAATTTTGAAGGCAGTTTTGACCTACGGGTAAAAAGAGGCCCACAAACGTCTCTTACATTACGTCAATATATACATGTAATTTTATATTCTTCTTTTACCTACATGTCATAAATGACCAAATAATGGCCCTTAATTTATGTCAAAATTTATGTCAGATTTGATTTATTGTTAAAGCTGCAGGTAAAATGGGTCGTAAGCCTTTGATCATACTGCAAAATCTATGCCAAATTTAACCAATTTTTTTACCTTTAGGTATAAAAAAGTATCTATAAGGGCACCATGAGATCATAATCATGTCCGTAAAGTAAAATTCTTTTTAAGTGCTTTCTTTTAGTATCGCCTGATATAATTTACTAACTTATTACCATGCATTCATATTAAGAGAACATGATTTGAAAATAAAAATTAAAATAAATATAAGAAGTTAGTTAGTTTTAAGTTTTAACGTTGGCACTTATATTGGCGTTTAGCCATGTATATCTGGCCATGACCTGGTACATATAAATATAAGAAGTAGTTAGAGGGTTGTCGCGCAGGGGGCCGGAGCCCCCTTAGTATACATATAAAATTAGAATCATTTTATATTTTAGAAATATAACATTTCACCAAGTCTGAACTCGAACCCTGAACCTTGTGTTCAGTAAGTTCAAGTAAGATTGGCTCACTGGTAAGACTCTTGCTTGCTGTACACAAGGTTCAGGGTTCGAGTCCAGCTTGGTGAAATGTTATTTTCTAAATTATAAAATTATTCTAATTTTATCTTAACATTACTCTGTAATATTACCTTAATAGCACACAAAAAACTCAGTCTCATTTTTGTTGCATCTCAAAATGAGACTATGTTAAACGCCGTAGAACGTGGCGCCACCTAAGAGTCTCATTTTTGTTGCAACTCAAAATGAGTAGCGTATGATACTCATTTTGAGACTAGGTTTTTTCAGTGAGAAAAACGTGAAACTACCTCCAGGCAGACATTTTGATATTCCGGTAAGATCACTGTAATATTGCAGAGGAGATTACGAATCTCCAGTGTAATATTACAGTGATGTTTCCATAAGTTTACGTTGTGCTTAGGAATTTTGTTTCTAATGATAAAATATGAATAAAATTCTTGTTTATTCATTAAATATACACTTTTAAGTATTTTAATTATTAAATAATTAGATTATTATTCTTACATTTCTTATTCTTATTTTGTACAAAATACAAAAAATTTTTAATAAATGTTATAAATAATTTAATGTAAAACTAAAATTGCACATTTTGAAATATAGAACTTTGGGAGTATTAGCATAAATGATTATTATAATAATATATAACCTTAATTATATATCTTTGACACATTTTTTCGTCTCATTTTCAGACTTATATCTTCTGTTAGTTGAAATCCCAAGCTTTCATTTGAGATTATTAAAAAGAAAGTAAAAACTGTGAAACTTGCAAAAAATTGGAAAAAAACTATTTATTTTTAAAAATGTGTGCATACACGGAAAAACTTTTTTTAAGAGTCATTACTAAATTTATTCAAGAACTCAGGATATGAGAAAAATTTAGAACTTGTTTTAGAAAAGTTCAATATTCATTAAAGAATTTTTAGGTGTTTTTCTAATGGCTTGGAAATTATTGTTCTTGACGCTGCGACTGAGTTCTTCAGTCACTGCGAACTGAAAAAGTCTCGAACCATTTAAGAAAGAAGACGTAGCCTAACCAATAGGTATACAGCGCCACTTGGCTTTAAACGCTTTAAAACGATCTAAAACTAAAGTATCGTAACGCGTCCCTGCAGCCGAGTGGCATAAGCCGGAGCGATCTCGAGTCTCGAGGTCTTAAGTTCGAATACTCACGCGGGCAAATTTTTTTCGCTAATTTTACATTTTTCTATTCTTAAACCAGTTCAGGACTTTTTCAAGAAGATTCAACAAGTAGTCCAGAAATTTACTACAGTTATCCCCGAACAGCTTAAAATAATGTTTCAATCTATGGTTTTGTAGCATTTCTTGTATTATTTCCATATCCTGAGTTCTTGAATAAGTTTAGTAATGACTCTTGAAAAAAGTTTTTCCGTGTAAAATTTTGTTTTCATTAAATAAATAAAATATTTTAAAAGTATACAAAAAAACCTTTCTAAATCACTACTTACTTTTTTTAATCGAATAATTTAAGTAGAAACAAGAAGACTAGATAGTAGAAACTACAAATGTTCAAAAAACGCATGTTTGAGTTGAAGCTGAAATTTCAACCCGGCACCCTTTCGATAGGGGTGGGGGGTTTGACCAGTAAATTGGTGTAGTGACTAATACCTACTAGGGTAACATATTACTAAAGTATAAAGTAAATCCAAGAACTTTTTTTATTATTGGGGCAGTTCATGAATAATTCCTCATTTATATGTTCCATTCACATTTTTTAATTCATTTAATTTACTCCATTTAAAAATTCTTTTTGTTTGATGTAACTTTCCCCTGATGTTTTTAATTATACATGTACATAAGATATATTGTTGTATAAATAAACATACTTTAGAAAGGCAGATATATTAAAAAAAACTTATTTTGAAATAAATCAACAGAAAATGTCAAAACGCCTCGCGACGCATATGTTTAAAACATTATGTATCTTTTTTTATTTTTCATTCGATTTAAATAAAAATTTTCAAATATTTTTCTCATCTCTATTTTTATTTTAGGATAAATAAAATTTCTGTGACTTGCATTGCAGGTTAAAAAGTTGTTCGGATATTTGGAAATTATGTCAAATGAAACTTCGGACAAATAGATTTTATGTTAAATGGTTATTCGAATAGATGAAAATTATGCCAAATAAAATTTCTATAAATTAAAATTTCTAAAATATAACATTCTGTAGATTTGAAGGTTATGTCTCATAAGAATTCAAGCAATCGATAAATTAAAAATTATATTGAATGAAATTTCGAAATCTGAAAATTATATGCGAAATGAAGTTTCGATGACAAGAATTTCGATGTTTTAAAATTAGGAAATTGAAATTCGGGGAATAATCATGCGCCCCACATCGAAGAGATACTGCGGCGATATTGAGGCGGGATATTGAGGGAATAATATCGCAGGAATGTCACATTGATATTAAAAAAAAGCGTACATTATGATACTTCCTCAATATTACAGGAATATCCCCGATAGATATCGCCATGACACTCAGGTGATACAGCGTGCTACTTGGGTAGGTTTTTTGATTAAATAATGATTGAAGGTATCAATTTTTGATTAAAATTATGAAATTGAAAACTTATTTTTGTGGTTAGACTTTGTGTATAGACCCTAACATGTTTAGAGTTATAATTTTTATGTCTGTTACAAATTGTCTAAAATCAATTAACGTAAGCTTGCAAACAATTTAATATTTTGAGGTATAAATTTTGAAAATTCCTTAGTATGCATTTTAATATATGGGTGATTTTCAAATAACTGTCATATTTGCATGTCCCCATAGATAAATGACTAATAAAATTATTATTTTTTGCCACTCACTTCATAAATCACTTAATAGAAGTCTCTTCTTGAAGATACTTAATATTCAGTTTATTAACATTAACATTATCATAGTTAAAATTAAGAAAATAGGGTTAAATTGTTAGGTCCGTGGCATACGTTTTTTTAAAATTTTGTTCTGAAATTTTCACGTGAGCAAATATTGAAACTATCTTTTAAGTACTTTGTAGACCAAATGTAACCAGATGTTTTACATATAGAAATATTTTTATTATAATGATATTCTACGTACACGAGCACTTTTTTCATGTTTTAAATTGTTAATTACTTTCTACCGACACATGTTAACGTCATCGTGATTTTATTACTCAATTTTATTTTTAATTGACTTCTACTGATATTATTTTGAAGTGCGAACATTAAAAAGAAAATATTTAGTCGATTTTGCTTCCTCATAAAGGAAGCCTTATAGTGATGTCGATTTCCGAATTTTTTAAAATCAATTATTTTTACAAATTTTCAAGTGTAGTATATATAATTCGTCGAGAGGAACAAATGTCCGGATGTATGTGTGTATGTATATGTGTGTATGTATATGTGTGTGTGTGTGTGTGTGTATGTCACCGATTCTTGTGTACAAATTTTCTCTTGCACATCTTGATGGATTTTGATAAGATTTTGTAGGTGTATTACGGTCATGAATAGCAAGAATCAGACAGAAGGATTTTCAAAAATATATAAAAAAAAAATTTTTTTAATTTTTGAAAAAATTAATTTTTTTGATTTTTTGAAATAACTTTTTTCTATATTAAAATTTTTAATAATTCTTGTCAAAATTGCATTCCTGACATAAAAACGAATCGATTCATGTATATAAAGTATATATTTTATCAAAATTTATAGAATTATTAAATATTTTAATTTTTTACAAAAAATTAAAATTTTGTATTTTTTGAAATTTTATCATAACACTTTAAAATAATTATTCTATAATAAAAAATTGAATAATTAATATTTATTCAGGGTACTTTACCTGGTTTATTAATTATATTTAATATACTATTATAATTATTTAACTTTTAAAATTATATATAATAATATATATTGAGGAAGCTAAATGGTCATGAAGTGAACAACTTGTTTTATTTCTTTACGTGTTTTAACTGTGACACACATGTCAGGACCGTGGAAAAATGTCAGGTCCGTGGCATGAAACTTTTGCATTTTCTTTGCGTTTTCCATGGTAACTTTAGAAATATTTAAAATCTTGTAGTTTCCTTTTGAACATATACTTCAACAACAAAAGTGTACTGGAATATATAATGAATGTCAAATTTGATTCACTATTTTAGCAGAAAAATGTCTTATTCAAAAAAATCACAGTTATTTGAAAATCACCCATATATATTTGCAGTATGTTGTTGCTTTCTAAATTCTATCCTGTATTAAATCTGGAAAATTTAATACAGGAATATTTTTTAAAAAATGACCCAGTAAAAAAAGAAGAATTGGAAGATAGCGAAATCGCATTGGCGGTGAGTTTCTACCAATCATTTTTCGAGAGAAAACCGAATTGGCAGAAACTCACCACCAATGCGATTTCGCTATCTTCCAATTCTTCTTTTTTGACTAGGAAATCATTTTTTTCAAGAGAAATGATATGGGAAAGTTATTCTCGAAAAATTAAAGTGTAATTCAGATGAGATTTGATGTAAAATTTGTCATAGGAAATATGTATGAAAAATTTTCTAGAAACAATATAGGATTTAATAAAAAAGATGTAAATGTTTTTTGGATTCATTAAATTTAGTATATGATGTTTTTGTTTTTTGTTTTAAAATCCACTTATTGATTTCTCTTTTCTATAAGAGAGAGTAGGGCCCTAAGGTGGTCACCCATCTTTTGAACGACTGTAGATTTCAAATGGAATTATATATAAAGGCCAATAATACGGCGTTTGAAACTTTATCTTATTACCTAACTTCCTATCATAAAGTTTTTTTCATTTCATTAATAAAAAAAAAAAGTTATGGCACTTTTTAAAAAAAGTTGAAAATTCGACTTTTAAAAAAGTGGCCTCAAGGTGGTCACCATACAAAAATTCACTAAAAAAGTTTTAAAAAAATGTAAAAAACGTATTATTAAGTTGTTTATTTAATATTAATTGTTTTTCAGGATCACAGAAACATATAACATATTTTTTTTGCACTTTGTCCTTTCGTCAAAAATGATACTTTTTGTGTATGTATTAGACAAGTAAAATTTTGAAAATAATTCTTTTTCATTATTCATCATAAAACTTAAAAATTGATAAAATTCACATTCACAGCGATAAATGTTGATAAATATAGCATATAAACACATTTTCATAAAAAATCAAAAGCGACCACCTTGGGGCCAAAAAAGTGTCCACCTTAGGGCCAAGACACCATTTTTTAAACGTTAATGAAAAAATTTTTTAAAGCACAATATTAATTATATTCATTTGGAATATTATTGTACGATATATAAAGATAATTATAACGATTTTTACTAATTTAAAATAGTTAATTTCGATGATTTTAACACCCAGAGAAAAAAATTTCTCGATAATTTAAAAACAGAAATTTTACGACGTTCACGTTACAAAGAGACTCATACGACTATTTACCTCAAAACTTTACTAAAATCTTTGTCTTCTCAAATAATAACAATACCAAAAAACATTCGAAGATACTAACTAATATACACAAATTTTCTTAGGGTGACCACCTTAGGGCCCTGACCACCTTGGGGCCCTCTCCCCTACATAAGCTTTCGCCCGACAACGTTGGGCCTCTTTAGATGAGAAATAAGCAATAGCTAGACCCCCCCTCCCCCTTAAATGCTTACGTAATACTTGAATGGTCCCAGAGCGAATAATTAGATTTCAAAAAAATTATAACACAACCTCAAAAACTCACCAAAGTGGATTAATTCCTTTAATTTAAAAAAATATATAATTTACAAAAATTGGAAAAAAAACTGTAAATACCAACTGTTTTAATATATATTTTATAAGTAAAATATGCAATACTTAATATGTTAGACATAAAAAATAGTATATTTAATAATTCCAATTCATTATTCTTAAAAAATATTTTAAAAAATAATTATTTAATTACGTAAAAAAAATTTTGTAAAAAAATTTTATGAGCATGGAGATCGTGACAACAACGCATTCCATTTGCATGCTAGAAACAGTGTTGGTAACACTGAATAAGATTTCATTCGTATATGATTATATTGCGACGTTGTCACGTTTCTGTGTATTATGTTAGAGAGGTTAGAAAATCTGTATTTTTACGTCAGTTTTAATGTTATTTCTAAAAATCAGGACAGTCGGTTTACTCAATTATTTTTTAAAATCATTCCAAAAGTATTAAACTTTAAAAGAGTATGATTTTTAACAAAAGTTTAACATTTTTACATAAGTTATTATCAAAATAGTGCACTTCAAATAACACTTCCCATAAGAGCCCATATAAAATCATGCAATTTCAACAATTAAATTCTCAAAAACGGGACAGTAAAAAATTTAAAAAAAAATTGTTTTATAATATAGACATTCTTAACAACGAGTTTTTCCAAATTTCAAAAAATTCTTAACATTTTTATTTGAGTCACTATCCTCCTTAATATATGTATAAACGAATGTTTCAAATTTCTCTTGTGTATTTCCTACCTAAAATCGTTTCTTAATTTCCCATACGGTTTTACAAGGGAAACCGTATGGTTTCCTTTATGAAAGTGGGCTTTTTACTTGGTTTTAGACATAGGGTCCCATATAGATTCCCATATGGGGATTTTCAATAGGATTATAGACGAAATTTCTAAATTAACGATATAGGAAATAAAACCCGTCAATGACGGGTACAATAGTAAGTATATTATAATACAGTGAAACCTCGATTATCCAAACTAACCTAGGCAAGGCCTGATTCGGATAATCGAAAATTTGGATATTAGAGGTTTTAATGTTTTTCATAATTAAAGTAAAAAAATTGGACAGTTGAACTATATGTATTTAATTTAATACATCTTTTAAAGATATATAAGTATATATATGTATATATGTAAATATATATTAATTTATAATGATATATTAATAAAACACAGAATATATGATTTTTTAAAGACTTTTTTGGCATAAACATGAAGTTTCGGATAACAGAGGTTCGGATAATCGAGGTTTCACTGTAATTACTTTGATGAAATAACTTACTTGATGAAAGTGGAATTGCTGAGTTAAAATTTAAAAAAGATACATCAGCAACGTCAGAATCCAAACAATTTTTTATTGTATTGTTTCTACTATCGAAATTTACTATATGAGATAAAAAAATGCTTTTAAATATTTTTAAATTAAAATTTTATCTTAAATAATATTATAAATAATGTTTTATATAAATAGTTAAATTTCAAAATTATTCTCTTACATTGGGAACACAGTGAATAAAGATTCTTTGGAAAAGTGGAGAAGTTCTGTGCGTCTAATTGAATCACGCAACTTTCTTTGAAAAATTGAGAAACCATTTCCTTGTCTTTACAATACCAATTATTATCACCGGTCAAATTTTTCATTAAATAAATAAATGTATTCCATCCTGAAAACACACAAATCTAAAGTAAGCTAGTCATTTTCTCAAGATGCAAATTTTCAATTTTCAAATTTTTGTTTCCTACCAATATCTCTGTAACCCGAAAAACAAGCATTTCGATTTTTCAAATCTGTTAACGATTGTAAATCAGAATTTTTTTTTACCAATGCGACTGTTTGATTTTTCTTCTTCATCACCATGTGAATAATTGGCTTTAAACCTTTGCTGTAAATTTTTTAATTCTTTTGTAATTTTTTGGAACATTATTTTGTAGTCTAATTTTTTGACATTTTGTATTATTAATAATTGTGTTTTTTATTTTTTGAAATTACAATTAAAAATATGTGACGGGGATGATTAAAAGAGACTTACCTATACTTCACTTTAAATGTGGGTACTTTGACAAAAATAGTGAAAAAAAATCAACTTGGTAAACTTTGAAGTCGTTTGTCTCGAAATCTTTTTTCGGACTGTAGGTCCTTTTTAGCTGTCCCTGTCACATATATTTAGAATTATATATATATTTTTTTTAATATTTACTAAAAAGTGTATTTTACTTTCAAAATAATAACTTACATTTTGGCTTTAAATTCTTCAGATGAATTAACAACGAAAACATCGCTCATTTTATTTTTTACAGATTCTATACAATTTTTTCTACTTAATTCCTGTACACATTCAATTAATGGCTCTATTCCATAACTATTTGCTGCGTACGAGAGCCAATTGCATTTTTCGACTTCTAAATTTGTCACGACACACCATTTCATACGTCGATCTGGTTTACATTGTAAAAAATCCTTAAGAGAATAATAATCCGGAACTGGTAAAGAAAAAGGATAAAAAAAAGTTACGAGTGAAAGGTGAACAATCAATTTGAATTAAACGTAAAAATTTCTATATAATTACATGATAATTTGAAATAATCCTCTGGTGTTTTAAGTGACTCAGTACTGATCGGTGTTCTGTGAAGATCATATTGCAAAAGTGTCAAAAAATCTCCAACTTGATTATTTTGATCGGATATAAATTTCGAAACTCTCTCAGCGACTGTTCTAAAAATATAACTTTTATTGTAACAACATTTTTGGCACAATTCAGATAATTTTATTTCCTAAAAATAATTTGTTAGTGATTATTCCATTTTATGGGGACATTCCAGTTCAAAATGTCAAAAAAATCGATTTTTTTTATTTTCAGATTTCTTATAGTGTCCAGAATACTCTCCTAAAATATTATTGCAAAATTCTAAGTAAAACAAAAGTTATACATCCTTATTCGTCGCCATGTCAAAAAAGTTTTTGTATGCAGATAAGCAATTGAATTATTTAAATGTTTTCTCATTTGCATTTTTTATAAAAGACAAAAAAAATGTATTTGGTGTTACTGATCACCAATTAGATATCAATTTTTTAAAATGGCGGATCCGATATGGCGGAAGAGAAAATTCCAAATTTCAAACTGACATCAGTTTTCCAAAATTAAAAATGTCGAATATCATATTCGCAATCAGCGACCCCAAAAATCCCCCAGTAACGGTTTTCAAACAAATCCAATGATTTTGAAAAAAAATTGTCCGCCTTATTAGATCCGACATTTTGAACTTTAAAAATCTGATTTCATATTCGTAATTAGCGACCTCAAAAACTCCCAAGTAACGATTTTCAAGTAAATCCGATGATTTTTTTTTTTAATTTAAAAAATTATGAACAAAAACTTTGAATGCGTTTTTCTCAAAATATCTTTTTTCACGGTGAGTCTCGATAAAGTAAAACCCAAAAGTCTTGTCTCTACAAATTTTTTTTACAGATATTTCTTCACACGTTAAATTAGAATATTTTACGCCTAAAATGAAAATCATCTGTGTCTAGGGTTTTTAAAATAAACTCGATTTTTCTCTTTTTTGCTTCCTCATAAGGAAGCTTTGCATTCGTGACGATTTTCAATTTTTCAAAACATGATTATATGGACTCATTTTCATCTAGGATATATGTATATTAAATTCTGAGCAAATGTCCAGATGTATGTGTGTATGTGTGTGTGTGTATGTGTGTGTGTGTGTATGTCACAAAAAATTGTGTACAAATTATCTCAAACAAATTTTAATGGATTGCCCTGAAATTTTGCAGGTTTATTGCAGTCATTAATACCTAAAATCTGACACAAGGATTTTCAAATTTATCCACAAAATTTTTTTTTATACAATTTTTTCAAAATTTTGAAAAAAAAATTTTTTTTTATTTTTTTAAATAACTTTTTTATTTCTTAATATTTTCATAAATTATTCTCAAAATTACATTTCTGACAAAAAAACGAATGGATTGATATATACAAAGTGCACATTTCATCAAAATTTATAAAATTAATCAATATTTTTCTTTTTCACAAAAAATTCAAATTTTGTGTTATTTGAAATATTACCTTAACATATTAAAATTAAATTAAGCAATTGGTTTATAATATTTTGAGGAAGCGAAATGGTCATGAAATGAACAACTTGTTTACTAGGTTAGTTGCGCTGTTATTTCATAAAAAATTGAGATATTAAATTTATTTTTTTTATTTCACTCCATTAAGGTCTTGTGAACAATTTCCCATAAACGAAGATTTATTTTTGTTATTAATTGTGGTTAAATTTTTAAAAATCCTCAAAAAATCTTGTTTCTTTGTGATGTTTGTGTTATTTCGTAAAATATAATAAAATTAAAATAAAGTGAAACTGAGGAGCCAATTTCACTGTTTGAAAGTACTCTAATTATTGAACACTTGTAGTAAATTTAATAATTTTTTTTATTTTGAAGATGGGAATACGTAATTTAAAACACATTACAATAGTAAGCCAGTTTCTACATTTATTTTAAGAAATAACACAAAAATCGCAAAGAAACAAGATTTTTTGAGGATTTTAAAAAATTTAACCACAATTAATAACAAAAATAAATCTTCGTCTATGGGAAATTTGTTCACAAGACCTTAAAGAAGTGAAATAAAAAAAATAAATTTAATATCTCAATTTTTTACACGGAGAGACCGAGATTGCTAATTTTGCTTCCTCGTGAGGAAGCTTTGTAGTCGTTTAATATACAAAATTTTTAAAAATCCTTTTGACAAATTTTCTTATATATGGGACTATGTTATATAAGACCCTGAACAATTGTCCGGATGTGTATGTGTGTATGTGTGTGTATATTTATCATAAAAATATCTCGAACTGGATTGATAGACTTTAAAAAGTTCTCAGAAAAAATTTTTTTTTTGACTTTTTTCTAAAAAAAATTTTTTTTCAAATTTTTTTTTTTAAGTTGGTTATTGAAGTTAATATATAATAAAATCTTATTCTTTGCATCAAGACGAATCGATTGGTATATAAAAAGAATAAATTGTATGAGAGTTTATAGAGGTAATGACAATTGAAGCAAAAAAATTACCTTTTTTTATCAAAAATTTAGTTCTTTCATTAAAATTATATTCCAGTACAATAAGATTTTACTCATTTTTTTCAATAATCTTATCCGTTGCATTAAAACGGATCGATTGGTATATATAAAGTATATATTTTATTTGAATTTATAGAATTAAACATAATTAAAACCAAAAATTCGCACTTTTATTAGAAATTTATTTCCTTCTTAAAAATTATGTTGCTTTATAATAAAATGTTAATCTAGACTTAAAAACAAACTAAAAATCTTCATTTCATCAAGACGAATCGATTGATGTATAAAAAGAATATATTTTATTAGCATTAATAGAATTAAATAAAATGAAAAAATTCACTTTAAAGCAAATTTTTTGCTTATCGTAAAGAGGAAGCAAAATGTTCATGTAATGAACATCTTAATTCACAACTTGTTTGTATAAAATCACACTAGAATTTATTATTTTCACATTGCAACCACCGGAAATAAGGGGACTTTTTGTATTTTTTACTATGTTCTACACTAAGTCACTAATCCCGACAAATGTTCACAAAATTAGCAAAGTTTCTTACTATTTCGTCCAATAGTTCCAAACAACTGTAGTAAACTCAGAAGTATTGTGTACGTAAAATTACTCAGTCGTTTGTAAATGCAGAAAGAAAAGTGAAAGAAAAAATACGGATTTTTGTCGCCGGTTTCCCGTCAATTCTTGACTAATGGAGGTAAACTGGAAGGATTTTTACATACACAGACACACACACACACACTTATATATTTGTTGGATAAATATTTGAAGACACACATATGTTTATTTCACTTATATGTATAGACGCGGTTAATTAATACACTAATACACAACTGCACGCACGACAACGAATTTCACTGAAAGTATACATCTTTGTTTCCTTATATATTGAATGATGAAAATTTACAGCACTTACGAGAAAGCAGTTTACTTTTAACAACTTATTGTAAGACATAGTTCTTGGGACAGGAATAAATGCAAAATTAATTAATTTATAATGGTCAATTTCTGAGATAACGAACGACCTACGTTTCAATTTGTATTTAGTTATTGTAGATAATATCCAAATTTATTTTACATACGCGAAACATATAGTCACTGTCAATGATCGGAAGGCATAGGCTCATTTACGCAGATTGACGAAGTTAGCAACCAATAGAAATGCAGGCGCCATATGACTGCACTCGCTAGCCACACTTGCTTAACAAAAATTACTACAGTGAATCATAGATTTTAGTAGAAAATGTTTTCATTTGTCAGATTTTGTGTAATGAAATTAGAGAAAACTATAATCAATTTTTGCTACATTTACAACTCTTACACAAAGTATTAAAACTTGCTATTTCAATGTAGCAAATTTATCTATTTCTTTTGTAAATTTATTTAATTCTGTAGTACATTATGCTAAAAGTCCCCTTATTTCCGGTCATTGCAACCATTTTTAGTAATTTTTACGAATGTGGGTCTTTCCGTGTATGAAATAACAGCGCAATTAACCTACAAAAAAAGAGAAAAATCGAGTTTATTTTAAAAACCCTCGACAGATGATTGAACTATAAGTGAAACCTCAAAAACTGGAAAATTTCCAACTTCTTTTTTTTATAAGATAAATTTTGAATAAAAACACCTTTTTTGCATTTTTTGGGGAAAAAGTACTCTAAAAAAAGGGGGGGGGAGAAAATTCCACTTTTTTGAGGTTCCACACCTGAAGAAATATCTAACGAAGAGAATGTCACTTCGTTTTTGGTTTTATCTGTTTTAGAAAGTTTGGAATCGATCTTACCACCGAAAATGGGCATTTTCGAAATTGACGTATATTGCCGCCATTTTGAAGTAAAAATAAAAAATCTACAAGTTCTTAAATAAATTATTTATTACATGTAAAAGAAATTTGATAAATAAATGTCATAGCAGAGAGAAACTGAGAGTACGCACGTAATGCAAAGCATGCTTTCCTTTGAAAGTCTGCCCCCTCGCGGCCAAAAGTCCTAAGCTTAGGTGGTTAGCTATATATATATTGCCCAAATAGGTGAGATCGCACACATATGTCAAATGTAATGGCTAAGCCGAATTATAATCGGAATCGCTCGTGATCACTCGTAAAATGCAAGGAACAAGAGGAATAGAACTGAACGAACTGAACTAATCTGATAATAGGCCGAAAAATGATTTTGAGTTCCAAAAGTAAATCTATCGTAAAGTTGAGCTGTTGAGATTGAAAAAGAGGAGGATAGCGAAAAAATTAATTAGGTACTGTTTGTTAAAATTGATTTTAAATAAAATTTAATTTTGTTTAGTTTTTCTCGAATAAATTTTGATACTGTAAAATTATTAGTAGTAAAAAATATAATTTTGTATCAGCAAAAATTATTTAATTATTATTAACTACACGTTGATAAACACCAAATAATTCTATACAATTAAATATGCAGTTTTCAGAAAAACTATATGCCTTTATATTAAATGCACTACAAAATTTTTCAAATTAAATTTTTTTAACTTTGAATTACTGAGTGATATTTTGGTTTTTAGTTGGAAAATTTTACTTTTCCAATCTACAACCTTTAAAAAATATTTCATTTATTTGGTTTTGTGAAAACAATTTTTTTCGATTCTCTACTTTGGCTCTAACTTCAGAAACCCTTGCAATTTAATTAATAAAATAATTATTTTACCAATAAATAGTAATTTTTACTAACTTATTAGTAAAATGTATCAATTTATTAATTAGTTATTATATTAACGTAAAATTTATTATTAAAAAGTCAGTCACTGATTCAAATTATAGTAAGCAGTACTAATAATTTGTATTTAATTCATTCTTGTTTTTTTCCTGATTTCCAGATATAGAATTTTTATTTTTAAGAATATTTTAAATTCTAAACTTATTCGAAACATTAATAATTTTTTCTTTCATTAACATTTAATGAAAAATCCGAAACTCAAAGGCAAAAAATTTTCACTTTTTTTTAACTGAACTAGTAATTATTATTTTTTTATATGACTTTGGATTTACAAAAATTATTATAAACATACAATTTTCTAAAACTCAATCATTTTTAAAAATTGCAATCACAAATCTTAAAAAATTCAATAATTTAATTATTTAAAATTAATTAATTTAACATGTTATAAAGTTCAATTATTTATTGAAAGAAATGAAAAAAGTCTAAAGCAGGGTGGCCACAAGTTTCAGTTTATCAATTTTCCTGACAATTTACTGACATTAAAATTATTTTCCTTGACAAAATTCTTTTTATAGAAAAAAAATTAACTAAATAAACTAAAAATTGTTATATTTTGTTTTAATGTTTGGACAAAAGTTGAAAAATTCGTAATTTTTCAAAATTAGTCTCAATTCGCTTAATTTCCCCTCAAAAAATTTCACCTATAGGATTTAATCCTGGTATTTCCTTCAATTTACTGACAAAAATTTGTTCTTCCTGACTTAACTAATAAAAAATTTTTTCCCTGACTTTACCCCAGTAGCACGTAATATTACTAACATTACAACATGATTCTAGAACCATTGGTAATATTAAGGCAAAATTGGTAATGTTAGGGAAGTTCTCTCAATATTGCTGTAATATTACGTGCTACTGGGGTACTGATAATGTGGCCACCCTGCCAAAGTTTTGTGTCCATTAAAATTTGTAATGATTGCTAAGTTTCGAAGGTAAATTGAAAATATAATTTTTTCAATTCACCTTCAAAACTTAGCATATTATGAAAGAAACAAGAATTTTGTTCTCAATTTTAGAAATTTAATATTTTTTCAGTACTTTTGATAAAATTCCCAAATGTTTCCCTAATTTATGCAATATTATGAGTTTATCGCTTAGTGTAAAAATACTGATATAAATGTTGGGAATTAAAATTATTAATACAATATTATATTTGCTAATTTTAATTCCTCTTTTTTTCAAGAGAATTTGTTGCTGTAAATATTTAAATACGCTCAAATCTCTAAAATATCACTATAAAAAATGTTCTGCTTTACAATTTTTATAGAAATTGTAATATAACATCTAAAAGTATAGAATTTACAATCCCTTTTTAGTCTCAATTTTACAATTTTCTGTAAATTCACTACTATGAAAGCAGGTAATAATCAGTAATAGTTTTGACTATTTTTTACTACATTCAGACTATGTAGTAAATTTACAGAAAATTGTTATTTTACAAATTTCTGTAAAAAAAACCTGTAAATATACAGAAAATTTATTTTGCAGTGTAATTTATGTATTTCTCTTTAGAAAAATGTATACCTAAATATGAACATATGAACAATGTAAATAAAAGTCTTTCGGCGATTAATGCATCTGAAATTTTGTTGTATCATAATTTGTATAGTTTTGAAACCATAAATTTTAAATAGGCAAAAGTGCCGGATTTAACCTGGGAATTTATTAATATCACATTGAACTACTATTACAAATTTTGGTGTAAATAGAAAATTTTATCAGCATCAAAACCACAAAAAAACGAAAAAAACGTTGCAGTGTAAAAATGTCAAAACATTGACATAACCTCTTTTTTAGTTCTATTCTTCTATTCGGTATTCCTCTTGTTCCTTGCATTTTACGAGTGATCACGAGCGATTCCGATTATAATTCGGCTTAGCCATTACATTTGACATATGTGTGCGATCTCACCTATTTAGGCAATATATATAGCTAACCACCTAAGCTTAGGACTTTTGGCCACGAGGGGGCAGACTTTCAAAGGAAAGCATGCTTTGCATTACGTGCGTACTCTCAGTTTCTCTCTGGTCATAGTTATTTTAATAATATATACTAAAAAATCCTTTTTTTTTCCTGTTTTGAATTGGAATGTCCCCTTAACTGCTGATTTGCAAAAAAGAAATCAATAATGTTCTACTTTCTGGCGATGGTTGTTCTCCAAGGTTCTTCAAACCAAACGCAAGGATCGTCAGATAAGTTTCTAGTCGAGCCATCGGGACAGAGAAATCTATAACCTTCTTCGTCTCCGAATCGCTGAGAAAAAAGGATAAAGAAATTTAAACACTTCTTTAATAAATGCGTCTACTATTAATTCTTACACAAAAAGACGTAAATACTTTAAAGTGATATCGAACAAATTTTAATCTCGCCCATGCAATGTCACCTCCACCTTCTGTTAGACACAATAGAACACCTTCCTTTCCATAGAATTTATCATCCTTTGAACATTCCTGACTATTCTTACATCGTGAACATAAATTTTCGTACTTCTTTTCTGGAGGGGATAAAGTTAACTGTTTAATTTTTCAATTTTACGAAGACGAACAAACAGATAATATTTTACTACTTTCAAAAAAATTTTTACTCATTTGTATGTCAAGTTGTTCATCATTCGTCCATGGACCACTGATGCAAGCGGATTCGAAATATTGCGATAATGCTGATAATCTATTCTCTAACAAACTCTTCTCTAGACTGCAGTCAGATGACACGAATTTTGTCTCTAAGAACTAATTGCAAAATTTCGATTAAAAAATCCCTAATACAAGAGATTGAAATCAAATCTCAAAAATTTGATTTTTAAACTACATTCGAATTTTCAAACTTTATAATTTAGTTATATATTAACTTAATTCCAATGAAGAAAATAATTAAATTTAAAAAAATTTATTTCTCCAATTCTTATTGAAAAAATGAATTTAATTACTTACTTTTATGTAATCTAAAAGAACATAATTTTTTTCGAAACCTGGTAAACAGAGATGCCTATTTTCTGTGTGCCATAAATTTTCAATATCTTTTCTCACTACTACAACTGTCTTAAAACTAGAATACTCTAAAAATAATAATAATTAAGTCAATTTTCAATTATTCTACGAAAAATTAACAAATATGTAATTACAAAATTTACCATTTTCCCATACTCTTAATTCATGTGTGACTAGAATTTTATTATTATTCTCTTTATTTAATGCAAGAACTATTAAATCTTCCGGTTCCGCTGACATAAAATCTGCTTGATCGTTAATTAACATCCTTAGACATTGGGTCCTAGAAGGAAAAAAAGTAATAAAAATTTCATTTTTAATATCTTTCCACAGTCAAAATAATTTTCAAAAAATTGAATAGTAAAAAATTGAAACAAAAAAAATATATGGGGGATTCTCCTGAAAGGCACCTGTTTTTTCCAAAAACAATTAATTTTTACATTTTCTGAATTTTTTTGTCATAGGTAGACTTTAAAAATAAAAATCTAAGTTGCGCAAAATTAATTCTCAAAAATAAGCCTTTCAGCATCATTTTAATATTAAGTGTTTTGAAGGTTAAATATACTGTAATCAATATTGGGGCTTTTGTAAAAAAATTCCTTTTAAATTTAATTTCTTTAATATATTAAACTTTTAACATTATTCGTTGATAATTTAATGAGTTGTGTATTTAATAATTTATTTATAACTATTTTATCTTTTTAAAAATAATTAATATATTTTTTTATATGATGTTTTTGTTTTAAAATCCACTTATTTATTTCTCTTTTCTACATTATATTTAATATTAAGCGCACTCGGTAATAAATAATCTTAATATTTTCTCATGATTGATTCAAGCTTGAATTAATATTAGATGTTCAAGCATCACTCACGAAGGTTGACCGAGTCTTGAATCGAGCATGGGACGAACATTGGTGTCCCATGCTGAACCAATATTCAGTGACAATGGTATAAAGACTGCTTCAACTCTTGGTTACCCGCGCTGTGTGTTCAGGGCTTAATCAAGCTTCAACTCATCGTCGGCATTGGTCTTTCTCACCTGGGTACTTTCAATGGGAGTAATTCAAATTCATCTCCGAAGCCTCGTTTTTCAGTTAATAACATCATATTTTGAAATTGTTTTTTAATTATAGTATTCTATATATATATAAATATTTGATGTTGTAGCCCAAAAAATTGGTTAAATTATGTTTCAATATTTTTAAACTTAATAAAAAAGTGCATTTTTTATTTGACAAACTATTCATTTCCGAAGCCTTTTTCAAATTTGGTAAGCATTATTGTTATGTTTTTAATTTTTTAATAATTATTTTTAAATACATAACCCTTGAATTATAAAAAAATTTCATTTTATTTAAAATAAAATATTTTTAATTTTTTAAAATGTAATATATTAAGTAGAAAGTTAGATAAATAACAAAATTATAGTTAAAAATAAAAAAATTTTTATAGTAAATATCAATTTTGAACTTAAAATGATAAATTAAAAAATTAATTACAATTTTTTTCCATTCAATATAAAAAAATATAAATACAAAAGATGTAAATGTTTTTTGTATTCATTAAATGTAGTATATGATGTTCTTGTCTTTTGTTTTAAAATCCACTTATTTATTTCTCTTTTCTACATTAGCTTTCGGCCGACAACGTTGGGTCTCTTCAGATGAGAATTCTAGAGAATAAAAATTATAAAGAAAATATTATATTTTATGAAGAGTGAATAATTAGATTTCGAAAACATTATAACATAACCTCAAAAACTCACCAAAGTAGATTAATCTACTATTAATTAATTCCTTCAATTTAAAAAAATATATACCTATAATTTACAAAAATCGGATTTTTTTGAAAGCTAATTTTTTAGCGCGAAAATATGTACCCAGTGGGCAAAAAAACCATCATTGTTTTAAAAACGTTCCAAAAACGTTTTTAGACCGTTCCATGACTGCCAAATAACATCCCAAAGATGGTATATGTTTCAAAAACGTTTTAAAAGTAATGGAACGTTTTTGGAACATTATTTGGCAGACATGAAACGTTCTAAACACGTTTTTGGAACGTTTTTAAAACAATGATGGTTTTTTGCCCACTGGGTACATTATACAAAGCATGGTTGCCACATAATGTATTTGCAACGATACATTGTGCTTTTTATAGACAAGTTTTCGGTTCTCCAATGGCTTCACCACTGTCAGGCGTAATAGCTGACTTTGTAATGAAGGGGTTGGGACATGATGTTTTAAAAAAGCTGAACTTTTCTTATTATGTTTATTGGAGATAATATGTCGATGACATTTTTGTTATTGTGAAAGATAACAACATCGACAATCTTCTTAACGCTTTTAACAATTGTTCTACCTTTTGTTAATAAACTAAAAATTTTAGTAACAGTCTTTATCGGGATTATGGCATAAGAGTTGTCTTTTGCTATGAGAAGGATCCTTCTAAAGTTTTTTCAAAAAATAAGGATGTGACGGAATTTCAGTTTAAGAACAATGTTGTCTACAATATTCCTTGTGAATGGGAGCCTGTTACATTGGTGAAACCAGTAATTATATAAAAGATAGAATTTACTAACATAAGAGAGATTGCAGGCTTGATAAAAGATGCACTGCCTTAGTCATACATGCACACGAACAAAATCATCATTTTCAAACTTCAGAAGACTAAAATTATTTGTACGGAACATAGTCGTAATTTTGCAGTATGTTTGCAGTGTGTACTTATTATTACGCGAATTTTAGTAACATATCTAACCTATAAAAATAAGTATAAATTAGAATTTAATTATATTAATTAATTTGAATCTCTTAATTTTTAATTCAGCTAATAATGTATAAAACTGTCTTCTATTATATGAATGCTACTCTTTTTTAGGTAGGATTTATCTTATAGAAGTATAAATAACTGTTGTGATCCCGACGCCAAAGAAAACTACTTCTGACCGGAAAAGAAATTGTCTCTTCAATGAGGAATGGTTGACAGATTCACTTTTTAAAGACTGGATAGCCGCAGATAACGACAAAAATTATGCAAAATGTCTTGTTTGCAAGGTTGCCCAAAAATATGTGTTAAATATGATGGCAAAAAGGCAATAAGCAGGCACGCAGAAACAAAGGCTCATGTGACTGCATCGAATAGCCAAAAAACTTCTAAATCGCTAACAGTTTTCTTTCCAAAGAAAGAGAGTAAATTAGAAAATAAAATAATTTGAGTCGAATTAGCAAAAATCTATCAAACTGTCAGACATGGGTTAAGTTACTTATCTGCAGATTGCGGTAATTAGTTTTAAATTAGTCAATAAATATTAAATATGTAATTTTGTGTGATAAATTTTTAAGTATTCAAATTTTCAACATTTTATCTCATCAATAATATGTTAAGTTTTTAACAATATTAATTGAAACATTTTTCATAGGTAATAAGCTCGACAGGGAATTGCTTTGCAGATTCCGAAATTGCACCAAAAATGCACCTAAAAATGGAGAGCATCGTAAGAAATATACTAGGTCCATATGCCATAGAAAATATTGTGAAGAAAATAATAAAATTTGATCTTCCTTATTCGATATCATCTGATGCTTCCAATAAGAAAAACAGGAAGTTTTTTCCTTTAGCGGTTCGAATTTTTGATATTAATCTAGGAATTAAAGATTATATAATAGATTTTTATGAAGAGCCTGATGAAACCTCAGAGTCAATCAAAAATTCAATTTTAACTTCGTTAAAATCTTTAAATTTGGATGTCAATAAAATTGTAGCTTACTCACAACACTGCAAAGCACGGAATGAAATTATTATCATATGACGTAGAAATTCTTGTATTAAAAGTTTTTAGCGAATTTTTAAGCAGTGCGAAAAACGTTGAAGAATTAAAAGAGTGTTTTGACTTTGCAGAACAAGAATATCACGAAATTCTAAGGCACCTCGGAATAAGATGGCTTTCTCTTTCTCGAGCAGTAGAACGTCTTTTCCTAAATTGGACTCCGGTAAAAATTTATTTTCTTAAACAAGGTAAGTTTACGTGAACATATATAATTAAATATTGGAGACTTAATTCATAAATTTAAATAAAGTGCCAGGCATAATACAATTATTTTCAGGAGAAGAAAATTGTGATAAGACTATTTGGTCTTTCATAAAAGATCAGGTTGACGAATTGAGTGATGTGCCAACTCTTTCAGAATGTTATATATATTTCGTACATCATTACCTTTAAATTTTTGAACCAATCATAAAGGTTTTGGAAAAAACAACTTGTAGTGCGACAGATGTTTACGGAATTATGTTAAGATTGCGAGATGCTCTAAAATCACGATTAGAAGATAATTTTTTTGGTTCGAATGTAAATAAAGCATTGCCAAATCTTACAAATTACGAAAGGAAGAAATTTCTTAATGATGCATTAACGACATATAAAAGAGCTATTAGTTATCTTGAAAAATGGTTTGATTTCGATAACTCGATTTTTAAAACTTTGCAAGCTTTCAAATTGGAAGACAAAATTCCGACATTGAATGAAGTTGTTGAGATCAGTAAACAATTAGAAATTCAGGTAAACACTTATGGTCAAAAGAAAGAAATTGTTTGTCTGTTGATCTACCTAAAGCTGAAATTTATGTATTCGACAAAATTTGGATCTGACTTGTTCAGAATTTTATCGCCAAATAAAACAAAATCCTTTACTACTCGATGCTGCTAAAAGCCATAAAAATATGATTTTAAGAACAATAATTAAAGTATAAAAAATACGATTTTAAAAACAATAATTAAAGTACTATGTTCGTAAATATGTTTTAATTTTATTTTTCAAAAATTTCGCCACCCCCCCCCCTTCTTATTCATAGGTGGCCTCCCTAAGTGCGAGTGAGACAGATTTATGCGATTCCCATACTTTTCTATGACAGACCGATAGCTTTTCTTACTGTATATGAGGACCGTGTTTGTGATTTTGTTTGAATATCTGTTATTAATATATAATAATATCAGTGTTAGTGACAAAATATTAACGATGTATGTACATTTCCCGCATTAAATAATTAATAAAAAAAATAATAATTAAATTTTAATGATATTCAAACTTTAAACATAAAGGAATTAGGTATTCAATTTTGTTAATAACAAGGTTTAAAATTGTATGTTATATGAAAAATAACATACTACAATAAAATTATAATAGTGTCAATTATTAAGTTTAATTTTCATAAATATTGCTTGAAATTTTATGATATATTTAATGACAATTAATTATTAAATTTAATTTTTAAACATTATATTTCAATGTTCAGGGGCCACCCATAAACGACGTAGCCTCATGAGGGGGAGGGGAGGGTCAAGTAATTGACTACGACAAGAGGAAAAAATGGCGCTAATACATGTAATAGCGTACTACATGGAGGGGAGGTGGGTCAAAATTCCCAAAAATGGGGCTACGTGGTTTATGGCCGGCCCCTCAGGGAAAAATAAAGGTTAGAAAGATTTTAGAACACATACTTACTTCGTAATTATTTGGATTCATGATGCAGGTTGTCTTTGTTAAAACAAAACGATTTTTCACAAACAATTAGTAATAATTTAAATTATTACAAATTATGTAAACAATAAAAAATATTGTTTAAACTGTCACAATTGTTTATATAAGTAGCTGACGAATTTCATAGGTTAAAATCGTGAAAATCGACAGTTTCGTGTTTTTCCCACAAGGAACGCCACCTCTGTCTATTCGAATTTTCCTGAATGACATTATAGAAAATGGGGACAGTCTGACATTAGAGTGAAATGTCCTTACTCTTACTTCATGGTTTTGTCATTCTGAGAGTATAGTTCCCCTACAGAAAAAAGTTTCATTTCTTGGAGACTTCACACTGTCAGTTCAGTCTCCTTAGTCATACTCCCTGGTTCATACATAATTTAATCACACGTGTTTGCCAAGCACAATGTTAGTTGCAAATACATTATTTGGCAACCATACTTTGTACAATGTACATATTTTCGCGCTAAAAAATGAGCTTTCAAAAAAATCAGATTTTTGTAAATTATAGGTATATATTTTTTTAAATTGAAGGAATTAATCTACTTTGGTGAGTTTTTGAGGTTATGTTATAATGTTTTCGAAATCTAATTATTCACTCTTCATAAAATATAATATTTTCTTTATAATTTTTATTCTCTAGAATTCTCATCTGAAGAGACCCAACGTTGTCGGGCGAAAGCTAATGTAGAAAAGAGAAATAAATAAGTGGATTTTAAAACAAAGACAAGAACATCATATACTACATTTAATGAATACAAAAAACATTTACATCTTTTGTATTTATATTTTTTTATATTGAATGGAAAAAATTGTAATTAATTTTTTAATTTATCATTTTAAGTTCAAAATTGATATTTACTATAAAATTTTTTTTATTTTTAACTATAATTTTGTTATTTATCTAACTTTCTACTTAATATATTATATTTTAAAAAATTAAAAATATTTTATTTTAAATAAAATGAATTTTTTTTATAATTCAAGGGTTATGTATTTAAAAATAATTATTAAAAACAAAACAGTAATGCTTACCAAATTTGAAAAAGGCTTCGGAAATGAATAGTTTGTCAAATAAAAAATGCACTTTTTTATTAAGTTTAAAAATATTGAAACATAATTTAACCAATTTTTTGGGCTACAACATCAAATATTTATATATATAGAATCTTATAATTAAAAAACAATTGTAAAATATGATGTTATTAACTGAAAAACGAGGCTTCGGAGAAATTTAGCAATAAATAATAATTAATTAATTTTTACATTAAATAATAATATTAAATATTATTATTTGTTATCCAGAATTTTTTTCAATCCGTTGAAATATTTAATTATTTTTGGGTTTTTTCCTTTTCTTCTTATAAAGTTAATTTCCGATCCTGCTTGAGGATCGTGAAAAAAGAAAAAAAAGAATGAGTTTTGGAAAGGTTAGAGAATTTCCGATCTTGTGGAGAGGATCGAAAAAGATGAAGGTAAAATAAAAGAAAAGGTTAATTTCCGATCCTGCGAGAGGATAGTGAAATGAAAAGAAAAGATTATTTTTCGATTCTACGGAGAGGATCATAAAAATAAGAGAAATAAATGATTAGAAAAGAGAAGGAAAAGAAAGAACCTGGAAAATTTCCTATAGACCCTGTCAGATGGGGCTATCGTAAATCTACCCAAGTTATGGTAGATTTAAGGTAGGTTTAGGATAGACTAATAAAATTGTTATTATTTGATGTAATAATGCCAAAAAACTATTGGAAATGATAAAGGAATATCTAAGGATAAAAATTGATATATTTTTTAGGATAAATAAACGTCAAATTAATGAGAAATTAATGTTTAAAGTAGAAAATGTCAGTTTTAGTGTAGGATGTATGTGTGTGTAAGATCGATATTGGAATAAACTGTTGATATGTCGCCGCGCATTTTGCGCGACAGATGGCGGAGGTGACATTTGTCCATGGCTTTATATTACATGCTTCTTCATAAAGAAAGCTATTTTTTTATTTGTTGGTAGATTTAAATAAAATGGAGAAAAAAATTATATTTGAAAAATAAAGCATAATTTCAACCCTCAAAAGAAGTAATGGATGTTTTAGACCAATAAAAATAATGTTAAAACTCCTCCTTCAATTAGAAAGCTATTTTTTTATTTGTTGGTTAAGTTACACAAAATGGAAAAAAGTTATATTTGAAAAATAAAACGTATAATTCCAACCCTAAAAAAATAAATGACTTAGACAAATAAAAATAATGTTAAAACTCCTCCTTCAATAAGAAAGCTATTTTTTATTTGTTGGTTAAGTTACACAAAATGGAAAAAAATTATATTTGAAAAATAAGACATATTATTTCAACCCACAAAAGAAATAATAGATGTTTTAGACCAATAAAAATAAAGCTGAAACTCCTCCCCCAGCTTAAAATCCCCATACAGGATCCTTAAAGGATTCTTTTGGGAGCCTGTACAGGTCCTGTGCAGGATCCCGTACTGGTCCTGTACAGGATCCTATACGGGATTTTGGGACAGGGTTCCTGTGCAGGTTCTGATGCAGGAACCTTAGTTATCAAAGATTTCTGTAAAGGTTCCTGTACAGGAACACTTGCAGCATCCAGTACAGGAAACTTTGTAAAGGTTCATATACAGGAACCTTTGCAGTTTTGTAAACTGCAGGTACTTAAGTGTAAAGGATCCTGTAGGGAACCCGTAAAGGATCCTACACGGTTTCCTCAATTAATTTATTTATATTTTTAACTCCTGCGCAGTAGTTTTCTATGAGTTTCTCGAATGCGCAATACACTTTTCTGTCCAACATTGATATACGAGCCTAACATATTAAAATGTGAAGTCTATGTATGTCAAATGTTGCTTAACATATAAAAACTTTAAAAAATTAAAAAGTTCCCTGTACAGGATCCTTTACAGGAACATTTCATAGCTAAGGTTCCTGCATCGGAACCTGCACAAGAACCCTGTCCCAAAATTCCGTACGGGATCCTTTAAGTATAATGTACGGGGATTTTAAGCTGGGGGAGGAGTTTCAGCTTTATTTTTATTGGTCTAAAACATCTATTATTTCTTTTGTGGGTTGAAATAATATGTCTTATTTTTCAAATATAATTTTTTTCCATTTTGTGTAACTTAACCAACAAATAAAAAAAGTAGCTTTCTTTATGAAGCCTCGAATTTCAACTTTATTTTTATTGGTCTAAAACATCCATTATTTCTTTTGAGGGCTGGAATTGTATGTTTTATTTTTCAAATATAAATTTTTTTTCCATTTTGTGTAACTTGACCAACAAATAAAAAATAGCTTTCTTTATGAAGGAGCATGTAATATATAGCCACGGACAAATGTCACCTCCGCCATCGGTCGCGCAAAATGCGCGGCGATATATCAACAGTTTATGCCTATATCGACCTTACACACACATACATCCTACACTAAAACTGACATTTCCTACTTTAAACATTAATTTCTCATTAATTTAACGTTAATTTATACTAAAAAATATATCAATTTCATCCTTAGATATTCCTTTATCATTTCCAATAGTTTTTTTGGCATTATTACATCAAATAATAACAATTTTATTAGTCTATCCTAAACCTACCTTAAATCTACCATAACTTGGGTAGATTTACGATAGCCCCATCCTTCATCGATGAAGGATGTTTTTTCGGTGAAAGTTTCTTTTTTCTGGATTAATCCTCAGATATCTTCTGATATTGGAAATAATTGAAAAAAGCAAAAAGAATATTTATTTTTATTTTGACGATTAAATATTTATTTAAATAATGTTTAAATACAATTCTTTATTTCATGACAAATTCAAATAACATTTTTCACGTCTGTTCTGTATCGCGGGTTAAGGAAGAGTGAGTCCTCTTGTGTTTTCGTTAGATAACGAAACAACTTTTTCTCGCGCCATGGCAACGCGATGCCTTTTTTTATGCAATTGAATATTGTTACTCATTATTATTTAATTCACTTAATTCTATTTTTTTAATGATAAATAAAACATATTTAATTTAATTAATTATTAATTAATTAAAAATGAGCATATCATATAATTATAATATAATTAATTTAAATAATTTATTTTTTTTTTACCTGTCCACCTATGAAAATATTGGAATAGGTAAAAAAATATTTTCACGAAAAAATACTATCTATTAGTACTTCAAAAGCCCCAAGTTTTGCTACTATTGGAGAAAAATTGTTCTCCACCTGGATCACTTGATATGAAATGCCTCAAATATTTATTAAATTTTAGTGTGTAATATTTATGTTAATTATACAAGATTCATATAAATAAAGTTAAATTATATATTATTTTTTTCTTTCACAGTGTCAAATTATTATTTTTAAAGATCAAGAGTTTCGTTTGTCTGAAAAATTTCCAGTGTTTAAAAACTTACAGTGTAAAAAATGTTTATTAGGGTGTAATAAATATTTATGCCAAGTATTTTTACACTAGGATTAACCGTTTAGTAAATATTATCAAAATACTATTTTTTGTCAAACGCATGTGACCTTGGGACTCAGCGTTGCCAACTCAACACATAACTCTTCAGTTAAACTCTTGAGTTTAGTTGGCTACGCTGAGTCGCAAGGTCACACGCCACGGTGGTCTTGAATCAACTTTGAATGAAATGTCTTAGCACATCATTTTTTTGCTGATTTGGGTTATTTGCATTCTAAATAAAGTGTAAAAAATTTATAGCCCATAACTTGCCGAGCCGTTTTTATATATATTATATATAACCTTTTCGTTAATTTTTTTCTGTACAGTAATTGGTATGATTTCCATAAATTGGCAAAAATATGTGCCTTAACATGTATTGTAATATTTAAACAAAACTGACTTATTGTGTCAGAAATATTATTTAAATTGTTATATTATATTATTTATAATTAAAGAAAAGTATTAGGGTACGTTGGGGTAAATCCGAACAGAGGGCAAATACGAACAAAAGGTGTTGGAGCTTAATTTACAAATTAAAAATTCAGTTCGACGTCAATATTTCCAACCTTAGATCCCTTAGAAGAGATTCTGACTACTTCCATGATTTTATCTCGACAATTGTCAACAGGATAATTAAAAATTAAAATTAATAAACTATTAATCCTAGTGTAAAAATACTTGGCATAAATATTTATTACACCCTAATGAACATTTTTTACACTGTATGTTTTTTTAATTGTAATTTCAAAAAATAAAAAACACACAATTATTAATAATACAAAATGTCAAAAAATTAGACAACAAAATAAAATATTAAACATATCAAATAAATATTGTAATATTAAATAATTTATAAATATTTATATTTAATATTGTTCAATGCACAAGGTAATAAAGAAAGTGAATATTGTATTGTATCTTCGCTCACGAAAATTGACCGAGTCATGAATCGAGCATGGGACGAACATCGGTATCCCATGCTGAATCAATGTTGAGTGACAGTTTATACGGATCTGGCATTGATATAGTAAATTAAGCAGGATCCCTTCCAACCTTCGTTCGCCGTGCGGTTTAAATAGGTGCGTCTATAGGGGTGTCGGGTATGCGTCGGGGTGTTCGATCCCACATGCGAGCGAATATTTTTCAGTTTTCGTTTCTAAGCGATATATAAAATAATAAAATTGTGTGTTGTGTTGTGAATAAAAAATGTGAACATGTTTGTAAATAATATTAAAAGTCTGTTAAAAAATTAAGAAAAAAATGTACCGATTAACAGAAAAATGATCTTTTTTTAATATTACTATTTCAAATGACATTTATTTTTAGTAATATATTATTCACATGAAAATAATATAATTGTTCTAATAGTATATTGCAACTAAATTTATACACACATATAATATAAATAAAAATAATAACAATAATATTTATTATTATTATTGTTATTACCAATTGATATTTTCATGTTATATTGAATGAGCGCGAGAAACGCGTTAATTTGGGAACAGTCAAAGCAGTCTCGTTTCATTTCTAAATTAGGCTTCCGCAGCATTGATTGATTAAAAATATATATCCGAAACTAAAAGACAAAATTAAATAAATTTTTTTACTAAGAAAAACTATAAATTATAACATTACAAGATTATGTAAAGATAAATAATGTTTCGTAGATTATGGATAAATTTTTTTTTGAATTTATACTCAACAAAATATCAATAAAAAGTTAATGCAAATATTGAGTCTCACGTTGGAGGCACGTGAAGTGGTCCCTTTTAAGAGAAACATTCATATATATATATATATATATATATATATATATATATATATATATATATATAATATTATAATAATAATTACATTATTCAAAATAAATTAATTAAATACTTGCCTATCAGTTTCAACAATACATTCTACTTTGCTATTTTTGGATTGTGCTTGATTTTGGCAAACATTTTCAATTGATTTGCGAGTGTGGAAACTATTTACAATGCAAAATCTTACTAGACAAAACAATATTTCAGTTTATTAATTTTTCACCTTATTTTTCTTTTTAGCTATTAAAAAAGTATTTTAATACTTAACCTTTTGCATACCAATTGAAAAATAATTCTAAACAAATTTTGTTGAATATAATTTTAAATATAATAATAATTTAATAAAATTTAATTTAATTGGATAATAATTTTATTATAATACTTACTTAATAAAAATGTGACGGTCCACGACAAAACGTGCTTTAGCTCCCAAAAAATTAATGTCGAATTTTAATAGTACTTTATAGATTTTGAGTTCCTCTTTCAGGTATAAAAGTTAAAAATACTTTTTACTTATAGATTTTTTTGTTATTAATGTTCAAACATGAGCATAATTTAAACCAATCAGGAAGGCCCAGCTTCTAATATGTTTCCCGTAAATTTCACATTCGGGAGCTAACGCATGTTTTCTCGTGGACTGTCACAAATGAATAACTTTTTAATAATAATTACAAAAAATATTTGCAGTAACTATGCTGTAGAATGTTTTTGAACATAATTTTTCTTATATATTACATACGGCAATTTGATCTTTATTCGCATAGAGGAAGTAAAATGAGAAGTGAAGAACGTTTATGTGTTATTAATGATTAATCTACTACGAGTATATATATTCAAGGACTTACGTTTATTTTGCTTCTTTGTAAAAACAGGTGTATAAAAATGAACAAATAATATTAATTCTAATGTTAAAAATAGAGAATATTTAAGAATCATATTTTCTTAATTAAAAAATAATTGTTCAAATTTCCTCACGCATTTATTACTAATTTTATTTGTTGTCAAAAAATATCCTGTATAATATTATAACTGAGAGAAACGTATCAAATGCATGCAAGGATCATACTGAAAATTGAAAGGCAAGTGTTGCGGTAGAAGGGAGTTTCACTTGTATGAGTGTGAATTCGGGTTCCCAGCCATGAGAACTGGTTATTCTTTCTCTTTTAAGGTCCGTCAAAAAAATAATCTCAAGCATTTTTTAAATTCAGCTTTAGTGTAATTACAGTGGAGTCTCAAGTATGTGAACTGATTCGGGCAGGACCATGTTGCAAATATTTTAATTTAATACCGCAATAAAGGAATATAACAAATAATAGTTTTGTCCTTAAGATAGCAAACAATTTCGGATAAAATGAATTACTGTTTGGTTAATCAAAGTCCCACTGCAGTTTTCAAATTAAACTTTTTTATTTTATTACACTGAAAAAAATGATATTGCCGATTTTGTCATACTCGTATAGTTAGGACGTATAGCTGAAACAGCAACACTGTATTTCTGTTCTTCAAATACAGTATTGGTGTTCTTCACATACATCGCAATCAGCACATAAGCTTGCCACAAACTTGCATTAAGTTTGCTGTGCAAGGTGTGCAAGCTTACAGAGCAAGCTCGTGACAAGTTTGTGGCAAGTAACAAAATGTCCTATTGCTGCAAGCTTACACTGCAATCTTGCTACAAGATTATGATATAAGCTTTCTGCAAGCTTGTGAGGCTAGTTTTCGACAAGCTTATTTGGCAAACTTGCTACAAATTTCTAGTGTAAGTTTGCAGTAAGCTTATTGCAAGCTTGCTGCACAAGTATATACAATTTAATTGAATCAATTATTATTTTTTCTGGAGATTTTCTTATAAATTTCAAAATATACACTCATTGTCAGCAATATATCCAGGTGTCAAAGAAATTTACTGCGCAGCCGTAAATGCCATAGAATTCAACTGCGCATCGTGTCAAGTTTTTTAATTAATCCGGCAGCTTGCAGCAACTTTGCAGCAAGTTTATCCGGCAAACTTGTAGCAAGTTTGCCAAATAAGCTTGTCGAAAACTTGCCTCACAAGCTTGCAGCAAGCTTATATCATAATCTTGTAGCAAGATTGCAGTGCAAGCTTGGAGCAATAGGACATTTTGTTACTTGCCACAAACTTGTCACAAGCTTGCTCTGTAAGCTTGCACAGCAAACTTAATGCAAGTTTGTGGCAAGCTTATGTGCTGATTGGGATATTACTGTCTTTCACATACATATGGATGTTCTACACTGCGTATAGCTGAAACAGCAATACTGTATGACACTGTCCCATATCCAGCAATATAATATGTGAGTATTGCCCATATTTATGTCAGTATCATAAATATATTTTTTTCAGAGTAATGCAATTTATTGATTTAATAAATTATTAATTGAGGCCTTGGATCGAATAACTCGCCCGACGCTCGGACGAATCGCTCTAATGCTAGTCAACACCATCAAAATAACTAAAAAAGTAAAAGTCGGAAATTTTAGTTTTAAAACACAGTACCATTTAGAGAATAAAAAGACGCAACTTTTTTCTCTTTGAAATTTTTTTGTAGGATTTTTATTTTTAATAATAATGGACAAAAACTGAAAATTTTTTGTTCTGTAATTTCATTGAATTTTAAAACATAAATTGTCATATTTCATACAAATCTGCATGAAATTACTTCAGATTTGGCATACTGACGCATTAGGATCTATTAATGACGATAAGTTGATTGAAATTAAAAAAATATATTATTGTTAAGTTATTTGTTAATACAAATGTGTATCTGTCAATAAATGCGATTTCTCAACTTTAGTGAAATAAAGTCTGTGGGGAACTTTCGCGTTCAGAGAACTTCCAGTGACAAATTTGTTTATTAATATCTCAAGAAGTTTTTTAGAAATTTCTAAGCCATTTCGTTTACAATTTTAATAGATAGAAACGTTTTCCGAAAAAATAATTCGCGCGTCAACGCCGTACTCACAGCAGACAGCACAGCGTGTATTACAAACGTTCGGAACGAGTGGACTCTTCTATACTACTTGTCTTGTTTACAAATCTATCGATTTGAGATTATAAATCAACCGGATTTTTTAATGTCTGATTTGTAAATTATATTTAAATGTGATTTTGATTGAAATTAATAGTAAAACAAAAAAATCGTATAATAGATAATAATAAAATCAATTTAAAGATGATATGAATAATAATTATTTAATAATAATAATAGAAAATAATAAATAAATACTGAAAAGTCAATTCATTTATGTCATCAATGACACATAAAAATATTAATTACTAATATTGTCTTATTAATTAATTTACAGTTTTATTTTTGATATCGACGATAAAAAATATTAGTCGACTTTTTCAATGTCTTGTCAACAAACTAAAAATAAAAACTAATAAATTTACCATATTTCGAGCTGCTTTTCTTTTGTTGGATTTCCAAGCACTTTCATCTCTTGACCTTTTTCTACGTTTCCCAGAATAATTATTTTTTAACATAATTGTAAATAGATTTGTTTTACTATTAATTTCAATCAAAATCACATTTAAATATAATTGACAAATCACACATTAAAAAATCCGGTTGATTTATAATCTCAAATCGATAGATTTGTAAACAAGACAAGTAGTATTGAAGAGTCCACTCGTTCCGAACGTTTGTAATACACGGTGTGCTGTCTGCTGTGAGTACGGCGTTGACGGGCGAATTATTTTTTCGGAAAACGTTTATATCTATTAAAATTGTAAACGAAATGGATTAGAAATTTCCAAAAAACTTCTTGAGATATTAATAAACAAATTTGTCACTGGAAGTTCTCTGAACGCGAAAGTTCCCCACAGACTTTATTTCACTAAAGTTGAGAAATCGCATTTATTGACAGGTACACATTTGCATTAACAAATAACTTAACAATAATATATTTTTTTAATTTCAATCAACTTATCGTCATTAATAGATCCTAATGCATCAGTATGCCAAATCTGAAGCAATTTCATGCAGATTTGTATGAAATATGACAATTTATGTTTTAAAATTCAATGAAATTACAGAACAAAAAATTTTCAGTTTTTGTCCATTATTATTAAAAATAAAAATCCTACAAAAAAATTTCAAAGAGAAAAATGTTGCGTCTTTTTATTCTCTAAATGGTACTGTGTTTTAAAATTAAAATTTACGACTTTTACTTTTTTAGTTATTTTGATGGTGTTGACTAGCATTAGAGCGATTCGTCCGAGCGTCGGATTTTTTCAGACGACCACTAATTGCTTGGTCATAAGCTTTGTTTTTCGTATATAATTGCGCACCGTTATGTATATTATCAACCTAAAAAGAACAATTAAACACTTTTTGAAATTTGCAATGGCATTAACACGATTTTACCGTTCCGTATTATCTCTAACTATCCTTGCCCCGTGAGCCCATATTTCAATTTTTTCTAAATTTTAAAGAACGACGTGAATTAATTTGAAAATAAATACGATATTCGTGTTCAGCAGGAAATTTCACTCCGGAAAACACTTACGTAAATAAATATTCTGAAATTCAAATGTAGAAAATAATATAATAAACATTACGTTAACATTTTAGCAAAACAGACTTTTTTCAAAAATAATCTCCCAACTTCGCAAATGGTGACAGATTGACTTGTAATTTTTACAATTATCTTTTGGTGTTAAAACGAGAATATTCCATGAATTACGCGATTTTTGAGCAAGCAGTTTAAGCATAACAGCAACTAACTATCCTTACCCCATCCAACCCTATTATTAATTATTTTATTCAGTAATTAAGTAGAGTTAAATCCTTCCATAGTTTAGTTGATATTATTAAATAAATGATCATGGGAAGGTAATAATTTGAAAAAACTCAAAAATGTGTATCGTCAATAAAGCGAAGTTTCGTTGGCTAAGGTTTTCCAACCTCATCAGACTAATTCATTGAAACACAATGACACGTTTTAATTTGTCATAGAATAAAATATTAATAATAAAATATGTTTTTCAATTTCTTAACGAAGAGTATAGAACGTATAGTTATTAAAAAACTATTTTAAAATTACTCTTTAAGTTTTAATTTTTAAAAAAGCTTAGATCCCTTTTCTGTAGAAAAATTATCTTATAATCGAAGTTAATAAAAAGAATAAATAATACATGCAAAAATTATCAAATAACTTTTCTGTTTCAGAGTATTTGCCCTGTTACACTGCTGTTTTTGTGCTATTAAATCCTCTAATATCTCGTGGTAACTAAAAATTCTCTGAAATGATCCGGGATGCATGAATCTTCCGCAAATCCCATTTGACATAATAATAAGTAACTGAAATTCACTTCACCGAATCAGGAGTTGCCATAAGCTACATTTATTAGAATTATAATTTAATCTAATTTTCATTTTCCCGATGATTCATTAGCTCTAATTTTTATTTTGCAGATATATTATTTAATAGAGATTTCGTTAGCCCGATAAAACATTTGCCATTTTTTCCATTTATTTAATTAATTGTTTAATAATAATAATTAATTACACAAATGTCAAAATTTTTGGTTACAATTTTCACAATACATGCAAAATGTACGATTATTATTTGTGGATTAAAAAGGCCTTTGAAAAGGTGAATATAAAAACGGAGAATTTCAAAGAGGCAAACTCTGGAATAAAAGTCGAACCTATAATTATTGTTCACGGTGGAGCAGGAAATATTCCGAAATTTGAAGGAGAATTTATGTTAAAGGAATTGAAAAACGCAGCGAGGTTTACTTCTGAGAAATTATTGAATGGAACAAATGCAATTAATGTTGTTGTCTTGGAAATAAATCATATGGAGAGTAGGAAATATTTTAATTGCGCAAAAGGTGGCTCGGTTAATATTAATGGTGATATTGTCATGGATGCTGCTGTTATGAATAACAAGTTTTAAGCTGGATGTGTTGGATCTATAAGAGACATCGAACATTCGATTGATCTGACAAGAGCTGTCTTAGAAAAAACTGATCACGTTTTATTGGTCGAAAATGGAGCTCAAAGATACGTATGTTTACTAAACTTATGTAAGTAAAATATATTTATTTGGTTAATTAACTATTTATAAAATTTATAGGTTCGCTTCTTTTTTGTGAAGCACCGCCTCCGTCCATTAACTCCCAAAAGTTTGATGATTTTAAAAATAAAGATAAATTCAAAAAATTTGATAATTATGTTCCTAAAATTGTTCAACATTTAGTTGAAAAGTCTATAGAAATTCCTGAAGAAAAATTAGCCGAATGTATTACTAGAAGATTGTCAAATAAAAATGAAGAACAAAAAGAATTTTCATTAGAAGAACCAGTTGACCTTTGTGTAAATATTGCAGAATATAAAACTAATTATGTTTTAAAATTACATAAAAATATTGTTTTTCTATTAATAATGATTTTTTCAGTAGAGTGCAGTTGGAGCCGTTGCCTTTGATCAAGAGGGGAACTTCGTTTGCGGAATTTCTACAGCTGGAAAGCGGAAAAAAATAATTGGTTCAATTAGTTCAATTGAAACTGTAATTGGTTGTAGAATTTATGCTGATCAGTTCGGTTGTGCTTCAGTTTCTGGCGAGGATACTGCAATTTACACCTACGCACCTGCTCAAAAATTGTCGAAAAACTTAAAATGGTAGTTCAAATATATTTAACTGCCAAATATTACTTTAATCACTTTAGTTTTTATACATTTGATTAAAATTTTCTCTAAGTATTAATTACAAATATTAAAATTAAATTTTTCCCAAGTTATTTAATTATATATATAATTTTAAAAAATTATTAATGAATAGAGCACAAGCATTGGATCGAGTCTAATAGAAGAATTTAATAACTTTGAAACAGAAACGGATTAATCAAATATCGGAGCAATTGCCGTAAATGCTACAGATGAATCTGCAGTATTTTTTAAATCCTTGCATTTTCCCTGGGCTATTTGCCAAAATGGTCACATCTACTATGGATGTGCAGAGGGCGAAAAGATTTCAAAAAACATCCCGAACTTGAAAAAAGTCTATAATTGTATGTGCAATGAAGGAATCCGTTAAACAATTTATATAAAAATGATAAATCAATATAAAGGAATCTTAAAGAAACCTTTGGTATATTTAGCACAGAACGCAAGCTGCAGTAATCATGAGCATGGAAATTGAATGGTATGTGAAGTTGGCGCGCAATGAAACGAAGAAACCTATTCTGAATGCGTTCAAATCTTATAATATTATAGGTGTAATATGGTACCCAAATGACTATAGCATACTCTACTGTTGATCTGATCAATGAAAAATACAGAGTTTTTAACGTTGATTGATTATGAAAAGCAGATGTATTTCTCATTACAAATCCCAGAGAACTCAAAGATTTAGAGATAACTTTAGAGATATGTTCATTATAATTGAGATCTTTATAAATCATAACCCCAAAGTCTCCAACCTGAGTCACTCTGTTCAATTCAGTTGAACCTACAGAATAACTATATACAAATGTGATTTTCCTCGCAAAGGAGGTTACTACACTCTTATCTAAATTGAAGGTCAAATGATTTTTCTTACACCAAACTATAAGATGTTTAAGATCTAACCTGAGCTGTTCCGAATCGAGACAAGGGTTATCTGCATTAATTGATTTAAAAAATTTCAAGTCATCTGCGTACAACAAAAATTTAGAATATTTGAAAACAAATTTTATATAATTAATAAATAGGACAAATAATAAAGGACCGAGATGAGATCCCTGAGGAACTCCCGAGGTAGACTGAAACGCATCAGAATAGTCATGTTCAACTCTCATCATGTGAGGTCTATCCGTAAAGTAACTTTAAAAAAAATTAAATAAATTTTCAGAGATACCCATGATTCTCAACTTGTGTAAAAGAATATTGTGATCCACCATATCAAAAGCTTTAGAAAAATCCATATAAATTGCATCAACTTGTTTTCCCATTTCAAGATCCAACGCAAGTGAGTTTGTAAACAAGGCAAGATTAGTAATCGATGATCTCCCCCTAACAAAACCATGTTGTTTATCAATAATAATTTTTGCTGTAGCTAAATAAAGAGAATCGTGTATTAAACTTTCAAAAACCTTTGGTATAGCGCTAAGAATTGTTATAGGTCGATAATTTTCAATGTCATTTGTTCAATATACAACAACGTAATGACTTTAATAAAATATATAAAGGCTCGACCAAAGAATGACAAAAAGAACGAAGAAATGATGGGGGTATCTTATCAGATATCCCGCCCCCTTACTGATATCAAGATTTTTTAATTTTTATAAAATTTCCTCCTTTGAAAAATACATATTATTTAAATCTATTGAACCTGTAACAGTAGAAGTACTAGTAATTTTTAGAAGTACTAAAAATTACAGAAGAAGTACTATTTAAATTTTGAAATGGCGTAGTATAAACAGAGCTAAAAAACGTAGTAAAAAGGTTTGCAATTTTGACAGAACTATTACCTGACTTATTACCAAGCTTCATAAAATTAGGCAGACGTTGATTTTTCCTGTGAATATTAACATATTTCCAAAATTTTTCGGACAATCAATTATCGAGTTTTCAGTATTAGAAATGTAATTATTATTGCATGTATCCCCGTCCAAGAGTTTAAAAAAACTATATATGTATTTTTACTTGATATAAATGAAAAATAAAAGCATAAAATATAACAATCTATTTTTTTTATAAAATACATGTATTAAACTATAGGTGGTGCAAATTTCATTTAAAAATATTAATAATTATCTAGTGAGGAAATTTTTGAAATAAAAAAAATAATTCCCCCACCTTTGAAGCTAGGTCGGATTTTTTTAAAAAGATTTGTGAAAACACATGAAATTTAATGCCAAAAAAAATTTAACTCGATCAGATATATAGTTTATGCATAATTCCATTTGTTAACTAAAAACATGTAATTTTACAACGGAATTTCTAAATTTTTGGACATGCGAATTTCTTTTTTTGTTAAAGATTATGTTTAAAAATAAAGAAATTATTCCACTTTTTAATCTTTTTTTAATAACAATTAACATTTTGTTAAATAATTTTCATATTTTGTTAGAAATGAATAAAAGAAAATATAGAAATTCGATTTGTCCGACAAAAAATATTTGACAACACTTATTTTTTAATAGAAAAGAATAAAAGAAATTTCGTGATTTTTATTTGTCACCAGCACCTGCTTCATTTTTAAAATTAAATTTAAATGTTAAATATTTTTTGTTTTAAATCCAATTTAAAACTTGGTACAGCAAAGCAAAAAACTTAATAAAATCAATAGATATTTAATTTAATAATTATTTTTTAGAATTATTAAAAAATAAATAAGACTTCAATTCAATTCATATTATTAAAAAATACTAAATAATTAATTCTTATTATTTATTAATATTTTATATTCATATTATAGTAATAATATTATATTAACTATAAATAATTAATAATATTATATTTATTATAAACAATTAATGATTAATTAATTAATTTAATTAATTGATTAATTTATAATTATTAATATTATTATATTAATTATTTATTTATTTAATATTATATTTAATATTAACGGTTGAAAAGGCATGTTCTTCACCGTTCGTTTGAAGAAGAGATGTTTTTCAGCGCTTTCGCGAAATGGCATGTATTTCACTTTTCTTTTTGAAACGGCATCCTTTTCACCGTTTAGCTGAGTCGGCATGTTGCTGCCCCCAAGCGACGAAATGTTGATGGAGAAATATAAATAGTTCAAATTACTTTATTTTTTATTCGATTTTAAATAAAGAAATAGAAATTATGCAAATTTTTTTATTAATTTTTAGATGAAATTAATTCTTATTATTTATTAATCAATATTTATTTAAAAAATTGTGATAAATAAATAGAAAATTATGCAAAAAATACTACAAATTTTGTAAAAACAATATGATTGTCAAAATTAATTACAAAATGAAAGATTTTAAAAAAATATTGATGGAGATATATAAATAGTTCAAGTTACTTTATTTTTTATTCGATTTTAAATAAAGAAATAGAAATTATGCAAATTTATTTATTAATTTTTAGATGAAACTTATAATAAATTAATTTTTAGAAGGTTAAAAAATTAAATCTTATTAAAGAAATTCTTCAAATGAAATGAAATATTTTGTTTTTTAATAAAAAAAATGTGAATTGTGAATAGACATTATTATTAGATTATTATATTATTATATATCTATTATCATTAAAATGAAAAAAAACTTGAGCGTTTTTTAGCTAGTAAAACATAAAATATCTTTATATACATAAAAAAATAAAAATTGTAATTATGAAATACACAAATTCTACTTACACATTTTTTTAATAATTTAAAATGGAAAAAAAATTTGTTAAAAATTGTAATTAAAAAACAAAAATTTCACAATTGTTTCACAGTATTTTTGTAAAATACAATTCAGTGATAATATCGGTAATAATTTCATGTTCAGTTCTGACCTTTTGAGGAGTACCGCGATCAAAATATTAATAACTTTAGTTTTAATGCACAGAATTTAATGAAAATATAGAAAACATTCTCGGTAATATATACTTTTAAAATAAACAATAAAATTTTTTTCAATTTTTTGAGTCCCAAAAAGATATGTAACCCCTTAAGTATAATTTCACAATTTTACTCAACAACACGAAAAACATACATTTAAGTCTACTTAATTTCGCAATCTTTATCAAAAGCATGTAATGAGAATGTAATCTTTAAAGTCGTAGTAACTTTAAGAAAAAATAGTTTTATAAAACATGTAATTCGAAACAGGAAGCAAAACGCCTTCACTAAAGCTGAATCAGTGAAATTTCACTGTGAATCAGTGACTCAATACTCACGAAATCAGTGAGGAGTCAAACTTTCATCCCACTTTAATGGAAATCCGATATTTTTTATATAAATGTATAATAATGGAGATTAAAAAAGGGTACGTTTTTTTGACAATTTTCACTTTATCAATTTGGTATAAATGGCATTAAATTTCATGTGTTTTCACAAATCTTTTCAAAAAAAATCCGACCTAGCTTCAAGGGTGAAGGAATTAGTTTTTTAAATTCAAAAATTTCCTCACTAGTTAATTATTAATATTTTTAAATGAAATTTGCACCACCTACAGTTTAATACATGTATTTTATGAAAAAAAATTGATTGTTTTATTTTATGCTTTTATTTTTTATTTATATCAAGTAAAAATACATATATAGTTTTTTCAACTCTTGGACGGCTGAGTTATTCCACTTGTTTATGACAAAAAACGTACCCTTTTTTAAGGGTATATATATATATATATAATAATGGAGATTAAAAAAGGGTACGTTTTTTTGTCATAAACAAGTGGAATAACTCAGCCGTCCAAGAGTTGAAAAAACTATATATGTATTTTTACTTGATATAAATAAAAAATAAAAGCATAAAATAAAACAATCAATTTTTTTTCATAAAATACATGTATCAAACTGTAGGTGGTGCAAATTTCATTTAAAAATATTAATAATTAACTAGTAAGGAAATTTTTGAATTTAAAAAACTAATTCCTCCACCCTTGAAGCTAGGTCGGATTTTTTTTTGAAAAGATTTGTGAAAACACATGAAATTTAATGCCGTTTATACCAAATTGATAAAGTGAAAATTGTCAAAAAAACAAAAAAACGTACCCTTTTTTAATCTCCATTATTATACATTTATATAAAAAATATCGGATTTCCATTTAAGTGGGATGAAAGTTTGACTTCTCTAGTGTACTTTAAAAAAAAGAAAAATTACATGTTTTTAGTTAACAAATGGAATTATGCATAAACTATTTATCTGATCGAGTTGAATGTTTTTTAGATTTATTCAGTTTTGCAAGGAGAATATTCCTGCTGATTTATTAACAATGTTATTAAACAATTAAAAAAGTGCTATTTTTAATGGTTTAAATTCATTTGCAACTAAACTAATTAATATTTTTTAACGTACGACCAGTCATTTGAAAGCTATTTTCAAGCTCTACAACTTTCAATAACAATTTTTTCCTCTAAAATGTAACTCGTAGCGTCGGTCATCGAAAAACCACGTTTTCCAAACTTTGACGATTGTTTACACTATTTTTTGCAACTGATAATCGACAGCAAACTCTGGGGCTCTTATGTTGAGCCCCCAAACTACAATAAACCACGGAGACTTTTTAGGTTGCATTTTTGTGCACTTTTTCGACCCAACGACTGGCCTATGATTCCCAAAGATGATATTTAAAAATAATAATGAAAAATGAATTCCATAATTTTCGTTTTTTTGCGTTTTAAACCTTAAGTACCCCGTCTTGCCCCACTCTTCCCTATATATTAATTAACCATTAGATGAATACATTTATTTATTTAAATTGACCAAACTCGGTAGAGGGGGGTTTTACGGGTCTCTGCTTACAAATATGAGGTTTGTTTTAGAAAAATCAAAATGGTGGATCCAATTTCGAGTGCTTTGAAATGTAATTTAATACATTCTGAACTAAATTTTTTTAATAAAAAAAAATATTTTTTTGGAACTTGGATAAATTTTTGAGATGGGTATCCGTAAGGGCTAGGAGCGAAGCCCCTGCTGGTTCCCTCGTTAACGTAAAAAAATTTGTTTAAAAAAAATTGAAAGTTTTCGTAGAATTTTTAAAAAACATTTGTTTAATAATTAAATTTTTTTGGGAAATTTTATAAACTTAGTCGAATATTAAAAATCATCGAAATAAGAATTTTTTTGAAAATAATTGAAATTTGGACATGATTTTGCTTCCTCGTGAGGAAGCTTTGTAGTCGTTAAATTTACAAAATTTTCAAATTTGCACCAAGATGAATCGATTGGTCAATATAAGGTATAAATTTTATGAGATTTTATAGAGTTAATGACAATAAAAGTTGAAAAATTCCCATTTTTTTCAAAAAATCAGTTCTTTCATCAACATTATATTGTTGTACAATAAAATTTTACTAATTTTTTCAAAAATCTTATTCTTTGCATTAAAACGGATCGTTTGATATATATAAAGTATATATTGTATTTGAATTTACGAAATTAATCACAATTAAAGACGAAAAATTCACGTTTTATTAGAAATTTATTTTCTTCTTATCGTAAAGACCTAGCGGACACACTTTCCTTTTTGATAACTTCTAGATATCGATTTGAGTAGATGTTAACATTTTCATGCCTTTTAGTTATCGTGTACCACCTGGGGAGGAAGCAAAATGTTTATGTAATGAACATCTGGATATACAACTTGTTTATTAAAATTTTTGAAAATATTTGAATTCTTGTGATGAATACTATTATTTATAAAATGGTAATTGAATTTTGTAATGAATTTTATTTAAATTCCTCAAAATAATTAAACTTTGTCCAAGATTATTGTTATTTATTTATAAAGGTTATTGGAAATGTAGACCATATTTTTTTTTAGATTTTTTGAAAATAATTGAATTTCTGACAAGAGTTTAGGTAATTTAAAAAATTTTTAATAATTGCATTCTTGTGATAAATATTATTATTTTTGAAAATAATTACAAACTCTTTAACAAAATAATATACGTAAAATTTTGTTTAATACACTCGGGTCGCAAAGTTTCAGTACATTTGGACTTTTACTTGTAAATGCTCGCTTTACTTCAAATTCAAATATTTCTGTAAAAATAGGTGCTACAGCTATCAAACTAGGATCATTTTAAAGCTCAATAAATTTAGAGTCAAATAGGCAAAAAAATAACCAATTTAATATTGTAAATTTGAAAATATAATTCTTTAAAGTTAGAGATTTTTTATGAAAATTGCGATTTCGTAATCTGGAGTTTAAGCGAACGCCAATTAATGAAAAAATTTCTTTAAGATTTGACAGTTTTACAATATAATTTACAAATTTCACTCTTTAATTCGAGACCAAAATCTTTTATAAGTATTCAGTATTTGCCTTAAATTCTGTAAAAATAATTACTCTTGCTTTCTAAAGTTTTCAAGGAATATAAATTGCAAATTCGTCATTTCTGTTCACTTGTTTTATCAATTAACCAAATTTTTGAAAAATGTGCATCTCTTTTTTATTGTAAAATTTAAAAAATTGCACTTTGAAATAAAATAAGTAATAATGCGAGTTAAAATTTGTAACATTATAAGAAGAGCGATAAATTTCATGTAAATAATTTAAATTTACTACAGTCAAGAGGTTCAATATTTTTTAAAAGTGTGGTTAATTGATAAAACAAATGAATAGAAACGACGAATTTGCAATTTATATTCTTCGAAAAATTTAGAGCAAGAGAAATTATTTTTATACAATTTGAAAAAAATACTTCATATTTGTAAATGATTTTTGTCTAGAATTAAAGAATGGAATTTGTACTTGTTATTGTACAACTGTCAAGTGTTAGAAAATTTTTTTCTTCAATTGGCGTTCGCTTGAACTCCAGATTCCGAAATCGCAATTTTCATAAAAAATCTCTAACTTTAAAGAATTATATTTTCAAATTTACAATATTAAATTGGTTATTTTTTTTGCCTATTTGACTCTAAATTTATTGAGCTTTAAAATGATCCTTGTTTGATAGCTGTTGCATCTATTTTTACAGAAATATTTGAATTTGAAGTGGAGCGAGCATTTACAAGTAAACAGTCAAAATGTACTGAAACTTTGTGACCCGAGTGTAATTTTCCAATTTTTTTACACAAATAAGAAAATCTCGCTTTTTGGCATTTGTTAAATAAAATCTTTTAATAAAAAACTTTTGGCTTAGCATAAAATGAAATGAAAAAATATTACATGATTTTGATTTGTTTATATCTATAATTTTTTATACTATTTACTACAATATTATTTTTTTTCAAATGAGGACAGTAATTTGTATAATTTATCTTTTTTATTCCAAAACCTTCAAATTAATTAATATACTGTTGAATGAATGCAAAAGACCGATTTTGTAAAAGTCAATTACTTTCGAGAATTAACGTTTTAAAAACAATATTTTGTATGCATTTTTTCGTTCTGCTTCTACTTCAATCACTTGCTCTGTGAAATTCACGCTTGGGAGCTAAGCCGCGTTTTCTCGTGGACGAAAAATTCTGCATATTTGTCATTTTCCATATTTTTATTAATTACAATTTAATGAATTGTACCTTTAGAGGTATTAATTAACAATTTAATTTTTAATCTTTTAAAAAAATTATTTTAATGAATAACAAAATTTAAAAAAAAATGTTTTTCATATTTTTCGTTTTAATTTAACATATTTTATATTATGTACATTTTTATAAACAAAAATCCCTTTATTTATGTTTTTTGTATTAATTTTTTTGTTACCAAATATTGTTTTAATCAAAAAAAATTTTTTTTTTAAATTAAAATAAAAAGGTTTTTAATATTTTTCGTTTTAATTTAACATATTTTATATTATGTATATTTTTATAAACAAAAATCCTTTTATTTATGCCTTTTGTATTAATTTTTATTGTTGCCAAATATTGTTTTAATCATTCTCAACAAAATAAAAGTTACTGCCCTGTTTTATCATACTGTTATGCCTTTACGTAGGCAACCCGCCTTACTCCACCTTTCTGTTGTGCGGCCATTTTATCCCCAGATCAAGTCACCTACATCTGTCAATTGCAATCGTAGAAATAGGATTGTGGCTCGTAGAAACATCGTATCGATACACAATAAATTTTCACTAATTCTTTATTTAATTTCGCTCCCCAGTAAAGGCCCACTTTTTCGATTAAGTGCTTAGTTTTTTTTTTAAAGTGATCAAAGTGAAAAAATTCAGGAAAGTAGGGGAAGTGGGTTGGCAACACTACCCAGTTCTCGACCTGCAACACCGTTAAAAATTAATTTCTCATTAATTTAACGTTAATTTATACTAAAAATATATCAATTTCATCCTGATTGTTCCTTTTCAATTATGTGGAAACGCATTCACCGAACGTCAGCGCCAATACTTTTTTCTATTCTGAATACTTTTTTTACTGGGTTTTTCAACAACATTCTCAAAAAAGTCTTATTTTCCAAAATTTTTGATTTTTAAAAGTTTAATATCTCCGGTGAATATGAACGAAAATTATTCATTCTGGACTCAAAACCCAGTAAGAAGCGAGGAATTGAAAAGGATTGAAATAATTCAAATTCTGTATAGTGTAGTAGAATTATCAAATACTTTTGAATGCCATTTCTGTCCAATACTTTTTTATACCATATGATAGGACCACGTTTCGTCTAAAAATGAATGCTATTCAATTCTGTTTGCAATTGTTAACAAAGACAAAATTTTTTTCTGAATGCTTTCCGATCCCATCCGAAATTATTACAGCCTGTCATTACATCACTTTTCAATTTTTCATTGGAACCGCGTTTCTGCAGGCATTCAAGCAGTCTTTTGGATTTTTCTAATTTATAAGATACATACATTGGCAGATTTTGTAAGAAGTGTTTGTGTTCAAAGAAAAACTTGCTGAAAGATTGATTGTTTACCAATTTTACGTCATTTAAACGAGTAAGGGCCGTTATTCTGTTAGACAATAAATCATAACCTAAAAATTTCAGAGACTTTTAAACACTTTTAACCCTCTTAACTGATAATTTAATAATTATTCCTATTTAAAATAGCAAATAAAGTCATGAGTGCAGTTATTTGAAAGTAATTGAACATTCTATGCAATGTCAACAATACCCAATGGGAAATGCCAGTGTAGTACCAATGTTTACCACTGGCTTAGTACTCAGACGATTGTTCGGCCGTAGTCTAGCCGAGCCTCGACAGTTAATGCTGGCGCAGTACAGAATTTTTGTTTCGCTAAAGCTTGGACAAGCTACGGCGGCAAGTGCTGGCTAAGTAGAGAAAAATTGTTCACAACGCTCGTTGCCAACATTGATTTTTTGACATAATCTTGAAAAAAATTATAAAAAAAGTTTATGAATGTTTATAAATATAAATTAATTGCAAAAAATTAATATTTTACTTTTCAGCTATTCATTTTTTATTTTTATTAAATTTAATAATAATTTAACATAATTGTTTAAGTTTAATAAATAATAAATTATTTAAACAAATTAAAATTATAAACAAAATTTAAACTTCAATTTAAACAATAATTTGGTTATTAAAATTCTATTATACTTCTTACTATGAATAAAAAATTATTAAAAAATTACCACTTGTAAAATGTTAAATGCAATAAGTAAAGTTATTTAATTCTATTATTTAAAATTTAGTTTAATTTATTTAAATTCAATTTATTACTTCTAACGTATCCCTATTTTTTTCTCATCTTTGATTCAATAATTGTAAGTCTGAATGATACTGAGATATTAAAACTTTACTGTACACGTGTGTCGTGAGCATAGTGGTACTAAAATATGAAAATCTAATGCACACTTACTGTAATTGTCTATTATTTAATTTTTAAATGTTATAAACAATTTTTTTTCTACTTCATTTACTATATCCGTTGTTAGTCTCCATCTTAATTACAATTTCTTTAAAAATTAAAGAGAAATATTTTATGAATAATTACTATTTATTAATATTATTTACCATTTTGTTATTAAATTATTTATAATTATTAATTTACGACTAATAAATAACAATACGGCATTTATTGTGGCAATATTCTCAGCCAGCACTGGCAGGCAGTACTTCACCAGAGTTACACAGCGTTATCATCCCAGCGTTATGCCCGTGCTGTCTGTCAGCGTAGCTGCCAGTACTGACAGTGCTGGCGCAGTACTCCGCCAGTTCTAAATTTCACATTGGGTATTAGTATTATATTATTATACTATATTTGTATGAGCATTTGAAAGGATGGTATTCAAAAGGATAGCATTTTTTTAATGCTTCTTAATCTTTGCTTTCTTACTGGGTATTCAAGAGGATTGATATCGTTACTTTTTATATTGCTCTCACTGGATAGAAAAGTATTGGATAGAAATGGCATTCAAAAGAATAGAATCTTTTTAATACTTTTCAATTCCTCGTTTCTTACTGGGAAAATGCATCTAAAAAATTAGAGAAAAACATTTATAGATGTCCTAACATTTTTTTTAAGTTATGGGCAGAAAACGTTTTTTTTGAAGAATTAAAAATCAAAAAAATAAATAGTTAAACTCTATTAATCTATCTCAAAGTACTCTCATTATATGTCCGCAGATGAGACCTACAATTAAAAAAAATTCAGCCCAAAAGCTCTTTATAAATTGGAGATATTTATGAAAATGTGATGTTTACACACACACACACACATAAGGAATGACATTTTGTAAAAACGTTATTTTTGAACTCCTGAGGTCAAATAACATAAAGATATGTTAAAAAATCGAACCAGAAAAATTTCGGTATTACAATACTTCCTCAGTATGAGGAAGCAATAATATAAAAACTATATTATAATTACTCAGCACTTTTCAGTTTTTAATATTAACTATTTTCCGTCAGAATTAAGGAATAGATACAAACAAAGCTGCTTTATGCAATATCCTCGCTGTGAGAGGACGTCTATGCAGGTTTGTGCACGTTTGTACGCTCCCTTCATATTCCGCCTCGATATGGAGTATAATTCCACGGTGCGCGCTCCCACTAAAATCGCAATATCTCGAGAACTATTAGAGTCTCCATAAATTTTTTTTATGAAATAAAAACTTAGTACGCGCCTGTACAGGTAGATAAAATGACCATAATACGCCTGAGTTGTATAAAAATTTTAAAGTCGACCTAAAGGGATGTCTTAATAATTTATTCCCCTTTAATTTAAAGCAAAGAATACTCAAATCGGTTTCAAATTGTGGGCTGCAGACATTTTTAAACAATGAATTGTAAAAAATATGAACTAAAATTTAAATTAGAATCGCGCACATATATACTTTATTATCGGTAACATTAAACACAAAACGCAACATATTTTCTATAACACACACTTAAACGGCTAAAGTGCATGGTAGTAATTGTAAAATGCGGTTACATATCGGAAGCAAAGGACTCTTTTCATTGGCTTTTCTTATAGAAAATTTTCAAAATAATGGCTAATTTTGATGTTCTATATGAGTAAAGCCAATGAAATTGAATGCCCAATAGTAAATTGACGACGCGGCAGATGAGGCGCACCCTCCTCGTAGAATAAAGTCTATGGCTATACCTCAGTTTTGAAGGAGTGTCATAGAGATAATATAAATAGAGTATAGGGAAGGTAGAGGCGGTAGCGTGTGGAAAAGTGTCCTGCCATAAGCAGAATGAGTTGGAGAGAGAAAGAAGATTTAACACCAGTATCTGTCCTTCATTCTGCTCCAGTGCAAAAGAGACACCTACTGGTGCTAAATCTTCTTTCTCTTTCTATCAAGCGGACGCCTCTATACAAACCATCCCCACTCTATTTATATTATCTCTATGAGGAGTGTACGTTTGAGAAGCATGCGTTAAAACACGTGTTTCAATCATCGGCTTACACAACCTAATTTCCGAGAATATTACAGCTCAGTTTAGATGTACTTATTTATTTATTTCCTTGAGAAATCCACTTTCTTATAATTGCAGTGTTTTTGTTAACATTAGTCAAAAAATGGTTTTATTTAAAAGTATAAAATTTTTGCAAAATGGTAAGTTATCCATTAATAATAGCAAATGTGCCAGATTTCATGATTTCGCGTTACAAAAAAGACCTGTAGGTAGGCATTATTTAATTTAAAATAATTTACAAATTTGATAAATAGTATACATATTGATTGACATGCAATTTTTGTGAACATGTGTTTTTATCAATTTGTAAATTAGATTTTATTTAATTTTTAAAATTTTTCTAAACTTTCATCTTTGTACAGACATAACCTTTAAAAATCTCTTTTAGGGCTTCGTGGCCAAGGGCCAAAACCCTTAAAGCGAAGCTTCGGTGTCTGTAACTAGTTTTTAAGTCTTATGTATTAAGTTTAATAGCGAGACTTTAGTATAAGAAGGTCTTACGTCTTTGGTATGAGTAGGTATTAAGTCCTAAGTCTTAAGCCTCACGTTTTATGTCTTACGTCTTAACAACCGTTGCCATGGCAACCGTTGCTATGTTAATATTTATCATAATAACCGTTGTCATAGCAATTTTTGCTATTTTAATGTTTGCCACAACAACCATTGCCATGGCAACCACTGCTATGTTAATATTTGCCACGAAACCCTACGGTGTAGGCGCATTGCGCCTGCTTCTCTGCCTGATTTTTTAAATTCTGTTACGTCATCGTAACATATTTTTTCATATTAATAATAATAATAATAGTAATAATAGGAATAACAATAAATAATTGTTATTAACATTATTATCAACAATTATATATAATTATTAATTAATGAAAATAGTAATAATAAGAATAATAAAATAATAATTAGATTTAAACAATAACAGCGAATAATCATTTATAATAACAAAATAATAATAACTATTGTAATAATAATAACAAATAATAACAATTTGTAACAATAAATAATAATAATTAATTGTAACAATAATAACAAAATAATAATAATTAGTTGTAACAACAATAACAAAATAATATTGATTAATTGTAACAAATTATTACAAGATAGTATTAAAATATAATAAAATAACAATTAATAACAAGTTATAATATTGTAAACAATAATAACAAATTGCAATAACAAGTTAATGACAAATTGTAATAACAAGTTAATAACAAATTGTTATAACTATATAAATTAACAAACAACATAAAAATATAACGAAAATTGTAAAAACGTATGACTAACAGGATATGAACACGTGCGATCTAAAAGCTGAATCAACACAAGTGGCCACAACTATACTTTTCCAAAATTCAATGCTAAAAGAACATTTTCTAAATGTGCATGGTAAAAGACAAAAAGTTCTAGTATAAAAAGGGCTACACTATCATCTAAAATTTGAAGTCATCAGAAGTAGTCACCCGCACTACAGTCTTAAAAATGTAGTCAACAGAAGAAGTTACCAAATGGCAGTCTTAAAAATGTAATCGTCAATAGAAGACACCGGTACATCAGTCTAAAAATTTCAATCTTCATAAGTGGTTCTCTTCGTATAAGTGGTGTCATCCCCAGTATAGTAGTTGTCCTGAATATTTACGTAAAAATTCTAAATTCAACTCATCTTGAAGTCTAATTTGGGGTTAGAAAACATCGTTCGAGTTGTGACAAAAGCTGAAAGACACATAATACCCATCGAACGAAGATAATTTACGAGTCTCGTAAATCATTAACCTGCAGCCACTTAACGCATAATTACAGAACAGACGCATTGTTCTCCTGCAACACGAGCTAGGACCACCACCCGCTGAGCGAAGGTACAGAGAGACAAACCACTTAGACTCATTTTAGAAAGCTTGTGTTCATTCCATGTTTGCATAATTTTGATCTTTTTCAAATATATTGTGTTCAAATAAAATTATTTCTTGTCATTTATCCAACCTCGTCCCAACTTTAATTTTTCTGAATTAAAGTTAAATCGAGAAAATTTAGGGAATATAATAATAAGGTAAGACATAACAATTCTAAATAATATAATTGTTACAAACGAGAATTTATTGATTTAAATATTGAGCTTTTGAGATGGCTCTAAATTCTTATTTGGGGAGGTTCCAAGCTGCCAAGGTCCGAAGGACCTTGTTTATTTTGTGGGACGTTATCCTACTTTTAAAAGTTGCCTTCTGATTCGTTAAATGCACTAATTTTGAAAATGACTTGAATTTCAGGTTTAGTTAGGTAAGTAAAGAAATTGATTTTACGAATACATGATTTATTCTTTTAAACAGCAAAATACCTTTCAATACAGAATGGTTATAGTGTGTTACAAATAGAAAGTGTTTGTGTTAGAATATGTGACTGAACGATACTTATTTACTTACAAACTACCGGCGGAGCTATTCCTCTTTCGAATCACAAACCTCCGTCGGGCGAAAATTCTTTTGCGTTGTTTTTATTGAAAACCGCGACGTCTGAATCGCGCAATTTTCTTTTGTTGTGAGATTGCACTTGTGGTGAGTGGACGCGGGCAATATCTATGCAACCGGCCGTCTCACACAACTGTGTAAAACTCACTGCGGATCTACCTTTTACCGAATTAGTCCGGGCAATATCTATGCAACCGATAATTCGATAATTAGTTTTGATCGCACTCGTGGGCCACCAATATTTGAGACAAACGCGTGCAATATCTATGCAACCGGCCGGTTATAAATAACAAGATTTTGGAATGATTAATTATATTAATAATTCTAAAATCTCTCCAAAATCAGCCCGTACTGGACTCCACCGGCTCAGAGAATTTAAAATTTTTAACGTCTGCCCTGAATCATGCAATTCGGGTTCCGGGTCGCGGACGGGCTTTTTGTTCGCGAAATTTCTCTGTCCCAAAACACTTGCCAGGTTAGACCCAGGAGAGGTGTCTTCGAGAAGAAGCGAGAATTCGTACTGCCATGATTGATATTTCGCGACAAGCCTCCAACCCTTACCTTTAGTGTAAAAAGTGGGGAAAACGGAAAAATTTAGGTAGTAGGAGTAAGGAGTAGGAGAAAATCGTGGGCCCATTGGTCTATGCATTTTTGCTGACGTTTTGGATCTCACGGTATGTCCGTGAGAACGGAAACGGCCTGTTAATATGATACTTTTTGAGACATTAATTTTTTGAAATAATTAAGAATTTAAATAATAATTATATTGTTTAATCAATAAAATTATTATTCATCTTAGTTACTATAATGCATATAATTTATTTATTGTAATTATATTATTCCTACATTTTATAAGTTGCTTGTATATGCATTTTACATATCGAGCAATACATTGTAACGCTTTTCTCGTCACGAGGCCGGTGAAAAATCCCACGCCGGCAAGCGTTACAAAAATGGCGACGGTGACACCTTGCAAATAGTGGATATACTAGTTCCACGCTTTAAACTAGTATACGGCCAACGGCGATCCGTTTTGGAGGACTTCTCCGGCGCCAGGTAAAATTTCTACCCGGACCTCCGCTGCCGTTCTATTAATTGAGAGCACTCCCGGTCTAGCTCGTTTTCCGAGCTCACAACTAACCACGCGAACTTTACTATGAGAAACTTTTCAGGGTCGTAGATTCTTCGGGTTGAGGAGAGAGAAAAGGCACTTTCATTAATTTTATAATAATCACTCGATTCGTTGAGTTGAATAAAACATCTCTTTATTTTATTTAAATAATTAAATACGCGATGAGAACCCGCACTTCTGGCGTCGCTATGGGAACGGTGAAGTCAGTCGATGACTCTTTCCGCCCTCCTGGTTCTCCTGGTAATCCAGGGACGTCAGCCAGATATGTAGAGAATTGTTACACACCTCGGAGTTTCTCCAGCATCGCCTGGTACTCCATCTCTTTCAGATTGTTAAAAATCGTGGGTCAAAAGAAACGCGACACGTTGGTCGTATTTTCAAAGCCAAGCTCGAACTGACCCAACCTTCTTGCCGCGCCGGCCTCGTGCACCGAAGCTCGCTCATGCCCACTATGGTACGCCCCGTGGCATGAAGATGGCAGCAGCGGTACCGCTAGAGATACGTTCCTTGGGCCTAGGATTCGACAACTCGCTCTCCCCATAGAAAATTGGCTTTAACATAGCGGGTAGAGAAATCTTCTTAATCGACTGACTTCCCCTTGCTATACTATATTATTTTCAAGTATAAATACAATATTATTTTTCCCAGAAGTGTGGTTCCTTTCAACTCGTGAGAAAATCGTGTATATTTCTTTTTATAACAAGATTATTTTTTTTTATTTTTTTTGAATCAACAGATACAAGAAGGATTACAACGACGACTCAAAATTGGTTTCTTAACAAAAACAATAGATTTTGAGTCCGAGCTTGACTTGTTGATTAAATAATCGCGGAGAAATATTTTTACTTATCTAATTCGCGAAGTTATTTTCAAACAAAAGGGAAATAGATTTTCGGCGAACCTCGCGATAATTATTATGACGTGCAAATTCAAAATCCACGTCACAACTCCCCTGGGCTTAGCCGAAACCTATTTCTCCGTTGAATCAGGTTCGGTAACCAAACTCTCTCCTATCCAGCTGACTGTAGACTTTTGGAAACATAAGAGAATTAAACCTTAAATAACTTAACTCTCTCTCTGAACCTTTTCGACTCTTCAGAGAAATGGATGCTTTGCTAATCTATGAATACTTGAAAATGAAATAAACAAACCATACCAAAAAAAAAATATATATCTTTTTTTTTCTTTTTGACTCCAATTATTTTACTACAAGCAACGTCTTACCTGCTAGCTTCCTTTGTCGGCCACCAACGCTCATTTTTCGGAGTTTGACACTTGATTAGTCATTCGTGGATTCTCGGGAAATACGAAGAATCATGGACAATTTCAGTATTTGTAAACTATATTTATTTGCCTTAACTATTTTCATCAGTCAGGTTCTGGCTGTATCACAATCCAAGGGTAATAAAAATAAATATGTGAATTGGTTTCTGGGAGGCGCAGCGGCGAACCGAGTCTCAATTTGTTTTCTTATCAACCGAAGAAGAGAAAAAAAAATATAAGAAAAGAAAAACCATCAAAACTAAAACAAAAAAAAATTTGTGAAAGGAAGAGAAAACCAAAAAAAAAAAACTTGTTTGTTAAGGGTTTTAGGTATAAACCTTATGCCCTAATCTGCCCTTAGGCTACTCTTCCGGGTTGAGTCTGTTCGAGAGACCAACCAACAATCAAAATTATTTAGAGAATCGAAATAAACCTTTTCGTAAGGAGAACAGAAAATTTGAAAAAGGGAAGAAATGAAAAGAAACAACAAAAAAAAATAATAAAAAAAAATATATATTGTTTTTTTTTCCGCGGGGTTGCGGAGTCTAACCGCTAGTCCTAATCTGTCTCTGGACAGTCTTTTTCGTGGTGTCCCCGCTTTTCACATTTCCGGCACCACATTCTCCGGAATGCAGTGTCCACCAGGGCGGGTTGGAAATGGCGTCGTCGGTTTTCCGCCTCCAGTTCCGACTCCCAGGCTAGGTCGAACACCTCTTCGACTATAGCCTCGGCTGCGGCTGTAGCCTCTTCTCCTCCTGGTACGTCGCGACCCATCTTTGGCGTCTCTGGTAAGTCTCTTCCGCTTCCCTTTCTCTGCGCTCTCGATTTTCGCGCTCCAGTCTCGCGCGTCTTCCTTCTTGGCGGCCTCTTTCCCTTTCTTCCGCTTGTTCTCGGAGCCTTATCTCCCTTTGGCGTATATAACGCGGGGGTCTGTTCTTTCCGGGCTTTGCCGGTTCCCTTGAGTGGCCATCTCTCCCCTCGGGCACATTTTCTTTTCTTGGCTGGGATGGGCGGTTGGCTCTGGCAAATTCCAAGCCCTCTGTCTCGGTGACTCCAAGATTCCTCGACGGGGCGTGGGTTGGCGTTGCTCCGGCTGGTATCCATCCAGCTGGTGGTTCGGCTCTGATTCCAGCGATTCTCGTCCGTGGGTTAAATGTCACGTTCCTGACGGTCTCCGTTTCTATGGATGGGTTTCCTCGCCCATATTCGTGGAGCAAACTCTCCATCCGGGTAGTCAACTCCCTTGTCTCGTCTGCCTCTCTTCTCAATCTCTCCTCTTTGTCTGCAAGGTGGAATTGGGGTTTTATAATTAGTTTTCGGCTACTATTTAAGCCGTTGGTGTAAGCCCGTCACCATGCGAACAGCAAAAGAAAATTATCTATTTATTCTTCCCAAAACCAGTAAAGTCTAATTTCATAAAAAAAAAATTTTCTTAACGCACTTTTATAACGTTGTCTAGGGGGTGTCGTCTTTGGTTTGCCTCCTACCCTCCCTTTCCCTAGGTTCGCGGTAGGGGATCAATAATTTGATCGGATATTTACCCAAGGACCTACCTTCTTGTGTTGCTATTTCATAAACCGAGGGCCCTAAGATGCGGGTGACTATAAACGGACCTTGGTTCTTTCCTCCAAAAGTGATACCCTTACTCGCGGAGGACGTTAATAATTTTTTACACATGACTTTGTCTCCTACTTGGTACACAATGTGTCTATGTCTTTTGTCGTAATTAACTTTTTGTCGGTCGAATGCGTTGTCCATTTGTAGAGTAACTAAATCTTGTAACTCTTTAAGTTTTTCTATTCTTTCCAACCATTCTTGTGGGTCGTCTGGTACTACGTCTACTTGTTCTTCGGTTCTGTCGCGTAGAATGTTGTAGGCTCTTGGTTCTCTACCCATATTTAAAAATGCCGGACTTACGCCCGTACTACCGTATTATATGCGAATCTGAGATCTTTTAGATATACGTCCCATTTTCTATGATTTTTGGAAACATAGGCGGAAATCATGGTCTTGATCACTCGGTTCACCCGTTCTACCGGGTCGGATTGCGGGTGGTATACCGGCGTGAACGAGTGTTTGATTCCGTATGTCTCGGTTAAATCATCGAAAGCTTGATTGACGTATTCTGTTCCGTTATCCGATAATAGGACTTGGGGCGCTCCCCATCGGTTCAAGATTAGGTCTTCGAATGCTTTAATAATTGTTTCCGCGTTGGCTTTACGCATTGGGGCTATTTCTATCCATCGCGTATACAAGTCTTCGAAAACAACTACGTACTGATAACCTAAAGCGCTTTTAGGCCATGGGCCCATCACGTCGGTGGCTACTACTGACCATGGTTTTTGTATTACCCGTCTTCCCATTAAGCCAGCGGCGGGTCTTTGGTCGGGTTTTATTTTCTGACAAATGTCGCATGTACCGACCCAAGTTTTTATGTCGCGATACATTCCTGGCCAATAGTAGAGTGCTGTTGCTCGGCGGTATGTTTTTTCGATTCCGAGGTGTCCTGCCTGGGGTTCGTGATGGATTTCGTTAAAGACTTCTTGTCTTTGTTCAGCGGGTATCACTAATTTCCAGGCATCTATGTCGTCCATTACCGAGTCGATTAGCGGATTTGGTCGGTAACGGTATAGTGTACCGTCCGTTACTTTCCAGCCATGGAATTTCCTCGGGGTTTCATTAACTTCTCTCACGCGTTGGCAATACCATGGATCCTCAAACGGTGTCAAGGCAGCGATTGGTAGCGCCGCCTCCTCTTCGTACATCCTTGAGAGTGCATCTGGAACTAGGTGTTCCGAACCTTTCCGATGCACTACCTCAAAGTCGTACTCCAGGAGATCGAGCGCCCACCGAGCCAGCCGACCCGTTGGATTATGCAGGTTATGCAGCCAACGAAGTGAGCTGTGGTCAGTGATGACCGTAAAATGGAACCCTTCGAGGTAATGGCGGAACTTCTTTACCGCCCAAATGACCGCTAGGCATTCTCTCTCGGTAACAGAGTACTTTCATTCCGCTCCCGTGAGCGTTCGGCTCGCGTATGCGATCGCCCGGTTTTTTCCATCTTGACGCTGAGTAAGAACTGCACCTATGCCGAAATCGCTCGCGTCGGTGTGCAGTTCAAACGGTAGCGTAAAATCAGGATAAGTAAGGGTCGGTGCGGTCGCGATTAATTCTTTCAGTTCGTTGAATGCGCTTTGTTGGGCTTCGTCCCATTCCCACGGAACGTTAGTGCGTAACAATTTGTTAAGTGGTTCGGCTAAAGTTGAAAGTTGGGGGATAAAGTGTCTGTACCACGACGCCATTCCGAGAAAACGTCGAAGTTGTTTGATCGTTTTTGGCTCGGGGTATTTCGTAATTGGTTCTACTTTTTCCGGATCTACTTGTAAGCCTTCGTGATTCACGATAAATCCTAAGTACCGGGCGGATGTTACTCCGACCTTGCTCTTTTCTGGATTGATCGTGAGGTTCGCCTCTTGCAGCCGGTTGATCACGATCTTTAACCACTTTTTATGATCTTCGAGCGTTTCCGTAACAATCACGATATCGTCTAAATAAGCGTATACGAACGGTTCCATTTCCGGCCCTATCAAGGAATCTATCAGTCTCTGGAATGTCGCTGGAGCTCCTGAGAGTCCGAACGGCATACGCGTGAACTGGAATAGGCCCATCCCAGGGACGGTAAATGCTGTGCATTCTCTACTTTCTTTCGCTAGGGGAATCTGATAATACCCCCATTTTAGGTCTAGTGTCGTGATGTATTTCGCGGCTCGACGTTTTTCCAAGATCATATCCATTTTTGGAAGCGGGTATGCATCGGTTTTCGCTATCCGATTTAGTTTGCGAAAATCTATACAAAGGCGATAGGTACCATCGGCTTTCTTAACCATCACTATCGGATTCGACCAGCCGCTTTTTGATGGTTCTATTATCCCTTCGGCTAACATTCTTTGTATTTCCGCATACATTGCTTCCAAAACTTTCGGAGAAACTCTATAATAACGTTGTTTCATGGCCGGATGATCTTGTATATCGATTACGTGTTCGGTCCGATCTGTCGCCGGTAGATCGTCTGGGATTAATCTAAGAAGACCTGAAACGAAATGTTTTAAGTCTTCTCGTTCTTCGTCGGTAATGATTACTAGCCCGCATGTTTTCTCTATGTCGGGTTCGGCGTTTTTGTCTTGAACTGCGATGGCTTCTACGCCCTCTTCGGTATACCAGTGAATCGAATCCGGATAATCGGCCATATACCATTTTCGTTGACTGCCATCGTGTATCACGCCGAAGGTGTGAATAAAGTCCACTCCCAGGAAAACTTGTTCACCCATTCCTGGGACCATTAACACCTTCATCATGCGCGATACACGATCGACTTCTATTGGAAGATAACAAACGGCTTTTACCGGGCGCACCGTACCGTCGGCTGTCATAACTGCTTTTTCGGTCGCCGGCTGTAACTCCACTTTATATCTTTCGGCGATTGAGAGACCGATATCTCCTAATACTGTACGAGACGCGCCGTTATCTATTAGAGCTTGGACATTGGGGGTATTGCCTATTCGGATTGTCGTGAATACCCTCAAGTTGAAACCCTTGTCTTCTGCCGGTGGAGTTTTAACTTCTAACCTAAGTGGCTCGCTAGTAATTTCTTGCGTCGGTACAGACTCTGAATTTAGTAACGCCATTATTTGTTGGTTATTTTTCCACGGGTGCGCGCCGTTATTTCCCTCTATGCGGTCGTTGACCAAGACAGTTTGGTCGGCCTTATACGGTTTACTGGCCTTCCGGTTTTTCGACTTCTCGGGGGCAACTTTCGCATTTTTATCGGTATTCTTTACGGTTTCGGGGTCGGATACATCTGTTGGTGGCGTGTTTGTCGGCGGTGAGGTCTGTGGTTCGATTAAGGAAGGAGAAACGACCTTTATTTCTCCTCCTTTTTCTGGTTTCCCGGACAACCTTCGCAAGTTTTAGTCGTAACTCCTTCTTTGCCGCAACGTCTGCAATAATCATAGCGTCGGGGTTTTGCGCAACCGGTTTGGAAATGTCCTTTATCTCTGCAATTCCAACACACGACTTCTTTAGTTTCGTTGTTACTTGCGGTTCCCGGAGACGATTTAGGGGAAGTTCCGCTATTCCCTTGTTCTTTTTTATTCGCGTTACCGTTCGTTTCGGGGGTCTTTTTCTTATTCCAATTGGAATTCCCGATGTTAGGTTTTTGCGACTGGTCACGATTCGTTTTTGCACTAATAAGGGCTGCTATCAGTGCGTCCATGGTTTTAGACCATGGTTCGTTGTTCGTGTCTACTGTTTGTTTCGACGGTTCAACGGGTTCCGTTTTTCCCGATTTACTGTCTTCCGAACTGATTACTGCGATTTTACTCGGTCTCGAGTCTGTCCGTATCGGTCCTTGAAAAGCGTATTCCGGAATTAACGATTTTTCTGGTGGGGGTGGGGGTAGGTCATCGTCCGTAATCGCCATTACGCCTTCGAATTCTGACGTCAATTCCGCGAGACTGTTAAAATCGTTAAATTCGTGCCGTCAAATCGCTCTTCGGTAATCGGCTCTAAGATTCGCGTGTACACGGTCCATCTGAGCTGTCATTTCGATCGGTCTGGTTGACAGCTGGTACAAACCGTACATACAAGTCAGGTAATCGGCCGCAGATTCTCCAGGTCCTTGCTTTCGAAAGAGAATCTGTTCTTCGAGCCGATCTTGGAACCTAGCATCTCCGAACCTGACCTGCAACTGGTACTTGCATTCTTCCCAGGTGTGCCACCTGTGACGATTTTGGCGGTACCAGTGTGCCGCCATGTCTGTGAGTAGGAAGGGCATGGCTACAAGAAGTTCCTCATCTGTCATGAACGACGCAACCCTCCCCTCCTCTACTCGCCACAAGAAATTGTCTATACTGGTACCTTTTTGACCATTGAACTTTATTTGCCAGCTATCTACAATTCTTGTGACGTTTCGGGGGTTTCTATACGGATTTGTTGTCTCTTGGGAAAATCTATTTGTCGGTTCCCACTGTCCGTTTGGGTTTGAGACAAATCCCATTTGTCTATTCGCGAAATACGGGTTCTGGTATTCGTTTCGGTTTACTGGTTCGAATCTTTCCCCGTATGGTGCTGATCGCGTTTGTCTGTAGTACCCTCCTACTGTCGGTCTTTCCCCCGCGGCTGCAGTTGGGTTCGCGTGGGGAAATATACTGTTTGTCGGGTATGTGGGGTACTGTTGGCTGGGCCCGTAGGGCTCTGTGGTCGCGTGCCCGTACGGTCCTTGCTGGTACCGGTCTGTAGTCTGTTGGTACTCTGTTAACCTTTGTTCGTGTTGTTTAGATTCTAAAAGATTGGTCTGGTTTGGTGGTAGTGGGGGCGGAAATTGTCTCTGGTTTCCACTCCAACTCAAACCATTGAATCGTGTGTCCCGATTTTCGAAATCTACTGTCGGGACTGTCGGGGGCATAGACGATCCTCGGGGTATTTCGGGAAACAGGTGTCCGTACACGTTCGTTTGTCTACCCGAGTGTCCTTGATTATAGACGGGTGGCGATCTCGATACCGTGGTTGTCGTGTGGCACGTCGGACAAATACTCGTTGCCGTTTGATTATTTAGAACGCGTTCCGTAACCAGGTTCGTCAATGCCGTTATTTGCTGTTGCATTGCTATAATTGATTCGCGCAGTTCCTGAGTTTCTGTGTTTTCCGCGCGCGATTCAGATACGTAATTTCCCCGCGGGTTTGTATTTACATTTACGTATTGCGCGTTTCGTGAGAGAAAGTCGGTGTGAAAATTTTCCTGCCTGGTGAGTTGCTGTCTGCGATCTGAGTTACTGTCCGTAAAAATGTTTTGTGATTCGGTTACTACTGGACTTTCCGGAAGCGGGACAAATCGAGCTGATCCAGGTGTAGTGGGGGTCGAGGTAACCAGACTACAAAAATTTTTTTTTCTTCAGTATTTTTTTTCTCAGTGCTCTCTGAATACCGTACATCGGCTTTTCAGAGTATTCATATTTATTTTATTTTGCCTGAGACAGTTGAAACAATTTTTTTCATAAATTTTGTTTGTAGGATGCTTTGCTAATTTTTTTATTATTATTGTTTTGCACATAATATTTTGCTTTTTAATGAACTATTTTCAGCATGGAAAATAAAAACACCAGCAGCGTCCCCTACTACCTCTCGCGATAAGTCCTCGACCCCCACTACACCTGGATCGGCTCGATTTGTCCCGCTTCCGGAAAGTCCAGTAGTAACCGAAACACAAAACATTTTTACGGACAGTAACTCAGATCGCAGACAGCAACTCACCAGGCAGGAAAATTTTCACACCGACTTTCTCTCACGAAACCCGCAATACGTAAATGTAAATACAAACCCGCGGGGAAATTACGTATCTGAACCGCGCGCGGAAAACACAGAAACTCAGGAACTGCGCGAATCAATTATAGCAATGCAACAGCAAATAACGGCATTGACGAACCTGGTTACGGAACGCGTTCTAAATAATCAAACGGCAACGAGTATTTGTCCGACGTGCCACACGACAACCACGGTATCGAGATCGCCACCCGTCTATAATCAAGGACACTCGGGTAGACAAACGAACGTGTACGGACACCTGTTTCCCGAAATACCCCGAGGATCGTCTATGCCCCCGACAGTCCCGACAGTAGATTTCGAAAATCGGGACACACGATTCAATGGTTTGAGTTGGAGTGGAAACCAGAGACAATTTCCGCCCCCACTACCACCAAACCAGACCAATCTTTTAGAATCTAAACAACACGAACAAAGGTTAACAGAGTACCAACAGACTACAGACCGGTACCAGCAAGGACCGTACGGGCACGCGACCACAGAGCCCTACGGGCCCAGCCAACAGTACCCCACATACCCGACAAACAGTATATTTCCCCACGCGAACCCAACTGCAGCCGCGGGGGAAAGACCGACAGTAGGAGGGTACTACAGACAAACGCGATCAGCACCATACGGGGAAAGATTCGAACCAGTAAACCGAAACGAATACCAGAACCCGTATTTCGCGAATAGACAAATGGGATTTGTCTCAAACCCAAACGGACAGTGGGAACCGACAAATAGATTTTCCCAAGAGACAACAAATCCGTATAGAAACCCCCGAAACGTCACAAGAATTGTAGATAGCTGACAAATAAAGTTCAATGGTCAAAAAGGTACCAGTATAGACAATTTCTTGTGGCGAGTAGAGGAGGGGAGGGTTGCGTCGTTCATGACAGATGAGGAACTTCTTGTAGCCATGCCCTTCCTACTCACAGACATGGCGGCACACTGGTACCGCCAAAATCGTCACAGGTGGCACACCTGGGAAGAATGCAAGTACCAGTTGCAGGTCAGGTTCGGAGATGCTAGGTTCCAAGATCGGCTCGAAGAACAGATTCTCTTTCGAAAGCAAGGACCTGGAGAATCTGCGGCCGATTACCTGACTTGTATGTACGGTTTGTACCAGCTGTCAACCAGACCGATCGAAATGACAGCTCAGATGGACCGTGTACACGCGAATCTTAGAGCCGATTACCGAAGAGCGATTTGACGGCACGAATTTAACGATTTTAACAGTCTCGCGGAATTGACGTCAGAATTCGAAGGCGTAATGGCGATTACGGACGATGACCTACCCCCACCCCCACCAGAAAAATCGTTAATTCCGGAATACGCTTTTCAAGGACCGATACGGACAGACTCGAGACCGAGTAAAATCGCAGTAATCAGTTCGGAAGACAGTAAATCGGGAAAAACGGAACCCGTTGAACCGTCGAAACAAACAGTAGACACGAACAACGAACCATGGTCTAAAACCATGGACGCACTGATAGCAGCCCTTATTAGTGCAAAAACGAATCGTGACCAGTCGCAAAAACCTAACATCGGGAATTCCAATTGGAATAAGAAAAAGACCCCCGAAACGAACGGTAACGCGAATAAAAAAGAACAAGGGAATAGCGGAACTTCCCCTAAATCGTCTCCGGGAACCGCAAGTAACAACGAAACTAAAGAAGTCGTGTGTTGGAATTGCAGAGATAAAGGACATTTCCAAACCGGTTGCGCAAAACCCCGACGCTATGATTATTGCAGACGTTGCGGCAAAGAAGGAGTTACGACTAAAACTTGCGAAGGTTGTCCGGGAAACCAGAAAAAGGAGGAGAAATAAAGGTCGTTTCTCCTTCCTTAATCGAACCACAGACCTCACCGCCGACAAACACGCCACCAACAGATGTATCCGACCCCGAAACCGTAAAGAATACCGATAAAAATGCGAAAGTTGCCCCCGAGAAGTCGAAAAACCGGAAGGCCAGTAAACCGTATAAGGCCGACCAAACTGTCTTGGTCAACGACCGCATAGAGGGAAATAACGGCGCGCACCCGTGGAAAAATAACCAACAAATAATGGCGTTACTAAATTCAGAGTCTGTACCGACGCAAGAAATTACTAGCGAGCCACTTAGGTTAGAAGTTAAAACTCCACCGGCAGAAGACAAGGGTTTCAACTTGAGGGTATTCACGACAATCCGAATAGGCAATACCCCCAATGTCCAAGCTCTAATAGATAACGGCGCGTCTCGTACAGTATTAGGAGATATCGGTCTCTCAATCGCCGAAAGATATAAAGTGGAGTTACAGCCGGCGACCGAAAAAGCAGTTATGACAGCCGACGGTACGGTGCGCCCGGTAAAAGCCGTTTGTTATCTTCCAATAGAAGTCGATCGTGTATCGCGCATGATGAAGGTGTTAATGGTCCCAGGAATGGGTGAACAAGTTTTCCTGGGAGTGGACTTTATTCACACCTTCGGCGTGATACACGATGGCAGTCAACGAAAATGGTATATGGCCGATTATCCGGATTCGATTCACTGGTATACCGAAGAGGGCGTAGAAGCCATCGCAGTTCAAGACAAAAACGCCGAACCCGACATAGAGAAAACATGCGGGCTAGTAATCATTACCGACGAAGAACGAGAAGACTTAAAACATTTCGTTTCAGGTCTTCTTAGATTAATCCCAGACGATCTACCGGCGACAGATCGGACCGAACACGTAATCGATATACAAGATCATCCGGCCATGAAACAACGTTATTATAGAGTTTCTCCGAAAGTTTTGGAAGCAATGTATGCGGAAATACAAAGAATGTTAGCCGAAGGGATAATAGAACCATCAAAAAGCGGCTGGTCGAATCCGATAGTGATGGTTAAGAAAGCCGATGGTACCTATCGCCTTTGTATAGATTTTCGCAAACTAAATCGGATAGCGAAAACCGATGCATACCCGCTTCCAAAAATGGATATGATCTTGGAAAAACGTCGAGCCGCGAAATACATCACGACACTAGACCTAAAATGGGGGTATTATCAGATTCCCCTAGCGAAAGAAAGTAGAGAATGCACAGCATTTACCGTCCCTGGGATGGGCCTTTTCCAGTTCACGCGTATGCCGTTCGGACTCTCAGGAGCTCCAGCGACATTCCAGAGACTGATAGATTCCTTGATAGGGCCGGAAATGGAACCGTTCGTATACGCTTATTTAGACGATATCGTGATTGTTACGGAAACGCTCGAAGATCATAAAAAGTGGTTAAAGATCGTGATCAACCGGCTGCAAGAGGCGAACCTCACGATCAATCCAGAAAAGAGCAAGGTCGGAGTAACATCCGCCCGGTACTTAGGATTTATCGTGAATCACGAAGGCTTACAAGTAGATCCGGAAAAAGTAGAACCAATTACGAAATACCCCGAGCCAAAAACGATCAAACAACTTCGACGTTTTCTCGGAATGGCGTCGTGGTACAGACACTTTATCCCCCAACTTTCAACTTTAGCCGAACCACTTAACAAATTGTTACGCACTAACGTTCCGTGGGAATGGGACGAAGCCCAACAAAGCGCATTCAACGAACTGAAAGAATTAATCGCGACCGCACCGACCCTTACTTATCCTGATTTTACGCTACCGTTTGAACTGCACACCGACGCGAGCGATTTCGGCATAGGTGCAGTTCTTACTCAGCGTCAAGATGGAAAAAACCGGGCGATCGCATACGCGAGCCGAACGCTCACGGGAGCGGAATGAAAGTACTCTGTTACCGAGAGAGAATGCCTAGCGGTCATTTGGGCGGTAAAGAAGTTCCGCCATTACCTCGAAGGGTTCCATTTTACGGTCATCACTGACCACAGCTCACTTCGTTGGCTGCATAACCTGCATAATCCAACGGGTCGGCTGGCTCGGTGGGCGCTCGATCTCCTGGAGTACGACTTTGAGGTAGTGCATCGGAAAGGTTCGGAACACCTAGTTCCAGATGCACTCTCAAGGATGTACGAAGAGGAGGCGGCGCTACCAATCGCTGCCTTGACACCGTTTGAGGATCCATGGTATTGCCAACGCGTGAGAGAAGTTAATGAAACCCCGAGGAAATTCCATGGCTGGAAAGTAACGGACGGTACACTATACCGTTACCGACCAAATCCGCTAATCGACTCGGTAATGGACGACATAGATGCCTGGAAATTAGTGATACCCGCTGAACAAAGACAAGAAGTCTTTAACGAAATCCATCACGAACCCCAGGCAGGACACCTCGGAATCGAAAAAACATACCGCCGAGCAACAGCACTCTACTATTGGCCAGGAATGTATCGCGACATAAAAACTTGGGTCGGTACATGCGACATTTGTCAGAAAATAAAACCCGACCAAAGACCCGCCGCTGGCTTAATGGGAAGACGGGTAATACAAAAACCATGGTCAGTAGTAGCCACCGACGTGATGGGCCCATGGCCTAAAAGCGCTTTAGGTTATCAGTACGTAGTTGTTTTCGAAGACTTGTATACGCGATGGATAGAAATAGCCCCAATGCGTAAAGCCAACGCGGAAACAATTATTAAAGCATTCGAAGACCTAATCTTGAACCGATGGGGAGCGCCCCAAGTCCTATTATCGGATAACGGAACAGAATACGTCAATCAAGCTTTCGATGATTTAACCGAGACATACGGAATCAAACACTCGTTCACGCCGGTATACCACCCGCAATCCGACCCGGTAGAACGGGTGAACCGAGTGATCAAGACCATGATTTCCGCCTATGTTTCCAAAAATCATAGAAAATGGGACGTATATCTAAAAGATCTCAGATTCGCATATAATACGGTAGTACGGGCGTAAGTCCGGCATTTTTAAATATGGGTAGAGAACCAAGAGCCTACAACAATCTACGCGACAGAACCGAAGAACAAGTAGACGTAGTACCAGACGACCCACAAGAATGGTTGGAAAGAATAGAAAAACTTAAAGAGTTACAAGATTTAGTTACTCTACAAATGGACAACGCATTCGACCGACAAAAAGTTAATTACGACAAAAGACATAGACACATTGTGTACCAAGTAGGAGACAAAGTCATGTGTAAAAAATTATTAACGTCCTCCGCGAGTAAGGGTATCACTTTTGGAGGAAAGAACCAAGGTCCGTTTATAGTCACCCGCATCTTAGGGCCCTCGGTTTATGAAATAGCAACACAAGAAGGTAGGTCCTTGGGTAAATATCCGATCAAATTATTGATCCCCTACCGCGAACCTAGGGAAAGGGAGGGTAGGAGGCAAACCAAAGACGACACCCCCTAGACAACGTTATAAAAGTGCGTTAAGAAAATTTTTTTTTTATGAAATTAGACTTTACTGGTTTTGGGAAGAATAAATAGATAATTTTCTTTTGCTGTTCGCATGGTGACGGGCTTACACCAACGGCTTAAATAGTAGCCGAAAACTAATTATAAAACCCCAATTCCACCTTGCAGACAAAGAGGAGAGATTGAGAAGAGAGGCAGACGAGACAAGGGAGTTGACTACCCGGATGGAGAGTTTGCTCCACGAATATGGGCGAGGAAACCCATCCATAGAAACGGAGACCGTCAGGAACGTGACATTTAACCCACGGACGAGAATCGCTGGAATCAGAGGGCTTGGAATTTGCCAGAGCCAACCGCCCATCCCAGCCAAGAAAAGAAAATGTGCCCGAGGGGAGAGATGGCCACTCAAGGGAACCGGCAAAGCCCGGAAAGAACAGACCCCCGCGTTATATACGCCAAAGGGAGATAAGGCTCCGAGAACAAGCGGAAGAAAGGGAAAGAGGCCGCCAAGAAGGAAGACGCGCGAGACTGGAGCGCGAAAATCGAGAGCGCAGAGAAAGGGAAGCGGAAGAGGCTTACCAGAGACGCCAAAGATGGGTCGCGACGTACCAGGAGGAGAAGAGGCTACAGCCGCAGCCGAGGCTATAGTCGAAGAGGTGTTCGACCTAGCCTGGGAGTCGGAACTGGAGGCGGAAAACCGACGACGGAAATGTGAAAAGCGGGGACACCACGAAAAAGACTGTCCAGAGACAGATTAGGACTAGCGGTTAGACTCCGCAACCCCGCGGAAAAAAAACAATATATATATTTTTTTATTATTTTTTTTGTTGTTTCTTTTCATTTCTTCCCTTTTTCAAATTTTCTGTTCTCCTTACGAAAAGGTTTATTTCGATTCTTTAAATAATTTTGATTGTTGGTTGGTCTCTCGAACAGACTCAACCCGGAAGAGTAGCCTAATGCAGATTAGGGCATAAGGTTTATACCTAAAACCCTTAACAAACAAGTTTTTTTTTTTTGTTTTTTCTTCCTTTCACAATTTTTTTTTGTTTTAGTTTTGATGGTTTTTCTTTTCTTATATTTTTTTTCTCTTCTTCGGTTGATAAGAAAACAAATTGAGACTCGGTTCGCCGCTGCGCCTCCCAGAAACCAATTCACATATTTATTTTTATTACCCTGGGATTGTGATACAGCCAGAACCTGACTGATGAAAATAGTTAAGGCAAATAAATATAGTTTACAAAAACTGAAATTGTCCATGATTCTTCGTATTTCCCGAGAATCCACGAATGACTAATCAAGTGTCAAACTCCGAAAAATGAGCGTTGGTGGCCGACAAAGGAAGCTAGCAGGTAAGACGTTGCTTGTAGTAAAATAATTGGAGTCAAAAAGAGAAAAAAAGATATATATTTTTTTTTGGTATGGTTTGTTTATTTCATTTTCAAGTATTCATAGATTAGCAAAGCATCCATTTCTCTGAAGAGTCGAAAAGGTTCAGAGAGAGAGTTAAGTTATTTAAGGTTTAATTCTCTTATGTTTCCAAAAGTCTACAGTCAGCTGGATAGGAGAGAGTTTGGTTACCGAACCTGATTCAACGGAGAAATAGGTTTCGGCTAAGCCCAGGGGAATTGTGACGTGGATTTTGAATTTGCACGTCATAATAATTATCGCGAGGTTCGCCTCTTGCAGCCACTGTTGTAACGCTTTTTATGATCTTCGAGCGTTTCCGTAACAATCACGATATCGTCTAAATAAGCGTATATTGTATAACGTATAAACAACATACATAATTATATTTATTAATAAATTTTTCGAATTTTGTTAATCATTTAATTAATTAGGTTCGTAATTAAGTACTTAATTATTTAATTCTCCTTATGTAAGTAAGAAAGTGTTTTTCGACAGTAATGCCATCCAATAAAAAAGGAAATATAGGTGTCAAAGTACATCGCAAAAAAAGTAAAGTTTCATAGCAATCAATTTACATCTCGAAGCGATAAAACATACATCGTCGGTTGGGTGCAGAAAGGTGCCAATTCAGACTTGTCGTGAAAAACGTGCCGTTTCAAAAAACACGTAAGAAACCTGCCACTTTAGCTACGATTTGGAAAACATGCCAACTCAGAATTGACGTTCATTTTTTTATTTTAGGTACAAAAAAGAAGTTGTCCATCAAATAATAAATAATCAACCAATTAATTCAATAAATCAGTAAAAATATTCCCTTGTTAAAAAAAAAATCATTCAAAATGCAACAAAAATTATTTTTGTACAACTTTATAATCTTTGCTTCAAATTTTTCTGTACTGCCAAATGTCAACCTAAAATAAAAAAATGAACGTCAATTCTGAGTTGGCATGTTTTCCAAATCGCAGCTGAAGTGGCAGGTTTCTCACGTGTTTTTTAAAACGGCACGTTTTTCACGACTAGTCTGAATTGGCACCTTTCTGCACCCAACCGACGACATAAGTACTTCAGCCGGCTGAAGCTAGCAGTCGTACTCAGCACCGATCTTTAGGCGCCAACAACTAATTAATGAAATTAATTACTAAAAACTTACCAAATTTGCTATTTAGTAATTATTGATTCTTAAATAACAATATTCGATGTTTTTTTAATCATTAAGTATTATTAAATTTGATGAAGAGACATATAAGTAGTTGACGCTTAAAGATAGGTGCTGAGTACGACTGCTAGCTTCAGCCGGCTAGTACTTCTGCTAAAAAATTATCTGCAAATAATGAATATGATGTGATAGAAGATAAATCATCGCTGTATTGCATCATTGATTAAATGCAAAACTTGCGATGGTAATATTAATTTTACACGAAATGGTATGGAAGGTCTAGGTGTTAAAAATAACAAGACAAGACACCTATGCAAAGAGAGGAAATTCGAGTTTTACAGGAGCAGCTGACGGTGCGTCGTTTGGAGGGAGAAACAAATATTGCCATGGGCTATCGTCGAGGAGTCCCAACGATTGTCAAGATTCCCCCCCGAAAACGTACGACAACTATAACTCTGCAAGTGGGCGGGCCATCAACGTATCAGCTGTAACCCCTCTACATACAAGTGCCATCCCTTCCGTCGTGTCTCACTCATTCATGGAAGCATATTACCAGAATGTCAGGGGTGTACGCACTAAAATTCACCAACTTCGTGAATGTGTTTCCCTTAATAATTATAGTTTTTATGTTTTAACTGAAACTTAGCTGAATGCCAATATTAGTTCCCAGGGATTGGGTTTTAAAAATTATGATGTCTATCGATCTGACAAAAACAGTGATACAAGTGATAAATTGAGAGGTGGTGGGGTTTTAATAGCAGCTTGTAGAACTTTGAGAAGCTCGCTTGTGGTAACTTCTGTCACTAGTGTTGAACATGTTTTTGTTAAATTTAGATTTAATAATGATCTTTAAATATTAGGTTGTTTTTATATACCCGCTAATTCACCACTTAGTGTTTTTTCTGCAGTGTGTAATATTATCGAAGATATACACGATAGATATTGTAATGCAATTTTTTTGATTTTTGGTGATTTCAATTTGCCGTTCTTGACTCAGTTTTTTGCAGGATTGATATCACAATTTGATTTACAAGTTTTTTAACCAATCAACAACTGCAAATTGCCTCCTTATTTCTAGATGCAATGGATTTTGTCGGATTAACACAATTAAATAATATAGTCAATATTCATGGTTCCATTTTGGACTTGATTTTTTGTAATAGGGATAATTTTAATGTTGAGATGATTCAAGATTGCATATTGCCATTGGACAGTTATCATCCTTCACTAATTATTAGTTTTCTTACAAGTAGTTACAAAGATTTTGGTAATTGTCATTTACAAAATTTTACAGTCGATTATGATTTTAAAAGGGCCAATATCGCTGGTATTGTAACGCTTCTAAATTCCACTAACTGGAATTTATTATTAAGTTATGAGAATGTAGATACAGATGTGGATGCTTTTTATAAACATCTATATAATATTTTTGATATTCACATCCCACTTAAGCATGTTAATTCTTCAAACTTCCCACCTTGGTTTACAAAAGAACTAAAAAAACTTGTGTATGCTAAAAAAACACCCCATTTACGTTACATAAAAAACAAATGTGACACTAATTATTTACAGTTCTCCAATTTAAGATCAGAATGCAAAAAACTTTCCAAAATTTGTTACAATAATTATATATTAAATGTTGAAAATACTATATGGGTGATTCTCCAAAAAACCTCATTTTGCATGTAGTAAAGATTTTCTAAATAATTATAATCATTTGGGAAAATACCAAGTCATATTTCTCTATTTTATCACTTTTTCTAAATGTTCTGCAAGAAAAAGTTGTAAAATTTTATTGTTTAATACATTTTTAAAATATTTTACCACCTCAAAATCGATTTTCTAACCTGTCATCTAAGTGCTTTTCATTTTTTCAATACGTAAAACAATTATTTAAAACATGAAAATAGGTACTTTATTAATTTTTTCTAAAAGTTATGATATTTAAGAATAATTTTCTAAGATATGAATAAAATATGTCGTGTAGTTTTTTTAAATATAGAAAATGAAATTTGTCATGTACTACCGCGTCATTCCTCTCACTCGTTGAATATTATCCAATATTTTTGCTGTGGGTAGAGATATTGATTAATTATCGTGATCAATATTTAAATTAACATCTCTAATATTAATTTCTTAAGTTACTTTTCAAAAAATGTAATTATTTTGCGTTAAAAAAATTAAAATTGAAACATAAGCAGAGATTCACAACCTAAAGCGTCATTCCTCTCACCCCTAAGAAAAACAATATTAATATATATAAATTGATCGCAAATTTTTTTCACATAAAGTTGTCCTTTATAAACATGATAGGGCATTCTCAGCTGGAGGAAAATTATTTGTCAATTAAATAAAATTAAAAAATGTTGAAATTGTCATTCCTCTCACCCGTCATTCCTCTCACTTTTTTGAAGAAAAATTAAAAATTGATATGATTGTCAATTGTTTACAAACTGCCAGTAAAAAGTGAACCTAAAATGTATGAAAAATAATTTTTGACCATTGTTAAAAGAGATTTTTGATAACTGTAAGTATTTCAAAATCTATCAAATTTATAGATAATATTAATAAATTATAATTATTAAATAATTTTTTATAAATGGAAAAATATATATAATAAAAAACGCCGGCGCCAAATTTTAACCTCTTAATTTTTTTGTAAATTTTAATTTAAAATATATACTTTAAAAGCAAAATGTTAGCATGATCATGCTATAGAGGTGGTAGATTTTTGTAAACTCAATATAATTGACTGAATTAATCGATAAATAATAATTTTTTTTCTTTTCTGTTTGTAACTCGCAAAAAGGAGTATTTCGGGAGAATCACCCATATAGAGAAGTGAACATGATTTCAAATGAAATAAATTTTTTTGATAGTAGTGTCACAAGGTTCACATCATCACTGCGTAACGTCTTACTCAATAAGAACTAAACTTTTAACACATTAGAGTGGCAACCTAGATTTAGTCAAACAAATTATAATGTAATTTCTTTAGTTTTAGGAATACATTATGTATGAAAGGGCATGTCCCGTTATGTTGATTAAATAAATAAATAAACTTAGAATGCAAATGTGGAGTCAAAATTATTGATTCTTGTAAAATGGTGAACTTTGGTTACGAAATAAACCGTAGGATTGTGTTCGTTATGAGACTTATTGGGATTGGTTTGAATGGTTTGCAAATATTTTGTTCCTTAATGAATTTGTGTTCCAAGTTTGATCCGATCACTTATTATAAGTCTTTAAAAAATTCAGAAATCGCAGCACAAACCGTTGCTGAAAGTGCACTAAAAAAACGTGGAACAGAAGAAAAAGAAAAAACGAAATACGCTTTTTACATTGGTGATGGCAATTGAAAAACTTTTGCAAATCTCACCGAAGCAAAGCCATATGGAAACAATTTTGTCGTGCAAAAGTTAGAGTGTGTTTTGCACGTTGGTAAAAGAATGTTTCGTGCTCTAAAAGAAGTAAATAAAACTTTGACTGAGTTAACAAAATTAAAAAGACACGAGGAAAAAAAATTGAAAGATAAAGAACCGGAAAAAAATAAACCGATAGAAAAAATGCCTAAATCCAAGACTCCAGTTATAAAAACGACCGTATTAACTGGCAAAGTGATGAAAAAATGTCGACATAGTATGGATTAGCTATCCAGAGGCACCCGAATTCGATGGAATCAATGAAAAACGAAATCTGGTCAACGTACTTTCATATGATTTCGGCAGACGCCGTACTGCAACTTGATAAGTGCAACCCCGAGTGGTGTAAATATCTGCAAAAAAAATTTTTAAGCACCCGCTAGCTCTAAGCGAACAAGTGCAAAAATTCGTAAAACCCGTATACGTACGTCTTACTTCAGATACTCTTTTAACTCGTTGTTTGGGCCAAAATACCAAAAAAAAATAATAATTAATGCTACAACAAGACGCTTTGGGCCATTATACCCAAACACAATTTCGTTGGGAGAAATGTGGTTCAACTCGCTACTAATATTTCACTTGCAATGTACAATGAAGGTAGAAAACCGATATTAAAAATCTGTCCGCCCACTGGGCGGACACATTCTCATACGCGCTTCGTGCAGGTGCTCGCTAGTTTCAGCGTGCCTCGAGGCGCGCCAACATTTGTCGTCGCGCTCCGCACGTTGTTGCGCGCAAATGGCTCGCTGCGCTCGCGGTGGTTTCCGGTCGTTGCACACTATTTGCGTTCTTCATCTTATTTCTGCTTATACGTTAAATTTCTATTATATATATTTTATAAAAAAGTTAAACTACAATTTCCTGACTCCTCCACAAAAAATATTTCGCTGTATTTCGAATTTAATCAACTGCGACTTTGTATTAGACACGCCGTACTTTTTTTGAGAGGCTAAAATATTTATTTGTCTTAAAGTTACTACGACTTTAAGGTTTACATTCTCATCAAATATGTGTTGATTTGAAGATTATCACAGAAGGAACAACACTTGCAATTGAGATAATTCATTTTTGGCACTGTTTTGAAAAAAAAATTTAATTTGTATAATTTATGTTTTATTAATTGCCTCCAGGAATGGCCACTTTTATTTCAAACAAAAAACACTCTAATCGGTAAAAAATTGTTGGCTATAGTCATTTATAAACAGTAAAATCATGCATCGGTATTTATGTTAGCTCTGGTAAATTGCAAAATTAAAAGAAAATACACCTCTCTAGGTATAATATGTAAAAAGTTAGTAATTAACAATAATAATAATAATTTGTTTAAACAAATATAAATTTAACAATTGCACAGTATTCTTACGAATTTATAGCCTGACATTCTCCAAAAAGAAAAATTGAATTCGGTTAAAATTTACGACTTATAAGTGATTTTAAATATTAGCCTGTATGTAGAGTATAGCCGGTAAATGCACTTTTTACGGTTACGCGCAAGAAGAAAAAAATCAATATCTTCTAAAGTTTCAGACCCTTCATAGATTTTTTTTTTTGGAAAATACTCGTGAAATTAGTGGGAATCGAATTATTATTATTAAAAACATGTCACTTTTCAAAAAATTGTATATTTAAAGATTATTTTTTTAATAATTTGTTAAAAAAATTATTTTAAAAAAAAATTTTTTTTTTTACTCAAAATTTAAGTAAAAAATAAAAAATAATATTTTTTTGAAAAATGTCAAAAAAACAAAATTTTGAAAATTTCAAAATTTTATATTTTTGTTGTTTTTTGACGAAATTGGCTGCCCAACGAACTTAGGCTTTATTTTTACGGACTAAGAAAGTGTGCCAAATTTCAAGTCGATTCATTAAAATTCATTCGAGTTAACGTCGAGACAAATTTTTCTACAGACAGACGACAGACGGACAGACACTTTTCTAAAAACCATTTTTTTTTGAATCAGGGGGTCATGAAACGTAAAGATTTAGCAAAATTAGACAATGCTCAAAATCGCACAAATCTAAGATTTTCTCATTTTTGATGAGAATGAAAAAATTATGGAAATGATGGGAATCGCCATTGGACCTACAGCTATTGATTTCGTTAAATATAAGGATGAGCAACAAATAGTACAGGCAGAAAAGCGTTCCGTTGAAGCAACGAAAGACGGGCGAATCTTGGCAAAAAAGGCTCGCCAAGAAGAAGAAGAGTGTTTTGAGACAACCCAAGGATTACTATATGGACCAGGAATAGCGGACTAGAGTTTGGTAATATTCTATTTCAAAATATTGCTAAATAACGACGAAATTCACACCCAAAACTTAAACGCGTTTTTTTTAAACTGGCGGACAGCATAACTAGAGTTCTTTTTAATCGATTTTAAAAAACCTTAGATCAATTTCTTCGTTATGAAACCCTTCAGGCATCCCCCTAAATCTAATTATCTACTTTTTTTACGGCTCAAAAATATTGGAAAGATACCCTTTATTTGTGATTTTTTGGTTAAAATAGCGCCATTTTTTTATTTTTAAATATTTTTTATCCGGGTTAGGAGGGATGCCTAACCACATGTATCAGCTTTAAAACCACCTTTGGTTTTTTCAAATCGGATGTTTCTATGAGACTGTAGCTTGTCCGCCGATTCATCGTTTATTTTTTTTAACTTGAAAACCAGGTATATTTGTATTCTTATAAGAAAATTAATGCTATTTGCTAATTACAATAAGTATTTTAAAAAACATTTTCCCTTTTTTTAAATTGACTATTTTTTGCTTAATTTTATAATTATAAAAAATTCATAGGTCAATAATATTGTTGAAACGAAAAAAGAAAATAGTAGCACTCCTGCAAGAAAAGATTACAAAAATAATAAATCTGATGAAAGTGGTACTGCAGTTCGAGTGAAACCAAAAATTATCACCAATGTTCAAGTTTTGGTAATTATAAAGTAGATTACTATCAACTCTCGATTAGACAAAATTGAAGGAAGATAAAAAACTTTTACTTATCGAATTCAACTCACTCACCTAGCATTTTAATGTTAACGTTTTTTTATATAGAAGATAAATATTTGACAAATTAGTTTGAAAATGTATCTTAATCAATATTAGAACGCCTTTTTAAAGATTTTCCACAGCAAAAAGGTTTTAGGACATGACCTTTGCAGTCAAATTTGCATCTCTTTATACATTGTTGATATTCTTAATTATTTAAAAAAAATTCTGCAGACATCACATGTTAAATACAATATATCCGATTCGATAAAAGATAGTGACAAAACTATACAAAAAGATATGAGTCTGAACTCTAATGAAGGAGAAGCGATAGATTTAAAAGAAAAAGAACTTCTTGAAGAAGTAGACCCATCTACAGATACTGACAATGAAACATTTGAAATTGAGGTATTTTTAATGAAAATTTATGAATGTATATGTTATTTTCATTTTTCAATAACTGTTTTGTTTTCATAAGAGCACCTACAAGGTGATGATAAACAAGTGATACGTTAATTGAGACGTAAAATAATTGCTCTAACAACGGAAAATCGTTCTTTACGAAAATCAAATATAAAAATGCAGGAAAAAGTTATCGACTGTTTCTCACAAGTAAATTTTACTTGTGAGAAACACAATGGGTAATGGGTAAAAATGACTTAGGTAAAGAGCAAAAATTACGAAGGGTAAAATTACAGAGGGTAAAACACTTACCTGAATATGTCACTAAAACAGATTAAAAGTTTTTTTTTTCTAATTATATCAGGAAGGTTAAATATTAAATTATTTTGATTAGAACTATTTTGAATTGATCATAACTTAATAATTTTTTTACCTAAATTAATAAACAATTATATTTTCCAATTTGACTTGTTAAATTAATCACTTTTAAACTCTCCATTTTATGGTTATGACTTTATAAGCAAACAAGAGTTATAAAACAATATAATAAAATGTCACGCAAAGCAGTACATTTTTAATATAAATTTTTATTTTATTAAACAAAATTTTTCTTTTCTATAAAAAATGTATATTTGTAAATCATAATACATAATTTTGATAAATAAATTTTATGTCTTTCAAAATCATAATTTATAAATAATTATAATGAAAAAGCAAATATTTATCTCATTGTTTTGTTTGCTTGCTCAAGTGTTGAAGTAATTAATGTTAACTAATTTATTTTAAACCAAAAAACTGAAACATCTTTAATTTATAAAATTTATTTAAAATATTTTAATGCTGTAATTTCCAAAAAATATGTTTCTAAATTGAAAACAAGAATTGTTTTATTTGCTTGAAAAAACATTAGAAATTGGTTTTAAAAAAATCATAATTTTTACAATTAATTATGACTGAAATACAAATATTCTGCTTATATTTTTCTTAATAAGAATTAAATTTAAACAAACATTCTATTATTAAATAAATTAATTACTTTTGTAGTCAAATAATTTTGAAAAGGTTTCAGATTAAAATATTGTTGTAGAAAATAATACTTGAGTATTAAAAGTAAATTAATTATTATTTAAATAAATTAAAAATTACCAACAAAATTTAAATTTTAATGCAATAAGTAAAGTTATTTAATTTAATTACTAAAAATTTAGTTCAATTTATTTGATGCCAAATAATTATTTCTAACATATCCCAACTTTATTCTCACTTTTGATTTATTAATGGTACTTAAGTGTTATTAAAATTTTCTTTTTAGTGTAAAGTTTTATGTTTTAAATTTTATATATAATAATAAAATTGTATATAAATTTTTTAAATATTTTATTATCATTTTCAGTGATAAAATGTATTGCAAGAATTAAATTCGTTTTAGAAAAATACTTTATTTATGTTTTAAATTCAAAATTTAATTATAAAATAATGTTTCCATTTACTCTACTTGATCCTAATAATAAATTATATTTTTTTATTGACTCATTACTTTTTAAATATTATTTTATAAATCTTTAAAGTTTATTAAAAATCATTAAAAAGATTTTCGTAAATAGTACGGTCTGGTTTTCTCTACCATTATATTCTTAAAAATATTTTCTGTGGAAAATTAGTTTCCTTTAGAGACGGAAGAAATTTTATTGTCCAATTAACTAAATTTAATATTGCGTAATCTATCTTGACTCAAAGTTTAGTTTGTTATATCAACTTAAGATATTAAATTTCTTATCTTATAAGTAATATACATTTGATACTAAAAGTATACAATCTTAATTTTATAATTCTGTTCCAGACATGACATTGATAAAACATTACATCAAGTGACAGAAGTCAAACACTATTTCTTATGAATTTGAATGATGTAATTTTAATACTTGTATGATAAATAAACAATTTAGAAGAAAATGAAAATTAATTATAAACAACTGCCAATTAAGGCTCACTACTTTTGTTTCATGGCAGGTATGAATATTAAATAGTACATAATGATTTATGAATTGAAATATCATTAACAGCTTTATCAATAGTACATTTTTGACGTCGATTGACACCAATTTGACGGTAATATTTTTTAGTAATAGACTAATTTTTAAAGATATTTTAAAATAATTTTTTCATTAAAACTTTTAAGAATTGAATTCATTTTAGATTTAATCATTGAACTTCTTCCAACTTGAATTAACAAATAGTGAACTTTTGTTATTTTCCACTAAAAATATTTTTTCACATTTTCTTTTTAATTTATGTTAATTTAAAGAATACATGTCTTTTTTTGTTTAAAGTCTAATTTATCTAAATTGTTATAAACAATATTAATTAATAGTTATTTTCTACTAAAATTTTTTTTAACATTTTCTTTTTACTTAAGTTCATTTAAAGAATATACATATTTTCTGTTTAAAAAGTAACTTATTTAAATTGGTACAAGGAGAATCTTTTGTTTAGAAAATTAAATATTATATTACTGAATCTTATAAAAAGCTAATAGAAAATGGGGATATAACGGTATTTTTGCAAAGATTACTATTTGAATGTTATACTGAGTGATTTCCCTCAAAATCGAAAGAAATAATATAATAATTAAAGATTTTTCAAAACAGTAAAAATTACAAACAAATTAAGATGAACACAATTGAGCGATTCCATCTCAAGTGATCAAGGTGGAGAAAAATTTTTCTCCAATCGTAGCAAAACTTGGGGCTTTTGTAGTACTCATAGATAGTAATTTTTCGCCAAAATATTTTTTTACCTAGTCCAATATTTTTCGAGGGGGAGGGGGTTAAATTTTTGGGTTTTTCAGTACAATGTTTATTTCAATAATTTTTTACTCTTAAACAATTAAACATACAAATTTGACAAAGTACATTTTGGAAAGGTTTTTTCATCCTCTTTCGATTGAAAATAAGCATTTTGAAAAAAAAATTTTTTTTGACCAAAAAAAATCAAAATTAAAAATAAATTTCAATTTTTGAGGGAGATGGATACGATTTTTTTTTTTTTTTTTTTTAAACGAAAGCTGAGGTTTTTTCCTAAAAGGACATATAAATGATAAAGTGGGACTAGAATGTTTAAACATTGAAAAAAAGAGTTTTCTACTCGCCGGAGCGCTCTAAATCCGGTTTTTAGCTCCGTTTTGGAGAAAATTCTTTTTTTCAATGTTTAAACATTCTAGTCCCACTTTATCATTTATATGTCCTTTTAGGAAAAAACCTCAGCTTTCGTTTAAAAAAAAAAAAAAAAAAAAAATCGTATCCATCTCCCTCAAAAATTGAAATTTATTTTTAATTTTGATTTTTTTTGGTCAAAAAAAATTTTTTTTTCAAAATGCTTATTTTCAATCGAAAGAGGATGAAAAAACCTTTCCAAAATGTACTTTGTCAAATTTGTATGTTTAATTGTTTAAGAGTAAAAAATTATTGAAATAAACATTGTACTGAAAAACCCAAAAATTTAACCCCCTCCCCCTCGAAAAATATTGGACTAGGTAAAAAAAATATTTTGGTGAAAAATTGCTATCTATGAGTACTACAAAAGCCCCAAGTTTTGCTACGATTGGAGAAAAATTTTTCTCCACCTTGATCACTTGAGATGGAATCGCTCAATTATGTATATGGGTAAGACTCCGTCAGAAAAATTACGATTTACATGGGGTCTTTGGATTTAGCTGTAATTTAGTGAAATTGTAGTATTGGATGCAAGAAACTAGTATGCCAAATTTTTATTGAAAATTTTGAAATTTTTTTAAAGTTAAACCATTTTGAATATTTTTGTTATAATTTTTTTAAATCTTAATATTTCCGAAAGTTTTCTATAAAGTTTAGTGATGCATTACGAGCGAATATCGTCTCGTGAGAACGAGAATCTCGCGAAAAATACAATGAAAACAATTGAATGTTATAGTTTCATCTCTTTCTTTTTATGAAAGGACAGAGACTCGTTATGCATCACTAATAAAATTAAATAAAAGTTGGAAGGCTTATACTTAAAATCATGTTTCTTCTGACAATCAAAAAAAAATTTTTTAAACCGTTTTGGCCGAGCGGGACTAATTTTTGAGTTTTCTTGTCAATTAATAAAATATTCCTTATAATTTCACCTTTTATTTAAAAAAAGAAAGATTAAAAGATTACTCCAAACCGTTGTTTCAATTTTTAATTGTTTATATATTTTTTTGTTACTCAAAGTTAAAAATTTACAAGATTTTTGAAAAAAATCGTGTTTATTTTTTATTTTTCTATTCCTTATGATCAAAATCAATTTAAATTAGTCTAGCGAGACCACCTGATAAATAATAATGCATAATTCAGTTAATTTAAATGGTTGAAAAACAATGTTAATTATCAAATAGACAACTCTGGCCCTTCTTAAAAAAAATTGTATTTTTTGCAGACAAATTTATATTTATTTAATTAATTTATGTCTTTTTTGTTAAAAAATAATTTTAATGTTAATAATTATCATTGTTATTAACAATTATATATACATAAAATATAATTTAAAAATAACTAAGTCAGCTATGACACCAGATAATGAAGAACCCATAGGCGTACCAAAAATTGGTTTCTAAAAGCTACCATTAAAACAACAATACGCATTATCAATACAACACTCTAAAATATCAATAAATATATCGTCAGGGATATCCTTGTGTTGTCTAATCTCTCTCCATATTAACTTAACACACCTCAAGACCATTTTTTTCGGTATGTTTGTAAAAAGTGACTTTGCATCTAATGAAAGTAAAATGAAATTGTCCGGAATTTTAAAATTTCTAATTTTATTAATGAATTCAAAACTATTTTTAACATGGGAGTCATTGTTTCTAATAACTTTTTTGATAGGTAAACGAATAAATTTAGACAAATTATAAATAGGTGATCCATAAAACGATGTTACGGGCCTCATTTGAACTTCTGGTTTATGGTTTCTTGGTAGACCATAAAATATGGGAGCTACAGAATTATAAGATTTTAGATGTATATTTAAATTAACTAAATTTTCTTTATTTCATTGTTTGAATTTATTGATTAAGCAGTTTTCTTCATTATCCTACTCCAAATCTGCTTCATCCTCAAATATAGCATTAAAAAAACATTTTTTATACGTTAACGGGAGATTCCGCTGATTTTTTTTTCAAGAATCGAAAATTATTATTCATACTTGGTTAGTATAATTATCTAAAAACCATGATAATTAAGTTTTAAAAAGGTCTACAGGCTTTATTTTTCAACCTATTTAAAATTTTTTTCAATTAAAGCTTATAAAATTTAGAAAAACATTGTCCAGCCCGATTTTAAAATTTTTATTTGTATATATTAATTTTTTTATTGAAAACTTGAATATAAGTAAAAATTTTGCAAAAAATTGGTTCTATCTTTGATATAATAGAATATTTATTATTCAAGACTAAAAACAATGAATGTTAGGGTATTCCTTTATCAAAAACATTGTCGAAGTAAAATTTCACACAATATAGTAACGTTCTCATAGATTTTATTTTTGCATATAATTTATAATTCTTTTTAATATTTCTGAATTTCATATTTTTACTGGCTTCATAAAATCCGACTAACTTCGTACTAGATCGGACTAATTCCGATCTTACTAGTTGTAAACAAACCGTATTGAGTTCGGATTTATGCAGACTAATTCCTGGTGACAAAAAACTGTCCATAAACCGCACTCTTTCGGATAAATTTCGGATTTACTAGTTAAAATTACCGGACTTCTCGATCTCAGACAACGGCATTCTTTTTACTTTACATCTTTAAATGCTAACGTAATTAATTTTAATAACATCAGTCGATTCGTCTTAATGAAATGAAGATTTTTAGTTTGTTTTTAAGTCTAGATTAACATTTTATTATAGGGGAGACTGGGGCGAAAAGTTAAATTTTGCATAAATGATTTTTTTGGCAATATAATCCGCTTAGATGCAAATATTTGTATATCAATATTGTAGGGCAACTTGTCCTCTACAACATTCAATAAAAAAGTTCCTGATATTTTCGCATAAAATACATGTTTTGTCCTTTTTTGAAAATTTTGTTTTTTTTTAACTTTTTAGCATACTAAAACTATTTTCTGATAGGTGATAAGTATTAGATAAGTTAAAGTATGCGTAAACAAGTAATTTAGTAAATAAAAGATCTTTGTTTAATTAAAAAAAGCTTTAGAATAGTTGTAAAGTTAAAAAATTGAAATTTCAAAAAAAAAAAAATTTTTTGTTTATTTCATGTGAACGGTCTTCTTTTTTGACAGACTACTTGCCCAATGTTTAATAAATAATTTTTAAACAAATAAACCCAAAAAAACGAAAAAAAATAATTTTAAATACATGTTAGAATACATTTAACTTTTCGCCCCAGGGTGCGTTTTTAGCTTTAACAACAAATATAAAAAAACTGACTAAAGATATTTAGCATATACTTTTAGGTATCTCTTCAGGGGACCCAAATAATGAAGTAAAAAAAATCGCGGTGAGGATAAATGCAAAAAATATACTTAAAAGTTGATATTTTCTTTTTCGAACAAATTTTCAAAAGAAGGTTGAAAAAAAACTTTCAATATAGACACCACAAAAATTAACAGAATTGCACACAACTCTGGACATTTATTTAGGGTGATAATACCCTTCTATAATTAAAATTACAATGCTCTAACTATTCCCGTTCGAAAGATAATGAATTTTAACGGTTTTGGCAGTTTAACTTTTCGCCTTAGTCTCCCCTAAAGCAACATAGTTTTTAAGAACGAAATAAATTTCTAATAAAAGTGCGAATTTTTGGTTTTAATTATGTTTAATTCTATAAATTCAAATAAAATATATACTTTATATATACCAATCGATCCGTTTTAATGCAACGGATAAGATTATTGAAAAAAATGAGTAAAATCTTATTGTAATGGAATATAAGTTTGATGAAAGAACTAAATTTTTGATAAAAAAAGGTAATTTTTTTGCTTGAATTGTCATTACCTCTATAAACTCTCATACAATTTATGAGAGTTTGTTATGAGTATTTATTTACGCTATCAATAAAAAATTTAGAACCTAAATATTTTTTACTGTTTGTTGTGAAAAATAAATTAGCAAAAGTTAATTAAGTGTCTAAAAATCATTAAAATTTCCATGTAATTTGATCTTTAATCGACTGTAGCTCTCTCAATTCTCATTCAAATTTGTTGTATGACCTATGGATTGAAAGGTAATTTAAGTATGTTTCTAATGGTATCTCATTTATAGAGATAATATAAATAGAGTAGGTCCTTCATTCTGCTCCAGTGCAAGGGAGACACCTACTGGTGCTAAATCTTCTTTCTCTTTCTATCAAGCGGACCCCTCTATACATACTATCCCCACTCTATTTATATTATCTCTATGATCTTATTCATCATTTTTGGACAAGATGATTTTCCTACAGCCAGATTTAAGTGCCGTCGCACCTTGAAAATGAAAAAATTTGAAGCTACAGCAAAATTACACAACGAAAAAATTAAAAAATGGCATTTCCTTACTCAGAAAAAACCTACTATTCGAAAAAAATGTTTTTATCGATTGTCAGGAAAAGTTTTTAATTTGTAAACCTGTATTTTACAGAGTAATAAAAAATAAAATAACGCAATAATCAACTATTTCTATTTACGCCTAAATTTTTCAACTTTACTCAAATTTAGGGGTGAATAGAAACAGTAGTTATTTCAGTTAAATAATTTTTTTTTAAATAAATGCGACCTTAAACTTTTAACCTCATATCACTCCCAACGGATTCTAAATATTTTCCCATTTCCCGTTTGTCAATTAGCTGCAGCATACATAAAAATATTTCCTATTGTGTAAATAATTTAAAATCAAAACCCTTTCACATTTTTTACTTACATTTAGAAAAAACTAAACTAAAATTCATACTAAAATTTATAATTATCTCTTATTAATACTACAACAAAAATCAACATTGATTTTTTCATTTTGCAAACTTTAATTAAAAATAAGAGACTGTTTCTATTTACTAACAAAAAGATCTGCCTACATTAAATACAAAATTGGTAGATTGTTTTAACAATGGGTGGTTGACAATTATGTAAAAATAGAAAAAGATAGATTAAGATTTTGTGCAAATAATTTAGCTCAATTGAGAAGTGAAACATGTAAAGAACTGATAAATTGTTTACACAATCATGAGTTTGGAAATGATGAACACGTGGAAAAAAAGTTTATATTGCCTTCAACATTTATTAGATCACCTCGCAATATGATGCAAAAATATCAGGATTCGATAGCTATTGTTTCTCGTCATAGTAGACCAGATTTATTTATTACAACGACGTGTTATCTAAATTGTAAAGAGATACAGGAAAGTTTATTACCCTATCAAACTGCTGCTGATGGACCTGATATAGTAACTAGAGTAATCGCATTAAAAGTAAAACATTTCCTTAAACATATTGTTAATAATAAATTATTTTGAGAGGTCAAATCTTATGTTTATGTTATTGAATTTCTGCAGAGATTCCCGATTAAAATATCAATCCTATTTTACATAAAATAATAATGAAAAATATTATTCATGGACCTTGTGGATACTGGTGCTTAATTGATGGAAAATGTTCAAAAAAGTTATCAAGAAAAAACTACAATTAAAGAAAATTGATTTGCTTATTGTCGTTGAAGAAATAATAATAAAGCATTTAACAACCAAATGGATTTATTGTTGTAATTCTAATGTTGTTGCGTATTACCCTAAACTTTCAGATATATTTAATCGTAATGAAATAAATCATAAAGAAAATAGATTTGTTGGTCAAGTTGAGGCAGTTTGGGGAATTCTAAGTAAACCTTTAGGGAAAAAGAGTCATAGCGTTAATCGCTTGCCCATACATTTGCCATATATGAACAGAATGTTATTATTCGAGAAGAAAAATATAGTAACGGTATTTCTTTCGATTTATATTAAAATACAAAACTTCTGGATTACTTTAAACTTAACCAACGTGATAGTAATGCTCAAAAGTATAACAAAATCTCTTGAATGGAAACAGAGAATTTGTAAAGAAAAAGTCTTGGGAAGAATATATTCAGTCAATCCAAATCATTTAGAGTTATTTAACCTTAGATTATTATTTCTTACAGTACAAGGAGCAACTTCTTTTGAAATTTTGAGAACAGTTAATAGAGTTGTTCATGAATCTTTTACATTTGTTTGTTTGGCATTAGGACTTGTAGAAGATGATAGTCATTGTCATCCTGTACATCCGGATATGTTTATAGAAATATTAAAACAATGTTATTTATCCAAGGATATAATTTAACTGACTTTTAAGGGTTATTAGATATACAAGATGAAATTTCTACTGAATAAGTTAATGATATAAATTTTGAAGAACATATTAATATAGGAGAACAGAATTATGCTAAATTAAATGTAAATAAAAAACTTGTAGTTGATTATGTACTTGATGTCCTAAAGGATTCTTCTTTTAATGGTTCTAAATGCATATATACGGATGGTTGTGGAGGATCTGGAAAAACATTTTTGTACTCTACGCTATGGCATTTATTAAGAAGTAAACGAATAAATGATATAATAACGATTTTGTCACTCGGTTTTCAAATTAATTATGTGTTGATCGATAACTTTAACAAATAATTAAAAGAATAAATGTTTGCAAAATGACATTTACAGGTATAGCTGCGACTTTGCTTCCTAACGGAAAAACTGTTCATAAAGTTTTAGGCTTTAAAATATGCTTTAGATATGATGGATTATCTATTATGGGAAGGTTCTCATTGCGGGACACAAAAGAATTGATTTTCTTTTATGTCATTTTTTAAAAGCTATATATGTGTAGAATATGGGGATTAAACGATTTTTTGATCTGAAGAATATTTTCGTTTGTATAGTGTCTTGAACTCATCGGCGTCCCGAGCACTAGGTAACAAATGTCAGGCAAATTGAATCGATTCTTTGAAATTATGCAAATCTGGCCTCAGAATCAAAAGCAGCGACTCTAAAAACCTATATACTATATTTATCACATACGCAAATTGAACAAAAGATTTCTAAGAATACAATTATTACACAATAATTATTTTTAAGAAGTATCCTCCATTTTGCCATTTTTAGGGTTTCGTGGCCAAGGGCCAAAACCCTTATGGCGAGACTTCGGTGTTCGTCTCGACTTTTTAAGTCTTAAGTCTTATGTATTAAGTTTTAAGTCTTATGTCTTTGGTATAAAGAAGGTCCTAAGTCTTACGTATTAACAACTGTTGCTATGTTAATGTTTGTCATAATAGCCGTTGCCATGACAACCGTTGCTATATTAATGTTTGCCATAACAACCGTTGCCATGGCAACCATTACTATGGTAAAGGTTGTTTTTTTATTCATTCATTAAAACTTTTTAACTATTTTATAGGTATAACCTATTCTTCAGGATGTCATGTTTATAAAAATTGTTGAGTTTCTGTTTTAGACACACAATTCCTTGTCGGAGTTGTGAAATCGAATTCAAATCAAGTTTGATTTGAATTCGATTGAACTTGATTAGAGGCAGAATTTTGCTAATAATTTATGAAATTTGATGAAATAATTTTCCTCCTTGATAAAGAAAGCTATTTTTTAATTGTTGGTTAAGTTGCACAAAATAGAGAAAAAATCTTATATTTGAGTCATTCCATTATATTTCGACTAAAGTCGTTGCCGACTAATTTTAAAAAATTGTAATATTTTGCAGAAATGATTTTAAAGATATTAGGATTACTGAGCAAAACGAATTTTTTAAATATTTTTTATGTTTATTGTAAAATCAGAATTAATTAACTTTAAACTTTTTACTATTTTTGTCAGGTTAATACATGTGTTTTTTAAATGACGAAGTTAGCTCTTCTTGTTTAATCGTTTTTAACCAACTTCAGTTTAAAAAAAATTACATGTATTAACCTGACAAAAATAGTAAAAAGTTTAAAGTTAATTAATTCTGAACATAGCTTCGGGACTAAAGAAAATCTTTTTCTAGTGAGTGTATCTAGTGATCAATTAATTATTGCCCAATTTTCGTAATTTTTCATTTTTCTGGACAGAAGATATTTACATTTTAAAATCGTGAAAATAAGCAAAGTGCCAGTTTTAATTGCTCATGTTTTAACATTTATGAAGAAAAAAGGAAGAAAGTGTTAAGAAAAAGTAATAGTTAATCACAGGTACTTTATATTTCATAAGGTTTTATTCAATTTAATGATTTCTATTTCTCACATTTAGTGAATGAAATTTGCAAAAATAGGTTATTTACCAGGTGAACTTTAAAATAATTTTTTATTTAATATTTCTGATTAAGAATTGTTTCTACCAATTTATAATAATAAAATAATTCATTCTTAATAAAATCTAAAAAATTTTTTACGTTTTTATAATAAATTATGTGTTTTCTTTAATATTTTCTAATACCCAGGTGCGAATTTAGGTTGGCCGCCAGAGTTTGAAGGTTGGCCCACGGTTGGCCTAACTTTGGCAAGCGAAGTTTTGGTTGCCAGAGTTTGCCCAACTTTGGCAAGTACTAGTGCCCACAGTTGGCCCGACTTTGCAAGCCAACCATTACATGCAGAGTATAACCAACCGTCGGGCCAACTTTGGCGACAAAGGTCGGCACAACTATGGGGAACGTATCTCATATGACTTACAAATTTAGGTTGGCCAAACTCTGGGCCACAGTTGGCCCGACGGTTGGCAAAACTCTGTAAAACGCAGTTTAAATAACTCAAACTTTATGGTTGGCCAAACTCTGGGCCACGGTTGGCCCGACGGTTGGCAAAACTCTGTAAAACGCAGTTTAAATAACTCAAACTTTATGGTTGGCCAAACTCTGGGCCATGGTTGGCCCGACGGTTGGCAAAACTTTGTGAAAAACAGATTTAATGACTTAAACTTTCTCGGTTGGCCTAACTCTGGGCCACGGTTGGCCCGACGGTTGGCAAAACTTTGTGAAAAACAGTTTAAATGACTTAAACTTTTTCGGTTGGCCAAACTCTGGGCCACGGTTGGCCCGACGGTTGGCAAAACTTTGTGAAAAACAGTTTAAATGACTTAAACTTTGTCGGTTGGCCTAACTCTGGGCCACGGTTGGCCCGACTGTTGCAGCTTTAATATACATTTAACGGTATGGACTCCCATGTGAGCGTAGCGTAGTGGTCAGTGTATAAGTCTTCGGCGCGTTAAGTTAGGGGTTCGATCCCAGCGAGCGTTAGATATTTTCGAAAATATATGTATGAGATTGTGTTTAATAATAATAGGGAAAAGTTATATTTGATGTTCCCGCTAATAATAACGTGTTAATTGTTTAAATAATTTAGTTTTTTAATAATTTTTTACCTCTGGCTGTTAAAGTTGGCCAAACTTACGCATTTAAAGTTGTGCCAACTTTGGCGTCAGTCTTTGGACCAACCATTGAAATGTATAGTTGGCACAACATATGCATTTTAAGTTGGGCCAACTTCCTTATGACTTGTCGGGCCAACCATCGTCGCCATTAGACGGCCAACCGTTATCACCTGTATGGTTGGCCCAACCTCTGGCACGAGAAGTTGGACCGACCTTGTAAAAGTTGGCCCAACTATGGGCCAACCGAAAATTCGCACCTGGGTAGATGAAAATGTGACAGTTTTAACGACTTCATATACTTTAGATGCTTATTTTACAATAAATATAAAAAATATTTAAAAGATTCGTTTTGTTCGGTAATCTTAATATCTTAAAAATCATTCCTGCAAAATATTACAATTTTTTAAAATTAGTCGACAACGACTTTAGTGGAAATATAATGGAATGACTCATTTAAAAAAATAAAACATATAATTCCAACCCCCCCAAAAAAATAGATGTCTTAGGCCAATAAAAGAATTAACAAACTCCTCCTACTGTCAAAATGAATTTTCCTATTTATTGGTTAAGTTAAACAACATGGTGAAAAAAGTTATATTTGAAAAATAAAACACAATTCCAACCCTTAACATAAATAATGGATGTTTCAGTCCAATAAAAATAAAGTTGAAACTCCTCCTTCATAAAATAAGCTATTTTTTTATTTGTTGGTTATGTTACACAAAATAAAGAAAAAAATATTTTTTTAAAAATAAAACGTTTTCTATTTGTTAGTTAACTTACACAAAATGGAGATTACAACTTAATTTTTAAATTAAATAATTGATTACAAATTAACAAATAAATAAAAAATAGCTTTCTTTATGAAGGAGGAGTTTTAACTTTATTTTAATTGGTCTAAAATATCAATATTTTTTATGGCTTGGAATTATATGTTTTATTTTATAAATATAAATTTTTTTCTCTATTTTGTTTCACTCAACCAACAAATAGAAAAATTGATTTTGAAAGTAGGAGGTTTTTTTTGCTTTTTTATTGTCCAAAAGTGTCCATTTTTGTTTTGGGGGTTGGAATTATGTTTTATTTTTTAAATAAATATAATTTTTCTTTATCATTTTGTTTAACTGAGCCAACAAATTAGAAAATTCGATTTTGAAAAAAGGAGGATTTGTTTTGCTTTTTTATTGGCCAAAAGCGTCCATTTTCTTTTGGGGGTTGGAATTATATGGCGGATTCCATTTTAAATCAGGCAAATTCTCCACTTGACATCACGGAATGCTATGGAAATGAAATATGTTGTTTTTCACAAGCGATTAAGAGTGTTTTCCCGATTTGGAAAAAAAAATTTCCCTTGAAGTTATCAGTGCTTGAAAGTTATATACTTTTTTTTTAAATACTCAATATTTTTCTTCAAATCATCTATATAATTTTTGGCCTAATTAGTCTATTAAGCTTTTCTTGGAGAATTCTATTGTGTATTTTTGAAGTCTTTTATAATTCATAAGAATTTTTCAAAAATATTCATTATTAACAAAATGGCGACGATTTTTTTAAAAAACTATAAAGTCGTTTTTCTCAAAAACTCCACCTTTATATTTTTTTGCGGTTTTTTTACTAACATCGTCTTGCTATTAGCAATATAATATATAAAAATCAGATATAATAAAAACAATAAACAATCAAAATGAATTTCATTTACTGCAATATCAGAGTATATATTGCTGTTATTTTTAAAAGTTAATAATTAGGATTTTTTGCAATGGTTAAGGTTTGAAAAGTAAATACATACTTCGGTCGACAAGTTTGTCCAGATTATGAAGCTGTGCACAAGAAGAAAATTCACAATATTCCTAATAATGGATTTGTACAATTGCAAGAACTAGCTGTCCTAATGAAACCGTTTTTTCCAAATACAAATATTGAATGGGATGATTCTGTTTGTAAGAATTGTTATCGTAGATTTACTTCTAAATTTTGTGTTCCCTCGAATATTTCAATAGAAGATAACGATTTAATTAACGATGCATATGATCTCTGTGAATATTACGTAGAAGATTGTGAGGATGATTCTTATGTGCCCGATAGATCCGGTGAAGTAAAAGTGGTAAATAAAGAAATTGCGCAGTTAAAATTAAATTTATCACCCTTAAGGAATAAATTTAATCAATCTGAAAGTGAAAAAATGCTTATGTTAATAGAAAGCGAAAACAAATTATCGATTCATTTGCCGAAGCAACATCCAGTAAAATGTCTAAAATATATGACGTGCAGCTAACGAATAACAATTCGAACAACTTTTTTCTGGACAACTTTAAACTAGGTTTAGAGAATTGCCAAACAAAATCTGAAAAAATTCGCCTTCTTACATTGTTGCCTCAAAATCAACTTTCAAAAATTGAAATAATCTTGAAACTCTCTATAACAATATATATGGTAGATGAATCACGTAAATTAACCAAAAATAAAGGAATTTATTTTTCACCTGACCCATATAATGGTCATCCAATTTCTGAAAAGCAAATTAAACTTGTTCATGAATATTATTTAAATGATGACTAGGATTGTACTAGACAGAGTCCTAATAAAAATGACGTGATAAATATGTACGAAAATGGAGCAAGAGTGAAAAAAGTGAAACGTTTTTTGACGCGCAGTATTAAGGATATGTACAACATTTTAGTGGAAACAAACCCAATGGTAAAAATAGGGAAATCAAAATTTTATTCATTGCGATTAAAGTGGGTTATTATTGATTCTCCAAGAGAAGTATGTGTCTGCATTTATTGCGCAAATTATGAACTTTGTCTAATAACTCTCATGACGCTATTGAACGAAAAATCCTCGAATTTAAATCACCTTTCGCAAATGGTATTTTCATCTATTATGTGTTCTTCTGCTTCGAAAACATGTATTTTTGGAGAGTGTGAATTATGTCCAGGTTCTGAAAGTTTAACGATCGCGAAGCTAAACATCCCTGAAGACAAAGCATTTGAAGAGGTAACTTTTGCATTATGGAACAACAACGATTTGGAAAAAATAACAACTTCTGTGAACACGTTCTTAAAAGAGTTAAGGCACTGGTCAGCGAAAGCAAATACCCACAAATATGTAAAGAACATACAAAAAGAAGAAATAATAAGAGCAAAAGAAGAAACGAAAAATAATTATGGGAAAATTGTTATACATTGTGACTTTGCGGAGAATTAGAGACGAGTTTTGAATAATGAAATTCAGAGTTGTTATTGGAAAAGTGTTCAAATATCAATATTCACAGCTGTTTGCTATTGCGGTAATGAACCTCAAAGTTTTGCCCTTGTAAGTGACGATACTAAACATGATTCTGCCCATGCATTATTCGCAATAAATCACATTATTCAAAGTTTTAAAAATTCACGAATTGAATCGATACAAGAAATTACTTTGATCACTGACGGAGCACCTTCCCATTTCAAGAATCGGTATCAATTTCATGAATTTTCTAAATTAGAAGTTAACAAGAAATTGATCTTCTCTGCAACTGGGCACGGAAAAGGTATTGTTTTTGTATTAAATGTTATAGAAAAAGTTAAATTCAAAATGGCAGCTTCAAAATAATAAATTTAAATTTATGGTACATAAACTTTATTTTTACTTGACTGAGAAGAGGTTGAAAACTATTTCCACTCGGCTATCACTACAGTAGGAAAACGATTTATTTGATTCAAACAAACTTTGTTTAAATCAAAGTTAAAATATTTTAGCTATACAGTCAAAAAAATTTAAGTTTAATTCAAACATATTTTTTGGTTCATTTATAGAAATAATATACTTAATTCAAACATAATTTATGGTTGATTTTAAACTATTTATAATCAACTTTTTTGTTTAAATCAAACACATATTTTTTGTTTAAACTAAAATAGAAAATATGTTCGAATTAAATATAATTATTCAAACAAATAGTATTTTTGAATCAAAGCAGTAGATATTTTTTATATTAGGATTAAGCTTATAAACTAATTTCAATTAAACAAAATCACTTAAAATTATTTTTTAAATTGAATTGAATATAATGTTTTCTCATTGTAAAGCTTCTGTTTAAACGCAATTTAAGTTTATTATTTCGAGGACTCATTTAACAAAATTTTTCTTTTGAAGACTGATTAGCCCTAGGAACACTGTTTATCCATAAATTAATAAATAAATAAAATATTTCAATTTTGATCGCTAACAACATATTTCATTTCCAAAGTATTCCGTGATGTTAAGTGGAGAATCTGCCTGATTTGAAATGGAATCCGCCATATGTTTTATTTTTTAAATAATAAATATAACTTTTCTTCTCCATTTTGTTTAACTCAACCTACAAATATAAAAATTGATTTCGAAAGTAGGAGGAGTTGGTTTATTTTTTTATTGGTCTAAAATATCCATTATTCCTTTTGCGGGTTGGAATTATATGTTTTATTTTTCAAATATAACTTTTTTTCTCCATTTTGTGTAACTAACAAATAAAAAAATAGCTTTCTTTATGAAGGAGGAGTTTCAACTTTATTTTTATTGGTCTAAAATATCCATATTTTTTCTTTTGGGGGTTGGAATTATGTGTCATAAATTATAATATATTTATATAAAATTCATTTTAAAAAGTTTGTTTTCCTATTTCTTGTTTTGAATGTGATAAAACAGAACGGAGTACAGATGCTAGTCCCACCATCTGTCGTGACAAATGCGCGGCGATATATCAGAAGTATATTACACTATCGCTTTACACACACATACACATAAGTCTCACGATAGAACTGACATCTCCAACTTTAAATATTATTTATTTAATAACGAAATATCATCTTGCCCTAAATGTGTAAGAAATAAATGCTTTAATTGTTACTTTTGTCAAATTAAATAAAATTTTCTAATTTCTTCTTTTCTTTATTAACTAAATATGCTATTTAAAAAGCACTAAATCTGACAGGTAAGTACTACTTCACTTTATACACTAATTACACTTTAATTAATGATTAATTCAACTCAATTCTTACACAAATTAACTAAACTATTAACCCACTTTCATTAGCAATGCTTTATTTCATCAAATTTCATCAATTATTAGCAAAATTTTGCCTCTAATCAAGTTCAATCCAATTCAAACTTAATTTGAATTCGATTTCACCACTCCGATAGGGTTGCGCAGTGTGAAATGCTCACCGTTTTCCCTATTTGAAAAAACACTGTTTTTTAGATGCGCCATATTGACGACCATTTTTCATTTTTTTGAAAATAAAATATATGTTTCAAAAGTTCAAGGATGTATCTTAATTTAAAAAAATACTACATCGCTAAGTTAAAGTGGTTCCTCGCAAAAAATTGTCAAAGTTTAGGTTCATTTTAAACTCCCGCAATGAGATTCTTTCCTTAAGAAATACAATATATTCCAACGAACCTTTTGGTGGTAAAATTGTAATTCTAGGGTAAAATTTTCGACAAACTGTACCAATTAAAGAACGCGGTACTAGATCAGAAATAGTAAATTTATCAATAAAAATAGTAAACTATAGAAACATTACAAAAAATATATATTAACAGATAACACTGGTCGACACGGAAAATGATTCAAAGATCGGATAATGATATTCTCATAGGATTTTCATCGCTGAACACGAATATGACCTCCAAAAATGCCCATCACATCGAGATTGAAATTGAATTGTCAACTATAGTGGTCGTCCATAAAGCATATGATACATATTTTCGATTATCTAGACCCCCTCCCCCCCTCATGATGCTTATTCCATAGACAGTTAACATGGAGTGTAATATTTTGCTGACCTCCCCCTGCCCCCTAAAGTATCACATGCTTTACAGATGACCCCATTAGAATCAAATCGAAAAAGTTTTGAATCAGTCAAAAATTTTCATATAGCACAACTTTTTCATGTCCCCGCGCGCTCTACTTGTACTCATAGAGCGGTCCACTATGGCACTATTATACTAAATAATTTTATTTGCGATATATATTGTTATTTATCATTTTTGGGCTCGCTAATTAATACGAATTTTGAAACGACGATTTTGAATTTTTTAATTTTGACTTAAGATTCGTAATCATCGACTTTGAAAACCCCCCAAATACCAAGTTTTAGTCAAATTAATCAATTTTCAAAATTTATCACGGTGGTCCTAAGCACACTTTAACCCAAAAGTTCCTTCACTTTAAAATTTTTTCCATATCTTGAATCTGGACACTTTCCAATGTATTTTGTATAAAAATTCAAAATATTTCATCGAGCCGTTTTCGAGAAAATCGATTTTTGGGTTAAAAAAATTGAATTTTTTTTTATGAAAAACGTTGTGTAATATTAAGGTTAAAATATGTATAATTTAGTAAATTTATAATTAATTTAAAATATTTACTGTAAAACAAGTTTATTTTAATTTAAAACATTTTTTAAAAACATTTTTGAACAGAAGGAACAATAACACAAATCAATTGTTCGAAAAACATTAAATGTGCATACTGTTATATGTACATACGGCTTGTAAAAGCTTTTCTGAATAATTTGGATTATTTTCAGAAACTTTAATTTTTTCCCACATAATTTGAAAATCTTGATGCACGGCTTCGATCGCTTGCTCACTAAAGCGTCCTAAACCACATTGATTAATTTTGCAAAATTCTTCTACATGAAAAATTACTGCATGAATTTTTGGGGTAACATTGATACCCAAATCTATGTAGCTTCTTTTAAATGCAGCAATGTAATTTGAAAAATTTGAATTTAAATCATTTTCGAAACATGCATCGACAACATTTTTAAAATCTTCAAAAACTTTGACATACTTCAAAATTTCTAAATTTTTTGTTCTTCGCAGAAGATCTATTTTGCATAAGAGTTTTCTACAGGAATTTCCTTTAAATGCTGATCCATTGCGTGTTATCTCTCGTTGTACATAACATTCGTTTGCCCAAGTTAAAGCTTCTTCTTCATTTTTTTTAAACATACTTCCAAAAATTGTATTTACTGTGCCCAACATTAAATGCAATTCCGGTGGAGGAATAAGTTCCAGAAATGGTTTATCCACATCTGTGTTGAATAATGGAGGATTAATACAATTCTTGAAATGTTTCGCTTTTGATTTTAGTGAACCAGCTTCACGCCATTTGTTATAATTTTCCAGTGTATTATATACTGTTCGGATAACTCCACATGTATTTAGCTCATCTTTCTTTGCAAAGCACCAGGTGCAAGGATGATTACTGCTGTGGCACATTATTCCAGCCAAAATATTCGATAGTTTCAAGTCTGTTGCAAGCGTAACTTGAAATTTACTAATCCTCAATTCAGTCTATATTTGAGAAACATTGTTATAATTTTCTTGCGTACGAGGGGCCACAGCCAGTAAAAGAACTTTTTTACACCAGAATCTTTGAAGCGCTTGGGAGCTATACCGTCATCATACGTTGAACGTCTCGTTATTATTTCTTTATTTTCATTTGATTGGATTGATAAACATACTTTCAGGAATTCCCCCCCTCCATCAATTCCAATTTTTAAATGCGTATCTGATACTTGTCTTTAATTTTTTATATGATTAATAAAAACTAACAGATCTTTGCAATAAATTATTGTTTTTACATCTTGAGAAATTGTGTTTCCTTTAATATGTACCAAATTTAATTCTTTTAAGCTAAAATATTTATCGGCAGCATGATTTGTAGTCACAAGATTTTCTTTCAATCCTGGTTCAATAGCATTCCTTCTTTTTGTTGCAACACGTATTGCTGAAGCTGTTCCCTTTGTAACTCGGTTAGTTAGATTAAAATTTGTTTTAATAATGAGCATGTCGTGTACACTGAGTAGTGAAGCTTTTGCTGAATTTTCCTGCTTCTTTCCAATAGTTACACTTAAAGGTTTTCCGCCATGAGCTTGAGTAAATTTTAATTCTAAAGTTTTTGTCATTTCCTGTTTATCATAATTTTTCTTAATCACAGATGTAATCACCTGTTCCTGTATTTTTTGAGATGATTCCGACAGCAAATTACTTAAATTTTCTACTCGAGTAGATAAATTACATTTGTGTTGTACGCCTTTTGCTATTAAAGAAAAACAAATGCTGCAACGCTTTTCCTCAATTGGAATATTTCCACTGCCTAAAATAAAAACATGAACACAGTATAAAAAAGTTTAAGACTTAAAAATACATTTAATTTATTGCAATTAATATTATTTAACCTCGTTCAGTATATAGGTACACTTACTTGCAGGCGATTTATTTGAAATATTAGCTAATTGTTCACTCCCTCATTATTCCGTGGAAAGTATATAGATTGAGGTTTTCTGGATAGTTCACAAAGCCGACAAATACATTTTGACACATCTTGTGATCGCGTTTTTGGTGTAAGGAATTTCGATAAATCCGGAAATTTTAACTCTCTGTTCATTTCGTTTTTAAAATCGTACATATATCTTTTACACGAGCTGCATAAAGCTCCAGGTATTCTAATATCATCCACATACTCGAGAAACAATTTCTTAACTCGAAATTCTAGCACTTTTTTAATAGCAAACATTTGTTTCGTTCTTCCAAAACACAACAAGCACACTTTTAGACGATTTTCATCGTGCGTTGAAGCATGAACTTTTGACATTTGCAAGCAATTTATTTTATTACATATAAGGGTTATAAACAACATAAACAAACGAATAATTATTCTGTTCAAAAAGCAAAAAGCATAAAAAATTCTGCCATTTTTACTTAAAAATCGATTTTCTCAAAAACGGCTCGATGAAATATTTTGAATTTTTATTCAAAATACTTAGAAAAGTGTCCAGATTCATGATATGGAAAAAATTTTGAAGTGAAGGAACTTTTGGGTTAAAGTGTGCTTAGGACCACCGTGTTATATGTTGGCCATTTTAAAACCACCATAAAATTTTTTAATGACTACCTTACATTTAATCAGCAATATTCAGCGAGCACAAAAATGATAAATAACCATAAATAGCGCAAATAAAATTAATAAGTAATAGTGCCATAGTGTATCGCTCTATGAGTACAAGTAGAGCGCGTGCGCATATAAAAAAGTTATGCTATATGAAAATTGAACATGTGCTATTTATTACTGCACTATAGATTTAAATAAATTTTATATAATATTATTACAGAAATTATAGTATTAACGAAAAATGCTATAATATCAAGAAGAACCTTTCATACCTATACTTAAATCTGTTATAAATTTAATAGCATGTACTTGCAAATTAATAGAATATGCTATCAATTTCATAGCATGATGCTATAGTTTGAATAACACATAATTTTAAAAAGAATACATCATACTTTAGATTTTAATGAATTAAAATTTAATTTTATAGCATGATGCTATAGTTTGAATAACACATAATTTAAAAAAGAATACAACACATTTTAGATTTTGATGAATTAAAATTCAATTTTATAGCATAATTTTATAGTTTCAAACATAAAATATTATTCTTTTAAAAAAATATTTTGAGAAATAGACATATTTTGCTCTTTTACATCTTGTTACCCATTTCAAGATATACTTTTTTGTAATTCTACAATCTATATACAGTATATGGGCAGTTCCATACGAAAAGCAAATGTTGGATCACCGATTTTTCTTAAAGTTCGTAATTTTGTAGTACTGGGGGTACTAAATAACTGTGCCAAAAAGTTTTGCAAAAAAAATTTTTTTTGCAAGATATTTAGATATGAAAAATCGGAAACTGAAAAAATGACTTTTTTTGAGAATTTTTATTTCGAAAACTATTGATTCTACAAGAAAAAGTCATTTATTCAAAATTGTAGAGAAAATGTCAATTTTTTATAATATTAAAAAAAAATTAAGAAAAATTAATTTTTCAATAATTTGTTTAAACAATAATTTTTTATTGTTAAAAAGAAGTGAAGGACATCATGGAATATTCTAGAAAAATTATTTTCTCGAAATTTGAACCTTCCTTAATAAGTGGTTAAATTTTTAAAGAAGTGTTTTTTGGTGTTTTTGAGAAAAAAAATTTTGAAGTTTGCGCTACGAGTTTTTGTGCGTTGCGCTAACTAAGCAGCGCCTATATCAGTGTATTTTAAAAGATGATATGACCTTTACTGCTCGCCCCGAATACATTTATTAATCATATTCCTATATATTATTATTATAAACAGTTTAACAATATATTTTTAAACATTATTTTTCTTTATTAATGTAAAAAATCTTTTCCTTCACACTTTACCCAGGCTTAGGACTGGCAACATATATTTTATTTTAAATGCTGGCGTGTTTAAAAAATTTGTGTTTAATTATTGCAAAACACTTATGCATTAGAAACAATGTTTGAAAAAACAATTATTAGAAAAATGTTTTAATTTTTTTAAAAATTTTACATACATATTGCAAATAAATTATATAACTGTGAATACAATACCAAAAGAATTTCAATTAATTACATGATGTTTAATATTTGGGAATGGGTGTCGTCGAAATTAGAAACAAGTTTACATTTTATTTCTTTATTTGAAATTGGAACAAAAGAATGGAAACTTCTTGTACCGGTGATTGTTTTACAAGATTTAAATCGTTCAGATATTTCTAATTTTATATTTTGATGGTCTTCAATGGAACAAAAGTCAAACGTAATTGTGTCAAATTTATTTTCCACTAACTGAAAAAATGCTTTAGGAGATGTAATTGGTTCAGTATCTGGTCTTCTTAAACTTTCACGTCGTACAAATCTCTTCACTGTACCACCAAGTACCACTGTACGCACAAAAACTCGTAGCGCAAACTTCAAACATTTTTTTCTCAAAAACACCAAAAAACACTTCTTTAAAAATTTAACCACTTATTAAGGAAGGTTCAAATTTTGAGAAAATAATTTTTCTAGAATATTCCATGATGTCCTTCACTTTTTTTTAACAATAAAAAATTATTGTTTAAACAAATTATTGAAAAATTAATTTTTCTTAAATTTTTTTTAATATTATAAAAAATTGACATTTTCTCTACAATTTTGAATAAATGACTTTTTTTTTGTAGAATCAATAGTTTTCGAAATAAAAGTTCTCAAAAAAGTCATTTTTTTCAGTTTCCGATTTTTCATATCTAAATATCTTGCAAAAAAAATTTTTTTTGCAAAACTGTTTGGCACAGTTATTTAGTACCCCAAGTACTACAAAATTACGAACTTTAAGAAAAATCGGTGATCCAACATTTGCTTTTCGTATGGAACTGCCCATATACAATTTGAGATATAACTTATAAGTTTACAACTCAACTTAAAATTAAATTTTATTGTAACATATACTTAACATACTATTTAACATTATACATACATACATTATACATATGGGTGATTCTTCTGAATGTGACACTTTTAAATTTCAGTTTTGCAATTTATTTTTTTCTTCAATTACATGGTTTTTTCCATTAAAACTACTTAATTTCATACTCAAGAGTAAGATTTTTAGGTTGCGCAAAATTAATTCTTAAAAATATTAAAGTTTTTCTCCTTTGAAAAATATTATTGTTGCTCCATTAAATTAATTTTATTTAGTTGGCGAGCTTTACTATTAAAAATCCACGCTAATATCGTTCACGACATCGAAAATAAAATTACACTGCTTAAAAATTAATAATTTGCATATTTTAATACCAAATATATTCAATTCGATTAAAATATAAATTTATTTAAAGTATTTCATTTAATGGTAATTTGGGTTAATTTTTTCAAAACAATGCATGTAAATGCTAAAAACAAAACAAAAACTAGCATATTTCAAGGAAAAGGCTTCGGATATGAAAAATAAATTTTCTTTCACATTTATAAACATTAGGGCGCAATTAAAATATGCTTTTTAGTAAAATATACAAATCTTACACCCTCATTTTATATTACCATCGAAATATTCTGTTAAATTTACTTCTACTTTCAGTTATTTATTAAAAAGGAAGGCTTCGGAGATGAAATGAATTTTTACTCGGAGAAAAATGTAAATTTCGATTATTTATAACAGCAATAATTTTTCTCCTTTTTATAGATAAAATATAGGAAAATTAAAGGTTAGCTTCTCAGCTTTATTTTAATGTGCATTAAAATTTTGTTTAAGACATTTTTAATGTATAAAATATCAGTAATCATTGTAAAGTATTTGTAACCTTAAACTGAAGACAAAGTTTGAATATTTTTATCAAAAATAAAAGTGAGGTCTACAAATTTTTCAAATACAGATAATGATAGAAAAAACATTGTACTTTCTGACAATATTTTCAAAAAATTTCTGAGAATTTGAAAAAACCATAAAAATTTAGTTTTATAATAGAAGTCTTATTGGAGACATGTTGAAAAGGCTTCGGAGATGAAAGTAATTTAGTTATTACATAAATTAAGTTGAATAAAATTATTTAATTTTCTTTTTAAAATGATAAATTAGTGATAAATTTTCACTATGGGAATTGATAATAATTATTAAATAGTAGATTTTGTAAAATTAATCGAGACATCAAAAATGTCACTTTCGGAAAAATCACTCATATCATAATACATTTAAATGATGTTGATTTGAATTTTCTTATATACAAAAGTGATGAAACTATCACCGCTTGTGAGAGAAAAAATTAATATTTTAAGTGTGTATAGTGTATATTTAGTAACCAATCACAAAACAAAGATATATTCCCGGAAAAATTTAAATTTCAAATTCCTCTTTCAAGTATTTCCAAAACATTAACATAAATTTTTTAAAATTAATTATTTTGAATATGACAATACTTAATACTTTTAACTCAAATAAGTATGACTACAATTTAACATTTAAAAAAAATTTAATTTATTATTTAAAAATTTTTGTTTTTTAAATGTACTTTGATAAAGTTAATTACATATATTTAAAATGTATTGCAGTTAAAAAGTTATGGAGATTTTATGAAAATAAAAAAATTAGATAGTTTATTGCAATTAGAGTAAGGTTTTTATTTTCCATCAACATAACATCAATTTAAAAATTTAAAAACCGACGTTGGTATAGGAATTAGAGACCCTAGAAACCCTAATGTATTAATTTTCATGAGTTTATCTTTAAACTTTTAAAATATGTTCGCACAGACTGAATCCACCTCTTTCCATTTTCAAAATATGACATCAAATTTGTAATCAGAGACCTAATCAGAGAGCTAAAACTCGTCCTCTCTATTGAAGCCACCATTTTTAATTTTTAAAATCTGACATCAGACTCGTCATCAGCGACACCGAAAAACCCCGAGTAACGAAATTGTCATAAATTTGATCGATTTTTAAAAAAACTTGTCCGCCATTTTCGATCTACCATTTTAAAATTTTGATATTTGACATTGTATTCGAATTGATCAATTCAAGAATTTCTTGATGTGTGATTTTAGTAACTTTAGCACTTAACTTAATTTTGCTATTTGCATGTTTGCTGCAAATATTGAACAGTATACTAAAAATGGCAACGTAGTTTCGTTCACTAAATGTGGTGTAGAATTTTCATTTTTAATTCAATCAAGGTCCACAAGGTCTCAAAAGTTTCTCAATGAAATAAGCTATCAATAAAAAATTTAAAACCTAAATATTTTCTACTGTTTGTTGTGGAAAAATTTATTAAAAGTTAGTCAAGTGTCTAAAAATCATCAAAATTTTTATGAAATTTGATCTTAAATTGACTAGCTTAATTTACAAATATGTTTACAGAATTTTGAAAAATTAAGTTATATAATTTTCAGAAAAATTATTGCGAGAAAAAATTGTAATCTTTAATTCGAATTATATTAATAGTATAGTAGTGCAGTACTGCATTTTGTTGAAAAATAATTAAAGAATCAAAAATTTATTTTCCATATTTTTGGATAAAATAGTGTTAAAATTGAATAAAAATAACAAATGTTACTTAAATTTTGAGAGACAGCTTAAATATAAATTATAATTTTTGGTGTAACAAATAAATATTTACAATTTTACTTACAGCAGTGACTTCAGAATTATTGTTGCTTCTGCAGTAGATACTTCAAAATAATTTTTTTCAGTCAAATTATAAAAATTAAAAGAAACAATTTTTTTATTCAGCGTACACAAGACTAAAAAATTTAAACAATAATTTATCAATAATTATATAATACTTACGAGATATGAAAGATATCCACAAATAAAATTATTTTAATCTTGTTCACTGAACATTCACTTTATATATAAAACTATTCGACGATTTGGTGAAACACTTGTTACTTTTAAAGAAACAATTTGCTTTTTTTTATTGAAATCCTGACTCGGAGTGAACGTTTATCTCATCTTTTTTAATTATTTATCGACCGAGTGATAGCATCATTACTATATAGATAATATTAGTTCTTGTTCAACTGTAGTGTTACGTCCGTAGCTTCTGGTTACTTTACCTAATTTTAATATAATATTTATGCATGTATTTTCTTATTGTATTCTACTTATATTATATTATTATTGTTTTTTATGTATTTTATATTTTTGTATTCTGCATATTTTTAATATATAGCAATAGTTATTATATATCATAAAACAAATTACAAATTGTAACAAATATAAGAGAAAAGAGTAATATTTTAGTTCATGTAAAAAGAATAATGATACCGCAACAAAAACATGACCTTTCTAACAAATTTGGCAATCGAGTGAAGATAATATTAAAGAGAGAAGATTATGTAAACAAGCAACGAATAAAAATTCAAACAAGAGGAAAATCATCAGTCGCCCAAAGTCTAGCAGTTTTTTACACAATTCCCAAATCGAAGAGGAACAACAGTCGCCCGTTGCCGCCACTTACAAATATTGACATGTGCATGTTTCCTAGAAAGTAACCGCACAGTAAGCGGGAGGAAAATCATCAGTCGCCCAGAGCAGTTTTCTATACAATTCCTAAATCGAGGAGGACCCAACAGTCGACCGTTAATTCCACTTAAACCGATATCAACACGTGCCTGATTTCAAAGCATTACACTCATGAGGAACGTTTTATGTAAAAAGGGAGACAATTTCTGGTTAGATAAGAGAATAATTTTTTGGAAATCAATTAGTCCAGATCTACCTGCGAACAAGTGAACATCGTCCAGTATTATTATTTAAAAGTGATCTCCAAGTATTAATCGTCAAAGTATAACGTTAGAAGTGAACTATTTCCCCACGAATTAATTTTGAAATCACTTTTAAATCAACATCCAAGTATTACTTTTGAATATTATTTAAAAGTGATTTACAAATATTAATTTTGAAAATTATTTAAAGGTGAACTGCAAATAATAATTTTGAACATTATATAAAAGTGAACTCCAAATAATAATTTTGAACATTATTTAAAAGTGAACCGCAATTATTAATTTTAAACGTGCAACGATAAAGTGAACTATTTCCCCAAATATTAATTTTTGAAATCAGTATACGTCTGTTTTGAAATTACAAATTTTAAAAATTTCCAAACATAAACTTGGAAATAAATTCGAGTGTGCACAAAAGTCTAATATTGAAACAACGCATACCAAATTTCGAACCATCGAAATTTGCTCAAGAGGCGACAACCGCCTGGACAAGCAGATATTTTTCCGGAATACAAAACACTATCTCATTAGTGTAAACAACAGCAACCATTAAGGATAATAGTTGAGTGGCTCCTTTTTTGTCTAGTGCTCAAACTATTCAAGATCGGATTACAAGATTATCATCACACAACAAGTAATCATTATTCTTTAAGTAAGATTCATAATTTTGTACTCATTGTATTTTTGTCAATTCTTCTCTTTTTTGTTGGTTTCTAAATAAATTATTCTCTCATAACATTTAGTAGGCTCATTGACTTATCCTCATCCCAAATCAGATTCATTTATGAAACTAATTTAAAACAAGGAACGTTAGGTATATTTAAAAAGGTTTCTTGTTTTGACGTAACAGAAGACCTTTTAAATTTTGGTGCATCGGCCCGGGAATAGTATAAAGTCAATCAGCCATAATTTTAATAAAATTCGAAAATTTTAATGATTATCTTATAATTCACTAAAAATTTTAATAAATCAATGAGTATACTAATTGTTAAAAAAAGGTGAAATTTTTTTTAATAAATAATAATAAAAAATAATATCATCATACAATATTAAAAAAAATTAATGACATTTTATATTTTCATTTAAATTGGTACATTTTATTTTGATTGATAATATTATACAAGATTTAAGTGGCAAGATGCATTTATAAATATATTTTATATTGGTTTTAATGAATAGGGCCTATTTTTAAAAAAATCTCATAATTTGTAAAAATAATGTTTAATATCCGTTGATTTCATTTTCGAGAATTATTTTATAAAATTTTTTGAATTAAACTTAGAATTTGGATTTTTAAGTTGAGTTGCACATAAAAAAGGTTAGATTGACAGTTATGAAAATTTAATAAAGAAGCATGGAAATAATTTAGATAATACAAATTTCTTGATTGATATTTGTTAACAATGAGCTAATTTACTTGTATAAATAGATTATTAGGTAAACAAACCCAAATTAATAGATAAAAATTGATTTTAAAACTTAACTATAAAATGTCAAAAGTCACTACATTTTATTTACACTTTTTTAAAATGTATATAAATATTTAAAAATTTATTACTATTTAAGGTAAAGTATTTTTAATGTACTTTTATAATATGTGCTAACTTTTTAATTTTATAATATAGAAATTAAAAAAATTTTACCTTTATTATTGAGTGTTTCATGATTTTCAGTGATTTTAATCACTTATTTCTTCTCAGGAGGTTGACCAAAAAATCCAAATTTTGTCTTAATATTTAAGTTTGACCTTCTTTTCCATTCTAATAAATTTTGGTGATGGAGAACGAACTACTTTTTAGTTTAAATTTAGATCAAAAAATCTGCTGAATAAACGCATTTTTTTGGTTAAAATGCAGGTATTTTTATAACACTGAAATAATAAAGAATTTGCAAAAACAACAAAAATTAATATCGCTCAAGATAATGTAATAACTTGTTTAGTTTGTGGAAAAAGGGTCATTTTGCAATAAATTGTTTTCAACTTAATAAATTGATAGGAGCAAGATCAGAAAACACATTTTATCCGAGAAGTTTATATTTTTAAATTATGTAAAAGGAATAACCAATACGCATCAGTGTCGCAAACCTTTACAGACCACACATCAGGCAGGAGAGAGAAAAACGCATACCAACCCAGGTCCTGAGAGTCTAATAAAATCCCGTAGAAACTAGAGAGAAACATTTATACCAGACCCCTGTGCTACATGCCTTATCGAGTCCCGTCGAAGGTGGCCCGGTGACTTCACGCTGCATCTACCTGCACTAGACGAGTTTCGGCTCGTGTATTTTTCGTGCATAATGTGCCATTAGAAGATTTTGATATAAAAAGGGGAAGCATCATCGTTAGATCGGACAGTATCTATTTGAAACCCAACATTATAACATCTACAAGAAAGAGAGTATTTTTTTGGAAATCAATAAGTAAATACCGATTCGTAGTGCAATCCCAATATACAGTTTAGAAGTTAACTAAACTACATCCCAAGTATATTTTTGAGAGAATTTTCGGACAACAATTTATAAATACACTTTATTACGAAGTGTATATTCTGGTAATTTAAAAAAAGATAATTTAGAAATAAGTCCAAATTTAATATTGAAACAATTTATCAAATTTCAAAGCATTGAAATTTGTTTTGGAGGCGACAGTCTGGAAGAAAATTAAAATCCGTAAGAGTACAATACACTAAATCCCATTAGTGTAAACATAAGGCTGATATACAACCAGTAAGGCCACCAACCACAGGCTCCTTTGTGTCTACTATACCACTTCAGATTGAAAATCAAGATAACAATCACCAGATTCAACACCTACAATAATCGTTATTCCTAAAGTAAGATTTTTCATTTTTAAATATACTCATTGTATTTTGTATTATTGTCAATTCTTTTCTTTCTTGGTTGGTTTTTAAATAAAATATTTTCTCACAACATTTAGTAGGCTCATTGACTTATCCTCATCCCAAATTAGATTCAATTTCTGAAACTAATTTAAAACGAGAAACATTAGATTTATTTAAAAAGGTTTCTTGTTTTGACGTAACAACTTTATGAGTAACAGGAAAAAAATAATTAAGAATTTAAAAATCGACTATGTTGGATCTATTAGTAATATTAGTAATCTATTAGACTAAGAACATCAACATCCTATCAAATTTGTAGGTTCTAGACCATTTTCAATAGTAAATTGTAAAAAAATCGCAATGTACATCGCGCTGCGATTACACTATATCTTTGGCAAATTACGGACCATTTTCAGACTTATATTTTCATTTAGGGGAAATCCCAAACTTTCATTTGAAATTATTAAAGAGAAAATAAAAACTGTCGAACTTACATTCTGATTAACACCATTTTTACTATATGTATTGCTTGATACTACTAACTACTCTTTTTATTGTGACATTATTTTGAATAATTTGGTGGCTAAGGATTTTGTTTATAACTCAAAAATTAAGAATTAACAACTTGTTAATTATATTGATTTGAACAGAAACTCTTCAGTGTCACTAATCTAAAACTTAATTTTGCACTTACACTAGAGTAGTATTCCTAGCAAAGGATTATTTAATGAACTAATATTTTTAATTTTTAGTAAAGCATAGTGATTTATATCCACAATTATCATTAAAATCTGCATTCTTTATTTATAACGAAGCTAATTCATATAATCTAATTCATATTAGATCCCTCGTTACATATAAATATTATTAAAGGAACCAAACTTAATCAGTTTTTAAGAATAAATCGTATATTAAAATATTTTTTAAGAGACGGTACTTTACGTATGCACGGAGAAGCAAAAGTTTGCATTAACTATCCAGTAATAGAAGTACAACGATAAAATTTGACGACAAGTTTTTAATTTAATTGCCTTATTAGCAATTATTATTTTTGTGGTTTCAGAAGTAATGAATGATCCTTAATTAAATTTATGTTTCTCGGATCTTTTTATTTTTGTGTTTGGAGTTAATTTTTCTTCGTTTATTAAATAAATATCCAAAGAAGGATTGATTAGAAAAAGTCCTCTATTATCTTTTAAATTGAAAAACAATTTTAAATCTATGAAAAAATGGGGGACTAACTCTGCTGGGGCTCGAAACCCACGACCTATCAATTGCCGGTTGATTGCTCTTCCACTGAGCTACAGAGGTCCACATCCAACAAATTTTCATAGCTTTATCGATCCAGTAATCAAGATGGTTCGCATTCCTCTGCTACAAATTATTTAACTTTTATCCCAGAATTTTTCACGAAAAAATTGTCAACTCATTAGTAAGACCCTTCACTAAACGTGAAGCGGAAACCTACAATATCGACCAAGTTTTTATTAGCCCTGTTAAACTCTACACTGTTATATCTTTACACAAGTTAATTGTGTAAATAAAAATTATTATTTTTAAGTCTTACACAATTGAACTCTTCACCGTTAAACTCTACTCGCGCTGGTTTAAAAAAGTAAAATTATATTAATTAAATTCTTCACAGTTAAATAGCACACAGCTAAATTCTGCACACTTTTATTATATAAAAGGTGAATTAATTTCGTTAAATTCTCCACATTTAAATTAGACACTGTTAAATTCTACACATAATTATTTAATAAAGCGAAAACTTAATTTGTTAAATTCTACACAGTTTAATTACTCATCGTTAAAATCTGCCCGCGTTTAATATATTAAAAAAAATTAATTTTGTTAGATTATATACAGTTACATTAAACACCGTTAAACTCTACAAACATCTATTCAGTAAAAAAAATATATTTGGTTAAATTCTCCACATTTAAAATGAACACCGTTAAATCCTACACATAGAAATTAAAAAAGGAAATTAAATTTTAATAAATTTTCCAAATTTAAATTAAACACTGTTAAATTCTGCTACATGGGTAAGGCTTTATAGTAATATAATTACCAATATAAAAATTGTGTTTAAAGGTGAATAATTTAACTGCGTAGAATTTAATAATTATATTTTTCTATTATTAATTAAACACGTGTGCAGTTTAACCGTAAAGAGTTTAACTGTGTAAGGTTTAAAACTAATAACTTTTAATTATTCAATAAATATGTGCCGAGTTTGAACAGTGCTCAATTTAACTGTGTAGAATTTAGAAATTTAATTGTGGAGAGTTTAAACAATGCAGAATTTATCATTGCACAGTTTGTTGTGTAGAGTTTTAACAGAGTACAGTTTAAATGTGTAGTATTTGAACCGCCCTCTCCTAATATACCGATAATTTCTGAATCAATATAAGAGGCGTCAACTTCAAATCTCAAAGAAAAATCACTAAATTCTATTATTGTGGTCCCAATAGTACGAATTGCACCTTGTCAAGATATAATAGCGTTCTATTAAAGCGAACGATGGTATTGCTGTAGTTGAATTAGATTTATCGGTAAAGTAAATAAGAATATGTCAATGAACGGTTTTCTTTACGTTAAAATTCGCCGATCAGCGTAAAATTAACTCTGAAGTAAGCCTTAAAATGATAAAATCAAGAACTTGAGTGTTTGATAAAATTAACGATTTCATTAAATTTGTTTTTTATAAGAAAAAGTGTAATAAGTTTTTTGAAATGGATAATTTTATTAAAAAGATTGTTGGTAGAGTGGCAGTTAAGTTTTCTTTATTCTAAATGTTATAAGTGTTAACTTGCACCAACTCCGATTCCCGAGCAGAAACTAACAATTCTGAGAGTTGAAACTTAATAACTTACACAATAACACAGGCCTACAATATTTAGAGTTTTGTCAGACCCAGAAACGGGATAAGTTATTTCCGATGTAATTTATCACCCTGAATCCAAAACTGACAGCGAAATTGCTTTATCACGTCAGGATTCTGACATATTCTAACCTAAAAGAGTGAAAAAGGCCATTTTTGGCAACATTCGACTCTCAATAAAATCTACAACAATTTTTTTTATCATTGGAACTTGGGCTTAGGGGGTTAAGTATGCAAAAAATGCCCCCGCTTCTATGTTTCTCAAATTTGGCCAATATGTTACTATCCATATGACTATAACTTTCTGAAATTTTGAATTCAAAATTCGGTTTTTTGGGGGAGTTATGGAGGGGGAAAGCAAAATCAAAAAACTTATTTTTCTGGAAAACTACTTAACCGATTTTAATGAAATTTTAAGAGGTTGTAAATATAGATAAGACGATTTTAGAAAAAAAAATCCAAATTTTTTTTTCAAAAAAAATTTTAAAAAAAATTTTTATGTTTACAAAATATAATTTAATTCGAACACATGATAATTTTATAGAACAAAATGAAATTAATGAAACTCCCTTTGATAAAAAAAATTTATTAAAACACACTGGATATATAAGTAAGTCATTTTAATTTTATTGTTGTATTATCATTACTATTATTTTTATTGTTACTTATATTTATTAGGGGAGACTGGGGCGAAAAGTTAAACTGCCAAAACCGTTAAAATTCATTATCTTTCGAACGGGAATAGTTAGAGCATTGTAATTTTAATTATAGAAGGGTATTATCACCCTTAATAAATGTCCAGAGTTGTGTGCAATTCTGTTAATTTTTGTGGTGTCTATATTGAAAGTTTTTTTTCAACCTTCTTTTGAAAATTTGTTCGAAAAAGAAAATATCAACTTTTAAGTATATTTTTTGCATTTATCCTCACCGCGATATTTTTACTTCATTATTTGGGTCCCCTGAAGAGATACCTAAAAGTATTTGCTAAATATCTTTAGTCAGTTTTTTTATATTTGTTGTTAAAGCTAAAAACGCACCCTGGGGCGAAAAGTTAAATGTATTCTTACATGTATTTAAAATTATTTTTTTTTCGTTTTTTTGGGTTTATTTGTTTAAAAATTATTTATTTAACATTGGGCAAGTAGTCTGTCAAAAAAGAAGACCGTTCACATGAAATAAACAAAAAAAATTTTTTTTTTGAAATTTCAATTTTTTAACTTTACAACTATTCTAAAGCTTTTTTTAATTAAACAAAGATCTTTTATTTACTAAATTACTTGTTTACGTATACTTTAACTTATCTAATACTTATCACCTATCAGAAAATAGTTTTAGTAGGCTAAAAAGAGAATTTAACTTTTCGCCCCAGCATGGGGCGAAAAGTTAAAAAAAACAAAATTTTCAAAAAAGGACAAAACATGTATTTTATGCGAAAATATCAGGAACTTTTTTATTGAAAGTTGTAGAGGACAAGTTGCCCTACAATATTGATATACAAATATTTGCATCTAAGCGGATTATATTGCCAAAAAAAAATCATTTAAAAGCATCTTTAAAAGATATTGAGTTTTTAATAAATAAAAGAGAATTAATATATAAAAATTCATTGTAAAATTAAATGTATTGATTGGTCAAATATTAAATTGTAAAAGTTAAATAAGTTAAATAAATTGTTTAAATTTAAATTGTCTAAATTTTAACCTGTAGGTTGAAAAATAGGTCAAAATTCACCTAAATTTTGAGCGAGTTCAGGTCAGAGGGAGTTTTTCGACCATTTTTGCGGCGTAGATAAAAACTTCCCTTAAAATTAACCTAAATCTTGAGGGCAGAGTGAATTGTTCGTCAAAACTGCCCTTAAATTTCACTTAAATTTTGAGGGTAGAGCGATAAGTTTTTCTACCTTTGGAAGGGTGTAAGGTTAAATCTACCCTTAAAATTGACCTAAATTTTGAGGGCAATTTTGATTATGATCTATAAGGGGCCCCTATACTACTACCTGTACGTTAAATCTACCTTTAAAATTGACCTAAATTTTGAGGGCAATTTTGACTATAATCTATAAGGGCCTATACTACTAACTGTAGGTTAAATCTACCCTTAAAATTGACCTAAATTTTGAGGGCATAGGGAGTTGTTTGTCAATTTATTTGACCTGTAGGTTAAAACTGTAGGTTAAAATTGACCTGAATTTAGGTCAAATGTAATGATATATGAGCCTACCTTAACAGTGGGCCAACCTTAACTATGTTCCATCTATATAGGGGACCCCTAGAAATCCTGACTCTGCGGCGGCGAAATGTTTTTTTATAATATTTATTTTTATATTATATTTAAACCCTTCGAACAATAGGTCGGATACTCGAGAAAACCTTTCGCTTCTCTTTGTATATACATATATACACACATATCTGTCTTTTTCTTTCTAAATAAATTACATAAATTGGCCCCTGTTTATAACGCAGAAAATCTAACGCTATTGCTTTCTTCCTCTTTCCAAGATAAGTAACATTAGACTGTTTCTATTTACCTAATTTGCATATTTACTCAAATCATACAAGGATCCTCCTATATGAGAAATCTGCTATTTTATGACATGATAACGCTGGCTATTGGACAAGATACGATGATAACGCATGCTATTGGCTCAAATTCGATGAAAATACTTATAATTGGTTCTTACTAAGATGATAACGCTCGTCATTGGTTACAATTCAATGATAACGGTCGATATTAATTAAAAGTATCGGCGACAACGCCGATACCTATTGATGCATTTTGTTGAGAGTCGAACAAGTATAATTATATATTTTTTTAATTGAAATTACGAATTAATTTAAAGTTTTAAAATGTTAATTGAAGTAAGGAAAATAAATGTTAATTTAAAGTTAGTTAAAAAGTTAATTAAAAAATGTTTTTGTTTATTGATAAATTTTTATTTTAATGTAATTACGCGAAAAAACATCTTTGTGCGCGCGTAGAGATGATACGCCATTTTTGTTCCCTTCTTGGTAACGTTCGCCGTGCTGTCGGGTGGGATTTCTCTTTTTCAAAATATCTTGTGAATTAAAAAAGTTCTAAACTCACTCTAGTGAGTTCAAACAAAAGTCTATAGCCACTTTAATTTAAAAGATTTAGGGTCAGCCGGGGTAAATCCGAACGCTTTTAGTAAGTTTCAACAATAACATAAGTTTTTTCTTTTAAAAGACAATACTTCCGGTATTCTGGTGCATGAAGTTGTTGCTTTACTTCCATAGAACAATTTTATGGGGTAGCAAAAATTTTTGATAAATTACAATCGCAGGAAACTTAGCGTTCGTATTTACCCTAATACTTTGCAACTTTTCTAAAATACCGGGGTGAATACGAACGCCACTGTATTTCTGAAAAATCTCAGAGAAAATAAATTTAAAGTATTGCAATTGTTAAACTTATATAAAAACTCAAAAAATACGATAATAAACCTATTATGTAATAATGCATCATATATAAATACAAAAATCAAACAGGTTAAAAATTAAAATGCATTACACAATTAACACCTTCAATAACTTTATCAAATCATAACGGATTTTTGCAAAACTTGGTACAGAAAGTATTTTGGAGTGATTGAATGTACATACAAAAATAAAAGTCAAAGTTTTTAAATTCAAAATGGCGGATTCAATATGGCAGACTTTCCTAAAACTTATTTTTAAAAATGATCAAATTTGTTTGAATCTTGACACTTGGGGGTTTTCGTGGTCGCTGAATACGAATTTGAAGTCAGATTTTTAAACTTCAAAATGGCAGATCCAATATGGCGGACGAAAATTAAAAAATTCATTGGATTCGCTCGAAAATCGTTACTTGGGGGTTTTCGGGGTCGCTGATGACGAATTGGGCATCAGAGCGTCATCGTTCAGAATGGCGGGTACAATATGATACACAAATTTCATAAAAGTTCCTCCAGTTTTAGAAATTTTAATCCGATTCTTTTAATTTTCATGTGATTTTTTAAATTTTGAGAAACTGACTTCAAATTCGTAATCAGCAACCCTTAAAACCCCCGAGTAACGATTTTCGAGCGAATCCAATGAATTTTTTAATTTTCGTCCGCCATATTGGATCTGCTATTTGAATTTTAAAAAACTAACTGTAAATTCGCAATCAGCGACCCCAAAAACCCCAGAATTCTAAATTTTATTAAGATCCTGAAAAACTTTTTTCAACAAACCATTTGGCAAAAAAAGTGGAACACTCCTTCGAGAGAACGGAGATTAAGTTTCAGCTTATTAATTACTAACGAGGATACATATAGAAAGGAAAAATTTTTTCTATGTACTTTTATAATGTTAAAATAATAGTGTAATCAAATAAAAACAATTTTGTGTAGCTCTGATATAAGAAAAATTATTGAAAATACCATTCGGATTTACCCCGGTTTTCCAATTTTCCGGGGTAAATACGAACGGTCTGATATTATTAATAAAAGTTAACACAAAGCAAAAATCAAAAATAGTTTCTGTTCTAGTATTCATAAAAAACAATTATAAATAATAATATGAATTTTTAGGTTCTTTTTCTTCAAATACGAGACAAAGTACTGAAAGAGTGTCATCTTTGATTTTCAATCATTTTTGAAATACTTTTTTTAGATGTTATTTCTTGTCCCCAGTTTTGTGCGTCATAAAATCACAGAATCGTAATGGTCAAGCCTTCACATATTTCATAATAAAAAAAAATTTCAGTAAATATTGTGTAGTCGTATTATTTCAGTGACTACAAATGACAGAAGTGCAAAACTGGTTGAAAATTGCTAATAATTTATTTAACAAACCGTATATATTTTGCGTCATGGTGAAGTCTTTTGGTTGTCTTTTATTGAATTTGTGGTTTACAAGTGTACAAGTAAAATAACTTTTATGATTGTGTCCAGATAAAATGAAAAAATTAACGTTTCCTAAACTGTTATAATTATGGTAATTTGAACATTAATTACTTTATAAAATTTCAGAAATTACACAGGCCGACAATATTTACTTTCCAAGAATCAGACAATACTTTTCCGAAAGATTTCGACGTGTTGAATTCAAATCCGGCCTCAAAATAAACCCTGCACGTCAGGATTTCGAAATATTTTAACCTAAAGGTGCAAAAAACTTGTTTTTAGTTATATTTGATGTCATGTAACATGAACAGATAATTCTTTTTTCTTAAATATTAATCTTGCGACTAAAAGTTCTACTCTTCTCCATAAATATCCAATTTGAAAAGTTAAAAAATCATCATTTTTGTCTGATTAATCGTTCATTGAATTTACTGAGTTTGTCGAATTCTTTGAAGAACTGAGTAGAAAGAAAGAAACTTTGATAATAAAGCAGAATTTAACTACAAGCATCTAAATTTTAAATAGTTTTGAGCATTTTCAATATAACTAAATACGAATTCGATATCAGATTGACAGGTTTAAAAATATCATTTTTTAGGAAAATACAATCAATTTTAAATAAATCGTTTGCCATATTGTATACGCCATTTTGAATTTTGTGAATCTGATATTGAATTCGCATTCAGTTATATCAAAAATCCTCAGAACTATTTAAAATTTAGATATGTGTAGTTAAATGCTGCTTTATTATAAAAGTTTCTTTATTTCTACTCAGTTTTTCGAAGAACTCGACAAACTCAGTAAATACAATGAACGATTACTCAGACAAAAAGGATGATTTTTTAAATTTTCAAAATGGACATTAACCCATTAACGCCCAACTCGTGAAAATTTTTTGCTCATTTTCAAGATACGTAATTATAAATAAAACGGTTGACAATTTAAACCAAAGGTACATTTTATAAAGGTTTTGGATGTGCTCTTTCCGATTCCGGTGTCAAAAATAAATTTCGTCCAAGCCAAAATTAAATATGCCGGTTTTAATGTCAAAAAACACAAAAATTCATTTTTTCAAGTTTCACATTTTTTTTCACCTCGAAAAAGTGTAAGAATAAAATTCAATTTTCAACCATCGGTGCATAAAAATTATACACTTTCAAGAAACGTAAAGTAAAATTAAAAATTTCAAGATGGAGGACCAATATGGCGTCAAATCTAAAGTAAAATTTGAAAATTTTTGGCAAAATTTGTCAAATTGCCCAAAAGTCAATGGATTCGCCTAAAATTTGTTACTCGGGGGTTTTTAGGGTCGCTGATTACGAATATAAACTTCATTTTCAAAAATTCAAAATGGCGGATCCAAAATGGCTGACAAGTTTTACAAAAATTTATCGAATATACTTGAAACTTGTTACTCGGGGGTTTTCGGGGTCGCTGATGACGAATATAAACTTCATTTTCAAAAATTAAAAATGGCGGATTTAATATGGCGGACGAATTTTACAAAAATTTGTCGAATTTACTTGAAACTTGTTACTCGGGGGTTTTCGGGGTCGCTGTTTACGAATATAAATTTTATTTTTAAACATTCCGAATACCGGATTTAATATGGCGGACAAGAATCTTTAAATTTCATTCTATTGACTTAAATTTTGTTGCTAAGGGGTTTTTAAAGATAATTTTGAATCTCTTGGCGGACAGCAAAATTGAAAAACTTATTTAATTTGTTCTCGGTATTGTTTATGCACAGCCATATGTATGTGAGAGACTATACTATACTCGTATGACAAAACAGACAATATCATTTTTTTCAGTGTAATTAGAAAGGAAGCAAGTTGATATATAGAGTAGGTGATACGTATATGCATATTCTGCAATTGCCATTGGTGGTCCACGGTTGCATTTGAAGTATAATAGGAATATTATTTTTTACATACGTTATGTTTCTCTGGTCCTTTAAAATAACATAAATTATTTATTTTTTAATTTTATCCTAAGAGAGGCAACTTTTTCATACAACACGATATTGTCATTTTTTTGTACAGTTGTTGCATTCGGTTATTGATTTTTAACGAGTATAGTATAGTAAGAATGTATAGCTGAAACAGCAATACTATATTGCTGTTCTTAAAATACAGTATTGGTGTTCTTCACATACATATTACTGTCTCTCACATACATATGGCTGTGCATAAACAATACCGAGAACAAATTAAATGAGTTTTTCAATTTTGCTGTCCGCCAAGACATTCAAAATTATCTTTAAAAACCCCTTAGCAACAAAATTTAAGTCAATAGAATGAAATTTAAAGATTCTTGTCCGCCATATTAAATCCGGCATTCTGAATGTTTAAAAATAAAATTTATATTCGTAAACAGCGACCCCGAAAACCCCCGAGTAACAAGTTTCAAGTGAATTCGATAAATTTTTGTAAAATTCATCCGCCATATTAAATCCGCCATTTTTAATTTTTGAAAATGAAGTTTATATTCGTCATCAGCGACCCCAAAAACCCCCAAGTAACAAGTTTCAAGTAAATTTGAACAATTTTAAAAAATAAGTCCGCCATATTAATTCCGCCATTTTGAATTTTGAAAATCTGAAATCAGATTCGTAGTCAGCGACCCCGAAAACCCCCGAGTAACAAGTATCAAGTGAATTCGATAAATTTTTGTAAAACTCGTCAGCCATTTTGGATCCGCCATTTTGAATTTTTGAAAATGAAGTTTATATTCGTAATCAGCGATCCTAAAAACCCCCGAGTAACAAATTTTAGGCGAATCCATTGACTTTTGGGCAATTTGACAAATTTTGCCAAAAATTTTCAAATTTTACTTTAGATTTGACGCCATATTGGTCCGCCATCTTGAAATTTTTAATTTTACTTTACGTTTCTTGAAAGTGTATAATTTTTATGAACCGATGGTTGAAAATTGAATTTTATTCTTACACTTTTTCGAGGTGAAAAAAAATGTCAAACTTAAAAAAATGAATTTTTTTTGTGTTTTTTGACATTAAAACCGCCATATTTAATTTTGGTTTGGACGAAATTAATTTTTGACACCAGTATCGGAAAGAGCATATCCAAAACCTTTAGAAAATGTACCTTTGGTTTAAATTGTCAACCGTTTTATTTATAATTACGTATCTTGAAAATGAGCAAAAAATTTTCACGAGTTGGGCGTTAATGGGTTAAAGGGGAAGAGTAGCACTTTTAAGCTCAATATTGGCATTTTAGACAAAAAATCCTCTCTTGATGTCACATGACATTAAATATAACTAACTATAAGCAGGTTTTTTGCACTTTTAGGTTAATCTAATCTAATCAATTACCGATATCAAGCTGGATATTCCCAAAAGGGAAAGTTGGCACTTAGATTAGAGAACCCATTGTACCAAGCTTCAGCTTTCTCGTTTACAACAACGCATTAGAGTCCTGTTCTTCTCCAGAAGTCCAGTATTTCCTCTATAGATAGGTTGCTCACCTGCATAGGGTCTATAATTGCTTGACCCCAGCTAGAAAGTCTGATAGTAGCTAATGCCGGGCATCCAGATAATATGTGAGACGACGTCTCGTCACTCGTCTTACACAGTCTACACATTTACTGAACCTAACTCGCTTAGGCATTCCCAGAAAAGCTTCGTTTCTATTGTAAGATTCTTTAGAGCCCCTAGGGCTGTCTGACTATCCTGCCTGGCCTTATCATACTCTGCTTCGAGAGCCCTTTCGCGAAGCATGCTGTCGATCCATTTAATTAATGGCTCGGGCACGCCTCGCTTTCTGGCTGCCCTGCAGATAGCTTCGCTAGAGGTGTTAGAGAAGGCACCTTCAATATCAAGAAAGGTATTCACCGCATAACCCCCCCTGCTAATTTGCTCCTCTATTCTACCTACTGCAGAGTGGAGGGCTGATTCTAGTGAGAAACCTGCTCTATACGCATGTTGTCCCGAGTGCAAGGGATAATCCCTCAGACATTCTTGTCTGATAAAATTATCCACTAGTTTTTCTAAGGCCTTTAATATTAAGGAGGTTAGACTAATACCACCCTTGTCCTTTTCCAGGATTTAGGTGTATAACTAAGAGCAATACACGCTCTTAAAATTTTACACAGGGGTAATCTAATACAATCCAATCCTCTTTGTAAAAGGACTGGATATACACCGCCCTCTCTGAGGCTTTAAACGTTTTGAAAGAGCCTATTGCTCCTTAAAGTCCGGGAAGTTAGCTTCCATCAGATACTTTAAGCAGTCTTTTTTATCCTGAGCATATTGCCAATTAGATAAGTTAATGGTACATAGTTTTGACGAAGGGTCTTTAGCCAGAACTTTATGGAGTTTTGATGCTTCTGGTACTCTTTCGATTCCTTCGCAAAAACTCCTCCAGCTAACACCCCTTGCTTTATTTACCTCTTTCTGATAAGAATTACGAGCTGCATTGTAATCATCTCATGCTTGCTGATTCTTACGTTTCTTGTCTTTTTTAAAAAGCTTTCTTACTGTTTGCCTGTGTCCCTCCAAACAGGAGCTCCACCACCTATTACTCCTGTTGGGGTCTACTCTTTTGTCTACACAGTTTCTCTTAAACGAGCTGACAACCAAGTCTCGCAGATATTCCGCTGTGAGTTCTAACTCTTTGTGCGTTCCGTATGAAATGGGAAATTGACCCATGGAGGCCTTGAGATCCTCAGTAAATGAGTTCCAATTAGTACTCCTAGGGTCACGTTTCCACTCATGTTCTCGATCTTTCGATTCCAGTCTGAATGTGATAAGTATATGGTCCGAGAGATAATCTTCATCAGACACTCTCCAGTCCCTTACACCACCCCACACAGACCTGAAGCAGATCGTAATATCCAACACTTCTCTCTTGTTAACAGTAACGAAGGTTGGCTCGTTACCCTGATTTAAAATTTCTAAATCTGTATCTACCAGAAAATCTAGTAGATTTCTGCCTCTGTCGTTAATGTCGGTGCTACCGCAAACTACGTAGTGAGCATTGGCATCACAACCTGTTATCAAAGGGAGACTCTGGTGTTGACAATACTCCACCAACTTTTCCATCTCTCTTGGTGGCGCAGGTTCTCCCTCCGAACCCGGGAAATAAGCGGAAGCTACTACAACCTCCCTCTTATTTCCGTTCGTCTCTGAGTACTTAGCCTTCACGACAGCTAAGTCTCTTGTTGTCAATTCCAACAAAGGGAAAGCGTCTAGACCTTTATAGATCAGACATGCCCTTCGAATCGATTCATGTTGTGAGCAAACTAGCTCTCTGGATCCATTTAGACTTCTGATTCTCCCCTTGAAGACCCAAGGTTCTTGAACAAAGGCTAAAGCTGTCTGCATCCTTGTCAAGTTCTTGGATAAAATCGCCGAAGCGGCTTTACAATGGTGCAAATTGATCTGGAAACACTGGATCCCGGAAGAAGACCATTTTAAAGGCTGATTCACGGTCTTCTCAGACCCTTCAACTGCTTCTCAGGCATGTTCCGGGCAGGGGAAGCCACTTCCGAGTACAGCCGCCTTTTAGACGTCAAAGCCCCAGACGATACCCCTACGCTCCCAGAAGCACACTTCCGTGCTTAGAATTTAATTTTTCATTTGTAGTGTCCATATTTGGTCCCACTAGTACAGAGAAAATAAAGGTCCATCCTTGGAGAGCGTCGATCTAAGGATAAGGCTAATTACATCCAAGAGGTCGCCTGGTATCTTGGAGTCTCGTTTAAGATACCTCCGTTTGGAGCCCCACCATATTGTATACACCATTTTGAACTTTGTGAATCTGATATGAATTCGTATTCAGTTATGTCGGATATCCTCAGAACTATTTAAAATTTAAATATTTATAGTTAAATTCTACTTTAATATCAAAGTTTCTTTGTTCCTACTTAGTTTTTCGAAGAATTCGACAAACACAGTAAATTCAATGAACGATTACTCAGAGACAAATAAAGATTTTTTAAATTTTCAAAATGGATATTTAAGGGGAAGAGTAGCACTTTTAGTCGCAAGATTAATCTTTAAGAGAAAAAAATTATCTCTTGATGTTACATGACAATAAATATAACTAAAAACAGGGTTTTTACACTTTCAGGTTAAAATATCTCGAAAACCTGACGTAATGGGTCCATTTTGAGGCCATATTCGGATTCACTATACCAATTTTCATATAAAATCCTATGTTAAATCCTATGTATATTCCAAACGAAAATCATGTCTCAATTTCCTATATGATTGGACATGAGAACCACATGGTTTTTTTAATTGAAGCGGGATTTTTCATGGTTTTTAACAAAGGAAATCAGTGGATTTCTATGTGGAGATTTTCAATATTTAAATATATGATTTCAATTCATATACTTAAAAAATAATTATTAATAAAATTGTGAATTGTTAACTAATTACGTCTATATAAATTATAAAAAATAGCAAGTAACATTATTTTATAGATTTCTTACTATTTTCTTTCAGCAATGGGTCCAATACTTCCATTCATGAGCGTTTATGGAAAAAAAATCGGTGTTTCTTCTATTGTTATGGGCAGCATTACATCTTTGCTACCAATATTATATTTATTGGCCAAACCAATTTTTGGATTTATCGTGGACTATTTTCAAGAATTTCGAAAATCAATATTTATGATTTTACTGTCAATAACAAGTACTTCATTTATATTGCTTTACGTACTTCCTTCACTACCTGGGCCGCATTTCTTAGGAACTCAGTTTGAAAATATTTCCATTGGAGAAATTGATTTTTGTAATTCTATGGTGAGATTAATTTGTTTCATTGTTAATTATTTCGAAGTGTCTATTACGGAAACCACATTTTCTATTATTATCAAACAATATTGAAGATATTAAGTATAATTTATAGTAACATATACATTATAGTACAGTATAAATCACTCTCGTTCACCACTAGTTGTACAATATACAAATGTATACTTACATAATCATTAAGAAGATCCAACAGTAGTGTGTAAACGTAATTTTTACGTACAGTTCAAGAAAGTGACACTTTACACACAGTTTTATATGTGAATAATTCGACTTTAGATGTTAGTGTTGCAAAAATTATTTTCTACACGTGATCAAAAAATGTCAAAAAAATAGTTTTTGAGACTATTGTGGCCATTTTTTTCAAGTTGAGTCTCCATTGAAAGATGATGCCTATCGATGTTCGTAGATTAAGATATACCATAGTATACTTTAGTATAGCTATATCTATGAACGTCAATGCGCACCTTCTCTCATTGTAGACTCATCTTCAAAACGTCGATGTGATGTACACTTTTTGAAGTCCGATTCGTATTTAGTTATAAAAATCCTATAAAAATATCCTAGTTTGATGTTTGAATCAGAAAAAAGTTATTTTTTGCCGACCAGTGTATAATACTTGTAAATACAAATTAGATAATTTGCTTACTTGCTAAAAAATTATTTCTAGTATAAATTCATTTTATTAATTAGATGTTTATATAAAATCACATTATATTCAATGTCCTTTAAGTCATTTCAAAATTTAAAACCAATTTTTTTCTCTTGACAGTTATTTATTCTAATGACAATAGCCTATAAAAAATTCCAAGCGGTTCCAAGTCTAAAAAAGAAGTGATTTTGAGTTTTTTTTGTGTCACGGATCTTCCAAAAATCCCTGAGTTTCAACTTAATAAATAATTACCCGAATCAGAAGCAATTTCTTTCTTTTAATAATAATTTATTTTAATGTCAGAAGCCCTTTTTAAAAATTCCAGAACAATCCAAGTAGGTAAAAGAAGTAGTTTTTGTTTTTTAATTGAAATTCCGGGATTTTCGGAAAATCTCTAAATAATAATCTATTCGTTTTATCCGGAGATGTACTATGTCAGTATTTTGCTAGTCGGACATTTAGACTTAGTTATGTTATGCAGCTAAACGTCCGGCTAGATAGTAACCATACAAATTTTTTTATCAGGCTAGTCGGACGTATAGGCGCAGGATAATTATTGATAGGTAAACTGTAAAGCTGCCTTTGCACCTCTGCAGGTTGTCTGCCTGCGCTGGCAGGATCAACAATATAGCACAATATATTATTGCGCTATTGTGCCCACATAGCACAATATTTTTCACACCATAAAAAAGTAATTTCATAGTTAGAGGAAAAATCTTCGTCTAATATCCTCTCATTTTTTCCTTCAAAAACAAAAGTATTCCACTTGAATGTATATTATTTTGATTCTTTGGTGGTTAATAACAAAATAAAACAATTTTTTGAGGTTCAAATGTAAAAAACATTCAATTCAAATAAAGTAAAAAACAAAAAATATTTTAATGAATGTAAGTAATTTAAAAAAATCTGCCCGCCCTCCGGGCGGACACATTCTCATCGCGGCTTCGCACGGAGGCTCGCTAGTTTGAGCGCGCCTCAGGGCGCGAGAATACCGGTCGTCGCGCTCCGCATGTTGTTGCGCGCAAATGGCTTGCTACGTTCGCAGTAGTTTACGATTGTTGTACATTATTTGTGTTCTTGTTCTTTTCCTTCTTGTATGTGAAAAAACTCCATTATCTATGTTTTAAAAAAGTTCAGCTAAAATATACTGACTCCTCGCCAATAAATATTTCGCTTTGGATCTAACTCAATCAACTGAGACTACGTGTCAGACACGCCATATCTTTTTGAGCCCCTAAATAATTTATTTGCCTTAAAGTTACTACAACTTTAAGGCTTACATTCTTATCAAATATGTGATGATTAGCAGATTATCATGACATTAATTCTACTTTCATCGAACGAAAAAAATTATATAAATTTAATAAATCACCATATCCTATATGAAGAGAAAGCTAAATAATAATAAATACAGATTCCTGCATTTCTAGTATGAACCGTTCAAACGACATAAGCATTTATAATCTTAGTACAACAACAAAAAGAACAACTCATGTAATAGTAATAATGAATAGAAAATAAATTCATTTTCTGCCCTTTTTAAAAAAATTTTAAGAGAGTATAATTTTTGTCTTATTCATTGTCTATTAGTCGAACTAAATTATTTTGAACTGAATTAGATCACGTGTATTAACCGAATAAAAAAATAAATGTCCTTTCAAAAAATTCTATCAATTTGCTCAAATTAAAAACATTTAATATCTTAGAAATCGGCTTCCAGTGACGTCCAATTTATTTTCAAAAAAATACATTCAAATCGGTTAAAAATTTTAGGCTACACTCATCTCTGAACACAAAATTATTGTTAAACATTCAAAATAAATATTATTCTAAAAACAAATTATTTAAAAAATGTCCAGATATTTGCAATGCAAATAATTTTGGTACAAATAAAAAGGATCCAAACTCTATAAACAATTTTATAATTTAAAAATACTGCCAAATAAAAAAAATGGTCAACATAACAATTACATGCATACATTTGAATCATGTTGATAGTTAAAAAAAATTTGATTTAAAAATAAATTTTTGCAGTTGAAATTCAAAATCAACGGTTAAGCCAAATCTGGACCAGAAACTTAAAAAAGAACTAAAATAAACTTAGCCCAAAAACTTATAAAAAAAATTTGTCTTGTTTTTAATTGTACAGAAAAGTGACTAAAGGAAAAAATGTTTGTTTTTGTTATAAATTTTATAAAAAAAAATTAAATTTTTTTAAATTGTAAAAAATACAAAATTTTGTATTTTTGTTGTTTTTTGACGAAATGGGCTGCCTAACAAACTCGAGCTTCATTTTTATGGACTTAAAAAATCCCCCAAATTGCAAGTCGATTCATAAAAATGTACTCGAGTTATCGTCGAGACTAAAATTTCTACAGACAGACTGACAGACAGACACTTCTCTAAAAACCATTAACTTTAGCATCTGACTTACTTATTTCGCATGACAGTTTTCATCCTCCGATTGTGCTGAATTCTAGACTTGATAAAGGAAATTATTTCTTACAACGAAATACTAATGTTAATATTAAAAACTATGATTTTCAAAATGCGAATACTGCAGCTATTAATACTTTTCTTTTGGATGTTGATTGAAGTTGCTTAATGTCGGCGGCGAGTGTAGATAAGGCAGAAGATATTTTTTATTATTATTTATATTTGGGTCAATCCATTTTATTTCAACTAAAGTGGTCGCCGAATAATTTTAAAAAATTGTAATAATCTGCAGGAATGATTTTGATGTTACTAATATCACGAAATCAAAGGATTTTTCGAAAAGAATTATATATTTTTTATGAAATATGAATTTAAAATGTAAGAGATGCTAAAAACTGTCAGTTTTCTGCCAGTAGAAAATAATGTAAAAGAAATACAATTTAGTACAAAAATATAACAAAAATTATTGGCATTTGTTAAGAATATTTAAATTTATTATTACAAATTAATAAAAGCATTTGAAATTATAAAATAATAAATAAAATATTATCCCAAAGTTCATCATCAAAGTAACCTAATTTTGGGATTTTTATTAACAAATAATGGGGAAATGGAATTATAAAATTAAATAAAAACTTACGGAATATGACGAATTTTCGATGAACTTTCAGTTTCTGTTTAACCTTTTTTTCAATTTTCTACTTAAATAGAAATAATATCGAAAATAAAAACGCCACTTTGCCCATTTTCACGATTTTCAAATGCGTACAACTTCTTTGGAGAAAATCGGAAAATTATGGGACTTTCAGGAATAATTCACTAATTACTAATTAAATGAACACTACAACCTTTAAAAACGTACTATTTTAAAAAAATGTATAACTCTTAAAATTGGCCTGGGACCAAAATGAAAGTTGTAGTGTTCATTTAATTAGTAATTAGTGAATTATTCCTGAAAGTCCCATAATTTTTCGATTTTCTCCAAAGAAGTTGTACGCATTTGAAAATCGTGAAAATGGGCAAAGTGGCGTTTTTATTTTCGATATTATTTCTATTTAAGTAGAAAATTGAAAAAAAGGTTAAACAGAAACTGAAAGTTCATCGAAAATTCGTCATATTCCGTAAGTTTTTATTTAATTTTATAATTCCATTTCCCCATTATTTGTTAATGCCAATAATTTTTGTTATATTTTTGTACTAAATTGTATTTCTTTTACATTATTTTCTACTGGCAGAAAACTGACAGTTTTTAGCATCTCTTACATTTTAAATTTATATTTCATAAAAAATATATAATTCTTTTCGAAAAATCCTTTGATTTCGTGATATTAGTAACATCAAAATCATTCCTGCAGATTATTACAATTTTTTAAAATTATTCGGCGACCACTTTAGTTGAAATAAAATGGATTGACCCATTTATCTTTTGAATTTTTTGTTCCCATTAAAACAAATCGTTATTCATTGTACCCACCGTGGTATAGTACCGAACTTAAAACATTGACGCATGCAAAAAAATTGTCTTACTTAAATTATAAACTTGATAAAAGTGAATATAATTACCTTATTCTTTCTAATCTTCGATCTCAATGCAAATCACTATCTAAAATTTGTTTTAATGACTTTGTACACCGTGCTGAACTCTCTATTATTCATAACCCTAAATTCTTTTGGAAACACGTAAATTCACTTCGCAAAGGAACTCGTATACCCACTTCTACGTACTTGGACAATGACTATGCTAACGATAACGAATGCATCTCTGACTTATTTGCTAATTTCTTTAACTCAGTGTATGAACCAGACGCAACGACTGATCATAATGTGGATGCGCTATTTGATTTTGTTGACCTTGGATCAATTTGTATCACTAAAGAAATTGATTTGAATAAAATTAAAAAAACTAAATATTAACAAGGGAGCGGGTTCAGATGGAGTTCCACCTATTTGATAGTATCATGTTGTTCATCATTGGTCGAACCATTACTTATTCTTTTTCAAGATCTATATCTGATAAAGTTTTTCCGCTAGAATGGGAAAAGGGTATAGTAGTACCAGTTTATAAAGATAAGGACAAAAATATTATACGAAATTATCGTCCTATAACTATTCACAATGTGTTCTCGAAAATATTTGAAAGTATATAGTTTACGATGAATTATATCGTGCTGTGTCACATGTTATTATCGATGAGCAGCATGGTTTTGTTAAGGGTAAATCAACTGATACTAATTTGTGTATATTTATAGATTTTCTGACATCTTCAATCGAATCGGGATCGCAAGTTGATATAATATATACCGATTTTTCCAAGACCTTTGATAAGGTTAATCATAATCTTCTTTTAACTAAATTAAAAATGATGGGTGTTCATTCTACCCTTCTTGATTGGTTCTATAGTTAACTGCGTGACAGACCACTAGTGGTAAGGGTTAATGACGCTTACTTGTATGAATTTATGGCTACCTCAGGTGTACCGCCGGGTTCAAATCTTGGTCCGCTTTTATATTTAATTGACATTAATAACATCAAAAATATTTTTCAGTTTTGTAATTTTTTACTTTTTGCGGATGACCTGAAACTTTTCATGGTTATAAATACTATAGATGATTGTTTAAATTTGCAGGAGGATTTGAACCACCTTAATGATTGATGCCAGCAAAATAATGTTTTTTTAAACGCTTCTAAGTGTTCTTCTATGACTTTTTCAAAGAAAAAAGTTACATTAACTTGCTATTACACAATAAACAGTATTTCTCTTTTAAAAGTATATCAGGTTCGAGATTTGGGAGTTACACTGTGTAGTGATCTTTCTTTTGACACACACATTACTTTGTGAGTACAACTGAACTTACCTAAAATTGAGAATAGATTTTTATATAATGTCCTTTTATTTTTGTTTAAAATTGTTGTTGTACAAAAAAGTGACTAAAGGAAAAAATGATTGCTTTTGTTCCAAATTTTATAAAAAAATTAAATTGTTTTTTGTAAATTGTAAAAAAACAAAATTTTGGAAATTTAAAAATTTTGTATTTCTGTTGTTTTTTGACGAAATGGGCTGCCCATCGAACTCGAGCTTCATTTTTATGGACTAAAAATCCCCCAAATTGCAAGTCGATTCATAAAAATTTACTCGAGTTATCGTCGAGACTAAAATTTCTACAGACAGACAGACTGACAGACAGACACTTCTCTAATAAACATTTTTTTGGAATCAGAGGGTCATGAAACGTAAAGATTTATAAAAATTAGAAATTTCTCAAAATCGCATAAATTCAAGACTTTCTCATTGAGTTTATTAAATATTGCAGGGAATTTTTTTATTGAAGTTAAGTAAAATGTTTTGTTGAAAATATATTTTTTTAGGTGAATTTAGTAAAAAAGAAAAAAGTGTATGTCATGTTTAATTAAAAGAAAAAATTACATTTTTTGACCCTCTGTTAAAGAGATTAATTATGAAAATAAATTTGGTAGACGGTGATTCGAATGTTAGTCAACCTGAGATTTGCGCACGACAAGAAAGACCTACTAAAACGAAACTAACCAACTAAGCATAATAAGTTACTAACATAGAAAAAAAATCTTCCCCTTAAGGTGTAAAGTAAATAGTACGTGAAGAAAAAAAAAATTTTAATGAATAAAGGAATATTATCCCAGGATGAAATTTATCCATAATTTAGAATAAATTAATATTACATTGGACATTGCATATAAAAACGACACATGCTCAGTGGGCACAGGGACGTCTAAAAGACGCCCCTTTTGGCCGCGGACAATTCGGGGACAATGATGGCAATGTATGGAAGTCATGAAGAAGACAAATAAAAGACATTCTATGTCTGGTCCAAAAGACGTCTAAAAGACATAAGAAAAGACGTCTAAAGGACGTCCAAAAGACGTGTTTTGAACGTCTAAAAGACATAAAAAGGACGTCTGAAAGACGTCTTTAAGACGTCCTTTTTATATTTCTTGAGATCCTAAATAGACATTACTTTTATAACATTTTTCAGGTTAAAACTCAGTAATATTGTATTAAATTTATTATTAGATTAATTTTATTTTTTCTAAAATGTGGAGAAATAATGAAAAAATTCCTACGAAGCTGGGATAAAAATAGATTTAATTTGCCTAAAACTTGTTACTTGGAGGTTTTTGGAATCGCTCATCACGAATCCGATGTCGGTTTTTCAAAATTCAAAATGGCAGATCAAATATGGCTGTCAACATTTTAAGAAATATATTCAATTTCCCTGAAACTTGTTACTCAGGGAGTTTTTGGGATCGCTGATTAAGAATCTTTAGTCAGATTTTCAAAATTCAAAATGTAGAAACAAAATGTAGATTATAGATCTGGAATAAAACTGAAAAATTTAATTGTGTGATTCTTTTTTGTTTTTTGCAATTAAATATTCTTTATTTATTTTAAATTATTTTTAAACTACTAACTTTTTCATTAATTAACAAAGTTTCTGGTAGAATTCAAAGCTTTGAAAATGGATATGTACAAGTTTCAGAACAAATTTAATAAAATAATTTGAATTTAGTTGATGTAACTCGTAAGAATTCTTACATTACTTTCGCGTAAATTTTATACGCATATTTTTACGTTTAAAAGATTCAGTGTCTGTATCCCGATAAAGTGACCAGCAGTACTCTCCAAGCATATGTCGAATGTCTTTTCCTTTATATCGAGTCTTGATTGTTGCGATGTCTTGATGAAAACGTTCGCCATGCTCATCACTGAAATCTCCAAACAACAAGTTTCAGACAAATCAAATCATTTTTTGCTTCTTTGTGAGGAAGCTTCGTAGTCGTTTAATTTATTAAATTTTTAAAAATCCTTTAAATAAATTTTCTTCTATATAGGATTATGTTATTTAAGACCCTGAACAATTGTCCGGATGTATGTATGTCTGAGTTTGTGGATTCCGTTTTTTGTGAACACGATAACTAGTAGAGGTTTTAATGAATTCGGCTGAAGCGACAAACGACTTGATCCAGCGAAATGTCCAGACACGTGTATTTTTTTGGTCCTAGTTTCCAAAAATGTTTGATTGTTTTGTGTGTGAAAAATCGTGTCGGTCGGGGATACTAATAAAAAACTTTTTTTCAAGATATTTGCATTAAAATTTTTTTGCAATATTTCTTTATTTTGATAATGTAATGTAATAATAATGTAATAATAAAACTTTCCTTCAATTTACAGCTTGGCGTTTTTTTTGTTTGTGAGAAAAAATGATTAAAGATTACAATTTAAGCGCTTCGCTTCAAATTTTCTTTAATTACTTTTTATCCCTTAAACCGCACACTGACGAATACATCCTTAAACCGCACACTGGGTGTGCTACACCCGGGGACTTTTAAGTGTGTTCTCCAAGTTGTTATAGGATATTATCTTTTGGAAAAATTATCTTATATAGCTCAATACATCTATTTTGAAGGAGAATAGGTTTCATAATGATTAACTTAATTTAAATAATTAACAAAAGTTTTTTTAAAACTACTGAAATTACCTTAAACCAAAAACTTGGGTGTCAGACAAGCAAAAAATTTTCGGCGTCAACTTCATAAAATTATTAAATACACAAAGACACTCGGCACACTAATGTCACTTATGAAACATAATATCAAGTACAAAATGTACTGTCTAATATCAACACATGTTCTATTTTTACGAATTTAACCGAAATATTAGAATAAAAAGCTAGAATATGGGTGTCGCACACCCAGGGTGCGGTTTAAGGGTTAATGTAGGTTTCGTTGTCTGGAAAATTGACTCCCGTGGGGGACCTGAGCGCAGAATAGACTCCCTGTGATCCGATGCATGTCGTAAGAGGTGACTAAAACGGGCTACTAAAGGGTACCATATTTATAATAATTTGTAATAAATTAACATGATTAATTATTATAAGTTAATTAAATATTATTTATTAATATTAAATATTAATATTTGTTATATTTATCTTACTGCAAGAAAATTTGTAAATTCGTAAAAATTATAAAACTACAGAAGACGTCTCCCTACCAAATGACGTCACTGTCAGTTAGGTAAGTTTTTCCATCAAATCGGAGGACCGAGCTCGTGTATCTTTTAGTTGAGAAACACAGTATGTGAAGTTAAATTGAACAATTTTTTAATTTTTATTAGGGTTTTGAAAGTAAACAGTTTTTCCTTATTTTCTCGTTTCGACATAAATGTCAGTTAACTAAGTTTTTATTTTAAACGGCAGTACACGTATAAACTACCTAGGCGCTGCACAGTGAGGAAAAAATGTTCAAAAAGTTCCACAGGTCGTAATTTTTATCCGATTTAAAATTTTTTTAAATTGAAGCTTAATAAATTCCCAAAAACTTTGTTGAGTTGATTATGAAAAAAAAAGTTTTATTTATTATTTCAGTTGAAATGTGATAAAAAATGATAATTATTCATATTTATTGAGCTACATGTGCATCATGTGATAAAATTTTCTAAAGATCATGTGGAAAAAGTTACATTCTGTTCCCCAAGTGATAATTATAAACATCTTATGAAATCACATAGTTTACTTAATTGTTATTAACAAAATAATAAACAAATTAATAAACAGCTTGAAAAAGTGAACTAAATCTCACGAAAATCTTTATTCGGGGGTTTTTGGGATCACTGATTACGAATCTGATGTCAGTTTTCTAAAATTCAAAATGGCGGACAAAAATTCTAAAAGTAGATTTAATCTCACCAAAATTATCACTCGGGGTTTTCGGGGTCGCTGATTACTAATCCGATGTTAGTTTTTCAAAATTCAAAATGGGGCAATCATTATGGCGGACAAAAATTCCAAAACTAGACTTAATCTCACCAAAATTATTCATTTGTTTCAGCTGTTTAGCAGAAACATCAAAGCTACTCACTAAAATAATTTCTGTTCAACATTCATTTGTTCGGTCATTACTTGATCAAGACATTGTATAGAAAACATTACTGTTTGAAGCACATAAGTTTAAATCTTTATCTATTTTAGACTTTTCGTTAAACACAATATATGTTTTGGACCTCATGCGCTACAATTTTCACTTGTATCAGTTCACTCTGTCGTAAAAGCTTTTGTTTTGATGTTTATTTGTTTTACTCATAACACCTTTATTGAGCTTTAAACTAGTCCCTCATAAATGGTATTTTAGGGACTTAAATAATTTCTTTGTTTCATGTCAGTAATTCATGTAAATTACAGGTTTGTATAATCTTCGTTTACTTATTTATTTTTAAAAATCTTTCTTTTATGTTTTGAAACATAGGCTAAGTATGACAACTTTTGTTTTTATGTAATAAGTTTTTTATACGTTTCGTTTCTGTAGGTTTAAGTTTTGATCTGCTTTTATATTTATGAATAGTTTATAATTTTAGGTTTTAAATTTTAATTCATTTATGATTTATAATGAAAGAATTAAAGATCTCGAAACAAATTTTTTGCGATATATTAATCTTAAGTGATGTGAGAAATGCAAGTATTAATGAATTACAATTAAAACCACTTATCACCTTGAAAATAATTGCATGAGTCAAGTGCAGAATAAAGTTAACTTATTTATGCCGACTTTTCAAAAAAGTGGAAAGTCAAAATCATATTGAATCTTTCGTCTGCAGATTACGAGAATTCTAGTGCTCAGAAAGATAGAGCTATACCTTTTAGTGACCATGAGGCTTTAGCTTTAATAACTGATGCTAAATTATCTGAGCATCAATATGAATCTATTCGCATTGAGGCAAAATGTAAAAATTTGAATATTTCCCTCTTTATAAAAGTTTGTCTGAAGCCAAAAAAAGGAGTTACCCTCCAGATTCAGAGATATGTAATGCAGAGAATAGTGTGACTATCAATTCTTAAGCCTTAATGAATCATACTGTGTCCCGCTTACTAGAAATTCCAGGAATATTCCCTCTGAATAATCCGATAAACCTAATATTTCCATGACGTTAATTTCAAAATACGGTTACGATGGAACTTCTTATCATAACCGATATAATCAAACCTTTACTAATGCATCAAAATCTGATGCCAATATCTTGATTTTTTCTATGGTGCTATTAGTTTTAGAGATGGTGGATAAGGAAAGTGGTAATTCAATAACCATTTGGGAAAATGCTAGTCCAAGGTCTACAAAACATTGTAGAATTATTAAGTTTCTCTATGCTAAAGAAATCAAAGAAAATACCGAAGGGGAAGTTGCATATGTACAAAAACAAATTACTGAGCTAAAAGTAACCGTAATTAAATTTTGCGAAAGTCGAAGTCGTTGCAAGATCGTTCACAAAATGTTGATGACGATGGTTGATGGGAAAGTTTGTCAGACGATTACTGATACTCTATCATCAGCGACCTGTTACATGTGCAATACAAAACCCTCTGAAATAAACAATTTAGATTTCATTAAAAAGCAACCGAAAAAAGTAGAAAAATTTTGTTTTAGCCTTTCAACACTTCATGCGTAGATATGCTTTATGGAGTGCATCCTCCATAAAGCATATCAATTGGTGTTTTAGAAGTGGAAATCAAGAACGCTCGAGGAAAAAGATAAACTCGCAACTACCAAACGCAGAATCCAAAAAGAATTTTGGGAGAAAATGGGTTTGATCTTTGACGTTCTAACTCATGGTTCTGAAACATGTAATAATGGAAATACTGCTCGAAGATTCTTCCCGGATCCTGAGTTGACTTTAAAAATCACAGGAGTTGATCAGAATTTGATAAAGAAGTTCAGCACTATTCTTCAAGTTATGGCATCAGGAGAACAGATGGATGTCAAATAATTTGACTTGTATTGTAAAGAAACTGCTCAGCTATACGTACATTTGTATTCTTGGTACTATATGCTTGTAACAGTTTACAAAATTCTTAATCGCGGACTCTCATTTATGGAATCTTTTCATCTTCCCATGGGTCAACTAACCGCAGAAGCTCAAGAATCCAACAACAAAAATTTTAAGAGAATAAGGGAATTTAATAATCGAAAAATAAGTAGAGTTGGGACGAATACTGACATAGTACATAACTTATTGATAATGTCCGATCCCTTTATTAATTCGTTGCGAAGACAATGGAAAGCTATTCCATGCGTTATAGATCCAGAAGCGCGAAATTTGATGATTGTATAAAAATATAGCTGACGAAGAAAATAAAAAGTTAAGCCTCATAAAAAAACATTTTGAATCTTTTCTGTTTGAAGACATAAAAACAACTTTTAGAATTTTGTTCGACATATTAGATCCCCTATTTTGAAGTTACTATCAATCAGCACTTTTTAAGGCTACAAAAAAGCATTGTTTGGACATATTGGATCCGACATTTTGAGTTTTGAAAAACTAACATCGGATTCGTCATCAACGAACTCGAAAACCCCCGAGTAGTGATTTTGGTGAGATTAAATATACTTTTGGAATTTTTATCCGACATATTGGATCCGCCATTTTGAATTTTAAAAAACTGACATCATATTCGTAATCAGCGACCCCGAAAAGCCCCGAATAAAGTTTTTGGTGAGATTTAATTTAAATAACTTTTTTCAGCTGCTTGTTAATTTGTTTATTATTTTGTTAATAACAATGAGGTAAATAATGTGATTTTATTAGATGTTTATAATTATCACTTGGGGGACGGAATGTAACACATTCCACCTGCTATTTAGAAAATTTTGTCATATGATGCACATGTAGGTCAATAAATATGAAAAATTATCATTTTTTATCACATTTCAACTGAAATAATAAATTTTTTTTTCAAAATCGGGCTGGACAAAGTGGAGTAGGGTTAAACCAGTTAACCCTGTTTTGTCCCACTTTTCTCTAATATTTGACCATATTGTCAAATCTGTCATTCACTTTGTCTCTACCTTCAGTCAAAAGGTTTCAAAGAATTCGTTTAACCCTTAAACCGCACACTGTCGAATCCATTCTTAAACCGCACACTGGGTGTACGACAGCCGGGAACTTTTAAGTGTGTTCTCCAAGTTGGAATAGGATATTATATTTTGGAAAAATTATCTTATATAGCTTAATACATCTATTTTGAAGGAGAATAGGTTTCATAATGATTTATATAATTTAAATAATTAAAAACAAGTTTTTTAAAACTACTGAAATTACCTTTAACCAAAAACTGGGTGTCAGACAAGCATAAATTTCTTTTTCGCAACACTGCTTATAAAACCTTGAATAATTCTTGCAAAAAAGTGCAAAGGAAATGAGAGAAGAACAGGTATTTCTACGATGTCAAAAAACCTCCTTGATTTTCTTGAGACTACAAATATTGCTGAAATTAATTTTAAAGAATGGAATTGTACTGACAGGTAAATTAATGAAATTTTGTTGTAATATTTCAGATTTAATATTAAGTATAGAAATTAGTTATTCATAAATTAAATTAATTTTTAGGTGTCAGTTAATAGAAAAGGTCGAAAGAATAGAAGAATTTTTAGAAAATCTTAAAAATGAAATACCATTATATATAAAGCATGATTTTCTTGCAAAATCTCAGACTCAATATTTGTCTTATCTAAAAGATAATTTGGAAGTTGGAGAATTTTTGGTCACCCTTGAATTCGCAAAGAATTATAGTTTTAAGGTGCAAGATGCGGTTCAATCATATCATTGGACAAATGACCAGGCCACACTACACCGTTATGTAGTTTGTTACAAAAATGGAAGGACGACTTTAAACAAATGCTTTGTCGTCATTTCTGACGAAAATAAGCATGATCTTGTAGCAGTTCATTTGTTTAATAAGAAAATGATTAATTACTTATCTGTTACTTTCGGATCTGAGAATATTAAGAAAATAATTTTTTCCAAAGTGGAACACAAGAAGCAAACCGCAGCTTTGCAAAAGCGCTTCAAAACAGCTCAAATAATTCAGGGAACGCGAAGCTATCATTCTTTCAAACCCATTGACGCTAACAGTATGGCCTGTAAAGAATTTTCATCTTCGCCTGATTTTGTTGTGCATAAACTACAATAATAGCATTTCTGATTTATCTTACATTTTAATTACAATTTATCATTGTTCATTAAAAAAATTATTCATTTTCATTAAAAAATTAATTTTTAATGAACACAATAATATTTAATTAATCAATTTCGTAAACGTTACTTAATATGTACATTATGAAACGTTTTATTTCAATGTCTATAGAAATAAAACAACTTACTAAAAAAAACACTCACGCCACAAGAATCGGTAACCACTATGCTGCGCTGGTGCACTACACCGCACAATATGATTATAACTTTAAAAATAATTGTCGCTCCAAACTTTTCTCAACGGATTTTGATTACTGATAGTTTTAGTTGTATGTTAAGATTTTTTTCAAATTTTTATAAGGCGTAAAACATAAAAAAAATTAAATGTTTATAAACAATTTAATAAAAAATTATTAAAAATACATTTTTTTAAAATTTGTTATTTTTAAATGAAAATATATTTTATCCCCTTTATTTTCTATTTTGTTTTATTCAAATCGGTTGATTTCCTTAGAAGATATAACATTTTGTTTAAAAAGTTGCAAAAAAATTCATTCTGCAATAACTTCTAAAAATTTTTTTTTTTTGAAATTTGGTATAAATATTCCTAAGGCTATATAGAAACATTATTTTAACATTTCGATTAAAAAAAATACTTTTTATTTTTTGTGAAAATTTCATGAATTTTGACCCTCTATGGAGTCGACGTTTGTAGTTAAACTATTTCTGATCGCGAAACTACAAAATTCTTTACTCTTCGTCAGGAAGTAGAGTCATCTTCGCACCTCTATCCCCTGTGGATTTTTTATCATACAAATGTTTATGATCCATGAAATCTAAATGTGTTTTTGTGATTTTTGTTAAAATAGCAGACTCATTTCTCGATTGCAACGCAAATCGTGTAACACAAATAGAATTGAAAGTTCTATTCCCTAATCGATTTCGTAGTTTTGTTTTTGACAGAAGGGAAACATGGAAAAGCTCGCTCCACTTCAGCATTGGAATGCGGAAGTGTACGAACGCGATTCAAAAGAAGAGTTAAATTGGGAAAGCGTGATTCGTTATTAATATTGACGAAAGTTCCGATATTTTCCCACATATCATCAAATGACAATTTTGCCAATTTTTCCTTCTCTTCAACACTGAGGTCTTTCAAGGAGTGCCATTCTTTTCGAACAGTCTCAAAATCAAAAACTTCTGAAAATCTAAATTTCTCGCAAACTTTCCAAATCCATGGAAAGTATTTTCTCGATTGGCATTAAATGCCAGATTTGGTCTAAAAAAAGACACAGCAGACAAAAAGCCATCATTAAAAGGCAGACGATCTCGAATTTCGGAACTTGCAGTGACATAAAACTGTAAGCAGTCAGTTAAAAACTCATCAATTTGAACAGAAGACAAAGTTTTCTCTTTCAAATAATTAATCGCTTCTAAACCAACGTCAATTTTATTCAATGCCAACTGATTAGATGATTTAGAAAAATTTACGTGATTAATTATTTGAAAAACCAATTCTGGTTTAAGAAGACCTGGTTTTAAGTATTTACTCAGAATCCCCTGGAAGTTCAGCAGATTTTGGCTGAAGTTCCTGAACTAAAGTTTCACGTCTCTGAAAAGTCGCGTTGTAAGAATTAAACTTGTTCAAGGTAAAGTCAAGAAAATAAAAGTAAGCTAAAGTCAATAGATTATGCATTTTCTGTAGCAAATGTTTCACTTTTGATTTTTTTCTAATAAAAGAGTTTTAAAAGATGAATTTTTTTAGCATAACACTAGCACTATCCGAAGTAAGGCCGACAATATTTGATAAAGGGATTCCCTTTTCGGATAAAGCTTCTTCAAAAGCTTTGAAGATTTCTCGTGCTGAACAATCAGTAGCATCTAAATTTACATTATCAAGCAATTCTACCCTTACTTTACGTGTTTCTTGTTCAACATATCGCACGACGATCAAAAGCCACTATTCCGAAGTTATATCACTCGATTCATCTACGTAGACTGAAAATGGAGTTTTTTTTGCAAAATACGCGATAGACGTTGAGTTTCTGCGGTACAAAGAACATTATTTACTATTGACGTCATTTTAGTACGACCTAAACGCGCTTCTTTTAAAACCGCGGGCTCAATGGTTTGAAAAAGAGAAATCATGTCATTCGCGACGGAAAAAGGAAGATTTTTTAATACACAAAAATTCGCGATTCTAATTTCTGCTTCCTTCACTTTATTTTGAAAAATTTTTAAACCGTCCAAATCGGAATTTAATAAAACTAATAAATGACAATGGTTCATCGCAATGGTTATTTAAAGAAGAATTTAAATTTTTATTTACATCTACAACTTCATTTGAAGAAGCGACAAAAGATTCATTTACCATTCTTTCCACAAAGGAAATTCCTCTAGCCAAGCTTCTCTGAAAGTTTTGGACTTTTTTATTTTTTTCCAAGGGGATTTCTGAAATATTAGGAATTTTTTTGTCCATTGTAAAAAAATTCCAATGGTGCGAAAAATGACTCGAAGAATGAAAGAATTTTTAAAAGGGACTTACCCGAATTAATTGAGAAAAACAACCTTTGACAAAACCAATTTTACATCATGAAACCGCGTGAAAATGCAAAGAACGAACACTGATAACTTCACTACTGTTGGATTAATTCGAATTTAATAAGAAAAAATGAAAATTATATATTCAGAATATCAAGAAGATCTAGAAAACGGAATTTTATTGCCAATTTTGTTTCTTACCTTTGACACAGTGCGGCCAAGCTGTAATAGTGACATGAGAAACATTGGTTAGTTCGGCATCTGGGGGATGAGGGCGCGTCGATCGACACAAACTCGTGAATAATGTGTGTCGTGACATGAGAATTTCAATGTGTGTATTTTAAATCGCGGTATGTTTTGAAATAAAGAAAGGTTAGAGATTTATTTATTTTTATTTATTATTTGTATTTTCAACAAAAATTAAAGAACTAATAGATAATTTATTCTCATAATTTATTATTTATTCTCATTGAAAATATTACCTATTTATTGTGTTTTATAAAAGTTTATAAACAGACCTCGTATCAATTGTCAAATGACATTATTATTTATATCATCTTATATTATTTGAGGAAAGCGGAGAGATCAGTTTTCACAATTGGGTAATAATTTTTAATATACATTTTATTCTGTTTGATAATATAAAATTAAAGTTAAACTGTTCTTTACTTTTTCCAATATAACCTATGTGTAGTTATGACTTTTTCTTTGTCAACTTTTCCGAAGTAAATTATTGATGTGTACATTTTTAAAATTCGTATTAACTTTTATTTTTTATATACAGATTATATACATAACATTTTCACTTTTAAAAGAAGCACCTAATTTTTTAAATAGACATGTCTGCGCAAAGGGTAAAATGTGCGATTTTAAACTGCCAAAGTCGAGTGGGTCCTCTTTTTCGATTTCCAAAACCAGACAATCAAAGCGAAATAAAGCAATGTTTAGAGTGGATTGTTTCTAGTGTTGCATTCGAGCGAGAAATCGCTCGAAAAGAACGAGAAATCTCGTAAAGAATACAATGAAAACAATTGAATGCGATTTAATATTCAATTGTTTTCATTGTCTTCTTCACGAGATTTCTCGTTCTTTTCGAGCGATTTCTCGCTCGAATGCAACACTAGTTGTTTCCAGTGGGAATTCTGAATTGTTAAAAGTATCAGTAGAGAGTATAGTAAAGAGGCGGGTTTGCGAAAAACATTTTGAACCACGTTTCAAAGCGACATCTCAACGTTTAATGAAGTTTGCGATGCCTACGTTAGATTTGCCTTCTCCATTGGGTAGATTTAAAAAATAGTTCAAACAATATTTTTGGTTTCTTAAAGATATATTTTTTTAGAAAATTTAATTTGAAATGTATTTAGTCAGCGTTCTTTTCATATATTTTTCAGAATTGAAGAGCGTTCAAAACTGTGTAATTGGAAAGAATTTAATTGTTGAATTTCCTGATATTCAAGAAGTTGTGAACGACGGTTATTTTTATTTCATTGATTTATAAAAATTTTAATTATTTTTACTTTTTTATTTACACTCTCCCGATACTATTTGCTACAAATATTTAAAATTATACTTTTAAAAACTAGTAGTAGGACGTAATGTCGTAATTAAAAGAATTTTTATACGTCTTCCAGAGTTAGATAGAAATTTAAACTTCGAAATCGCAAGCTACGACATTACAGTCAATGCTAATGGTAATAAAAACGGCACCGTATGTGAAAATCTTTTAATAGAAGATATGGAAATTGAACAGAATAAGATTGTAGACGTTCCTGATGTTCACCAACTTATAAACGATGGTTATTTTTTATATATTGCACATGTTAATTTCATACAGTTATTTTACCAATGATTTTAAATATTTTAATTTCTTTCATTCTAACTTCACTTTTCCTATTACTTTTAAAACTTTGCACTGGTAACTTCCTGTCTGTATTTTTTTTAAATGATAAGTTATATTGGCATTAGATGTTATAACAATGGTAAACGAAGTGAGGGAAGTAGAAAATAACGAGTTAAGCAAGAAGCGTAAACGTGGTGGTAGAAAATTTGAAGGCTCAAAACCGAAACTTAAGAAGAAAAGAAGTAAGACTTTATTAACCTTCTTCTTGTGATCACATATTTACCCAGTAAAAAAAGAAGAATTGGAAGATAGCGAAATCGCATTGGCGGTGAGTTTCTGCCAATCCGTTTTCGAGAGAAAACCGAATTGGGAGAATTCTGCCAATGCGATTTCGCTATCTTCCAATACTTTCCTTTTGAATATTTTAATTGAACGATTATTAACCCGATTTGGCATTCAAATCGATAAGATTAATTGTTCTCAAGATTAAAAATACTGATTACTAATAAGAAATATGCAATATTAATAAAAAGTGTAAAAATAAATGTGACATGTGAAGAGATGTTACCATAAGCTTGAGCATGGTAAGAAATGCGCAGTGCAACCGATGTTGCCGACAGTAAGTTGATGAAAAGAGAAGCAAATTCAAATAGTGAAAATGAATAGTCAATTTCGAAAAGGGCTCAACTCGGATTGATTAATGCAAAAAACATAAAAAAGTAAATTTTGAAAAAACTCCGAGATGAGCCCTTTTCGAAATGGACTATTTATTTTCACTATCTGAATTTGCCTCTCTTTTCATCAACTTACTGTCGGCAACATCGGTTGCACTGCGCATTACTTACCATGCTTAAGCTTAAGGTACTCTCTCACATCCACTGTCTGCCTGCCTGCAGGTCGTCATGGTAACACATAAGAGTAAGAGAGTCGGAAAATTTAAATTTGAATTTTCTTACTTTCTTACTCCTATTTGTTACCATGACGACCTGCAGGCAGGCAGGCAGTAGAGCTGTGCGAGCGCCTTTATGGTAATATCTCTTCACATGACACATTTATTTTTACACTCTTTATTAATATTGCATATTTCTCGTTAGTAATTGATATTTTTAATCTTAAGAACAATTAATCTTATCAATTTGAATGCCAAATCGGGTTAATATTCGTTCAATCGAAAGATTCAAGAGGAAAGTATTGAAAGGTAGCGAAATCGCATTGGCAGAATTCTCCCCATTCGGTTTTCTCTCGAAAACGGATTGACAGAAACTCACTGCCAATGCGATTTCGCTCTCTTCCAATTCTTCTTTTTTTACTGGGTAGTTTTTCAAAAAAGTTAACTGCTTGTTTGCTGTGCGAATTCGCAAAATTCGTATTGCAAACTCCCTGCAAAATGTACTATTTGGGATTTTATATAATTACGTTTGATTTTTTAAGGTTCTATACTCAGTATTTTCCAAGTTGCTCAAAATGGCAAATTAAATGATCGTGATATGCGTATATACTCTCTGGTAACCCATTTGTCGCAGTAACTACGATCATCAAAGAAGAGAAATGAAAACCTCGTTGAACGTCTTCAGAGGACGGAATCAGCGGTCGATATGGAATATACAAAAATCTTAAATGATATGGTTCCTTCAGTGCGTAATTTTATCTTGTCCTAGTTTAAAAATAATTACGTTAATAAGTTTAAAAGAGAGTATACTAGGGAAGACAAAATATTTGCTCTTTCATTATATAAGCGGAGCCCTTCGTCATATAGGTATATGGCAAAAATATTTTGTCTACCGAGTGCTGAAACACTTCGACAACTATCAAAAACACTTGCTATAAAGCCTGGATTATGTACATCTGTATTTGATAGTTTAAAAGCACAAGCTGAAAAAAGGCCTCCTGATGATCGCTATTGCATCCTTCTGATGGATGACGTGGAAATAGATAGAACCATTCTTTTGAATGAATCGAAAGATATGGTTGAAGGTTTTGTAGATGATGGTTTCACACGTAAATGTGAGATTGCTGATCATGCTAGTGTCTGGATGTTAAAAGGTATACCAAAAAAATCATTTGAGAAACCCTGGAAACAAGCAATTGCATTTTCTTATTGTAAATCTTGTATAGGAGCAACAGATCTAGTGCGCACTTATAAAGAAATTGTACGATGTGTGCGAGCTAATGGTTTTCAGGTTATTGCATCCATTTGTGATCAGGGTAGAACAAATGAATCTGCCATGAAATCCTTAATTGCAGATACAAGGGCTATAAAACTAAGAAATGGAGAATCTCATCTTGATAATACGATTATTATCGATGGTGATGAGATTGTCCATATCTTTGATCCACTACACTTGCTGAAGTGCATGCGAAATAATTTATTAACTAAAAATTTAAAATTTATATACGACAAAAAACCGCGAGAGGCTTCATGGCACGATATTACCAAAGCTTACGAAATAGATAAGAGTCACGGTGTCTTTAGAGTTTTAAAAAATATTTCGAAATCGCATATCTATCCGGAAAATGCTGAAAAGATGAGAGTAAAATATTGTACTCAGGTTTTCAGTCACACAATGGCTTCAACTTTGGTTCAAATGAGCCATAATGAAGTAAACAGCAAGTGTGATAAATTCAAAATGCATAAACAGGGCAAAGACACGAAATATCTTTGCCTTTTTTGGACGAGGTATTCGATAGCGTCAATGGTGATGGTGGTAAAAAGAATCACGAAAATGAATCTATTTACAAATAACCTATACCTACGGAGGGCGATTGTCCGCATGTGAAATTATGGAACAATGCAATTAAAACTTTCGAAAGTATGAAATTTGTTAAGGTGAATAAACTTGATCGCGAAAGGCCTCCCGTGTTAAACAATTGGATTCATATTTTAAAAGGATTTAAAATTTTAAGAACAAAGATGGCTGCCTACGGATTCCCGGAATTCGGAGGACGCCTCTTTAATCAGGATCCATTAGAGATCGGATTTTTAGCGGAAATTACAGATTATATTCACAGAAATATTTATTTCCACTTCGAACAATGTGAGCATTCACAAGTTCTTAAGCAAAATGTAGTAAGTGTTTTTGTGGATAGTTTTGCTAGAAATTACTTTACTTTTTTGTTAAAATTAATGAATAGAAAAGTTGATCTTCCTAGTAATAGCGACTCTTTGCAAAAGCTTGTGCATGTTTCAAGTACGCGTTATGCAAAGAAAAAAACAGCACCTACTAATGTGTTGTTTTATTAAGTGTTTAAAAATTTGTTTCGCTCTTTGTTATTATATGTTATTAAATTTGCCTTTAGTTTGTTGGTTTTATTTTATATATTTTTTATAAATGTTATGCATCTATTCAATAAATTTGTATTGTTTACATATAATCCAATGTTTTATTTATTATGCTACATATTAATTTGTACTTGAATTTATTACTTTTCCATTCGCAAACTATGATTACAGTAAGTTTTTAATGTCGAAAAAGTCATATTTCGGACTTTATAAATTATTCGGAGAACAGTGTTAAAAAAATCCTGACTAGCGAATACCAACTCATGAATTCTGAAAAGTAAGGTAATGAAATTTTTGTGTAATATAGTGAAATAGACATTTTTATCGTTTAATCTAATTATTTTTTGTACATACCTGTGCCAATAAATAAAAAAATTGGTATTGCAATCTTTGGTTTTGTATTAAGAATTTGTATTAAGAAAGCAGGTGACTTTTAAGACACATCTCTTGACGATTTTAGAACGAACTTTTTTCAAGGATGATACAGAAATTCTTTCAATCTGCTAAAATTTATAATAACCAACGACCAAAATCAGTTTTCTTAGAGAATAGGTTATATCCAGCGATCTATTTGATACACTTTACTTTTATTCAAAACTTAATATTATTTTGTCTGCTTGGTGCTTAAAAATTATTATTTACTATTTAAAGGTTAATTAAGTTGATAATACAAATTCTTAATACAAAACCAAAGATTGCAATACCAATTTTTTTATTTATTGGCACAGGTATGTACAAAAAATAATTAGATTAAACGATAAAAATGTCTATTTCACTATATTACACAAAAATTTCATTACCTTACTTTTCAGAATTCATGAGTTGGTATTCGCTAGTCAGGATTTTTTTAACACTGTTCTCCGAATAATTTATAAAGTCCGAAATATGACTTTTTCGACATTAAAAACTTACTGTAATCATAGTTTGCGAATGGAAAAGTAATAAATTCAAGTACAAATTAATATGTAGCATAATAAATAAAACATTGGATTATATGTAAACAATACAAATTTATTGAATAGATGCATAACATTTATAAAAAATATATAAAATAAAACCAACAAACTAAAGGCAAATTTAATAACATATAATACCTATATATATATATATATATATATATATATATATATATATATATATATATATATGAAAGCTTTTTATTCTTATTAAATTGAGAATTTTAATATTTTAGTTAAATTGTGTGTTCTTATTTATAGAATATAGTTATAGAAAATTGTAACACATTAAAATTTTTATTGGAAACTATTAATTTCATTAAATAATATTAAGAAAAATTGTTCAAATGAAATTTTATTTACAATTTTTTGTTATATTTAAATATCTAAGTAATTCTATAATAATTATACTGCATTTATTTCACTGTCTAAATTGAAATTAGGGATTGACTTCTTGCTTTCGAATTAGTAAATTTTACTAATAAATAGTCAATTTTCACTAATTTATAAAATTTACTAATTCAAAAGCATAAAGTCAATATCACTAATTAAAATTTAAAACCATTTTTATTAATTTTATTTAATAATTAATTAAATTATTACATTACATTATTATTAATTATTAATATTTTTGTTATTAATGAAAAGATCTATAAAAAAATAGTTTTCTTTAAAAAAAAGTCTCGAAATTGAAGAATTACTAATAATTAATATATAATAATAATAATTCATAATAAATTGCTATAATAAATAATAATATTATTTATTATATATTATTAATAATTTTTTTCAATAATGAATTTAATTATTAAACAAAGTTTGTCATTTTTCTAAAAATAATATTATCTAATATTATTTTTTACCATTATTAATTTTTTTTAATAATAAATTTCACAATTAAAAGCAATTATTATTACTATTATTTCAGTAATTAAGTAGTTAAGTTAATATTTCTATTCCTTATTTCCACTCGTAATTTGAATTTTAGCGCCTTTTACGCTCAGTTCAGGTTAGTATTCGTCTTTATAACAGAAAAGAGAAAAAGGCTTTCATTGACTTGTATTCTCCGTTTCCTCCGCCGGTGGGTATAGTGGGGGAAGAATTGGCGGCGTGGTGGGATAGAATTTCCGCCGCCTGCTGGCATCCCTGACTAAAACAAAAATCATAACAAAAGGAAAATAGTCGTTTTGGACTTTCCGGACCTCATTGAAGTCCAGCATCCAAAATCGACGATAATATTAGGTCAGTCACTCCTCATTGTCGACAGAATCACAAATAAAACGAAATATACTGTTGCGCCTTATTGTTAACAGTACGCTCGCAGAAGACAGGATACTTCTTAATTTCATCACTCCTCATTGTTGACAAAACCACCACAAAATCCGCAAAATTGACAAGTTGGTCACACCTTATTGTTGGCCAAATTGTGATAAAGTCCAATAATGAGTTAAGGACGTCTCCTTATCCATGAATTTCCGTTGATCCTGGAAAAGCCGCTGTCCTCGTAGCTTGCACGCATAATTTACATATAAAAAAAAATAATTCGGCAGATTTCAACAACATAGTTTTGCATAATAGACTCTCTGGATCAAGTTTCGGATGAGAGATTGTGATGTGACAAAGTGTCACGTCACAAGCTCTAAATAATAATTACTTAACTTAAATGTGTGACGGTTTCACAGCGATATTATAGCAACGTTAATTTTCATATCTTCTTAAAACTATTAATTATGTCTAGTAATATGACTGATTAAAGAATAATAATTATAATAAATGAGAAATAAGCTATCAATTTTCCAAATCAAGGCAACAAATAATTAAATATCTTAAATAAATCTCTATAAGCTCATGAGCTTCATTTGTATCGACAGCACAGCTGCCCAAATATAGGAACCTGCTTAATTTGAAAAACATTTTTAAAATTAATTAATAATTTCAAAATTATCAATGAATTCAGAAAAAAGCGGTAGCATGGTGGGATACGAGCCCACGACCTTTCTTTTGCCGGTAGACTGCTCTGACCATTGAGCTACATGCACCTCGAGATTCTCCAAGTTCCTTGATATATACTATCACTTCCTTCATTATTTTGATGATAACGTAGGATGTTTCTTAAAGATGGTAAGCCTAATATTTCAATTCATAGGCGAATATAATTTATAGAAAATGAATTTATCATTCGGTTTTCAAATATTAAATGGATCAGAGCAGTCTGGGCGATGTCCAAGATAGTCCCGTGAGGGGAAGCAGCTTAACCCCACCATGCGGCACACCAAGTCGAAACTGAGTCCCGAGCGACCCTCGCAGCGGGGGCTCTCGGACCCTCAACCCTCATTAAGGAAAACTCTAAATGACTTTTTATATAAAAATATAAATTTTTTAAATATTAACATTTTTAATTTTTTATTAACATATTCAAATTCCTTATTTTCTCACGATTTTATACATATGTTGTAATACAAAAAAATGTTAAAATTTAACAAATTCATTATTTTTATCAATTTAATTGGAGTATTTTAAGCAAATACCTATAAAAAAGAATTTTTTTTAAACGTTGGAGGGGGGTTGGTTCTGGGTTGGGTACCTTTCAACCTACATTTTGACAACTGTCAGTCTGTTTGTAACTTTAAACCTGTTAAGATGGATCCTAACTAGGATAAAAATTCTATAAAAAAGATTTTTTTGTTGTTGTAGGGGGGGTTGGTTATGGGTTGGGTACCTTCCAGTACCAACTAGGAAGTAAATTTGACTCCCATTCTATATTAAAAAATAGCATTAAATTGATAAAAATTCTATAAAAAAGATTTTTTTTGTAGGGGGGGTTGGTTATAGGTTGGGTACCTTCCAGTACCAACTAGGATAAAAATTCTATAAAAAAGATTTTTTTTTGTAGGGGGGGTTGGTTATAGGTTGGGTACCTTCCAGTACCAACTAGGATAAAAATTCTATAAAAAAGATTTTTTTTGTTGTAGGGGGGTTGGTTATGGCTTGGGTACCTTTTAGTACCAAGTAGAAAGTAAATTTCACTCCCATTCTATATTAAAAAATAGCATCAAATTGATAAAAATTCTATAAAAAAGATTTTTGTTGTTGTAGGGGGGGTTGGTTATGGGTTGGGTACCTTTTGGTACCAAGCAGAAAGTAAATTTCACTCCCATTCTATATTAAAAAATAGCATCAAATTGATAAAAAAAAGAAATTTTTGAATTTTAACATTTTTTTGTATGATAACATATGTATGAAATCATGAGAAAATAAGGAATTTGAATATGTTAATAAAAAATTAAAAATGTTAATATTTAAAAAATTAATATTTTTATATAAAAACTCATTAAGAGTTTTCCTTAATGAGGGTTGAGGGTCCGAGAGCCCCCGCTGCGAGGGTCGCTCGGGACTCAGTTTCGACTTGGTGTGCCGCATGGTGGGGGTAAGCTGCTTCCCCTCACGGGACTATCTTGGACATCGCCCAGCAGTCTACCGGCAATAGAAAGGTCGTGGGCTTTAATCCCACCATGCTACCGCTTTTTTCTGAATTCATTGATAATTTTGAAAATATTTTTCAGACTAAGCAGGATTCTGTATCAGGGCAGCTGTGCTGTCAATACATATGAAGCCCATTAGCTTATAGAGATTTATTTAAGATATTTAATTATTTGTTGCCTTGATTCGAAAAATTAATAGCTTCTTTTTTGTCATTTAATATTTGAAAACCGAATGATGAATTCACTTTCCATAAATTAATAATAATTATAATGTAATTAAATGCCAATGGTAAAGTGATAAGTAAAAAATATATACTTTACCTTTCAGACTCTAGAGGTTCTAAAGCAAATTTCCCCACATGGTGTGTTACATCCCAGTAACATCCTTAACTTTACTTAATTTTTAACTTTCTAAATTAAATAAAATGTAAAATACAAAAATTAATATAATTTACATTCAGGAATAAAATATGTAAATAATAAATAAATGTAACTTTACTCATCTGATTAACTTTGAGTATCAGTGAAGTTTACTCGAAGTAAGAATGACAGTGAAGAATAAGTAAGAGTAAAATAAATGCGATTTAAGAGTAAAATAAACGTCAGAATGACAGGATAGTAAGACAGTTTAGATTGATATGAATATTAAGTGAAGTTAAAGAACAGAACTTCTGTTATTGACGAAGCATGTTTTTAATAAATGTTTTTCAAGCATATCAATGTCTTCAGAAATATATTTTTTAAAAGATATTCTAAAGATATTTTAAAGGCAAATTTAAATATGTCTTACTCAAATTCTATGTCTGTCCTGCAGACGTTCAATTGCATCATATGTATATTTTCAGGAAGTATTTGTGACATGCACGGGACATGTTAAGGGCATTTTAAGACATGATTTCATATCAAACACTCTTACTTCTTAATTATATACTGTCACTAAAATTTCATCTGATTTCTTGTTTTGTAACTTCTATCCTAATCTTACATTACTATTCTGTCAATGTGACGTTTAATTCCCTCTTACCTCGTAAATATACACTTAATTAACTCTCACTCTGTCTTCATTATCATTCTTTATACAAATAAGCTTCACTGACACGAAAAGTTAATCACATTTTTCTTTTATTCACTATTATCCTAATCTTAGATTACTATCCAGTCATTCTGACGTTTATTTGACTCTTAAATCGCATTTATTTTACTCTTACTTATTCTTCACTGTCATTCTTACTTCGAGTAAACTTTACTGATACTCAAAGTTAATCAGATGAGTAAAGTTACACAAAAGCACCTCAGAATGTCTAGAATTTGAGTAATTTACGTTTTTATATTTTCCTCACTTTTACCCACTGTAACTCAAAAAATATTCTTTCAGGGTCAAATTAACCCATACATAATTTGTTCAGAACATCTCAAAGAACATCTTCCTGAAGTTTCAACCAATTTGACCGAAAGCCAAATTCTGTACATTTTGTGCGTTGTTAAAGTTCCCAGTGATTTAAAGAAAGTGAATTTATCATTCGGTCGTGGGCTCGTATCCCACCATGCTAACCAATTTCTTCTAAGTTCTTTGATAATTTTGAAATTATTAATTAATTTCGAAAAAATGATTTTCAGAAAAAGCAGGTTTCTGTATTAGGACGGCTGCGCTGTCGATACATATGAAAAATATATTGAATTTTCATAACGAAATCTAGTGCTTACTCAAGAAATTTATTTTCGAGAGATTTGATTCGGAATAATTGTTTAAATTCTTTCACCTTTAAAATTTTCAGAGATTTGCCCATATATGTCCTTTTAGGAAAAAACCTCAGCTTCCCTTTAAAAAAAATCAAACCTTTCCCTCCGAAAAATTAAAATTTATTTTTAATTTTGATTTTTTTGGGTCAAAAACAGTTTTTTTTAACGCTTATTTTCAATCGAAAGAGCATGAAAAAACCTTTCTAAAATTTACCTTGCCAAATTTTTATGTTCAATAGTTTAAGAGTAAAAAATTATCGAAATAAGCATTACACCGTAAGACCCCTTGATCACTTGACATGGAATCGCTCATATATTGTTTATACTCCTGCCCTATTGGCCTTACGCACCTGACAAGAGTTCCCGAGGAATACTTTTTTGGATTAAGCATAACCATTCTACAAATTTAATTTCTATATATTATACCTAAATTGCGTCTACAGCCAGCTTTATTAGGAGTACTCGCATTCGCCTTGACCACCTGTTAATTAGGTTTTCTTGCCAGAGGAGAGGGAAACTGTAGAAAATCTCTCTTGAGTACAACCGGTTTTATCGACAGAAAAAAGGTTAGTTTGACAGCTAAGAAAATTTAATAAAAAAGTATGTAAATAATTTAGTTAAAACAAATTTCTTGATTGATATGGGTGATTTTCACGTAACTGTGCAATTTCAAGATCAGTTTTAAAAGAAAAAAATTTTGTTTTTTAGTGTTAAATATAACTTTTCCTCATCATTAGAGCATAAAATAGTTGTAATTTGAATGGTTTTACTACAGCTATAATTATAAAAAAATTATAACAAATTTTCGAAAATTGGCTGCCACGGAGCTGACCACCCTATGCATTGAATAATACTGCCGTCAACTGGGGCTACTTTATGTACGCCAGGTATTTAATAAATAAAATTATTAAAGAGAACTTCTTTGTCAAAAAACCAAAAATAAGTTAATTACAATCCTTAAAACGATTAAATCTTGAACCGGTAAGCAACATAACGACAAAAAATTAACATTAATTATTATTTATAAGTTTTTCAAATTAATCTTAAAACTATTTCTCTCGTTTCTTTTAAAATAACTAAAAAAGTGTGTTAGATATTAAATTGGTATTCATTTAACCTTAAAATATTAATTGAGTCAGAATTCCTGAAAAGAGCCACCCAAAACCTTTTAATTTTTTTTCGTACTAATGTGGTTATCTTAATAGTATTTTACATAATAAATCATACTACCAAAGAATTTTGCAAAAAAAACATTGTTAATGTTATTAACTATTGAAAATTTTGAACGTATTTAATTGAAAAATGAATATCTCAAAAACTTATTTATCGATTTTTATATTTCAAGTTGCATTTTATTTGTCTTGAAATGAAGTGTTAAAGATGAATTTGATTATTTATTTAATTAACAAAAATCATTAATTTGAGTGAATTCAGCTTTAACTGTATTGAAATTGAATTTCAATATGTTAAATAGAATAGTACTCAAAATCAAACATCCCGAGGTAAACGTTATTTGCTCTTTCGGGAAAAATAATTATATTTTCAAAAGGTAGTGGATCCCCTTTTTAGGTTTATTATCAAATCAATAACCCCGGTTAGACGGTATTTTAATTGAGAGAATTGTAGAAAAAGGAAAAGGTGGCAACAGTTTGTTAAACCGTAATAAAACACTTCTTGTAACATGAGTAGAATATAATGTGTTTATGTATAACAATACAACTTTTATAGTATTTGACTATTATTAGTTACAATAAGAAATAATATTTGTTTATATATTTACGTGTATAGAGTATAATGTGTAAATGTAATCAGGTGTAAAATAATATGATAATTAACAATTCACTCACCAATTTACAATTTTATTATTTTTAGTGGATATTGTAGACCTTATTGTTAAATGGAGGTAATATTTTTGTTATTTACTTATTTACTTATTATAAGATCTCATGTGGAAATTGTGACAGTGTGTACATTGGACAAGCCAGTAGACAACTAAAGAAAAGAATCTATGAAAACAATTACTCTCAAAATAAAGACCACACAAAAACTGCATTATGCAGACATGCACACAATTTTAAGCATAGTTTTGATTTCAGTCCTAATAACATAAAAATTTTAGACAACGCTAATTATTTTAAAAAAAGAAATATTCTTGAAATGTACCACATTGTAAAAAATAGAAACACCATTAATTTTAGAACTGACACCGAAGGTTGGTCCATAATTTACCATGACGTCATTGGTACTTTAAATTGTTTCAATTAACATATTTTATATTTTATATTGCACATTTTCTTATATATATTAAAAAAACGAATAACTACGCTCATTGTATTTTTGGATCTAGCGCGTTCATATTTTAAACATCTGTACTCCGTAACTATTAAGCTCGTCCCACAGCGTATAGACACATTGTAAGTTACCTCCACGTTTTCTATCCTTGTGGAGAACATTCTATGCCATATGATGACAGCATGATCACATTTTATTTTTATTTAATGTATAATTTATATAATATGTTGTTTGTGTGGTTATTATTTAATGTTGAATTTTTTATTATTTAATGTTGAATTGTATTATTTAATGTTGAGTGTTTTTTATGTTTTTTTACACACTCAGCGACATGCATATATACATAATTGAAAAAACAACATCTCTAACCTCAAAAATTTTTTTGTTAAAATTCTTGTCATCTTTTTTATACTGTGTTCTTACTTTATTTATGTTTTTTTGTAAATAATGGTTTGATCCAGAATTTAAATTCTTATTTCGTAATTCTCCTGCTGGTATGTTGTTTTTTTCTATTCTTTGATTTTTTGTTTTTTTCTCAACGAAATTTTTTCTCAACTGTCATTTGTATTCTTTACAGTCCTAAAGAGTCGTAATATCACGACGAAATGCATAGATAAATTCGAATTTTTAAATATATAAAAATTATTTTGTGAACAAAAACCGTTCCTTTTATTTAATAGACCAAAGGCCACAAAAATATTACCTCCATTTTATTATTTTTATTAAGAACAGAAAAGTATCCTATTACTTTTCTCAGGTGAATTATTCAGATTCACACCTGTGACAGAATCTCTTATACGAAATATTTTTTCCTTATTTTAATTATATTCTTTGTATTCTTCTTCAATTATTTTCATTGTTATTTAATCCTTTATTATTATCACCATTATATTTTAAATTACTTGATCAAAGAAAATATCAAAATTGATTTTAATATTTAAAGTTCGGGGTCACCGAATTTAAATTTGTAATCAAATCTGATATTATTTAACAACAATGACAAGATACTTTCAAACCACTAGATAGAGGTTTGATATTTAACACTCCCTATTTTACTTTACTTATTTTTCTTTAATATTTTCATTCTTTCACTTTATCAACACAATATTCTCTTAAATGATTCTCTTTTCTTTAATTTCCTTCTTTTTATACTTTATGTAATTATTCTTTTAATTTTATTATTTCACTTAATATTCACTTTTCGTATTCGTATTTTTTTTAATTATTTATTTTCAATTCGCGTAAAAGAATATTAAAAATTCTCAATTCAATTCACTTTAATCAATTAATCAATAAAACTTCAAAATCAACCCTTATTTCTGGGGACAAAAATATAAACCTCTGCCTTTTGCGGGAAATAAATTCACAACTATATATAATCAACCGCTTTGCGGGAAAAACAAATTATTAAAACTCTCTACCGATTTTCGGGAGGAACACTTAATTCTACGCAGCTTTACTGCGGGAGGAACAAATTCGGACTCATTAGTTAAAACGATCGAAAGTATGGATCACACCTTGAAATTAATATAAAACGATAGAGTGGGGATGCTGGTGCACACGGCTCGCCAAACTTCGTTGTTGCCAGGCAAGCTTTTTGCAAGCTTGCAAATTCCTCAAAATGGCGTGATATAGTTCGATGCTCTGTATCCTCTATTGTCAATGTTTAAGTGTATACTTTTTCTTGGTATTTTACCAACACAATTAAGAGACTTTTCTGTGGAAAGTAACTTATAGCAAAGTAGACAAATTCCTTTTGACATAAGAGTGATATCCATATTCTTTTAATCAATTTTAGAATTATCATTTTAAAAATAATATTGAATATTATTGGGAATGAAAGCAATTGAATAATAATTATCGTTATTTTTTAGTTTGGATATAACTTAATTATAAAAAAATAGTTTTAAGACAATTTAATTGATGAGTTAATTATGTAAAAATCCTGTTATGTCCTGATAATATGTCTATTGAGTACTTAATTCTATTTACAAAAGTCCCAAATTTTTAATGAAATTATACAATATAACGAATTTTTAATTAATGAACAAATTAAAAATAGTTACGAAGTCATACGTAACATGAAGTATAACTGCCAATATTTTCAGATAAAAATATTTAATTTTAGTGCAAAATGTAAATGTTTATTTATAAACAATTAAAAATAAATAGTGTTCTGGGGTGCTATTCTGTAACTTCACTTTCACTTCACTTTCACTTCACTTTCACTTCACTTTCGCTTCATTTTCACTTTACTTTCACTTCACTTTCACTACAAGTAAAGTAAATGTGGAGTTAATGTGAAGTGAAAGTGGAGTGAATGTAAAATAACAAAGAAGTGAAAATTGTGTGAAACTGAAGCGCACATGAAGTGAAAGTGAAGTGAAAGTAAAGTGAAAGTGAAGTGAAAGTGAAGTGAAAGTGAAGTGAAAGTGAAAGTGAAGTGAAAGTGAAGTGAAAGTGAAGTGAAAGTGAAGTGAAAGTGAAGTGAAAGTGAAGTGAAGTATCAGAATAGCACCCCTGGATGATATTTTAAGTTGAAAAAATTACTAAAATGTTCTTAATAAATCACTAAAAAATATCCTGTTGAAAAAATGGCACGAAGTTTTAAATTGCTTAATTTTAAGCATTTGTGCCGCGGTGCAGTGCGCGACTCTTTTTGTTGAATGGTAATTACAGATGTGTTGCATAAATTGTTAAAATATAGAATTGTTGAATCTTCTTTGAAATTAAAAAAAATAATAAGAGAACTAGAGTTAAAATTTGGATTGGATTTAAAAATTTTTAACAATAATTCCAAATGTAAACTATTCTTTCTAAACAGTTCTGTTTTTAAAATAAAATAATAAAATGAATAGTTTAGCATTTATTCTCTCTGACAAATTACGAATTCTAATCAATCGATTAAAATCATAAAAACAGGCCTCGGATCGACTTTACGGCTCAAAAATAATAGTCGCTTATTTAGTAACAAAAAAAGTTGTTTACTTTATTCAGTATTATCACAAAAATTCTTTAAACTTTCTCAATTTTAATTGGTAAAAATGTTTGATGATTTGACTTTTTGCTTTGGAATTAATAAACAAAATAAAATTTCACATAGAATTTAACATATAAAATTTTTTTTGAAATGAATCAGAATATTCGTCACGGTAAAAATGCTTACTAATTTCACTTTTTAATTAGTAAATTTTACTAATAAATTAGTAGAAATAACTAGAACATTATTGTTATAATTTAATGCTAAATGTAAACTATTCTATTCTTTAGAAATTTTAACTCTAGTTCTCTCATTATTTTTTTTTAATTTCAAAGAAAATTCAACAATTCTATATTTTAATAATTTATGCAACACATCTGTAATTACCATTCAACAAAAAGAATTAATTAAATGTTCCATTAAAAAAAATTAAATGTCAAAATTAGGTTAAAATAAATTTATTTTCATCACAGATGTAGTGTTTGAGAAGCGAAGTCGTTTCAGCGATCAGAAACAATAACACGCGCGCGAACGCTTAATAAGGACCAGAGTCGCGCAATATACCGCGGCACAAATGCTTAAAATTAAGCAATTCAAAACTTCGTGCCATTTTTTTTCAACGGGATATTTTTTAGTGGTTTATTAAGAACATTTAAGTAATTTTTTCAACTTAAAATATCATTCAGAACACTATTTATTTTTAATTGTTTATAAATAAACATTTACATTTTGCACTAAAATTAAATATTTTTATCTGAAAATATTGTCAGTTATACTTCATTTCAAGACAAATAAAATGCAACTTGAAAAATAAAAATCGATAAATAAGTTTTTGAGATATTCATTTTTCAATTAAATACGTTCAAAATTTTTAATAGTTAATAACATTAACAAAATTTTTTTTTTGCAAAATCCTTTGGTAGTATGATTTATTATGTAAAATACTATTAAAATAACCACATTAGTACGAAAAAAATTAAAAGGTTTTAGGTGGCTCCTTTCAGGAATTCTGACTCAATTTCAAGTTTTGAAAAAATATCATATTCACAACGTTTAAAAAATCTCCTATTAAAATGATGATTTAAAGTTATTTACATTTGTTTAAATGACTGTAATGTGTTTAAACTGTAGTGTTATTTACTTTTTTGGTGTTGTTAGTAATTACTGTCTAAGGAGAGTCGGACTTCTGGTAGGCCTAAAGTTAACTGTGAAATATAGTAGAGACAGGAGTGGCGGACAATTTATAATTCCATTAATTAGTTTAATCAAAAAAAGTAGATCAAAAAATAGGAATCTATTGCATGGAAGTGGTATACCTAAAATCCGCCTCAAATCAGAATAGTCATGACTGTGTGTATCAAATAAAATCCCCATCCGCCTAGCAACAAAGCGCATAAATTTATTCTGAATTCGCTCAAGCTCAGTCATACGATAATCTTGATAAGGTGACCAAATCAATGAAGCAAACTCGACAATTGGCCTAACCAATGAGAAATATAAAACTTTCATTGCTAAGTTGTTGGTGAAGCGAGTGATATTTCTGGTGACGAAGCCCAAGGCCCTGGTAGCATCGTTGATTATCGAAAGGATATGAGATTTGAAATTTAAAGATGTGTCAATAATGACACCCAGGTCTTGAATCATGGTCACTCTCGAAAGAATTTCATTGCCAAATGTATAGTGATATTCTATGGAATAAGAAGCGTCTATTAAAAGAAATAACAGAACATTTCTTGTTATTAAAAAAAAGTTTGTTTCTGAACGACCATTCGACTAGTCGATTGATATCAGATTAAAGGTCGTATGTATCTTAATTTTTAATTATTGTTTTGAAAATTTTTAGGTCATCAGCAAATAAGAGAAAATGGCAATTTTTAATTACAAGGTTAATATCATTATTAAATAATAGGAAGAAGAGTGGACGAAGATTCGAGCCCTGTGGTGCCCCGGAAATTACTAGAAAAGGTTCAGAAAAACCTTGATCAACACGGACAGATAAATGTCTATCAGAAAGATAATTTCTTGTCCAACAAATTAGATTATGAGAAAAACCCAAGGACTCCAAATTCGCCACCAGAATTGCATTATCAACCTTATCAAAAGCTTTAGCGAAGTCAGTGTATACAGCATCAATTAGAACTCCATTTTCGAGATTCAATGATGTAAAATTAGTAAATAAAACCAAATTGGTCAACACAGACCTTCACCTCATAAAGCCATGCTGCTCACAGATAATACGTTGCTCAACCTGACTATAAATTATGTCAAAAACTATGCTTTCAAATACCTTAGCTACTGTGCTTAAGAGAGTTATAGGACGATAATTTACCAGACTCTTCGTGTCACCATCCTTATAGACCGGAACTATACTACCTCTTTTCCAAACAGATGGAAAAATTCCACTTGTTAAGGATCGATTAAAAAGAATGTGCAAAGGATCGACAAGTGCAGAACTGCATGACTTCAGAAGAGACGGAGGAATCTTGTCTGGACTAGCACATTTGTTAGATTTTAAATTTCTCAATTTTGTTGCTATCACTTCCTTACTGATTGGGCAAGAGTCTATTTTTAAGTTGCTATCAAAAGGAAAGTCAGAAGCAGGGACATCATTTGAAAGTGGATTATGGACAGAGCTAAAGTAGTTGACAAAGCAATTAGCAACATCAACAGGAGTACTCACTTGTATATTGTTATAAAAAACTTTACTAGGGATACGAGTTTCTCGCTTCAATGAATTCACAAAATTCCAGAATTGATTTGGGTCAGAAATTACAGTTTTTTCAATTCGAGATATAAAATTATTAAACGTTGACTTTGCCAATGCCTTACATGCCTCATGCAATTTAGAAAATTCGTGATATTCCTGTTGACTATTTGAACCCTTAAATTTTCTGTGTGCCATTTTTTTAAAATACACCAATCGCTTAAATTGATTTGTGAACAATGGTGGATAGCTATCATTATTAATTATTTTCAATGGTACAAAAAGGGTGATAACCGTGCATATTTGATCGTAAAAATAGAAACAGCATCATCTAAGTTTAGTGTATCAAATAAGAGGTTCCAAACAATATCCATCAAATAATTACAAATTTCATTAGTGTTAGCAATTGCAAAATTGTACTTAAAAAATTAATGATTTGTTATTAAGTTATCTTTGTTACTAAAAAAGTTATAAACAGTGAAAATCAAAGGAGGATGATAACTATCCACAGGCAATATTGGATCTGAACATATATTTAAGGTGTAGTTTAACGAGTTATATAAAACTAGGTCTGGAATAGAATCATGAAAATTAACAAAATTATTCAATTGCGATATGTGAATGTAATAAAAACAGTTAGATAGACAGGTGTCTATTTCTTCACAAAGTCAAGTTGCGTTTATATTTGGAATAAATTAAGGTTCATCAGAAGAATCAGTATTCCATGTTACATGAGTTATGTTAAAATCACTCATAATTCAGAAATTGCATTGGGGTACACGATATATAAGTCCTTGAGTATAGCGCACACTGTAGAATAAGTATTTAATTTGGAGCTGGAAGGAATATAAAAAGTTCCCACAATGTACGTAACTGAATTGCTAGAGAATTTGACAAAAACATATTCAATAATGAGAACATTAGTTGGTAGTACAGAAGCACAAAGTGATAAATTACAAGTACTTAGTACACCTCCGCCTCGCAAAAAATCTCTAAAATAAACATTTCTATCACATCGAAATATATCACAATTACGCAACCCCAATTCCCAAGAACAAAAAGCAGGTGTGAGCAAAGTCCCAGAAAAAAAAATTATTTTATAAAAAGAAAAAAAAGTATTTAAAGATTCGCGTAAAGAGAACAGTTTTGTACGTAAACCTCTCACGTTCTGATAGTATAGTGGAATGTCAACAGAAGTCACAGAGTTCTTTGGAACTTTGGAATATTTATAGGAAATAACAAATTTAAAATCTTAGAAACAAAGTCAAAATCTGATATAAAAGTTGAAGTATTTGCATTCAAGAGTTGTTCAGGAATATTGAAAAAAATTATATTGCACTTTCGAATGTTACGAAAACTTATTTCTCTCAAACATTCGGACATAATGTTGTCAGAGCAATTTTCAAATTTATTATTAAGAGAGGTAATATCATCTTTAATACCTTCGATATCCAGTTCAACAGCATCCATACGAGATACAACTGCTTCAATCTTTACCACTCGTTCTTATACATCGTCCAGAGTGGTTTTGAGAGGCTCAATTTGCAAAGTTATCTTCTTCAGCTGCTCAGCCATTAGGTTGGTCAAGTCATCTTTTGTAAATGTTAATGCAGTAGGGTTAGGAGAATTAGATCTTGAGCCGCAGCGTTTCCTTTTTTTAACAGCTAGGGTGATACGGAAGAGAACATGTTTCACATCTGGAAATTTCCCTTTGAACGTCCGAACTACATTCTCTACAGAACTTGTCACTCAAGGAAGCGTTGGTGGACATTGTCGTTGTAAGTTAGGAATTCAATTCACTAACAATAAGAAAATCACTGAATAAACCATACACAGATTTTTAAACTACACAATTTGTGTGGTGCAAAGGATATTTCACGTTGTTAGTCAATCAGAACAACAAAAAAGTTAGTGAAACATTGAAAAAAGCAAAAATCGAGAGATCAAGAAAGATACGTTGTGACAGCACTTCGCACATGCGCGAAATAGACATTAATAATTATTTGTACAAATTATGATAATTTTCTAAAAGTAGGCCGTAAAGACTTTAGGTTATCCTTAAGGGTTATCCTATGTGACTTGGGGTTCGAGTCCGCCTTAATACGATTCCCAAATTACACAGGCTTACAAAATTTAGAATTTTGTCAGACCCAGAAACGGGATAAGTCATTTCCGATGTAATGTATCACCCTGAATCCAAAACTGACAGCAAAATTCCTCTATCGCGTCAGGATTCTAAGATATTTTAACCCAAAAGAGTTAAAAAGACCATTTTTGGCAACATTTGACTCTCAATAAAATCTACAAAAAAAATTTTTTATCATTGGAACACATTTTAAAAGAAAGTACAAGTAATCACCTTTCAAAATATTATACACCCAATCCGATCCAACTTTTTTTCACTATGGTACAACAATTTACAGTGTCGGTTACACGACCTAAAAACTGCAAAGAGGAAAAATATAATATTTGGTAAGTACTTTAACTTAAGCATCTGATTCTGAATATTTTGGGATCGTTGATTCTTATAAATACATCTTTTCTTAATGTAGATATGGATAGGTGTGGTAACTATTTTTTCAAGCAATCAAAAGTGATTCTATTTTACATTCTAATAAACAAAAGTAAATATGTCGCCATATTACATCCGCCATTTTGAATTTCAAAAATCTGACATCAGATTCGTAATATGCGACCTCAAAAACACCCAAGTGAAGAGTTTCAAGCGAATCTGTTAAATTTTTTAAAAATATGTCGCCATATTACATCCGCCATTTTGAATTTCAAAAATCTGACATTAGATTCGTAATTAGCGACCTCAAAAACCCCCGAGTAAAAAGTTTCAAGCGTATCCAATCAATTTTTTATTTTGACAGCCGCCATATTGGATCCGCCATTTTGAATTTCAAAATCCAACATCGGTTTTCTGATCAACGATCCCAAAATATTAAGAATCAGATGCTTAAGTTAAAGTACTTTCCAATTATTCTATTTTTCCTTTTCTCCGTTTTTAGGTCGTGTAACTGAAACTTTAAATTGTTGTACCATAGTGAAAAAAAAGTTGGATCGGATTGGGTGTATAATATTTTGAAAGGTGATTAATTGTACTTTCTTTTAAAATTTGTTCCAATGATTAAAAAAAATTTTTTATAGATTTTATTGAGAGTCGAATGTTACAAAAAATGGCGTTTTTCACTCTTTTAGGTTAGAATATCTAAGAATCCTGACGTGATAGAACAATTTCGCTGTCAGTTTTAGATTCAGGGTGATAAATTACATCGGATATAACGATGGTAAATCACAGTGGTGAGACTCTGTGGCTTGCGATCACCGAGGTTAAGCAACATTAAGTGCGATTACTACTTGGATGGGTGACCGCCTTGGTGCCTGCTATAGTTCGGTGTTTTTCTCACTACTTTCGTGATTTATCAAGCGGGAGGTTTGACGTCAAGGTATAATGATGTGCACTGTCGATTATTGTCCGGTACACACCATTAGAACTTGACTGTCGATAAAACCGGTTGTACACAAAAGAGGTTTTCTACAGTTTCCCTCTCCTCTGGCGAGAAAACTTAATTAACAGGTGGTCCAGGCGAATGCGAGTACTCCTAATAAAGCCGACTGTAGACGCAAATTAGGTATAATATATAGAAATTAAATTTGTAGAATGGTTATGCTTAATCCAAAAAAGTATTCCTCTGGGACTCTTGTCAGGTGCGTAAGGCCAATAGGGCAAGAGTATAAACAATAAAAATAAAAGACTAATAGTATAAAATAACAGATATTTTATCGGAATTTCAAACCACATTTCCCAAAAATCGTAGCTGCTTGGGCAATATTTTCAAACTTAATTCTGTAATTCAACTTCGATTCCTGAAAAGAAATTTTTTTTGCCTTTTTTGTTGATTTGAACGGTGCGTTTCCTTAGTGAATCACCGTTCCTTCTGAATAAAACTCTTTTCTAAGGGCATAAGCTCGAAATCTATTAGAACTTTAAAATTTTTTTTGCGAAAATGCCTCGATCGCGATTCGCAATAAACAGGTAATTTTGGAATTTGTCGATGTGATGTGGCTTGGCCACTAATTCATGACTTGAAATACAGTTACTTGCGTACGCCCATGACTTTGTAATCTTGGCCGAGTCTCCAGTCAACATGCAACAGAAAATAAATATAATGAGAAATTATTGTAAAGAAAACCTATTGTCGATAAATTGTAACAAATCAAAAATTGTTATCTTTCAGAAGGGATGTAAAAGAAAACATTCACACTTATTCCTGGAAGGTAACGAAATAGAAGTTGTAAAACAATATAAATATTTGGCAGTAACGTTGTCAATTTCAGGGGCCTTCGAAAAAAAATGTGAAAACGCAACGACGTCGGCCAAGATTGCATCAGGCAGAATCCTGGATATTATCGCGAGTCAAAATCAGATTCTTGGAATGCAAAAGAAAAACTTTTCGACAGTATGGTGGTTTTTACCTTGCTATATAATGTGGAAACGGGGGGGACTGCGCTATTTAGACGAAATTTAGACATTGGCCTCGTTAGAAAGAAATAAGGAAAATTGGGTAAATGAATTTGTAAAGAGTAAGAGGGATTTGGATCGAGAAAGACTGTGTAAATCGTCTCGCCTGCAGATCTATCCACAACTTGAGCATATACCAAGGAGAGCTCGGTATTTAGATATTGAAATGCGTATAGAATTTACACGATTAATAACTCAATTCCGTTTGTTTATTGATGAAAACTACAGGATTGTTTGGCAAGGGAAAAACTTTAAATTTAATGATTCTATATACTTATTATTGAAATTTTTTTCTGAAAGTTAAATATTTTGAGCACAAAAAATATTTATCCTTTCGCACATACTTCTAGTTAATACTTTTAAATTTTTTATAACATTTTTATGTTTCTCCAAACTGAACGGATTGCAACAAACAGGGTTAACCGTGCTCCTTATTTGCAATTTTCTAGACAACAAAACCTACATTAAAAAGTAATTGAAGAAAATTTGAATGAATTCCAATAGTCCCGAATAGCACGACTTATTGATGTAAGGCCACTGTGAAGAAATCTGTAGAGGTTGTAAGGTTTACTACGTAAGTCTGTTGTAGACATAAGTTAGTCTAAAAATTTACGCATTTCCGTAAGATTACACATAAAAGCAGATGTGAGAATACACCTAATTCTATTTTAAGCTTACTTGAAAAACTCATAGTAAGCTTATATGTAAAAGTTGAGGTAAGCTTACAAGTTATGGTTGAGGTAAGCTTACATGTATAGGTTGAGGTAAGTCAGTTGGAAGGTTATTATCAAGTAGTAAGGTTCTTGTAAGGTTTTAGTGAGTTTACCTATTATGGTCAATATTAACAAAATAATTTGTAACGTAATTAATTAATAAATGTTAAATAAAAAAATATGTTTGTTGTCCTTTTCTTTATTGGAAACCAAACATTCTGCAGAAAATTTTGAAAACAAATTAACTTAAAATTAATCATTTTTATTTATAGTAATTTTTTTCTAAATGTTAAATATTTTGAGCACAAAAAATGTTCAGAACAATTTTTTGTATCTTGAAGCATAAAAAAGTTGTCATCAAAATAAAGAAATGTTGCAAAAAATTTTTAATACAAATATCTAGAAAAACAAAAAAAATTCTTATATACATTTGGTATTTTTAAATAGGACATTAATCACTTTCAATTCGCATAATATGAGACAAATCTGAGATGTCATGTGTCGTTTTCATATGAAATGCCCCACATAATTGAGAAATTACAGTTTAATATAGGAAATGTCAGTTTTAATTTAGGATGTATTTATGTGTAAAACTGGTATTAGAATATACTGTTGACCTGTCGCTACACATTTTGAACGACATGACATTTGTCTGTTTATGTGTTTTATACTTTTATCACATGAAAATAAAACAAAAAATACTATTTTTATAGTGCAAGATATATCCATTCTTTAAATTACTTAAATTTAAAGAAAATAATGACAAATTTAAAATATAATGTTAAATAATATACCTGTATTTCCTTTAAGATATTTACGATAAAAGGAAGAAGTACAAAATACATATGGGAAAAACTATCGGTCACTTTCTTACTCTAAGAAAATAGTTTCTTTCACAAAAAAAGTTTTTATTTTAGTATATTATAGGGATTAAAATTAAATATTATATTTTTCAAAATGACATATTCATTACAATTTTTGCAAAAAAGCGTCTAAATAAAAAATTGCTGTTACAGTAAAATGGAGGAATGTAAATATTATATTTATTAACAAAATCTTTATTTTCTTTAGGGATTAACTCTAAATAATTTTTTTTAAGTTAAATATTCTCCAAATTTTTTTATGAGGATACAAATAAGAGTATAGTATTTTGTAAATTTAAAGAGTTTACAAATATTTTTATTTACCTATAATTCATCATATTTTTTAATAGTATATTTGTCATTATTTTCTTAAAATTTAAATAATTTATAGAATGGATATATCTTGTACTATAAAAATAGTTGTGTTGGTTTCATTTTCATGTGATAAAGCACATTAATAGACAAATCTCACTTCCACCATCTTTAATTTTACTCAAAAAGTTTCCACTGGAAGTGTACAAGAACTTTAAAGCTCAGTCTCCAATAGGTGCCAATATGAATGTGCAAGTGCCAGTGCCAAACCCATTCAAAATGTATTGGAGATTGTCACTTGCACATGCATAGTGGCAGCTATTGTATACTATCCTTTACAATGAAAATTTACAAACATCCAAACATTGTGCTATGTGGGAAGAGTGAGGAAAAATTGCGTCAAATTTTAATTCATTGGCTCTCTTACTCTTGTGTTTTACCATGACAACCAACAGGCAGGCAGGCTTCCTCCAGATGTGTTTTTTCTCTTATCGTTTTCTTAAAAATTATTCGTTGTAAAAATTTTTGTAATATTAATTAATTAAAAGAATATTAGCAGAAATAAAGGATATTAATTTTTTCAGATAATACATCCCACAAAAGAATGTAATAATGGATTGGAAACGAATTGCAGTTGGTATTGTGAAAATGGGTCAAATTTCACATCTCGATTGTATTTTCATTCATCGAAAAACGTTGACTTTAAAAGAAATTCGTCATGTTTTGTTTTATTAGCTTTGAATATGACTAAAAATTTACATCTATTATGCAATATCAATTGTGAACATTTTACAACCGATTGTCTTTATGCTTCTTCAACATTTTGGGGATTTGTTCTATTATTGTCAATTGGAAATATTGGATTTAATGTTGCAAATTCTATAAGTGATTCAATTTGTTTCGATATTTTGGGTACGTGATATCTATTTATTTATAAATAATAGCAAACTCTAGAAATTTTGAAAAATTTTAATTTCATGATTTCATTTTTTTGTGCAAAAAGATAGCACACGGTATAAAACCATTGAAGGGCACTACATTATAATACAAAATAGGTAGAAAATACAGCGTAGAAATAAGGATAATATTTGATTAATATTTGCTGGTTAATATCAAAATAAGTAGCAAAATAAACCGAAGATTGAGTTCTACAATCGGGTATGGCTGCACAAGAAATTGAAGAAAGGTCATATTGCATATTATTCGGATTATTAAAATCGCCTAAAAATATTAAATGTTTTGAAAAAATATGAGCATGAGATTTTATACAATCAGAAATTGATATATAGCTTTGAACAGATATATTAGGTGGAATATACAAGACTATGATGTCGACGGAGGAGTTATGAAAAAAATTCTCAAACTTACGTAATTAATTAAGGAGCGTAAATTAGGAGCGAAAGTTAATGGATTTTCACAAATATTTAATGTACTTTTGACCGCTACAAGAACTCCGCCTCCTCTTCAGTCTAGTCTATCATGCCTATATATATATGAAACACATTATTTCGAAAAATACTATTAGATTAAAAAATTCTTACTTAACCACATTTCAGTTAATATAGTTACTTCAAAAAATGTATAGTCTGTAAAAGATTCTAATTGGTAAGATTTAATATTCAAACCTCTAACAGTTTGGTAAAGAAAATATTATTTGGTTTGAACAATTTGATGAAATCGGACTTAAAATGTAATTATTGTTGGAATTCCTTTGATATATTTGATTCGTATATTCGTCTCAACATTCTTGATTCTTGCATCGAATTTCATTTTAACATTCTTGTAGTCTTGTTGTTGTTTTGGAGTTTTGTCCGGAGCAAAAGTCAGCTGACTGATGAGAGGGGACTTGGCTTCTCTTAGTTTCCTTACCAGGGATAGAATTATTGTCGCAGATTTTGCTGAATTGCATATTACTTTGACGGGCCTGGGAAACGTATGTGCCTGAGAAAATTTACCTAATCTTATTATTTTCAAACAGTCAGCATCTAGTGATGCATACGAGCGGGATATAACGAGAAGTAACCTTTACGAGACTGAATATCGTTCAATTGTCAAAATTATCGTTTATGATCGTCTCGTGGTGACAACTTCTCGTTAAACAATTATAATAATCGAGAAATGTAAACACAGTATTTGTAATTTTTTATTCTTTACGTATTATATTATTAATTTTAATATAGTATATATTATTTGAAGGAATCTTTAAAAAACAAATAATTAAATTCAGAATTTTAAAAAATAGTGACACATCTCTTGTTTTAATACTATTTTCTAATAATTTAAAAAAAATTTAGGTTGGAGCAATTTTTATAACCTATTAAATTTGTGTTTAATCAGAAAAACAGGTTTTTTGATATTTCCTGACAAAACAAGAAAAATAAAATAATTATAAAAACTGATATAATTTTTTATTATGTTATAAAATTATGTAATTAATTATTTTAGTATTATTTATAATTTTTATTCAACTTTTTTAACATTCTCAAAATTGTGTTAATGTAAAAAAACTTAATTTAGGTATAAACATTATATTTTCTTAGTCGTATCCAGCATTGAGATCATTTTCGAAGTTAAGGAACATGAATTCCATGAATTTAAACAAATTAAATGTTTAATTGATTGATTCGACAACTTATTCCTGTGTTTTCTAACAATCAAGGAGCTTCGAGAGAACAACCTTTCGGATGGAACAGATGTAGCAGTTACCGAAAAAAAATCACGCGCAATTTTAGCAAGATTGGGCAAAGTTTTTTCGTTCTTTTCCCACCATTTGAGCACATCTGTACTTTTAGGTGCTCGCTTTTGCGCGTAGTAATAATCCAATTCATATCTCCAATTAGAAATAGAATTTACAGAACTTGAGCATTCATCTTCTTCGGAATCTGAGACAAATAGAGGGCATCGATATCACGTGCTTCACTGGTATTATTATTTTTTTGTTTGCTTGAAGACTTTGTAAATTCTTTCGATAACTAAATAAAAAAATTTTAATAATTGAATAAAAATGTCTTATAAAAGAATGCATATTCTTATATAATAATCTATATTATATTATTAAATTAAATTAAAATATATTAAAAAAAATATATGATATGATTTTTTATAGTAAGAAAATTTCATTTAAAAAATTCTTTGCAATAAAAATAATGTAATATTTAATATTACTTGAAGTTAACCAAAATGAGAAACAAATAAATCAAATCAAATCAAATCAATCAATGCAACAAAATACCACAATTTAAAGTAAAAAAGTATAACATTTTAAAATTATTTTTAAAATTTTGATGAAAACAATGATCAATTAATTAGTATTTTCAGGGTGGCCACTATTTTTAAATTTTTCGTCTCCCGGTTTTCTCCCGGTGAAAATGAGCTGTTTCTCCCGGTTTTTAATTATAATTTTACTGTGAGCAGAACATTACCTTTATGTAATATGTAGTTGTAAATGATATAAATTCGGCCAAAAACACTAAAAACAGGGCTCGGATCGTCTTTAAAACTAAAAAAAGTATCTTTAGTCGCATTGTTAAAGATGAATTTGATTATTTATTTAATAAAAATCCTTATTTTGAGCAAATTCAACTTTAACTGTATTGAAAGTAATTTCAATATGTTAAATAGAATAAGACTCAAAATCAAACACCTCAAGGTAAACGTTATTTGCTTTTCGGGAACAAAATTTATATTCAAAAGGTAGTGGATCCCTCTCTTAGGTTTATTATTAATTCAATAACCCCGGTTAGACGATATTTTAATTGAAAGAAGTAAAAAAAAAGGATTAGGTGACAACAGTTAGAAAACCGTAATAAAACACTACTTGCAATATGATTCAATATAGAATGCTCTTGTTTATTTAATTCTAAAAGATTAAAATATTGAATTAAAATAATGATACAACTAACAAGAATTTTGCTAGATTCTAAATTCTTTATGTTTATTAAAGCATAATAGTTAGTATTGTGAGACATTCCTTTTATAAAATACAATAGAAAATTCTTTTTTTTATGCGTAATAATAATATGACATTTATGATATCCAATAGTTATTATTTCTTTTTGTTTATAAAATAATAATTGTTGTGCCAATATAAATCGTAATGTGTAAAAGTGTATAAATGTGTTAAGTATGTAATAATTAATAATCAACTCACCAACTTATAAATCTTTTATTTATATTAGAGACAGAAAAGTCTCCTGTTACTCTTTATAGGTGAATCACTCAGATTCATACCTGTAGTATACTCCTTATCAAGATTTTCTCTTCCTTGTTTCTTTAATTTCATTTATTCTTCAATGGTTTTCATTCCTTCTTTTTAATTATTTATTTTCAGTTTAAGACTCTTTGCTTATCTTAATTCAAAATTATATCAAAATTGATTTTAATATTCAAAAATCGGGGTCACCGATTTTGAACTTTTAATCAGCTCTGATATTTGCAGTAAAGACAATTACAAAAAATGCTTTTATAATCACGAGATAGAGGTTTGAAATTTAACACTCTGTCTTCCCTTTTAAATGAATCACTTTTATTTATTTTTTAATAATCACTATTTTCTAGTAATATTTTCTTTAAACAATTATTTTTTAAATTTAACTTCTTTTTAACTTTAATTCCTTTTCAATGATATGGTAAATCACTTTTCTCACTTTATTTCTTTAAAATTGCTTATTTTTCATATATAATTAAAAAAAATCATATAAATTATCAATTCACTTCAATTCGATTAAAATCAATTAATCAATAAAACTTCAAAATCAACCCTTATTTCTGGGGACAAAAATATAAACTTCCGCCTTTTGCGGGAAATAAATTCACAACTATATATAATCAACCGCTTTGCGGGAAAAACAAATTATTAAAACTCTCTACCGATTTTCGGGAGGAACACTTAATTCTACGCAGCTTTACTGCGGGAGGAACAAATTCGGACTCATTAGTTAAAACGATCGAAAATATGGATCACACCTTGAAATTAATATAAAACGATAGAGTGGGGATGCCTGTGCACACGGCTCGCCAAACTTCGTTGTTGCCAGGCAAGCTTTTTGCAAGCTTGCAAATTCTTCAAAATGGCGTGATATAGTTCGATGCTCTGTATCATCTATTGCCAATGTTTAAGTGTATACTTTTTCTTGGTATTTTACCAATACAATTAAAAGTCTTTTCTGTGGAAAGTAACTTATAACAAAGTAGACAAATTCCTTTTGAAATAAGAGTGAGGTCCATATTCTTTCAATCAATTTTAGAATTATAATTTTAAAATAATATTGAATATTATTGGGAATGAAATCCATTGAAGAATAGTTATCGTTATTTTTAAATTTGGATAATATAATTATGAAAAAATAGTTTTAAGACAAATTAATTGATGAGTTAATTATGTAAATATCCTCTTATGTCCTGATTATATGTCTATTGAGTACTTAATTCTATTTACAAAAGTCCCAAATTTTTTATCAAATTATATAATATAACAAATTTTTAATTAATAAAAAAATTAAAAATAGTTACGGAGCCATACGTAACACGCATAAATTCACAACAAAAGTCACGAAAAGTCGCATAAAATTTCCGAAAAAGTCGGAAAAAAGTCGAATGAAATTTTAGGAAAAAAACGCCGAAAAGGAAACACAAAATTGTAAAAAAAATCACATTTCTCGCTAACACATATACTTTAACATCAAACAATCTGGAATAATATTTAATAAAATTTAATAAAATTAATGCATGGCAAAATTTTAATTAGGTATTTTTAACATTTTTTTTAATGCTGTTCAAAATTTCAATTATTTTTATAAATAATAAAATTCTTTTCCAAAATTCGATTATTTAAAAAAATTCAATAAAATGCCTGTCATAATTTCAATTATCTTTATAAATAATAAAATTCTTCTCTGAAATTAATTTATTTTCAAAAATAATAAAATTCTTCGCAAAAATTCCATTACATTCAAAAATTTTATTTAAATTTCTCGTCAAAATGTTATAAATAATAAAATTCATCATGGAAATTCAATTATTTTCAAAAGTAATAAAATACTCCGCAGAATTTCAATTATTTTCAAATTTTTTTAAATTTCTCGTCAAATTACCATTATCTTTAAAAAATAAGAAATTTCATCATGGAAATTTAATTATTTTCAAAAGTTCAGATAACATACTTCGCAGAAATTCAATTATTTTCAAAACTTTTTTTAAATTTTCAAAATTTTAATTATCTTTGTAAATATCCAAATTCTTCTTCAAAATTCAATTACTTTTAAACATTTTGAAAAAAAATCTGTTCGAAAATTCAATTACCTTTATAAATAATAAAATTCTTCTCTGTAATTCAATTATTTTCAAAGAATTTTAATAAAATTCTTGTCAGAATTTCAATCATTTATTTCTGTACATTTGTAATTATTTTTGTAAATAATAAAATTCATCCTAAAAATTCATTTATTTTCAAAAGTAATAAAATTCTTCGCAGAAATTCACTTATTTTTAAAATTTTTTAAAAATTCTCAGGGTGGCCACCCAACCGGGAGAACCGGGAAAAACCCGGGAGAAAAATCAATCGGGAAAAAGCCGGGACAGAAATTTTAATCGGGAAAAAACTGGGACTAAAATTTTACATTTAAAGATTTCAGAAAATTAAAGTTAAAGGAAAAAGTTTTACTCAATAAAATTTTCTGATAAGTTTATTTACAGATTTCATTCAAATTTTTCATAAAACATCAATAACTTCTTTTTTAAATAAATATTTAATTATTATTTTTCTATAAGAATTAAAAATCATCAAAAGATTCAAATTCAATCATTTTGAAATCGAGTGAGAAAATCACTATTTTATATTATAAGATTTTATAAAAAAATATTAGAAAATAATTGAATTTCTAGGATAATTTTTTTTATTTATAAAGATAATTAAAATTCTTTGCAAATAATTAAATTTCAGAGAAGAATTTTATTATTTATAATGATAATTGAAATTTTGAACAGATTTGTTTTAAAAATGTTTAAAAATTATTGAATATTGAAGAAGAATTTTGATATTTTTAAAAATAGTTGAAATTGTAAGGAGAATTTTTAAAAATTTTTAAAAATAAGTGAATTTCTGCGAAGAATTTTATTACTTTTGAAAATAAATGAATTTCTAGGATGAATTTTATTATTTACAAAAATAATTACAAATGTACAGAAATAAATGATTGAAATTCTGACAAGAATTATATTAAAATTCTTTGAAAATAATTGAATTACAGAGAAGAATTTTATTATTTATAAAGGTAATTGAATTTTCGAACAGATTTTTTTTCAAAATGTTTAAAAGTAATTGAATTTTGAAGAAGAATTTGGATATTTACAAAGATAATTAAAATTTTGAAAATTTAAAAAAAGTTTTGAAAATAATTGAATTTCTGCGAAGTATGTTATCTGAACTTTTGAAAATAATTAAATTTCCATGATGAAATTTCTTATTTTTTAAAGATAATGGTAATTTGACGAGAAATTTAAAAAAATTTGAAAATAATTGAAATTCTGCGGAGTATTTTATTACTTTTGAAAATAATTGAATTTCCATGATGAATTTTATTATTTATAACATTTTGACGAGAAATTTAAATAAAATTTTTGAATGTAATGGAATTTTTGCGAAGAATTTTATTATTTTTGAAAATAAATTAATTTCAGAGAAGAATTTTATTATTTATAAAGATAATTGAAATTATGACAGGCATTTTATTGAATTTTTTTAAATAATCGAATTTTGGAAAAGAATTTTATTATTTATAAAAATAATTGAAATTTTGAACAGCATTAAAAAAAATGTTAAAAATACCTAATTAAAATTTTGCCATGCATTAATTTTATTAAATTTTATTAAATATTATTCCAGATTGTTTGATGTTAAAGTATATGTGTTAGCGAGAAATGTGATTTTTTTTACAATTTTGGGTTTCCTTTTCGGCGTTTTTTTCCTAAAATTTCATTCGACTTTTTTCCGACTTTTTCGGAAATTTTATGCGACTTTTCGTGACTTTTGTTGTGAATTTATGCGACTAAAGATACTTTTTTTAGTTTTAAAGACGATCCGAGCCCTGTTTTTAGTGTTTTTGGCCGAATTTATATAATTTACAACTACATATTACATAAAGGTAATGTTCTGCTCACAGTAAAATTATAATTAAAAACCGGGAGAAACGGCTCATTTTCACCGGGAGAAAACCGGGAGACGAAAAATTTAAAAATAGTGGCCACCCTGATTCTCCTTACAATTTCAACTATTTTTAAAAATATCAAAATTCTTCTTTAATATTCAATAATTTTTAAACATTTTTAAAACAAATCTGTTCAAAATTTCAATTATCATTATAAATAATAAAATTCTTCTCTGAAATTTAATTATTTGCAAAGAATTTTAATTATCTTTATAAATAAAAAAAATTATCCTAGAAATTCAATTATTTTCTAATATTTTTTTATAAAATCTTATAATATAAAATAGTGATTTTCTCACTCGATTTCAAAATGATTGAATTTGAATCTTTTGATGATTTTTAATTCTTATAGAAAAATAATAATTAAATATTTATTTAAAAAAGAAGTTATTGATGTTTTATGAAAAATTTGAATGAAATCTGTAAATAAACTTATCAGAAAATTTTATTGAGTAAAACTTTTTCCTTTAACTTTAATTTTCTGAAATCTTTAAATGTAAAATTTTAGTCCCGGTTTTTTCCCGATTAAAATTTCTGTCCCGGCTTTTTCCCGGTTTTCTCCCGATTGATTTTTCTCCCGGGTTTTTCCCGGTTGGGTGGCCACCCTGAATTTTAAATTATACAAAAATTCTGTTCAGAAATTCAATTACAATTAAAATATTTTTTAAAAATAATTATTTAAATTGATTTATAATAATTTTGTGAGGTTTAATCTTCGAGCAATGTAAATAAAAATTTACTTTCTGGTCTTTTTTAAATTGTCGAGAAATCATGGTTCTGTATATGATTAAAATTCTTCAAACATTTGATCATTTTTATTTATATTTTTCAAAAGTTTATATATTTTCAAAAGATTTTAGCAAATTTTAATTGTTTAGAAATTTTTCAAAGTTGAAAAACTATTATCTTTCTTTTTTAAATATAATTAAATTCTAGAAGAACTTTTAGAAAATTATTTAAATTAATAGATTCAGAGATAAAGTTTAGTTGAAAATTCTGGAAAATAGTTTAATTCAGGAAGGGTTATAAACAGGGACTTTCACGAAAAATTCGTGTCGTGTCGTGTCGTGTCCTGACACCAAGTTTACTTAGTAATTCGTGCCGTGCCTTGACACGACACAAAGTTCACTTAGTAATTCGTGTCGTGTCCTGACACGAGACGAAATTCGTTTGGTAATTTGTGTCGTGTCAAGTCATGACACAAATAACGCTTGCAAGATTCTACACAGTATTTCATGCGTGTTCTTAAAACGTGTTTTGACACGACACGAATTAAAAATTTCATATGTGTCGTGTCAAAGCACAACACTAATTACCAAGTAAACTTTGTGTCGTGCCTTGACACGACACGAATTACCAATCGAAATTTGTGTTGTGTCAGGACACGACACGGACACGACACGAATTTTCGTGTTTTTTCGTTTCCGTGTTGGTCCGTGGTTATAAATGTAATTTTTAGAATTTATTAAAAGTGAAACTTATAAATTTTCGTGTAAAAAGAATTTGTCAGGGAAAGTAATTTTAATGGCAGTTAATTGTCAGGGAAATTGGTAAACTAAAACTAGTTACCACCCTGAAAAAAGTCCCCTAGTTTAGACTTTGTAGTTGCTACATTACCGTCCGAAATTGTGCGAACGCTAACATCTCGAGCTATTAAAAAACACACCCGCACAGAAACAGTGATAACTCGGTTAAAAATGAAGCTAGATGCTTTTTTTAAATTGCATTGGAAAGCTTATTAAATTTTCAATGAAATGCTACTATGTTAAGTTGTTTTGCATAAATAGGAAGCGAGATATCATGTTATAACGACAAAAAAATAATTATATTTTTTCAGAATTTCTTACTCTGACTTGGACTCCTGGCACAGTTTAGCAAAGTTTATGAAAAAAATTGTTACTTTTACAGACAATTCCTTGTAACCTAAGCTTTAAATAGAGACCAAGAACAGCAAAAAATATTTACGGGTTCGCGAGATATTAAAAAAAGAGTCGGACCGTGCAAAGCAGAATTTTCAATCATCGATTTCTCTAATTCGCCGTTGAGTCAATTACTTGTCTATGAAAAAAGTGTCGAAAATTAATTTTACCAAGTACATTCTTACTGGGATCCACTTTTTAAATATCGATATATAATAAATTGAATTAAAAAATGGATCTCAGTAAGAATGTACTTGGTAAAATTAATTTTCGACACTTTTTTCACAGACAACTAATTGACTCAACGGCGAATTAGAGAAATCGATGATTGAAAATTCTGCTTTGCACGGTCCGACTCTTTTTTTAATATCTCGCGAACCCGTAAATATTTTTTGCTGTTCTTGGTCTCTATTTAAAGCTTAGGTTACAAGGAATTGTCTGTAAAAGTAACAATTTTTTTCATAAACTTTGCTAAACTGTGCCGAGAGTCAAAGTCAGAGTAAGAAATTCCGAAAAAAATATAATTATTTTTTTGTCTTTATAACATGATATCTCGCTTCCTATTTATGCAAAACAACTTAACATAGTAGCATTTCATTAAAAATTTAATAAGCTTTCCAATGCAATTTAAAAAAAGCATCTAGCTTCATTTTTAACCGAGTTATCACTGTTTCTGTGCGGGTGTGTTTTTTAATAGCTCGAGATGTTAGCGTTCGCACAATTTCGGACGGTAGTGTATGTACCTGTGCTTTATTGTAGTATGTAGTTTTTTAGGTTTGCTCAAATTTCTTCACAGATTCTTTCGCCATTTCTTTTCCCCATTGCGTTAATTGGAACGTTTCTTTTTTAAAACGGGGATCTAAAAGCAATACTACACAATATCCCCAGTGACATTTTCGGTAATGTTTTAACAGTTTTTCTAATAATCTTTCTAGTGCTTCCAAAAGGATATAGTCCATTGGCGTTCTATTGTCCTTCAAAATTAGATCGTTTTTTGCATTTTCCAACTTGTCTAACAGCATGTTGAAACCAATTACTACTGAAGGCAGTGTGACATATTTTTCTCCACTTAGTCTATCTGATAGAATTTTAAAATCCTGTAAATATGTAGATCCAATTTCCAAAAGTCCCCATTCTTGAATGTTAAGAATATACTTCATTAATTGAATATTATTTTCGCAGAGCATGATTATCGATGGTTTCATTTCAAATGCTAGAGTCAACCTAATAAATTTAGAATCATTATGATTAAAATAATTGTATATATATATATATATATATATATATATATATATATATATATACATGAGAATAGAAAAAATAGTAAAGTAAAAAATAATATTTAAAAAATTATTTAAACATTAACATTGCTAATGTTGAATTCCATCTTGTTCCAACATCTATATTTGGTGACAATGCCTAGACATTACAGACATTACAGCAAATATGCAACTTGTTTTTCCATTGTTCGGAGTTTTTGAGTAGAGAAAACAAAGCTCTGAGTTTTGAAAGTGGCGATTTTCTTTCGTTTTCATCAGAATTCAAATTTTCATCTTCAATGTCGATGTCCGATTCTTCGAATTCTCCGTTTTCATTTGATTCAGGTATGTTATCAATTTTGAGAACACCAAGGTACGCCATAACACCCAGATGCAAAATATGAGCGAAACGTCGGTAATGTTGTTCATAAGCATTGAATTCCGGTATTAATGTAGACAAGTTCTCCATAAATGAGGTGTTTGACGAAGCATTGTCAACAGTGATGCCTTGTAATTTTGAAAGTAAGTTATATTTTTCCAAAGAGTTAAAAAAAATTTCAGCGATATCGCGCCCTGCATGATGACCATTGGACGGAACAAAATCAATTACAAGAGAATTTAAACTCCAGTCATCACTGATAAAATGTCCTGTGATACCGTAGTATGATCGATGTGCTATTGAAGACCAGCCATCGATTGTAAAAGATATTCGAGATAAATTTGAACTCAAGATCTTCATAACAACATCTTGTTTCTGTTCAAATCTGAATTCCACTTCTGTTTTCAAATAGTTACGCATCGGGAGTTTAACCTCAGGATTAAAATAATGAAAAAATTCTTGTGTCTCGTCATCTTCAAAAAAGGAATAGGTTAAATATTTCGGAGTGGCTATTTGTCCAGTGAACTGGCAGAATAAAGTGGTTGAATTATTTGGCCAGTGAACTGGCAGAATAAGTTAGTTTGCTTATTTGGCCAGTGTATCTAAAAAAATACACAATTAATATCTAAAACTGGCCAAAAAAAAATTAATAAATTTTTTAATAAAGTATTATGGAGGAAGGATGCATTATATATTAATTAAATTTAATTACACGCTTTATTTTTTCAGAGTACTACACTACCGTCCGAAATTGTGCGAACGCTAACATCTCGAGCTATTAAAAAACACACCCGCACAGAAACAGTGATAACTCGGTTAAAAATGAAGCTAGATGCTTTTTTTAAATTGCATTGGAAAGCTTATTAAATTTCCAATGAAATGCTACTGTGTTAAGTTGTATTGCATAAATAGGAGGCGAGATATCATGTTATAACGACAAAAAAATAATTATATTTTTTTCGGAATTTCTTACTCTGACTTGGACTCCTGGCACAGTTTAGCAAAGTTTATGAAAAAAATTGTTACTTTTACAGACAATTCCTTGTAACCAAAGCTTTAAATAGAGACCAAGAACAGCAAAAAATATTTACGGGTTCGCGAGATATTACAAAAATAGTAGGACCGTGCAAAGCAGAATTTTCAATCATCGATTTCTCTAATTCGCCGTTGAGTCAATTACTTGTCTGTGAAAAAAGTGTCGAAAATTAATTTTACCAAGTACATTCTTACTGAGATCCATTTTTTAATTTAATTTATTATATATCGATATTTAAAAAGTGGATCCCAGTAAGAATGTACTTGGTAAAATTAATTTTCGACACTTTTTTCATAGACAAGTAATTGACTCAACGGCGAATTAGAGAAATCGATGATTGAAAATTCTGCTTTGCACGGTCCGACTCTTTTTTTAATATCTCGCGAACCCGTAAATATTTTTTGCTGTTCTTGGTCTCTATTTAAAGCTTAGGTTACAAGGAATTATCTGTAAAAGTAACAATTTTTTTCATAAACTTTGCTAAACCGTGCCGGGAGTCAAAGTCAGAGTAAGAAATTCCGAAAAAAATATAATTATTTTTTTGTCTTTATAACATGATATCTCGCTTCCTATTTATGCAATACAACTTAACATAGTAACATTTCATTGGAAATTTAATAAGCTTTCCAATGCAATTTAAAAAAAGCATCTAGCTTCATTTTTAACCGAGTTATCACTGTTTCTGTGCGGGTGTGTTTTTTAATAGCTCGAGATGTTAGCGTTCGCACAATTTCGGACGGTAGTGTACGTTATATAAACAAATATTCAACATATGTATTTAAATCTCATAGGCTCTTTATTAATACACTGGCCAAATAGTAAAACTATCTTATTCTGCCAGTGCACTGGCAGAATAATTTAATCATCTCATTCTGCCAGTTTTTTTCTTTGATGTATAATCTCCATGTATTTCTCGTCACTGGCCAAATAATTAAACCACCTTATTCTGACAGTTCACTGGCCATATAGACGTGGTCTAAATATTTTAGTGTTTTCCAGTCTATTGTCATTTTATTGAATGTTTCTTCATCAAAAGTCTGTAGAATAAATCAAATTATAAGAATTCAAAACAATATTTTTAAGAAATACCAGTAATAAATAATAAATAATAAATAATAAATAATAAATAATAAATAATAAATAATAAATAATAAATAATAAATAATAAATAATAAATAATAAATAATAAATAATAAATAATAAATAATAAATAATAAATAATAAATAATAAATAATAAATAATAAATAATAAATAATAAATAATAAATAATAAATAATAAATAATAAATAATAAATAATAAATAATAAATAATAAATAATAAATAATAAATAATAAATAATAAATAATAAATAATAAATAATAAATAATAAATAATCATAAATCATAATATAATTTAAATACCAATACATTTACAATCTAATTTTTATAATCATAAGAACTATTTAATACAATTAAATTTGTTTTTAAATTAATATAAAATTTACATGAACTTTTTGCTTCTGATTAGGATAAGTTTCTTCGAATTCTTCTGGATGAAAATGTTTAAGATGTCTTTTTAAACCTGTCGTATTTGAATCTTTCATTTTAACAATAATTGTTTTTTCGATACATAGTTTGCAAGTACCGACTTTCAATCCATCTACAATCGATTACTTAAATGAAGATTCTAAAGATTTTCTACTTGCTTTGCGCTTTCTGTATTTAAAAGCTTCAGTTGATGGCGGTATATCAGTTTCATGATTGCTATAGGTATTTATGTGAAAAATTTTAATAAGTTTACAAAAATCAAGAATATTCAAAAAATAAAAATATACCCAATTGTTTGCGTGCTACTACTTTCCAAAGCAACTTCTAAATTATCTTGAGATTCCATTATTAAATAAAATTTCAATTAACAGTTGTCATATTTTGTTATAACCCTTTAGTACGAGTTCTCGTTCGTGATTGCGATACGATTCACAACGATAAAAACAAAAAAAATGTTGTTTATTATATATCGTAAACTTCTCACAAATCGAGAAAAATTGAACGAGGTAAACGATTTTCTCGGATCGTAAGCATCACTATCAGCATCTATAGTGGAGGATTCCGGGAGGATTAACTTAATTTTGGAGATTATTGCGAGAGAGTCATGCTCTTGATCAAATGATCCTGATTGGTTAATAAATTCATACATGCCAAAAATAAAAAAATTTAATTTGCTTCTCAATCTGTTTTCCAATTCACCTAGTATTGTGTCATAAGTTTCGATTTGGGATGTTATGGTTCCTAAATTGGAAATTTTTGTTTCATTAACATCAACTCTATCAGTAATAGTTGTAATATTGTTATGTAAAATGTTAAAAATATATTCGATATTGTCAATCCTACGTCCAAATTCGGAAAAATCATTATTTAATGATGTGACAAAAGTCTCTATATTATTCAATCTGTCGATTAGTACTTTTGCATGAGAGTTTCAAAAGCAGTCAATGAAAATTTTTTGTACCTTGCTGGAGAATTTCTATGACTTTCAAAAGAATTGTATATTTCTGTAAAATAAAAAAAACAATTTCCACTTGTTCACAGTTTTTTTTGAAATTCACTCATTCATTCACATATTTGGATGAAGAACAATTATTATTGTATCACTTTTCGACGTTTATCAACACTTATGAACTAACCTATAACACACACATATATTCGCGTATAATGACTTTTGGTTAAAATTTAAAAAAGACCCATACTTTAAATTGTTTAAATTACAGAAAATTATTTTATGCATAAGAAAGAGTAAAATAATTGACACATACTATATAGCGAAGTGTAAAAATAACACCAGAATAGATTAAAATAATATGCAAAATTTTAATCCAAATTTTTGAATTACGAATTCAAAATTTTTTGTTTTTTGAATGTAAACCTATTTTTAATATCACAAGACAAAAATAATTTTGATTTCCTATCTACATTTGAATAATATGTTAAGAATTTTTTTTTAATTTATACTCAAAAAATAGTTATTTACAACTCGCATTTGTCTCAGAAAACCGAGCATCTCGGCTCAGCGAACGAGTATTTCGAATGACTCGTTTTTGAAAAAAGTTAAGTATAAAGTTGTATTAATAAGAAAATTACGAAATTTAAATATTTATAAAAGCAGTTAAATTTTTGTTACAATTTTTTAGAAAAAAAAGAAAATTTGAATAGACATTTTATTTTTAATAAATACTATAAGATACAAATTTAATAGCAAATTTTTTTTAAAAACTTCAAAAATAGTGAAAATTTGTAATTGCCCAGGCGGAAATTTACCACTGGCATCGTACCGCGCCTGTACAGACGTCGGTAAGACTGTACTGACATTCGTCCGCGAGACAACGGGATCGGTGCAGGCTTTCTACTGGAACAAGACAATGTGTTGTAGTGGCTGCGCGTCCGGCTCGGTACAAATTTGATGCCGCCGAACAACCGGCGTTGTACCGGCATTCGTCCGCTCTAGCAACCGCGACGGGACAAATATTCTTCCAAAGACGACTCGCTTCAGTGGACCGGCGTTCTACTGGCATTCGCCCGTCTAGCCAGACTAAATTATATTTTCTATTGAAAAATAAAATAAAAAAATATTTAATTAACTATGCATGGTGCATGTTAATTAATATTTATTTATAGATCATTTCCAGCATTTTTAACACATTCTACACTTTTTTTACACATTAAAATTCTAAACGCTCGCAAGTGGGATACGAAGCCCAAGCTATTCCTAATCGAAGCACCGAAGTCTAACACGCTAACCACTACGCTATTCGCTCGCATGCGGATCTGAGCATAATAATGTCGATATGTAATACCGCTACGAAGCAAACAATAAATAATAATTTTACAAATACTTTGGAATATTTTAGCATTTTATGAATATTATGTAAATAAATCTAGTGTTTTAAAACAGTATTTTAAAATTTTTATTTTTTTAATTATTCTATTATTATTATTATATTTATTTATTACACAGGCCAACAAAATTTTGTGGCCTAACCAATAGAAGCTGATTTTTATAGGATTTTGTCCATAGAATACGAATTTGACCTTGAAAATATTGGATTGGCTCCAGTTTTTAATCAATTTACGTTTCATTATACAAAATATGCATTTTTGGCATTTTTTGAATGATTGTACAACAATACACAGAAACAGTAAATTTGTCCGCATAACACCAATTGAAAGCTTAAACACTGCTCTTGAATATCCAAAAACAAAAAATGTAATTTATGTACACTTTAACCTATAATGTCCAAAAAAACATACGCTGTTCCATAAACGTATTAAAATTAATATTACTTTTGACCATGTAAGGTAATTCAAGTAAAAATTGGTGTCTCTGGCTTTTTTATAATCGCTAGTTACAAATCTGCTATGAAATATAAAAATTACAAGTGGCGGACCAAATTTTTAAAGATAATTTACGCCTTTTATGATAAAAATTTTAAATTTTTAAAAAATTCTGCCATATTGGATTCGCCATTTTGAATATTAAAATCTAAATACAGATCAGTAAGCAGCGACCATAAAAACCCCTAGAGAGACTAATTGTTATTTAAATTACCTTACATGGTCAAAAGTACTGTTGTTTTCAATATGCTTGTGGAACAGCGAATGTCTCTTTTGTCATTACAGGTTAAAGTGTACATAAATTACATTTTTTGTTTTTGGATATTGAAGAGCAGTGTTTAAACTTTCATTTTGTGCTATGCGGACAGATTTACTGATTCGGTGTATTGTTGTACATTCATTCAAAAAATGCTAAAAATGCATATTTTGTATATTGAAACGTAAATTGATTAAAAACTAGAGCCAATCCAATATTTTCAAGGTCAGATTCGTATTCTACGGACAAAATCCTGTAAGAATCGGCAGTAATATTTTAGGCAACATGCAGTTGATTAAAATTTGTCGGCCTGTGTTATTTTTATTATTCATTTTTTTATATTTATAAATAATTATCTGTATACTTTATTTATAAATATTTAAAACATTCGATTATAACAAAAAAATTTAATTCTTTAATTTATTTGTTAATTAATAAATAAAAATATAATTAAAACCTATTTTTCAAATTCATTAATTTTTAAAATTAAATTTTATATTCTATTGTATTGTTAATTCTTTTTTTAATATTTAAACTTTAAACAATTCTCCTATAAAAATTTTTTACAACATAATAGATTAAAAATTTTTATTACTATAATTATTATTTTATTAATTTTTATTGAAACAATAAGAATATATCTAAATTTTTGCATTGTAAAAAATCTATTTCTGAAAATTCTGAATAATGTGTTAATTAAAAAAAAATTATTTTAGAAAACTTTAAATTGTTTTAGAAAAACAATGACGATAGCCATATTCTTAGCATATTATTATTAATTGAAATCTTAATAATAAGAACATAAATGATATTAGTCCGCAGTCGGTAGAATGTCTGTACCGCTCGGGTTGTCAGACGGACGAATGCCAGTACAACGCCGGTTGTTCGGCGGCATCAAATTTGTATCGAGCTGGACGTACATCCATTACAACACATAGTCACGTTCCAGTAGAATACCTGCACCGCTCCGGTTGCCAGGCGGACGAATGCCAGTACAACGCCGGTTGTTCGGCGGCATGAAATCTGTACCGAGCCGGACGCATAGCCATTATAACACAATATAAATTTTGATCTGGCGGTCGGATCCGTCTTTGTACCGCGCCAGCAGACATTAACACCCGAATCGGTACAGACTGCCTGTACCGGCATTAACTCTCCAAATCAATCGGCGCGGATCCTTGACGGTTGGATGATCCGGCATTCGTCCGACTTTTCCGCCTTGGTGTAAATAAAAAATAAAGATAACTAAAAATTTAAGAAAGACAACAAAAATTTTGCTTTAAATATTAGTAAATATTATATATTATAAAATTTGAAAAATTAGAAATAATACATATACTAATAAAAATTGTTTATTTAAAAATTTAATCTATTTGAATGATTTCAGAATTTATAAAAGAATTTTTAAATTTTGAAAGTACTGCTGGAAAAAATATCAGAAAAATAATTGAAAAAATTTTTTAATGAATATTAATTCAATGCTATCAAGCTGATAATTTCAAATAAAAATAAATAATTAATCAAACCATTCTGAAAAATCAAATTGGGATTTTTATTTTCAAAAATTAATTTACTAAATTTTTTTAATTGCAGTTTACAAATTTAATTAAAGCAAAAGTACATTCATTTAACAAACTCTTGAATAATACACGGAGAAAATTTGTTCCTTATATTTTACCGAATTCTTCAGTAAAGTTGGGATATAGTGGCATAACTGTAATTTTTAATAATTTTTAAATTATTTTTTCAGGAATAATATTCAAAATTTAATGTCATATCTTTATTCCTTACAAACTAGTACTGTAAAAGTTAAAACAAAATTGAAACTGAACGTTTAATGAAAATTAAATCAAATTTTAACGTTTCTTTTGAATACCTCCTTGATGGTCACTAACGTTTCAGGGACAGTTCGGTAAAACTTTCTTGACTTGACTCGAGTGTTAGTTTTCAGGAAAAGTTCGGTAAAACTTCCTTGACTTGCCTGAATTGTTAGTTTTCAGGATTGAAATACTTTTTTAAATGCCCCGTAGTAAAAAAAAACTTTGACGTTAATAGTTAGTTGTTTCTAACCTATTTGTACTGATTAACTAATAATTAATAATTTCATTTATAGCAGAAACCGCTTCTGAAACGAAATTAAATAGCAAATTACTTTCTTTTTAGTTCTTAAATAATCCAAAAACAAAAGTATTTGAAACTATTTAGTTTCATGTCAACTCGAAACAAAAGATTGAAAAACATAATAATTTAGTGGCAATCACAGAAAAATTGTTTCCGCATACTTATGTAACAAGAGCAACGTAAGTAATTAATGTAACTTACGTGACCAAAGTAAATTACGTAGCTATAGTAATTGACATAATTACAGTAAGTTACGTATGTTACGTAACCAGAGTAAATAACGTAACTACAGTAACTTACGTCAAGGATACAACTTACGTGAGTTACGTAACTACAATAACTTACGTAAATGGTACAACTTACGTAAGTTACGTGACTACAATAACTTACGTAATTTATAAATTTTACGTAACTTACGTAAATAATCAATTTTACGTAACTTACGTATGTAATTTACGTAAAAGATCAAACTTACATAAGTCACGTAACTAGAATAACTTACGCAAGTTACGTAAATGATGAAACTTATGTAACTTAGACAAATGATCAAAGTTGCATAACTTACGTAACTATAACTCTGGTGGCGTAACTTACATTAATTACTTAAGTTGCTTTAGTTACGTAAGTCAGGGAAAATAATTTTTTGTGTTTGACACTAGATAGATTATTTTAATCTTTTTTGATGAAAATTTGGAAATAATACGAATTTCAATAAACTATTGTTTTATTACATAAAATACAAATTTAAACATTTTTCTTTATAACAATAAAAATATAATTTGAAACTATTTCATAAATTGACCTTAAATATAGTTAGAAATTATTCAGTAACATGGATTTAATATGGATGATTCTTTTATTTTATACAACTATTGTTTATTAATTTGAATCTTTCTCACAAGCGGTGAAATAAAATTCAGATTCATATATAAGGACAGTTGAAAGTTTCTGAAGCAATAATGTAAAGCGTGCGATATATGTATTAATGTATGCGTTTAGAATGTACTGTAGGCAGGTGTAATGAATAGGTATTTGTTCGTGAATGATTGTAGGGGGTTTAGGTAGTGATTAAAGTAGGTAAAATAAGATTTACGGCAGTATTACTGTAGAACTACTGCAATGACATTATTTTTTATTTTTTATTCTTCAAGTTTTACCGAACTATTCAGTAATTTAATGAATATAAATTTTACCGAACATTGTACCTTACGTTTTACTGAACTTTCAATAAAAATAAGTATAGTGAACACTTACCCTACGTTTTACTGAACTATACAATAAATATAAGTTTCACCGAACACTGTGCCTTACGTTTTACCGAACTTTCAATAAAACTAAGTATAGTGTACATTTACCCTACGTTTTACCGAACTGTACGTGAACGGCTAATACATGTACCATAAGATTTATTCTTTTTACATTATTTTTCAATGCAATTGCTTTTACAGTCCTGTTCCTTAAAACTTACAGTTTTGACACTTCATCCCAGTTTTACCGAACAAAGTTCAGTAAATTTTCAGGAATAAATTTTCTCCGTGTATGAATCGAAGTAACATTAAAAACAATGAAACGAACAGTAATTTTTTGTTGTTGTCTAGTAATTGATGCAAAGCAGTTCGCGAGCAATATCTTTTTCTAACCTGTTTCAGTGTTTACGAATAGTCAGGGAGGAACGTGAAAAAGGGCGTTCTACAGAAACCGAAGTCGCTTGTATGCTAAATAAATCGCGTGCCATGTGTGCAAGAGTTGGATAAACATTTTGATGTTGCTGCCACCATTTAAAAACATCAGTATCTGCATTTGACAAATCTGAGTTTTCGAAAAATCTTTTTTAAATAAACTTAAAAAAATAATCGTTTTTTGTATCATCTGACTCTTCATCTATAACCTTAAGATGATCATTTGGTGTTTGAAGGTAATTATTTGAATGCGAAACGTAGTAATCTCATCGATACAATTTTTCGAATTGCTCAATAGATTCTTTTTTCATTGCCCTTCCCCAATCTGTTTTTTCAAAAACAGCAATTCTATGTCTGGGATCCAGCAGGCTGCTCACATGAGTAGCCAGCGAGTAAGGGGAAACAAGTAACAGCCCCCACCATGCCACCATATAGGCTTGTGCCACGGGCCGAGGGGCAAAGAGAAAAGCGGAGAGCCTATATGGAAAAGTCCTCCACTCCATTCTCCTTACTCGCTGGCTACTCACGTTCTCGACAGAAATTTGAATTTAATAGAATAATAAATTTAATCCAATGATAACTAAAGGCAGAGACAGATACTTTTGACCAGAGAGAGCTTTAGAAAAAGATTTGAATATAATATATAAATATTTGTAAGCAGCCTTTAAAAGAGTCCAGTCTTCAACATATAATAATTCAACATACAACAAGTCTTTATTTGTGAGGCACAATAACTCAAGAGCCTTCCGTAACCTGCTGCCTTTTCCGATCATATCATGCGTTGAATACCACCGTGTTTTACTATCAATTGTCGGAGCTTCATACTTTGTATCCGTGGTATCCTCTCCCACAGGAGAGGTCGACTTTTTTTAATTAATTATAATTTCCTATCATCATCATCACTATCGAGTTCTTAGTCTGATTCTGCTTCTTCAATGGTCAGTACTTTTAACTTTATCTTGAACACCTAGATTTTCAATACGAGCCATACATCAAAAATGTTGATTCTCTACATCAAAAGAAATCCTATTTTCTGACAAGATGAAACCTAATTCTTTTATGAAGGTCGTATTATTTGCAACGTTATCAAGAGTTATCCCGGCAATTTTTTCCTCTAAATTATATATCTTTACAAAGTCATTAAATAAATTGGCTTTGTCTTTTCCAGTATGGCCTCCATAGTGATGCATTCGATCGACACGATATAAAAAACGATCGATAGTTGTTCTTATATTATGTCAAAGAAAACGATATGAGAATGAGTCTTTTGTTTTTCGAACGATATTATCGTTATTCGAACAGGAGTACCGAGATTCTCGGAATTTTTATTTTGACATTATTTTTAAAACAAAAAAGGACAAAATTCATTATTAAATACATTAAAATTGATAATAATTTCTTCATTAAAAGTTTTTGATGTTAAATAGAAAAGTTGACTACATTTTTCAGTTAATTTATAAAATTTTATTCTTAATATTAAAAATTAAAAATTGATAATAATATTAATGCCTACTTAACCATAGAGTGTTCAACGTCCTTCCGACAGGACAAAAAATACTCACGTGAGTCCGCCCGAAATCGCTTTATAAAATTAATATGGGGGTTAAAAAAATTCTTTGAACGTTTCTGAATCTAATTTTACGTCTTTTTGTCTACTTTAATCCCAAAAAGTGCCAGAAAAGAAAAATTGAATTCCCTTTTTTTAAAAGCCTTGTCAAGACGACCTTTCGAAACGTCCTTCCGTCAGAACGGGCGCTTGGACGTTCTATCATTAATTTAATAAAATTAAAACTCACAATTTAGTTAATTGTATTTTTAATTAAATAGAATAAGAGATTTATTAAAAGCTGACAAATTTACTTTTTTTACATTATAAGATAATTATCTTTTTCGTCAGTAAAATTAAAGATTTTTTAAAAATAATTTAATAATTAAAATTATAACAAACATAATATGTTATATTTTTTATTAAAGAATATAAAGATAATAAATATAACTTAAAGTAACAATTACAAAAACTTTTATAATAAGTTTTAATTTCTGATTAGAACAGAGTCAGAATGGGTATAGTAAAATGATTAATTTAATATTCAAATATACTTAAAATAAACCGAAGAATTAATTAAATTTTGTTTAAACGTCCGCGTAAATCGAAAATAAACGATTTCTTAGAAATATTATGCAAAAATACAAAGCTTTAATAATTACACTCGAATAAAAAGGATGATAAGACTATAATAATATTCTGAAGAAAAATATGTGAAAAACAAATGATTTAGAGTATTCGAGAGTACATTTCAGTTGCTGGTTAATTTTGGAATTTTAATGTATTTACACGCTATTTGATTTGAACTTGTAAAATAAATTCCCTTTTTATTATTTAGTATTAAATAATGTATACTCTTTTCGCGCTGTCCAACTATTTAAGCACAGTAGGTGACGAGATGTTTCGCTTCCAAGTTTATTTCTATGCTTGTGGATTGTTAAAGAACACCTAGAGAAAAGGCGTTCTACAGGCACCGAAGTTGCCTGAATGCTTAGGATATCTCGAGCCATTTTTGATAAGTTAGGGAATTGCTTTTCATGACATTGCCACCATTTTAAAATGTCAGTATTTCTATCTACTCGCTTCATATTTAAATAAACATCAAGTTCTTCTCGCCAATTTCCTTCCCTTTGAGATAAATTGCTGTTTCTTGAGCTCATACTTGGAGTGTCGGATGAGTAAAGAGCCAGCGGATCGAAATCGTCATCGGAATTATTATCAGTTTCGTTATTAGATTGAAATTCGCTACTGGGTGTCTCTACTTTTTGTTGGTGATATTTATTTTTATAAATTTCTTCGAATTTTTTGATTGACCATTTTGCCATTTCCTTCCCCCAACTGGTTAAATAAAATGTTTCTTCTTTGTGCCTAGGGTCGAGTAATAAAACTGCACAATAAACCCAATTGGTTTTTTTGTAATGCTTCATCAATTTTTCGAAAGCTGATTGAAGACCTCCTTGAATTCTCAAATCGGTTAAATTTTTATTTAATTTACCATTAAGGTTTACTAGTTCATTTTCTAGTTTATCAATTAACGTATTGAAGCCGACAATAACGAAAGGAAGAGTGGTATATTTTTCACCACAAAGAATGTTAGATAAACTCATAAAATATCCTAAATATTTTACGACTGACTGAAGAAGATCCCAATCGGATTCAAATATTTGTAAACTTTTTAAAAGTGGATCACTGTCGCATAATCAAATCAATGCTTTTTTAAGCTTCAAAGCTTTATCGATCATATCATGCGTAGAGTGCCAACGAGTTTTAACATCAAGTGTAGGTGTTAACATTTTAATGCCGACAGTCACACAACAACACTTTAATTTTTCTTGTAACTTTTCTGAATATTTCAATTTTTTGAATAAAGTTTTTAATTTTGATAGTGGCAAGGAATTAGATGGTGTCTCCGTTTCGATTTCGAATTCAGGATCATTGCTTTGATCATTACCGTGATCGTTTTCTTGATCGTCAAATTCTTCTTCAACATCGCTTTCAGTTTCAAAATCAATATCGTTTTGCAAATTTAATTTCTTTAATAAATCTTGGGCCCCTAAATTTAGAATGTGCGCAAAGCATCGAAAATGTAAATCTTCGGCAGAAATGTCTATATCCAAGAGTGATGTCAATTCAGAAATAAAAGTTGTGTTTGAAGCCGCGTTATCCAAAGTAATTCCCTGTACTTTGTTTTCCAAGCCATACTCCTTTAAAAATTGGTAAAACAAATCTGCAATATTTTTGCCAGTATGAGAACCGTATGATGGAATCAAGTCCAGCGTTATAGATTGCATATTCCAATCATCGTCAATATAGTGCCCTATAATAAAATTGAAAAAGGTTATATTTAAAATCTATTACTAATAATTTTATTGAGAAATAAAACAAATATATTTTTTATTATATTATATTATTATATTTATTTTAGTATTATTATATTACTTTTAACATTTTAATATTTATTATTTTTTTATTAGAAATTAGTTTAATTTTTCATTGAGAATTAAAACAAACTTTTTTTGATTTTTTATGTTATTAAAATCTGTTTTAGAAGATTATGAACAATAATAATGTCTTCATTTATATTATATTTTTTTATTATTATTATTATTATATTTACTTTATTATTATTTTTATTTTATTATTTTTTTATTTATTATTTTAGGGGAGACCTGTTTTAAAGCTTGTTCCTTCACCTACAAATCGCACTTGGTCGTTTTTAAAAAACTACAGTAGCTTTGGAGATATATTGCTTCGAAGGTGACTAACTCAGAAACTAAAATCCCAAATTGCTGGGGCTAAACCGGACACGGCTGATTAATTAAAGAGAGAGAAACAAATTTTCGTTTTTTTTTGTAGAAAATTAAAATCAATTCGTGTTTTAAAATAAATTCTTTATTTATTTATTGATAAGGTGGTTTTATGCACAGAATGTAATAGAAAATAGTTCATTAATATAAATTAAATTATAGATATTCGCAAATTAGATTGTTTTTTATCACGACGTCTGATTTAGCCCCACACCGTTATCTAATAATTAACCTGCAATAACTTTTTTCTTCTTAACGTTTTCCATTAAACGTTTTTTCTACTAAACTCAGTACACCTTCAGCTAATAAAAAAATTGCCATATGGTATATGCACTTTAATTATAACGATAAAAACCCAAAAAAGTAGGAAAAAATTTTGTTTACTTTTACTGCGAAAAACGACATTTTCGTATATTAAGGGCAACTATAATTAAAAGAAAAATGACATGTCCCTAAAACCTCATGCAACATATGCATCACGAAACGTTCACAGGTTATTTACATTATTTGAAATTCATTACACTGAAAAAAAAGTTCTGGTTAGGGTATATTTAACACGAAATTCTATTTAAAACAACCAGAATTCTGGTTAAATTAACTAGAATTCTGGTTAAACTAACCAGAAAAAATCTGGTTAGGGTATATTTAACACGAAATTCTGGTTAAAAACAGGTTTTCTGGTAAATCCAACCAGAACTTTTTTTTGAGTGTAGGGTTTCGGAAATATTCGACTTGTCCTGTTTAGCCCCGGTCTCCCCTATTATTAGAAATTAGTTTAATTTTACATTGAGAAATAAAAAACCTATATTTTTGATGCAATTTTTGATGTTAATAAAATCTGATTTAGAAGAATAGGAGCAATAATAATGTCTTCATTTATGTTATATTTTATTATTATTATTATTATTATTTTATTTTATTATATTATTATATTACTCAATGTACAATAATTATATACAAACAATTTTATTACACTGTTAATAGGAACTGTTATAGAAGATTATTACATTGTAAAAAAAAGGAACTAATTTAGAACCAATTTTGGTACTAAATTGGAATTTGGTTCTACTTTAATACTGCAATCAGCTCTAATTTAGAACCTTTTTTTACAGTCTAATAGCAATAATTTCTTGATTTACATTAAATTTTATTTTCTCATTTATTTTGTTTATTTATATTATTAAATTATTTATATTACTCTATATTAAAATTATTAGTTTAATTTCTATTTATTATATTTTAATTAAGCAATTAAGATTTAATTCGTTTGGTTCAAATTTATTAATAAATATATTTAACCTTGTATTCCATAAAATGACTTTTGTGCAATTGAAGTCCATCCATCAAGACTAAACGATAATTTAGAGGAGTTTTTTTGTAACATTTCTTTTACTTTTGTTTGCAAGCTCGAAAATTTTTGTTCAATCATGGTACGCAGTTGGTTACGTTTAGGAAGTACGGCATTATTATTTAAATACTTAAAATACTCTTGTGTCATTTCATCGTTGAAAAAATTTATGGTTAAATACTTTCTTGAAATCCATTCAACCGTCATATCATCAAGCTTCTTCTGGACAAATGACTAAATAACAATTAAAATCAAATAAATTTCTTAAACAATTTATTAAAAATTTAAAGTATTTATTATTTACTGCTTAGAATTTATCACCTCACCATTTTATTTTTTAATTTAATTTATAATTTTTAAGATTTAATAAATAGAAATAAATTCAAATTTTTAGTTCTTATAGAAAAATATATTTATTTAAAAACAAAAATATTATTCTTGTACTTTAGCATGAAAAATTATTTTTTTATTTAAATACAAATTGCTTCTTTAATTTAATTATAATAAGTTTAATTGTTACTTCTGACGTCGCTGACGATTTATCTGGAAAAGCCTTTGCAAAATATTCCTTATGATACATCTTAAGATGTCTATTTGTCCCGACCGTATTCCCGTCTTTCATTTTAATTATTTTTACTGTCTCATCTTTTTCAAAACATAATTTGCACTTGGCAAATTTGTCTTTTTCTGTTGTGTATCCAAATTCAAATGCTTCAGCCATTACATCTTTTCTCTTCTTTGAAGTTGATGAAAAGTTAATTTGCTCATCGTTCGACATTGAAATCTCCACTCTATAGGTTACAAAATCATCAACTGCTCAAATGTTGTTTTGAAAATTATTACAAAATTTTTACCAGATTGTGATAAGGTTAAAAATGAATAAATACAAAAATTATTTTGAAAAACATAAATTATTTACCCTGAAGCAGGTCTTTTTCTAGATTTAGAACTGTCGACATTTTCTTCCGTCATTGTATATAGAATAAAATTTTAATTTCTAATAAAAACCGAGATCACCGAGATTATCGCTCGGAATCGATCGAAATTCTAGTACGACTCGATATATGCAAAAACAAATGATTGAGCGATATTTAATTTTTTAACATTTTTTTAAAACGATCAGTATGAAGTGAGATAATTGAAAATCTCGTATCGTTATGCATCACTAGGCCTCCATTTGAAAGAACAAATTCCAAAGTTAAGGACTACATCTCCCAATTATCATCAATATAGTGACCTATTCGTAAAGTCAATAATTTTGCAACTCGAAAAATGTTATTAAACTTTAAAAATATATACTTTTATACGAAGTTTTAACAGGGTTGCCACAAATATTTGATTTTATTTTTACCTGCCTTATCCCTGATTTCCGGACGAAATTCTCACTTTTCCCTGACCCTAAAAAAATATTTTGATTAACACTAAAAATTATTAGAAACTCAAAAAAATGTTATATTACATTTATTTACTAATTTCATTAATTGTAAAAATTATTCAAAAACATCAATAATTTATTTTTTTAAATAAATATTAAATCATTATCATTTTTCCGTAGAACTTAAAATTCTTCAATACATTCAAATTTAAACCTTTTTGGAATTCAACAATTTATAAGAATATTGTTAAAAACAAAGAAGGCGATCACAATTCGTTGCAATAATTCAATTATTTTTATAAATAATAAATAGATTATTCGATAATTCATTTTTTCATCAATTTCTATTAGAAAATTCTAGAAGAAATCAATTATTTAAAGTAACATATAAATAATTTATTAAATAAGTGAATGTTTGTTAACATTGAATTCTCATAAAGAATTTTACTAACTAATTTTTAAATAATTCAATTATTTTGACAAATTTTAATGAAAATTTTAAGAATAATTACATTTATCGAGGAATTTGATTAAAATATTGTATCAAAAATTAATTAAAATCTTGCGATGAGTTTTATTATAGTTATAAAAATAATTGATATATTTCGAAAAAATTTATTTACAATCTTGTAAATTATTGAATTCATGTGAAATTTTGCCAAGAATTTTATTAAAGTTTTTAAACATAATTGAATTTTGTAGAAGAATTGTATTATTTATAAAGATAATTGAAATTTTGACAAGAATTTTTTTTTATTTTTTGAACATAATTGAATTTTGGAAAAGAATAATTTTGTTATTTTTAAATATATAATAGAAATGACCAGATTTTTTTAAAATTTTTGAATATAATTGAATTTCTAAGAAAAATTTTATTATACTTTATAAAATAATTAAATTTCTGGAATTATTTGTAACTTTTCAAAAATCCGTTTTTTAGTAATTGTAACTAAAATTCTTTTATCTATCTAGGGTAAAAGTAATGTAAAAAATTTTTGACACTAAAAAATGACTCCCTGAACCTGACAACTAAGACATTATAATGTGCATTATATTTTTGATTATTTTTCTATTAATCAATTTATTAAAAATGTTTTAAAATTTGTTGTCTGAAAAAAGTTCAAAATGGCTCACCTTGGTTTGAGATTCAACTCTGCAGTGGTGTCAAAAATTATTGTTTTTATATTATATAAAACTAAGAGATGATTCTTTTTTTATATTTTGGTAAATTTATTGTTATTTTTCATAAAAAAATTTGTTTAGTTAAAAAAATGATGTTTATAAAATATTTACAGTCCCGATAATGAAGACATCTTTTTTCTAACATGTGGGTATTTTCGCGGCTTTTATCATAACCCTTGAAAGTAAGGTTAGCAGTATCTCTAAAGTTTAAAACGTTGAAATTATAGCCGATATTATTTTTGCTTGTTTTAATTTACATTGTTATAAAAGTACTTTATATATATATAAATTATTTTTCAACTAAATAAATGTTGAATTAACATTGTTTTTCCATTTTGCACAATAACTGTTCAACACATAACACAACAAAAAATTCTTTTATTTGAACGTTCAGAATTTTAATAAATCTTATAACAGTTATAAAATACAAGCAAGAAAATAAAGAGTAATGGAAGAGATACAAAATTTAAAATTAAATTAAGTGAGATCTGTATACTTAAGGACAAAATCTGATGTCACATTTTCGAAATTTAAAATGGCGGATCTAATAGGACGACATATCGAATCTAATATGGTGGGTACTCTATAAAAATTTATCTAAATTGCTTATAATTCATTTCTTTCGGGGGTTTTTTTGTGAGGTAATTACGAATCCGATGTCAAATTTTAAAAATAGGGAACTTTTAATTTTTAGGCTGTTTTTTTTGTTCAGTCATTTATTACCAAATTTTGTAGTCTATTTAATCGAAAGATTTTAGTAAAATCGAGAAACATGAAATTTGAACATTTAGGGCATGATTCATACACTCTTTTAGAGAATAAAATCAAGTTTTATTTTTCTTTATGGAACTTTACACGTTTTTCTTCAAAGGATCTTCGTAGTGGCTTTCGTTTATTAGAATGTAAAACAGAATCACTTTTGATTGCTTGAAAAAATAGTTACCACACCTATCGATATCTAAATTGAGAAAAGATGTATTTACAGGTCCAGAAATAAACAAAGGGGTGATTCTGTAATATATTTTAAAAACAAACGCAACTATACGAAGATCCTTTGAATAAAAATATGTAAATGTTCATAAAGAAAAATAAAACATTTAATTTTCTTGACTAAAACTAAATACCATATTAGATCCGCCATTTTAAATTTCGAAAATGTGACATCAGATTCGTAATATGTGTCCTCAAAAACACCCAATTGAAGAGTTTCAAACGAATCTGTTAAATTTTTTAAAAATATGTCGCCATATTACATCCGCCATTTTGAATTTCGAAAATCTGACACCAGATTCGTAATTAGCGACCTCAAAAACCCCCGAGTAAAAAGTTTCAAGCGAATTCGATCAATTTTTTATTTTGACAGCCGCCATATTGGATCCGCCATTTTGAATTTCAAAATCCAACATCGGTTTTCTGATCAACGATCCCAAAATATTAAGAATCAGATCAGATTTCTGGGTCTGAAATTTGTAGGCCTGTGTAATTATATTTCATTTGCCTCGTTCCTTCGATTACAATTGTAGTACTTCCTTCGGTACTGCTAGAGGCCACTACGTTTATAGAAAGAGTATACCTGGGTATACCTAAATTTGAAAATTTTCCCCACTGCGTCCCGCTGTGCTCCCTTCTTCCGCTTGATCCTCATATTCTTTCGTAGTGCGCTTGAGGTCACACGCGTTTTTCCAATATTTCAAAAAAAAAAAAAAAAAAAAAATAATAATAATAAATAAAAGTGTTAAAGTGTTATACTTGGGATAACGGGAGTAAACTATATAGTGAAGATGAGGATTGCGAATCCGGTGGTGCAACAGAGGAGATGGGTGACTGGGACGAGAATGCCCACAACCAGAAGGATTTCCGACCATCAATCAACATCGGAGAGTGAGTTAAGCCAAAAGGTTATTTTCCTTTCTTGCAAAAAAAAAAATTTACCTAGGGAATAAACTGTATTCCCTCTTGTAATAAGGGACATGGTAATGGATATAATACAATGCCTATTGTTTTCGGGCTTGACTGACCTAAGAGTCACCTTTAAACTATTGTCCAAAACATAATTTATAAACACGCTGCGAAACGTGTCTCTTACTTATTAGAAATTACTTATCTCATCTATATACAGATATATGTATTCGTGTATATGTGCTGTATGTATGTATGTATGTGCGTTGAGAGGAAATGCTATGTCAGCCACAGCCCATGAGTGGGAATGAGACATACTTATGCAAAACGCATGTTTTTCCTGTGACTGGCTGGTAATTTTTTCTTACTTTACTTGTATATATGTGTATGCATGCGTATATATATATATATATATATATATATATATATGAATATAATATTTTAGTCGAACTATCAAAAGAAATATACGCTCACAAGACGTAATTAAAATTCAAAGCAATCGTTCATTGCATTTTCAAAAATAATAAATAAATATAAAGAAATCGTCCGTTGCATTTTTTTAAAAATAATATATAAATAAATAAATTATTACGATCTCAAGACGTAATTAAAATACAAAGCAATCGTTCATTGCATTTTTTAAAAATAAATAAGTAAATAAATTATTACGCTCTCAATACGTAATCAAAATACAAAGACATCGTTCATTGCATTACAAAAACACGCTCGCAAGACGTAATCAAAATACAAAGCAATCGTTCATTGCATTTTCAAAAGATAAATAAGTAAATAAATTATTACGCTCTTAAGACGTAATCAAAACACAAAACAATCTTTCATTGTATTTCAAAAACACGCTCGCAAGACGTAATCAAAATACAAAGCAATCGTTCATTGCATTTTCAAAAAATAAATAAGTAAATAAATTATTACGCTCTTAAGACGCAATCAAAATACAAAACAATCGTTCATTGCATTTCAAAAACACACTCGCAAGACGTAATCAAAATACAAAGCAATCGTTCATTGCATTTTTAAAAATAATATATAAATAAATAAAAAATACGATCGCAAGACGTAACCATAATATGAAACAATCGTACATTGCATTTACAATAAATAAATGAAATAAATAAATTAATAGATAAGAAACGCCTATAAGTCGTAATCAAAATATTAAGCAATCGTTAATTGCATTTCCAAAAAATAAAAAAGTAAATAAATTATTACGTTCGCAAGACGTTATCAAAATACGAAGCAGTCGTTCATTACATTTAAAAAAAAAAAAATGATTGCTCTCGTAAGACATACTCAAAATATAAAGCAATCGTTAATTGCATTTCCAAAAAATAAATAAGTAAATAAATTATCACGTTCGCAAGACGTAATCAAAATACATAACAATCGTTCATTGTATTTTCAGAAATCATTAATCCATCTGACGCGCAGGATACAAATTATAGTGCACCTCTTATTAATACTTTGTAACAAATCCAAACGCTTCAAAAGCACTTAAAAACTAGAGACAGCCTCTTGACAAAAAGGCAACGGCCATTCGGTGCAGCAATGACCGCTTATGGCTCAGCCATGTCAACTTTAATGGAAGGATTCCATAGCATTGGTTACTTAAGTGATCCAGATCACTTTTCGAATGCTGTGATTGGTTACTGAGTGATCCGGATCATTATCCGTGTACATGCCGAAAACACCCTTAATGGCACAGAAAAAATACTCACCAAAATTTTTCACAGCCAAACAAAGTAGAGAATAACCTTTATTCTTGCGGGTGTTGATAAAGACTCAAAAACCTTTAACTTCAACCCGCCAGTATGCAAGTTGGCCATCGCCAGTGATACCAGAGCCCCCACAGGGTTTCCAACCAATGTAGCATCTGCAATTCAGGACCAAACCAACCGAAATCCGAACCGACTGCCATAAATTTATACTAAATTGTATCAAAGGCTATCAAATATAATTTTGTAGAAATATGATACAAAAAAGAGCACCAGTTGTTAGGCTTAATTCTTCAAAAGAAATAAAGATCATAAACAGGCAATTAATAATTCATTCCAGAAAAGAGCAGGCCTAATGTATACTAAGCAACTAGAAAGAGAAAAAACAATCGCCTCAATATCAGCAACTCTGATTACAATAGAAAAATGTTATTTCCAAAAAATGTCTTATCAAATGGTTAAAAAATTTTACCAGTTACAGAAAATAATATTACAACAGGCGACTATAAAATATAAAAACGAGCATGATTCTCAAGTTCTTGTAAGGACGAAAAAAATCACTGCCTTGTCGTATGTCAATAAAATGGGTGGTACCCGTTACTCCCTGTATAATAAATTAGCCAAAGATAACAGAAAAGTGAAAAAAAGAAAAAATATTCGTTTTTGCATCTTATATAGCATCAGCAAAGAACAGGCAGAAAGACTTTCTACCTAGAATAAAAATAACGATACTGAATGGGAATTAAATACAAAATTACTTCGAAATTAGTAGTGCAAAACCTAGCACTGGTACCTTACAGGTTGATGCATTCACCGTCAACTGAACGGATCTAAAATATACTGCCTTCCCACCTTTCAGTATAGTATTAAGAACGCTTGTAAAAATAAAGAAAGACGAATTAATGGCAATTCTTGTTATACATAATGGACCGAACCAAACGTGGTATCCAGTCCTAATAGAATTGCTTGTAAGAAAAACTGATTTATTTTAAACCAAATAATAATTTATTATTGTCTCCTTGCAGGAGAAAATTACTCCCTCAGGCTCAGAATCTGTCCTCGAAGGATTACAAAATCTTAAAAATGCGTTTCTGAATAAAAAACATTCCCTTGGAATCGATTGATATGCCTCTACTTAATTTCCTTACAAAGCGTTTTAAAGAGGGTGCCCCATATAGCACAATAAATACATATAGATCTGCTGTTTCATTATTGACGAACATTAAATTCTCAGCATCTTAATTCAAAACTTTTAACAGAAAATACAGTAACGTTATTAGCCTTATCTACGGCCCACAGACCACAAATAAAAGTTTCCGATATTATAAAGACATCGGGGCTAGGGCGATATCAGCCTTTGTTAATTTTTTCAAGGTTTCAACAAGACCTTTCGCTATGTATTGTATCAGTTATTTCGAATCATATAGAAAATACTAGGACGTTAAGAAATTATATAAACGAATAATTTATCTCGATAAAAAAGCAGCATAAGCCAGTTACATGCCAGACCATTAGTAGATGGGCTAAAAACACCAAAACAGAAAGTGGCATAGACACCACTATATTCTCATCATACCATACTAGACATGCGGTAACGTCAGCAGCTTTGCTAAAGGAAGTTGATTTATCAACAATTAGAAAACGGCAGGATGGACAAACAGTTCCTCCGTCTTTGCTAAATTTAATAATATGCCAATAATCGCAAATAATGTCGATTTCTCTTTAGCAATTAATATTGCGATATAATTATTGTGATTGTAAAAACTTCAAAATGTGTTCTAAAACAATAAAACTTAATATTAAAAAGTTTAAAATTGCTGTATCTCTAAACAACTACAATTGTAATCGAAGGAACGAGGCAAATGAAATATAATTAAACGATCAAACGAACTTACCTAAAAGTGAAGTTCGATCGTAATTATATGAATAAGCCTCGTTCAAGAGATTACTTTCCCACCCAACAGAAAATACCATTTCCTTCTTCCTAAATCTCCCATAATAATTAACAATTTTAAACACTCTGAAAATATGAGGATCAAGCGGAAGAAGGGAGCACAGCGGGATGCAGTGGGGAAATTTTTCAAATTTAGGTATACCCAGGTATACTCTTTCTATAAACGTAGTGGCCTCTAGCAGTACCGAAGGAAGTACTACAATTGTAATCTCTTGAACGAGGCTTATTCATATAATTACGATCGAACTTCACTTTTAGGTAAGTTCGTTTGATCGTTTAATTATAATAAAACCAAGTATCTTTCTTCTTGTGTTACTAGTTTACTATTATTAAATTCGTCCATTTATTATACCGTGTAGAAATTGAAAATAGGCTTAAATAAGGACCTGAATAGATGCCCTTTCGCAAGTGCACAAACTGGGAAAATTCTTCTGAACTTGTCTAATTTCGTCAAGCGTAGAATATCAGGTGATGATGTGGAAAAATAGAGACGTTCTATCTTGATCGCCTTGTCAGTGCCTGAATAGAATATTAGAATGTGTGAATCCAACTAGAGGGCCTCATTGAAATATTTAATAGGGACATAAATAGATACAGTTAGATTTTTCTATATCTGAAAAAAAGGACATTCTAGTCAGTGCCTGGTTATCTCCTATCTAGCAATTTCTAGTGTGGTTGGCCTTACTAATTCCTTATCAGCGCCTCTTTTCAAATAAGGCGAAGAAGGGAAATTTATACACGGGATACTGAATACAATTTTTTAATTCAAATTCTTGCGATATTTATATTTCTATTTTTAAAAACTATTATTATTCCTTTCAATTTTTTACATTTACTATATTTTAATAAAGTAAGTAAGTTACGTATTTTTTAAACGGTCCCAAATAAATTGTCCGCCATATTTACCGCGCGATAATTGACTCATCCACGATATTTGACACGCGAAATTACCCTCAAGTCATACTAAGTCCCGCGAGATTACAAGCATATGAGTCTTCTATTTAATTATTTATTTAAATATTAAAACTATTGTCTACAACATTGTCAATTTTTTTAAAGAAAAAAAGCTTAAATACTTATTTAAAATAAAAAACAAACCCATATATATTGATTTATAATTTTTAAACCACTTGGAAGTATGACTTGTACAAAATTCCTCGATAATACCCACATTTACCCTAGTGTGGTTAGGCGTGTTGTTGGGTGCAAAAATGGCGTATAAATTGGTTTTAAAAAACATTATTTAATAGTTAATGTCAACTTTACTTTAATTTTACACTGGTATTTGATAACTTAATACTGGACTAATTAATTCAAAAAAAGTTTATTTAATGTTCAAAATTTTAACTTGAAATATCTCCGTTCGTAGTTTTTTATTATACGCCCTACTTGCACCCAACGCTTCAATTATAACTCTGATTCTTCTAGGAAGTTATTTATAAATGATAATTGAAGCGCCAGATATTAAAAGAGCACACGCGAGAACACATGGCACATAAGTTGGCCCCTGGAGATAACCTTTTCAAAGTTGCTCAAAATTAATTTTAAATTATTGTTTGTTGTAGGGACAGATTTGCTTAGTTTCATCAATAACATAAGTTTTTCTTTTAAATCGGATTACTTCCGGTTTTCTTGTACATTGAGCTATTATTTTACTTCCGTGGAACAATTTTATGGGGTAGTAGAAAATATAGGTACCATTAAATTTAAATAATCAAATGTTTCTCTTTACGCCTAAATTTTTCAACTTTGCTAAAACTTAGGGGTAAATAGGAACAGTAGATATTTCAGTTAAATCAAAACATTTTTAAATAAATACGTATTTTATCATTTTCTGTTTGTCAATTAACAGCAGTATACATATACAAGAATATTTCCTACCCACATAGAACAACATTTCGCAGAGTTAGCAATGCGAACTTCAGGCGAAAACTAGATATTGCGAGTTCGCAAACAGAAATTATCTCTAGTAAATTTTTTATATAGGTTATGGATATAAATATGCTTAAAACAATAAAACAAATATTTGTTAAATATTGAAAAATATTAATATATTTTTATTATTATCGCGAATATTATTTTAAAATAAAAATTAATAGTACTTTGTATTCAAATAAGACTGATTAAATAATCAAGTTAACTATTTAAATTAAATAAATTAATGTTTTATAGTATTTATTTAAATGCTTTTAATTTCCAATTAGATTTGCCTTAATTAATAATTATGTTACTTAATTATTAAATAAAAAGGTGTCATGGCAAAAGTGGTAAAGCCATAATTTCATGAGTTTACAGGAAACGAAAATAATACGTTTAAAAATGTTTCTGATCATTTAAGAAAAAATTATAAAAAACATTTAGAAATATTATTTCGCTTTACTCATGGAAATAAAATTTATGAAGATAAACCTACATATTAGTGAGAAAAATAAGTGATAGTGAACTATTTTGGGGTTACGTCAAATGCACTTATATCCTTGTAAAATTAACTAGCTGTCGTATCCGACTTCGACGGGTTTGTAGTTCCTGTATAGATAAATTCAAAATTTCCTCTATGCATTATTTAAAACCCATACTAAATTGTTTCAGTTTTTGGATCGTTAATTAATACGAATTTTGAAATCACAATTTTGAATTTTTTAATTTTGACTTAAGATTCGTAATCATCGACCTCGAAATCTTTCTAACGAGCCCCACTAATATTAAAAAGCTTTTTTAATATTTACAATTGCTATTAACTAAATTTAATATGCTCTATTTAATGGCGTAGAAATAATTTAAAAATTTAAATTTATTATAAACAACATCTCGAACACTGTTAAAAATTAATTTTTAAGTCGTCAAAACACTGCCTTAAAAGCGTAAGTGCACTTACGGCCTGAGAAGCTTAATTTTTGACACTGCTTTACTAACCGTAATTGCAAATATTTTAGCTTATGGCAAGTACGCTTCTGAAAGTTGATCTTTTTGGGGATATAAAACTTGAGAATAAAGTGGATAAGTGTTATACGGTTCAACGCCTTAGTTTTTTGGGTCTAGTCGGCTACATTTCCTAGCCGCACTCACCAATACGGTTCGAGCTCCAATGAAAGTTCTCATCTACGTCATCATTTTGGCGAATCTTTGCTAGTACGGTTAAATTTTCTGCAAGTACGGTTCTATAAATAAGTATTTCATGAAAATCTCTGCAAGTACGATAATTAGGGTCTCATTATCTTTAAAATTAATTAAATTATAGTACCTATAATTTTGATTTTTTATATTTTAGTGATAGTTTTTTCGATTTAATAAAAAACAAAGGGTGTTTAACCCTTTCACGCCCATGGGACATATACGTCCCACCTACATAAACCTCAATATCTTTGAAGAAACTTAATATTTTTAAGTCTAATTTAGTGCGTTCTCTTCAGGAAGGATAGGGCTTTAAAAATATGTAACCTACATTATGTTAAAAAATTCCTATTGTTTAAAAAAATTCATAAATTATTGTTAAAAATCACGATTTTTAAAAATATTTTAGAACCGCCTAAAAATTGTTACTCGGGGGTTTTCGGGGTCGCTGATTACGAATCCGGTGCTAGTTTTTCAAAATTCAAAATGGCGGATCCAATATGGCGGACGACAAATGTAAAAATTAATCGGATTGGCATGAAACTTGTTACTCGGGGGTTTTTAGGGTCGCTGATTACGAATATAGTATTAGTTTTTTAAAATTCAAAATGGCGGATCCAAGATGGCGGATGATTTTTTTTTTAATTTTAATTTCACCTGAAAATTGTTACTCGGGGGTTTTCGGGGTCACTGATTACGAATCTGAAGTCAGATTCAAAAAATTCAAAATGGCTTATCCAATATGGCGGACGACAAATATAAAAATTAATCGAATTGGCATGAAACTTGTTACTCGGGTGTTTTTAAGGTCGCTAATTACGAATATAGTATTAGTTTTTTAAAATTCAAAATGGCGGATCCAAGATGGCGGATGATTTATAAAAAAAATTTAATTTCACCTGAAAATTGTTACTCGGAGGTTTTCGGGGTCGCTGATTACGAATCCGGTGCCAGTTTTTCAAAATTCAAAATGGTAAATCTAATATGGTGGACGACAAATGTAAACAAGTTGTTCATTTCATGACCATTAAGCTTCCTCTAATCAAGAGGAATCCTCTTAATCGAAGAGTATTTTCCTATTATTTTAAAAAGAATATTGTTATGTGGAGAATAATCCTCTTAAAAATCTAACGCGCTACATACGGAACCTCTAAGGTAGTGTGGAAGTCCGTTATTAGACATCTGCACTTCACATGCTTATGAAATTCGTATTCAGCGACCCCAAAAACCCCCGAGTACCAAGTTTCAAGCAAATCGCTTTAGATTTTGAAAAAGTCGTCCGCAATATTGGATCCGCCATCTTGAATTTTGAGAAACTAACATCAGATTCGTAATCAGCGACCCCAAAAACCCCCGAGTACCAAGTTTCAAGCAAATCGCTTTATATTTTAAAAAAGTCGTCCGCCATATTGGATCCGCCATCTTGAATTTTAAAAAACTAACATCAGATTCGTAATCAGCGACCCCAAAAACCCCTAAGAATGTGTAAGATTTTAAAAAAATTTTCCCGCCTTTTCCGGGGGCGTTAAAGGGTTAAGCAATGTTAACATTGTTTCTGAGTTGTTGTAGCAGATGTAGATAAATTTATTGTTTTGTTGTAAAGAGCTGTTATTCAATTTTTTTCACTTTAAAATTGGATGTTAAGGGTAGTTTTCTCGATACTACTAAGTAATAAAATACTATAAGATATGTATGTCTGGTTTAAAACAGACAACTTTTTTTTGTGTGCCTGTGTAATGAATCTATGCAATGCTCTAACTCTGAGGTGTGTACCATTGCAAAGTTTAGGAGGATGAATATTTACTAACAACATTATTGGTGTTCTAACTTTTAAAATTAACTCATGAGTTGGCAACCCAGGAGCAGCAATGGATTCCAAGAATTCAATAAGATAATGAATGCAATCATCTTGATTGATATGAGAATTCATAATCCTATTAATTCTTAACGCTATCTCATTAGCAGGTGTAAGGATTGCTTGATTAAAAAGCCAAGAATTCCGTACTAATAGCAATTGTTGTACATCCGGGAATACTTTCTCTATTAATTCTCTTTGAGAACCAATAATTTGTACCAAGATTTGATGGGGTGTCATTTAAACCATCTGTTTCTTTTAACTCTCCTTCTCCAATAGTCATTAAAAGGTTAGAAAATTATTGGGCTTCTTGCTCTTCTTCTAAAAGAACTCTCATACATAGAAAATAACACGCATCAAATTTAACACCAATTGTGGCGCTACATTGGCTAATTTCACACGCAACAAAAACAACACCTAGTTTTTTCTGGGGGCGGTAGCGATTCTACGCAAATAAACCCTACAAAATAAAATTCTATACAATTAACTCTACACCAGGAAATTGTACACTCTACATTTAATAAATTTGATTAATTCTACGCAAATAAATTCTACAGAAAAAAGTCCTACACATTAAAATTAAATAGAACAAAATATATCATTAAAATCTTTTAATTCTACACGATTAAATACTACATCAAAAAATTTGACACAGTTTATTTTAATTAAAATAAAATTCTAATAATAATTTTTTTATTTTAATTTATAATTTTACGCAGTTAAATTGTACACCAGAAAACTCTACACATTTGAAAAATATTCATTAAATTAAGTTTGAAAAGATTCTAAATAAATAAAATCTACAAATAAATACTCTACACAATAATAATACTAAATAAAATGTAACTTTAAATAAAATTTATTTAACTTTGCACTGTTAAATACTACATTAAAAAATTCTACACAATGTATTTCTAAACGAAGAAAAATATTAATTATTTTTTCAATTTAATTTTTAATTCTCCACACTTAAATTGGACCCCAGAAATCTCTACACATTGGAAAAATATTGATTAAATTAAGTTTAAAAAAATTCTAAATAAAGAAATTCTACAAATAAATACTCTACACATTAGAACTACATAAAATGTAACTTTAAATAAAATTTATTTAATTTTGCACGGTTAAATACTACATAAAAAAATTCTATGCAATATAACGAAAAAAATAACAATTATTTTTTAAATTAAATTTTTAATATTCTGCACAGTTAAATTGAAAACCAAAAAACTTTACACAATGAAATAATTTTTTAAAGAAATTTTATAACTCTAGTCAAATATATTTAAAAAAAACTCTACACATTAAAATAAAATAAATATAAAATTTTTAATCTAATTTGTTTAATTCTACACACTTAAATTCTATATCACAAAATTGTACACAAATTATTTTTAAGCAAGGAAAAATATTTTCTTTATTTTTTTAATTTAATTTTTAACCCTATACATTTTAATTCAACTCTGAAAAACTCTACACAAATGAGCTTCAAAGTCTTCGCATATTATTTTAAGATAAGATGAAATTATTTTTTTAACTCTACGTAATTATATTAAACACAAAGAAACTCTACAAATAAATTTATTTAATTAGATAAACGATGAAAATAAAACTCTACAAAATAAAACTCAACACAAAATTGGATTAAAAATTTTATATTTATTTTATTTTAATGTGTAGAGTTTTTTTTTAAAATATATTTGACTAGAGTTATAAAATTTCGTTAAAAAATTATTTCATTGTGTAAAGTTTTTTGGTTTTCAATTTAACTGTGCAGAATATTAAAAATTTAATTTAAAAAATAATTGTTATTTTTTTCGTTATATTGCATAGAATTTTTTTATGTAGTATTTAACCGTGCAAAATTAAATAAATTATATTTAAAGTTACATTTTATTTAGTTCTAATGTATAGAGTATTTATTTGTAGAATTTCTTTATTTAGAATTTTTTTAAACTTAATTTAATCAATATTTTTCCAATGTGTAGAGTTTTCTGGGGACCAATTTAAGTGTGGAGAATTAAAAATTAAATTGAAAAAATAATTCATATTTTTCTTCGTTTAGAAATACATTGTGTAGAATTTTTTAATGTAGTATTTAACAGTGCAAAGTTAAATAAATTTTATTTAAAGTTACATTTTATTTAGTATTATTATTGTGTAGAGTATTTATTTGTAGAATTTATTTATTTAGAATCTTTTAAAACTTAATTTAATGAATATTTTTCAAATGTGTAGAGTTTTCTGGTGTACAATTTAACTGCGTAAAATTATAAATTAAAATAAAAAAATTATTATTAGAATTTTATTTTAATTAAAATAAACTGTGTCAAATTTTTTGATATAGTATTTAATCGTGTAGAATTAAAAGATTTTAATGATATATTTTGTTCTATTTAATTCTAATGTGTAGGATTTTTTTCTGTAGAATTTATTTGCGTAGAATTAATCAAATTTATTAAATGTAGAGTGTACAATTTCCTGGTGTAGAGTTAATTGTATAGAATTTAACAGTAAAATTTAACAGTAAAGTTAATGTGAAGTGAAAGTGAAGTGAAAGTGAAGTGAAAGTGAAAGTGAAAGTGAATGTGAAAGTGAAAGTGAAAGTGAAAGTGAAGTGAAAGTGAAAGTGAAGTGAAAGTGAAGTGAAAGTGTAGTGAAAGTGAAGTGTCGAGCCTCTCTTAAGTAGTCTACTGTTAATGAACCTCGAAATTTGTTCTATAAATCTAAAGGGTCATTCGGATCACAGAAAACTACTAATACAGAGAACAATTCTCTAAGTTTCCTAGGACTGTCGGAAACGACAGCTTCTTGAAGGGTTTGCTCCCATTGAGCATCATCTTCAAGAAGGCCTAAAGCTTCGTAAGCAGACTTATACGTTGTATGTAACACTCCTATAACTGTTATCAAGCTCTCAAAAACATTAAACCTCTTACATGATGTAGGAGTAAATGAAGATGAAAACACTCATTATTATTTGGATGAATTGTATAAACTCTACCGATTGCAGGGTCTTTGAACACTCCAGAGTGACCATCAACGGATTTACTTTGCTTTCTTTGAGAAAATTGACCCCTTTGCTTATTGAAATTAGAATTAGAAGGCATTTCGCAATAAAGTGACAATTTGGCAAAATTGTCTACTTGACACAACATAAAAAATGCCATTAGAGTAATATTTTGAGGATTCTCAACCCTTTCTAACACATTCGCTGCTTCAAAATAGACTCTTTGTCCATTCTCAAGATGAACGTCTAGATGAATTACAGGTGGGTACCTCTCATGTATGGGAAATTCAAGAATGGAATAACGCCCTGACTGATGCCGAGTTACTTCATCTTGCTCGTTTGTGACAGTAATTGTGGCTTGGTCGCTTCCTTTATTTACATACTTGCATACGTACTTTATCGATTTTACACTTTTACAATACTCCACATTGATATGAGTTTTCAGTGAATGGGAAATGACAGGAGAGTAAAGTACCACCCATCTATTGTCGATATTAGTTATTTCTCCTCGTATATTAAAGGGAGTTGTAAAACCACCGTCTTCAGGTGAACGCCTCCTTTAAATAGGATAACTGTCCTCACCTATCACTGTATCTTTAACAAATTGTTTGTGATATTTCTTCGTACAATGTCCATCTTTCATACACCTAGACTGTCTATTAAAATGTCCACATGGTCCATGTATCATATGAGTCTTTATTATGTCAAAGAGTTCTGAATTGACTTTTCAACATTAGGCAATTTAGCTCTTATTACATCATCAACTTGATCAGGACGAATTGGTTCTTCCAACGAAAGCAAAGTATGTGCATGTGGAAGACTACGTTTTTGTCATTCTGTGGAGTAAATGAAGCAAAAAACTTTTCAAAAAATTTCACCATTCCTCAAAAGGGTCATCAAATTTTTTAACTTTAAATAAAATAATAATATAATAATAATTCTATCACTCGGTTTTCAAATTAATTATGTGTTGAAGTTAACGATCACTCTGAGTCAAGCAGATGGAAAAAAATCGTATACGATGTGATAATGACGTTTCCTCCATTCATTTCTTTTTAAATATGTATTTATAATTTATTTTTTGGCAATTTTTACGTCTCTGAAGAGAGCAGCTCTGCTGTCAAAAACGTTAAAGGAATTGTTTTAATTTTTTTTCGGCTGCTTCACTCGGAGTGATCATTAACTTCAACACAAAATTTAAATTAAATTTAATGAATATAATTATCACATGAATATAATTATCAGCTCTAAGTTGAGTTTGATGAGTTCGGATGTAAATCAATCTTTCAGACTCAATTTAAGCATACATGTCAACCAAAAATTACACAATTGCCTAAACTGATGCAAATGATTAGGATCATTTTGTCTGACCATTATAAGAAAGGCATAAAACTCTAGATCTGGGGTGCGTTCGCGTAATTACACTTTCACTCTCACTTTCACTCTTACTTTCACTTTTACTATTCCAAAATTCAATTTAATTTACATTGTCACTTCACTTTCACTCTCGCTTTTACTTTTCTAAAATTTAATTTAATGTTCACTTACTTCACTTTTACTTTTATTCGCACTTTTCCAAAATTTAATTTAATTTTCATTATCACTCTCACTTTCACTTTTCCAAAGTTTAATTTAATTTTTACTATCACTTCTTTTTCACTCTCACTTTTCTCAAATTTAATTCAATTTTCACTCTCACTTCACTTTTAGTCTAACTTTTACATTTATAAAATTTAATTTAACTTTCACTCTCACATTTTCAAAATTTTATTTTAATTTTCCTTTAAACTTTTACTTTTCTAAGATTTAATTTTAATTTATACTTTCACTTACACTTTTCCAAAATTTAATTTAATTTTCATTTACACTAACACTTTTACTTTTTCAAAACGAAATTCTTTTTTTATTTGCATTTACACTTTCACTTTTTCCAAAAGTAAATTTAATATTCACTTACACTCTTACTTTCCCATTAACTTTTTCCGAAACTCAACTTAAGTTTTAATAAAACGCATACACGTTCACAGTAAATCGGGAGGTATGAAAAAGCGTTGCAGATCAAATTGATCCGAAAAAGGATCAATATGATCTAAAAATTGGATCATTTTAATGCAACACTTCATATCAATTGTTTTTTTGTAAACTTAATTGACAGCGGTCAGTATAGGTTATTAAAAAATTCTTGCATTTTAAAAATAAAAAGTTTTACTATAAATGCGCGAGTTAGTTAATTGGTAAAATCATTTTAGTTTTTAGTTCTAATTTTTGTTATAGAAATGACAGATTAGTTGTTTTTTAACATTTTATTTAGCATTTTTGCATTTCTCCAACGAAAGTTTTTTTTATGATTTATTTATTATTTTGTTACTAATGTTATGATAATTATATGATAAACTTTTTGGTATTTAATTAGAGATGTTAAAAGTGTTGATCAGTCATTCGTAATTAATGAAAAGATGTTAAAAACTTTTTTTTTATTCTTCTGATCATATATTTTTTTATTCAGTTTAACTGAGCTTTCACTCTACGACGCAGAGCCTCTTCAGAGCATTACAAACTGAGAAAAATTTTTTAATGTTAAATAAAAATCTTTCACAAACGCGCCATATAAAGATAACCTCAAAACTCACCAATCATGTGTTAAGATTCATTCAAATATATAAATATAAAAACTTTACATAACTAATTGTTAACAAACATAAATATATAAACATTTTTTATAAAAATATAAATATCCCAAGACAAAAATCTTAAAAAAGAAACAACAGAAAGCGCCACACTCACATAGAATGAATCATTTGAAATCTATAATATATTATTAAAAATTTTTTTCTTCCGTGTTTAAAAGTCAAATCTTGTAAATATATGTAAATTTTGTAAATAGAATGATGGAATTAAATTTTATTTGTGTTTAGAATTAAATTCCTGTAAATATCATTAAGTGAATTTACGTCTGTTCTTAAATTAACTGAATTATTATTTTTAACAATTTAAAACATTTCTTTAAAAATTCTACGAGTATAACCTCTTTCGATTTCTAAAATTTTAACATTATTGAAACTAAAACGATGATTCAACTCATGAGAGTGTTTTACCAAAGCCGATTTCCTTTTGTCATTTTCGCAGTCATTCTTGTGTTCTCTAATTCTATCCTTAATATATCTCTCTGTCTGACCGATGTATACACAACCACACTCACACGGAACACTATATACAACATGCGAACGTAGTTCAAAAGGTATAGGATCCTTATTTTTCTTATAACATTTAAATGGATCTTTCTCGTATTCTCGTATTTAATTTTGAAAATTACTTCCAATTTTTAATTACAGTGAAAGATTAGTTATTTTATAACCAAACATATTTTTCTTTCTAGAATAAAAATTTTACTGTGATTATAATCAAAAATTTGGATTCAACAGTAAATTATAGTTTAAATTAAATTATAATTGTGCTTTTTGGTCAATTTAGGAACTTAAGACTCTTTTTTCAACAAAAATATATCTTATCAATGTCTTAAAATAGTTTTCAAATTCTATGACTAGTCTAAAGGCGTCTAAATGTGTCATATGGACATTTTTATGAAGTATTTGAGACTTTCGCAGCAAATGTTAAGGACACTCTCAGGACATATATATTTAATTGAAAATTATTATGAAGCAGGTCAAGTAGTTCGGGCCAACCTTAAACATCAGCATTTTCCATAAAAATTTTGACAACAAATTTTTATGTTTAAAATATTATGCATCATAATAAACTTTTAATAGTTGTTTTTTCAAAATCTAAAGTACCACATTGATAAAATTGTTTCTTCCTATGACTAACATATTTTTATAAAAACAAAAAAATGTAACCACTTTTAGCAAAAAATTGTAATTATTTCTTGAATTAATACCGTCAAAATGAGCCCCTTTCATGTGAACGTACACATATGTTTAGAATTTGGTAAGTATTAAGTAAGGTAATATATATACTTTCTTTTAAATTTAGCAATTCCACTGCAAGGGACTTTATTGGTTAAGAAGCTCTTAATTAATTAATTTTATTTATTTTAAATAATTCAAAAATCGCATTTATGTTTCTATCTTAACTTTTGTTTAAACTATTATTTAAATAATGTCAGGAAAAAAGCAATTTTTTTATTTCTTAGTTTTTATAGATATTTGAGACTGTCGAGACTGACCCACACATGTCCTCAATGTGTCCTGAGAATGTCCTCAACATTTGTTGCGAAAGTCTCAAATACTTCATAAAAATGTCCATATGACACATTTGGACATCTTTAGACCAGTTATAGAATTTGAAAACTATTTTAAGACATTGTTAGGATATCTTTAGGATATTAAAAAAATGTATTTTTACCTTTTACAATGTTATTCAAGTTCTTGGAAACGTGTATGAGTTTTATTAAAACTTAAGTTAAGTTTCGGAAAAAGTTAATAGGAAAGTAAGAGTGTAAGTGAATATTAAATTTACTTTTGGAAAAAGTGAAAGTGTAAATGCAAATGAAAAAGGAATTTTGTTTTGAAAAACTAAAAGTGTTAGTGTAAATGAAAATTAAATTAAATTTTGTAAACGTGAAAGTTAAATTAAATTTTAGAAATGTAAAAGTGAGACTAAAAGTGAAGTGAGAGTGAAAATTGAATTAAATTTGAGAAAAGTGAGAGTGAAAGTATGAGTAAAAGTGTATTGAGAGTGAAAATGTAATTAAATTTTGAAAAAGTGAAAGTAAGAGTGAAAGTGTATAGAGAGTGAACATTTAATTAAATTTTGTAAAAGTTAAAGTGAGAGTGATAGTGAAAGTAAGAGTAATAGTGAAAGTAAGAGTAAAAGTGTATTGAGAGTGATAATTAAATTAATTTTTGAAAAAGTGAAAGTGACAGTGAACGTAAGAGAAAAAGTGAAGTGAGAGTGAAAATGTAATTAAATTTTGGAAAAGTGAAAGTGAGAGTGAAAGTGAAGGTGTAATTACGCGAACGCACCCCTGAGACTTTTTTATTGACGAACTGACCAGTTTGTGGATCAACATGGCGATATAGAAAGTGATATCCATCTTCACCCAATAAAAACGTTAAAAAACCTTTCTAGAAGAACAACACATACCCTTGCTTTTACCTGCAAATATCAAAGCTTTACAATGACGACATAAGATATTCATCTGACCAATGTTGACCGCCTCAAAGTAGTCAATTAGAGAATCGTAAGCGAAACCATTCTTTACCTTGTCTCGCCACTCTTTCGCACACCTCTGTCTATGTCTCTCTACTTCTGTGTCTAGTCAAGTTCGTCTGTCATTATCTGATTCTAACAATCTAATAACATTTCGCTTTTCCAAGTCAGCTGTTCGTCTTAGGACTGCGATTGACTCAGTTTTATTCATACGTATATTTTGTATTCTCTGGCATTCTTCAATTAGTCTCTCTTTATGCTGCTCCATTTGAAACTATATCGCTCTCTCTCTCTCTCTTTAGTAAGCCTAGTTTCTCTTTCGTTTGAAGTCTCTCTTTGTCGTATTACATTATGTCCATCTCGATCCTTTAGTAAACGAATCTCTCTTTCATGTTCTGATTCATTTTCTCTGTTAACATAATACCGTTACCTGTTTGTGGACAGCTTTATTTCTTTTTGTTCTGCCGATTCATTTTCTCTATTTGCATCATATCATTGTTAATTATTGAATAGCCTTGATTCTTTCTTCTCCATTAATTCAGTTTCACTGTTAACAGAGTTCTGTTGTCTGTTAGTATACAGCCATAATTCTCTCTGATCCGTTGATTCATTCTCTCTATTTTCAGCGTTTCGTTGCCTGTTAGTAGACAGCCTTAATTCTTTCTGTTCCGTTGATTCATTCTCTCAATTTTTAGCATTTTGTTGCCTGTTAATAGACAGCCTTAATTATTAATATTAATTATTAAACAGGGTGTTTATTATTATTTTTGTTTAACAAACTATCCGGGTTTTCCAGTTTTGTCAAAATTATTATAGGTGTATTTTTTCTTATCAAATATAAATTTTCTTGATAAGTATTAACGATAAATAAAACAACAAATGGCTACAAAAATTCACTTATTTTATGAAAGTACTGTTCGACGGGTTTTTGTTTTTACTAATACTTTTAACAGGGGTTCTACCAACTGGAAAAAAGGGAAATATGCAGGAATTTAATTTTAATCAGGAAAAACTGTTAATTCAGCTTGCAATATAGGTCTTATTTTAGACTAGCTGTCGTACCCGCCTCATCATGGTCAATAATTGCGACTGACCTCGTCGAGGCCACCGTCGTGACGTCTGCCTTATCCTGAAAGACCGTTGTCAGCGCACTGATGAAATTTTCGAGATCCATTTGCGTTGTTTTCCATGACTTCCTTGTAGTCTTGGCCTTCTTTTGCGCATATTTTAATCGCGTCTCTCTCCCTTTTTTTTCTTTATTCCTTCTCTGGACTTTTTGGGTCTGCCCACTGGGTCATCCCCAATTTTTTTCTTCCCTTTTTGTTTCCTTCTTCTCTTCGGCCTTGACCCAAGTGTCATTTTCATCTTCAACGGTCCAGGTCTCACCAACAGAGACCTCTAGCAATCTTTTTAGAAGACTCGAACCCCTTTCCTTTTTTCGACTTTCTATTAGGGGGTGTCGATGAGGCTCCCGTCTTCCTTCTATTTGAAAAGGAAGTATCATTAGGTTTTTCTTTTGGTTTTTTCACTGTTCTTCTCGCCTTAAAAAGAGGAGGAAAAACTTCCAATTTTTTAAAGAACTCTCCCTCCTCTTCTCTTAAATCTCTTAAATCAATGCCGGCAAGGCTTTCGCCATAGTGGAATGCCTCCATAGCACTGTATTGTACGGATTTGGGGTTATTTTTTGAAATACCCTCCATCAATACTTTGAGGGCTTTGACAATTCCCTCCGTAACCTGACATTGCTTCTCCATAAGTTTAAGCATCTCCTTGAATCCCTTAACCAACTGCGATGCATTTACTTGCCTAGTAATAGAGGCAAAGGTTTCTGTGGCCTCCGTTTGCGCCGTTACGGTCTGAAGGCCAGTGTGCTGTTGGCCCCTCCAAAATCCGTGGGCCTTACGTCGACCACCAGGGCTTTCACATGATCGGAATCGACGGCAAGATTACCCTCTTTCGAGATAGCTGCTTGGAGGATATGAGATCGGATAAATTAAAAAAAATTTAATGAGATATCTTTTATTTCCATCTACATGTGATGAAAATAATGCCATCAAAAATGTCAAGCTAATAAAATTTTGTTATAGTTATTAACAACATTAAAATTTATAACAATATTAAATGAAAGTATTTTTTTCTTGAGTTCCTTTTAACCAATTTTAAAAATCAAATAGGCGTTTTTTCTCCTTAAAGCGTAGAATTTAAAACTATATTTTGTTTAAATTTTTTTAATTTGTTATTGTTTTTAAACTATTTATTTACAATATTATAATAAAAAACAGGCTTCTTCACGCTATACGTAAAATTTAAAAATTCTATCGTATTCTGCATACATTTTTGAGTAAGAAACCATTGAGAAAAAAAACTCACTACTAGAAATAAGAGTATTAAATTATGTTTGTCGACGTGTAAGCCGTATTGATGAATGCGCTGCCGCTGCACTGTTTTCGCGTTATACATCAAGTTTAAAGGACCCCGCACCAAATACATGGGAAAAATACTCTCGGTTAAATTTCTTGTAACTTTGTAATCTTGTAGCTTTCGATCTCCTGACTAAAAAATGTAAATGACAAAATGCAAAAAAATGAACAGATTTTTTGTAAAATAAGGTTAAAGTTGAAAGTTCGCAGTGAAACAGGTGTAGTTACTAAAACATGAGTTAAACTAAAATAAGTGAATTACCTGGATAAAAACACGTTACTCGAGAGTTCTTGAGGCCGTTTATTACGAATCCAATGTTAGTTTTATAAAATCCAATATGCATGTCGCTTTTAATATGGCGGACAACTATTTATAAAATACATTGAATTCATATAAAACTCTAATGAAAAGTAACGAATAGAAAAACTTTCAATACAGAAGAGGATTCATATTGGTCAATAGTCTTCATTTTGGAAAGATTGAGTCTAAATGTTATATGTATTTTAAAAAAATTCTAATAATTAATAGGAAGAGTTTAAATTCCATTTTTTATTGGACAAAAAGAATTAATTCTGTAAGGGGTTGAGACTTCTATTGCAGATTTAAACATAATAATATTCAAACTTCTCCTAGTTGCAAAAAAGCAACTCTTTGATTCGTTGCTTTATTAAAAAAATTGTGAATATATTTAATTTTTTTTAAATATAACATTTAGTCTCAATCCCCTGAAAAGAAAATGAAGACTTTTGGCCAATAAGAATAATATTTTAACTCCTCCTATTTACAAAAAGCAATTCTTTGATTCGTTTCCTTATTAAAAAAATGGTAAATATATTTAATTTTTGAAAAATATAACATTTAGTCTCAACCCCCTAAAAAGAAAATAAAGACGGTAATAAGAATAATATTTAAACTCCTCCTGTTTACAAAAATCGATTCTTTGATTCGTTGCCATATTAAAAAACGGTGAATATATATTTTATTTTTTAAAAATATAACATTTAGTCTCAACCCCCTAAAAAGAATTCTTTTGTCAATAAGAATAATATTTAAACTCCTCCTATTTGCAAAAAGTAACTCTTTGATTCGTTGCCTTATTTAAAAAAATGTTCGGGACTAAATGTTATATTTTTAAAAAATGGAATATATTCACCATTTTTTTAATAAGGCAACGAATCAAAGAATTGCTTTTTGTAAATAGGAGGAGTATAAATATTATTTTTATTGGCCGTCTTTATTTTATTTTCAGGGGGTTGAGACTAAATGTTATATTTTTCAAAAATGGAATATATTCACCATTTTTTTTAATAAGGAAACGAATCAAAGAATTGCTTTTTATAAATAGGAGGAGTATAAATATTATTTTTATTGGCCGTCTTTATTTTATTTTCAGGGGGTTGAGACTAAATGTTATATTTTTCAAAAATGAAATATATTCACCGTTTTTTAATATGGCAACGAATCAAAGAGTTGCTTTTTGCAACTAGGAGATGTTTTAATATTATTATGTTTAAATCTGCAATAGAAGTCTCAACCCCTTACAGAATTAATTCTTTTTGTCCAATAAAAAATGGAATTTAAAATCTTCTTATTTATTATTAGAATTTTTTTAAAAACATATAACATTTAGACTCAATCTTTCCAAAATGAAGACTATTGACCAATATGAATCCTCTTCTGTATTGAAAGTTTTTCTATTCGTTACTTTTCATTAGAGTTTTATATGAATTCAATGTATTTTATAAATAGTTGTCCGCCATATTAAAAGCGACATGCATATTGGATTTTATAAAACTAACATTGGATTCGTAATAAACGGCCTCAAGAACCCTCGAGTAACGTGTTTTTATCCAGGTAATTCACTTATTTTAGTTTAACTCATGTTTTAGTAACTACACCTGTTTCACTGCGAACTTTCAACTTTAACCTTATTTTACAAAAAATCTGTTCATTTTTTTGCATTTTGTCATTTACATTTTTTATTCAGGAGATCGAAAGCTACAAGATTTCAAAGTTACAAGAAATTTACCCGAGAGTATTTTTCCCATGTATTTGGTGCGGGGTCCTTTAAGGTTCTTTTTTTTAAATGTTTGTTTGCGTAGCAATGATTTGTTTATGCTCATAATGTATGTTTGTAATGACTGTGAAATCGTTGGAAAATTAATGTTATTAATATTGTTATTAATATAATATATAGAATAATTTCAACATAAGATAACTTCGTAAAGTGTATGGTAAATAATTACTAATTCAAGTATACACTACCTTCGGGAAATATCGCTACGGCTGCACATGCACTACCCAAAAACATACCTATCTTTAAATCACGATTTGTTTGTAAATACAAACGTAAGAAAATTAACAAATATACCATTTGAAATATTATTAAATTCTACGATTAATAATACCTAACTGGAAATTTTAATAATTTATGTAAAGATTGCAGCAATCAACAAATTTGACAAAAAAAATTAAAATTTTTTTGAAATTTATTAAACTCCTGCATATTTTTTAAAAATGTCAGAAAAAATTTTAAATTTACATAGGTGTAATCATTTCAGTCTCATCTTTAAATTCAGACCAAAAATGTTGAAAAATCTTATTCAATTCGTAAGATATCATTATAATCGTCTGAGCATGTTTTTTGACAAATGCATTGATTTAGTCGATTTTTAACTGTTTTTGGCTGAAAATTCTCTACCGTTTATAATGATAGCTCGTGAACCGATTAAGATTTTAAAACTTTTTTGTTCTCAATTTAAAGGTAGGACTGAAATGATTACACCTATGTAAATTTAAAATTTTTTCTGACATTTTTAAAAAATATGCAGGAGTTTAATAAATTTCAAAAAAAATTTAATTTTAATTTTTTTGTCAAATTTGTTCATTGCTGCAATCTTTGCATAAATTATTAAAATTTCCATTTGCGTATCATTAATCGTAGAATTTAATAATCATTCGAATGGTATGTTTGTTAACTTTCTGACATTTGTATTTATACAAACAAATCGTGATTTAAAGATCGGTATGTCTTTGGGCCGTGCGTGTGCAACCGTACCGATATTTCCCGATGGTAATGTATGTGAAATCTAATAAGTTGTTACGTCAGTAACCTATTACCCTCAAAATTATATTACTAATGTATGAGTATTCTTATAATATATTGTGTTTATCTTATATAAGCGATTCTACGTCACTTGACATGGAATCGTTCATATATATATATATATATATTTTTTGGAAAGGTTTTTTCATGCTTTTTCGATTGGAAATAAGCATTTTGAAAAAAAAATTTTTTGACCCAAAAAAATCAAAATTAAAAATGAATTTCAATTTTTGGGGGAGAAAGACCCAATTTTTTCTTTTAAACGAAAGCTGAGGTTTTTTCCTAAAAGGACATATAAATGGTAAAGTGGGACTAGAATGTTTAAACATTGAAAAAAATAGTTTTCTACTCGCCGGAGCGCTCAAAACCCGGTTTTTAGCTCCGTTTAGGAGAAAATTCTTTTTTTCAATGTTTAAACATTCTAGTCCCACTTTACCATTTATATGTGTACGTCCACATGAAAAGGGCCCATTTTGGCACTATTAGACTTATCTATATGGGCGAATTCCTTGCAAAATTACGAAAATTTTGAGTGGTCATACAACTTTTTTGGTAAAAAATTCGATGAGTTACAGAATTTCAAAGTTTATAGTGACAAATACCTCATTTCGAGAAAAACAGAATTAAAGATTGTGATACCTATTAATTGTGATATCTCTGGTTCTTTTCGGAAGTTATTTAGATAATAATTGTTTTGAGTTCAGGGTACTTTAAAGAAGATAAATCAAGAGGTTTTAATTTATTTGACCCTCCATTTAAAAAATACGGAATATTTTTGCAAAGGACCGACAAAATAGGCCCTTTTCTTTTTCTAAAGAACCAATAAAGTTAAACACTTAAATTAACGATAAATTAATGAAAATCTCATGATTTGACATGTCAAAACATGTAGATTGATAATAAAAAATAAAAAAAAAAATTAAGGTTTTGCTCAAAAAAGTATTAAATTGCAAATAACTCGAAAACTAGAACCGACAAAATGGGCCCTTTTCATGTGGACGTCCACATATGTCCTTTTAGGAAAAAACCTCAGCTTTCGTTTAAAAAAAAATTGGGTCTTTCTCCCCCAAAAATTGAAATTTATTTTTAATTTTAATTTTTTTTAGTCAATAATTTTTTTTTTTAATGCTTATTTCCAATCAAAAGAGCATGAAAAAACCTTTCCAAAATATACTTTGTCAAATTTGTATGTTTAATTGTTAAAGAGTAAAAAATTATTGAAATAAGCATTGTACTGAAAAACACAAAAATTTAACCCCCTCCCCCTCGGAAAATATTGGACTAGGTAAAAAAATATATTTTCACGAAAAATTACTATCTATGAGTACTACAAAAGCCCCAAGTTTTGCTACGATTGGAGAAAAATTTTTCTCCACCTTGATCACTTGACATGAAATGCCCCATATATATATATATATATATAAAATAGGTAAAATTCAACATATATTTTTATTCGTTATTTATCTTCTTTTTGATATATAGGTCAAAAAATAGGTCAAATTAGACATGGGTTCTGACGTAATGTGAGACAATTATTTATCCTCTTTTTGACTTATAAGTTACAAAATAGGTTAAATAAGACTATATATATCTACCTATATTATAAAAAGATATCGCTGCCGCCGCCGCTGTTTCAAGATTCTGTAAGGGCGCCCAATCCCAAAAGGTCCGTCAAAAATTAGGTCAAAATTAACCTATTTTTTGACCTATAGGTCAAAAAGAGGATAAAGAACGGCCTCACATTACGTTAAAATCTGTCTGATTTGACCTATTTTTTACCTATAGGTCAAAAATATGAGTCAAAACTTATGTCAAAATTGACCTATTTCTTAACCTATAGGTCAAAAAGAGAAAATAACGTCTATGTCTAATTTTACCTATTTTTTGACCTATAGGTCAAAAACATAAGTCAAAACTTATGTCAAAATTGACCTATTTTAGGACCTATAGGTCAAAAAGAGGATAAAGAACGGCCTCACATTACGTTAAAATCTATGTCTAATTTGACCTATTTTTTACCTATAGGTCAAAAATATGAGTCAAAACTTATGTCAAAATTGACCTATTTCTTAACCTATAGGTCAAAAAGAGAAAATAACGTCTATGTCTAATTTGACCTATTTTTTGACCTATAGGTCAAAAACATAACTCAAAACTTATGTCAAAATTGACCTATTTTAGGACCTATTGTTCCAAAAAAGGATAAATAACGGCCTCACATTACGTTAAAATCTATGTCTAATTTGACCTATTTTTTGACCTATAGGTCAAAAACATAAGTTAAAACTTATGTCAGAATAGACCTTTCTTTTGACCTATAGGTCAAAAAAGGATAAATAACGGATAAAAATACATGTTTAATTTTACCTATTTTTTAAGCTACGGGTTTTAAAAGGGGCCTTAATGTAGGCCATCACATTACGTCAAAATTTGATCTATGTTTTGCCTACAGGTGAGAGCTTGCCCCCTAAAATAGGTGCGCCAAATAGGACGTAAAAGCCTATGCCAAAGACAATTTTTTCACTTGCAGGCTGTTATGGTACTACAAAATTCATGCTACCCTCAAAATTTAAGTCAATTTTGAGGGCAGTTTTGAACTAAACGTCAAAATTTGACAAACAATTTCCGCTGCCCTCAAAAATATAGGACAATTTTTAGGGTAGTTCTGACGTAAACATCAAAAATTGAAAGACAATTTCTGTAACTGTCAAAATTTAGGTCAATTTTCAGGGCAGTATTGACCTAAACGTCCAAAGTTGACAAACAATTCATGCTACCCTCAAAATTGAGGTCTATTTTGAGTGCAGATTGGACCTAGACGTCAAAAGTTGACAAACAATTTCTGCTACTCTCAAAATTTAGGTCAATTTTGAGGGCAGTTTTGACCTAAATGTCAAAAATTGACAAATAATTTCTGCTATTCTCAAAATTTAGGTCAATTTTGAGGGCAATATTGACCTAAACGTCTAAAGTTGACAAACATTTCTTGCTACCCTCAAAATGAAGGTCAATTTTAAGGGCAGTTTTGACCTACGGGTTAATTTAATCTAACTTACTCTAACTTATTACTATGCATTCATATTACGAGAATATAATTTGAAAATTAAAATTAAAATAAATATAAGAAATAGTTAGGGGGTTTGCGCGCGAAGCGCGCAGGGGGGCGAAGTCCCCCTAATATATATATATATATATATATAAGCGTGTCTAAAGTCACGTGAAAACATCCCTATGTTTTGACACTTGAGTAATAAATGTAAACAAACAATATTAAAATCATTTTTATTACTCAAAATGTGTAAATCATTTTTAAAAAGTGTTGTGACAATAAAAAATAGAAATCGAAGGCAAGAATTGGAGAAGAGTAAGTAAAAAAAATTTATTAAATTGAGAAAAATAACTGCAAAAAGTAGAGGTTAAATAAGATGATTATAACAATTTTATAAACATGTAGGGTCATTTGGGGTAAATGTAAACGGTTTATTTATTTTTGAGGTAAAACGTCAGTTTTTTTTGTTAAAAGGTAAAATGGGCGGATTTTTTTTGCATGAACTTGTTATTAGAGCTCCCTAGAAAAATTTTATGAGGTTCAAAAAAATATTGATGCACCTGAATCGTCTACAACTGACTGTTTACATTTACCCCGAGATTTTGAAATTTGCCTAAAATTCAGGGTAAATGTAAACACCTCTGTAGTTAAGCGAGGTTTAAGAAACAAGTTATTACAAGCATACTACTGTCTTAAGGATTGGAAAAACTGAAAAAAAATTATTCGTAGATGTATAGTAAATGAACCAGTAGACTGATAATGTATCATATAAAATAAACAAGCAACCATTACAAAATTAGTAATGTAAAAACTTGAATAACTTGAACAAATTTTAATAGATTTTCATTCAACTTGGTAAAAAGAAGTTTTTAAGGTTGCTGAATAAGAATCTAAAATCGAATTTTTAAATTTCAAAATGTCGGATCCAATAGTTTATTCAGTTATTTTCTTTTAAAATGTAGTTGGAGTACTGTTTACATTTACCCCGAGTTTTCGAATTCTCGGGGTAAATGTAAACACTTAATTATTTATTAACTAAATTGACGAAAATTAAAAATCAAAGTCAATTTTTGTTGGGGCATGAATAAGGAAGAATTACATATTTTTGTTTGATTTTTAAATTTATTTTTATGCAAATGCGAGACAAAATACTGAATCAGAAAAATTTTCAATTTCAAACTTTTTGCATTAAAAGATAACTTACACTAGGGCATTGCCAATTGTCAAAATAAAATATTGGCAATAGTCAGAACATCTTGTAGGTGAGCTGAGGTAAAAATATTGCCTTCGTACTTATTTTTTAATTTGTAAATTTAGTTGAAACATCTACTGTTTACATTTACCCCGCGTTTACATTTACCCCAAATGACCCTAATATTAATTAAAATAATTAATTTAATTACATCAATTATGTATTGTAAATAAATAAAAAATAACAGTAGAAAATCAAGTATTTAAAAAATATTGAAGGAAATAATAATAAAGTTTAGAGGTTAAATAAAATAATTCATTTTTTGATGATAAAAAAATTTATTGATTAATTATTATTGGTTAATTTTAATAATTATCAGTAGTTAATTTATTGAATTCTTATCAATTAATTCAATTAATTATTATTAATAAAAGTAAAGTAATAAATTAATTTTAAATTACAGAATAAATTCAACTATAGGAAATTTTCGGTTCAAAGTCACATTGGTCCACGAATCATTTCCATGACGAATGCTAAAGCAAAAATGAATGGTTGCCGCATGGAAGAGGAAGTACGAGCGAAATCCAGCAAAGTATAGAAAAGCTTGGCAAAATGCGGCAAAGTGTGGGAGAATGGAAAAAATTTTTTTTGTATTTTTTGTCGAAAATTAAAAATTTTAATTTCTGGAGTTTGGCAAAAATCTGGAAAAGTCAACGAAGTAAAAAATGTTTTTCTTACATTTTTGTCAAAAATTAAAAATTTCAATTACTGGAATTTGGCAAAAATCCACAGTTAATTTGGGGGTATCAAAAAGCGTTGCAGATCAAATTGATACGAAAAAGCGATCAAAATGATAAAAAAATCGGATCATTTTATTGTGAAGTAAAATGTCAATTGTTTGTTTTGACCTGTCAGTTAAACATATGTCAATAGTATATTGCTCTAATCCTAGCATCTACAAGAATAATGTTATTTTAAGAGTGACTTTTGGTTTATAATTAAGCAATTCTTTGTACCTCCTGAACTTTTATCAAATAAAACAACTGTATAATCATTGGGAGGAAATAAAAAAATCAATGAAATTTGATTTCCCTTTGACTAATGAGTCCCCGATTAATATAACGTTTATGAATATTCAAAAATTAAAAAACATTCTGAATTTTAATATCTGCACAATTTTATGTACAAAAATGTCTGTGAATTTTTTTTTATTTTTTGGAGTAAATATTTGCAGTGAATATTACATTAGTTTGTTTAGAGGGATTGTGGTTATTATTACAAAATGTATCTTAAGTTGAGGTTAACAAAATACGCTATTATCAAAAATCAGGTTTTATTCAGTAATTTTATTTTTAATTGAAAACTACAACATTGATTAAGAAGTTTAATAATAAAGATAATGTTTTTTAAAAAGTTGAAACTATTATTTCTAAACTACACCGAAAAAAAAGTATTTTTAAATTTAGAGAATTCCTCTTCTTTTGCAGCATTTTTTCCTCTTATATACGGGCACTAAAGTTTTCTTTTCTAATTGAGAGGATTTTCCTTTATTATATTTGTTATTAAATGTCACTTTTTAGACAGGTTAAAGTTGCATTCAGAAAAACAAAAAGCAACTTAAGAATCTTCTTTTTAGTATAAATTTGTTTCATTTTTAGAGGAATAATTTCAATCAAAGAAGAAATATTAAAATTAATCTTTTAGTTAAAAAACTGTCAAATATAAACAAAAATTCCTCTTTTTTACAGATGAATATTCGTATATTGAAAATAAAATGTGAAAATAATTGTTAAGCTGAAAAATCATTAAAATGGTTATTAATGTAGAAAATAATAGAAAACATAATCGCATAATTGCGTTTTTGACAAAAGGAGACCAGCATAATAACATAACTGCATTCAGTTAAAAAAACAATTGACATAATTAAAATAAAAATATCCTTTAAGAATATAAACAATAAGAATTTTGTAATGAAATATTTTTAATAAAATACATTTTTTGTACTTTAAATTAAATATATTTATTTTAATAAAACTGGAACAAATTTTTTATAAGATAATTGTGCATTTAATTATGTATTTATTTTTAAGGCTATTTCTATTCTAAAAATTTTGTAATGTTTTTCAAAATAAATTGACAAATTCAGTAAAGTACATTTCTTTTCTCGTTTTAATAAATTAAAAACATTTTATAAAAAAATAAACTCTTATAATTTTTTCTAACGAATTAATAGTTTAATTTGTGTTTGTGTGAACAAATCTTATTATTATGACAAATCAAACCAAAATAAATTGTGACATTAAAAGTGTCTGAAGTTGGACTCATATACAAACTGAACTTGCATAACCGCATAAGTGCAATAAAACTCATGATTCCGATGAAAAATTATCAAAATTTATACTATATCGTGTGTTTTATTAAATGTTATAAACGAATTTTGAAAATATATTAAATAATTATACTAAATGCAAAAGACCGAACAAATCTGTTGATTTTCTGAATTGACAGAAGTGAGAGAACATTAAAATTAATTTATCTCAAAATCATGACAAATGCAGTTATGCTGTTGTGCCTTTCTTCCACAGAATTGCTTAATTTAATTTTAATATGCTAAGGTAATATTTCAAAAAACGCAAAATTTGAATTTTTTGTAAAAAAGAAAAATATTGATTAATTTTATAAATTTTGATGAAATGTGCACTTAGTATATATCAATCGATTCGTTTTCTTGTAAGGAATGTAATTTTGAGAATAATTTATGAAAATATTAAGAAATAAAAAAGTTATTTAAAAAAATACAAATTTTTTTTTTAATTTTAAATAAATTGTATAAAAAAATTTTTTTAGATAAATTTGAAAATCCTTGTGTCAGATTTTAGGTATTAATGACTGCAATAAACCTGCAAAATTTCAGGTCAATCCATTAAAATTTGTTAGAGATAATTTGTACACAATTTTTTGAGACATACACACACACACATACACACATACATCTGGACATTTGCTCAGAATTTAATATACATATATCCTAGAGATTACTCTGCAAAACCGTCTTGCTAAAGAAGAAATTAATTCAAGAATATCCACAAAACTCACAGGATACTTCTTGTAACACCAACAGTGCCTTCTCAACCAAATTAAAAATCTATAACATTCATTATCAAAATGTTCGTGAATAGAAATCTGAATTTTTTTATTTAACCTGGTTTTTTGTACTTGTAAGTATCTCCGCATTTTCTCAAACATAAATTTTCAAGGAAGAATTGTCATAGTCAATTAAATTTATTTGTTTGTTTGATTCTTTGTAAACAGTAATTAATTTGTTGGTATCCAGTTTTTCTCCACTTTCCACTAGTTTCAGAAACTAGACTTTTTTAAGTAAATACAATTGTAATTTTGTTAAATACAAAATATTTTAAATGTGTGTATCTCTTAAACCGATTAAGACAGACAAGTTTACTTAATTTTGCTTTCTCATAAGGAAGCTTTGCATTCGTGACGATTTTCAATGTTTCAAAACATGGTTATATGGACTCATTTTCATCTAGGATATATGTATATTAAATTCTGAGCAAATGTCCAGATGTATGTGTGTATGTGTGTGTGTAGAGTAGAACGGGGTGAGGCAGCCAATTGCTTCTTATTTCTGCATAAATTTTTCAAATAGTAAGCCATTGATAATTTAGAGTGCTTATGGTCTTTTACTTTAGATGTTAAAAGATGAGCGTAATTGCTGCAGGAGTTTAGCAGTGACAGTGTAATTTATGAAAACAGACTTTTGGATGTAACTTTTTTAAGAGTAATTTTTGTCATTTTAGTTGATTTAAGTTACACGAATAAAATTCATTTAAGTGTTTTTTAATGCAGAATTTAGTGCTGAAGACGATTGTGTAAATAAAATTGCGATATTCTTAATATTACGGTTTTTGTGAAAGTTTTCATAAAAAATGGGTTGGTGGGGTTAGGCAGCCAACGCTAAATTTTTTGTCTTTTTGTGTTGATTCTATTGGTTCTTCTAAATGTTTTTTTCTTTTTTTCCTACTCCAATCAATATAAAATTTAAAAACATTGAATTTTATGAACCATTTTCTTTTTAAGAAAAAAATTTATATTTCCTTAAAATGTAGAATTAGATTTCATTAAGGTAAAAGTCCCAATTATGGGACATTTTGCAATTTCGTCCCTATTATGAGACAGTATTACAAAAAATAAAATAAATGCAATTAAAAATGATGATTAGAAATTTATACTTATTTCAATAAATTTTACACGTTATAAGAATAATTATTTCTGTATAGCATTTAATTTAATAAGAAATGTTTAATTGCATTTTAGCTTTTTAATTAAGGTAAGCCAGGTTTTTCGTCAGACTACCGTCCCACGTTAGGTGCATTTATTATTTGCATGACCTATTATGAGACACACAGAAAATATGCAGCAAACATAACCTCAAATATTTTCAGTATTCTCGCATTAATTTTCTACAAAAAAATAGTTTTACAATTATTTAAAAAACCACAATATGTTTATTGTACATTATTCTTTATAATTAATAATCAAATTATTGAGATAAGTTAATAGAATTTTAATAACTTATTGAATTAAATAAGTGTCATAATAGGGGCATTTATTATGGAACACCCGTACATCAGGAAATCATTGTCTCATAATTAGTGCAGTGCAGAGTTTCAGAATTTAATTAACATTATTTTTATTTTATAAAATATAACAATTTTAGGGCCTAAATATTATTCCTAACATACAAATCTTTCAATCTATACCCTTATTTGATCATATTAACACTCTTGATTCCAAGAAATTTATCGTAGAAATTTAGTTTAGCTAAAACAGTGTCCCATAATTGGGACTTTTACCCTAATGTTATTATTATAATATTATTCAAATGTAAATTTTTTTAACAAAAAAAAGTAAATTAAGGACAACTATCTTGTTATGTTTCACTGATTTTTATTTTAAGTTATGTTAATTCACTAATAAAACAGTTGGCTGTCTCACCCCACGTTTTTGCAACTATGTCAAAAACGTGGTCCTTTGGAAAAACGGTTGTAGAAATTTTTAAGAGCAACCTACGTCAGAATATCCTATGACGATTTTTAGCCCAAAAGACAAGGTTTTTAACACGACATTGAAATTGAAAAAACCTTTTCAAATAACTGCCTCGCAAACCAAAATGTGTCGTCTTGGCTGCCTCGCCCCGTTCTACTCTATGTCACAAAAAATTGTGTACAAATTATCTCTAACAAATTTTAATGGATTGACCTGAAATTTTGCAGGTTTATTGCAGTCATTAATACTTAAAATTTGACACAAGGATTTTCAAATTTATCCAAAAAAATTTTTTTTTATACAATTTATTCAAAATAAAAAAAAGATTTTTTGAATTTTTTTAAAAAACTTTTTTATTTCTTAATATTTTCATAAATTATTCTCAAAATTACATTCCTTACAAGAAAAAGAATCGATTGATGTATACAATGTGCACATTTCATCAAAATTTATAAAATTAATCAATATTTTTCTTTTTTACAAAAAATTCAAATTTTGCGTTTTTTGAAATATTCCCGAGACAAAATTTTCAGCCTACTTTCAACATGATTTGAATCTACAATTTCTTATCCCTTAAAAAGCTTGTAATATTCATCTGAAACCGACTTTAAAATAGATATTTGATTCTAACGAGGCTAGTATGAGACTAAATTTTGTCACTTTCGTCTAGTTTTTCCTATTTTCTGGTTGATTATAGTGTTGTAGGGTTTATTTCGCAGCCTCAAAAGTTTGATAGAAGGTTGGACAGTGCGATTTATACCTGTTAATGAAGCACGTACACGTAGGGTTAGATTCCTTAAGGTAGCGCCTGGAGTGTTTTAATATTTATGACCTCTTTTATTGCCAGCAGGATTAAATAATAAAAATGACATTTTTAGGTTTTCGAATTTTTTATTTTCACAATTATGGTTTTTACACTTTAAATAGATAAATACTTATTTTTAAAAATTAATAATAATAATTTATTATTCATTTTTAATATTACAAAAAACATTATTAGTTAAAATTTTATAAATCCAACTCTAAACAATAAATAACATAGATTAACATTGCATAGTAATATTGACAATATTTTTGCAAATGCTCTTTTCGACTTAAAGCAATAAAGCATATCAATATTGTGGCATCGATGATTGGAAATATAGAGGCAATATTCTAAATAAATGTCACTAACCTCGAAACGTTACAACATTGTAAGTCAACCTTTTAATTTATAATTATTAAAGTCCACCTTCACCTTCATATAGTTTTTATCTTGCTTGTTAACCACCACATAAACACAAAATAGTTTTTTTATATATATTTTTAATATATAATTTTTTTTATGTAAATTTTATTTTACACTTTTAAAAATTGAGTGCAAACTTTGTCGTAGTTGACGAAAAACTGACTGCAATATGGGTTTTAGGCTATGTGTTAGATATGTTTTTACTATAGCAAATTTTTGAGTGGAAAATTTAGAAATCCCAAAACTATATTTTGTGTATATTTTTTCATATATCTTTTCATATTCCATTAGTTAAACATCTGTAAGAACTTACTTTAAGATTGCTAGCAATTTTTGGTCCCATTTTTATAAATGCCTACATTTTTATGACTTGTACCCGGGAACGAAAAAAAATTTGTCAACAAAGGAGATTCCTTCGAACTACATTTATATTGAAAGTCGAATTTCAAAACCAATGTCTTAGGTTCAAATGAAGTTGGTGAGGAAGAATGTAATGTTTGTTAGGGTTAAAGGAAGGTTAGTAAGGTTGCCAGTTTGAGAATCATAAAATTAAGAAGTTCTTTTGAGGTTCATAAGGTTTCTTTTAGGGTTGAAAATGTACAATCGAAGAATCAATAAACGTTAAAGTAATGTCATAAGGTTAAAAAATCGTCAAAAGGTTTGAATCAGTTTGAAAGTAAGTTTCTATGGGTGAATGTAAGTTAAAAATTTCATCTCGGGTTACCTTAACATATTAAAATTAAATTAAGCAATTGGTTTATGATATTTTGAGGAAGCGAAATGGTCATGAAATGAACAACTTGTTTAAATTTATTTCAAAAAGCGTAAATCGATGCTCTAAAGCATGGTAATTTTCTTGTGTGCTTGAACTATTTTACACCGAAAAAAATAAAATCTCAGAGTGAGAAGAAAATTCCGCTTAACAATTATTTTCACATTTTATTTTCAATATACGAATATTCATCTGTAAAAAAGAGGAATTTTTGTTTATATTTGACAGTTTTTTAACTAAAAGATTAATTTTAATATTTCTTCTTTGATTGAAATTATTCCTCTAAAAATGAAACAAATTTATACTAAAAAGAAGATTCTTAAGTTGCTTTTTGTTTTTCTGAATGCAACTTTAACCTGTCTAAAAAGTGACATTTAATAACAAATATAATAAAGGAAAATCCTCTCAATTAGAAAAGAAAACTTTAGTGCCCGTATATAAGAGGAAAAAATGCTGCAAAAGAAGAGGAATTCTCTAAATTTAAAAATACTTTTTTTTCGGTGTAGTTTAGAAATAATAGTTTCAACTTTTTAAAAAACATTATCTTTATTATTAAACTTCTTAATCAATGTTGTAGTTTTCAATTAAAAATAAAATTACTGAATAAAACCTGATTTTTGATAATAGCGTATTTTGTTAACCTCAACTTAAGATACATTTTGTAATAATAACCACAATCCCTCTAAACAAACTAATGTAATATTCACTGCAAATATTTACTCCAAAAAATAAAAAAAAATTCACAGACATTTTTGTACATAAAATTGTGCAGATATTAAAATTCAGAATGTTTTTTAATTTTTGAATATTCATAAACGTTATATTAATCGGGGACTCATTAGTCAAAGGGAAATCAAATTTCATTGATTTTTTTATTTCCTCCCAATGATTATACAGTTGTTTTATTTGATAAAAGTTCAGGAGGTACAAAGAATTGCTTAATTATAAACCAAAAGTCACTCTTAAAATAACATTATTCTTGTAGATGCTAGGATTAGAGCAATATCAATTTTAACTTTATTTAAATAAAATAAACAAAAAAGAAGGAGAACCTACAAATTTGTTCATAAAACTATTGACATATGTTTAACTGACAGGTCAAAACAAACAATTGACATTTTACTTCACAATAAAATGATCCGATTTTTTTATCATTTTGATCGCTTTTTCGTATCAATTTGATCTGCAACGCTTTTTGATACCCCCAAATTAACTGTGTCGGAAAAAGTCGGCAAAGTATGGAAAGAATAAATAAATTGATTTTTTACTACTTTTTGTCAAAAATTAAAAATCTCAATTTCTAGAATTTGGCAAAATACGGGAAAAGTCGGCAAAGTATGAGAGAATAAAAAATTGATTTTTTAAATATTTTTTGTCAAAAATTAAAAATTTCAATTTCTGGAGATTGGCAAAGTTTGGGAAAAGTCGGCAAAGTATGGGAGAATAAAAAATTTATTATTTTTTCATATTTTTGGAAAATTAAAAATCTCAATTTCTAGAGTTTGACAAAGATCGGCAATGTATGGGAGAATTAAATATTTATTATTTTTTTCATATTTTTTTGGAAAATTAAAAATCTCAAATTCTGGATTTTGGCGAAGTGCTATTTTCCTCCCTTGATGCACAATATACTATTTTTCAATATCCCATACTTTGCCGAACTTTGCCAATCTCCAGAAATATAGATTTATAATTTTCTAAAGAAATGTAAAAAAAAATAATAAATTTTTTTTCTCCCATACTTTGCCGAACTTTGCCATACTCCAGACAATTGAGAATTTTAATTTTTGACATAAAATGTAAAAAACATTTTTATTACTTTGTTGACTTTTGACAAACTCTAGAAATTAAAATATTTCATTTTCGACAAAAATACTAAAAAATCAATTTTAATTCTACTATACCTATTTTCTTGTTCCTGTACTTCTCCTAAGTGTCAGCGTACTTTAATTATCGTTGTTAATCACGTACATTCCAAAGTGTGGGAAACGCTCATTAGCCACACTTTGCCGAACTTTCCCATACTTTGCTGGATTACGCCCAATCTTTCGATTCCACGCTGGTGACAATTTCATTTTTTATCGCCACCATCAGAATTTCCTATTTGAAAAAAACATTTCATTGTTTTTGTCATCGACGATAAAGATGTTGTGAAAAAATTGGAAAGAAATGGAACACTAAACGGAAAAATTGTCATTAAAATAGAAAAAGGAAAAATGAGAATAAAAACATTAATCTAAAACATATTTGTGAAATTATATTTTTCCTTAAGGAGGAATACGAGGACAAGTATTTTGATTCTTTTGAATGCGTAATAGAGGACTACAATTATGATTTTATTGAGAAAGGAAATGAGGACTTGTGCAATTGTTTTTTTGAGGACATATTTGATGACCTGTGCATTTATTTCTTCGAAGACGTATTTAAGGACCTGTACATCCTTTTTTTGAGAACGTATTTAAGGACCTGTGCATTTCTTTTTTTAGGACATTATTGCGGACATGTGCATTTATTTTTTTAAGACGAAATTGAGGATTTGTACATTCATTTTTTGAAGACGTATTTGAGGACCTACGCATTTATTTTTTTGCGGACGTATTTTAGGACTTGCGCGTTTATTTTTTAAGGACCTTTTTCAGAACCTTTGCATCCTTTTTTCGAGGACGTATTTGAGGACCTTTGCATCCTTTTTTCGAGGACGTATTTGAGGACCTGTGCAATTATTTTATTGAGGACGTATTTGAGGACCTGTCCATTTATTTTTTTGATGACAAATTTGAGGACCTTTGCATCCTTTTTTCGAGGACGTATTTGAGGACCTGTGCAATTATTTTTTTGATGACGTTTTTGAGGACCTGCGAATTTTTTTTGAGGACGTAATATAGGACTTATGCGTTAATTTTTTTGAGGATTTATTTGAGAACCTGTGAATTTATTTTTTTGAGTACGTATTTAAGGACCTGTGGATTTATTTCTTTAAAGGCGTAATTGAGGATTTGTACATTAATTTTTTAAGGACGTATTTGAGGACCTGTGCATTTATTTCTTTAAAGACGTAATTGAGGATTTGTACATTTATTTTTTGAGGACGTATTTGAGGACCTGTCCATTTATTTTTTTAAGGACGAATTTTGAGGACCTTTGCATCCTTTTTTCGAGGACGTATTTGAGGACCTCTGCAATTATTTTTTTCAGGACGTTTTTGAGGACCTGTGCGTTTATTTTTTTGAGGACGTTTTTGCAGACCTGTGAAGTTATTTTTTTGAAGACGTAATATGGACATGTGCATTTATTTTTTTGAGGACGTATTTGAGGACTTGTGCGTTCCTTTTTTTGAGGACGTATTTGAGAACCTGTGCATCTTTTTTTCGAGGACGTATTTGAAGACTTGTGCGTTCATTTTTTTGAGGACGTATTTGAGGACCTGTGCATTTATTATTTTGAGGACGTATTTAAGGACCTGTGGGTTTATTTTTTTGAGGACGTATTTGAGGACCTGTGAATTTAATTTTTTGAGGACGTAATTTAGGACGTGCGTTAATTTTTTTAAGGACGTATTTGAGGACCTTTGCATCCGTTTTTTGAGGATATATTTGACCCACATTTTGCCTACGGTCTTGCCACGGTTGTCCCACGGTATTGCCACGGTTCATCCACGCTTTGCCAACGGTATTGCCAGAGTTGACCCACGCTTTGCCTAGGGTCTTGCCACGGTTGACCCACGCTTTGCCTACGGTCTTGCCACGGTTGTCCCACGGCATTGCCACGGTTCATCCACGCTTTGCCAAAGGTATTGCCACGGTTGACCCACGCTTTGCCTACGGTCTTGCCACGGTTTGACGCACGCTTTGCCTACGGTCTTGCCACGGTTCATCCACGCTTTGCCAACGGTATTGCCACAGTTGACCCACGCTTTGCCAACGGTCTTGACACGGTTGACCCACGGTATTGCCACGGTTCATCCACGCTTTGCCAACGGTATTGCCACAGTTGACCCACGCTTTGCCAACGGTCTTGCCACGGTTGACACACGCTTTGCCTACGGTCTTGCTACAATTGACCCACAGTTGACCCACGTATTTTTCTTATGTGCATTTTTTACCTTGCAATTGGAAATAAAAATAGCTTTTGCCTTTCAAGTGATTTTCTTTAATAATTGATAAATATTCCTTCATAACATTTAGGCAGAAAACAGTCATTTCTTTTGTTTACTTTTTTATAGAGAAGTTTGCCGCATGACAGAAATTGTGTTCACATGCTTTACATTTATTGTGACTTCTCAATACACTTAATTTTAATTTATTTTAAAACTATTTAGAATTTTGAAAAAAAAACAAAAAGTGCTGTCTTGGAATTTTATTTTGAATCTAATTCCGCAATTTTGAATACGACTTTCAGATCACCCTGTATAAATTAAAATGCTTATGCATTTAACTTTGCTGAATAAAAATATTAAAATTTGAAAACTTAAAATGCTGGATTATATTATTAATAGTTCCCTAATGTTCATACACTGAAAGAAAATCAAATATCTAGAATTTTAATTAAATTTTAATATAACATTACTAAATTCCATGTAAGTTTCGGTTTGTCATACTTTCTTCCTAAATTGAAAAATACTTTTAGAAAAAAATTACTATTCATTCTAAAATGCACTTCGCATGATGTAAATCGGTAGTTCTACAAAAGACGGAATATACACTGAGAAAACATTATCCTTAAATCAAATAGAAACATAATTTTAAGTGATTTTGTTTAACTGAAATTAGTTTGTAAGCTTAATCCCTAAATATATAGAAACATCTACACAGTAAAAAGTAAATCTTAATTTAAGATCGGTCTTAAATTTAGCATTGTCTGGTATAATGTTAAAGGATACAAAATACGTCCGTAAATTCAGCATTGACTGCCTTCAAAATGTTGCATCTTAATTTAAGGAAGCTTTCCAGTTTTAAAATAAGACTTTCTTTTTATTGTGTAGGGTCATTTGGAATAAATGTGAACAATAGATGTTTAAGATAAATTTAGAAATTTAAAAAAAAGTACGACGTCAATATTTTTACCTCGGATCACCTACAAAATGTTCTGAGTATTGATAATATTTTATTTTGACAATTAGAAATGCCATAGTGTAAGTTATCTTTTAACGCAAAAAAGATTGAAAATCAAAATTTTACTGTTTCAGTATTCTGTCTCGCATTCGCATAAAAATAAATTAAAAAATCAAACTATAATTTGTAATTCTTCCTTATCAATGCCTTCACAACAATTGACTTTGATGTTTTATTTTCGTCAATTTAGTTAATAAGTAATAAAGTGTTTACATTTACCCGAGAATTCGAAAACTCTGGGTAAATGTAAACAGAACTTCAACTACATTTAAAAAAATGTAATAAATTATTGGATCTGCCATTTTGAAATTTAAAAATTCGATTTTAGATTCTTATTCATCAAAAAAAACTTTATTTTACCAAATTGAATGAAAATCTATTAAAATTTGTTCAAGTTATTCAAGTGTTACATTACTAATTTTGTAATGGTTGATTGTTTATTTTAAGATACATTAGCCAGTCAACTGGTTGATTTTTCTATACATCTACGAAGAAATTTTTTCAGTTTTTCCATCCCTTAAAACAGTAGTATACTTGAAATAACTTGTTTCATAAACTTCGCTTAACTACAGTGGTGTTTACATTTACCCCGAATTTTAGAAAAATTTCAAATTCTCGGGGTAAATATAAACAGTCAGTTTAAGGCGATTCAGGTGCATCAATATTTTTTTGAACCTCATAAAATTTTTCTAGGGAGCTCTAATAACAAGTTCATGCAAAAAAAATCCGCCCATTTTACCTTTTAACAAAAAAAACTGACGTTTTTCCTCAAAAATAAATAAACCGTTTACATTTACCCCAAATGACCCTACATGTTTATAAAATTGTTATAATCATCTTATTTAACCTCTACTTTTTGCAGTTATTTTTCTCAATTTAATAAATTTTTTTTACTTACTCTTCTCCAATTCTTGCCTTCGATTTCTATTTTTTATTGTCACAACACTTTTTAAAAATGATTTACACATTTTGAGTAATAAAAATGATTTTAATATTGTTTTAACGTTTTAACAAAACAAACTAATGTTTTTGGTGAAACATAGATATTCCGTTTACATTTACACCAAATAACCCTATTGCTTTCATTCGACAATATTTTTTTAAAAATAATTATGTTTAATTCAAACATATTTTCTGTTTTGATAAAACAAAAAATATGTGTCAAAATTTTATGTTTGATACAAACTTAAAGGTCGCTTAAAAATCGTTTAAAATCAACCTCAACTTATGTTTGAATTAAATATATTATTTCTTTAAATGAATCAAAAAATATATTTTTAATAAACTTAAATATTGTTGACTGTATAGTAAAAATATTATTGTCATGTTACTCTAATATTGATGGGTAATATTACCCATTGATAACTATTTAATATGACTTTTACTGTAGTGTAAATTTATTATTCAATAATATCTAAATTGTGAGTCTTTCAAAACGTGTTTATAGAAATAAAGAAGTAAGTTATTAATTCCATCCTCAAAAAAATAAAAAATCCTCAATTCCGTTTTCAATAAAATAAATGCACAAATCCTCAAAGAAATAAATGCACAAGTTCTCAAATACGTCCTCATAAAAATAATTGCACAAATTCCTTAATTCCGTCCTCAATAAAATCGTTATTAAAGTCCTGGAATACGCTTTTAAAAAATTCAAGAAACTAATCCTCAATTGCGTCGTCAGAAAAATAATTACAAAAATTCTCAATTACGCCCTCAAAAAAATAAATGCACAGTTCCTCAATTACGTCCTCAAAAAATAAATGCACAAATCCTCAATTGCGTCCTAAAAAAATAATTACAAAAATTCTCAATTACGCCCTCAAAAAAATCAATGCACAGTTCCTCAATTACGTCCTCAAAAATAAATGCACAAATCCTCAATTGCGTCCTCAAAAAAATAATTACAAAAATCCTCAATAAGATCGTAATTAGAGTCCTCCAATACGCGGTACAAGAAATCAAGAAACAAGTTCTCAATTGCGTCCTCAAAAAAACAATTGAATATACTTTGCCGACTTTTCCCGATTTTTGCCAAATTCTAGAAATTGAGATTTTTAATTTTTGACAAAAAATAGTAAAAAATCAATTTATTTATTCTTTCCATACTTTGCCGACTTTTTCCGATTTTTGCCAAATAATAATAATAGCTTGGCGAAAAAAAAGTAGAAAGAATTTTAATTTAGTAGAATATTTATTAGTCCGAATTATAATCTGACAGAAAGTCAATTTGATCGAATTTCAATTTTCCAGAAATCTAATTTAACCGAATATCAATTTATGCGAATCGTTTTTTCGTAGAATCGTAATTTGACAGAAGCGTAATTAAATAGAATCTGAATATTGCCGAAAATCTTTTTGATAGAAATCTACTTTATTAGAATGTACATGTGTTCGAATATTAATATAGTAGAAATTCAACTTATCCGAATATCAATTTGATAGAATTATTTCGGCGCGAATTTTAAAATTGACCAATCAGAAATTATCAAGAAAATAGTGATTGGTCAATTTTAAAATTCGCGCCGAAATAATTATATCAAATTGATTTTCGGATAATTAGAATTTCTAGTAAATTAATATTCGAATTCATGTACATTCTGATAAAGTAGATTTCTATCAAAAAGATTTTCGGCAAAATTTAGATTCTATTTAATTACGCTTCTGTCAAATTACGATTCTACGAAAAAACGATTCGCATAAATTGATATTCGGTTAAATTAGATTTCTGGAAAATTGAAATTCGATCAAATTGACTTTCTGTCAGATTATAATTCGGACTAATAAATATTCTACTAAATTAAAATTCTTTCTAATTTTCTTTCGGCCAAGCTATTATTCTAACATCAATACATTCTACTAAAATGATTTTCTAGGTAATAAAATTCTATTAAATAACATTTCTGACAAGTCTGGTTTAGGGTCTTTTCATGCGCCTCCTCCAGAAATTAAAATTTTTAATTTTCGACAAAAAATACAAAAAAAAATTTTTTTTCATTCTCCCACACTTTGCCGCATTTTGCCAAGCTTTCCTATACTTTGCTGGATTTCGCTCGTACTTCCTCTTCCATGCGGCAACCATTCATTTTTGCTTTAGCATTGGTCATGGAAATGATTCGTGGACCAATGTGACTTTGAACCGAAAATTTCCTATAGTTGAATTTATTCTGTAATTCAATATTAATTTTCATACCTTAGGCACAAAATAGGCGCTTTTAGATAGCAGCGGACAGGAACTAAAAGCTATTCATTTGTCAACTTGAATGAAAATGGCGACTTTTTTTTCCCATGGGCAAAAAAACAGCTATGGTCCCATGCGTTATTTTGCTCATGGGAAAAAAAGGCCGCTATTTTCATGCAAGTCGAACAAGTGAATGACTTTTACTCCCTGTCGTCTGCTATCTGAAATCGCCACTTTTGGGCCTTTGGAATAAAAAATATCGTAAGTAACACGGGACTTAAAGGCTGCCAATTTATTTACGATGATTTTTGTGCCACTCGTTACGGTCTCAGGGCGCCTACAGCGCCCTCGACCTCCACTCGTGTCACAAAAATCACCGTAAATAAATGGCTACCTTTACGTACCTTGTTGCTTAATATACTATTATTACTTTACTTTTATTAATAATTATTTGTTGAATTAATTGATAAGAATTCAATAAATTAACTTGTGATAATTATTAAAATTAACCAATAATAATTAATCAATAAATTTTTTTATCATCAAAAAATGAATTATTTTATTTAACCTCTAAACTTTATTATTATTTTTTTAAATATTTTTTAAATACTTGATTTTCTACTGTTATTTTTTATTTATTTACAATACATAATTAATGTAATTAAATTAATTATTTTAATTAATATTACATGTTTATAAAATTGTTATAATCATCTTATTTAACCTCTACTTTTTGCAGTTATTTTTCTCAATTTAATAAATTTTTCTTACTTACTCTTCTCCAATTCTTGTCTTCGATTTCTATTTTTTATTGTCACAACACTTTTTAAAAATGATTTATACATTTTGAGTAATAAAAATGATTTTAATATTGTTTGTTTACATTTATTACTCAAGTGTCAAAACATAGGGATGTTTTGACCATATTTGCCAATATGGAGACTCTCTGATTGGTTCAGAAATTCAAATTTTCAATTTTATCTCATTTAAAAACTACTTTACCAAATCAAATAGTACTTTTTGCCATTTTCTCACAATGTTTCCAACTACAAATATCTATCAGGACCTACACCTATTTTGAATCACCCTGTATATATTAAAATCTATTAAAATATCGTAATTATCATTAATACACATTTCTATTTAAGTATTATATTTAGTACAATTTTTAGTTTTATATTGTTTTCTATCGTTATATATTTTTTGTATATTGATTACTGTACCTTTACTATGTATTTTGAAACTGTCACAATCCAAGAAAGAAAAGTAATATTATGAATCATGTAAAAAGAATACCGATGAGGCGACAATTCGACAACCTTCTAAAACGTAGGCCGTACGAAAGAAAAGAAAAGCAGCAAACCCCGAGAAGCTTAGGTGTAAACAAACGTCGATATTGAAACAGCAGTTCCAAGTTTCAACGAAACATTTATCAAAGTATTACAAAGGACAACGCACAAAGAGTACAGAAATTGGCTTTCGGCCAAATTGGGTGAAACTTCAGGAAGATATTCTTTGGGATGTTCTGAACAAATTATGTATGGGGCAAATTGCCCCAGAAAGAATATTTTTCGAGTTACACGGGATAGTAATGAGAAAAATATAAAAGCGTAGAGTACTCACATTTTAGAAATTCTGAGGTGCTATTATGTGATTTTACACATCTAACTTTTAGGGTCAGTTAAGTTTCCTTGTATTAGGAATGAGAGTGAAGATACAGTAAGAGTTAAATAAATGCGATTTAAAAGTCAAGTATTCTGCTATTCTGATATTTACTTGACTCTTAAATCGCATTTATTTAACTCTTGCTGTATCTTCACTCTCATTCTTAATACATGAAAGCTTAAATGACCCAAAAAGTTAATCAGATTATTAATTTACTCTCTTCTATCCTAATCTTACATTGCTATTCTGTTATTCTGACATTTCCTTGACTCTTAAATAGCATTTATTTAACTCTTACTGTATCTTCACTGTCATTCCTAATACAAGAAAGCTTAACTGACCCTAAAAATTAATCAGATGTGTAAAGTCACATAATAGCACCTCAGAATTTCTAAAATGTGAGTACTCTATGCTTTTATATTTTCCTCACTTCTATCCCGTGTAACTCGAAAAATATTCTTTCTAGGGAAATTTGCCCCATACATAATTGAATCATAACATCCCAAAAAATATCATCCTGAAGTTTCACCCAATTTGGCCGAAAGCCAATTTCTGTACTTTTTGTGCGTTTTCCTTTCGAACCATCGAAATTTGTTCAAGAAGCGACAACTGTGTTGAAGAAAGCAAATATTTTCCAAATACAATACACTATCTCATTAGTGTAAACAAGAGGATCAACACTCAGCCATTAAGGACAACTGTGCCATTGGAGATCGGAAAACCAGATACAACCACCAGTTCATACAACAAGACAGTTTATACAAATTTCAGGAAATTTGACATTCAGTAAATTTATCATTCCGTAAATTTGATTCGGGGAAATAGCCGGAAATCCCAGTAATCGTTATTCTTTAAAAGTAAGATTTTCTAAATACAATTATACTCCTTGTATTTTGTCAATTCTTTTCTTTCTTGTTGGTTTTTAAATAAATTATTCTCTCAGTACATTTAGTAGGATTATTGACTTATACTCATTCCAAATTAAATTATTTTATGAAACTAATTTTAATGAGGAACGTTAGGTATATTTAAAATGGTTTCTTGATTTTGACGTAACAAAGTAATGTTAAATTATTATAAGCAATTAAATAACATTTTTGTATTCTTTTTAATAATTTATGAATATTTAATATATTTTAATTAAAACAGACATTTTTTTATTTAAAATATCAACCCAGTAAAAAAACATTAAACATAACAAAAGCTTACACGGCGACAAAAATAATTTAATATTGTTATTTATAGTAGCTGTCCATTTTATTCTCAATGATTTCTTATTCAAAACTGTATGCAGAATACAATAGTATTTTTTAATTTTACGTATGGCGTGAAGAAGACTGTTTTTATAAATAAATAATTTTAAAAACGCCAATTTGGTCAGTTATGTTTATTAACTTTATTAACAATATGCGGAATGAATTTGTATAAACATGTAAGCACACCCATGTTCTTGTCACGGCTTATTTTAAGTAATTTGACTGGTTGAATTTGCTTTTAGATTGGTTGAAGTGTTATATATTGTGTTATTCGATAAATTGAGATACTTTTTTTAATACATTTGGATCCTTTTTCTTAGAAAAATTGAGTTGAAAAGCTCTAACCTCACTTTGTGTTCATCACATGTGGTTTGTTTTTTGTGATAAGATTTTAAGCTACCTTACCATCCTTGTTGCGCAATGCAACTCTCTACATACCAAGTGGAGCCTTTGACAGGTGCTGTAAATCACGGTCAATATCACCAGCTGGTTCTCATAATTCTTAATCCTGTGTAAATCTTGATTGTATAATGGGCGCTGTTAAGGATTTAACTAAAACATTAGATCAGAATGAAATTACAATGAGACAGAATTTTTCGGAAGTTAACGACAAGCTTGATAAGACTCTTTCTAGGGTTGCCAATGAAGAAGGTAGGATGACATGTTTGTCGGATCGTCTTAAGGTTGTAGAGGAGAGACTAGACAAATGTGAGAACCGTTTTGAAAAAATTTATTTAAAGATAGAAAGTGACAATAACACATCAGATACTAATAAACTAAAAAAACACTTTTATAAACAAATTGAAAGATTTCACTAAGTTGTCTCATCTCGTTAACATGGTGAAAAAGAATCCTGTCAGATCCTTAGACTTTCTGCTGAAAATCGGCTGAAAACTATCAATTCGGCGGCATATTTAGCACATAAAAATTTTGCTGCTAAAATGATAAAATTATATTTTTTCTGCTGATTTAATTTCATATAATTTCTATTAAAAAATATGTTTCATATAGTTCTTAGACGTTTTATGATATTTAAAAATTGTCGAGCAGAATTCTGCTTTTATGCTTTAGCAGAAAGTTCCTTTCTCTATACATTTAAAAAACGAAAATTTTAAAAATTAATGACTCATGAATTTGTCTTTAAAAAAATTAAAAAAAGATACCTGTTTTTTAATACAGAATAGAAAAACATATTTTTAGCCGATTTCAAGAGCTCGACTGAAATCTAACGTGGAATTGCCCATACATTTTTGAAAGTTTGTAGATACTTGAGAATTTTCAGAACATTCAAGATATAAAGAAAAGAAAATGAAAGAACTGAGTCCGTATTTCAAAAATAAAAGTTAAACTTTATTATATTTTACTACTTCAATAGTAAAAGCTCATTATTAAATCAGAAATTAAAAATGTCTGGACCTATACCGTTTTCCCCTTATTGTAATAGTTGTAAAACAGAATATTTAAATTAAGGTTGTAAAATATGACAACAATTTTTCAGGAAATGGAGGAGAAATAAGTTATGGACGACAACGTGTTTGGGGAACACTTGGCTTTGGAATAACAGCTTTTTTATCAGGTTATCTTATTGATGTGTGGTCTATCGACGATAGTTTAACGTCATATTCTCCGGCATTTGTTCTCATCTTCATATTTTGCCTCGCTGATTTATTATGTTGTTTTAAGTTAGAGGTAAAATAAATCTTGTGCATAATGTTCTTTCTAAACTTAAGAAATTAAATAGAAAAAAATTAATTATTTATAATTAATAGGCTGTTTGTTAAACAAATAAGTTAATTTATTATAATAAATACCATTTTTACTCAAAAATTATATTTTTCAAATTTTTTCAAAAAATTATATGTTTATATTATTCAGCGCAAATGACACTCTTTACTAGTAGTGTGTCGCAGTGCGTTAATTATTTTTAATTACGAAAAGTATTTTATAACCCAGGTAAAAATGGACAAAAATTTTAAAAGAAAATTTTAAGGTGACATTTTATGCGGAATTACATACGAGTACCCGAGCTGAATTTTTTTATAAATAATTCGTTATATGTGACCCCCCACGATGAAAGGGACCTAGCTGCAAAAAAATTAATTTTAAGTTACTTGTATCATTCTTAAGTTTTTGAGTTGTTCTTTTATATGCAAAAGTGAAAAATAATTTTTACTTACCAGTTTTGCTTCCTCATAAAGGAAGCCTTATAGTGATGTCGATTTCCGAAATTTTTAAAATCAATTATTTTTACAAATTTTCAAGTGTAGTATATATAATTCGTCGAGAGGAACAAATGTCCGGATGTATGTGTGTATGTATGTATGTGTGTGTATGTGTGTGTGTTTGTCACCGATTCTTGTGGACAAATTTTCTCTTACACATCTTGATGGATTTTGATAAGATTTTGTAGGTGTATTACGGTCATGAATACCAAGAATCAGACAGAAGGATTTTCAAAAATATATTTAAAAAATTTTTTTTCAAAATTTTTTTAATTTTTGAAAAAATTAATTTTTTGGTTTTTTGAAATAACTTTTTTCTATATTAAAATTTTTAATAATTCTTGTCAAAATTGCATTTCTGACATAAAAACGAATTGATTCATGTATATAAAGTATATATTTTATTAAAATTTATAGAATTAATAAATATTTTAATTTTTCACAAAAAAATAAAATTTTGTATTTTTTAAAATTTTATCATAACACTTTAAAATAATTATTCTATAATAAAAATTGAATAATTAATATTTATTCAGGGTACTTTACCCGGTTTATTAATTATATTGAATAAACTATTATAATTATTTATTTTTTAAAATTATATATAATAATATATATTGAGGAAGCTAAATGGTCATGAAATGAACAACTTGTTTTTTGTTATTAATGATTCAAAATGAGCTTGTTCAATGTTTACACGTGTTTATTCAGAAAATCAGCCCCTCTACTTTCAAATACTACTACACTAGCCATGCACGTACAATTCGTATAACACGGACAACTATCAATGTGTAATGAGCAGTGGGGATGAATTTCATTGGAACGTCTTGACCAATCAGAGTGGTTCTACTTTAAATGCCTTTCATGTAGTCTATTACAGCTATGGTCCCTTTCACCGTGGAGCGTCACATATACTCTACCGAATAAGTATCATACAAAAATACGACGAATTCGTCGTCACTTCGTATTTCGTTAGGATATTTCGATAATTAGGTAAAAACAGTTAAAGAAAACTATTGAAATGAATAACGGAATGTCCCAGGATTAAGGTTAAATTATTAAAAAATCAATGTTTAAAATTAGGAAATGTCAGTTTTAGTGTAGGTAGTATGTGTGTGTAAGATCGATATTAGAATAAACTGTTGATATGTCGCCGCGCATTATGAGCGACAGATGGCGGAGGTGACATTTGTCCATGTCTTTAAATTATATGCTTTATTACAGAAAAATAAGAAAAGGAAACATAATTTTTATTCTGTACAATATAACAATATAATTCTAGAAATTGTATATTGAAATTAACCTTTTATAATTTAATCAATTACGAACACAATTATTAGTATATTTAATAGAATATAAAAAATAAAGACGTAGAATATAAATAGTTATAGTAAGAAAGACAAAAAAGTGCAAGTTTCTCCTGTTTTTTTAAAATTATAAGAACATTTACTTTTTAGACCAATTAAAATGAAATTCAAACTCCTCCTACTTTAAGAAAGCCATTTTTTAGTCGTTGGTTCAACATTACAAAAAGGGAGTGAATTCAGAAAGAAAGGCTCAGCTTCTAATACGTATGTATGTTTTGTCGTGGACCGTCGCATATAATACAAACCCCCAAAGAAAAAATGGATGATTTAGACCAACAAAAATAAGAAACAAACTCCTTTCATTTTAAAAATCTATTTTTCTATTTGTTGGTGGAGTTAAACAAAATGGAGAAAAAATTAATATTTTAAAAATAAATCACATAATTCCAACCCCTAAAAGATAAAATGGATGTTTAAGACCAATTACATTAAATTTTAAACTCCTCCCTCTTAATAAAAACTATTTTTTATTCGTGGGTTTAATAGAACAAAATAGAGAAAATATTAAACTTTAAAAATATGTGAAATTTAACCACAACCTTTTCCGAAAAATTAAGAGGAGCTTCATTCTATTTTTGAATTGTTTAGTAAAATTTAATTTTTTTGTGGGGGTTGGAATTATATGTTTTTTTAAATATTAATTACTTTTTCATTTTGTTTAACTTAACCAACAAATAGAAAAGTTAATTTTGAAAATAGAAGGAGTTTGGATTTTTTTTATTGCGGTTAATAGCAGTCTTCGTGAGGGATTGGGACAAAATTTTATATGTGATATTATTTTTTTTAAATCCATAATTTCAGTAATTAAAAAATTTGTTTATTTATGAGCTTTCGCCAGTCGACGACAGGCATCCTCAGACATTTAAACTGAAATACATGTTATTATTAATTAGAAAACTTTTTTTTTACATCTCTAAACAACAAAAAACTTACTAAGAGGTCAATTCGATTGAAAATAAGCATTTTAAAAAAAAATTGTTTGAATCAAAATAATCAAAACTAAAAATAAATTTCAATTCTTGGGGGGAGAGATACGATTTTTTTAAACGAAAGCTGAGGTTTTTTACTAAAAGGACATATATATAAAAAAGTGGGACTAGAATGTTTAAACATTGAAAAAACTGGGTTTAGAGCTCCGGTGAGTAGAAAACTCTTTTTTCAAAGTTTAAACATTCTAGTCCCACTTTTTCATATATATGTCCTTTTAGTAAAAAACCTCAGCTTTCGTTTAAAAAAATCGTATCTCTCCCCCCAAAAAATTTCAATTTATTTTTAATTTTTATTTATTTATATATATGTTTACGACACAAAGCCCTTTTGTACAAAGTACTTAACAATATATTAAAACTAATTAACAAGAAGTTAGCGTAGAGAGCGCTTAAACATTATTATTATTTTCAAAGACTGCTAACTTTAAACTCATGACAAATTTGCTCATTGGCGTAGTAAAAAAGTCTAAATTATTATTGGCAAGTAAATTATTATTGATTTTTTGGGTCAAAATTTTTTTTTTCAAAATGCTTATTTCCAATTGAAAGGGCATGTAAAACCGTTTCCAAAATGTACTTTGTTTTTGTATGTTTAATTGTTTAAAAGTAAAAAAATTATCGAAATAAACATTGTACTGAAAAACATAAAATTTTAACCCCCTCCCCCTCGGAAAATATTGGACTTGGTAAAAAAATATTTTCAGAAAAAATTACTATCTATTAGTAATACAAAAGCCCCAAGCTTTGATACGATTGTAGAAAAATTTTTCTCCACCTTGATCACTTGACATGGAATCGCTCATATGGCAAAACAACTAAATTTGTAGTATCAAACTTCTGTGTATCTACCATATTATCATTTACAATAAACGGAAAACGAATATTTATATATATGGGGCATTTCATGTCAAGTGATCAAGGTGGAAAAAATTTTTCTCCAATCGTAGCAAAACTTGGGGCTTATGTAGTACTCATTGATAGTAATTTCTCGTGAAAATATTTTTTTACCTAGTCCAATATTCTCCGAGGGGGAGGGGGTTAAATTTTTGTGTTTTTCAGTACAATGCTTATTTTAATAATTTTTTACTCTTAAACAATTAAACATACAAATTTGACAAAGTACATTTTGGAAAGGTTTTTTCATGCACTTTCGATTGGAAATAAGCATTTTGAAAAAAAAATTTTTGGGGGAGAAAGACCCAATTTTTTCTTTTAAACGAAAGCTGAGTTTTTTTCCTAAAAGAATGTTTAAACAATGAAAAAAAGAATTTTCTCCTAAACGGAGCTAAAAATCGGGTTTAGAGCGCTCAGGTGAGTGGAAAACCCTTTATTTAATATTTAAACATTCTAGTCCCACTTTTTCATTTATATATCCTTTTAGGAAAATACCTCAGCTTTCGTTTTAAAAAAAATCGGGTCTCTCCCTCCCAAAAAATTGAAATTTATTTTTAATTTTGATTTTTTTGGGCCAAAATTTTTTTTTTCAAAATGCTTATTTCCAATCGAAAGTGCATGAAAAAACCTTTCCAAAATGTACTTTGTCAAATTTGTATGTTTAATTGTTTAAGAGTAAAAAATTATTAAAAGAAACATTACACCAAAAGACCCCTTGATCACTTGACGTGGAATGCCCCATATATATGTATTTAAAAAAGATCTAGGATAATCATTTTCAATTAATATGGTTTTATGACCCTGTCTACCAAACCATAAATGATTGAGATTTTTTTTAGTGGATGCATTAGAATTATAATTCACATATTTACCAGAAAAGGTATCTTCATGATACCAATTCGTTATAATAGAACTTTTTTCTCTAATAAGAAGGGTGTCCAAAAGACTAATGCGATTATTGTTCTCGACACATGTGATGATGTCATCCACGTATCTAAAGTAAAAAAGTAGTTCAAAATTTAATTTTCTTAAAACATCCGTTTCTAGCTTCTCCATTACTAAGTCAGCTATGACACCAGATAATGGAGAACCCATAGGCGTACTAAAAATTTGTTTGTAAAATCCACCATTAAAACGACAATACGCAATATCAATAAAAATATCGTCAGGGATATCCGTGTGTTGTCTTATGTCTCTCCATTTGAGCTTAAAACACCTCATGACTAAATTTTTCGGTATATTTGTAAACGGTGACCTTGCATCTAATGAAACTAAAATGAAATTGTCCGGAATTTTACTAATTTTATTAATGAATTCAAAACTATTTTTAACATGGGAGTCATTGTTTGTAATAACTTTTTTTATAGGTAAACTAATAAATTTAGACAAATTATAAGTTGGTGATCCACAAAACGATGTTACGGGTCTCATTGAAACTTCTGGTTTATGGATTTTTGGTAGACCATAAAATTTGGGAGCTACAGAATTATAACATTTTAGATGCTTAGCCATTGGACAATTTATATAAGAACTCTTCAGAAACTAATCAACTTTAGTGTTTAAATATCTTTGAACAATTTGAGTTGGATCTTTATTTCCATTTTTATATGTTGTAGCATCATTTAACAAAACTAAATATTTATCAAAATACTCTTTTTTATCTAAAATTAAAGTCACATTACCCATATCGGCTTTGCAGACAACAACATATGTATTTCAGTTTAAATTTCTAAGGATGCCTGTCGTCGACGGGCGAAAGCTCATAAATAAACAAATTTTTTAATTATTGAAATTATGGATTTAAAAAAAACAAAATAATATCACACTAAAATTGTACATCCAAACAAAACAACAGCACAGTAAACTACTTTTTATATTTTTGTGATTTTAAATATTTTCTTCATTTTGTTTCATTGAACCCACGAATAAAAAATATAGCTTTTATTAAGAGGAAGGAGTTTAAAATTAAATTTAATTGGTCTTAATCATCCATTTTTTTCTTTTGGGGGTTGGAATTATGTGATTTATTTTTTAAATATTATTTTTTTTCATTTTGTTTAACTCAATCAACAAAAAGAATTTTTTTTAATAATGACGAATAATTATATTTCATTTTTTGCGTACGTTAATCATAAAAATTAATTTTATATTTGTTCTAATTCAAAATATACCGTGAAACATGGACTCGATTATGTAATATAATTAAGCCCCAATATTTACTTCGTGTTGTGTAGAGGTGTAAATAACTTTTTTTCCTTATTGGACAAGTCTAGTCCCCACCCCGAAATTTGAAGTAGTTATTCCGATTTAAGCAGTAGCTGCTGTTATTGCGCACTGCTGCTCAATTATTAAAATTAATTAAATCAATCATTATGAACTAGCATAGGATACGCGCGCTAAAGCGCGCGTCCACATTCTGTTTCAATTGTTAATAGAATACAATTATGATCACGAATTAAAATTAATATTTATATTTTTATTCATTTTTATTATTGAATTAAAAAAAGTAGTCAATTGTACCAAAACAATTATTATCGCAGTATTTCTAATTTTTACAAATAAAATCAAACTTATGTCAGTACGTAGTACAAACATATCTTAACAAAAATTATCATTAAATGGAAAATATAAAGATTTATATTATTTATTTCCAAAAAATTAGAATTTTATTATAATAATTTGTATCATTTATTTTCAAAAAATCATAAATTTATTGAAAGTCCGGATTGAAAAATTAAGAAAAGAAATTATTCAAATTTTTTTACCTTTTTCTCAATACAATTTAACATTCTGTAATATAATTAAAAAAAATTTTTATAATAAATAAAGAAAAATATTATTTTGGATTAACAACCGAAATTTTGTTACAAAACTCTAATTTTTTTGTTTAAAAAGTGAAAGATAAGATAATTTCTCTATCTCAATGAGAATTATCCAATTGAAATAAATGTATAATTTTAAAAGAAATCAAGTTTAAAATGATTAGTTAAAATTCCCTTTTCTCCACAAAAGATATAAGTAAAAAAAATTATGTTTTTCATACTGTGCAAATTCAAAAAAATACTAATTTTACTGTTCTGGTAAATTATTTTCAAACAATTTTTTATTACTTAGATGAATATAGCAAATATACGTATTTTAAAATAAAAATCAGTATTTATATTTCTATTTTTTATGATTTATACTGAGTTTTTCGAAAAATGGGCTACGTTAGACTGCATAACCAGTTAAAAATTGAAAAAAAATTATTTAAAAGAATGTATAATGTATTTAGTGAAATAAACCACTAAAAGATAATCTACTTTCACTAAAGAATATTATATATTAATTACGGAATTTTTAAAATTTTTGAGCAACCAGCTCTAGTCGATTTTCGCTGGAATGACCCAGAATACAATTAATAGTTAATTTAAGCTATACAATTTTGATTATTATTTATTTTCAGTATTAAATTTTAAAAAGAAATTTTAAAAAAATAGTTAATTAAGCCAAAACATTTATATTATCATCTATCTCTAAAAAATCAACATTTTGTTAAAGATTATGTTTAAAAAATAAAGAAATTATTCCACCATTTAAATCTTTTTTTAATAACAATTAAGATTTTGTTAAATAATTTTCAAATTTTGTTAAAAATAAATAAAAGAAACTATAGTAATTCGATTTGTCCGACAAAAGATTTTTGACAACACTTATTTTTTAATAGAAAAGAATAAAATAAATTTTCTTGATTTTTATTTGTCACCAGCACCTGCTTAATTTTTAAAATTAAATTTAAATATTTTTTGCTTTAAATCCAATTCTAAACTTGGTACAGCAAAGCAAAAAACTAAATAAAATCAATAGATTTTTAATTTAATAATTATTTTGTAGAATTATTAAAAAATAAATAAGACTTTAATTCAATTCATTTTATTAAAAAAATACAAAATAATTAATTCTTATTATTTATTAATTAATATTTATTTTAAAAATTGTAATAAATAAATAGAAAATGATGAAAAAATACTACAAATTTTTTAAAAACAATATGATTGTCAAAATTAATTACAAAATGAAAGTTTAAAAAAAATGTTGATGGAGAAATATAAATAGTTCAAATTACTTTATTTTTTATTCGATTTTAAATAAAGAAAAATAAATTATGCAAATTTTTTTAATGATTTTTAGATGAAACATAAAATAAATTCATTTTTAGAAGGCTAAAAAATTAAATCTTATTAACGAAATTCTTCAAATGAAATTAAACATTTTGTTCTTTAATAAAAAAATGTGAATTGTGAATAGACATTATTATATTAGGGGAGAGTGGAGCAAACCGGACCCCTCTCAATATTTCCAAAATGGCGAAATTGTCAAAAGTGCTATTTAGAAATTTGAAACAACCTTGCGTAGTATACCTTATTTTTCCAATTTGACATTTTTTACTTTTGTTTGTGCAACGCTGAAAGCAAAAGTTTTTTAAAAAAAATTTTTCTACACTTTTCCGAATTTTTTTTAAGGAAATTTTGAGGAAATCGTGTAATATTTACAAATATTAGGTCTTGGGCTTTAAAGGTACACATAAAAATATATATATACAATGAAAATTAATTGTCTTCCAATGAGAATTGGACCCTTTAATATTGTTTCTCTGATAATGACACACATTTATATTTTTTTATTAAAAAAATATTTATTTAATTAAAATTCAATCCCGAATTATTATTTTCATTACTACAACCATTGTTTACATGATTCTTTATGTTTTTTATTATTGTAGATTATGTAAATGCAATATTATAAATAAAAAACCAAACGGTTCGGTTTGCCCCATGGGGGGTCCGGTTTACCCCAGGGAGTGGGGCGAACCGTCCCTTTGGACAATTTTTTTTAAGTTAACATAGTAACTGAACAACAAATGATAAAGTATAGGTGTCTCTAGGAAAAAGTTGCGCAATTAAATGATCTTTTAAACAACAAACAAGGCATCGAAAAAAGAAATCGTTTGATTCGTTCAGTCACAAGAGTCAAAAATACCGTTACGGGGTCCGGTTTGCCCTACTCTCCCCTATTATATATCTATTATCACTAGAATGAGAAAATACTTGAGCGTTTTTTTAGCTAGTTAAATATAAAATATCTTTATATACATAAAAGAATAAAAATTGTAATTATGAAGTACACAAATTCTTCCTACACATTTTTTTTATTAATTTAAAATAGAAAAAACAATTGTTAAAAATTGTAATTAAAAAACAAAAATTTAACAACTGTTTATTTAAAAAAAAATAAACAACAAATAATTAAAAAATTTATAAATCAATATTATGAAAATTTCTTCCTTTATTTTAAAAAAACAATATCTTTTAACCTTCTTTCTTCTTAAACAATAAAAATTTTGATATTGACAAATCGAAAAGCTGTATAATTTCGATCTGTCAAGCAAAGTGTTTTGAAAAAGAAAAATAACAAAAGCATTTACTAAAACTAACTTTAAACTGCGGACAGAATGAATGAAAAATACCAAGATTATTCCTTAATTAAGTAAAGAACACAACAAGAAAATTAATTGTATTCAGTTAAGAATAAAAAATAAATCAAATAAGAAAAATATTACATTTTATTCTTTTTTCTACTCTGTCACAGAGAAATGAAAAATTATCTACTAATAACGAAACATTACGCCCATTGGTGTTTTCGCTTAAATGTAAAAGTCCCCATTTCTAACTCCCCTACCATTATTTTACTTACTCCTTCTATCTGTCACCGAGAATGCAGAAAACCATGATGCCCAAACCAAAAAAAGTAGGCGTTACTTTCTTAACTATTCGCCTTTCTCTCGCTCCTACTCTAAACTGAAAGAAAAGACGATACTTCCTACTCCTTCTCTGTATCATGCTTTCTCTCTCATATACTCTGACAAACTTCTCTCTCCAACTCTTCTCTGTCATCAAAAGCACAGCAGGAGGACGGACGGAATTCTTGCGGACAGAATGAATGAAAGAATACGGAGATTAATATAGATAATGCTTTAGTTATAAACAGGCTAGCACAGTAAGCATGCAAAATCTGCCCCTTTGAAAAAAATTTTATAGAGTCAAAACACGGTTTTTACGAGTTCTTAAGTACAAATAGGCTCGTAATATCCTTATTTCTCGACCGATTTCAAAGCTTTTTCCTTTTAAAGCTGAAAAAAGAGCTTTCCAACCCATCCAGAGTTTTTTTGTTTATAATAATATTTACAAGAGAAAAATCCCTACAAAGTTAAAAAATGTTATTTTTTAAACAATTTTTCAACTTTAACTGATATTTTTGGCATAAATTTTATTTTAAATATATTTTCTTTTCCTGTAACGTTTAAGTGTATTAAATTCTGCGTTCAACGAGCCCCAAACAAATGGATTTTGTTAAAAATTACCTGAGTTATTGCAGTTTATGCATTTGCAGTCACAGTAGTCGATTTTAGTACATGACAGTTTTCCTCCTTTTTTAATCGTAATTGTTTCTAAGTTATGATATATGAAGTTCAGGTATTTTTCCCTCTATTTTACCATTGTATGAATCAGTTTTTTCTACAAATATGAATTTCGAAAAACTTATATTTAAGAAAAGAAAGTCGTATTAAGTTTCAATAATAAAATTTGCTATTTTATTGTTGGACACTCCGCAAATATAGTAGTTTCCAATAATTTTTTATTAACTTCTAGGCTGAGAGGTCATGTTTTTGATGCGATATCATTATTCTTTTTACATGAACTAAAATATTACATTTTTCTCTTATATTTGTTACAATTTGTATTTTGTTTTAAAATATATAATAACCATTGCTATATGTTAAAAATATGCAGAATATAATAATATAAAATACAATAATAATAAAATATAAATAGAATACAATAAGAAAATACATGCGTAAATATTATATTGAAATTAGGTCTTGGAAACTACTATATTAGTGGAGTGTCCAAAAATAAAAAAGGCAAATTTTATTATTGAAACTTAATACGACTTTCTTTTCTTAAATATAAGTTTTTCGAAATTGATATTTGTAAAAAAAACTGATTCATAGAATAGTAGAATAGAGAGAAAAATACCTGAACTTCATATATCATAACTAAAAACAATTACGATTAAAAAAGGAGGAAAACTGTCATGTACTAAAATCGACTACTGAGACTGCAAAGACATAAACTGCAATAACTCAGATAAGAAGTTTTTTTTATTTTTTTTGTTTTTGTACCACAGTGTAATTATTTAGACAAATCTCCGTTATTAAAAACATACACGTATATACAGTTTAACAAATTACCGTCGCGATTTCTTTTAACATATAAAATTTAATATTTGCTCACACATTCGCACACACCACCCACATTTACACGCATTTAATCTAGTTTCTTGGATCTGATTTAATCACAAATTGTACAAAATATAATAATGGGCGCTGCAGCGCAACTTACGAATACAATCGAATTATACTTAGTATGTTCGTTTCGCAGCAAACCGGAACTCAGGCAGCGTGAAAATTTTTTTAATCTCCGGTAATATTGTCCACCAATATTGCTTCGACGAAGTATAGAAAGAGCTAGACATCTGTCGTCCAATTTGGGGGCCATAATTCATTTGAACATACATGGCCGAAAGGTCTTCTTATACTATTTCATGAGTAAGAGGATAAAAGGTAATAAAGTAAGAGTTATTTAAAGATATTGAATAAAAAGGGAAGATAGAAAGAGATAGAGAAAGCATAGCCTGAGATTATGTATTATGGTCTGGCAACACTGGTTGATGTTCATGCTCTAATATTACTAAGAGATCCATCATAGTCGATTTTTGAGTTTATAATTGTTTATTTTTTACTGTTACTCAAAAGTAAACAAATTACAATATTTTTCGAAAAAATCAAGTAACCTAAAGAAGCATAAAAGTGGAAAATTTTTTTAAATTAAATTCTTTTTCTCTGATAATAAAAAAATAGTTTTGCAAATAAAAAAAATTTTTACCAAGAAAATATAAACAATTCGGAAAATTTGTTTATCTTTTTAACCACCTCAGCGGCATGGCGTTCCAATTGGCGTCGCATGAGTAGGTCACAGAAGCAGCAAAAAAATGCAAAAATGGCGTTCCTATTTAAACTTGATTCCTGAACTCTGTAAACAAATTAAGTTTACCAAACCAAATGTTATTTATTTTTTGAGATTATAAATCGTAAATGGATTTTCAAACATTCAAATAAGCGGATTCAAAATTATGAACTATTTTGGGTAAATATTGGAACGCCATTCGTAAAAAATATTAAAAATTGGCTACTTTAAAACCTTTATAAAACCATTTAAAATTTCAAAAAAAAAATTTTTCTTGTCCTATTCATCTTCATTTATTTCAAATAATAAGAATATTTTATTTTGGCAAGTTTAACTTGACAACAGACTTTTGAAATCGAGTTCAAGTAGGAACACCATTTTTACACTTTTTGACGCTTCTGACACTTACTCATGGAAAATTAAAAAAAAATAAAAAAAATTTGACTTTCTATGAAAAAATGTTTTAGATAAAAGTTGTTTGTTTTTTCTAATATAAAATGGTGTAAAGTTAAAAACTTTGAAATTTAAAAAAATTAAAATTTTGAAACTACTGTAGTTTTTGATGAAAATAGCTGGATAACGAACTTAGCCTTTATATTTACACCACCTTTAAGTCTGTTAAACTTAAAAACGATCTAATAAGTTTTTCTAGGTTATTGAGAGAACAACACTTTGTGTCTACAGACGGACAGACAGACACCATCGCTGCACCATGTTTTTTGGGTCCAGGGGACCCCAAAACGTAAAGATTTAATGAAATTAGCAAAAGTCATTTTTCCACTAAAACTAATACCTTCTCATGTGATAAAAATGTAAAAATAGTTTATAGAAGAAGAAGCAAGCTAAGTTCTATTGCACTTAAAGTAGAAATTTGCATTTTTATATTACAATTTTATTTTATATTGTTATATAAATAGAACACATTTAGAAAATATTATAAATGTTTTATCAACAACATTTTTTATTGCATGTTTCATTTTAAATTATTATTGTTAAATTAAAATTTCCATTTAGGTATAAACTTTAAGAACTTCATAATCTCAGTCATGTCGAGGAAGGATCTCGACAAACCGCCAAAAAACATAATTTAATCAGCCTTTAATTTGTTTGTTAGTTTTTCATTAATTTATTATTGTTATTTATTTGTCCTTTTACAAATTTAATTTATTTTGTGATTTACTTGTCCTTATACACTTTTAATTTATTTTGTGTTTTTATTTAACATTATTTATTTTAATTTATTCTGTGATTTATTTGTTCTTATACAACTTTTACCCTTTTTAACACTTTTTTAACATTTGTTTTTTTATTGCTGTGCTGATAATTCCGCTTTTATATTAAAATAGTTTTAAATTTTAACTATTGACGCAGGAGAACCGTAGACAAAGAACAAAATCGCAGCAGCGATAGAGCTGAAGCGCCACCCTCGAAGGCCAAGGAGGGTTAAGTGCTCGAAAAGAAGGGTTACGGGTTTCAGTGAATCGGTGCTGGCAGTAGGTCGCCAGTTTATTAAATTTATTACCTTTTTTTATATTTATTAATTTTACATATCTTTTCTTTTTATTTTACCAACCCAACATAACCTTGGAGTGCGGAATCCAAGGTATCTGTAGGCAGATTTCCCAAAAGTCCCTAAGCAAAAAAAAAATAAAACAGTTAATTAATTCAGTTTCTCTTTTTGATTTATTTTGCTGAGTTCTACATTCTTTAGTATTTTAAAATTCTTCTAAATTGAAAAAATATCTAATAAAATTAAATAATATTTATTTTCCTATTAGAAATGTAATCTGAATCTAAAATTTAATAAAATTGAATTACGTTTTTATTCCTTTACTCGCGAAGAATACATGTGGCGCCACATGGAATATCCATTTTTGATGCCATAACTAAGGGCAGACTGGTTTCAATGAAAAGTAGCATAAAGGCAGATAGGGGTGCTTTAGAGTATTATTTCTTAGGTTATGGTCAGTGGCGCGTGCAACACGTTCAGCCCTTGTCAACTTTAAACAATCACCATTTCAACACTAAGTAATTTTTAGCCCTATGATTTTACAGAAAACTTTTTTGAATTGTAATGAATAACTTTCCTACTAGAAGTTCTCTGTTACTCCAAAATTTGCCCGTTAAACGAGATCTATAAAAATTGTAATTCAAGTTTTTTACAATTATAAGGAAAAAATTAATAACAATTTTGTTTATAAAAAAAAACTTTTTTCTTTTCTTTAACATTTGTAGAACATCTTAAGACTTATTTTCCTTTTTGTTTTATTCAAAATTTTATAAAATTGTCTGAACAAAAAACGCAATGCAAAGCAGAATCTCGTGAGAGTGAAAAGGATAGTAATATCTCGCCATATTGGATTCGCCATTTTAAATTTAAAAATCTAACATCGGTTTTTTAATCAACGATCCCAAAATATTAGGAATCAGATGCTTAAGTTAAAGTACTTTCCACTTATTCTATTTTTCCTTTTCTCAGTTTTTAGGTCGTGTAACCGAAACTTTAAATTGTTGGATCATAGTGAAAAAAAGTCGGATCGGATTGAATGTAGAATATTTGGAAAGGGTATTAATTGTACTTTCTTTTTAAATTTGTTCTAATGATAAAAAACTTTTTTGTAGATTTTATTAAGAGTCGAATGTTGCCAAAAATGGCCTTTTTCACTCTTTTCTGTTAGAATATCTCAGAATCCTGACGTGATAGATACAAAGGATACTAAATACATGTATTTTTTAAGTTTTATATATATAATAACTTTATCTCATTATATTTTTGCAAATAAAAATGATTTACTGGATTCTTTTATAAAATACAAATTTATTCTACGCTTTGGTAATTACTATTGCTGATAAGTTTTATAAAATTTATAAAACTTATCTGCAATAGTAATCACCAAAGCGTAGAATAAATTTTTTATAAAATTTATAAAACTTTTCTGCAATAGTAATTACCAAAGCGTACAATAAATTTTTATTTTATGAAAGAATCCATTAAATCATTTTTATTTGCAAAAATATAATTAGATAAATTTATTATTTATAAAACTTAAATAATACATCTTTTTCGATGTTAACCTAAAATGGCATAGTCTTCTCCCCAAGCGACGAAATAATGTTATTGTTAAACAAAATTTTTCGTTTTTTTAATAAGGTTCAGTTTTATTAGAAATTAATTCTTAACATTAGAAAAATCATTTTAGGGGAATATCTACTTAAACAATATTTCTGAAATTAATTGGGTGATTCTCCACGAAACCAATAATCTCATGTCCCTGGTGTTTTTTAAGAAATAAATTGCACATACAGTAATTAATTCAACGTGAAAAAGTAACTCTAGTGAGTACAATAGAAGTTTATAGCCACTTTAATTTATAAGATATAATATTTTTTTTAAAATGCAAGTTTAAGAGCCAAAGTGTCATGGTGAAGCCTGTCCCAAGGGTCAGTTACGAAACAATAATGAATATCTTTAAGAAAATTCATGAAGAAAAATAATTATTGACAAGATTTTTTTATTATCTAAGTGTGTAGAATTAAAATAAATTGGCTGTAAAAAAGTTTATTTATTATAGCACCTACCTAAATATTCTCTTTAAAAAAACATATTTTTAAAATAAAATAAAAGCATTTAATACAAAATAAGAAAAAATATTTCATTTTTTTTAATTAATTCATTCATTCATTCATAATTTTTTAATTTAGTCGATTAAAGAAACAGAAAAAACAAGTATTTCTTTTTTTTCTATACACATTAAGGAAAAATAAATTTAACCAAATTTTAAGGTCATAGGTCAATCATATGTGGAATAGCCCATATATATTTTTTTAATTCTTTTGTCAATTTTCACTTTTTATCATCCCATATTTTTAGAATAATATTAACAATGATAAAGAATATTGAAGAAAAAACACGTGTTTTTCACTTTGTAATCTGTAATATTCTGTAATACTCCGTAATATTCATCATGTACACTCAGATGCATTAATGCTGTCCTTCCGGTTTAAAGGAATTTTGAAAAGTCGTGTCATTTCTATCAAATATTCTTAGTTCGTGACATACGAATGTTCTCATTTGTCATTAACTGAAAACATTTTTACAGAAATCATACGACTTTGCAAAATACCGTCAAACCGGAAGGACAGCATTAATGCATCTGAGTGTATTATTGAATAATACTCGCACTCAACCACGTGGAATAAATTAGAACTTCAAAACTGCGCCCATAAAAATTAAAAATTATTTCAGCCAATAGTGACCGTCATCATGTCATTTTCACAACCAATCACTATTCTCTACCAAATTTAAAACATATATATGAGCGATTCCACGTCAAGTGATCAAGGGGTCTTTTTGTGTAATGTTTATTTCAATAATTTTTTACTCTTAAACAATTAAACATACAAATTTGACAAAGTACATTTTGGAAAGGTTTTTTCATGCTCTTTCGATTGGAAATAAGCATTTTGAAAAAAAAAATTTTGACCCAAAAAAATTCAAAATTTAAAATAAATTTCAATTTTTGAGGGCGATGGATACGATTTTTTTTTAACGAAAGCTCAGGTTTTTTTCTAAAAGGACATATAAATGATAAAGTGGGACTAAAATTTTTAAATATTGAAAAAAAGAGTTTTCAACTCGCCGGAGCGCTCAAAACCCGGTTTTTAGCTCCGTTTTGGAGAAAATTCTTTTTTTCAATATTTAAACATTCTAGTCCCACTTTATCATTTATATGTCCTTTTAGAAAAAAACCTGAGCTTTCGTTAAAAAAAAATCGTATCCATCGCCCTCAAAAATTGAAGTTTATTTTAAATTTTGAATTTTTTTTTTCAAAATGCTTATTTCCAATCGAAAGAGCATGAAAAAACCTTTCCAAAATGTACTTTGTCAAATTTGTATGTTTAACCCATTAACGCCTAACAGGACGCAAAATGTACATTGATTTCACGACTCTCATTTTATATGAAATAATTAGTTAAAAAATTTAGGAAATACCATTTCAGACGTAAAATTTATTGCTCTTTCAGAATATGATATTCAAATTTGTTTATAATTATCTCAAAAAAAGTTATAACAATTTTATTGCAAAAACACAGTTTTTTACAAAAAAAAATTTTGTTTCAAAAAATATTTTGACATGGAAATCTAAAGAATATGGTCTCAAAAGCCCAAAATATCGCGTCCTCGAACCCTCAGCTATAAAAATCAGTAATGAATTTTTTCAAATTCAAGATGGCGGATATGAAAATGGCCATTTTTGCAAAATGCAAAAGGCTGAAAAAAATTTTCGGGAAATTTTTTTAAAAAGTGATTAGATTTGCTTGAAAATGGTTACTCGGGGGTTTTTGGGGTCGCTGATTACGAATCTGATGTTACTTTTTCAAAATTCAAAATGGCGGCTCCAATATGGCGGACAATTTTTTAAAAAAGTGATTAGATTTGCTTGAAAATGGTTACTCGGGGGTTTTTGGGGTCGCTGATTACGAATCTGATGTTACTTTTTCAAAATTAAAAATGGCGGCTCCAATATGGCGGACAATTTTTTTAAAAAGTGATTAGATTTGCTTGAAAATGGTTACTCGGATGTTTTTGGGGTTGCTGATTACGAATCTGCTGTTACTTTTTCAAAATTTACAATGGCGGATCCAATATGGCGGAGAATTTTTTTAAAAAGTGATTAGATTTTCTTAAAAGTTGATACTTGGGGGTTTTTAGGGTCGCTGATTACGAATCTGAGTTTAGAATAAGATTCTGTTTATGCTGCACGTCCGTTAGCCGTCAACAAAATTTTATTGACGTTGCCCAGCTCTTACCACAAGGCGGTCAACGTGCAAAAGAGCCAATTTTTTGTAATTTTTTTATAATTTTTTTTTTGTTTTTTTAATATATTTTTTTTTATTTTTCAATATTTTTTTCAATAAACAGTATGAATTACTAACCCCGAGTAACACTACCCACATAGCACAATAGTATGAGGTAAGGTTATGCTAAGTACTAATCGTATGGCTCGTAAGGTTACGCGATATGGCTGTCGTAGACCTGAGGTGAATTAAAAATTTCCGCCATAGAGGTAAGGTTATGGAAAATATTTAAAAAAAATTTAATAAATAAATATTAAATTAAAAAGTTCATTTTGTTGCTCTTCTTTATTTTGGAAACTTGACGCGAAGCAGAAAATTTTGAAAACAAATTTGGGGGGACAGGGATTCGAACCCGGGACCGACGCGCCTAAAACCTATCATTCTAACTAACTGAGCTAAGTAGAGAACTGGCAGAAGGAAAATTAATTTTGTCTTTAAGTAGTTAATCATCTTCTTGGTTCAGCTTAAAGAAAAAATTGATTTTCCTTCTGCCAATTCTCTACTTAGCTCAGTTAGTTAGAATGATAGGTTTTAGGCGCGTCGATCCCGGGTTCGAATCCCTGTCCCCCCAAATTTGTTTTCAAAATTTTCTGCTTCACGTCAAGTTTCCGAAATAAAGAAGAGCAACAAAATGAACTTTTTAATTTAATATTTATTTATTAAATTTTTTTTCAATATTTTCCATAACTGGTAAACTTATCACAACCTTACCTCAACCTTACAACTTAATAATTACCTTACCTCAACCTTGACATGTAACCTTACCTCAACCTGAACATGTAACGTTACCTCAACCTTGACATGTAACCTTACCTCAACCTGAACGTGTAACGTTACCTCAACCTTAACGTGTAAGGTTACCATGGCCTTATAATATATACTTACCACACCCTAACATGTAACCTTACCTCCATGGCGGAATTTTTTAATTTACCTCAGATCTACCACAGCCAAATCGCGTAACCTTACGAGCCATACGATTAGTACTCAGCATAACCTTACCTCATACTATTGTGCTATGTGGGTACATGTGGTTCGATTGAAAGCAAGTGAGGCACTGATATGTGCCACATTGAATGCACATTTTTTGTGTCCTTTTATTCCACTATATTGCTGCTGATTATTATTTGAAAAAGTCTGGTACTGCAAGTTTAAAATCTCATAAATTGCAAACCATTGCATCGAAAAAAAATTGCCACTATAATGCAAAGTGAAATAAAAGGACACAAAAAATGTGCATTCAATGTGGCACATATCAGTGCCTCACTTGCTTTCAATCGAACCACATGTAGTGTTACTCGGGGTTAGTAATTCATACTATTTATTGAAAAAAATATTGAAAAATAAAAAAAAATATATTAAAAAAACAAAAAAACAAAATAAAACAAAAAAAAAATTATAAAAAAATTACAAAAAATTGGCTCTTTTGCACGTTGACCTCCTTGTGCTAAGAGCTTGGCAACGTCAATAAAAATTTTATGACGGCTAACGGACGTGCAGCATAAACAGAATCTTATTCTGAACTCAGATTCGTAATCAGCAACCCCAAAAACATTTGAGTAACCATTTTCAAGCAAATCTAATCACTTTTTAAAAAAATTGTTCGCCATATTGGAGCCGCTATTTTGAATATTGAAAAAGTAAAATCAGATTCGTAATCAGCGACCCCAAAACCCCCCGAGTAACCATTTTCAATCAAATCTAATCACTTTTTTAAAAAATTGTCCGCCATATTGGAGCCGCCATTTTGAATTTTGAAAAAGTAACATCAGATTCGTAATCAGCGACCCCAAAAACCCCCGAGTAACCATTTTCAAGCAAATCTAATCACTTTTTAAAAAAATTTCCCGAAAATTTTTTTCAGCCTTTTGTATTTTGCAAAAATGGCCATTTTCATATCCGCTATCTTGAATTTGAAAAAATTCATTACTGATTTTTATAGCTGAGGGTTCGAGGACGCGATATTTTAGGCTTTTGAAACCATATTCTGTAGATTTCCATGTCAAAATATTTAAAAAAAAATTTTTTTTTGTAAAAAAGTGTGTTTTTTTGCAATAAAATTGTTATAACTTTTTTGAGATAATTATAAACAAATTTGAACATCATATTCTGAAAGAATGAAAAATTTTACGTCGGAAATGGTATTTCCTAAATTTTTTAACTAATTATTTCATATAAAATGAGAGTCGTGAAATCATAATTGTTTAAGAGTAAAAAATTATTGAAATAAGCATTGTACTGAAAAACACAAAAATTTAACTCCCTCCCCCTCGGAAAATATTGGACTAGGTAAAAAAATATTTTCACGAAAAATTACTATCTATGAGTACTACAAAAGCCCCAAGTTTTGCTACGATTAGAGAAAAATTTTTCTCCACCTTGATTACTTGACATGGAATCGCTCATTGTATATATATATATATATATATATATATATACTCGGGTCGCAAAGTTTCAGTACATTTTGACTGTTTACTTGTAAATGCTCGCTCCACTTCAAATTCAAATACTTCTGTAAAAATAGATGCAACAGCTATCAAACAAGGATCATTTTAAAGCTCAATAAATTTAGAGTCAAATAGGCAAAAAAAATAACCAATTTAATATTGTAAATTTGAAAATATAATTCTTTAAAGTTAGAGATTTTTTATGAATATTGCGATTTCGGAATCTGGAGTTCAAGCGAACGCCAATTGAAGAAAAACATTTTTTAAGACTTGACAGTTGTACAATAACAAGTACAAATTCCATTCTTTAATTCTAGACAAAAATCATTTACAAATATGAAGTATTTTTTTCAAATTGTATAAAAATAATTTCTCTTGCTCTAAATTTTTCGAAGAATATAAATTGCAAATTCGTCGTTTCTATTCATTTGTTTTATCAATTAACCACACTTTTGAAAAATATTGAACCTCTTGACTGTAGTAAATTTAAATTATTTACATGAAATTTATCCCTCTTCTTATAATGTTACAAATTTTAACTCGCATTATTACTTATTTTATTTCAAGGTGCAATTTTTTTAATTTTACAATAAAAAAGAGATGCACATTTTTCAAAAATTTGGTTAATTGATAAAACAAGTGAACAGAAATGACGAATTTGCAATTTATATTCCTTGAAAACTTTAGAAAGCAAGAGTAATTATTTTTACAGAATTTAAGGCAAATATTGAATACTTATAAAAGATTTTGGTCTCGAATTAAAGAGTGAAATTTGTAAATTATATTGTACAACTGTCAAGTCTTAAAAAATTTTTTTCTTCAATTGGCGTTCGCTTGAACTCCAGATTCCGAAATCGCAATTTTCATAAAAAATCTCTAACTTTAAAGAATTATATTTTCAAATTTACAATATTAAATTGGTTATTTTTTTGCCTATTTGACTCTAAATTTATTGAGCTTTAAAATGATCATTGTTTGATAGCTGTAGCATCTATTTTTACAGAAATATTTGAATTTGAAGTAAAGCGAGCATTTACAAGTAAAAGTCCAAATGTACTGAAACTTTGCGACCCGAGTGTATATATATATATATATGGGACGTTTCACGTCGACCGGCCAAGAGCTCTGCCCAAAATTGTAAGAAACTACAATAAACAAACAATATGTCAAAATATTCCTAAACTAATGCCCTATCAATTGCAAAGTGGCAGAATCCAAAATTCAAAATGGCGTCCTTACTGCCTCACCTGAAAGATACCAAAATCCAAAAAAAAGAAAATATAATTATCAATTATTCTCAAAAAACGGTAAAATAATTATTAGTCATGGCATATTTTAAGGTTTTCGGGGTAGCTGATGACGAATCCGATGTCAGTTTTTCAAAATTTAAAATGGCGGATCCAATATGGCCGATAATTTTTGACATTTTTTTATTCACTTCAAACTTGTCACTCGGGGGTTCTTAGGGACGTTAAAGACGAATCCAATGTCAGCTTTTCAAAATTCAAAATACCAAATCCAATACGGTGGATAATTTTTGAAAAAAAATTTTATTCGCTTAAATCTTGCCACTTGTGCTAGCATGCAAGCACCACCAGATAAATCAATTTTAAACGCAAAAATTTCAAACAAATAAAAAAATTTTAAAAATTATCCGCCATTTTGAATTTTGAAAAAATGACATCGGATTCGCCATCAGCGACTACAAAAACCTCCGAGTGACAAGTTTAAAGCGAATAAAAAAAATTTACAAAAATTATCCGCCATATTGGATTCGCTATTTTGAATTTTGAAAAACTGATATCGGATTCGTAATTAGCGACCTCGAAAACCCCCAAAAAACAAGTTTCAAACGAATAAAATTTTTTTTCAAAAACTATCCGCCATATTGGATCCGCCATTTTGAATTCGATCTTTAGCCATGGCATATTTTAATGTTTTCGGGGTCGCTGATGACGAATCCGGTGTCAGTTTTTCCAAACTTAAAAAGGCGGATCCAATATGGCGGATATTTTTTCAAATTTTTTTGATAATTTATTTAATTCGCTAGAAACTTGTCATTTGGGGGTTTTCGGGGTAGCTGATAACGAATCCGATGTCATTTTTCAAAATTCAAAATGGCGGATCTAATATGGCCGACAATTAAAAAAAAAAAATTTTATTCGCTACAAACTTGTCACTTGGGGGATTTTATAGTCGCTGATAACGAATCCGATGTCAGTTTTTTAAAATTCAAAATGGTGGATCCAATATGGCGGATAGTTTTTGAAAAAATTTTATATTCGTTAGAAACTTGATTCTTAGGGGTTTTTGGAGTCGCTGATTACGAATCCGATATCAGTTTTTTAGAATTCAAAATGTCGGATTCAATATAGCGGATAGTTTTTGAAAAAAAAATTTATTCGTTTGAAACTTGATTCTTGGGAGTTTCCGGAGTCGCTCATGACGAATCGGATGTCAGTTTTTCAAAATTCAAAATGGCGGATCCAATATGGCGGATAGTTTTTGAAAAAAAAATTTATTTGTTTGAAACTTGTTTCTTGGGGGTTTTCGGGGTCGCTGATGACGAATCCGATGTCAGTTTTTCTAAATTCAAAATGTCGGATGCTGTATGGCGAATGAAATCTTAAAAATTTATTGAAGTTGCTTATAATTTGATTTTATAGTATTTTGGAGGTCAGTGATTACGAATCTAATGTCAGATTTTTAAAGTTTTAAACAGAGAATCCAATGTAAGTATTTAGGCGCTTTTAAAAAGTCCAATTGATTAAGGATTTTGTAGCTTTAAAGAAAGCTGTTTGTTATAATTTAGAAATTTTCGATAATTTGTTGGCTTTAAAAAAGGCCGATTCAAATAAATTTATAAAATACATCATAACGTATAAAATTGTATTTTAATACTGCATAACTGCAATCGTTTGAGGTGCATTTGAATATCTGAATATTTTTAACTGTGTTACGTCAAAACAAGAAACCTTTTTAAAATATACCTAACGTTCCTCGTTTTAAATTAGTTTCATAAATGAATCTAATTTGGGATGAGGATAAGTCAATGAGCCTACTAAATGTATTGAGAGAATAATTTATTAAAAAAACCAACAAGAAAGAAAAGAGTTGACAAAAATACAATGAGTATAATTTAATTTTATAGATCTTACTTAAAGAATAAGGATTACTGGTGTGTGATGATTATCTGGTAGTCCAATCTCAATGGTGTTGAGCAGTAGACGAAAAGGGGCCTTAGGATTGTTGTCCTTAATGGTTCGGTATTAGTCCTCTTGTTTACACTAATGAGATAGTGTATTGTATTGTCAAAATATCTGCTTTCTTCCAGACGGTTGTCGCCTCCTGAGCAAATTTCGATGGTTCGAAATTTGGAATGTGTTGTTTCAATATTAGACTTTTGTTGATAGTTGAGTTTATTTCCAAATTTATATTTTTTGGAAATAGTTAAAATTTATACTTTGAAAATTGATGAATTATAAGAGGTCGATTCACTTCAAATTCAATACTTGGGGAATAGTTCACTTTTAAAGGTGTATGTTTTAAAAATAATACTTGGGGATATACTGTTCATTTTTAAAGATATACTTTGTGTTCACTTGTAGACGATCTGATGTATACTGCTGATTTCCAACAAATTACTCTCTGTTCTAATCAGAAAAGGTACCCCTTTTTATACTAAAAATTAGCTGTTTTTCTAGTTAGAACTTCCTTCATTAGTCATGTTATTTGAATCGTTGTCGTTGACGCGCGCTCCACCGACAAATGTTTGAATGTCCTTGGTTCCTCCTCGTGCGACAAGATCTTCATTCAAGTTTGTTGAGTTTTGTTACTGCTGTTTCGACTTAATTTATAGAACATGTATGTCATACATATTTTCCTTTTCTTCCACGTGTCGAAGGTTGTTGAAGATCATTGAACTGATGCACAATCATTATTTTAATTACGTGATTCCACAATACTTGATTTTTCGTGTTGTGAAACTTGTGGTAGGTCGTGTAGCTTGATGCGCGATCGTTATTCTTTTTACATTGTTTAAAATATTACTCTTCTTTCTTTAATATCTTATAATTTATAAATTTGTTTAGATACATATAGAATATATAATAATAACCATATTTATAAAACATACTGAATACAATGCAATATTATGAAAGAGTATTTTAAATACAACAATATAATATACAGGCAAAATTAGAAGGAATAAAACATATAAATATTATAGTTAAATTGAGTATATAGGAAGAAGTTACGGACGTAACACCTCCCCCCTCAGATTGAGCATGGGAGTGAAACAAAACATGCTCAAACTATTTATAAACTTTTTTGCAGAGGAAATGTTATGACCGTTTATACATGCATTCTATCCATTCTTATTTTGTTATAATATTCAAAGATATGTTCATTCAAACTTTCCATCTGATTTACAATAATTTTCTTATTATTAATGTATGTTCTTTTCATCAATGCTCTAAATTTATAATACATAAGAAGTATATGCAACTACTGCATTTTTAACAACCTTTTTTTAAATTAAAAATTTTAAAAATAAAATAGTTTTTTAAAATAGTCATAACTTCCATAATAATTGAACGATTTTGTACTTTCTTTTTTTTATTTGATGTATTTTTTTACGCTGATTCCAAAACTGTTTTCAGATTTTCTCTAACTATAATAGTTTTGGCGGAATCCAAAGAAACATTTTCTTCGACAATTTTATCTAACTTACAGGTATACATGCCTCAAATTTAGCATCCCTTGTCTGTTTGATTTTCTTTATCACTCAAGGTACAACCCACCTTATGCTATCGGGATTTTCAATTGGTTTCTTAAGTTTGAAGACAAAAAAACAAAAAGTAGGGATGGTGAGTAGGACATAAAAGTTTCCCTATGTTTGAAATTCAGTTTCATATTGTATGTTTCCTATAATTGATCTTTCCTTATTATATTGTATAACGTGAGTCGTGATAATGTCTTTTAATAGTCGTGCTCTTGACCTAGAACAGTTTTTAAATGAAGAACTGAAGGATTTTAATTATTTTGATATAAATAAAATTATTGGTGAGGATATTGGTAATGATTGTAGTTTTAGTGATATGGAACTGGATGAAGAGTGTACTATGAGAACTGTGATATCTTCTATAAGTAACAAAAGAAAATTATGTGAAAATGCTGATGTGCCAAAAAAGAAACGTTCTCGACAAGAAGATATTTTGACACATGCGATACCTTCAACGAGTTATGGAATAAAATTAGAAGAGAGTATCGATGTGTTACCTTCGACAAGTTATGAATTCAAAATGGAAAAAGAAATTAATGCCAAAAGAGCTTGTTTAAGATTTGGAAACAAGAATTTCAACTTATTTAATTCAATAGACTCTTCCGAAACTTTATCAGTTTTTGAAAAATTGACTGCGCCATTGAATGAATATAAAATTTGGAGACCGAGAGAGGGAAATTTTCCTAACTTCAATGTTATATATGACAACGTTAAATACACAGGGAAGGATTGGTGGTCTGTTTTACCTTGTGCGGATTTAATACGATTTGCTATTAATCGACAATTTAGTTCTTGTGGACCTAATGGCGTATTTTTCATAGATGGAAAATATTTTATTTTTGAGTCTTTCAAAATTAAAATCGTAAGTTTTTACTTTTAAATTAATAATCTTACAAGATTTTTTGCTTAAATTGTTACTTATGTGTAAAATATTAAGAATTATCTTTTTGTTCTTAGGTTCATGAAGAGCGCATATCATGTGATAGTAATAAGAGGGTGATTTTGGACGTCCCTACGGTTATTTATAAAAACCATATTGTAAAATTACCAATGGAATTTGCTTCAAAGGCGGAGACTATTCTCAGGGATCATCAAGCATTGTTTGATAAATATTTTTATTCTGGGGAAATCTTTTTCCTATATCATCGTAAATTGAAATTCGAGAATAATTCTCTGGTTCGAGTAAGTGTATTTTTTTCTTTTTTTTGTGTTTACGTTGTTTTCTGTTTCTTTTTATTCTAATTACTTTTTATAGGTTTGTGAATATGATCAATGGTTTAGCAAGGAACTTAAACCACTGATATACAGAGAGAGACGATTAGGTGTGAGAATTTACAATTTGCGTTTGGATATTCCTTTTGAGTGGAGGATTAACCTTTTTTGCACTTTAAGTGAAGGAATCTCTTGTCTTAAAAGGCATGTGTTGGAGTCGAGAGATCCTTTAGGATCACCAATCTTTGCTGGTGGCGTAAAGTGGATAATAGTGGGAAGCAAAGTAAATCGTGTAAGTATGCTTTGTTAATTTTTAATATTTTCATTATATATATATATTTATTAAAAAAAATTCTTTCTCTTTTTTTTTAGTATTTTGGACCTTGACAGAGATTTCTTCAAATAATTTTATATATAATTATTGTTTAATAAAAATGATTTTTAAATAATACCTATTTTATTGTTTTATACTCCTGTTTCCTTTACTTCTTCTTCCATTATTTCTGTACAAACTTCATTTTTTACATAAACATTCAGTAAATTATTTCTTTTAAATTTTTGGAAGTTTTTCTTTGTTCTTAAGTACAATATTATAATAATAATTAAATTTATTATTATCATTATTATAAAAATTAAATATAAATATTTTTGGATTTCATATTCTTCTGCATTAATGATTTTAGTAATGTTTTGAGAAATAGAGGTATCCAAATTAAACACATTAAAAATTTCTTTGTTATTGCTTTGAACTAGTATTTTTATCTTCAATTACAATTGGCGTTTTTAAAGGTAAGTTAGATATTTCATCTATTTCTATAGGTATAATTTCATTATTTATTTTTATTGAACAGTCTGATGGTAATTTTATGATTCCAATATTTTTCAATAATTTTGTAAATGACTTTTTAAAACATTGTATGTCAATTTGTTTCAATTTTTGAGTAACATAAATCCAAGAGTTATGTTTTAGTAATGGGGTTAACATTGGGAATTTGCTTGACTTAATAAATTTGCAGTTGTAATATTTTGAATTAATTAGTATGTTGGATTCACAGGTTGGGTTTAATTCAACATGATTAATAAATGGTGTGAATTTTTCTCTAAGATTTGAGGTTAAGAAATACTTTTTATTATTATTAGAAATGCCTATCATTTGAGAATCTGTTTTTATAGAAATAAAAGATTTATTATAAAACATTGGATAGGAATAAATTTTAAATAGTGTAAAGCTTTCTGACATTTTTTTCGGAAATGAGTATACAATAAATAAATTTTTGTTAGAATTTAAAAGTTCAACTTTTAAAAATTTTTAATGACTTTTAGAATTTATAGTAGAATTTAAAAAATCTGTATTTATTGGAATTGATTGATGCCATTTATTATATATTGATGTTACGAGTATTTCTTGTATATTTTGTAGTGTTTTAATGTATTTTTCGATTAAATATAATTGTTCATATATGTCATTTGAATTAGGGGTATCTAAAATAAAAATTTGTTGAGTAAATGTATTTTTGTCTGAAGATTTCATTGTAATATTATTATTTGTTTCCTTCTTTTCTATGAAGTTAAAAATGCCAGTTTTTTGTGCTGGTTCCGTTGTTTTAGTTTTGAGCTTCTTTGTGTCTTGAATTATTTCTTCAAATTGTTTAATTTTCATTTCTAGTTGATTTCTTACATTAATGCAGAACAATATACAACTTATTTTAGAGTCATTATGCAATTTTTTTAATTCTATTAATTTACTGAATAATAATTTGTGATTAATGTGATAAATAAATTTTACTTCACCAATAGGAAACTCAATAGTTTTTAGAGGTTCATAATATAATCCTGGTGATTGCGTAAATTGGACATCTTGTGGTATAATTTGAAATGTTCCTTTGTTTATTACTATTAAAATGGTGAAAATTATTAAGATCATTTTATTTTTAATTTCCATTTTCTGAAACAGAATCAAGTATAATTATTTTTATATTTTATGACAAATGTTCTATTTGCGATGTCCGCAAAAATGACATTTTTTAAAACTTTTCCTTTCTTCATTATCACAGGATTTGGAAGTGGAAGGAAAATTTGTGTTTTCAAAGGAATTTTTTTTTTCATTCGCGACTGTCATATTTTCAAAAGATTTAGTTATTACTTTTTCAAGAGAATTGTTAAAATTGTCTATATTATGTAAAGTTGCTAACGTTATTAGTGCTGATATTGCTTTTGCAGTCATGGCGTCACTTGATATAGCGTTTTTTTTATTTTTCCTACAGTGCAAATTACTATCCAGTTTATTCTGGTTTCTGATATATTTGTTTTAAAAATTGCAAATTTAGGAATACCCATTTCTTTTTTATAACAGTAATCATTTAATTTTTGAATCAATTTTATTTTAAAACTCATTGTTGCATTTTTCAAAAATGAGTTTTCTCCATTAGTTAATTTTTCAACTAAACGATACGCTGCATTTTCTTTTGATAATTCCATATTATCGCTTGTACTACAAATAATATAATTTTTGTATCTTATTTCTGTAACATATTGAGGTTGATGAATAGCATCCGCTGGTGCTTGATAATTTGAATTAATTAGGAGGCAATCTTCCGTGTTTTCTTTTAACAACATGCTTAGCATATTTAGAAACGTCTTTGCCATCTTATAATCGGAAGCTTCTTTTTCTTCTTCGATGTTTAATGGTGTCAGATTTGTGGTTGTTTGTGTATCCTTAGGAGCCGTTCCTAAATGTAATAATACATTAGTAACTGAATCCCATATTGAGCCTAAAAGGTGAAAAGACCATCCAAAAACGCTATATAATGCATAGCCATGTATAAAGGTGTCAGCGATAAACTTGATTGTTTTCATTGCTATTATTATGCCTATAAATCCCGCACTTACAGTCCCGAAACTGGTAAATATTACCCAAATTTTTCCCCATGCTGATTCTGCTATTTTATTTATTGTCTCTTCCCCCGTGTAGTAAAAATACTTCGTCTCCGAGTTTAAGATTTTGTGGATTGCAATTTCTGTCGTAATACATTTTCGATTTTTCTTTTGCTAAAATTAAATTTTCTCTAGCTATGTTTCTTATTTCATGAAGTCTTGTTATTAAATCTGTTAAGTATTGATCATATGTTTCTAATTTTTCGTGTTCAAGTGGTGGATCGCTTGATGGTAAACGTGCTAATTTTCCAAAAATTAATTCATACGGAGTACATTTCGTACCTTCATGAATGCTTGTATTATAAGAAAACATGGCTAGTTCTAACCAATCATCCCATTCTTCATTTTTATTAATAAATTGTTTTAAATATTCTCCTAAAACATGGTGAGATCTTTCGATTGATCCGTTTGACTGGGGATGAAAAGCAACTGAGTGTTTCGGTGCAATAATCGGTTTTACGCGTGAACGCAAGCGCTAATACCAGTCGGGTGGCAGTGAGAGGCCCAGAGTCGCTCACTGCCACCTGACTGGTATTAGCGCTTGCGTTCACGCGTAAGACCGATTATTGCACTGAAACGCTCAGTTGTTTTAAATTGTTGTATTCTAAATCTTTTTGCTAATCTTTTCATTAAATTGCTTAAAAAGTCTGTTCCTTGATCTGTTAACACTCCTTTAGGTGATCCAAAAATACAAATAAATTTTTTAATAAATGCATCAGCTATTGTACTAGCTTGATGATTTGGAAGTGCAATTGCTAATGAATATTTTGTTAAATTGTCTTGTATTGTTAAAATATATTCACTTCCATTTTTAGTTTTTGGTAATGGACCAACAATGTCCATTGCAATTTTTTCAAATGCTGTACCTGGCGTGTCTGTAATAATCATTGGATCTTTTGTTTTGACTCTAACTAATTTTTTTAATTGACATTGAAGACAATTTTGAATATATTTCTGAATATTATTTTTCATATTTTCCCAGTAATAATTTTGACGTATTCTACCATAAGTTTTAGTTACACCTTTATGTCCTCCAACTGAGCTTGAATGGGCTTCTTCTATTAACTGCATATAATCTTCTTTAGTAGGATATTTTGTATATCCATTACATACAACAACTTTTACAAATGAATTTTCAAAAATTAATTTTATCATGGAAAGGATTTCGTCCCAAGTTACATTGTTTATTTGGGCTGTTTTTGCAATACTTATACTTTTTAATTTTAATTCTTCGCATAAGTTTTTCATTGAAATAATTGTAGATTTAATTCTTTTTATTGTTTCAGATAAATTTTCTTTCATTTCATTTTCTATAGGGAGAGCGATATGGTAATATATACCTCTCTTTATTTTTCCTGCTATACCTAATTGAAGTTTACCAAAATTTGGCAATAACTTCATTATAAAATTTTTCTTTACTTTTATTATTTGTATTACATACCTTTTTTGGTCTTCCCCTTCTCTTCTTTGAAAAGGAGGTATTCAAACGTGTGCTTTGTTTCTTCGGCCTACCTCTTTTTTTCTTCTGGTGTGTTTTTATTTCATAATCTTCAACTTCTTGTATTTCTTCATTTTCTTTTTCACATATATTCTTTCCTTGATTTCCATTTTCTTGTATTCTTTTTTGATTTCTCGTAATAACGTTACAAGTTTCAGTAGTTGTATGATAATTTCTTTTATTAAATATTTTTTTAATAGATAGGAGAATTTCCTTTATCTCCATATTCATGTAGCATTTATTGTCATTAATTATTTTTTCAATATATGGGAGACTTTTTCTTATCTCCAAATTTAAATAGGATTCATTGTCCTTTAATATTCTTTCAATTGATTGCAGACATTTTCTTATCTCCAAATTCAAGTAGGATTCATTGTCCTCAAATATTTTTGTAATAGATCGAAGAATTCTTAGTATCTCCGAATTTCCATTGGATTCATTGTCCATAAACATTTTTTCAATATCGTGGAGACTTCTTATTATCTCCGAGTTTGATTCATTTTCATTTGCTACATGTTGTGTATATTCTTTCAATTTTTCTTTCATTTTTTCGTGCACACAATTCATTAAATTCTCTTGACTTTCCTTAGTTCCTTGAATTTTTTCTTCTCTTATTCCTTGTACTTTTTCTTCAATTATATCTTCAACTGGATTTCTGGATAAGGCATCAGCATTAACATTTGTTTTACCAGCTTTGTAGACCACATTAAAATCATATTCTGCTAATTTAAGTTTCCATCTTGTTACTCTTGAACAAGGATCCTTAGAATTTTGGAACCAAACTAGTGGTTTGTGATCTGTGACTAAGGTAAATTTTCTTCCATAAAGGTATGGTCTAAAATGTTGCACACTATATATAATTGCCAAGGCTTCTTTTCCATAAGTGTAATATTTTCTTTCACATTCATTTAAAGTTCGTGAAGTATAAGCAACTGGTTGATCTTTACCAATTACTCCTTGTGATAAAATTCCTCCTATTACGAAACCTGAAGCGTCCGTTGTTAGTATAAATGGTTGAGAAAAGTCTGGTCTTCTTAAAAGTGGTTCCTCACAGAGTTTATTTTTTAATGTATCAAAAGCAGTTTGTTGTTTATCGGTCCAAAGGAAAGGTATATCCTTTCTTAAAAGTTGATTTAAAGGATTTGCGATTTTTGAAAATCCGTCTATAAATTTTCGATAATAACCTGCTAGTCCTAAGAATTGCTTTATATTTTTAACATTTTTTGGTATTGGGAATTTCTCTACAGCTTCTACTTTCTTCGGGTCGGGTCGTACACCATTTTTATCAATTATGTGACCTAAATATCCTACTTCTAACCTCAAAAATTCACACTTATCTGGTTGCAATTTTAAATTAGCAAAACGTAATCGTTCCATAAGTTTTGAGAATTTTTCTTCGTGTTCCTCCAAGGTGTCTGCGTAAATCACAATATCATCTAAATAAACAAACAGTTCTGATCCTTGTAAACCCAATAATACCTGATCAATAAGTTTTTGAAATGTACTTGGCGAATTTTTTAATCCGAAAGGCATTCTGTCGAATTCATAGTGTCCAAATGGCGTTGAAAATGCTGTCTTATAAGAATCTCTAGATTCCATTTTGATTTGGTGAAAACCTGACGCCAAGTCAAAGACTGAAAAATATTGAGCATTTCCGAGTTGGTCAAGTAGGTCTGTAATATTAGGTAGTGGGTAAAATTGACCTACCGTGCGTTCATTGAGTTTTCTAAAATCTAAAACTAATCTCCATTTTTTATTCCCTTGTGAGTCATCTTTCTTTGGTACAATCCATATTGGTGTGTTGTACGGTGAGTCGGAATGTTTAATAATTTTTTGTTCTAATAATTCGTTTACTTGGCGTGTCATTTCTTCTTTGTGAACAGGCGGAAATCTGTATTGTTTGGTTATAATTGGTGTATCATCTGTAGTTATGATTCTGTGTTTTATAAGGTCTGTTCCTTCTAAATATTCTCCAGGTATATGAAATCTGTCTGAATAATTTTTTACTAAGTTCATGATGTGTTCTAATTCTTCTTTGTTTAAGTGTTCAAGACGAAGTAGTTTTTTAATTTCTTCAACTCTAGCGTTGCCTGTAATGTTGAAAACATTTTCTGATTTAATATTTTTTGAAAATACATCGATAATTTGCTTAATTTATGAGTCTTCATTATTAATATCAGATTTGTTTACAGGTTTTTCTTGTTTTATTTCATCAAAATCTTCTAGATTTATTTCAAAAATTGGAATATCAATTGATTCATTCAGTGTGTTAATTGCCTTTAAATAAGCTAAGCCTTCTATGTTTGAAACTACTGCATCACCTAAATAAACACCATTTTTTACTTCTAATCTTGGAATAAAACCTTCTTTTTTATTTTTATTTAAAATCTTTACATGGATGTTACAGATGGACCGTGGTAGTATTGTAAAATAATTTTTTGAATCAAAATTAAATTTTTGTTTATTGATTTCTAGATGTCCTTCTTCATAATTAATTTTTACTTTATTTTTGACAAAAAATTCTGTTCCTAAAATACCGTCATGTTCAATTAGAACTTCATTGGGTAATAAATTAAAAATTGTTGGAATTCCGAAAACATTAATTTCTACTTGTCCTAATGTATAAACTGCATGATCGTTAATTCCTGTTAATTTAAGACATTTATTTTCATCAATTTTTATATCAGGATTCAATGCACGAATTTTTAATAAATTTGGTCCTGCTCCTGTGTCAATCATCATTGTTATTGGAACTTTTATTTCTTTAGCATCGATTCGAATGTATGGAATTGCATTAGTTTTTGCTAAATTAATATTTCTGGATGCATAGTAATTTCTTCTTAATTCTTCCTCAGAGCATCCTACTGAAGAGGAATTTTGGAGTTTTCCTGATTTTGTGTTTGTGAATTTGTTGGTTGTTTATTGTTATCATCCCACATCTTTTTTCTACAATTGGTAGAAATGTGTCCTAATTTTTTGCAATAATTACACGATATATTTTGATTTCTATTTGGAAAGTTTGTTGCAGTGTTTGTTCGTGGTTCTTGAGAAAAATTTCGTTGGAAAAAATTTCGTTGTTGATTTTGGTAAGAATTTCGAAATTGATTTTGTGGTATGTTTCTAAACTGATTTTGTGATGTGTTTCTAAATTGATTTTGAAACTGATTTTGCTGAGGATTTTTGTAAAAGTTTTGATTTTGAAATTTATTTAACATTGGATTTTGATTGTTAAAACGGTTTTGATTTGAAAAATTTTGTTGTGGTCTTGGATAAGAAGAGTTTTCTCGCCTTGCTCCTATCAATTTATTAAGTTGAAAACAATTTATTGCAAAATGGCCCTTTTTTCCACAAACTAAACAAATTATTGCATTATCTTGAGCGATATTAATTTTAGTTGTTTTTGCAAATTCTTTATTGTTTTTAGGATGAGAATTATACTCAATATTATGTTCACTCTTCCTTAATTCACGGTGTGACAACAATTTTCTTTCTATTTCTACTGCTTTATTAACTATTTCTTGAAAAGTATCAGCTGTTCCTATTCTTAATTCAATGTCTGGTCTAAGTCCTCGTGAGAAACAATCAACAGTTGTTTTATCTAAATTTGTTTTAAATGCTTCATCTACTGCATTTTCATTGCTAAGCCTATGCGCGTCTAAAATTCTTTCTGCTGCTTCTGCTATTCTAGAACCGTAAGAAATTACATTTTCGTGTTCCCACATATATATTGCTCCTAATTCTCCTTGTAATTGATAAACAGATTTTGCTGGCGCGTAAATTTGTTTTAACCTTTCTGTTAACTGCTCTACTGTATTGAAATTATTTCCTATTATAATTCTTCTTGCTTCACCCGAAATTCGACTCCTAATTAATTTTACTAAATTTGTTTGTACTTGTGCGTTTTCAGGAAGCATAGATTTTGCTTCTAAACAACTTTCAATAAATATTGATAATGGGATATTTTTTCCATCAAACATTGGTATAGTTTCTAATGCATCACGTAAAGACACTTGCTGATTATTTGGAAGCGCCATGTTTTCTTCAAAAATAATATTATTTCTAGAGTTATCAAAAGAATTGTTTTCAGAGTGATCGCTTGTTTCAACGTCGTCAATTAAAGAGTTATTTAACCCTGAATTTACTTCAGATTGATTTGGTAAATTTTGACCTACTAGAGTATTTTCTAATATAGAATCTTTAGAGCCCCTAGGGCTATCTGACTATCCTGCCTGGCCTCATCATACTCTGCTTCGAGAGCCCTTTCGCGAAGCATGCTGTCGATCCATTTAATTAATGGCTCGGGCACGCCTCGCTTTCTGGCTGCCCTGCAGATAGCTTCGCTAGAGGTGTTAGAGAAGGCACCTTCAATATTAAGAAAGGTATTCACCGCATAACCCCCCCTGCTAATTTGCTCCTCTATTCTACCTACTGCAGAGTGGAGGGCTGATTCTAGTGAGAAACCTGCTCTATACGCATGTTGTCCCGAGTGCAAGGGATAATCCCTTAGACATTCTTGTCTGATAAAATTATCCACTAGTTTTTCTAAGGCCTTTAATATTAAGAAGGTTAGACTAATACCACCCTTGTCCTTTTCCAGGACTCAGGTGTATAACCAAGAGCAATACACGCTCTCATAATTTTACACAGGGGTAATCTAATACAATCCAATCCTCTTTGTAAAAGGACTGGATATACACCGCCCTCTCTGAGGCTTTAAACGTTTTGAAAGAGCCTATTGCTCCTTAAAGTCCGGGAAGTTAGCTTCCATCAGATACTTTAAGCAGTCTTTTTTATCCTGAGCATATTGCCAATTAGATAAGTTAATGGTACATAGTTTTGACGAAGGGTCTTTAGCCAGAACTTTATGGAGTTTTGATGCTTCTGGTACTCTTTCGATTCCTTCGCAAAAACTCCTCCAGCTAACACCCCGTGCTTTATTTACCTCTTTCTGATAAGAATTACGAGCTGCATTGTAATCATCTCATGCTTGCTGATTCTTACGTTTCTTGGCTTTTTTAAAAAGCTTTCTTACTGTTTGCCTGTGTCCCTCCAAACAGGAGCTCCACCACCTATTACTCCTGTTGGGGTCCACTCTTTTGTCTACACAGTTTTTCTTAAACGAGCTGACAACCAAGTCACGCAGATATTCCGCTGTGAGTTCTAACTCTTCGTGCGTTCCGTATGAAATGGGGAATTGACCCATGGAGGCCTTGAGATCCTCAGTAAATGAGTTCCAATTAGTACTCCTAGGGTCACGTTTCCACTCATGTTCTCGATCTTTCGATTCCAGTCTGAATGTGATAAGTCTATGGTCCAAAAGATAATCTTCATCAGACACTCTCCAGTCCCTCACATCACCCCACACAGACCTGAAGCAGATCGTAATATCCAACACTTCTCTCCTGTTAACAGTAACGAAGGTTAGCTCGTTACCCTGATTTAAAATTTCTAAATCCCGGAAGGAGCTATTTTAAAGGCTGATTCACGGTCTCCTCAGACCCTTCAACCGCTTCTCAGGCATGTTCCGGGCAGGGGGAAGCCACCTCCGAGTCCAGCCGCCTTTTAGACATTAAAGCCCCAGACGATACCCCTCCGCTCTCAGAAGCACACTTCCGTGCTCAGAATTTAATTTTTCATTCGTAGTGTCCATATTTGGTCTCACTAGTACAGAGGAAATAAAGGTCCATTCTTGGAGAGCGTCAATCTAAGGATAAGACTAATAACATCCAAGAGGTCGCCTGGTATCTTGGAGTCTCGTTTAAGATACCTCCGTTCGGAGCCCCACTGTGGGTACGGGGCGTCCAGAAGACGGGCCAATCCTGTGTCACAACCGTTGCTGAGCTTTACGAGAGCTAAGTTATGCTCAGCGATGGTCGTCCACCCCACCCCCGGAGAAACCCGAAGGATCAAGTGTCCCTGATATCATTCATCCATGGACACGAGTTCATCACGGATAATTTAACTACAAACATCTAAATTTTACATAGTTCTGAGAATTGTCAATATAACTAAATACGAATTCGATATCAGATTGACAGGTTTAAAAATATCATATTTTAAGGAAATACAATCAATTTTAAACAAATCGGCTGCCATATTGTATACACCATTTTGAACTTTGTGAATCTGATATTGAATTCGTATTCAGTTATATCAAAAATCCTCAGAACTATTTAAAATTTAGATATTTATAGTTAAATTCTACTTTAATATCAAAGTTTCTTTGTTCCTACTTAGTTTTTCGAAGAATTCAACAAACACAGTAAATTCAATGAACGATTACTCAGAGACAAATGAAGATTTTTTAAATTTTCAAAATGGATATTTAAGGGGAAGAGTAGCAATTTTAGTCGCAAGATTAATCTTTAAGAGAAACAAATTATCTCTTGATGTTACATGACATTAAATATAACTAAAAACAGGGTTTTTACACTTTCAGGTTAAAATATCTCGTAAACCTGACGTGATGGGTCCATTTTGAGGCCGGATTCGGATTCAGTACGTTGAAATCCTTCGGAAATGTATTGTCTGATTCTTGGAAAGTAAATTGAATCAAATTTTGTTGGCCTGTGTTACCGTAAAAATTAACTATAATAATCTTCGTATTCTTTCATTCATTCATTTATTCATTTAGTCTGTCCGCAGTAAGACAAAAAGATTTATAGTGAGAAAGAGAGGGAGGTATTGTCTCTCCTTTCAGTTTAGAGTAGGAGCGAAAGAGAGACAAATAGTTTAGAAAGTAACGCCTACATTTTTGGTTTAGAGAAGGGTATCATGTTTTCTCCCTTTTATGGGTCGGATAGAAAGAGTGCAACAGAAATTTGTATGGGAAGGAAAAGTAGGGAATTTTACTTTCAAGCCAAAATACAAAAATGGCGTCTTATTTCTTCTTATTAATTATTATTCTTCTTTTCTTAGTCATAGATAGTAGGAGTGAAAATTAGGCTTTGTTATAAAAAAGGGCTTTGCTGTGTAAAAGTTTTGATAATTCAAAATTTAATTATTATAAAATTAATTATTATTGTTAATAATTAATAATAATTGTAAAAAATTTTGTATTCAATAATTTTGTTATTGAGTAAATAAATTTATTTATTTTTGTTAATTTTTTTGGATAAATTTTGATTAAAGTGTTTTTGAATTATATTAGGTTAGACATTATTGCAATTTTTTATATATTTATTTGTACTTATGCGCCTATGATTTATATGAGTTAATGAGTTATATGTGCCTATGATTTATATGAGATTCATGAGTTATATGTGTTGATGTGTTTATTATAAAATTATATGATTTATAAATGACGAAAATGAGACTTATGTTATTTATAAGATAAATCAGACATTTGATGACTATTTATTATTAAATATATAATAAATAGAAAATATGAAAAAATTTAAATTAAAAAAATTATTTATTTAAAAAATAAAATAAATTATAAAAAATTATTTGCATTTAGTTATTATTTATATTTATTTATTTATGAGTAAGAAGATTTGAGTTTAAGTGTTTTCAAAAAATAAATTTTTGAAAAAATTCTATTATTAGTTCATTTTATTAAAAAATCATGTCTAACAAAGAAGGAAATGTTTACTTAAGTGACAAAGATAATAGAATTTTACATACTGAAGGAAAAATGTTTAATGACAATCATATTTCTGAATTTCAAAAGTTGTTGAGAAGAGAATCAAATTTAGCATTTAACATGCAAAGTACTTTATATTTATTTACGCTTGATTTCATTATTCCGATTGATAAAAATCAGAAGCACATTCAAATACTTCTTAGTGGTGATTGCAAATATGGTTATTAGATTTGTACTTACTACGATGGATTAAGGTTATACATTTATGACAGTCTTAATAAAGGATACTTAATTGACGATCAAAAAAAATATTTAAGTAGATTATATCCTTTCAAACCACCGGTAGTTTTTTTAGCTGTCGATCAGCAACCGAATGGAATAGACTGTGGCATATACTCAATAGCTTTCGCAACATCTTTATATTGCAATGAATTGCCAAATACTTTTAATTATATTCATAGTGACATGAAACGACATCTAATTTTTATGTTTGAAAATAATCGTCTAATTTCATTTTCTTCCGTGAAATTGATAAATATTATTAGACCTATGATTGTCGAGTATGATTGGAGACGTCTTTTTACGGATCGATCTAAAGAACTTCTAGAAATACCAATCTTTCCTTCTATTTATGAAACTATTATCAGTGTTAGTAATAATAATTATAATGATAATAATAATGTGAATAAAGGTAAATCTTTGAAAGATTCAGAGGAGACAAGTAATGAAAATGAAAAAAATGAGAAAAAAGATTACGCTCAATAAAAACGAAGGAAAGAAAAAGAATGGCTAGACTAGAGGAAACAGATGAACAGAAAATAATCAGACTAGATAATGATGGATTGAGAAAACGTAATTACAGAAAAGCGAAAAATGTAGTTGAAAAACAAGTAATGAAACAAAACAATTTAAATTATAAAAGAAAAGAATTATCTTTAGAAACGGACGATGATAAAAAAAGCGACAAAAAATTATTTAGAAAGTAAAAGAAAAAAATTGAATTTAGAAACTGAAGATGACAAAAAAACCAACAAAAAAATAATTTAGAAAGTAAAAGAAAAAAATTATATTTAGAAACTGAAGATGACAAAAAAAAACCAACAAAAAAATAATTTAGAAAGTAAAAGAAAAAAATTATATTTAGAAACAGAAGATGAGAAAAAAAATCGACAAAAAAATAATTTAGAATGCAAAAAAAGGAAATTGTTATTGGAAACAAAATTAGAAAAACAACAGCGCCAAAAAAGGATTTAACAAGTAAAATGGATAAAAAATGGGAAAATAATAGAAACTTTAGGAGTTGGGATTATGTTGTCTGAAGAGTTTGATGAAAATAGAGTTTCACAAAATTATTTAGGTTTAATGAATGTCAATTGTATGTTTTGTGACGCCTTACATTCTTTGTGTGAAAGGCCACAGGATTAAAAATTTAGTAGTCCAAGAAACATACAAATGTGGTTTAAACGTGATAGAAAATTTTCTCTAAGCAAATATAATGTTCCGTCTTGCAATAAAGTAGCAGTTATATTTGTTAGCGAAGATGGTGAACCTCTAATTGAACGTGACATATGTATTTATCCAAGGGGTTCTAAAAGTATTCCAATTAGCAGTCTCAGCACACATGCTGATACTATGACATATTTTTTAATGTTTCCGTCAGGTGATTCAGGATGGACTGTAAATATGAAACATACTGATGGTGTTCGTAATATTACTCCTTTACAATTTTATGTTTCGCTTGTCTTATAGAGGCACATTTAGTCCATGTTTACAAATGGGTAAATTAACTCAACAATTTTTTTTTTAATAGTTGGTCAAAAGTAGAAGGTGTGCGTTTAAAATATATTCGTTTTGAACAGAAAAAACTTTGAGCAGAAATGTACTGTGGATTAATGGATTATATAAATAATAAGGCAATAGAAGAAAATATTTGACCAGGAAAAATGATCATTTTACCTTCTACATTTACCGGAGGACCACGTGCTTATCAACAATGTTTTATGGATGCTATGCGATTAGTTCAAGAATTTGGTAAACCAGATTTATTTATTACAATGACATGTAATCCAAAATGGCCTGAGATTATATAAAATTTGTTAGATTCTGAAACTGCGTCTGACCGACCAGATATTGTTGCTCGTGTTTTTCAAAAGAAAGTAAAAGAATTAATGTATGAATTAAAAGATAAACAAATTTTTGGTCCAGTCATTGCTTATGTATATGTAATAGAATTTTAAAAGCGTGGATTGTCTCATGTACATTTGATAATTTTTTTAGATAAAATGTTTGCGATTCGAGATGCAGAAGCTATAGATAAAATAATATGTGCTGAAATCCCTGATAAAATAAAGAATTCAGAACTTTATAAAATTGTGAAACAGTTTCAAGTTCATGGACTCTGTGGAAAACAAAATGTAAATTCTCCTTGTATGAATCCTGAAACAAAGTTATGCATGAAAAATTATCCTAAACCATTTTCTTCAAAAACAAATTATGAATCAAAAAATTATCCGGAGTATAGACGGAGAAATGATGGCAAAAAACAATATTTTTTAAAATACAGATGGGTCAATCAAATGCACTGCTGATAATTCGATGATTATATCATATAATCCGTATTTAAGTAAAAAATTAGCATGTCATATTAACTTAGTAGCTTGAGGTAGTACAGGTGGTATTAAATATTTATTAAAATATTGTTATAAGGGACATGATTATGGAATAGTTGGTTATAAAGATGATAATCAAGTAATGCATTATGATGAAATTCAAAATTATTTAAATACGCGGTATGTGTGTCCACCAGAAGCAATGCATAGACTTTACGAATTTAATATGCACGAGAAATCACATGCAACATATAGATTAGCTGTACATTTGCCTAATCAACAATCAATATGTTTTCAAGAAGGAATGGAACAAACTGCAATTGAGAAATTTAAAAATACAATGTTGACAGGATAGTTTCAATTAAATAGACAAGATCCTAAGGCACGCAAATATTTGTACTCCAAAATACCACATAAGTATGTTTTTGTTGAGTCATCTAAAACTTGGAAAAAATTAGAATGAATTACAAAACGTATAATTTGTCGAATGTATTTGTAAGTCCAAAATATATTGAAAGATATTTTTTGAGAATTTTACTACTTTATGTACGTGGTGCTAAATCATTTGAAGATGTGAGAACATATGAAGGTATTGCAAATAATACTTATACAGAAGCAGCGCTTGCAAGAAATTTGATGGTATTAGAAATTCCGCAAGATTTGATATCGAATGGAAATTTAATTGATGAAATATATGGGTCATCGATAAATCCAAATTATGTGAATGTTTATTCTTCTTGTATTCTTTTATTGACTAATTCAGAAGTATTAGACATGAATGATCGTATTTTGTCAAAATTAGAAGGAGAAGATGTAATTTATTACAGTATTGATTTACATGTAACTGATGATGATGCAAAAGATGTAAATAATAGGGTCAGTCAATTATATTTCACATAAAGCCGTTGCGGCCTATTTTTAAAAAAATCTCATAATTTGTAAAAATGATGTTTAATATCAATAAAATTCATTTTTGAGAATTATTTTATACAATTTTTTGAATTGAACTAAGAATTTTAATTTTTGAGTTGAGTTTCACAGAAAAAAGGTTAGATTGACAGTTATGAAAATTTAATAAGGAAGCATGGAAATAATTTAGATAATACAAATTTCTTGATTGATATTTGTTAAAAATGGGCTTATTTACTTGAATAAATAGATTATTATGCAAACACACCTAAAATAATAGATAAAAATTAATTTTAAAATTTACCTATGAAATGTCAAAAGAGACTGCATTTTAATTACATTTTTCTAAAAAGTTTATAAACATTAACAAAATTTAATAGTACATAATATAAAGTACTTTCAATGTACTTTCATATTATGTGCTAACTTTTTAATTTTATAATAAAGAAATATGAAAAATTTTACCTTTAATATTGAGTGTTTCATGATTTTCAGAGATTTTAATCACTTACTTCTTCTCAGGTGCAAGACGAAAAAATCCATTTTTTGTCTTAATATTTAAGTTTGGCCTTCTTTTCCATTCTATTAAATTTTGGTTATGGATAATGAGCTACTTTTTAGTTTAAATTTAGTTTATAAAATCTGCTGAAAAAACGCATTTTTTTGGTTAAATACAAGTAGATTTTTGCAAGACTATTGTGATAGCCAACTTCAGTTTTATGCTTTTGGAAGCAGATTTTGTAAATTAAATTTAAACTGAAAAGTAGCTCATTATCCATCACCAAAATTTAATAGAATAAAAAGAAGGTCAAACTTATATATTAAGACAAAAAATGGATTTTTTCGTCTTGCACCTGAAAAGCAATAAGTGATTAAAATCTCTGAAAATCATGAAACACTCAATATTAAAGGTAAAATTTTTCATATTTCTTTATTATAAAATTAAAAAGTTAGCACATAACATGAAAGTACATTGAAAGTACTTTACATTATGTAGTATTAAATTTTGTTAATATTTATAAACTTTTTAGAAAAATGTAATTAAAATGCAGTGACTTTTGACATTTCATAGGTAAATTTTAAAATCAATTTTTATCTATTATTTTAGGTATGTTTGCATAATAATCTATTTATTCAAGTAAATAAGTCCATTTTTAACAAATATCAATCAAGGAATTTGTATTATCTAAATTATTTCCATGCTTCTTTATTAAATTTTCATAACTGTCAATCTAACCTTTTTTCTGTGAAACTCAACTTAAAAATTAAAATTCTAAGTTTAATTCAAAAAATTGTATAAAATAATTCTCAAAAATGAATTCTATGGATATTAAATATCATTTTTACAAATTATAAGATTTTTAAAAAAATAGGCCGCAACGGCTTCAGGTGAAATATAATTGACTGACCCAATATTGTTCCAGTAGAATTTTTAAATAGTTTAACACCAGATGGTATGCCTCCACATAAATTATCATTGAAGATAGGGTTTGTAATTATGCTTTTAAGAAATATGAATTTAGTTCAAGAATTATGTAATGGGACTCGATTAGTTGTAAAATCTTTATTGAAATACGTTATAGCTGCAGAAATAATTACAGGAAATTCGAAAGGAGAAATAGTTTTTATTCCTCGTATTGATTTATCTCCTTCAGTAGATACATTTCCTTTTAAAATGGTAAGAAGGCAATTTCCAATCAGACTTGCTTATGCAATGACTATCAATAAATCTCAAGGACAGTCTTTTGATAAAGTAGGAATATTTCTACCTATTTCTGCATTTGGTCATGGTCAAATTTATGTTAGTTGTTCTAGAGTCAAATCTAAAGAAAATTTAAAAATTCATGTACTAGATAATGCTGTATTCAAAAACTTAAAATATGCGCAAAAATTATACATTAAAAATATTGTTTTTCATGAAATACTTTAATAATATGTTTCAGACACAATATTATATTATTATGTTATTTGTTTTAGATTGAGAAAGAAGGAAAAAAGTTAAATTTCAGCGTTGTTTTATTTTTGATATTTCGATTGATAAAAATTGAAATGGATCGTTTTCCATTAGTGAGGTTATGATTATATATTGAGAACTTCTGCGTGTGAAACTCGTGAGACTGTCCGTGAAAAAAAGTTTTTCGAAAACTGGCATTCAAAATCGTTTCATATGTACAGTCGTCGGATACAAACTTTTAAGAGTGACCAGTCGACTAGACTGAGAGAAATGGACCCAGGTTAATACAACCAGAAAAAGGTGGCTAATGAAATGCAGTTACTGGACCAACTTAAAATTGTTTCTGTAGCATGTTTTATGGTTGCAGTAACCAGAAATTTAGTTATATTAACTAAAATTTCAAAAAAAAACAATCCTGGTTGTGACAACCATGATTCGTGGTAAAATTTGTCTTTAATTAAAAACGTCTGGTTGTAGTAACCAGGCAGTTATGTTAGATTTCAGTAGTCGTGAGCAAGCACAGTATGTCTTTATACTTTCTGCTATAGTTTGACTTTTAACACAACGTAGAATGCTCTCGTCAAGTTTTTATTTTAAAGTATTTTATGGTTTATCATCTTTTCTCTTATTAACAAGACTAAAGTTTTGGCTTGATTATAAGTATTAACACTTTTTTCTGTTAGAAAATAAAAAATATTCCTAAAAAATGTAAATTAATTAAATTTTTTTGAATTTCAAGTGAAAGCTCCCATTACCCCACAGATTGGGTGAACAAAATAAGAAGAAAATAATCAAAGCAATAAATTATTGTAAAGATAAGTTGGTTTTTAAAATAATTTTCTTTAAGAGGCTCTAATTCCCCCACGCTCCCTTAAGTGTTGTACTTTACGTGCCGTTTTTTTGTGACGCGACGAATAAAACAATTATATAAAACAATTAAATTTGTCTATTTATTTATAAGATCGTTTTAAGAAATACTGACCTAAGATATTTATTTCAAAATGTCTAAAGGACAGAACGAAATATTAGACGCGCGCGTTAGACTGCTAATATCTGTAAATGCTGAGAATTGATTTCCAAAGTTTAAATTTTGTTAATAAATTACGATAAATGATTTTAAATAATTTGGTAAATTACGACATATATTTCCATAAATTGTTTATATTTTACAACAGAAATTTCCATAAATTATGACACATAAATTTCCATAAATTACCCTATAAATTTCCAGATTTAAAAAAAAATTCTTATTTACATTAAATTACCTAAAAAATTGATAAATTACCATAAATTTCTTACATTAGATTTTTAAATCCGAAGTTTCTTTAGTATTATCATAAATTACCTCAATCTACATAGTTTCAATTAAATGTGCTTTTTCTATCATTTGTTTTAACAATTATTGTTTAACAAATAGAAATTTAAAAAGTTAAAATCTGTATGAGTTTTATTTAACATTCCTGTAAGCTCAACTGTAAATTTTGTTAGTGAAACAAAATTATGGTAACTGCTTATGGTACGTGAATCCGTTAACAGTTATTTTGATTAAAAAATATAAAAATTACAAACAATTTGTTCGGCCCATAACAGATATTTTATTCTTGACTATGATACTTGAAACTTATATTATGATTTTTATTTTTAATTAATAAAAAAATTAAAAAATAACAATATTTAAATTGTCGGTTTCATGGTGAATCACCCATATAACTTATTTAAGTATACAATATTCTTAAATAGGTACCAACAGGGTATTCTTAAATTTAGATTTACATTTTTTCAGTGTTGGGGAGATATAACACTGTCCGACAAAAATGAATTTTTTTTCTGCCCCTTTAATAATTCTGGTCACTTTCGATAGATTTTTTCACGCTGATTAAGAATCTGAAAAGAAAAATGCTCCAGCACGTCGAGTTTTTGAGAAAATTAGTGTTAAAAAGTGAAAAAAGCATGTTTTTGGCTATATTTGATTATGATTAACAGAAAAATAGGAGGTGCTAGAATTTTGTTTCTGGTATCAAATGAAAGCTTGAATTACAACCAACAATTTCCTTCAGGAAGAATTCGAAGGCATTTCCGATAAGGCAATTAAAAATGATTTTTTCTTTTGCATTAAATTTTGTTATTAATCAAATTTTATTAGCACCATGTATAACCTCAGCATTGTGAAACAAGTGATAAACAAATGAATTTTTTTTGCATTTAAATTCATAACATTTCAAATTATTTTCAGGTTACTTATATTTTATTCCAAAAAAAAATGTTTAGCAATCTAATTTTTAGAAATCCCTACAAAAGTTTTTAATTAAAATTTTATTCAAGCTTTCATTGTATTTTACTGTTTTTATATCTAAATTCTAAACAAATGAAATTAATTAATTCTTCTAATAGAAATTAAATGCCTAACTAGTAGAAGAAAAAAAAGTATATTAAATTAGATATTCAGTGATCATACAAATAAAATTTTTTGTTATATTTAAACACTTAATTTATTCATAAAATTAATTATAATTTAATTGTTTATTATAAATATTATTTTCTCGTTGTTAGATGTTGAAATTAATTTTAATTTTTAATATTGTCTGCTTTTATTCTAATGGATAAAAACAATTTCTGAAAACAATGTTTTAATTTTGGAAAAACAAAACGTTAAATTCACAGGAATATTTTATATTTCAAAGACATCAATTATATGTTCAAATTATTTATTTATTTTGTTGAGTATATACGTCAAGATTGCTAAACATTTTTTTTGGAATAAAATATAAGTAACCTGAAAATAATGTAAAATGTTATGAATTTAAATGCTAAAAAATTCATTTGTTTATCACTTGTTTCATAATGCTGAGGTTATACATGGTGCTAATAAAATTTGATTAATATCAAAATTTAATGCAAAAGAAAAAATCATTTTTAATTGCCTTATCGGAAATGCCTTCGAATTCTTCCTCAAGGAAATTGTTGGTTGTAATTCAAGCTTTCATTTGATACCAGAAACAAAATTCTAGCACCTCTTATTTTTCTGTTAATCATAATCAAATATAGCAAAAAAAATGCTTTTTTCACTTTTTAACACTAATTTTCTCAAAAACTCGACGTGCTGGAGCATTTTTCTTTTCAAATTCTTAATCAGCGTAAAAAAATCTATTGAAAGTGACCAGAATTATTGAAGGGGCAAAATTAGTGTCGGACAGTGTAATTATTGAAAAAGATTAAATAAATACGATGATAAATATGAATAGTTGTGGTAATGAATAAAAAAGCGAGTTTCTACATTAAAAACTTAAAAATATAAAAAATGTAAAAAAAAAATTTTGTAATTTTTTAAATTCCATTCACAAAAAAGAACAATTTATGTTTTAAAAAAAAAATTTCATAAAGTAACTGTTTTTAAGATATCAACAATTGTTTTGTTATAAAATTATTTACTCATTACCAAAATTATTTTTTTAATTTCGATTTTATGTTGTGTTAAAGCTGAGGAAATGAGCTTTCAAATAATATTCTTTAAGCTTTGTAACAGTGTAGCTCTATTCCTAAAAATTCAAAGTTGTCCTCTAGTTCTTCGATTTTGTTGAATCTTCAACATAGGTAATTTGTTTTTTATTTAATATATATAACCATGATTAACAAATAATTATAAAGCCGTTTTCACAATTTTCATTTGCATGTGATCTGTAACAATTTTTCAATCAAAGAACTAAGAAATAACTTTAATTTTTTTGGCATAGAGCTACCCAACTTCAATAGTAAACAAAATACAAAACTTTTTGTAAACTCTTCAATCGCTATAGATTGGGCAAAAGTTTTTGTTCGGCACTGTATATTAAAACATATTTATTAATGATAATTTTAATTCATTTGCAGTTACCAATAATATCAGGAACAGGAAATATTGTGAGGGATGTATTCCAATTAATAAGAATGAAACCAATTGCAATTTTTCTTTGCTTTGCAACAATAGCTGGGATTATTGACAGTTTTCTTATTTACTTTTTATTCTGGTAAGTATATTGTACTGAAAAAATGTATCTAATGAAAATAGTCTAATTTAATAAATTAGAGAAATAAAAATCTAAAAACATTTACGTTTACAATAATTAAATATTACATATAGACTGTATTAACAATTAATAAATTTTAAATTTTGACATTCAGGTATCTTGAAGATTTGGCTACAGCGGCAGATCAAAAACAGCACATTAAATTAATAGAGGGCCTAATTGTTGCAGCAGAAACATTAGGAGCTGAAGTTTTATTTTTCTCCTTATCTGGTAAATAAAATGAATATTTGTTATTTTGAAAACAAAAATACCTAATATTTTTCAAGAATTCTCTTTAGCATTGTTGCATTATTATAGAACAATATAATTTTTAGGTAAAATCCTGAAAAAATTTGGATATGGATACATTTTTACTTTTTGCTTTGCATCTTATGCTTTGAGGCTTGGATTAATTTCTATAATTAAAAATCCATGGTGGGTAATTTTGGTAGAATTTTTTATGCAAGGACCAAGTTATGCATTGTGTTATACATCTATTGTGTCTTATGCGTGTGCAATTGCACCACCTGGTACTTCCGCGACTGTTCAAGGAATTGTAGCTGGAATGGATGATGGTTTTGGTAATTAAATAATTTTTTACAACATGAACAAGATGTTCATTTTTTGATAATTTACCTTCTTCATTATGATTAACAAATTTCTTCTTGAGAAAGTAAAACATGCTCATGATATGAATAATTTTCAAATTGTTTTAATATATTTGGTAAATTTGAACTGTTTATATATCAATTGCTTCATTTTTTATTGTAGAATAATTATTTCAGAGTGTAAAGATAAGTTTTAAAAAACTTCGAAATTTTTATTTTTTGATCAATTTTCTATTAAGGATTGTCAACTGTAAATTAAGAAAATAAGAGAAACTTATGAAAACTTTACAGTTTGTTCTTTAGATTATTTTTGAAACAATGCATTTTTCAGAATTTTTGCCACATAGTTTAAACATGGTCTCTTATGGGCAGTGTTGCCAGAGTAAGCGCCCTCAACTTCCCATAATAGTACTAAGAAATTCCCGATTTTCCAGTACAAGTTTCTTAAATTTCCATAAAAATTCTCGGAATATAATCTTATATATATATTGTGACGTTATTTTTTACGACTTTACATCACAATAGCACTAATCTAAGGATATTTTCTAATAACTAAATTTTGGTTAATTTGTCTCTGTTGAAGGAATTTTGACAAATTAGTTTAGTTTTAAGGGTACCCGCACCTGAAATTTCAACTATAACAGAATATAATTGAAAAAATTTGGTACATTTTTTTCTGACACTATTTTAAATCAGAAATAAGGTCGACAAACAAAAAAAAATTCATGACTTTTTCGAAAATTTAAAAAAAAAATTTTGTTTTTTTGTAACTTTTAACAAAATTAAAATTTTACAAAATCCATGCCCTTAATTGTACAAGGAAGTGTAAGGAACTCATTAAAACAAAAATCATTTCAAAAATAATCAAATTTGTGAAAGAAGAAGCATTTTTTGTAAAATTTATGGTATAACATCAAACACTTAGAACGCATAAAACTTCATATCAAGTAAATAACCTTTCATTGTTTGAAATCAAAACATGCCTACCCCGTACATAGGACCTTCTGCCTCAAAAGAGTATTTTCCCTTTGCATTTGAGCTAAGCTTATTATTCTACATTCTCGCTTGGATTTTTCTGAAATTTTTTTGACGATTTGTTTATATCGTTTACTGTCTCTTTTTCCACAAATCTCTACTGTTCGAATTTCAAGCTGAAAGCCGATTTTGCTTTCAATTTTAGCAACTGTTCTCATTTTGTGGTTCAATCTTTCATAGACGGGTGAAATTTTTTGATAACAGTAAATTTATTGGAGTACTAACATTGTAAGTATGAGAAACAGGGGATTTGTTTCTTGCAATAGATGTTTGATAAAAACACTATGATGAAGAGCCAGATGGACATTCACTATGATTTGGTTTTACATCAGTAGATGTTGTATGTTCAATTGTCTCAAGAATTGCATTTTTCATATCCTGCGAATGAATATAACTTAGATAACTATATATAATAACAGAACCAGAGGAACCAATTTCTGCTAGATATAGAATTGTTACCGAAATTGGGAAGTGGAAGGGACTTAAATAAAATTATCATTTAACAAACATTGACATTCAAATTTTCAATGTGCAGAATTCTGCACACAAGTTCAATCGGTCCTGGATATATATTCTAGCAAATTTGTACTATTATTTTTGTTGTAGTCAAAATGTCTAAGTGAATATTTTTATTGCAAATTCGAGAGATTCTTCTCCCAAATAAAATCGGACAATAGACATGACATGTTAGTCAATTACGTAGCCAGTGATCATGCCAATAACATACATTTTCATTGGAATGTAGTTATGTTCATCATCATAACAATCTTCTCAATACTTGCTTATCTTTTGTCTAATTGCGAACAAACCATAACAATACTCATGTACAAATCAATTGGTGATCATTATGAAGAGAAGTTGGAAACATGTTTCGAAGAATAAATTTCTGATTTTACATGTTCAGAACCTTCGTATTTGCAATCCTCCCAATTAGCCCAAAGTTTAATTTTAATTTTCAAATCATGTTCTCTTAATATGAAAGCATGGTAATTAGTTAGAGTAAATTATAGCAGGCGATACTAAAAGAAAGCACTTAAAAAGAAAACCTAAATTTTGCGGGTAGCAGAAATTCTTTGACATTTAAGTCAAAACTGCCCTTAAAATTGACCTAAATTTTAAGGGTAAATGTGAGACCGTTATTTATCCTCTTTCTGACCTATAGGTCAAAAAGTGGGTCAAATTTGACGTAAGTTTTGACGGCCTCTTGGAAAAGGGCACCCTTAGAACTTTCTGAAACAGCGGCGGCGGCGATATGATTTTATATTAATAGGGATATATATATATATATATATATATATATATATATATATATATATATATATATATATATATTCCCTATATTTTGTAAGGCTGAAAATATTGAGTTCAGGAAAAAGTTGGTAATAAATGAAAGTTTTAGTTTTATTTCGACTTTTAAGAAATATAAAAAAAAATTTTAATAAACAAATTAACTTTTTTTAACTGTATGTTATATTATATTACTATAAACTGATTTAGAACATGTGCAGTACCGGAATCCAAAAATAAACGTTTATTTTAAAAGGAAAGCTTAATTTTTTTATTAAAAAAATTTTGTTTACATTTCTTAAAAGTCGAAATAAATCTAAACTTCCATTCTTTGACAACTTTTTCCTAAACTCAATATTTTCGGACTTATAAGCTACTCAATATAGGTCTACAATTGAGGCTTCCAATTTATGAACCGGTCGGACACTCTGACGATACGCGCTAGTGCCAGTCAGGTAGCAGTGAGTCGCCCAGAGGAGCTTACTGCTCACTGACTGGCAGTTGCGCGTGTCGTCCGAGAATCCGACCGGTTCTTGAATTTATGTTATTAAATATAATAAATGTTAAAATTAAATTAAATGCTTTAATTAAGTTAAATGTAAATTAAAATGTTATTAATAAAATTAATAAATGTTAATAAAAGCCGAGTAATATTTATAATGTCTCGAGCAATTAATATTTTGAGCGAAGCAACTTTTATTATATAGGGAAGACTGGGGTAAACCCGCTCACTTTTTTCAGAACGGTAACAACCTAAGGAATTATTCTCTAAATCCAAGTTAATTTATATAATTTGTATGCTTAGGATTTCTACTAACAAAATAAAAAAAATTGTTGATTTATCTGTTTTAGTTTTACTTAGGGAAAATTTTTAATACACATATACCAAATTTCAAAATAACAATTTTCCAGGGTAAATACGCTCACCCCTCGGGGTAAACCCGATCACTTGATTTTTTTAAAAATTTAAGGTAATCCCGACAATTTCATTTTATATATATTAAATTTCTCCTTATTTCCGTCTTCAGTATGATTTATTAATGATAAATTATGAGTTCTATAAACAATAAATATTGGTTTATTAAATAATAAGTATAGGTTTTATGATTTGCAACTGTGAATTTAAATAATATTTTTATTTAGAAAAAATTAAAATGTTGATACAATTTTGGATGTAATAAGTTATAGATTTTATTATTGATAAAAAATAAATGAAATTCAAAATTTAAAATTTTTTAATTTTAAAATAAACAATGATAAAACGTGAACTGAACGAAGACAACAAACTTAGAATTATTTTTTTTTTTAGCCGAAAAAGACAGCGACAAATTTTGATTATTTGTTTCGTTGTTTGTTATAACCGTTATGACCTAATAATCACTAATAATGACTGATATAGACTCAATGTGGCCAACAAATATTGATAGTTCGGCGCCATCTACTGAAAAAAAAATTGCCACAAATCGCGAAATGCGGGACATTCAAAATGTTAAATATTCAACTAATTACCCAATAATTCAATAACATTGTTAGGAAATGAATATTATTTGTCTTTTAATAAATATTTTTAATATTAAAAATTTTAAGATCGCCAAAAAAAATGCAAATACTGTTAATACTGATTCGGCTTCCTACACAAATTTTATAAGTGAGCGTCTTTACCCCCACTTCATGTGAGCGACTTTACCCCGAATGTATTTCTCATATTTCGGAATAAATTTGAATAAATCTTTTTGAAACCAAACAAAACTACATATATATTTCGAAAAAGGACATCCAACAGCATAAAAAAAATTGGTCGAATAAATTAAGTCTCAAAAATATAGTAATCGAAAAACTTAAAAACCCGAACATCATTTTTTCTTTTTTGCACTTCTAAAAACAATTGACCGTCCCTGATTATATGACAAATTCATGAAACTAAACGAAAGTTCGTTAACGTTAGTTGTATGTTAAGTACTATTCACAGTACAAATATCTCCATCTTAAGTTAAGTTTATAGTGTCAAATCGCTAGTGAGCAGAGTTCGGAACGTAAACTACCTAAGGTAATCTACATAGTTGTTTACATGTAGATTACTTGGTAATTTACGTCAAGAGTTTTCTACGTAATTTACTTTAATGTATTTTGTCACGTGCTATAACCTGAAAAGCAAACTTTTCAAGAGATTATGTTATGTTTTTTTAGTCTTTTAATGTCTGCAATCTTGAAAATGTAAATTACATGGGTTTTCTACGTTGTAACTAATAATTTCATTTATAGCAGAAACCGCTTCTAAAACAAAATTAAATAGAAAAGTACTTTCGTTTTAGTTCTTCAATAATCCAAAAACAAAAGTATTTGAAACTATTAAGTTTCGAGTCAACTCGCCCTGTTTTTTTCGTGCCAAAATTGATACCTGAAGTCTGATTGTAGATTTATATAGTGTGAGGTGGTAGTATGAATATGTATGTTTCCTACTCGATATTATATAACCTGAGCGTTATAAACAATTTTGAAGGTGCCGAAAAACAGTTTTTAGACGACCGTTCTTTCCCAACAAATTATAGGGGGAAAAGTTGTTAATAAAAGTTATAGAGCTCGGAAATACCTTTAAAATGATGGGTCATATGTTAAAATTGGTTCATTTGTTTACTTGTAAATAAATTTAAACGACTAAAAATGGCAATTTCTTATTTGTTTAATAACTTGAACCAAGTTAACAAATTCATTCGATATTCTTCAAAAATATACCTTTCAAGACCCTCAAGATGTGTGCAAAATCTGAATCCAATTCGATTAATAGTTTATGAGAAATTCCATTTGTTAACTAAAAACATGATTTTTTAATATGGAATTTCTACATTTTCGGCTTGATGAAAATCAATTTTTTTGTTGGGTTCTCTTCATGAAATGCCAATCTATCAATCACAATTTGTAGCAAATTGAATTTTAACAAAAAACTGGTTTTTGGGGGGGGAGAAATTTTTGGCTTATAAACAAATGAACACTACATCTAGGTCAAAAGGGTGCGGAGATAATTTTTTTTTCAAAAAATTCCTGAGCCTTTAATTATTAATATTTTTTATGTTTTTATCATATTTTTTTAGTTGATTAGTCATACTAATAATAAAAAAACTAATCTAAACATCTATGCACTTCTTGTTTGTAAAAAAATTCCTAAAAAGTATGCAACGTTTGAAGCTGCTCTAGGCAGCATAGTCGGGAAAATCATCAGTCACTCGCGCTAAAGTTGAATTCAAGTTTTTGAATTCGTAAAATTTATCATAACATTGAAACAAATTGATGAATTTTAATCATTTTTTTAAAACTGGGCTAAATTTTTCTCAGGAATTCAAATTTCCAATTTGTTTTTTGGGTTTTTGGGGTCGCTGATTATGAATCCGATATTAGTTTCCAAAAATTCAAAATGGCGGATCCAAGATGGTGGATGTCAAAATTTATAATTGATCAGATTCGCTTGAAAATTGTTACTCGAGGGTTTTTGGATCCGCCATTTTGAATTTTTGAAAACTAATATCGGATTCGTAATCAGCGTAAATTTTTTTTTTAATTTTTTGTTATATCTTTTTCAAAATTACTTGTAAAAAATGTTTGTATATCAGGTTTTGAGCTTTAGACATTTGTTCTTAAAGAACAATTGACAATATTTGTTTAATACTTACGGTATTAATAAACAAGTTGTTCATTTCATGACCATTTCGCATCCTCAAAATATCATATAAACCAATTGCTTAATTTAATTTTAATATGTTAAGGTAATATTTCAAAAAACGCAAAATTAGAATTTTTTGTAAAAAAGAAAAATATTGATTAATTTTATAAATTTTGATGAAATGTGCACTTTGTATATATCAATCGGTTCGTTTTCTTGAAAGGAATGTAATTTTGAGAATAATTTATGAAAATATTAAGAAATATAAAAGTTATTTAAAAAATACAAAAAATTTTTTTTGTTAATTTTAAAAAAATTGTATAAAAAAAAATTTTGTGAATAAATTTAAAAATCATTGTGTCAGATTTTAGGTATTAATGACTGCAATAAACCTGCAAGAATGACGAAGTTAAGCAACAAAAAGTGAAAAGTTATCCATTACGCCCCGGTCTCCCCTACTATAAAAAAGCAGAATATTTTTTATGATAATGTTGAAAATTGAAAAAAAATTAAAAAGAGACAATCAGCTATAAAGCTGCGCCCCATATCTGTAGAGTAAAAACACGAAAAATATAAAAACAAAAATAAGGCAAAACATAAAAAAATAAACAAATAGGTGCCGACTTAGGACCATCACCAATGTATACAAATTTCACATCATTACACAAACAACAAAACTTTAATTAAAAATTGACATAACCCATCAGTTACAACATTAAATGAAGAAACCAGAACACTCACTTATTTGGAATTTTCAAAATATTTACTTACCTGCAGCTACTTCCGTGTAAAGGACGAAATTGATATTCAATTTTTGGAAAAAAAATAAAAACGTGCTCACGATGAGTAGATTAAACCAAAATAGAAATTTAGTTCATAAATTATGTCCGTGTCTATTAACATGTCAAATCACAAAATTATTTAATCGACGTGTGCGCCATTTTTGCAAAAAAGGGGAGTGCCGACTTTACCCACAGTGCCGACATAAGACCACTTTCCCCTAAAATTAAGAAAATAAAAATTTGAATTTGTTGTTGCTAATAATTTATTAATTAAATTAATTGATTAATTAATCAATCACTAAATTAATTTTTTTTAACATAAATTTATTTATTCGTAAATTTTTTGTAATTTCATTTTTATAAATCTACAAAATTATTAAAATGATTAAAAAAATTATTATTAAAATGGTTATTAATTAAATAATAATTGATCAATAATAAGCTAATGATAAATAAATGCATAAGGTTATAATTATTTTTAGATTTATTAAAATGAAATTACCAGAAATTCACAGACCTTGAAAATTAAAATAGCAGCACATGTAAAAAAGTTCGATCACAACAAAATTTCAGAAATAATTTTAAAACATTAAAAAAATTTAATTAAATTATAAAGGGTAATAATCAGATTATATTCAGTATAATCTTATTTTCTATATTCCTAAATGTATAATCCACTTTCTCCTCGTGAAGTATTTTCGAAATTATGATAATTAAAGACATTTTGAATATAAATAATATGATTTTATTTACATACATATAGAAAAACTTACTTCTATAATATTATACTATTATACACTTTCGACTATACACAATAATAAATAACACAGGTCAACAAAAAAAGGCTTACTTTTTTTATGAGATATGATAGTGGTTTCCGAAGTATTTTTGACACTGAACACGATTCCGGGTCCAAAAATTGGCCATCACGTCAGGATTTTGAGAAAAGTGGGGGTAAAGACCCCAAAAACGTGTTTTTGAGCGTTTTCAATATTTATTTTCTCCTAAACCTGACGTGCCATAAACTTCTACATAGACTTTAATTGAAGCTTGAATTGTCCACTACAAGACCCATATCCGTAAAACCAAAAAAAAAAATGTTTTCAAAAAATTAGGTTGAAGTTACCAAAAATGTGTATTTTTGGATTGCTTTAATGGATTTTTAAAAATTGTCTTGGATTCGTTTGGAAATTGTTTTTTGAAGGTTTTGGGGTCGCTGATTACGAATCCGATATTAGTTTTCAAAAATTCAAAATGGCGGATCCAATATGGTGGATGTCATATTTAGGAATATAGAAAATAAGATTATACTGAATATAATCTGATTATTACCCTTTATAATTTAATTAAATTTTTTTAATGTTTTAAAATTATTTCTGAAATTTTGTTGTGATCGAACTTTTTTACATGTGCTGCTATTTTAATTTTCAAGGTCTGTGAATTTCTGGTAATTTCATTTTAATAAATCTAAAAATAATTATAACATTATGCATTTATTTATCATTAGCTTATTATTGATCAATTACTATTTAATTAATAACCATTTTAATAATAATTTTTTTAATTAATAAATTATTAGCAACAACAAATTCAAATTTTTATTTTCTTAATTTTAGGGGAAAGTGGTCTTATGTCGGCACTGTGGGTAAAGTCGGCACTCCCCTTTTTTGCAAAAATGGCGCACACGTCGATTAAATAATTTTGTGATTTGACATGTTAATAGACACGGACATAATTTATGAACTAAATTTCTATTTTGGTTTAATCTACTCATCGTGAGCACGTTTTTATTTTTTTTCCAAAAATTGAATATCAATTTCGTCCTTTACACGGAAGTAGCTGCAGGTAAGTAAATATTTTGAAAATTCCAAATAAGTGAGTGTTCTGGTTTCTTCATTTAATGTTGTAACTGATGGGTTATGTCAATTTTTAATTAAAGTTTTGTTGTTTGTGTAATGATGTGAAATTTGTATACATTGGTGATGGTCCTGAGTCGGCACCTATTTGTTTATTTTTTTTATGTTTTGCCTTATTTTTGTTTTTATATTTTTCGTGTTTTTACTCTACAGATATGGGGCGCAGCTTTATAGCTGATTGTCTCTTTTTAATTTTTTTTTCAATTTTCAACATTATCATAAAAAATATTCTGCTTTTTTATAGTAGGGGAGACCGGGGCGTAATGGATAACTTTTCACTTTTTGTTGCTTAACTTCGTCATTCTTGCTTTAATAAAAATTTCATCATGTGGAAAACTCAGCCTAACATCTCAGCTTTGAATTAAAGAAAGCACGCCCTAATATCACTTATACTTTTTTTCTAGAACAATTTTTTTGGGAAATGCAAGGCGAGCCATTTCGCCTCGGGCCGAGGCGAAATAGATCACTACTGGGGCGTATTAAATCAGTAATGAAATTATAATTTAGATCATCAAATATTATTACGGCATTAAAAAATTTGGTTTCTATTGTACATTTATAACAAAGAATATTAAAAATGGAACATATTTTATTTAAACTTTAAACATTTTTATGCGATTTTCAAATTTTTAAAAGTTGTAGCGAAATGCAAAATCCATTTCTTTAAAAACTCTATTCTCCAGTTATTTTTTTTATAAAAGGTTATCGTTAGTACTTATTAATATAAATTACAAGAAATTAAACTTAACAGGATTATTTTATTAATATTCTAAATATAATAAGTTTTTCTTAATAAAATAAGCGAAGTGATCCATTACGCCCCGTAGGTGTTTGTTGAAAATTTGGTTATTTTTGCTTCCTCATAAGGAAGCTTTGCATTCTAAAGCTCAAAACCTGATATACAAACATTTTTTACAAGTAATTTTGAAAAAGATATAACAAAAAATCAAAAATTAAAAAAAAAATTTACGCTGATTACGAATCCGATATTAGTTTTCAAAAATTCAAAATGGCTGATCCAAAAACCCTCGAGTAACAATTTTCAAGCGAATCTGATCAATTATAAATTTTGACATCCACCATCTTGGATCCGCCATTTTGAATTTTTGGAAACTAATATCGGATTCATAATCAGCGACCCCAAAAACCCAATTGGAAATTTGAATTCCTGAAATAAATTTAGCCTAGTTTTAAAAAAATGATTAAAATTCATCAATTTGTTTCAATGTTATGACAAATTTTACGAATTTAAAAACTTGAATTCAACTTTGGCGCGAGTGACTGATGATTTTCCCGACTACTAACATTGTTTACAAGTAATTTTGAAAAAGATATAACAAAAAATCAAAAATTTAAAAAAATTTACTTTCAAGCGTCAAAGTCACTTTTTCTACCATATTTTTAACAATAATAAATAAATAACAATGAAACTTGGCACAAACTTACAGTGTACCAAGTACATGATTGGGATCAAAAACCGAAATTAATCTGATTTACCACTTTTGAAGAAATTCAAGTGATCCATTGCGCTCGGTCTCCCCTATAGTAATAAACCAATGCTTTAATTCGTAAACAAAAATAGCCAAATAGTGCAAAATTTAATCTCCTAAATGCTTTAAATATGTTTTAATTCAGCTTAAACGAAAACATTATGGTCTTTTTTCTTATAATCAAGCAAAGAAAAACGTGCCGACTTAGGACCAGGGAGGTGCCGACTTAGGAACACTATTTTAAGAAATTGACAAAATGCACCTTTTCACTCTTCATTGCATTAATATTACAAAAGCCATTCGATATCGTTCTCAATAACATATACTTGTAGGAAAACGATCGCTAAACACAACTAAAAACTTACCAGAGTTAATAAATTCAATTTTCTTATTATTTTCATCCAAATACCTTACTATGCCGACTAAGGACCACTCTCCCCTATTATTAATAGTCAATTAAATATTAAAATAATTTTTTAAATTTATGAATTAGTTCTGATTTGTCAAAATTTTATTTATTTAAAATAACGGAAAGACCAATTATATTGATGCAAATTTATAATCCAAATTAATATGATCAATAAATTGAAAGAGGTAATACTTAGATATTAAATTTTATAATTCTGGTTAACTGTCCTATATGGGTGATTCTTCTGAAAGTGACACTTTTAAATTTCAGTTTTTCAATTTATTTTTGTCTTCAACTATATGGTTTTTTCTATTTTTTTATTGTTTATACTCTTGCCCTATTGGCTTTACGCACTTCGACAAGAGTCCCCAAAAAATACTTTTTTCTGGATTAAGCATAACCATTCTGCATAAGTTTCTATATATTAACCTAATTTTGCGCCTCTATCCGGCTTTATTAGGAGTACTCGAATTTGTCTGGACCACCTGTTAATTAGGTTTTCTCGCCACCATCTGTGGTTTTTTCTATTAAAACTACTTAATTTTATACTCAAGAGTAAGATTTTTAGGTTGCGCAAAATTAATTCTTAAAAATAATAAAGTTTTTTTCCTTTGAAAAGTATTATTGTTGCTCCATTAAATTAATTTTATTTAATTGGTGAGCTTTTCTATTAAAAATCCACGCTAATATCGTTCACGAAATCCAAAATAAAATTACACTGCCTAAAAATTAATATATATATATATATATATGTAATTGTTAACACTGAACTAATAATTAAACTTAAAGTTTTTACTATATATTGAGTTTTTTTAATATAGGTATATTTAAACCGCACTTTGCAAAATTTCACTTAAGGAACACAACATAAAAAGAATAATTTTTTTGTATAAAACAAAAACACTATTTTTTAACACTACAATAAACACAAAGAATATTTAAAATGAAAAAGAAGATGAGCGGTCCCAGCTGAAAAAGTTCTATAGAATTTCACTAGAATCATTCTATAGAATCGTTCTATATGAATTCTAGTGAATATTCTATAGAATTTCACTAGAATGATTCTATAGAATTTCTACGTGAATTCTACTAATTTTAGTGGTTTTTAATTAGAAGGAATATAAATTTCGTAAAATAATTTTTTTAACATTATAGTTATGTATGGTTACGAAGTTCAATGAATTTTATATATTTAAAGGATATAAACAATTATTTTGGCCTAAAATTTGTTGAAAAATATTATTTTACAAATTTAAAGTTTTTCTAATTAAAAATCACTAAAATTTAATAGTATTTATGTAGAAATTCTATAGAATCATTCAAGTGAAATTCTATAAAATATTCACTAGAATTACACTTATATGTATATGTTTGTGATGTTAAATGTGTATTATCCACGTGGAACAAAGATTTCTCAATAGCCCCTGGATATTTAATTAAGTATATTACCTTTGTAAATTGCTTCGAGATTTTAAGAGCGACGCTTACTTTCTCTGGGTTTATATAGTCGCTATCCACCCCCAGTTTCGTAATTTTAGTGTAAATTTCAAAATCTAGATTAGTATGACTTCTAATCTTTTCTCTGATTGACTAAAATTCAGAGCTTTTCCCTACCCTTTAAGGACGCTCATTTTTGCCATGCATTTTCTACCCGCCAATTTTATCCCACTCTCTACTTTTCGGAAAGCGTCTAATTTTTCTCGCCAATCATATGTAAATTTGTCATTGAAGATAGAGATATATTTTCTCTCTTTCTTACCGCCAACGGATCTAACGTTTCCCGAAAACAATGCCATTGTCTAGCTGTCAATCATTTATTTCTATAGAAATTATTTCATTTCTTTAATTTTAAATAATTCTTTAACTAATAAACTTTTATTAACTTTATTTTTTAACAATAATTTCTATTAATTTTTCCCTATTTTTTGATACTGATTTTGTCTCAATTTGTTAATAATTATTAATTTTTTTATAAAAAATTATAAATTTTATCTTTAAATAATTTGTATAATACTAAATAAAAAATATGCAATTTATTGATCATAAAATATTTTTGTAATTTTATGAACTTTGTTTTTTATAAACTTTTCCATTTTTCACTTTTAAGATATTAATTTCTTTTCTCACCTACCTTGGCCTTGGGTCAGCTGAGCCTTTGCCATGTGTTAGTGTGTATACTGATTTTGTATATTTATCTCTAAATTATATAAAAGTATATTTCTTATATTTATATTTTCTTTTACTTATAAATCTATTCCTAATTAAACAATAATTTTGTTTCATACATTTTCATTTAATTAATTATGACTATTGAAATACCATTTCATTGTCTCTAAATAGAATTTTTAGGATCTAAAAGTATTTGTAAAGAACTTACTATGTTCTATTAGATCTTAAACCAATTTTAAATTTCGACTCGGGTGAATACATTCATATGCAATCTGCAACAAGAAAGCTCTTCTAGGTCTTCTATTTCTATGTGGGAGTTATTGTTGGATGTTATATATACTGATTATGATCTTCAGTCTGAACAAAAAAGTGTTTTAAAGTATTTAGCTATAGCTTATAAAGAATCGCTACTTTTTGGTGCAAACGGTCCAGAAGCTATTACAGATTCTCTCCAATCTTCTTCCGAAAAATGGAGGCAATTGCATCAGATGTTAATAACAGCTTCAACTATTAAAACAGAGTAAATTAAATTTACTCTGCCTAAAACTAAGCAACAATTATTTAATTTAATTGAAAGACATCTGTGGAAAAAAAACCTTTAAATTTGTTGACTCCTGCCATTATTTATGGAAAGGAAAACGAATCTAAAGCAAAAACCGAAGACACAAATTTTTGGAAAAGTTTCAATTATAAAATTCAAGATACTGGTTTATGGGTAAATCCTAAGTATCCTGGATTCAGTGCATCACCTGATGCTCTCGTTTATGCTCCTTTGGAAGTCGAGCCTTTTGGCCTTTTAGAAATAAAATGCCCAAAAATTTTGGAAAATTTAAAACCAAATAAAATTTATAAGTTAAAAAAGCAACAAGTTTATCATTTTTGCTCTGATTTCGAAAACGGAAAATTGGTTTTAAAACGGATCCATGAGTATTTTAATCAAATACAAACTGCAATGGCTATCGTAGAACGTCCATGGTGTGACTTTATGATTTGAACGCCACTTGGATTTAGTATTGAAAGGATTTACTTTGCTTCTATTTTTGCCGACGAAACAACAAAAGCAGCCATCCATTTTCATACAAATATCTTAAGCACCAGAATATTTCGAACAGCGCGTACCAATGCAACTATTTCTATTCAACCTTTCAGAATATTGTTAATTTTTATTTACAAAGTGCTAATACTGTCTAAAGACAAATTTTGAAAAGACTGAAATCTACATTTAAAAGATGTTGTTTTCTATAAAACTGTTTAAAATTATCTACAAAAATATAAAAAAGATTTATTCTTGTTGTAACGTAATTTAAATTATAATAATACATGTAGGGTAAACCAGACAGTAGTCGGCCACTTTTCAAGTTTAAATAGCTATAAAACTGTACGAGATAAAAATATGTTCAAAGTTACTAATCATTCCTAAGGTGATCGTAAACAAATGTAAACTTTTGTAATAGAAAACAAATTTTTTTTGACGGTTTTTGAAAGCTTTTAAAAGTGGCCGATTACTGTTGGCTTCTTACTTGTTTATTTACTAATTTTTTTACGACTAAAAATTTTTTTTTCATGAACATGATTGGTTTAATAGTTTTGTGTGATCGTAAGGAACAACATCACATAAAAGAATTCGAAAAAAATTTGAATTGCTCTTTCAAAACAGCGTTAATTAAAAAGATTGCTTTTATGTGGCCGACTACTGTCGGATTCTAACTTTTTTGTGAATTTTTTTAAACATGATTGGTATACTAGTTTTGTATGAGCATTAGGAATAATTTCTTATGAAAGAAATTTTCAAAAAATTTAATTGTAATTTTTAAACAACATTCATTAAAAAGATTTTCTTAAGTGTCCGACTACTGTCTGGTTTACCCTATATTAATTGAATTATTTCTATAAGTTGATTGTCCAAAGATGAACTGTGTAAAGACTGGAATCCTGATTTAAAAGATTTTGTTTTCTATAAAATTGTTCGGAATTATCTACAAAGATAAGTTGAAATGAAATAAAATAAATTTAAAGTTGTCCTTAATTTGTTTTATCTGAATTATCCTTAAAATTAAAATTAAACAATATTTTTTTTACATTTGTGTATTTGTATAAAAGAAATTTGAAAATCATACAGACAAATATGTAAAAATTACATAATTAGTGGAATTTTCGTATATAAAAATCATAACTATTTATCGTAAACAATCGGTTCTTGAAAATTTACTAAGCAGGGGCAGACAAACACTATCTGGGACATTAAATTTCTCATGTTTAAAGGTATTTTTCTTTTTAATATACGGAATTGTTTAAGTCTGCCTACAGCATGCTTAACATAGATTCTCTCCTTGGCTATTTTTTGTAGCTATTTCTTCTTTGGCACAAAAACGATTTCGCTATCTCAGGAATGGGGGAATATTAAATGTTGCCCCTACGCTTTCTACAACATCATGCACAGTGAATCTTCTGTTCGCAAGGACTAAGTCGCATTGATGAAGATTAACAACAAATTTCGATTTTATAACTATTTCACGGTCCGAAATTGCTCCTTTAAATACGTCAGATTTGAAACTTATTGCTCCATTTGGAGTACACCCCAATAGAACTTTGAACATTGTGTGACTTTATAATGCGAATACAAATTTCCTTGATGCTCGAAATTAGAAGGAGCTTCGCAGAAACATTCTGTGCAATCTATAATGATTTTTAGATTTTTAAAAGTTTTAAATACTTTTGGCATACTTTTTACAACTTGATTTGTATCAGCAAACATTCGAGATCTCAAATTCGATCAAAAGTGTTGATATAAACATTGAATCCATGTTGTTGTAATAGAACTAAGAAGGCCAACGCTCAATTCAAATCTAAATGACAAATCTTCAACGAGGAATGACGGTAATTTTCGATGACCCCGATTTTCTGTATTTGTTGTGCGGTTTGAACCCGAATACTTTAAATTATTAACCGCATTACTCAAAAACGTCATTAAAATTAATATTTGTTTGAAATGCAAACCAGTATAAAAAATACATTAAGCACCATTTTTTTCTAAAGAATCTACAAATTTTTTACAGGAGTAGAACACAAATTTTTAAGTATTCCATCATTGCAGTTCGAACAAAACAATCTTTAAGATTATCGTCAAAATAGGAGACCATTAAATTATCAGATGTCTGAGTATCAACAGAATACATTTTGTTAGTCGTTACACTACATTCATCTTTCGATTTTTTTGAAAAAATTGCAAAAAATTACTCTGCCCCCCTTAACTTTTACAAATCTCAACCTAGTGAGCTGAAATTCGGTAGGGATCTTACGTTTTAAGTGCAGATAACAGGGAAATTATAGAAAACCGGATTGGCCTACATATTTGCGAAATAGAAACGATAGAAATGGAATTTTTTCGAAAAAATTGCAAAAAGCGACCCTACCTCCCCTTAACTTTTATAAATCTTAACCTAGTGAGCTGAAATTCGGTTGGGATCTTTAAATTTAAGTGCAGATTACAGGAAAATTATAGTGAACCCGATTGGCCTACATATTTGCGAAATAGAAGGGAAAACATTGAATTTTTTCGAAAAAATTGCAAAAAATGATCCTGCCCACCCTTAACTTTTACAAATCTCAACCTAGTGAGCTGAAATTCGGTAGAGATGTTTAGTTTTAAGTGCAGAATACAGAAAAATTATAGCGAACCCGATTGGTTTACATATTTGTGAAATAGAAGGGAAAGAAACGGAATTTTTTCGAAAACATTGCAAAAAATGACCCTGCCCCCCTTAATTTTTACAAATCTCAACCTACTGAGCTAAAATTCGGTTCGGATCTTTCGTTTTAGGTGCAGATTACAGGGAAATTATGGAAAACCGGATTGGCCTACATATTTGCGAATTAGAAACGATAGAAATGGAATTTTTTCGAAAAAATTGCAAAAAGCGACCCTACCTCCCCTTAACTTTTATAAATCTTAACCTAGTGAGCTGAAATTTGGTTGGGATCTTTAAATTTAAGTGCAGATTACAGGAAAATTATAGTGAACCCGATTGGCCTACATATTTGCGAAATAGAAGGGAAAACATTGAATTTTTTCGAAAAAATTGCAAAAAATGATCCTGCCCCCCTTAACTTTTACAAATCTCAACCTAGTGAGCTGAAATTCGGTAGAGATGTTTAGTTTTAAGTGCAGAATACAGAAAAATTATAGCGAACCCGATTGGTTTACATATTTGTGAAATAGAAGGGAAAGAAACGGAATTTTTTCGAAAACATTGCAAAAAATGACCCTGCCCCCCTTAATTTTTACAAATCTCAACCTACTGAGCTAAAATTCGGTTGGGATCTTTCGTTTTAGGTGCAGATTACAGGAAAATTATAGCGAACTCAATTAGCCTACATATTTGAGAAATAGAAGGGGAAAAATTGAATTTTTTTGAAAAAATTGCAAAGAATTACTCTGCCCCCATTAACTTTTACAAATCTCAACCTAGTGAGCTGAAATTCGATAGGGATGTTTAGTTTTAAGTGCAGATTAAAGAAAAATTATAGCAAACCAGATTGGCTTACATATTTGCAAAATTGAAGGGAAAAAATTGAATTTTTTCAAAAAAATTGCAAAAAATGACCCTGCCCTTAAAAATAATTTTTTTTTAAATTCCAAAAAATTACTCTGCCCCTGTCGGATTGGGCTATCGTAAATCTACCCAAGTTATGGTAGATTTAAGGTAGGTTTAGGATAGACTAATAAAATTGTTATTATTTGATGTAATAATGCCAAAAAAAGTATTAGAAATGATAAAGGAATATCTAAGGATGAAATTGATATATTTTGTAGGATAAATTAAAGTCAAATTAATGAGAAATTAATGTTTAAACTAGGAAATGTCAGTTTTAGTGTAGGATGTATGTGTGGGTAAGGTCGATATTGGAATAAACTGTTGATATGTCGCCGCGCATTTTGCGCGACAGATGGCGGAGGTGACATTTGTCTATGGCTTTATATTACATGCTCCTTCATAAAGAAAGCTATTTTTTTATTTGTTGGTTAAGTTACAGAAAATGCAAAAACTATTTATATTAAAAAAAGCATATATAGTTCCAAACCCCGAAAATAAAAAATGAATATTATAGACCAATAAAAGAATAAACAAACTCATCCTACTTTTAAAATCAATTTTTCTATTTGTTGGTATAGATTTAAACAAAATGGAAAAAAATTTATATTAAAAAAAACATATATAGTTCCAACCCCCCAAAAGAAAAAATGGATATTTTAGACCAATAAAAAAATAAACAAACTCCTCCTTCAATAAGAAAGCTATTTTTATATTTGTTGGTAGATTTAAACAAAATGGAGAAAAAAAGTTAAATTTGAAAAATAAAACATATGGGTCAAAATTTCCCAAACGGATCACCTAAACTAAAAAATTTTCTTTTTGAACCAAAATATATTTTTTTTACTCTCAATATGATTAAGAAGAATCCCTGAAAATATGAAGTCAAAAAATTTTTTTTTGTAAAAGTTATTAACAATTGAAATTTTTAGTAGTGCTAAATTAAAAAATTTTTTTTCTCGAGTTCCAGTTGACGGATTTAAAAAACAAAATATGAATTTTTTTCGTCTTAAATAGCACTATTTAAATATACTTTTTGTTTATAAATTTTTTTATTTTTTATAAATTTTCATTTTATTTGTTTATAAAATTCCTCATAAGGAAGCTTTGCATTCGTGACGATTTTCAATTTTTCAAAACATGGTTATATGGACCCATTTTCATCTAGGATATATGTATATTAAATTCTGAGCAAATGTCCAGATGTATGTGTGTGTGTATGTCACAAAAAATTGTGTACAAATTATCTCTAACAAATTTTAATGGATTGCCCTGAAATTTTGCAAGTTTATTGCAGTCATTAATACCTAAAATCTGACAGAAGGATTTTCAAATTTATCCACAAAATTTTTTTTATACAATTTTTTCGAAATGAAAAAAAAATTTTTTTGTATTTTTTTAAATAACTTTTTTATTTTTTAATATTTTCATAAATTATTCTCAAAATTACATTCCTTACAAGAAAACGAATCGATTGATATATACAAAGTGCACATTTCATCAAAATTTATAAAATTAATCAATATTTTTCTTTTTCACAAAAAATTCAAATTTTGCGTTTTTTGAAATATTACCTTAACATATTAAATTTAAATTAAGCAATTGGTATATGATATTTTGAGGAAGCGAAATGGTCATGAAATGAACAACTTGTTTTAATAAATTATTAATAATTAATAATTTATTTACTTTTTATCCTCAAATAGTTTATTATAATAGTTATAATTTACATAATAAATTTACAATAATTCTTATTATAATCTTTGGACTTAAAAGTTCATTAATTATTAAATAGTTTAATTAATTAATAATATGTTTCTTTATTTATTATTTTTGTGCCGACGTAGAAGTAGAAATAATATTCATCACATATATTTTTATATACTACTTTTTTTTGTTTTTGTGACTGCGATGGAAATTGATGTTTTTTTAATGGAAAACAAATAAATATTGAGAGTATGTCTGTTTTCACTTTCGTGTGCAATTTCTTTTAAAATTTTAGTCGTTAAGAAGTTTAAAAAAAATTTAAAGCGAACGGTGAAATTCAATTCATTTGAAATTTTTTAAACTTATTTAATGGTAATTTTATAAAAAATGGTGCGTCCTAATAGGTGCTGCAATCCTTGTAGGAAAAAAAACATTCTTGTGTATATAAAAGTCTTAAACTAATAACTGAAAATTGGAGTTCGGCGTTTTCCAATTTAATCGGGAAATATACATATTTAATCGGCGTTTTCCAATTTTCAGTTATTAGTTTAAGACTTTTATATACACAAGAATGTTTTTTTCCCACAAGGATTGCAGCACCTATTAGGACGCACCATTTTTTATAAAATTACCATTAAAAAAGTTTAAAAAATTTCAAATGAATTAAATTTCACCGTTCACTTTAAATTTTTTTTAAACTTCTTAAAGACTAAAATTGTATAAGAAATTGCACACGAAAGTGAAAACTGACATACTCTCAATATTTATTTGTTTTCCATTAAAAAAAACATCAATTTCCATCGCAATCACAAAAACAAAAAAAAGTAGTATATAAAAATATGTAATAAATATTATTTCTACTTCTACGTCGGCACAAAAATAATAAATAAACAAACATATTATTAATTAATTAAATTATTTAATAATTAATTAACTTTGAGGTCCAAAGATTATAATTAGAATTATTGTGAATTTATTATGTAAATTATAACTATTATAATAAACTATTTGAGGATGAAAAGTAAATAAATTATTAATTATTAATAATTTATTAAAAAATGAAAAATTTACTTTGTTTATATTTTGTTACTGTTAACTAGATATTACCATTAAAATTTGTGCAAACTTGTAGCGAGAACCGGTGCTCACAGATGTAAACGGTCATGCTTGCACCGCGCAACGCAAGTTCAACGTCATGAAAATCCTTACACCGCTGCAGTTTTTAATGAATAACTTTTTTTCTAATTGAGGCTCATTTTTTTTCTAAACGGTTTTGGAATCGGAGAGATTTCAGGAATATAATACAATTTAAATTTTTTTGTTAGGACGTGAAGAACACATTTGTTTATTAACATTTTATAAACAAATAAAATAAAATGAATGAACTCGAGAAAAAAAATTTTTTAATTTAGCACTACTAAAAATTTCAATTGTTAATAACTTTTACAAAAAAAAATTTTTTGACTTCATATTTTCAGGGATTCTTCTTAATCATATTGAGAGTAAAAAAATATATTTTGGTTCAAAAAGAAAATTTTTTAGTTTAGGTGATCCGTTTGGGAAATTCTGACCCATATAATTCCAACCCCTAAAAGACAAATGGATATTTAGACCAATAAAAATAAAGTTAAAACTCCTCCTTCATTAAGAAAGCATTTTTTTATTTGTTGGTCAAGTTACACAACATGGAAAAAATATTTATTTAAAAAAAAAACATATATAGTTCCAACCCACAAAAGAAATAATGGATATTTTAGACCAATAAAAGAATAAACAAACTTCTCCTACTTTAAAAATAAATTTTTCTATTTGTTGGTAGATTTAAACAAAATGGAGAAAAAAGTTATATTTGAAAAATAGTTAGTTTTTATTTACTCTCCCTGCGCACAGCAGGGTTCGAGAATCCTTTTACAAAATAAAATTACAAAAATCTTACACGTATTTACATTATCGCCTTAACCTAATTACAATTTTTCGCACTTAATCTACTTAAAACTACTCTTATCTGCCAGTGCCCGGGCCTCCGTTTCCGGTTTCTTTCACCGAGATCAGCTTCGTCAATATATTTTTTACCAATTCTTTATTCTCCATGACCCTCCCCTTCGTCCTCTTTAAGCTCAATTACACCTTTCCTCATTTTTTCCAATTCTTTCATCCATATCTCCCCCTGTCCATTCTCATTTAAAATCCACCTCACTCTTTCATCCACTCCATCTCCCATACTCCCCTCAGACACTCTTGTACACCTATCCAACACATGCTCCCAATCTTCCAGCTCATACCCACATACTCTACACAGCCTTTCATCCACTCTCATCCAATACCTACATTCATTCATCCTCTCCCCCATCCTGAAACACACCATCCTACTCCATCTGCTCTCTTCTTTCATCCATTTGAGATATTTCGGCTCTCCCACTCTTTTCACCATCTTATACCATCTATTATACCTAGAGTTCACAATTCTCTCCCTTCTTTCCTCCTTATCTCTCTCCTTCCATCCCTCTTCCAAAATTACCCCACCCCTTCTTTCTTTCCTTCCCTTCTTTAACCCCACTACCTTTGCTTTTTCCCATTTTGACCACTCCCTAACGCCCCTCTCCTCCCTATCTTTTATCGCTTTCCAGCACACCTGTGTCCACATATTTCCCTTCCCCTGATTCATTCTTTCTTCAAAGTTCCATGCTCTCTTTCTTTGACGCACCACCATTTTCTCTCTTCCAATCTCTTCTCTCAACATATACCCTGGAAACCACATACTCACCCCCATCGTCCATCTTACGTACTTCTCATGCATGCTCTCAACTTTACTCCATTCACACCATCCCCACACTTCCACTCCATAACACAACACGGACCATACTAACGCATCAAACAACCATAACCTCTTCTTCCAATCATTCATAAACCTCCTCTTTCCTATTCCCCACACTTGCCCCATCATTCTTCCCGCTTTTTCCACTCTTCTACTAACATTCAACTTGTGACTACCATTATACGTAAACCAATACCCCAGATAACAAAACTCATTCACTTCTTCAATCACTCTCCCATTCATTCTCCATACTTCCTCATCTCCACTCCTTTTCTTTCGAAATCTCATCATCTTTGTCTTTTCCACATTCACCCATAAATCTTTACTTCTTGCATACACTTCAAACTCTCTAACTAACAATCTCATTCCACTTTCACTCTCTGCAAACAAAACCACATCATCCGCATATGCTAGTGAATACAGTCTTCCTTTTCCCAGTACCACCCCTCCCTTCCCTCTCTTCTCCAGTTTCTCTTCCAAATCCGCCATTAATAAACTGAATAGAAGCGGACTTAGCGGGCCACCCTGCATAAGTCCCCTTCCCATCCAAAATGTCTCTCCTAATTTCTCTCCCACCCTAACCCTAGCCCTTACATCTATATATAACTCCTTTATCCTTTCTACCAGGCTGTCCTCTATTCCTCTTTCTTTTAATGTCTTCCATAAGACATCTCTTCGGACTGACGGGAAGGCCGCCTTAAAATCTACAAATAAAGCCAATAATTTACCCCCCTCCTTTCCCAAATTTCTGCTTACTAAATAATTTAGAGTGTAAATGTGGTCTAACGTTCCCATACCCTTTCTAAAATCCGCTTGATTCTGTGGTATCCCCCCTTCTCTTTCTACGTTCTCTTCTAACCTTTTCCTTAAGATCTCCGCATACACCTTGTATCCAATTGGCATGAGTGTTATCCCTCTGTACTCTTCCACTTTTTTCCCTTGTCCTTTCTTTAATAAACGTACTATTACCCCCACTCTCCACTCTTCTGGCCATCCTTCCCCTCTCCAAATCCTATACACTAAATCCCACATTTCCTTCCTTATGACCTCTCCCCCGTATTTCATACTCTCCCCTTCCAGACCATCGTATCCTGCAGCATTATTTCTCTTCAATCTTTCGATTGCTTCAACCACCTCTTCTCTGCTTATCTCCTTCTCTACCTCTTCCTTCTTCATTTTCTTTCTTCCACCCCCTCTTACTCTGTTTTCCACCCCTCCACTTAACTCTCTGAAATATTCTGTCCATTGACCCATGCTGATTTCTTTACTCACCACACTACTTCTTTTTCTCCCTTCGTTTATTATTTCCCACTCTCTTCCTTCACTCACCGCCTTTTCCACTTTTTCCATAAATCTCTTTTTCTCTTCTTCCTTCTTTTTTCTGAGCAATTTGCCGTGTTTTTTGTGCCTAATATTATAATCCTTCTTCGTTATTCTACCCTTTCTCCAGTCCTTTATACACTTTCTCAATTCCTCTCCGCTATTCTCACACTCCTCATCACACCATCCTTTTTTCTCTCCGTTTGTTACCATCTCTTTTCCTACTTCCTTCCTAACTCTCTCTATATTCCTTCTTATTCTTGCTATTTGCTCATCAACACTTTCCTCACTTTCTTCCCCTTCCCATTTTTCTTCCAGCATTTTTTCATATTTATATTTAATTATTTATATTCATATTTATATTTAAAAAATAAGACATATTATTTCAACTCTCAAAAGAAACAATGGATGTTTTAGACCAATAAAAAAATAAACCATCTTTTTTCTCTATTTTGTTTAAATCTACCTACAAGTAGAAAAATTGATTTTAAAAGTAGGAGGAGTTAGTTTTTTATTTGTCTAAAATATCCATTTTCTCTTTCAGGTGGTTGGAACTATATATGTTTTTTTAAATATAATTTTTTTTCCATTTTGTTCGTGGCTTGACCATCAAATAAAAAAATATCTTTCTTTATGAAGGAGGAGTTTTAACTTGTTTTTTGTTGGTCTTAAACATCCATTATTTCTTTTGAGGGTTGAAATAATATGTCTTATTTTTCAAATATAAATTTTTTTCCATTTTGTGTAACTTGACCAACAAATAAAAAAATGCTTTCTTAATGAAGGAGGAGTTTCAGCTCCATTTTTATTGGTCTAAATCATCCATTATTTCTTTTGTGGGTTGGAATTATATGTTTTATTTTTCAAATATAAATTTTTTTCCATTTTGTTTAAATCTACCAACAAATAGAAAAATTTAATTCAAAAGTAGGAGGAGTTTGTTTATTCTTTTATTGGTCTATAATATTCCTTTTTTCTTTTCGGGGGTTGGAACTATATATGTTTTTTTAATATAAATATTTTTTCCTTTTTGTGTAACTTGACCATCAAATAAAAAAATGCTTTCTTAATGAAGGAGGAGTTTCACCTCTATTTATATTGGTCTAAATCATCCATTATTTCTATTGAGGGGTTGGAACTATATATGTTTTTTTTAAATATAAATTTTTTTCCATTTTGTTTAAATCTATACCAACAAATAGAAAAATTGATTTTAAAAGTAGGAGGAGTTTGTTTATTCTTTTATTGGTCTATAATATTCATTTTTTATTTTCGGGGTTTGGAACTATATATGCTTTTTTTAATATAAATATTTTTTCCATTTTGTGTAACTTAACCAACAAATAAAAAAATAGCTTTCTTTATGAAGGAGCATGTAATATAAAGCCATAGACAAATGTCACCTTCGCCATCTGTCGCGCAAAATGCGCGGCGACATATTAACAGTTTATTCTAATATCGACCTTACACACACATTCATCCTACACTAAAACTGACATTTCCTACTTTAAACACTAATTTCTCAATAATTTGACGTTAATTTATCCTACAAAATATATCAATTTCATCCTTAGATATTCCTTTATCATTTCTAATACTTTTTTTTGGCATTATTACATCAAATAATAACAATTTTATTAGTCTATCCTAAACCTACCTTAAATCTACCATAACTTGGATAGATTTACGATAGCCCAATCCGACAGGGTGACCCTCCTTAACTTTTACAAATCTCAACCTAGAGAGCTGAAATTCGGTATGGATGTTTAGTTTTAAGTGCAGATTACAGAAAAATTATAGCGAACCCGATTGGCTTACATATTTGCAAAACTGAAGGGAAAAAATTAAATTTTTTCGAAAATATTGCAAAAAATGACACTGCCCTCCCCTTAAGTTTAGCAAATGTCAACCTAGTGAGCTGAAATTCAGTTAAGAACATTAGTTTTAAGTGCAGATTACAAGAAAATTATAGCGAACCCAATTGGCCTACATATTTGCAAAATAGAAGGGGAAAAATTGTATTTTTTCGAAAAATTGCAAAAAATGACACTGCCCTCCCCTTAAGTTTAGCAAATGTCAACCTAGTGAGCTGAAATTCGGTTAAGATCTTTAGTTTTAGTGCAGATTACATGAAAATTATAGCGAACCCAATTGGCCTACATATTTGCGAAATAGAAGGGAAAAAAATTAAATTTTTTCGAAAAAATTGCAAAACATGACCCTGCAGTTAAAAATTGAATTTTTTCGACAAAATTGCAAGAAATGACCCTGCCCCCCCTTAATTTTAACAAACCTCAACCTACTAAGCTAAAATTAGGTTGGGATCTTTAGTTTTCAGTGCAGATTACAGGAAAAATATAGAAAACCGGATTGGCTTACATATTTGCAAAATTGAAGGGAAAAAATTGAATTTTTTCGAAAAAACTGCAAAAAATGACCCTGCCCCCCCTTAACTTTTACAAATCTCAACCTAGTGAGCTGAAATTTGGTAGGGATGTTTAGTTTTAAGTGCAGATTACAGAAAAATTATAGCAAACCTGATTGGCTTACATATTTGAAAATTTGAAGGGAAAAAATTGAATTTTTTCAAAAAAATTGCAAAAAATGACCCTGCCCTTAAGAATTGAATTTTTTTTTAAATTGCAAAAAATTACTCTGCCCCTCCTTAACTTTTACAAATCTCAACCTGGAGAGATAAAATTCGGTAGGAATGTTTAGTTTTAAGTGCAGATTACAAAAAATTATAGCGAACCTGATTGGCCTACATATTTGCGAAATAGAAGGGATAGAAATAGAATTTTTTCGAAAAAATTGCAAAAAGCGACCCAGCCTCCCCTCAACTTTTATAAATCTCAACCTAGTGAGCTGAAATTTGGATTAGATCTTTACATTTAAGTGCAGATTACAGGAAAATTATAGTGAACCCGATTGGCCTACATATTTGCGAAATAGAAGGGAAAACATTGAATTTTTTCGAAAAAATTGCAAAAAATGATCCTGCCCCCCCTTTACTTTTACAAATCTCAACCTAGTGAGCTGAAATTCGGTAGGGATCTTACGTTTTAAGTGCAGATTACAGAAAAATTATATAAAACCGGATTTGCCTACATATTTGTGAAATAGAAGGGAAAAAATGGAATTTTTTCGAAAAAATTGCAAAAAAAGAACCTGCCCCCTCTTGACTTTTACAAATCTTAACCTAGTGAGCTGAAATTTGGTAGAGATCTTTAGTTTTAAGTGCAGATTACAGGAAAAATATAGCGAATCCGATTGGCCTACATATTTGCGAAATAGAAGGGAAAGAAGTTAAATTTTTTCGAAAAAATTGCAAAAAATGATCCTGCTCCCCCTTAACTTTTACAAATCTTAACCTAGTAAGCTGAAATTCCTTAGGGATCTTACGTTTTAAGTGCAGAATACAGGTATATTATAGAAAACCGGATTGGCCTACATATTTGCGAAATAGAAACGATAGAAATGGAATTTTTTCGAAAAAATTGCAAAAAGCGACCCTACCTCCCCTTAACTTTTATAAATCTTAACCTAGTGAGCTGAAATTCGGTAGGGATCTTACGTTTTAAGTGCAGATTACAGAAAAATTATATAAATCCGAATTTGCCTACATATTTGTGAAATAGAAGGGAAAAAATGGAATTTTTTCAAAAAAATAGCAAAAAAAGAACCTGCTCCCTCTTGACTTTTACAAATCTTAACCTAGTGAGCTGAAATTCGGTAGAGATCTTTAGTTTTAAGTGCAGATTACAGGAAAAATATAGCGAATCCGATTGGCCTACATATTTGCGAAATAGAAGGGAAAGAAGTTAAATTTTTTCGAATAAATTGCAAAAAATGATCCTGCTCCCCCTTAACTTTTACAAATCTTGACCTAGTGAGCTGAAATTCGTTAGGGATCTTACGTTTTAAGTGCAGAATACAGGTAAATGATAGAAAACCGGATTGGCCTACATATTTGCGAAATAGAAACGATAGAAATGGAATTTTTTCGAAAAAATTGCAAAAAGCGACCCTACCTCCCCTTAACTTTTATAAATCTTAACCTAGTGAGCTGAAATTCGGTAGGGATCTTACGTTTTAAGTGCAGATTACAGAAAAATTATATAAATCCGAATTTGCCTACATATTTGTGAAATAGAAGGGAAAAAATGGAATTTTTTCAAAAAAATAGCAAAAAAAGAACCTGCTCCCTCTTGACTTTTACAAATCTTAACCTAGTGAGCTGAAATTCGGTAGAGATCTTTAGTTTTAAGTGCAGATTACAGGAAAAATATAGCGAATCCGATTGGCCTACATATTTGCGAAATAGAAGGGAAAGAAGTTAAATTTTTTCGAATAAATTGCAAAAAATGATCCTGCTCCCCCTTAACTTTTACAAATCTTGACCTAGTGAGCTGAAATTCGTTAGGGATCTTACGTTTTAAGTGCAGAATACAGGTACGATGCCAATAATTGGCAACCACTATTGGCACTTTATTGGCTGCTATTAAAAAACCAATAATAAAAAAATTTTTTTTACTAAATTTTATTAAATAATAAATTTATTTATTTAATAATTATTTCATTTATTATTATTATTATTTATTATTAAAAATATTAATTTTTTTAATTAATTATTTTAAATAAATGGTTATTATTTTCTACCACATCGAAATCTGAATAACCCTTTCGTTCAGAGTCTAAAAATTGTTTACCTCACATCCATCAGTGCAAAAATAGGAGAGGACGGGCAGAATAAAATTCCACAAATATTTGTGAGAATGCTACCTCCTTATATACTATTCGAGTTTCATGTTAGTTGCGAGAGAGTTTGAAACAACACCTCCTACGGAGCGTTGAGCGAACTACATACTTACCTTATAATAATTTCTGCAGCGCGGAGAAGTACATAGTTCGCTTAACACTCCGTAGGAGGTGTTGTTTCAAACTCTTTCGCAACTAACATGAAACTCGAATAGCATATAAGGAGGCAGCATTCTCACAAATATTTGTGGAATTTTATTCTGCCCGTCCTCTCCTATTTTTGCACTGATGGATGTGAGGTAAATAATTTTTAGACTCTGAACGAAAGGGTTATTCACATTTCGATGTGGTAGAAAATAATAACCATTTCTATAAAATAATTAATTAAAAAAATTAATATTTTTAATAATAAATAATAATAATAATAATAAATGAAATAATTATTAAATAAATAAATTTATTATTTAATAAAATTTAGTAAAAAAAATTTTTTTATTATTGGTTTTTTAATGGCAGCCAATAATGTGCCAATAGTGGTTGCCAATTATTGGCATCGGCGTGGACATCCCACGATTTTCCCATTAGTGATCCACTATTGGGTGCAAATAATAAGCCTAGAGAAAACCAATGGCTCCCAATATTGGACCATTAATGCACCAATGGTAGACTAATGGCCATTTCCCATTGGGTAAATTTATCTGAAACATCTACTGTTTACATTTACCCCTTGTTTACATTTACCCCAAATGAACCTATATTTGTTTTAAAAAATATTTGTTATTTACCATTTATATTTGTTTATAAATTAAGATTGAATTATTTTAAATATTGACATTTTACAAAAGAAGTATCTTAATTTAAGATGTTTTGGTAGTAATTTCTAATATGTTTTTGTAGACACTTTTTAGTTACTTGAAGTATCTTAATTTAAGATGTATAAAGTATCTTCGTACACATTTTCTATGTATTTTTGGGGTAAAAAGTTTTAAGGTTAACTATGGGCTCTTATGTTAAACACTTTATGTATCTTAGTTTTTAGTAACTTACACTTATGGCGCATCTTATGATTCTCAAGTAACTTATAGCTAAACATTTTATTGCAACAGAAACATCTTAATTTAAGATACTTTAAAGAACTTACAAAAGTATCTTACTTTTCTAAGATGGAAGGAATATCTTCAACACTGCTTAAAACTTAAATATCAGTAAGATGCTTTAGAAAACATCTTAATTTAAGATGTAAGACACCATTTTTCCATCTTACATCTTATTTTAAGATATCAAAAAAGATACCTATTGAGTTATGAATTTTCAAAATTTTGGACTTGCAATTATAGAGCTATACTTTCTAAGTCTAAAAATATTAAGTTTAGGAAAAAACTGTCAAAGAATGAAAGTTTCACTTTTATTTCGACTTTTAAGAAATGTAAAAAAACTTTTTTAATAAACACATTAATTGTTTTAACTGTAGGTTATATTATATTAGTATAAACTCATTCAGGACAGGTGCAGTACCGGAATCCAAAAATAAACGTTTATTTTAAAAGGAAAATACAGTATTAATTTGTTAACTTTGGTTAAAAAAAATTATTTAAACAATTGAATATTTCAAAGTTTGCATGTAAGGATATCTTGAGGAATTATTTCCCTTTAATTGAAAGCAAAGAACACTTAAATAGATAAAAAATTGTACACTGTAAAAAGTTAATTGTAAAAAACTCTCCTTGTGAGACTTGCACACGGTTTAAAAAAAAATTTAACTCACTAACCGTATCACTCTCATTCCAGGTCTTTGTGAAAAATCTTCTGTATATTATAAGGTATAAGTAAATTTAAAAAAGTAAAAAAAAATCTGGTCCAAAGTTATAAAAAATTAATTTGTTTATAAAATTTTTTTTCACATTTCTTCAAAGTCGAAATAAATCTAAAACTTTATTCTTTGACAACTTTTTCCTAAATTCAATATTTTCGGACTTATAAGCTATTGAATATAGGTCTACAATTACAAGTTCCCAGTTTTGAAAATTCTTATCTCAAAAAGTTGACCTCCAAAAAAAGAAAAAAAATTTATTTGTTTTTTTCAATACAGAATAGAAAAAAAATTTTTTCGTGCCCATTGTAAAAGGTCGACTGAAATCTCAAGTGGAACAGCCCATATAATATATTAAATTAATCATTTTAAATAAATAGTGAAAATTATTAATTACACAGGTCTACAAGGTTTTTTAAGATATCGGAGTGGTTTCCCATGTACTTTTGTGCGTTGAATACGATCCCGGCCTCAAAAATTGCGTATCACGTCAGGATTTTGAGAAAATTGTGGGTAAACACACAGAAAAAAACGTCTTTCTGACTGTTTTCAGTATTTTTTCTCATAAACCTAATTTTAGACTTCTATTTAGTCTCAAATTAAAACTTTATTTGTGAACTTTAAAATCCATAAGTGTTATAGTCTTAAATTAAAGCTTGAATCTTTACATGCTAGGCCATTTTGAGGTCCAAAATCGTGTAGACCGCATAATCATACATTGAAAACCACTCTGATAACCAAAAGAACCAAAACAAATTGTTTGAGGATTATTATCCGCACTTTTTTCAACATTCTCAATTTTTTATTTTGGCATTGTGTCTTATAGTGTGCGATTTAATCTTCAATTTAAAACTACATAGAAGTTTTTAGCACGCCAGGTTAAGAAGAAAAAAATACTCAAACCCCTCAAATTGAAAATTTCGCCATAGTAATCGACATAGTAACCGACACAATAAACTACATCGTAAACGACGTTGTTTAATATGTAGTAACCGACGTCAAAAAATGGGATAGTATACTACGGCGTTTACTACGTACGTTCCCGAGTCGAAATTTAAAGTTTGAATATATTCTATTCAGCACTACAAATGCAGTACTTGGTAGAACTTATTCAGATCTCAGCTAATGTTATATTAAGACCTGCTTAAGTATTATATAGTCTACAAATTTCTGTTTCAGTACAAGTATAGTACTAAAGTAGATCTTATTTAAGACCTGTTTAAAGTCTACTAGAGTCTGCTAATTCAGTAATTTGCGCCTGCGCTTTGAGTCATTGTACTTAAAGATACAATTTAAATGTATTTGTAAAAATAATATTTTTATTAAGAAAAATTTAAATAAAGCATTATTTATATTTGGAATCATAAATACATTTAAACAATTCAAACATTGTCTAAGAACAATAATTGATTATTTATAATTCTATATAAAGAAATATCTATTGACTTTTCTTAATAAATTACTATTTTAATTTACAATACAATAAACTGTACCTAGTAAGTACACCAAGTTATAGGTATACACTGAAGTAAATAAAAATAATTTATAGTTTAAATTAATACAAAATTATGTATTCCTTAAAATGCCCTAGTACATAGAAAGTAGTACAAAACCAAATTAGATTAGATTTAACAGAAGTAGGTACACAAATTTAAAGCACTATTCTTCGTGTACAAATGTGTACAAATGTATAAGAAATTTGTTGTAATCTTATAGGTGTATATATACTCACATGAAAATTAACTTTGGAGCTTAACTTAGTTTTCTTTCTTAACTCATAGGAATACTCCATAGCGGCAAGTAAAATTTTAAAAATTTGTATGTGGCTTCTTTTAGCTGCAAATTTTAAATATTATTGTACAATTAAATTTGTTTTTATTTAAAAATTAACGAACATTCGTTCGTTAAATGAATTAGTAAGCGTTATGTTTCATTGTTAGCGGAAATCTAATTGTCCATTTTTTAAAAGTACTAATTGATTTAGTAAACGTTGTTAATTAAAAGAATGGTCTTAATAAATAAGAATGTAGTTTTGGACTACCAATTACTTATTTTTTAGTGAAAACTTGACAAAAAGGTTACGAATATTTTAAGGGCACAGTACACAAAAAAAGAAATTTTTTAAATATATTTTTAAGTATATAAGGAAATAACTAAAGAAAACTTGGCACGTATATTATCACTACATATTTTACAAAAAAAACTTTTTTGGAATTGAATTTTGAATTTCAAAAAACTTTTAAAAATTTTAAATAAGTCTGTAAAATATTATAATGTTAAAGTATTTTTGCAAAGTTTCATGTAGAATTGCCTTTTCATTACTAAAGAAATTGAATTTAAGAAAGGACAACGCACAAAATACACAGGAAATGGCTTTCGGCCAAATTGTCCGAAACTTTGGGACAATATTCTTTGAGTTGTCCTGATCAAATAATCCTTATGAAAAAATCTCCCCCAAAGAATAGTTTTCGAGATATAATGAGTTAAAGTTGAAAAAGAAGAGGAACTTTCTATACAATGATTAGCATTTTCATGTCCGTCGTAGAAATTAAATAATCTACAAAACATGAGTCATAGCCATCAAACAAACAACCACAATATAATAACTCCTAAAAATAAAGTAATATAATGTATATTATATATAATATAATGTAATTATATAATAGATTGAAGATTGTGTTGAACATTATTATATTATATTATATTATATTATATTATATTATATTATTATTAATATTATTATTAATATTATATTATTATTAACAGAGAGAAACTGAGAGTACGCACGTAATGCAAAGCATGCTTTCCTTTGAAAGTCTGCCCCCTCGCGGCCAAAAGTCCTAAGCTTAGGTGGTTAGCTATATATATTGCTTGAATCGGTGAGATCGCACACATATGTCAAATGTAATGGCTAAGCCGAATCAAGTTCGGAATTGTTCGGAGATACTCGTGAGTCTATGCGTGAATGTCAGGAATGCGAGGAATAGAAATGTATTAATCTGGTAATCCCTGATCTTTTTTGATTCATAAAATTGCAAAATTTATTGAAAATAAAAAATAAAATTAATACAATAGAAAAATAAATTAATTTAACTAAATATTCATAATATTAATTAAATAATTTTTTCTGTTACATTTATTTTATTAAATTTTTAAATTATATTTATTACAATTGTATAGAATTAGTATTAAAAAAATAATATGTAGATGTTTTAAAAAAAAATTATTTTCTGGAAAAATAAAAAAAATAATTTTTTAAGAGGTAAGTTACTTTCTGATTTTATATTTCTTTTCAGGAAAATTGGAATTATTAATACGATATTTGTTTGTAAATTTTAATTCCCCGTGTTTTTAACATATGTCGATAAAATAGTTACATCTGTCTGTTTTGATTTTGCTCGGTTTTGTTTTGAAAAAGTATACATATATGTATACATATACATATCTCGTCTGTTGCGATTTTTACCTCAACGCGAATGCACACGTTTGCTTATGCAAAAAAGTGATTCTGGTGATTAATCTAAAATTACGCAAAGTTCTAATTGCACAAGTGAATCAACAATTTGAAATTGTGATCATTTAAATTGTGATTTTAAAAATACGTGCCGTGTGATCGTAAATTTGAGAAAAGACTCAGTTTCATTTACGATTTACTGGACACATTGCTTTTTGATTGAGTGGTTCCTGTCTTTCAGCGACCCAGTGTTTTTTCTTATTGTTTGTAAGCTGAAAGTTCGAGAAACACTACTGGAAGAAAATTGCTGCCTTTAAGTTGTGAATTTGAGATAGGACTCACATTAATTTGCACTTTCAAAGGCACAATATTTCTCGAAAACGTGTTGTGCAACCACGTGTTGCCGGCATATTTTCCCGTGGAACGTTGGGAGGCGGGGAGTTTGTTTTGTTCTTTTCAGATAATTATCTTCTTGAATCGGCTACAATGGAAGTAAATAAAAAATATCCATCAACTTATGACTTTTGTCAATATAAAAATTGCCGAAATTGTCGGTATGGTAAAAATGGTTGTCATCTTTATTATTTTCCACAGCGAGGAACACAACAACATGATCAGTGGTTGCAAAAATGTGGTAAAGATTTCTTGTTTTAATAAAAATAATAAAATAAAAATATTTATGATCTACATAACATGATAAAATAATATTTTTAGTTTTAAGTATAGTATAAGAATTCGAGAAAAATAATAAGGTTATGTTTGTTCGCAATATTTTGTTCTAGTATCACACACAAAAGAACGGTTTAACCAGATCACTCTTATAAAACAATGCTTGTCTGAATTAGAATTCATTATTAAATTATTTATCTTTCTTTAGAACATTAAAATAAAGATTTTATTAAATTGTTATTATAGTAATGAATTATAGAGTAGAACGGGGTGAAAAGGCCACTTTTTTATATTTGATGCTATAAAATCTGAATTTGAAAGTTTTTTCTCAAATTTCCTATTGGTATTGAAAGTTTAGTTACTAAGCTTAAAAATTATTGTCGGAAATATTTTTTATCCCATGCAAGGACTAAGTTATAAGAGTTTTACGAAAGCAATACAAGTTGTTTTTTTGTACCACCTGGTGGGAGGAAAAGCCATCTTGCGATTTTAGCAAAATATGTTGTTTTTGATATTTTTTCTTTATTTATATAGCAAATAATCTTATTTTAAAAGTATCTTAATAAATTTTAAAGAGTTTTTACACTGAAAAAAAGTTTATTGAATCAAGTAAATGTATTTTCTTGACCAAATTTACTTGAAACAAACCCATATTTTCTTATTGGAAGAAATTTATTTTCTTGTGTCAAGTAATTTTGAGCATTCCCGTGTGGAAATTTGTCACGTATCTGTAGCGTAACGGTATAGTTTTACTATTTACTATATAGTTCCAGTATTGTGAAATGTTATAGAAACTGTCTAGAAATGTAACGCTACGAACATCAAGTTTCTAGATAGTTTTACTATATCAGAACAATCCTGTGAATCTGTATTAAAACTATATTGTGGATCTAGAACAATTTATGTACATCTAAGGCAAATGCCGGAATTTCCAAGCCTTGGTTGTTCATTTACAACAAATATTGAACCAATATTAATAACCAATATTAATTATTTACCAGCGTTTTAAAATTAAATTTATGAATGGTTATTTCTTGGTTACCAATATTGAACCAATGTCTGAAATTAATATTTTATTAATACAACACATAGCAAAAATTGTTCAAAAAAAAATAAATGAAAAAATAAAGTACTAGTCTAATACAGGAAAAAGAATTAATTTAATTGAAACACTCTATTAAAACCTGAGTGTGATAAAAATCAGACAAAAATAATATTTGCCTTTAAGTTTAAGAATGAAATTGTCTCTTCTTATATATAACTGGTAAAACAACTTGTTAACGAGAAAAGAAACTGGCGCGCCCTGGTGACAACTTATCCTAAGTATTTTTAAACATAAGCAGCGAGGGACTGCTTTCGAAGGCGAAACAATTTCCCATTTGGTAGAAATACTAGACGAAAAGTGTATATTGTTTTTATGCAAAACAATTACTGATTTTGATTATTTAAATATTTTATTTTATATGATAAATATAAGTTTTTCATATTATTTATTATCTAGTTTTGCTAGACAGAATTTATATAGTTGAACAACGTAAAGTAGTTAATGTAGTGAAACTATACAGATCCTAGAACGTTTAACAATATAAATCACTTAATGAAGTGAAACTGTACAGTAGCTAGACCGTTTCGATATAGATTTACGTGAATAGTTTCACGAGTTATTTACGATATAGTTTTTATCTTGCACATAGTTCAACAAGAAATTTTTCTACACGGGTTGGGCAAATCATTTTTTTATTTTCTTTAAATAACTATTAATTTCATCAAACTCAAATTAAAAATTAACTTTTTGGTCGAATTACACATTTTCTTGGTTCAATACTTTTTTTCAGTGTAGCAAGCAAAATTGAATATTATGCTAAGTTTGCCTGTTTCCGATGTATATTGTCAATTTTCCGTATTTTTTCTGAAAGTCCTCTTTAAGTTTTACCACAGATACCATATTTAGTTGCAACCCATGTTTTAGTTCTTTATATTTTTAGTCCACTTTAATGCGAAATTGAAAAAGCGGAAATTTATCATAAAAATTTCTATCATTCTTAAAAATAATATATTTTTCCGAAATCCAATTAGGGTCATTTGAGGTAAATGTAAACGGAATATCTATGATTCACTAAAAACAATAATTTTTTTTTGTTAAAACGTAAAATGGATGGATTTTTTTTGCATGAACTTGTTACTTTACATCCCTAAAAAAATTTTATGAGGTACAAAAAAATATTGATGCACCTGAATCGCCTAAAACTTACTGTTTACATTTACCCCAAGATTTTGAAATTTTCCTAAAATTCTGGGTAAATGTAAACACCACTGTAGTTAAGCGAGGTTTAAGAAACAAGTTATTTCAAGTATATTACTGTTTTAATGATAGAACGTCCAAGCGCCCGTCCTGCCGGAAGGATGTTCCAAAAATAAGGCTTTTAACAAAAGGGAATTCAATTTTTCTTTTCCGGAACTCCTTGGGATTAAAGTAGACGAAAAGCCGAAAAAATCTATATATTTGGCTTTTTAAAATAATAATATTAAACCATTTTTCAAAGCCCTCAAACTTGCTATTTCTAAAAAGTAAAAAAAAACATTTTTTCGTAAATTTAATGTAAAATCCACAAAAATCAATATATTTTGGCCGGTCTAGTCTCTTTTTCTTCAGAATCGTTCAAAGAATGAAACCTATTTGTTTAATTTTAAAAAAATTCATTTTTAATGTTAATCAGCAAAATTGCGGCCAATTGAATAAAAACTCTCTTCAAATTTTCTTTATAAAATTAATATGGAAGCAGATAAATACAAAAACAAATATATCGTTGGAAAGGTAATGAAACAAGGTTTCCAATGATGTAAATATCAAGTTTCTAAATTTATATACCTAGGCATCTACGAAGAATTTTTTTCCAGTTTTTCCATCCCTTAAGGGGGGAGCCTACTTTAGAAGGCTTAAAAATAGTGCTTTTTTAAGAATTTTTTTAGGAAGGAGAAAAATAACTTAGAACTCTGGGCTTTTTGAGATGTTTTTGTACATATTTAAAGCATTTGTGAAAAGATTTTTGACATGAAATATTAAAAAATAGATAAGTTAAAATTAATTGTTGATAGTGGTGCACATCTGGACTTAAAAACGGTGGGCACGATAGAGACCTTTTTTTCTGTCAATCCTGCCCACGAGTTAGTAAATTTCGTAAAAAGTGAAATTCGAGAAAACGCGCTTTAACTTTCGCGCTACCGACGGGCCACCCGGCGGGTGGCCAAGCAATTATTAATGTTATAAATCTGCTCGAATTTTGCATAAAAAATCGCGATTTTAAGTCACTGAACAAAATTTTATCTACTGTCGAATAATAAAAAAATAATTTTTTTTTACATTTCCTCTAGTTTATTTATAACAATTCAACAATTGGTTGTAACCTTCAATGTTTTTAAACTTAACTTTTTACACTCGACAAAAATCAACGAAAAACATAAAAAATAATTTAGATTGGCCTCTAAAACTTTAGGTACAAATTCTTGGATGTATTTTCTAAAGATTTAAGCAAAAAAAAAGTCGATTTTTTTTACCATGTAAAGTAGGCTCCCCCCTTAAAACAGTAATATGCTTGAAATAACTTGTTTCTTAAACCTCCCTTAACTGCAGTGGTGTTTATCTTTGAAAATTGAAAGGTTTCCATACTTTTAATTAACAATTCTGTTAAATTAATTTCTAAATTTCAATTCAGTTTTTCGAAAAATTATTTAAAGTTTGTATTCTCTAATTTGCATCTATAGGGGCCATTCGTTAATTACGTAAGGGCGATTTTAGTCAATTTTGACCGCCCCTCCTCCATGTAAGGATACATAAGATTTCTTGAACCCCCATCCCCCTTCTTACGTAAGATTATACCACGAGCTTGCTATCAAGCGCTGAATAATAAAATATCGTTAGAAGTGGTTTAGGGGACACTTTTTTTAATTAACAAATGCCCCATATTGTTAATTTTTACAAGGAAGTCATCATTTTTTACACAAGATCATTTTAACAGGCAAACTTAAGAAAAAGAGGTTTCTGTTTTATAATTTCCAATTTTTTAACAATAATTGTTGAAACAAATTAATAAAAACATTTTATTTTTAAAAATGGTTGTCGCCAATCGATTCTGTTCAAAAAATTAAGAAATTTTAGTACTTATGGATTATTTTTTTGTCCAAATCGTATTTTTTTACAACATTATTTTAAACACATTATGCTGCATAAATGGTGTTTCATTCCAAGGATAAAGAAAAGTATGTGAAATTATATACCTGTTTTTTGTTTTTAATTTCCAATTGCTTTTGCTTGGAATGAAACAGGATATTTATTCAGCATAATTTGTTTAAAATAATTTTGTGAACAAAATACAACTTGGACAAAAAAAGACCCAAATTAAAATTCCTAAATTTTTTTACACATAATCGATTCGCGTCAACAGTTTTCAAAAATTGTTTAATGTTTATTAATTTGTTTAAACATTTGCAAATTAAAAACAAAAAACAGGTATTTCTTCTATCCAACATGTCTATGAATCCAATTGTTTGTTAATTTTAATTCTATACCATAAATAATTCAATTATTTAGTTTTTTATATTTTAATATAATATATATTAAAAAAGCTTAATTAATTATGTAAATTAATTTATTGAGTAAATGTGTATAAATTCGCTCACGGGTGAGTGACGACTTTAAGTATAAAATAAGGCCATGTAGAGATTTTCCAACCCCCCCCCCCCCCCAACCACCCCTAAAAACCCTTACGTAATTAATGTATAGCCCCATATTTAATTGAAGAATTTCTGTTTAAACAAAATGTCTGATAAAACTAAATTAAAAAAAAATGTATTCGAAAATTCGTAAAGAACGTTTTCAAAAATTATTAAAAATAGTTTGTATTGTTAGTTAATTTTTAATAATATTACTGCATCTTAATTTTTCAATTCAGGGAGAAAAGAGGAACTACTAACGCTAGGAGACTCCACTATACGCAAAGTAGCGTTATGTGGTGTTCATTTTAAACCTGGCGCATTTGAAAGTCAAACTAAAGGCAAAGAAAATTTTCGAAGACTTAAAAATGGTGCTTTGCCAGAACCTTTTGAGGAAAGACGGAATGAAATGATTCATCAAGAAGAAAATATAGCAAACTTGGAACAAGTTGAAGTCTCTTGTGCAAATATAGAGCAGCCTTCTTTTGAACAGAACCATCAAATGGAGTGGAGCAATGATGATTCTAATATTCGACACTACACAATACAGTCACTTGATTTCAACGAAAAAAATGATATTGAAATGGAATGGACAAAAATTGAACCACCGACGTTTAATCAAGAATTAGTGTCATACAGAAATGAAACCATGGAGAAGGAAAAAATCAAAATGTTACAGAGAAGTTTACCGTTTAAAGCAAGCTTTGAAATCTGTAAATCGAACATTAGATCAAACTAGACAACAACGAAATTCATACAGAAACCAGTTACAAAAAATTAAAAATGAAACTGTAAATACATTTTTAAATAGGCAAAATTGTACCAGTCAAGTTGCAAGAACAATGATACATTTGCAATTACATAGAAAGTCCAGGCCTTATTCTGATGCTGAAAAAGAATTAGCAAAGCATATGATGTATCATTCAACGTCTGGTTACAAACAACTTCGCAAGGCCGGATGCAATTTACCTCATGAGTCTACTGTCATTAGATGGATTAGTGAGGTAGACATTAAACCAGGCTTATGCGACAACATATTTAATAAAGTAAAAGAATCTATTCAAAATCTCCCAAACGATGAACGAATATGCGCACTAAAAATGGATGAAATTCATTTAAAAGCTTTTAAAGAATATTCCAGAGGTTTAGACTGCATTGAAGGAATAGTAGATCTTGGACCTTTAGGCAGATGTCACGAAAGAGCTAAATACGCCTTCGTTCTTTGTCTCGATAGCTTAAATGCTAATAACAGATGGCGTCAAGTTCTTGCGTATCTTCTGCCAGGCATAAGTGGAATGAATGGTGAACAACTCCAACTAATTGTTCAAATGTGCTTAAGAAAATTAAAAGAAGTAGGTGCTAAAGTGAAAATATTAACGTCTGATCAGTGCACAAACAATCAAAACGTCTATAAACTTTTAAATATTAAAGAAAATGATCCATGGTTCGAAGTTGATGGTGAATTATACTGTGGAATAGCAGATTTTCCTCATCTAGTAAAACGATTGTTTGCAATGCTAAAAGTCCATGGAAAAATTTACATAGGAACAAAAGTAATCGTCTGTTTCCAGGACTTTGTTGACGCACTAATCTTTGACAGAACGATGAGCTCATCCAGATTACTGTCTCATATCACTGACGCTCATCTTGATCCAAATGCATTCGAAAGCATGAACGTCAAACGTCCCATGCAAGTATTCAGTAAAAGATTTGCTTCAGCAATAAGATTAGCAGGTAAAGATCCAAATGGGATTAAAAGCTCAACATGGAAAGAATCTGCTGAATTTGCTGAAAAATTAGATGAGGTCGTCGACTATTGTAACGCTTATCACTTAAAACATGGAGAATATCGAAAAAGGCCATTGTCTCCTAAAAATCCAGAAGTAGAACAAACTTTGATCGAATTTGTGGAATGGTCTTCAAAGTGGAGCGTTAAACCTTACGAAGAATTGACAGTTGAAGAAATTCCTGAACCTGTTAAAAAACCACGCGGAAGACCGAAAAAAACCGAAACACCTAAAATGCAACGACCACCTTGCTTCCAGGGTTTACCAATGACCGTCAAAGGGCTTATCGAGGTGTATCGAAAAACAAAAATGGAATTTCGAGACTTTGAATTCGCATGTGGTTTGGCAAATCAGGATTCTGTTGAACACCTTTTTTCAAAAGTTCGACAACGTGGTGGATTTAATTTAAACCCATCTGCTAGAATGTTTCGATTAAATTTGCAGCACATTCTTGGTTGCGGAATAATACAAGCAAGTGATAAAGCGAATGTTCGATGTGAATCTGCACCATCGTTAGTTTCTCCAGTAACTATTGTTTCTAAGCAGTTAGCAGCTGCTCGAGTGGAGCTTGAGATAAACGAAAAAGATTTCGTGGACAATGAAGAAATCACAGCAGACGTTAATGATTTGAAAATCGACGAATTAGTAAACCTTTTGGAAGATTGTGAAGATGAAATGGAAGCTTCAAGAATTCCGAATGAAACTGATGGTTTAAACATTGATGAAGAAGATTCTAATGAAGGTGAGATGGATCGTGTTGATGAAATCCTTAATAACAATTTAGGAGTTTACGAAAATAACGCCATCAAATACACTACCGTCCGAAATTGTGCGAACGCTAACAGCTCGAGCTATTAAAAATCACACCCGCACAGAAACAGTTATAACTCGGTGAAAAATGAAGCTAGATGCTTTTTTTAAATTGCATTGGAAAGCCTATTAAATTTCCAATGAAATGCCACTATTTTAAGTTGTATTGCATAAATAGGAAGCGAGATATCATGTTATAAAGACAAAAAAATAATTCTATTTTTTTCGGAATTTCTTACTCTGACTTTGACTCCTGGCAAAGTTTAGAAAAGTTTATGAAAAAAACTGTTACTTTTACAAACAATTCCTTGTAACCAAAGCTCTAAATAGAGACCAAGAACAGCAAAAATTATTTACGGGTTTCCGAAATATTACAAAAAGAGTCGGAACGTGCAAAGCAGAATTTCCAATCATCGATTTCTCTAATTCGCCGTTGAGTCAATTACTTGTCTGCTTTGCGCGGTCCGACTCTTTTTGTAATATCTCGGAAACCCGTAAATATTTTTTGCTGTTCTTGGTCTCTATTTAAAGCTTTGGTTACAAGGAATTGTCTGTAAAAGTAACAGTTTTTTTCATAAACTTTTCTAAACTTTGCCAGGAGTCAAAGTCAGAGTAAGAAATTCCGAAAAAAATAGAATTATTTTTTTGTCTTTATAACATGATATCTCGCTTCCTATTTATGCAATACAACTTAAAATAGTGGCATTTCATTGGAAATTTAATAGGCTTTCCAATGCAATTTAAAAAAAGCATCTAGCTTCATTTTTCACCGAGTTATAACTGTTTCTGTGCGGGTGTGATTTTTAATAGCTCGAGCTGTTAGCGTTCGCACAATTTCGGACGGTAGTGTATTTGATGGCGTTATTGCTCGCCACGTTCTTAAAAAATATAAGTCGTGTGAAAATTGTAAACAATTTTTGATCAGAGAAGAAAATGAACTTCTAGACGATAGTGAATACTATCTTTATCTTCGTGAGTACGCTAGCAAAGACGGATCTAAAGATGGAGTAAAGAAGCTTACTAGAGCTAAAGCTGCTTTTAGCAAAATAATAGCAATACAACTTTTTGCGTTCACCAAAAATTATAAAAATTATTGGTGCTCTCTGCAGATTCTGAAAGATTTAACTAAAGAAGGTATTATATTCACGAAAACTCATTGCCCTGAATGGTTTGACGAAAGCAATGGAAATTGCGTACAACATCGAATAGAAGCTTTAATGTACTTATACCAAATTAAACTTTACGCTCAATCTCGAGAAAATAATCAAAAATCAAAAGGGCAAACAAACAAACTTTTTAAAACACCCATTCGACAGTGCAGAAAATTAAGGAATTTAATGAATCAATAAGGTTAATATCAAACGTTTAAAAATTATTTGACAAATTTAAATAATATTTATAATATACTCAACGGTATTTTTACTATTTAAAGTTATGTTAATCAGTGGACACATTCCTCAAATACACTACTATTGAAAAACGTCACACTGAATAACATGACCTTAAATCTAAGTAGGATGATTCTTAATAAAATTTTTAAACAAATTTGTTTGCAGAAATATTTTTAGGAGTCAATTGAATCTGTGGCTTCACGATGATACTTAATTGGTGAATGATACAATTTTAAAACCATTTTAAACATAGTAAAAAGTTAATCTTATTTTAAGATCAGTCTTAAATTCATCACTGTGTGTTTCAATGCTAAATAATTTAAAATAGAATATGTAAATTGAACAATAGCTGTATTAAAAATTTTGTTTCTTAATTTAAGACTATCTGCTTTCTGTATAACATAAGATTTTCTTTTCACTGTGAACAATCAACTTCTTCTACAAAAGAATAATAAATATTAATAATTGTAATGTTTTACAGGCTGGGTGTTCAAGTTAACTTTTTTCGTTCGGTGCTTCATTCAATATAGTCTACATTATTCAGTATTGCAGAAACTTAAGAAATTTAATAAATAAGGTAAATATCATACATTTAAAGATCATTTAATGACTTTTAGAGGTGTTGAAAAAGGTCGAAGCTGGATTAAGTATTTTCAAGCTTTTTGTTTTTCAATCCTAGCTCGTGCACTCGAATATTTCGCGATCTTGAGTCAATTCTAGTTCTAGAAAAAATCTAAATGCTCTCGCTATTCGAACTATTTGCACACCTCTAATGACATCTCATAAGGAATATTAAAAATTAATATAAAAATTGCTATTTATAAAAATTTGAATCTAAAATAGTAGCTAATAATTTTTTTTTAATTGGACACTAATTTTGTCAGCAATAATACTTTCATCGTTTAGTTCACAACAAATAATTTATATAAACTTAATTGTCGAGTTCGAAAAGGTTACTCATGAATTTTTTTTGCAGAAATAACTTTCAGAAAATCAGCTGACAATTAAATGCAAGAATTCGCCAAATAACTTAATTGGTAAGAAATAAAATTTAAAAGCAATATTTATTAATGACAAAGCTCTTTCATAGAAAAAATAATCAATAATTTTTTTACAGGCAGGGAGGTGATGTTGACTGCCTTCGCGTGGTGCTTCCTGAACAAATGTTTTGGTTTAATACATTTGACTAAACAGTCAACAACTTAAAATTATTTGAAATTCGCAAATGTAGTTTAGTGTGCAATTAATTGAAAAAAGTAGAATTTGTTAAATTTTTGAAAAGAGGGATATATTTTACATAAGTATCTTAACCCTTTAACGCCCAACTTTTTTAGAAATATGCATGTTGCGTCATTATTTAGGAGAATAACATTTTGAATTTCGAATAACTAACATCAGATATATAGTCAACAATCTTGAAACCCCCAAGTAGTCATTTTCATTAGCTAAGCTTTATTTAATTTTCGATTTTCTAATTTTGTTGTAAATTCTGCCATAAACGTTCTTCTTTTATTATTGTTATAATTAAAAGATTGATAATTCAGGTCTCTGAAGTTTCCATCGTTGCCCAGCATCGAAAAATATTTTTTGGGCGAAACCAAAGAAATTACTTGATTTTTCCCAAGATTTAAATTTAAAAAAGTACTCTTAAACAGTTTTTTACTTACTAGGTGAATGAACGAAGTGTAATTAGTTAAAAATTTATCTATAAAAATAAGAAAAAATAGTTTTCGATGTTAAGCATCGATGCCATCTTCAAGAACCTGATAATTCTTTATTGCAATATAAATTTCTTTTCACAAAGAATTTTGTGGATGTCGGTTGTTTAAAAATCAAAAATATTTTTATTTTTGTTAAAATTATGAAGGTTAATAGTCAAAAGTGGTTTCGATCGAAACCGTTGGGGTTAAAGGGTTAAATTTCTAACAATCAAAAAGTTTTATATATGTTTCTAAAAGTATGGTTAATTAACATTTATCTTGATGAAACAAATGAATAGAAACGACGAATTTGAAATTTATATTCTTTGAAAAATTTAGTAAAGATTTTACAAATGTTTAGTAGAAAGTTCCAAATCAAATGATAGAAAAATAATAAATAAATTGTAAAATATTTATAAACCTTTGCGCTACGAAGTATTTTTCTAAGTGGACAATCAGGATGTACTCCGGTAACCAATTTCTACTAGCGTTTCAACAAATTTCACTTTTTTGAACAAATAATTATTGTAATTTTAAAACATTTCCAAATATATAAACAAATTAACAAAGTTTTAATAATTTTTTAATTGTTATATCGTAACTTTGTATTAAATCAAATATATAATGTAAATTTGTAAATTTCTATTCTTTAAAGATTGTTTAATTATAGATCATTATAGTTATTTACTAACTTTTTACACATACGTGCAAAACTTAACCGTTATAATTTTCTTCTTAAAATTTATTCAAATTACCTAACTTTATATAAATACACAGACACACAGAAAAAAAAAATTTTTGGCCGAGACAATACAATATTATATTTCCATGTATTTTGGCCCTTTGGATCCAAATCCGAAGTCAGACTTTTCAAATTGGTTCTTTTTGAGTTATACTTAAAAAAGGACTCAAAAAACCGAATTAAAATAAAAAAAATTTTATAACACTATAGTAGTATATTTCTATGTATTTTTTCACGCTGAATCCGAATTTGAAGTCAGTATTTAAAGAATTGCTCAAAATCTTGAGATAAACTCAAAAAAGACTCAAAAAACCAAATTAAAATCAAAAAAATATATAACACTACATTTTTATATATTTATATTTCTATGTATTTTTCCCGCTGAATACGAATTGGAAATCAGAATTGACAGAATTGCTCAACATTTTGAGATAAATTCAAGAAATTGATGAAAAAGCCATTTGAAATGAATAAAGGAAATTTTTGGCTATGACACTACACTTATGCATTCTTATGTAGTTTTTCACTTTAACTTCGAAGTCAAATTTTCAAAGTGTCTTGAAACTTTGAGTTTATTGAAAAGTGCTCAAAAAACTCGAATTTGAAAGAGTATACATTAATGAATATACACTAATCTAGTATACTAACAAGAAAAAGTTGAATATATTGACTTTAATTTGTTTTTCTTAGTAGATTTTCTTGAATATCTCAAAATTTTGAGCCATTTTGAAAATTCTGATTTTTAATTCGGATTCAACGGGAAAAAACATAGAAACATACTAGTTATGTTATAGAATTTGTTTCTATTTTTTTTATTTTAATTCAGTTTTTTGAGTAGTTTTCTTAATGTATCTCAAAATTTTAAGCAATTCTGTCAATTCTGACTTCAAATTCGATTTCAGTAGCCAAATATATAGAAATACACTATCGTATTGTCATAAATATTTTTTTTATTTTAATTTGGTTTTCTTGAGTCGTATTTTTAGTTTTGATTGAAATTTTTAGCAATTCTTTCAATACTCACTTCAAATTCGGATTCAGCGTGAAAAATACATAGGAATATACTACTGCAGTGTTATAAAAAAATTTTTTTAATTTTTTAAATTTTAATTCGGTTTTTTGAGTCGTTTTTGAGCAAACCTGTTGATTCTGACTTCGAATTCGGATTTAGCGTGGAAAAATGCTTGGAAATAAACTATTGTAGTGTCTCGGCCAAAAAACTTTTTTTTGTATGCCTGTGTTAAAAATTCATATTTCTTGGCTATGTTGGTTAAAACTTCACTTTTTTAATTCAGTAAATAACAATTAAATATTAAATCAATAAATTATACATTACTATAGAATTTGTAAGCGAAGTCGGTCTATTTAAAATTAGAAAGCTCCTAACTTAACTATAGAGAGTCCATACCTGTAAAATATATTGTAAAATTCAAAATATTTAAAAAAAATACAAGAGAACAGTAGTTGTTTTGTATTTTTTATACACTTTTACCTTAACTTACAAAATGGTTATCGAAATTAATTTCTAATTTTTATAATTTATAGCAAAAATTGTTGGTTTACCAGCATGTTCATATTTTCTTTGAAAATAAATTTACTTGTTTTTTAATTTTATGTCTCCCTATTGCTTTCTCATAGAGAGAAGTGTTGTAATACCAAAATTTTTCAACTTCGATTTTTTGACATATCTTTATGTTATTTGACCTCAGGAGTTCAAAAATGACAATTTTAAAAAATTTCATTCCTTATGTGGGTGTGTAAACATCACATTTTCATAAATATCTCCAAATTATCATTTGCGAACATAAAACGAGAGTACTTTGAAACAGATTAATAAAGTTTAACTATATATTTTATTGATTTTTAATTTTTTCAAAAACCGTTTTTTGCCCATAATTTTAAAGAAATGTTGGGACACCTATGAATGTTGTTCTCTAATTTTGTAGAGTTTTTTAGACGCATCTTTTAAGCCCTCAATGAATATTTTTCGTCCGTATTCACCGAAGATATCGTCGGGTTACCGCAATATCATACTTATTCGACAACGAAAGCAAGAACATACTTATTCAGAAAAGAGGCAAAAACATTCCTATTCAGAATACAATGTAAAACATATGAATTGGAAAATTAATCTTTTCTGCGTCAAATTTCAAATTGTACTTTTATTTAAATGTTTTATGAATAAATACTTTTATTTTGTGTCATTGAAAATACCTTTTTTAACATTTTGTTTTACTAATATGAAAAGTATTTTTGATAAAAAAATATAATTCTCTTTATTATTTAAAATCTAAAAGAAAAAGGTTAATTTTAGAATTCATATGTTTTTACTTTATATTCTGAATAAGGATCTTTTTGCCTCTTTTCTGAATAAGTATGTTCTTGCTTTCTTTGCCAAATAAGTATGATATTGCGCTAACCCGACGATATTAAACTTTTAAAAATCAAAAATTTTAGAAAATAAGACTTTCTTCAAAATTTTGGTAAAAAATGTAGAAACCGAATTTTTAATCAAATAAAGAAAAAAAATATTACAGCAATTGAGAATAATTGTTCAAAATTTATACTTTATTATTATTAACATCTCTATGAGGAAGCAAAGTGATCATGAAATGAACACAACGAGATTTACAAAAACGAATGAAATGATCACCAAAATTACAAAAAAAATATATAACTTGGCAGCGGTTTTTATTAAAAAAACAACAAAACTTTAAATATACATTATTTTTGTATCGCCTTTTCAGTGCACACAATGTTTTATTAACATTATTTCAAAAGATGCTTTTTCAGGGTGGCGAATAAAGCTTGTAGATAAAATTCACGTCCATTTCCCAGTTTTTAAGAAATTTTCAATGTTTCGAAAATAGTACTTTATTGACCACTTTATGGGTGGACAATGTTTTTTCTGACAAATTTTAGTATTTAAAAAATTATAATATGATTCGAAAAATTAAAAAAAAGTTTATTAATTAATAATTTTTAAAATAAATATCAAAATTTTAATTACTCTTGTAATTTTTAATAATTTTCACTGCCGATATTTTTATATACTTTTTTCATGATTCTGCGAACAATAAAACCGTATGGACTTTCCAAAATCTTTATTTTTTTCAAAAATAAAATTTTAAAAATTATCAAATTTTTTTCGAAGTGTCTATACGTCCGACTAGTCGGACGAAATATTTCGTCTAAACCTCCGGATATACGGACATATATAGCTCCCAAAATATTTCATCCGGCTATTGATTAATAAAATTAAAAATATTTATTAATTTTTCTTTTATTTTGTATTTGAAGGAGGAAGGAATCATCCACCTTGAGTTGGAAATGTATTTTTTTATTAATAAGTGATATTTTTATAATTTAAAAAAATGCAAGGTAGATGACTCCTTTCTCCACCAAATAAAAAAAAAAGAAAGAAAATATGATTTACTAATTAAACATATTTGTAAATTTTTTTTGTTGTTTTTTATTTCGAAGAGGAAGGAGTCATCCACCTTGGGTTGGAAAAAATTTTTTTTTATTAGTAAGTGATATTTATTTCTAAAAAAATTCAAGGTAGATGACTCCTTCCTCCTCCAAATAATAAAATGAAAGAAAAAATTACAAATATTTTTAATTATTTTATTTGCCGGACGTTTAGACTCAGCTTTGTTATGCAGCAAAACGTCCGGCTAGACAGTATCCGAACGAATTTATTGCGTCCGGCTAACAGTACCCGGACAAATTTTTTTATCCGGCTAGTCGGACGTATAGACGCAGGGTTTTTTTCAATTTTAATAATGTGTAATAAATTTAGATCGTAAATAATCCAGAAAAAAATTGTCGAGTTTTCAATTATTATTAGATGTCTAATAAAATTCAAGGTTTTTAAAAAAATTCACGTCCAATTCAATGGTCTTTTCAAGATTTGACCAAATTCATGTCCATTTCTAGGTGGCCATCCTGTTTTTAAAAAAGTTTTAAAATATTTTTTTAGAAATGTATTTTAATTAATTTTATAAAGTCTAGAAACAATTTTTAACTCAATTTCTTAAATTCTCAATTTTTGCAAAATTTCAAAATAACAATTCAACGAATTGTGTTCAAATTTTGTAGGCATGTATATATTTTTTAATGAAGAGTGTAGTGAACATATGCAAAATATAGTAGATTTATTAGAACGGAGTTTTTTCTAAGATTTGCATAAAAAATCATGTGTTTATTATCTCCAACTCAGCAATTTAAACGAATTGTAGTTTGTTTTATTCAGTATTGTCTCAAAAATTCAAAATTTTATTTTCCTGATCTTTCAATAATTTCCAAATTCAATTATTCAAAACTTTCCACAATTTATACAAATGTCAAAACATTGTCTCATAACTTCTTTATTTCTATTCCTCGATCCTCGCATTCCTGACATTCACGCATAGACTCACGAGTATCTCCGAACAATTCCGAACATGATTCGGCTTAGCCATTACATTTGACATATGTGTGCGATCTCACCGATTCAAGCAATATATATAGCTAACCACCTAAGCTTAGGACTTTTGGCCGCGAGGGGGCAGACTTTCAAAGGAAAGCATGCTTTGCATTACGTGCGTACTCTCAGTTTCTCTCTGTTATTAATATTATTATATTAATAATAATGCTAGGAGAAGCATGGGAGGGGATTGGTATGTCGGCGGGCAGAGAGACAAAGCAAAAGAAAGGGTCTTTCCTCGACGACCACTTTATATTGACTCGCGCTCCTGTGCTGATCACTTGTGTTAACCTACTTTATGAAACTCCTTTCTTTTGAAAATAAGTGAGAATACCTTTTTAGGTTTTGACGATTTTGAATTTGATTTGTTCTTCTGACATTTAGGTTTGTTTTTTTTGCAATCAATTTTTATAAATCAATTAATTTTTTTTCGAATTCATATTTTTTTAAATTTTATTTAACTCCAGTAATATAACGCTCCAGTAATATTACGCATTTAAAGAAATAGAAAGCAGGTATAGTTGTTATTATTTCTTCATGTTCTATTTTTAATTCATGAAATAATGGCTTGGAGAAATCAAGGATCCTGTTTTGTCTGTGATAGACGTTCTGCTCTGCGACAAATGAGTCGTATAGATGGTAGTGAAAATGTTTTGAAACGCGATATTTGCATTGTGAGACGCGAAGCATTGAATAGACCTTTCCTTGAAATCACAGATCTCACAAGAATTTGCATCAACTGTAATCAGTCTGTCATTAACGAAATACAAGAAATAGAACGTAATCCAACTTGCATTAGGCTCAATGTTTTAAGTCAAACATCTAGACATACCTGCGTTATATGCAACGCTGCGGAGAATGTGCAGAGAGTATCATTTGACCTTATGTTCTTCAAGGTCCTGAACTGCAACGTCTATTACAAGGACTCCGCCAAGGCAATGTGAATTTAAACAAGAAAATTGTTGAAGACGAAAATACTTTTACTGATGAAGAATTTCACAGTGTTTCCCCCATAACAAAAGTTGAATTTCGAGAATTATACGAATATTGCTCTGATGGTATACCTTGTGCAGGAGGACATAGATACGTTTCTAAAAAAGATCTATTGATGTTTCTTTGCAAGATGCGCTAAGGACTATCTGATGCTTTTCTTAAAGTAATTTTTGGTTACTCCACTAGACAAGTAGTAAGTCTAGCAGTTTCTACAGTTCGACAATGTCTAATGACAAGATTTGTTCCTGAAAACATCGGATTCGATTCAATTACTCGTGAAGAGTACATCACACAACACGTTACTGATTTTGCGAATATATTGTATAACCGTGAACCTAATAATCGCCGGGTGATCGCCGTGATTGATGGAACGTACAGCTACATACCAAAAAGCAGTAACTTTCGCACATTACGTCAGTCATTTTCTGTCCATAAGTCTCGTCATTTATTGAAGCCGGTGCTTCTGGTTGCTCCAGACGGACACATTCTGGACATACAAGGTCCCTATTTTTCTGACGCAAGGAACAATGATGCAGCCATTCTGGAAAATGAATTTAATCGAGATGCTGAAAGAATGAGGAATTGGTTCCGCGAAGGTGACATTGTTATTGTAGATAGAGCATACCGTGATGCAACAGAATTACTGGCAAGACTGGGCATTATCTGGAAAATGCCTGCTCTTCTTGAACGGGGAAGAAGACAGTTGTCAACAGAAGAAGCTAATGATACACGACTTGTAACTAAAAATAGATGGGTTGTAGAAGCTCGTAATGGACACCTTAAATCTATTTTTAAATTTCTTCAGTTGGTTCTGTCGATGCATCATCTACCACATCTTGGTGACTTCTATCGCATTGCAGGAGCGATCATAAACAGGTACCATCCTCTTCTTCAAATGCAAGACGCAGATGAGAATTTAGCTCTATATATGCTAGCTAAAGCTCAAGAAATGAACGCAGTTCAGCGACGAGTAGAATTGGAGAATCTGGGTGCGCGTAATGCACAAAGATGGATAAGATTGGACGCTCATCAGGTGCACGACTTTCCGCTTTTAGATCTAGATGAACTCAGAGATATCACGATTGGTGTTTATCAAGTGCACTTAGCACCATCTTATGTGCAGGACAAGCTACAAAGAGACGGCAACGAGGAATTTCAAATTGAAATGTTAAGAGATGAAAACAGGATTCCTGAACGTGGTTTTCTGAGAGTAAGAGTTTACTCCAGATTCACCAGAGCAGCTAGACATCAGATATGGATATCGTACATACCAACGGATGAGAATCGAGAGGTCGATGAAGATGCTGATTTGATTCCAGGGTACTATTGTACCTGTAAGTCTGGTGCTCGTACTCTAGGCACTTTTGCACACATTACCAGTGTTTTATATTATCTTGGATACGTTCAGCATCAACAAAACATTCGTTATCCATCGACAAGACTCCTAGACTCCATTCTTGATGCTGGAAATAGACCACTGCCTTGAATTAATACCCGTTATGAGATAATCGAGATTATTGATGCCGAGATTTGAAGAATAATATGAAATAATGACAAAATATGATGTATAAATAAGATCAAGTTGTCCTTTTTTAAATACACCGATGTGCTAAATCCGAACGTGCAACCTCGTCGTGGTTGTGTAATTATTTAATAGTACCATCAAATAAGTGCAGATTCTTTTTCGAAGAATTCCTAAACTTGTGGAGCATTCCGCTCTACGACCATCCGTGAATTATACTATGTTAAACCTAATGACTATCGTACTAAATACCCGAAGCAGAACCATTTGCAAAGATATGTTGTCAGCGCAGAGATGTATTACAACTCGTATCATCTCTGCTTATAGGACAGTCTCAACGAGTGCTGTGCAGGTCCTTGCAAGTGTCGCGCCAGCAGATCTTATGGCAAGAAAAAGGGAGGAAGTTTCTTTTCTTTTCAAAGAAATGAACAACCTCGAGTACCCAGAAAATGGAAGACCCAGCAAGAATTTCTGCATCTGCAGAAATGCGATAAGCAGACTCGTTGAGAGATGGGACAGGAAGGTCAAAGACCGATGGACCTATCGCCTTATCCCGACACTTGATACCTGGATAAAAATATATAATATAATATAATATAATATAATATAATATAATATAATATAATATAATATAATATAATATAATATAATATAATATAATATAATATAATATAATATAATATAATATAATATAATATAATATAATATAATATAATATAATATAATATAATATAATAATGTTCAACACAATCTTCAATCTATTATATAATTACATTATATTATATATAATATACATTATATTACTTTATTTTTAGGAGTTATTATATTGTGGTTGTTTGTTTGATGGCTATGACTCATGTTTTGTAGATTATTTAATTTCTACGACGGACATGAAAATGCTAATCAGTGTATAGAAAATTCCCCTTCTTTTTCAACTTTAACTCATTATATCTCGAAAACTATTCTTTGGGGGAGATTTTTTCATAAGGATTATTTGATCAGGACAACTCAAAGAATATTGTCCCAAAGTTTCGGACAATTTGGCCGAAAGCCATTTCCTGTGTATTTTTTGCGTTGTCCTTTCTCATCTTTTAAGGTATAATGTTCCCTTAATGAGTAAATTAGTACTATTATAATTATCAAAATTAAATAATTTAAATTTAGGGAGAGAATACTTTTACTTATACATACATTTTATAGGAAGTACAGCTGAAAGTTTTTTAACAGTGTCGGAAATGTCGTAATTTTCTGATTCTGAAGAACTATCACCAGATGTTTCATCATGAGAAGAATCATGATTTTTTTCATTATCGTACTGTTTTTTGAAATTTAAATTTACTTTCTGCTCTTCAGACCTGAAATGCATATAAAGTTGATATTAAATGGTAATAGTTAAAAGAAATTATAGTCAATGTTTCTGAAGTCAGCAATAATAATTTTCTGAACTTATGAAAAATGTTTTGAACTTTTCGAAATTATTTTTAAAACTTGTATATTATTTTATCCGTTTCTAGAATTTATGCTTTTTTACATTAATTATTCTAGCTATTTAATTTTATTTTTAAGTTCAAAGTAATCTTTCTACATTTAAATTAGTGAAATTACGTAACGCTTTTGAATTTTACCTCCCCCCCTTTTCTCTTTTACGTTGTTACATACTTTAGCGAGTTCTGTTTGTATTTATGTACTGATTTTAGAAAGTTTGACTTGTTTAGTAGGTTGTGATTGTTTTTACTTACTGCAAATATGATTTATCATTAGGCAATTCTTGAGATTCAATATAATATTGCGGATGGAATTGAGAATCGTTACATTGCTGCTTTATTTCCATTTGATCGTATTCGGTTACAGATTTTAAATATTTAGGTTCCATTGTCTTAGGTCCAATTGTTTTTAATCCATTTCTCCGAGGTCCCAACGTTTTCGGTCTATTCATTCTTGGTACCAATGTTTTTGGTCCAATTGACTCAGGTCCGATTATCTTACATCCATTTCTTCTGCATTCAATTTCTTTCTGATTTAACAAAAATTTAGAATTTGAAGTTGTAGATTGTAATAATTGTTGCCTTGATCTCAATCCTGAAGAAGTAGATGGTGCTTCTCCAAATCCAAATGAATCCAATGCAACGGATGAAAGAAGACCGTAATTATTGTCAACTTCTTCTTCTTCTGTTTCTGAATCTACTTCTTTTTTATTTTGGATTGAAGCTCTATGTATAATTCGATTTGCTGGTTCTAAATTACATTTCTCTAAAAAATGTAAAAAAATATTTCTATTTAATATACATCGTTCTTGAATTACATGCAGTGTACAGTAAAAAATAAAAGTAGATTTTACCTTCTTTCAAATGACCTATTTTTTGAATTATTGATGGTGCAGAAAGTACAGGTTGTTCTGCTCTATTGGTTTCATCCACTTTACATGTCTGACCTAAAATAAAATAAAATTTTATAAGAAATCTGTTCCCAGATTTAAAATTTGTGAGCTTTCTTTTTAGTAAAATATAAACAAATAATAAAGCACCGTCATGCATCTATTTGAAACCACGATAAGACAAATAAAAATTTCAGCAAAATTATTATTGGAAACAATACTAAGAATCAAATAATGATAATATTTTAAATAATTTTTGTATATAAATTGTTCTAAACAAATTAAGTTTTAAAAGGTCATACATGTTTATTTAGTTATCTTTCGCGTTCGATCGAATGGCGTTATAAGTATTTAAATTTTATAAATCTTCAGTTTGTTTACAACAATGTTTATAAATAAATAATTTTTTAAACAATTTTTGACGTCGAAAGTCATCATTTGAACCCCAGTTTTTTTCGGATAAAAATCTTAGTGAAATTTTATTTGTCTAATTATATGGGCGTTAACGAGGTAAGTTCTTTTCCTTTTTCATTAAACTAGAAAAACTAAATCTTACCGTCTGTTGAGAGATCTACTTTTTGACGTTTCAAAGGCGGAGCAAATAACGGTCGTTTATTTTGTATTGATTCATTCATCTGGCGGATATTCGATTTTTTTATGTTGGTTTGAAAATTTTTTTGTTTATTCAAAATTTTTTTATCTTCCATTACCTCCTTCGAAAAAATTTTGTTTGATGGTTGTACAATTTCTCCTGAAGTTGTTACAACCAACTTATCTAATACACTTGCGTCATCTAAAAATGAAAAATAATTATTATTTATCCGAAAGGTTTATTATTAAAACAATTTTTTAAATTAAACATATTTTATTATTGAATTAAACGTATTGAATCAAAATTATTATATTTAAATCATACATAATTTTTGGTTGATTGTATGACAAAGATAGTTATGTTTTATTTAAATGTATTGTTTTCTCAGTGCACGCTATTAAGCCAGTCAAACAGTTGAAATTGGGAAAAAATTTGAAATTTTTGGTTTATAAAAACAGTATCTTATACGGAATTAAAAGGTGAATCGGTTTTTCTTGTAGGATTTTTTTCTAAAACGGATATTTTAGAAAATAATGACCAAAACTACAAATTTAAATTCTGAAAATCGATAAAAAACACACTGTCGCTAAATCTTCATTCTCTTTCTATCAAGCGTTTTCCTAGAAATCAATGAAGATCTTTGTCGAAAAATATTATAATTTGAAAATTATTAACTTCTATACTTTCTAAATATGAATATGTGAAATTTCACTTAGTTTACGTTATAAGTCGTCTTCTCAATCAATAAGTGCATATATAGTCCAGTCGCCCTGTGAAAAAAGTGAAAAAAACTTTCAATATAGACACCACAAAAATTAACAGAATTGCAAACAACTCTGGACATTTATTTAGGGTGATAATACCCTTCTATAATTAAAATTACAATGCTCTAACTATTCCCGTTCGAAATAGTCGAATTAGTCGATAATTTAATTTCAAAATTAAAAATATTAAATGAATAATAATTATTATGATTTACTTATTTCCCAACAATAATATATGAGCATTTAATAGCATTTCTTGATTTAACCACACTTTGTATTTTTTGGTTTTTATAAAATCATTCTCGTGTGTCGGAGAAAAATTTTGAACCGCAGATACCAACACGGTTTTTTGTTTTATCCATTCTTTTAGTGTACACTAAGGATATATAGTGTTGATGTGTTAATTTTAACTAACATCACAATGAGTTCAGAAAAAGCGAAAAGTTATAAAAAGTATTTGGAACCAGAATCAGATGTTCCAATTCCGTCAAGTTCATGGCACAGACATAAACAAGTTGTTCATTTCATGTCCATTTAGCTTCCTCAATAAATATTATTATATATAATTTTAAAAGTTAAATAATTATAATAGTTTATTAAATATAATTAATAAACCGGGTAAAGTAATCTGAATAAATATTAATTATTCAATTTTTTATTATAGAATAATTATTTTAAAGTGTTATGATAAAATGTCAAAAAATACAAAATTTTAATTTTTTGTGAAAAATTAAAATATTTATTAATTCTATAAATTTTGATAAAATATATACTTTATATACATGAATCGATTCGTTTTTATGTCAGGAATGCAATTTTAACAAGAATTATTAAAAATTTTAATGTAGAAAAAAGTTATTTCAAAAAACCAAAAAATTAATTTTTTCAAAAATTAAAAAAATGTTGAAAAAAATTTTTTTTTATATATTTTTGAAATTCCTTCTGTCTGATTCTTGGTATTCATGACCGTAATACACCTACAAAATCTTATCAAAATCCATCAAGATGTGCAAGAGAAAATTTGTCCACAAGAATCGGTGACATACACACACATACACACACACATACATACACACATACATCCGGACATTTGTTCCCCTCGACGAATTATATATACTACACTTGAAAATTTGTAAAAATAATTGATTTTAAAAAATTCGGAAATCGACATCACTATAAGGCTTCCTTTATGAGGAAGCAATATCTGCATTTAAAAATGTAAATTTAATATTATAATCAATAATAATGCATTATTAGTGTAATATTGAAATTCTTATAAGTTTTAAATCTAAATTCTTAATAATCAATATTAATAAATTATTCTATTAATGATTATTAATTATAATTTAAATTAACCTCTATATTTCACCTATAATTAAAACATTTCTCATAATAACATTGCAAAAAACAGCGTCTTCTACATGTCTTAAAAGAAGACATTTAGACGTTTTCAAAAGTCTTTTGTTAATAAAATGTTTTACTTGAGTATCATAAATGACAAACATAACCTCTAAATGTATGCACTTTAGAAGGCTAATATGACGCCTTTAAATTTCTTAAAATTGACAAAATAAATGTTTCAAACCAAGACACTATTTTTTACAGTGAAGTATTATTAAAAAATTACTGGTGTTAATAATAAACAAAATTTAATATTAATTAACTTAATAATTATACCAATTTGAAAAGTGATAACTAGTCAAGTTTAAATAGCAATGTTTATATTATAATAATGTATTATTCTGAAAATTAAAAAAAATTAATTTGAAAGATTTTTTATAAATTTCCATGAAATTTTATGGGCATCAAGAATAGTCAGAAAAAGACAAGAAATATGTCAGAAATGCTCACAAATTTTAGAAATCGTCAAGAATTTCAAAAATGATCAGGAATTTCAGAAATGTTCACAGCATTGAAATCGGTGGGAGTAAAGTAGGAGGAACTTAGAAAGTATATGGTTAGGAATGGTTGGAATAGTGAAAAATGTTCAAACACGTCAGAAATGGTGAGACTAATCAGGAATGTTCAGAAATTCTTACCATTCATGACGATTCCTGATTTTATTTTTGGTAGGGAAATAAAATAAGTGTTTGTATGCTCAAAAAATGTAACTAAATTATCTCACAATTATAAATTATATATCTGTAGTTTATATGTATAAACTAAACTAAATGAATTGTGATATTTAAAATTTTGTCATTTTAGGTTTTGCAATTGGCAGTTTAATAAGTGGAATATTATACACAAACTTTGGAGGTGTAATTACTTTGCGGATTTTTAGCTTATTAGCCGCTTGCACTTCTGTCTTATATTTTATATTTTACATCACCTACTTAAAACATACAATTCCAGAGACAGGTAACTCTTCATTTTTACATTAAATTTTAATTTTTAACCTTTAAATTTTTTATATTGATAACCAGTTATACTATTGATAACATTTTTATGAGTCATTCCATTATATTTCGACTACTGTTGTTGCCGACTAATTTTTAAAAAATATATCCTTACAGCACACGATATTGTTGATTATCCAGATTATATATAGAGAATATCTCATGGATGTTCTACAGATATCAGACGGAACATGTCAAGATATCGGAATGATCGGAAGTTTGGATATCTCACGGATATCAAAGGATATCCATAAGACGTTCATTGAATATCCAAAAAGATATCTTTGGGACATACCTGGAACATCCTGTGGATATATTATAGATATGCCAGGGACATTTTGTGTATATTTTTATATACTCTCTAGATATCTTTAAGATATTCTGTAGATAACTTATAAATGTTAGTTAATTATGATAAAGAATTGAGAGAATTAAATTTACATGCGTTATTTTTGCCCATGGGAGAAAACGGCCGCCATTTTCATATAAGTCGAACAAGTGACTGCCTTTCATTCCCTGTCGTCTGCTATCTGAAATCGTCACTTTTATGCATTAGAAATGGAAAATATCGTAAGTAACATAGTAATAAAGGCATTACACTCGTGTCACGAAAATCACCGTAAACAAATGGCTGCCTTTATACCCTTGTTGCATAATATACAATTAAGTCAATTATATTAATTTTTTCTTCTTCTTACTGCATTCTGAACATATGCCAATGAATTCAGTGCAGTTTTCATGTACCCTTTTAAAATTATATATTTAACTGTTTATAAAATTTCAAACATTTAAATTTATTTTTGCAATAGTGCGAAATTGTTTTATTAAGCAATATTTTAACTTGAAAATCTTTATCAGAGTGTTACATAGTAATTTCCACAATGAATCATGCATTTCTAAAGCAAATTCATTGTTTTCATGACTTTGATAACTTAATTGGCATGGTCATCTCACCCGATAATATATGTCAAAAGTAAACATTAATGATTAAATAAATATAATATTTTGGTCTTTGATTTTAAGTATATACCAAAGCGTGCGTTATGTACTTCTTAAAAAATCTTGAATTAAAAAAATTGGTTAAAAAATAAGAATGTGACAATAAGAAATGTGAATTTCTTTAATTTTTTAAAAACCACCGAAAAAATAAAGAAGGTTTACAATTACTTTTTCATTCTTTTTCAACAATTTTTTGTTTATGTTTACTTTCTGTCACGAAATGCACAAGAATAATCTAAATTAAGCGACATCTGCCTGCAAATTCTGTAAAATATTTTAATTGGCCATCTCTCCCGTACAGCCATCTCCCCCGGACTTGCCCTATATGAACCTACGTGAGATTAACTTATGATCATTAAAATTCGGCTAAACATATTTTTTTAATCTCTATGGAATAATATGAAACACGCATTTTTTTATTTTTGTTAAATTACCAAAATTTTCGAGTTATGAATTTTCGAAATTTTGAATTTTTAAAAGTTGGCCTATTTTCAATAGCTTATAAGTTTGGAAATATTAAGGTTTAGAAAAAAGTTGTCAAAGAATTAAAATTTAAACGCATCAGACCCATTACGGGAGTTTAACAAAATGTTAAAAAATCACGTGTAATTATAAACAATAGAATATTCTCTGGTTTCCATAAAAGAATATCTTGAGGAAAGATTATCCTTTAATTTTAAACCAACATACACTCAAATCGATTAAAAATTTTAGACTGTAGACAGTTTTGAAAGTTAATTGTAAAAACACCTTGTGAGGCTTGCATGCGATTTTTGAAAATTTTTTTAAACTCATTAAACGCATTAGGCCTATTACGGGAGGTTTTGAAAAATCTTCTCTACATTATAAGGTATGAATAAATTTAAAAATTAGGTTCAAAGTTTAAAAAAATTAATTTGTTTATAAATTTTTTTGACATATCCTAAAAGTTGAAAGAAAACTGAAACTTTCATTCTTTGACAATTTTTTTCTAAACCCAATATTTTCAGACTCATAAGCTATTGAAAATAGCCCTACTTTTAAAAATTCAAAATTTTGAAAATTCATAATTCGAAAATTTGGACAATTAAACGAAAATAAAAAAATAAGTATTTAATATTATTCCATAAAGATTTTAAAAAATATGTTTAACCGAATTTTAATTATCATAGGTAAATCTCACGTGGACTTGCTCATATGCACTTATTAATCGAGAAGACGACTTATAACTTAGGGCTTATAATAAAAGGGGTTTATTGACTGTGATGTTACATAATTTTACCTTTTTTTGTTGGAACCTAATGATTTTAATTTCAAAAAGTTTCTTTTTAAATCCCCATAAGTTTTTAGCACGAAATTTTGTTGGGTATTGATCAAATCTTCCTTATCTTTCAGATTCTTCAAGGTTATGAAACAATAAGGCCACAGGTAAGTTGCGGTAGCTGTTTGCTGTCCATTCACAATCAATAAAACTTTGAAATCAGCAACGAATTTGAATGAAATATAATAATCTTAGTTAAATTAAATAGAATTTCGAAATTTTCGTATGTTTCTTTCACGTCTGGAACAATACATAATAATTTGTAGAATACGGTCAAAAGGCCTAAATACGGATTTAGGCCTTTTCATTATTCTACAAATTATATAATACGGTCAAACAAACAAAAATTACTAATACATAATAATATCAACTTTACCACTTCAGCGGCATGGCGTTCCAATTGGCGTCGCATGAGTAGGTGACAGAAGCGGCAAAAAATGCAAAAATGGCGTTCCTAATTAAACTTGATTCCTAAACTCTATAAACAAATTAAGTTTACCAACCCAAATGTTATTTATTATTTGAGATTATGAATCTTAAATGGATTTTCAAAAATTCAAATAGGCGGATTCAAAATTATGAACTATTTTGGGTATATATTGGAACGCCATTCGTAAAAAGTATTAAAAATTGGCTACATTAAAACATTTATAAAACCATTTAAAATCTCTAAAAAAAATTTTCTTGTCCTATTCATCTTCATTTACTTCAAATAATAAGAATATTATATTTTGGCAAGTTTAACCTGACCACAGACTTTTGAAATCGAGTTCAAGTAGGAACGCCATTTTTGCACTTTTTGCTGCTTCTACCACTTACTCATGGAACGCCATGCCGCCAAAGTGGTTAAGGACGCTTGTCGTTTTAATTTCACCGTCAAGAGAACCTCCTTCAGCATAAGTCTTCCGTTTCTTGGTTGAATTTAGATTTTCGTTTTTAGCATTACACAGTGCAACATTTTTCAGGTCATCGAATGTGCACTAAGTTTTGACTTCAGTTTCTGAAAGTACTTACCGAAACTAGCAAAAACCCATTTTGGGTTTTTCTGGATTAGCTCGGATTCGAATTTTATCGAGACATTAATATTTCGGATGAAAAATGATTTTTTCAAAGAAAATGAAATTCTTCTAACGGCAATATCTTGTAAACCGATTGAAATTTTGTTTTGCACTCTTCAGCATAATTATAGGTATAGACTGGGAGAAAAAAATGTAATGCAACTTGATTTAAAAAACTGCATCTAATGCCTCAAAATCACAAAAATGTTGGTAAATGATCATTTTTTTACCTATATTTTACGAATTTGGCTAATAGCTTACAAATAATCCACAAACATCTACTGTTGAAAAGTTTATTTTGTATTAAGGTAAAAAGGTTTTAATATTATAAAAATATTTTACATTAAAAATTGGAGATTTTAGTTCGTCAAAGAATTATCTATAAATATTCATATATAGTTTTTTTGAAATGTCTACACTGCAAAAAGAAGTATCTTAATTTAAGATGTTTTGGTAGTCATTTCTAAGATGTTTTGGTAGACACTTTTCAGTTACTTGAAACATCTTAATTTAAGATGTTAAAAGTATCTTCGTACACATTTTCTGTGGTATTTTTGGGGCAAAAAGTTTTGAGGTTAACTATGGGCTCTTATGGAAAACGCTTTATGTATCTTAATTTTTAGTAACTTACACTTATGGCGCATCTTACGATTCTCAAGTAACTTATCGCTAAACATCTTATTGCAACAGAAACATCTTAATTTAAGATACTTTAAAGAACTTACAAAAGTATCTTACTTTTTTAAGATGGAAGAAATATCTTTATTACTACTAAAACGTATAAAGCATCTTAAATATCAGTAAGACGCTTTAGAAAACATCTTATTTTAAGATGTAAGACACCATTTTGCCATCTTACATCTTATTTTAAGATATCAAAAAAGACACCTATTTTTGCAGTGTATATCATTATATATTCAAACTAATATTTTTCTTAATTTTTAATATCTATTTTACATTAAAAATTCGAAATTTTACTCAGAGAAGTGCGTTATTATTAGGAAGAATATAAATATAGAAAGATTCAAAGTTGAAGAAATTAATTTATTTATGCATTACGTGAACGTCAGTGTTTACAAGCCGAAATACCCGGTATCTTAGCACCATGCATTGCGGCTTAAAGACTCCAATGAAAATTTTCAGAATTTTGCTAAATTTACATATACATTAAAACTAATCAGATAAGTTATACCTTTACAAAATCCTTAATATAACTGAAAATATTCCACCTAAATGACAAAAAATTCAAGAAAAATCTAAACCTAATAAGTACCAAATCAATCAAATACAAAATTTTCTAACACGTTTCCAAATACTAATAATAAATATTATTTAAAACTAACATGCTTTTCAACATTTCCAATATTTTAATTATTTATGATTAATAATTTTTCTTATTTATTGTCAATTCACACAATAAAAACTTATATTTGTTCAATATTTATGAACTATAAGCGATAAATAGTAAAGAAACATTGGCAAAAATGATCATTTACCGACATTTTTGGGATTTTGAGGCATTAGATGCAGTTTTTTTAAATCAAGTTGCATTACATTTTTTTTCTCCCAGTCTATACCTATAATTATGCTGAAGAGTGCAAAACAAAATTTCAATCGGTTTACGAGATATTGCCGTTAGAAGAATTTCATTTTCTTTGAAAAAATCATTTTTCATCCGAAATATTAATGTCTCGATAAAATTCGAATCCGAGCTAATCCAGCAAAACCCAAATGGGTTTTTGCTAGTGTTATATGCGAAATTATATAATAGCAACCCTGCATGACGGGCTTTGTTCTTTGGATCCGCTAAGACGGCATGCAGGGCGCAAGGCATCATTATGAGACACACGACACCCTGATAAGGAATTGTCGACGCACAAGAAATGCTCCTAGCCCGGAATAATATTAATATTTTATTTCAAACCTGAAGTATATAGAATTTTAATTTTGAAATGTTGCCACTATGTTACGAAACAAAAAGAGTGACAACTAACATTGTGGCATCATCGCTGATAAAGGAAAATTCACGCAATTTAATGAAATGGTAATGTTAAAAAAAAAGAAAGTATTTTGGCGCATTGATGCAGCCTTATTATAAAAAAATATTATTGGAAAATGCGATTAGAATATTCAAAATGCTAGAAGGAGACACTCTGTGGGGTTGCACGTGTGTGGAGATGGTCGGCGGCAACACACACCCATGCAGCCGCCGTTTATACACACCAACGCACGCGCTGGCTCCCTCGGTTGCGGACATTAATTCCTACATTACGGGCACCAACACAAGCATGCTATGCCTGCCTCCTATCGCTACCTTGTTGTGCGAAGAACCTTCCTTTCCCCTCAGGACCCATAAGTTGCAAGATTACAGCCTCAAAACAAACGCACGTGCGTTACAGCTGACTCGAGCTACAAGGCATTGCATGCCTTATGACACTTAACTTTATGAATCAAGTCAGATGGACATACAAACAATTGAACAATAGTTAAACATTTTGTTGTAAACATTATTGTCACAACAAAATGCCGGAGGACATTAAGTTGCATGTATATGTGTATATTCATAACTCAATATGTATAATACATATACAAGCAACTTATAAAAAGTAGGAACAATATAATTACAATAAATAAATTATATGAACTGTAATAAGTAATTTGAATAATAATTTTATTAATTAAACAATATAATTATTGTTTAAATTCTAAGTTATTTCGAAAATAATGTCTCGAAAAGTATCATATTAACAGACTATTTCCGTTCTCACGGACCTACCGTGAGATCGAAAACGTCAGCAAAATGCATAGACCAATGGGCCCATGATTCTCTCCTACTCCTTACTCCTACCACCTAAAATTTTCCATCTTCCCCACTTTTTGCACTAAAGGTAAGGGTTGGAGGCTTGTCGCGAATTATTAATCGCAGCAGTACGAATTCTCGCTTCTTCTCGAAGACACCTCTCCTGGGTCTAACCTAGCAAGTGTTTTGGGACAGAGAAATTTCGCGACAAAAGGCCCGTCCGCGACCCGGAACCCGAATTGCATGATTTAGGGCAGACGTTAAAATTTTTAAAATACTCTGAGCCGGTGGAGTCCAGTGCGGGCTGATTTTGGAGAGATTTTAGAATTATTAATTTGATTGATAATTCTAAGGTCTTGTTATTTCGATATCCGGCCGGTTGCATAGATATTGCCCGCGTCCGTTCAAACTTCAGTGGCCCACGAGCGTGATCAAAACTTTTTATTTGAATTGTCGGTTGCATAGATGCTGCCCGGATTAATTCAGTAGAGAGCAGATCCGCAGTGAGTTTTACACTATTGCTTGAGACGGCCGGTCATATTGCCCGCGCCCGCTCACCACAAGTGCAATCTCACAACCAGTTGAAAATTGCGCGAATCTTGCGTCGCGATTTCATAAAAACAAAACGAATTTTCGCCCGACGGAGGTTTGTGATCCAAAGGAGAAGCAGCCCCGACGGTAGTTTGTAAGTAAATAAGTATCGTTTCAATCACATATTCTAACACACACACACACTTTCTATTTGTAACACACTATAACCATTCTGTATTTAAAAGGTATTTTGCTGTTTAAAAATAAATCAGGTATCCGTAAAATCAATTTCTTTACTTACCTAACTAAACCCGAAATTCAAAATCATTTCAGAAATAGTGCAATTAACGAATCAGAAGGCAACTTTTAAAAGTAGGATAACGTCCCCACAAAATAAACAAGGTCCTTCAGACCTTGGCAGCTTGGTGCCTCCCCAAATAGGAATTTAGAGCCATCTCAAAAGCTCAATATTTAAATCAATAAATTCTCGTTTGTAACAAGCTGATGGTGGCAGCGGTGGGATTTTCCTACGCGTTACCGCCCCGCTTCGTTACCTGGTAACAATTGTTACCAGTGGCACAAACATTAAAATTTTAGAATCACTTTCTTTAACTCTATTAGTGTAAGTAAGAGGGCATTTCTCTTGCCCCAAGTATCCAGTGATTTAATAACGGAATATTTTAAATTCATAGAAGAATTTTGTTTTGAAAGACTAAGAATTTGGCTCTCCAATTTCGGTTGTAGATGACGACTGATTCTTAGTGGATTTTGGCTCTCCGACTTCGGTCGTTGATGACGACTCAATCTATCAGAACACTTGCCTTCTAGAATTTATTGGGTTTTAGGAATCTTATAAAGGAAAGATTTGAACATCTAAGACTCCGGTTGATTGGGAATTTGGCTCTCCGACTTCGGTCGTTGATGACGACTCATTCCTAGTCTTGATCTTGGCTCTCCGACTACGGTCGTTGATGACGACTCGATCGACTGTGAGAAATTGATTTCAAGTGGATCATAAATAAGATTTGTTTTTGACCCTGAAAGATTCTGTTATTTATCAGGATGAATTCAAACCATGCCTAATAAACCGAGATTGCGCGGAAAACGTTCAAAAAAACGAGTTCGCAATCAAACTCAACCTGGAGAAATTTCTGAACCAACAAAAGAAATTTCATCGCCGGTAATTTTCAAAAGACCTTTAACACCCCCTATTAAAGAGAAACAACCCTTAAACGGTTGGAAAGAATTTTCGGATTTCTTTGAACACCTTTTAAACAAGGCTGAGGCCGAAATTAATAAAAATAATAAACGTCGCGAAATTGAAAATAGGGTTAAATTATCCTTAGAACTACGCGAATCAAATAATTGAGTTTTGTTTGTATGTTGTTTATTTATTTAACATCTGTATGACAATCAGGCGAAATTTTAATGACCTCGGAGTCATTATTATTAATTCCGAGTTCTTACAAGACGAAGTAGTCAATGTGTCTTTAAACAGTTTCTATAAACACAACTACATTTGCCAAACTGCTTTAAAACTAGACTGCCCTATTTTAGGACACCCGACTGCGGACTATGTTAACGACATCTACGTAGACATTTTAGGCGTGGTGTATTTGCAATTCGAAAATCAAGAACTTTGCTTCCATGTGGTAGACTCGTTTTATTCAGATACCTGGCTAATCGCCCCGGCTATCCTTGGGCGAACAAGTTGCGTCGGGTTGGGTTTCTTCTAAATAATCCATAAAAGAGTTCACCACCTACTACGACTTATTTCCTAAAATATCCTTTAAAGTCTACTTTTAATAGTGCTTTAAAAGCGTAATCGTTGGGACTAGTTTCGACTAATCTTAACGACTAGTAATACAACCTCGCCGTTTTGTGGGTACAAGGCCGCACGATTGGAAAAACTTCTGGTCGAATCCTGGTGAGTTCCAATTGGAATTCGGAAAGCAGGAAATTTATTTTCTTCTTTCCCTTACACTAGGAAGCGCTGTTGTGAGTACTGATCATCCCGCCTAGGAGAGCATCTCTGGCTGAACTTGTATTTATCGCACTGTTATAAAAAAAAATATTTTTAACAACATGTCACCCAAAAATGTCCTCTGATCCAAAGAAACCAAAAAGAGGAAAACGCGCCGGTAAACGACGCATCTTGATCACACAGGAATCAGCTGTGAAACCAGAATCCGAGCTTTATTATAGCCTTATAAAACCTTTGGTAAAGTTCAGACCTATTTGTAAGGTCACACCTATCCGTAGACAATTAGAACCTGTCCAACCACTTCCGGTACAACCACAAGTTCAAATTATTGAAATCGACCTCGATATCGAGGAGGCCTTAGCACAGCGGCAGATAGCTCGTGCGCAAGAAAATCATGCCAGATTAGTGCCTGTACAACGACAAAACATCAATCAACCTGACGGTGACTCAGACAGTACACTTGAGTATGACAGTGACCTTATGATTATTGACTAAAATTAGTTCCCCTTTCAATATTTCAACTTCCTATTCAACCAGAATTCATTCCTCCCCCTCCTGGAGTCGTTCAGATCACTGACGCCTTAAGACGAAGACATCGGAATAGAATTCAAAATAGAAGACAAATTCAACCTTACGGTAACCTAACATCAAACTAGATGACTGACGTATACTATTTTGCGACCTACAGCAATAAATTTCCAATATCAGGACCAGAGTTACTTACACTAAACGAACTGAAAGGCCTTCCACTTGCACTCATTTCTTCTGCCCATCTTGTTTCGGTAATTCCTAACATTAAACCGATAATCTCAAAGATTGAAACTACGAAGATTAAGATCATTGCATGAAATCTCTATGTTTCCTCGAAGAAGCTTACTCGTCAATGGGTTTTCCCAAGACCAATGGTCTGAATTGGCAGAAGGAGTAGAAGCTGTAGGGGAAAGATATGGTTATCTTATGGAAGAAAATTCGGAATTATCCAAACGAGTGTCAGACCTAGACTCACAACTAACCCTCCTGAATAGTTCGTTAGGCACACTTGCACAAGCCACTTTTGCCCATTCCCTATTAGTTGCCAGCATTGAGAAAAGAGCAGGTAAATTGAAGGCGGCTATGGATGCTTTGTCTAAAGGACTAGAAAACTTAAAAATTGAGTAATGACCCCAGAGTGGAAGAATATACTCTTCAATAATTCCGAAGAACACGTACAACAGGTGGGAAGATTATTAGTATTTTATTTCCGCGAAAGTAGAAATCTAATAAGATCTAATTCCAGTTTAAGAAGGAAAATAGAAGCATTAGAAACTAGAGTAGAACTGTTGCAATCTTTAGTTGCACAGGAAAAACGACGGAATGTAATTCTTACTAAATCTATAAAAGAATTAGAACAATTAATGCAAGAATTGAAAATTGTAGATTGAATCTTTAATATGAACCCCACCATAGAGTTGAAGGCGCGCTCTCCATATTCCACCCCAGTTATTATTGTTAAAAGACAGCAGGGAAAAAGATTCAATATCTGTTTCTCTAAGTTAAATCAAACCTTTAAACCCCAGGAACCATCACTAACAAAACAGGCAAAACAGTAGACGGTTACATCACCTTCTGGCCCAAGTTGCAGGAATTTTCTGCGGTGGCGAATCTCCTGCCTTTTTGAAAGTTGCAATCACTTAGTTATTTTCTACTCTCACATAACTGCAACCACTTACACTTTTCGTACAAATATAAAGCCGTAAGTATAAATTTTCTATATATATATAAGTTTACTTGTAACACTTTTATGCATTTGAAATATCCTTGCATAATCATGACTCAACCCCCGCAAAACCTTGACGCTAGTGTAGCTAACGCCTTAGATCGATTAAATCTACGAACAAGCGCAAGTGACATCCCTCTTTTCGACGGTAGAAACCCCTCTCTAAAAGAATTTCTGCAAGCCGTACAACGTGCGGGAATTTTCGTTACGGATACCGCCGAACCCGAATTTCTTAGGGCCGTTTTGAGTAGATTACAGGGAGCAGCATGGGACAGCTGTAAAAACAAAGATTTTGATCAATTAGACGACCTACTTGATCACATAAAGAAAAGATTTGCCCCTAATAAAAAATATCAGTGGTATTTCGAAAGTATAATAACCCTTAGGCAAAAGCAAACCGAAACCGCCAGTGATTATTATGATCGGTTGCAGGGCCTAATCGCTGGTGCCCGTCATGCCCTAGAGCCAAAATATAATAGGACGTTCAGGGAAGTTAGGGAAGGTGACGATGGCCCAGAACTCAGAGAGCTTAATATAATCTTGCAACCCATTCGTGAATGTGCTCTGGACTCGTTCGTAAGGGGACTTTCCACGGAAGTATCAAAATTTGTTGATGCCAGAAATCCACGTGACCTAGACGAAGCCCTAGAGTTCGCAAAACATGCTGAAGATCGGGAAAGCTACAGCGAAAGATCGCGTTCGTCATCTTACCATATATCCAAAATCAAGGAGCGAACAAGATCTCCAAGCCCATATTTACGACAAGTCGAGAAACCCAATGTTACAACGAGACGCAGAACTGACTCTGACAGAGAGACAAATCATTCTAACCATTCCTTCAAACATGCTTCCTCTGAAATGTTACATCTTACCCCAGAACAACTTGGGTATTTCTATAGATCCATCATGCCCCAATATCCCCCTCCCTTCCCATATCCTACGCCATCCCACATGATCCCACCTCAAAATCCACAATATCCAGTACCTTATGCATACCCGCAAATGATGCCCCAAGTTCCTCCCAATCCTACACCTGTGCCGAACCAATATTCAAGACCAACTCAGAATTATCGGACTAGTACAACCCCACCACGGGCCGTGTCTCTAGCACCTGCTAGCAATTTAAACTACCAGCAGACTCGCCGTCCGGACGCACCAGCGAGTCCCCTTCCGCAGCGTCCGAAGAACGTGCACTTCGCGGAACACTCCATAGGATCCTTAGAGCAAAATCAGAGGCCGAGGACTCCCCAGTAGTCCAATTAAGCGCCCCTGAATTCAGACATGACAAAATAAGGTTCCTCGTAGATCCTGGGTCGGACACTAACCTCGTGAAGATGTGTGCATTAAATCCCGTGCTCACACTTGACCCAGACAAGTGTCTTGAGATCACAGGAATAACTAATCACGCTGTTAGAACAATGGGAACTATTAAGTTAACTATCGATAACGTTCCGGTAGAATTTCACGTTATCAAAAACTGTTTTCCCATTTCGACCCATGGTATCCTTGGAAGACCATATCTACGACAAGTCCAAGTCCAGATTTCTTTCAGGCATAACACCTTAGTAACCATCTTTTCCCCAGTGACCCCTATCTATTTTGTTGATAAGGAATCAGTGGAGGCTAAGAAAACCTTAAGGTCTGAAATCAAACCGTTTGCTCGAGTCCTACGCATAAAATCTCGCACAAAAACCTCAGTAGCGATAGATATAATGGACACAGGGTTAAAGGAAGGATATCTCCCTCGAATTAAAACCCCAGAAGGACTTTACCTAGGCGAAGCCATTGTCACAAATAAGGATGGTGTATGCCACGCTATGGCAATCAACACTACCGAGAATGACATTGACATAACCCTTAAACCTCAGGAGTTAATCCCGTTCGATTTCTGTAAATTCCCCGGTGAAGAATTTACAGATTCTGAGGCAGAAGACTTTCAATTTAATTCGAGACAAACCTATTCTGAGAGCCATCAAGGTCAAGAATGCGTTATACTTGGCTCACTTGGCTCCAGATGAGCGAAAGATCGTATTAGGATGGGCGGAAGACTATGCTGATATATTCCATTTAAATGGTGAACAACTTTCGTGCACTCACCTTATCCAGCATAGAATTCCGACCATTGACGATAAAATTATTCACAAGAAACAATATAGGTCCCCCGTAGAGGCCCTAGAACAAATCGACGTTCAATTATTAAAGCAGTTTAATAGCGGAATCATAGGACATTCTAATTCCTCATTCAACTCGCCATTGTTGATCGTCCCAAAGAAACTTGACGCGTCGGGTGAGAAAAAGTGGCGTGTTGTAGTAGACTACAGAGTCCTAAACGAAAACATCATAGGAGACGCCTTTCCACTGCCCAACATAACCTCAATATTTGATAGATTGGAAACTGCACGCTATTTTACCGTCTTTGACCTTGCCAGTGGTTTCCATCAGGTAGAAACTCACCCAGATGATAGGCACAAAACTGCCTTTTCATCTCGCAACGGTCACTATGAGTACAAGCGAATGCCCATGGGCATAAAGAACGCCCCGCCTACATTCCAACGACTGCTAAATAGTGTTTTAAGTACTATGCTCGATGATGAAGCATTTGTGTACTTAGATGACATTATAATTTACTCTGACACGCTTGAAGAACACGACAGACGAGCACGTAGACTTTTCAATCGACTTAGGGATGCTAATTTGAAACTTCAGCCAGATAAATGCGAGTTCTTAAAAACCGAAGTCGCGTATCTTGGACATATAATTAGTGAAGAAGGAATAAAGCCGAATCCAAATAAAATCACCGCAATTCGAAAATTCCCTCTCCCAAAAACCCCTAGGGACATTAAAAGTTTTCTTGATCTTTCTGGATACTATAGACGGTTTATCGAAAACTACGCGAAGTGGGCTAAACCTTTGACTGAACTCTTAAAAAAGGACACCGAGTGGAAATGGGAGAAACCCCAGAAGAAAAGTTTTCGTTATCTACGACGATATCTGTGTCGTGAACCTATCTTACAGTATCCGAACTTTAGCGAAACCTTTAAACTAACGTGCGACGCTTCGAAACACGCCGTAGGCGCAATTCTAACGCAAACAAAGGACAGTATTGATTTGCCTGTGGCATATTATTCAAAAGTATTGAACAGTGCGGAACAATCCTACCCCAAAGCCGAAAAAGAGTGCTTAGCCATACTGTACGCGACCGAACATTTTAAACCCTATTTATATGGTCGCGAGTTTGTTTTAGCCTGTGATTTTGAGCCGGTGCACTGGATGACCTATATTGATAATCCGGGACCACGAATTCAAAGATGGAGAATTCGTCTTCAGAATTATCAATATAAGTTTGAATATAAGCCCGGAAAAATCAATAGGATTGTGGAAGCGTTGTCGAAAAATCCTGTAGACGAAGAAAACGGGTGGAATTCAGATTCCAGTTGGTCAGAATCATTCTCATCGGATCTCGAAAAGCCTGCACCCCGCAAGAAAGTAGTTTCCGGTAAAACGGAACCGAGTGATCCCAAATCTAGCGAGAAAGTGACAACGTGTCGTGCACTACCTATTACGCGTTCCTCAACCAGCGAAACGGAAAAGGGCGCGCGAATGAACTCGAAAAAAAGAATAGATAATTCCGGACGGTCTGAAAAGCCTAGTGCGTCAGCGACCCGACAACGAATCAGCAGTCTACAGGAGGGCTTAAACCCAAAACAAGCAAGATCACAATCTGGACCTTCATCCAGAACTGGAACTGTACCCAAGATTCTAAATCCTAGGAATACCGAAAAGTCAACCTTGCCCGGTAGACTCTCTGTTACCTCAAAAGCGAAAGGGGTAACAGAACTAAGAAAAACAATCTTGAGGCGTCCAAAGGATCCGGAACCAAATACCAGCTCGGGACAACCAAACAGTTTAAAGGGTCCCCCTACTAAACCTAATTTAAATCCTGCTAAGACGGCAGCCAAGGAACCTCCTCGTCGAGGACGACCTGTTGGAAGTATCAAATCTGCAATGGCTGATAGTGACGAAACCTATCGACCCCCGCAGGATATTCCTGTTAATGAAGCGGATGAAAGCTGCATCGCCAACAGACTACGACCCCGAGGAACCACATCCCCAAAGGAGGAAACAACAAAGGAACCGTCCTATTCATCATCAAGTGATGAAAGTGCAAAAGAAGAATCGGAGGATGGAACAGATGAAGATTCGGATCCCCCAGTATTCCGAGAAGACTATAGTGCTTTCCCACATCTTCCTGTCCATGCTACTCTGCCCAAATCACCTAAGCTCAAACTTAACCCCCCTCATAGTCAAGGCCCTGATTCATACACGGATGTTTTCGTTGATGGAGCCTGTTGCGAAAATGGAGGATCCAGTCCAAAAGCAGGAATTGGCGTGTGGTTCGGTCCAGACAATCCTTTAAACATTTCTCGACGTTATAACGGACGTCAAACGAATAACGCTTCCGAAATCGAAGCAGCCACTATGGCAGCTCGACAGGCCAAAAAAGCGGGCATCAAGAAACTTAGAATCAAAACAGATTCCCGATACTTGGTGCAGAGCGTTGAGGAATGGATACCAAAATGGAAACAGAACGATTGGAAGACGACAGAAAACAAACCGGTAAAGAACAGGAAACCTTACGAGCGACTAATTAAGGCTATTGAACCTCTTGACGTTGTTTGGGAACATATTCCTGGACATGAAGGCATTGTTGGCAATGAAAACGCGGATCGTCTAGCTAGAGAAGGCGCTCTGAAGAATCCCGAACCGGATTCGTCGCCATCTTCAGAATCGGAACCAGAAGAGTTACCTCTCGAAGAAGTGATCATTACAGGTCAACGCAGAATTGATAACAGTGAGGACGAATCTAGCGAATCAGATGTTCAGAACCCGGAACAGCAATCACCACTCAACGCTAAGCAGCTGATCCATGAAGTGTCGGAGTCCGTTAATAAATTCGACCAATCGATTGCGAACGCCGGATTAAATCTCTCCAATCCAACAAACAGCACTCTACTTTGGGATTACGAGGGACTAGACCATAGTCCACGGAGGCAATATGTATCCGACGGCGAAGAAGATCAAGAGCATCTAAATTATTTAGAAAGCCTTGATCCTGCAGTTGGAACCGAAGACGACCTCCCCAGAAGAGTAAAGAAGTTCTTGGACGACTTCAACCGGAGCAGAGCGAAAAAACTAACTGAATCGGAAGAGCCTTCAAGTGAGCAACCTGAGTTGCCCACCACGGTGGGCAACTTACGACATCCGGTTACCGTCCACAAACTAATGGAGCACTGGAAAGGAGTCACATCGAACTGACTGATTATATTAAGCATTACGCAAAGGATTTCGACGACTGGGATCGTCTGCTCCCATTCGCGATGTTTAATTATAATACATCCGTTCATGAGGCAACCAACTTCACTCCGTATGAACTCGTGTTCGGGCACTTGGCTAAAGCACCCAGCTCGTTACCCCAAGGGCCCGACGTTGAAACATATGGATCCTATCTGAAGGACTTGATTACGCGGATGAACGAACTACAGAATTTAGCAGCTAAATTTCTAGTTCGGTCAAAGGAGCGATCAAAAGAAATTTATGATCGTAAGGCACGACCTCTGAATGCCAACATAGGCGACCAGGTGTATGTTTTTAAGGAAGTCAGGTCTAATAAGTTCGACAAGCGAGCAGAAGGACCATATACCCTTGTAGGATTCACACAAAACAACAATTTGATCCTCGAAACTAAAAACGGTAAAAGATTCGCGAAGCATAGGGACAAGATTAGAGCCACCAGATTATGAAACCCAGACCCTAGCTTTGATTACCCATTAACCTATTCTTTCTCATTCTAGTTTTTGACCCAGAATTATGACGACTACTGCTATAACTATGCTATGCCTATTCTCCATCCTAGTGATGATAACGGAGCGAATTCATTCCCACGATGTACAGGCGACCACGGCCAGTGATCGATACCAGATCATTCCTTTCAAGTCCAGCAGCGGGATATATTTCGAATATATCGGGGAAGTCAGGAGATCCGTCAGCAACTGGAGGATTGCCGTATTCCTGGATGTGGGCAAGCAGACTCGATTCTTCGATGATTTGAGGACCAGACTGAAGCGGATAAAGCAGCACTGCAAACCTGACGAAGAATGGTGCAACGAGTTAATCGAGTATTATGATTGGGAAGATAGATGGGAAATGGCCTCGGAACTCCAAAAATAGTTCCGAGTCCAGATCGAGGAGCTGGAGAATACTAAATAGACCTTACCAACCAAGATGACTACTCAAATACCAACAAGGCGTACGGTCCCACTACTGGGCTTCCTGGGAAAGATTGCCGGACCAATCGTCGGCGTATTGACCTACGATGACGGAGAAAGATATAGTGCTGCCATCCCAGATCTTAATGAAGCCCAGGCCAATTTATCACATCTTGTCGGAAAGCAAACCCACGTAGTGAGGTCACAACTCGACTCGTTGCACACCCAGGTACAACAACATGGATCCTTACTGAAGAATCTTCAAGAACAACTTCATACCTTACTCATGAAGAACCAGCTGAAGTCGAAAGAAGAAAGGGAAAGGCAAAATCTAACATATGCCATTGCAAAGGCACTAAGATTGGGCCTCGACCACAGCATGCAAGCGACCACCACTATGTTAGAAGCAGTTCACGAAGCCAGAAAAGGACATCTGCACCCTGGCCGCATAACATCCGAACAACTGGAGCCGATTCTAAGAGAAGTACAGGATAACCTCAAGGATGTTCAATTTCCATTGGCCGGACCAAGAATTAGCATCGACGAGCTAATGCGCATCTCCACCATCACCATCTTGTGCGAGGACCATCAACTTAAGGTCCTTATCGACATACCACTTCTGGAAAAGTACAATTATCAGGCGTTTAAAATCCACTCTCTCCCTACTATTCAAGAGATATTCGAAAATAATACTGGAAGAGCTTATATAAAATCTAAATACGACTACCTTATTATAGACGAAGATCAGCGAACATATCTCTTGTTAAAAGAGCAGGAATGGAACGCGTGCAAGGCAACAACATCATTTCACGCCTGTCTCCAAGGCGCTCCAATCTACGATCTCCGTGAACGAACATCTTGCGAAGCCTTGCTCTTAGTCAGGCCCAACGTAAAGACTTTTAACTCTTGCGACGTTCGAATAACTAGTGAAGCTGATTCCTACTGGAAGCCTTTGACCACTATTGGAGGATGGATGTTTTCTTTTGCCACCCCAGAGATGGCAACGATCGCCTGCCATTCCATGAGCCCCATTAAAATCATGCTGAGTGGAGCTGGAATCCTCAAATTGGGTCCTGGATGTTCCCTCAAATCCAAGGATGCTATAATTCCAGCCACCACTTCACAAGTTGGACAATCAGAATTTATATTCGAATCGGATCTGCAACTAAATTTAACTGAACTCTCACCAGCATTGCTAAGATACAACCATTTGATAGGAAAGGCAGGAATCCTAAGAGGGTCCACTGTTGAAAGGGATTCAAAATCAACCGCCTTCGAAATGAACTCCAAAACACTAGACGAACTTGAACAACAGCTACAAGAACTCGCCTTACAACAGCACCATAGGGGAAGACACTCAACGCTGATCTATGGCTCCTATGGAGGTCTTTTCCTGCTGATCCTACTGCTCATCGTATACCTATGTCGAGCACCACTTAAAACCGGAACCTATAAGTTGTTTCAATCCATTTTCCCAAGATCAAAAATGAGCATATTCAAACGCCACAGCGAAGGAAACCGTTAAGTAAAATTCCAACACCGAAGGATATTGTTGGATTGTATGAGGATATCCCTTCTACAAGTAAAACTGCCAACAACATGGAAGTGACCGTACAATCAGGAGCAACCGAATCAACAACTGCTCCGAAAAAGGAGATAAAGTCTGCAACGTCCGAAGATATACCATCAGTGAAGATCAGATGACTAACCGAAGGGTTAGGTTCCATGCTGCATGGGATCCAGGTAAAAGAGACTACATTGGGAGAGAATTACCAACCACCTTATCTCCAGTAGCTCTCTCCAAAATTAACCCCACAAGACAACAAGGAAGATCTTCGACTTGAAGAGGTTAGTACTCACCACGACCCTAACAGACGTTCAGAAACACCACTCAAGATAACCTGATTACGCAGGTCTATCATGAGAAGAAATATACATATATGGTATTTTTTATATATATATATATATATATCTAAAAAATATATATATAGATAAATAAAATAAGAAATCCGGATTAAAAAAAAAAAAAAAAATTATGCCTGATATAAATTCAATATTAAAAGCTTTTCTCATGCTAATAAAAAAAATTGTTGTTTTAATATTTATTACTACTTAACTAAGAAATTTCTTCATGAAGGAAAATAGTTTAATGATTTTACTATATAATCAAAAAAAAAATTTCTTAAGTATGTCAGATAAATTGACCACTTTATAAAATATGTATATTGAGAAGATTTCTTAATAGGCCATCTAAATAATAATCATTAATTGTGTGTTAGTTCTTTTTATTTTTTTGCTTGTACAATTACAGAAGAAGGAAGAAGCATATCCTAAGTAATCGTACGGTTAATCGACTGTTCAATTTTAATCCATGAAGGTTCCGCGCAAACCTTTCGCCCCCTTACACAATGGATAGATTTTGACCCAGGCGTCCGAGAGTCAGGCAGTCGTAAAACATAATTACAACTCTTGCATCTCCACACGTACGGACGCAATTGGTTGACTACTTTTCGCGGAAGATTGTGATATGCGACTACCTAAAAAAAAGGGGGAAATTTTATGTATATTTAATACCTAATAACCTAATGACAAAATAGTGGAAATAACTTAGGTAGTTAATATCATACCTGGTAGGGTCCAATTTCGTTAATGCGTGTCATCTCCTCCAGAAATTCGCCGGTGTGATTAAAACTATCGACGTCTTTCCTATGGTGGAACAGCTTAACATGAATCATTTCATGAAGTACTGTTCCTATCAGTTCTTCCTCAGGAAGAAGCCTGTGGATTTCCCAACTTATTCGAACTATGCGTAGAGGCAAGTCGGTGTACCCCGAAGTCGATGTCATTTTTCTTCCCCATGCTATCGTATATCCTGCAGCTGATAGTTTCCCATCAAAGTATTCCCGATCCAACCGATCGTATAAACCCATTAGGTCAGGTCGTCCATTAGTCTTGCGCGAACGTTCGGAAAAGACTAATCCTTCTTCTAACGGTAATTGTTGGGATCGCGTTGATCTGCCACTCATTTTGGAAACACCTGTGTATAAGTTAATGTTATATTATAAAATTTTTTTTATAAATTTATACATTGTTTTGATCTTGCAAGGATGCTTGATTGAGATCGCAAGAAGAGAAGAGGCTGGGAAAACAGAGTTTTGCTTCTAATACCATCAGGGTCGGAATTGGAAAGTAAACTTAATTTTTGAAGGAGAATTGTTTGGAATTTTTTTTAAAAATTTGTTTGTAAATTTTTTGGAGGGTGGATAAGGGATGCTTTGAATCCATTATAGGCGGATTGGGATCGATGGGGTTTTGCTCTTTAAAAAAAAAATTGTAGAAAGTGGTGGGGGTTAAAGTTCTGACATTTTAAGTAACACTGCCATTTTCAAAACCATGTAACTTTTATAAAACTTTATCGATTTTAATTTGTTTATAATGGATTTAAAGCATTTTTCATCTACTTTCTAAAAATTTTACAAACAAATTGTTAAAAAAATTTTTAAACAATTTTTTTTCAAAAATTAAGTTTATTTTTTAATTTTGACCTTGATGGGTATTTTAAAAAATTTTTTTTTATTTTTATTGGAAAGCTGACATTTTTCCGGAAAAAACCATATAAGTTTCATAGTGGGATGACCAGAAGTTTAGAAGATATTTGAAAGCAAAGTAAGCGGTGCGCCCGGGTTACTGTACGTTACGCCGGCGCTGCGCCGTTAAACGACATAAAAATCACTCTTTTATCTTCATCTGCTTCAGTAAAAGCTCTGCATTTAAACAGGGTTGATACTTCCTATGAATCTTTTTTAATAGTAGCTCTCTGCATTTAACAGGGTTGAGACTGTCATTAAAATAATGCCTGCATTACTTTTACCGAAAAAAATTTAAATATATAATTTTGAAAACGAATGTTTAAACTTTTATAAATTATAATTATTATCAATTAAAATGAGTAATTTTGAAAAAGAAAGATTAAAGTTTTAAATGAATAATAATTATCATCAATTAAAATAATTAATTTTGAAAAAATATTGATGTTTCGTAAGTTAAAATTATTGTTATTGGAAAATTGAAAATTTAATTTTGAGAAACAGAAATTTAAGTTGAATAGAAATTGAATATTTTAATAAGATTAATTTTTTAAAATTTAATGTTAAATAGTCATGAGATTCAATTTTTTTTATTAATTTAGGTCATTTGTTTAATAATAATAATAATAATAATAGATTTAATATCTTCTAAACTTCTGGTCATCCCACTATGAAACTTATATGGTTTTTTCCGGAAAAATGTCAGCTTTCCAATAAAAATAAAAATTTTTTTTTTAAAACACCCATCAAGGTCAAAATTAAAAAATAAACTTAATTTTTGAAAAAAAATTGTTTAAAAATTTTTTTAAAAATTTGTTTGTAAAATTTTTAGAAAGTAGATGAAAAATGCTTTAAATCCATTATAAACAAATTAAAATCGATAAAGTTTTATAAAAGTTACATGGTTTTGAAAATGGCAGTGTTACTTAAAATGTCAGAACTTTAACCCCCACCACTTTCTACAATTTTTTTTTAAAGAGCTAATATTTTACAGATTTATTACTTTCATATAGGGCAACAATTTCCCAAAATACCAACACAATCCAAAGACTTATAATTTTGGACTGGGACGTTTGAGAAATAACGCCTCATATATAAACAAAAAGCTATCTCAATTTGAACATATAACATACCGTCGCCCAAAAACCCCGGCACAAATAAGAATTCTTCTTCTCGTCCCAGCGGTACTCCTGATACTACCTGGTCCTGGAGTACAGTTTGGGGTAGGCCAAGGTAACTAGTGGCGAGCTGTGATTCCAAGGGGATTTTTCTTCCTCCCTGTCAGGAGCAACGAGCCAGGGCCCATATTGGACATAAAATCTAAGCAAATAAAAAAAAAGAGAAAAAGGAGATTTTAATTTAAAATCTTTTGTAATCTTAACCATTACTTTTAATACAATTTTGTTCAGAAATTACAGTACTTGTTATTATTAAAAAAAAGGGTGGGTGAAAGGGTGCAAAATTTTGGCAAATAGGCAACACTATGTGATCGCTGTCTGTTAATTTGTTAATTTTCTTCTAATCTTTGTGTTGCAAAATTTCAATTGTAAAGTGAAAAATGATACTTACCCTCGAGTGGAGGCCACTTCCGCTAGGATATTAAGCGCCTCCAAGCATTTACTCATTTTGAACAAATGCACATTTCCAAGTAAAGAAGGGCCTCTCGCCTTGCGCTCAGCATTATCGGCAAGGGTCTGGGGCGAGAGAACGGGCTGACGCTTCAGAAGGAGTTGCCTCGCTCTCAAAATGGAACCTGGGTTATCCACAGGCTCATCCTCCTTATGTGAGCGCGAGGAAGCGATGGATGTGTTTTTAGGGTGTTCTGAAGCCCAACCGTAAATTGATTTTAGACAGAACGCCCTCAGCCTTGCGTGTTTTTCCCCCGGTATTAAAGAAAAAATTTTCGCCGCTCGCAGATCTTTATCTTCCTTAGTGTCAGGACCAAGATCGAAGGAGTCATCGTCCTCCGATGACACTATATCACTATCTTCACCATTAGTTTTTGGATTACCGTAGTGGGTCAGTATGTAGTCCTTTGCCATAACTAGTTCTTCACTTAATTTTCTTTTCGCATCCATAAATGTAGGCATTATCACAATCAAACTTTCTCACTTATTTCGCCTCACGTAATTGATAATTAATCTTACTTGTACGTTCGCACCGGACAAGACCTACGGAACGACTGAACAACACACACCGTGGACATGAAACACTAGTACTTGAGTCACTCCTTACGTGCCTATCGTGACACACTCGCATACAATAAGATTAATATGAGCTGCTGCGACTAATGAAAAATCCCCATTGAGCATAATGCATTCTTCTAGAAGAATGTTTAACACAGCCAAGTGAAAATTATATATATATTTAAATAAACAAAATAATTTTCATGGACTAATTGACAATCGATGAAACCGATACTGGAAATTTACCTCTGGTTTGTAATATTAAGAAACTAATCAGTTTGGTGAACAGATTAAATGGATTCCAGCTTCAATCTAAATAATTTTCATAGGATATATTTAATTACGAGTTACATAGCTACATTTATGACTATTAAGAAGTCTTCTCTCCAAATTATAAGTAAGCGTTAAGTTAATTACTAACTAATAATTGTTTCGCTTAACCAGAGATGCCAAAAAAGGAAATATAGTCTAAAAATCCATTTAAGGCATGAAAACATACGGTACCATTATTTTGGAACGACAAGATATATACGTGTAGTTTAATTATTCTAACTTACCTGCCTAAATGCGGTAGTCAACATCTCTGAAATTAACCGACATAATTATTATAACTGAAGGATTAATGTGCTAAAATTTCAGTTTAGTGTAAATGAATTTTCCTAATATCATTTATTTATAATCAAATCCTCGTTAAACAAACTTACCTTATATCGCACTAAAATTTTCGACATTATAGAAAATTAATTTTATATAATAATAACAATAAATAAATAATTATTTTAAGTAAAATTTTATAGACAGAAGACCACGAATGTATAATATGAATTTCGGAAAATTGACTTCCTTAACTCAACTATTGTTTAAGGAGGAAATTCTTTTATCTTAAAATTATATACGCTATCACAATTCAATGTAACCATTGTATAAAAGATGCATGTAAAAAAAACCACACACAAAACAATGTATATGTATGGGTTTTCAGCATATAAATAGCCATAACACCTGCGAATTGATGGCAATGAATTGTTTACGGCCATAATATGTTACCGATGCAATATTACTTCCGAGTTCGGAGCATTGCGTTTTTGGGGACAAAAACAGGAATTTTCACGGTGGATTGTTATATGCGAAATTATATAATAGCAACCCTGCATGACGGGCTTTGTTCTTTGGATCCGCTAAGACGGCATGCAGGGCGCAAGGCATCATTATGAGACACACGACACCCTGATAAGGAATTGTCGACGCACAAGAAATGCTCCTAGCCCGGAATAATATTAATATTTTATTTCAAACCTGAAGTATATAGAATTTTAATTTTGAAATGTTGCCACTATGTTACGAAACAAAAAGAGTGACAATTAACATTGTGGCATCATCGCTGATAAAGGAAAATTCACGCAATTTAATGAAATGGTAATGTTAAAAAAAAGAAAGTATTTTGGCGCATTGATGCAGCCTTATTATAAAAAAATATTATTGGAAAATGCGATTAGAATATTCAAAATGCTAGAAGGAGACACTCTGTGGGGTTGCACGTGTGTGGAGATGGTCGGCGGCAACACACACCCATGCAGCCGCCGTTTATACACACCAACGCACGCGCTGGCTCCCTCGGTTGCGGACATTAATTCCTACATTACGGGCACCAACACAAGCATGCTATGCCTGCCTCCTATCGCTACCTTGTTGTGCGAAGAACCTTCCTTTCCCCTCAGGACCCATAAGTTGCAAGATTACAGCCTCAAAACAAACGCACGTGCGTTACAGCTGACTCGAGCTACAAGGCATTGCATGCCTTATGACACTTAACTTTATGAATCAAGTCAGATGGACATACAAACAATTGAACAATAGTTAAACATTTTGTTGTAAACATTATTGTCACAACAAAATGCCGGAGGACATTAAGTTGCATGTATATGTGTATATTCATAACTCAATATGTATAATACATATACAAGCAACTTATAAAAAGTAGGAACAATATAATTACAATAAATAAATTATATGAACTGTAATAAGTAATTTGAATAATAATTTTATTAATTAAACAATATAATTATTGTTTAAATTCTAAGTTATTTCGAAAATAATGTCTCGAAAAGTATCATATTAACAGACTATTTCCGTTCTCACGGACCTACCGTGAGATCGAAAACGTCAGCAAAATGCATAGACCAATGGGCCCATGATTCTCTCCTACTCCTTACTCCTACCACCTAAAATTTTCCATCTTCCCCACTTTTTGCACTAAAGGTAAGGGTTGGAGGCTTGTCGCGAATTATTAATCGCAGCAGTACGAATTCTCGCTTCTTCTCGAAGACACCTCTCCTGGGTCTAACCTAGCAAGTGTTTTGGGACAGAGAAATTTCGCGACAAAAGGCCCGTCCGCGACCCGGAACCCGAATTGCATGATTTAGGGCAGACGTTAAAATTTTTAAAATACTCTGAGCCGGTGGAGTCCAGTGCGGGCTGATTTTGGAGAGATTTTAGAATTATTAATTTGATTGATAATTCTAAGGTCTTGTTATTTCGATATCCGGCCGGTTGCATAGATATTGCCCGCGTCCGTTCAAACTTCAGTGGCCCACGAGCGTGATCAAAACTTTTTATTTGAATTGTCGGTTGCATAGATGCTGCCCGGATTAATTCAGTAGAGAGCAGATCCGCAGTGAGTTTTACACTATTGCTTGAGACGGCCGGTCATATTGCCCGCGCCCGCTCACCACAAGTGCAATCTCACAACCAGTTGAAAATTGCGCGAATCTTGCGTCGCGATTTCATAAAAACAAAACGAATTTTCGCCCGACGGAGGTTTGTGATCCAAAGGAGAAGCAGCCCCGGCGGTAGTTTGTAAGTAAATAAGTATCGTTTCAATCACATATTCTAACACACACACACACTTTCTATTTGTAACACACTATAACCATTCTGTATTTAAAAGGTATTTTGCTGTTTAAAAATAAATCAGGTATCCGTAAAATCAATTTCTTTACTTACCTAACTAAACCCGAAATTCAAAATCATTTCAGAAATAGTGCAATTAACGAATCAGAAGGCAACTTTTAAAAGTAGGATAACGTCCCCACAAAATAAACAAGGTCCTTCAGACCTTGGCAGCTTGGAGCATCCCCAAATAGGAATTTAGAGCCATCTCAAAAGCTCAATATTTAAATCAATAAATTCTCGTTTGTAACAGCTAGTTTCGGTAAGTACTTTCAGAAACTGAAGTCAAAACTTAGTGCACATTTTACGTGTTGCACTGTGTTATCATCCATCGAACAGGTCTCGAAAATTGACATATAAATTTTTAGAAAGTTTCGACCACCATCAGTCATAAGTTTGATAACGTGATTATTACCAATTAAACCTCTGTCTTCTATAATTTTTGCAACCAATGTCTCGGCATCAGCATAAACAACTGTCCTTATATCCTTTTCCTCTGTTTTTTCATGTGCCTCTTCAACGTCAAACAACGCTATTGCAGTGCGAGTTCAACTCGCACTTGTCCAATTTTTTTGAAGTATGGATAGTGAGTATAATAATTTTTATTAAAATTAAAACTTTGCATGGCTAAATAAATTTAACCTAAAATATTTTTTCATTTAAATATTCCCTTTATCAGTAAAATTTTTCAACTATTTCAACTAATTAATAAATTTCTTAATTTGATCAGTGCATTTTTATTTTATATTTTTAATTTTAATTTAGTTAACATTTTTCGGAAATATTGTACATTTTTTTCTTTCCATGTTGATATATGTGTAATAAAATTAATATCATTAAATTCTATGATTTACTATGTTCTCATAAAGAAATTTAAATTGAATAAAAAATTCATTAAAAAATAAAGATTAAGTTAGTAAAATAATTTTAAAATAATTATAAATTTATAATTAATAATAGAGTCAGCATTCCTGAAAGGAGCCACCCAAAACTTTTTAATTTTACTTTTTGTACTAATGTGGTTATTTTAATAGTATTTTATATAAAAAATCATTCTACCAAAGGATTTTGCAAAAAAAATTTTTTTGTTAATGTTATTAACTATTGAAAATTTTGAACGTATTTAATTGAAAAATGAATTTCTCAAAAACTTATTGATCGATTTTAATTTTTCAAGTTGCATTTTATTAGTCTTGAAATGAAGTATAACTGACAATATTTTCAGATAAGAATATTTAATTTTAGTGCAAAATGCAATTGTTTATTTATAAACAATTAAAAATAAATAGTGTTCTAGATGATATTTTAAGTTGAAAAAATTACTAAAATGTTCTTAAGAAACCACTAAAAAATATCCCGTTAAAAAAAAGCACGAAGTTTTAAATTGCTTAATTTTAAGCATTTGTGCCACGGTGCAGTGCGCGACTCTGGTCCTTATTGAACGTTCGCGCGCGTGTTATTGTTTCTGATCGCTGAAACGACTGCGCTTCTCAAACACTACATCTATGTTGAAAATAAATTTATTTTAACGTAATTTTTTACATTTAATTTTTTTTAATGGAACATTTAATTAATTCTTTTTGTTGAATGGTAATTACATCGATTGATTAGAATTCGTTATTTTTCGGAGAGAATAAATGCTAAACTATTCATTTTTTTATTTTATTTTAGAAACAGAACTGTTTTTAAAGAATAGTTCACATTTGGAATTATTGTTAAAAATGTTTGAATCCAGAACACTATTTATTTTTAATTGTTTATAAATAAACAATTGCATTTTGCACTAAAATTAAATATTTTTATCTGAAAATATTGTCAGTTATACTTCATTTCAAGACAAATAAAATGCAACTTGAAAAATTAAAATCGATCAATAAGTTTTTGAGAAATTTATTTTTCAATTAAATACGTTCAAAATTTTCAATAGTTAATAACATTAACAAACAATTTTTTTTGCAAAATCCTTTAGTAGTATGATTTCTTATATAAAATACTATTAAAATAACCACATTAGTACGAAAAGAAAAATTAAAAAGTTTTGGATGGCTCCTTTTAGGAATTCTGACTCAATACCAACATTAAAATATTCTTTAGATTATTTCTTTCCGTGTGAGCTACAAGAATGCCGTATAACTTGACCTATTTTCGAGTTCTATTTAAAGCAAACTTTTTCTACGACCATTGGAGTTGACTTTTTTTCGGTTGATTGACATGACTTTAGTGCATGAGGATCTTGATGATTGTTGGGAATGTTAAATAAATTAAGAGTTTCACCTACTTTTAAAGATCTGTTGGTATTCATGGGAGAATTATTTTTCGACTTCGCAGTATTACAAATGATACAATCGCACAGAAGATCGCCAATTGTATTTCGTATTGCGCTTCTAAGTTTTTATTCTAATCGAACATTTTTCACAAAATTTGGCACAATTTTAAATGGTCGCTTCGAGTTACTATTATTATGTTAATTTTCTAGATCTTTCCCTTTCAATTGACAGTAATAATTTTATTAAAACAAATTGGTTTCGTAAATCTATATGGACAGGGAGATATATGAATTTCTATTCACACCATCCTCTAAGTTATAAAATAGGTATTATATACACTCTAGTTGATAGGGCTATTAAATTGGCAGATCAACGATTTCATCATGAAAATCTTAACATTATTAAAAAAAACATTTCTACTTAATGGATACCTAATTGATTTGTTATATAGAAAGATTTCACAGAGGTATAATATTCTTACCAATAACTTACATAGAAAAATAAATAAAAACAATTTTCCAATTGAAAAAATTATAAGTATACCATATATTCAAAATTTCGATAAAATTCTTTTTAATATATTTAAACAACATAATTTTATGCAAAGATTGTGATAGTTGTTATATCGGAGAAACTTTAAGACATCTTAAAACTAGAATAAAAGAACACAAACGATATGTCACTAACAACAAAAATTCAAATGCTTTAACTAATGATGTTTTTGATAATAAACATTATTTCATTTTGATAATACAAATTTTTTACAAATTGAAACAAATGACTGGAAAAGAAAAAATTTAGAAATGTTCTATATAAAAAACAAGTTGTTCATTTTATGACCATTTAGCTTCCTCAATATATATTATTATATATAATTTTAAAAGTTAAATAATTATAATAGTTTATTAAATATAATTAATAAACCGGGTAAAGTACCCTGAATAAGTATTAATTATTCAATTTTTAATTATAGAATAATTATTTTTAAAAGTTATGATAAAATGTCAAAAAATACAAAATTTTAATTTTTTGTGAAAAATTAAAATATTTATTAATTCTATAAATTTTGATAATATATATTCTTTATATACATGAATCGATTCGTTTTTATGTCAGGAATGCAATTTTGACAAGAATTATTAAAAATTTTAATATAGAAAAAAGTTATTTCAAAAAACCAAAAAATTAATTTTTGCAAAAATTATAAAAATTTTGAAAAAAATTTTTTTTAAATATATTTTTGAAAATCTTTCTGTCTGATTCTTGGTATTCATGACCGTAATACATCTACAAAATCTTATCAAAATCCATCAAGATGTGTAAGAGAAAATTTGTCCACAAGAATCGGTGACATACACACACACACACACATACACCCACACACACACATACATACACACATACATCCGGACATTTGTTCCTCTCGACGAATTATATATACTACACTTGAAAATTTGTAAAAATAATTGATTTTAAAAAATTCGGAAATCGACATCACTATAAGGCTTCCTTTATGAGGAAGCAATAATACTAATAGTAATAATTATAGAACAGATATTGATAATTGAGATAAAGTTTACTATAATTTAATTACTTCTTTTAAAACATAATTTAAAAAGTTTAACACCATAGAAATCTACTTTACCAAATATACCTAAAAAACAACCTAACCTTTCTGTCAAAACTCTCTGTTCATAGAAGCACATTTTTAGGAAAAAATGTGTTTCTACGAAATCTTTAAGATTGGTTAAATTATTATTTATGTTTATAAAAAACATTTTTTTATAAAAAAAATTAAAAATTTTTTTTTCCTTTTTATACTTATACTTATAATGCTCTTCTGAGTGCAGGAGGATCAGATACGATTTTCTATCAAAAAAATTCTGTTTATTTAAGACCCAAAGATTCATAATATACAACTATTATTTTTAGTCATCGTTAACGAACTTTTTTTCCTTCAAGACAGGTGTGATGAATTAATGGAAATATTTATTTTTAAAAAAGTTATTTCAAAAAATACAAAAAAAAATTTCAAATTTTAAATAAATTGTATGCAAAAAATTTTGTAGATATATTCGGAAATCCTTGTGTCAGATTTTAGTTATTAATGACTGCAATAAACCTGCAAAATTTCAAGACAATCCAATAAAATTTGTCTGAGATATTTTGTGACATACACACATAAAAACACACATATACATCTGGACATTTGCTTAGAATTGAATATACATAATATGTTCTAGACAAAAATGAGTCCATATAAATTTCATTTGAAAAATTGAAAATCGTCACAAATGTAAAGCTTCGTCATGAGGAAGAAAAAAATACATAGACAAATTTATGTCCCAAAAGCAAAATAACATTAGACTCATTGCATGAGTTTTTGAAAAATCTTCCCTACATTATACGGTATGAATAAATATAAAAAGAGAAAACAAATCAAATCCAAGGTTAAAAGAAATTAATTAATATTTAGTGAATTCTTCCACAATTATAATTTCATATATCATTTTTGTATTTATCTGAATATTATTTTTTATTTAAGTGACCTGATGATGGTGGCAAATCTGACCACCGAAACGTTGCCAATTTTAATAAAAAATGAGAGTTAGTGTTTTTTCTTTCACCTTTAAACATCTTCCAAAAATCGAAAAATATTTTATTAAAAAAAATAATTTGTTTATAATTTTTTTTACATTTCCTAAAAGTGGAAAGAAAAGAATATATATATACCTTTGACGATTAACATTGGCCTAGAAAATTCTTTTATTTCTCTCATTGATTCATCCAAAGTAGAACCGTCCTAAATAAGTTATTAGTAATTTATTTCTAAACATTAAATGTTGAATAATATTAATTATAATTTAGAAATTAGAGTAGTCTATCAGCAATAAAAAGGTTGTGCGCTCGTATCCCATCATGCTTTCGTTTTTTCTAAGTTCTATGATAATTTTGAAATTATTAATTAATTTCGAAAATAATTTTCAGATTAAGCAGGTTTATGCATCAGTGCAGCTGTGCTTGTTACGGTATACCATCACATTTAAAACGAAATGAAAGAAAATTATAAAAAAAATTGGATGTCGTAGGAATTGCTTGCAAATATCCTAAGGCATTCTATACATTTTTAGTTCGGATATCATGGGAATCACATGTGGATATCCTGTGATATCCAGTGTATTTTTGGTTTGGATGTCAAAGAGATTGCATGTGGATGTTATTGGATATCCCGCAAATTTTTAGTTTAAATATCATAGAAGTTGCTTGGGATATCCTAGAATATTCTATATATTATTGTAACTTTTTTAATACCTTAAAGCAATTTCCTTATATATAGTAAAATTGTAACCATCAAAATGTCAAAATGATTGGACATCCGGAGATGTCCGGAATATTCTGCATAGGTTATGAGTACGCATGAATGGATGCATGTTTATATACGTATGCACACATACACAATTGTTGTAAAGTCTAAAAAGAACCTTTCGTTGTAAATTATAATTGTGATTAGTAGTAAAGAAAATTATCATGTTATTATGTATCGCCTTCGCAACCACACACCTTTGGATGGCTGTAGCAACACACACGCATACATATGACTTTTGAAACAGTACTAGCATGGCAGCACGCACACAGGCATACTATGTATATGTTACATCCCAGTAACAAAAATCTCTTTTTGAAATTGAAGACATTAGCAATGAATCATTGTTGATGGTCGCACAATTAGAATGTCAATAATAGAGATATTGCATTTTAAATAAATATGACAAAAGAAAGGCAATATATATAATATGAATAAGAATATAATATGAATAAGAAAATTATTAGAGAAATGATATCACTACTTTAAATAATTCATCAAAATTAAAATAAACCTTTAAGTAAACATAATTACACAATTTCGTGATAGAACAAAAACAATTAAATAAGAAATAATATTTAATTGACTAATTATTTCTCACGCAATACTCTGGTTTCAAAATTAATATACTATATGTGGTGCAGGTAGTCACAAAGCTCCAAGAAGTGACTTAATTCTTGTGATAATCTAGAAGTCAAGCTTAGAGATGGGAATGATCTTTTGTCTCCCACTAGGGAAGATTTGCTACTATAAAACCCCATGCCAAACCATTGTCATCCGTCAGTTTATTTCGATACAAAGTCATCGTTACGTTCGCGTCGTGACAGCTTCATCTTCAAGCTTGACCCTTCGGTAATCATAATTTTGGCCATAAATCTTGCATTTTCAAACAGTATAAAGTTTACCCGTTGTTCTAATTATTGAGCATGTTATATCCCGATATATTTTAAAATTTACATAATTCGATAAAATACGTAATTTAGTTAATTAATTATTTTTAAACAAAAACTATAAATGTAATATTTGAACAATGTCTAAAGGCATAGTCCAAATTAATGCATTATTTATTACAAATTCTAAAATTATTAACATAAGATAAAAATCACAATTAAACATTATAATTGAATTAAATTCTTTCACCTTTAATAAATATTATAATCTTTTATTCATATGAGTCATTAGCACTCATATGAATGAAATAGTAAAAAGGAATCAACGTACTATGCCTTGCGACAAGTGTTAAAGCTATGAATAAAAGAGATCACGCATGATTAAAAAGAATGACAGAAGAATATATGTAATTTATAAAATTAATTAATATTATTAAGAATAATTATTTAGAATAGGGGAGTACTGTCAGGGTTAGACATAGTTTTGAGTTTTCTTCGTAACTTCCTCTGCAGTGTGAATTTTAGCGCATATTATTGGAAAGATCAACTCAAATGCAATGTTTTTGCTGTAGGGGAGACCGGGGCTAAACCGGACGGATTTGGTCTTTGACCAGAAAACTCATGCAAAAACATAATTTTTGCTAAAGTGTTATATACCGTTTTGAAGCTTGTACTTTCACCTAAAAATCGCACTTGTTGGATTTAAAAAAAGTACAATAACTTTAGAGATATATTGCTTCGAAGGTGACTACCTCAAAAACGAATATCCGAAAAATGGTGGGGCTAAACCGGACACCCCATGGGGCTAAATCGGACACGGACAATTAATTAAAGAATGAGATACAAATTTATTTTTTTTGTAAAAAAGTCAAATCAATTCTTCTTTTATTTATTTGTAGATAGTTCTATACAAAAAATATAATATAATATGTAAAATCGGTAATAATTATACTATAAAATAAATTACAGTTTTCAGGCTTGTCTGTTTGTAGCAACTCGCTTGCGAATTCCAGTTTTAAAATAAATTTTTTATTTATTTATTCATAAAGTGGTTCTAAGCAAAGAATATAATATAAAATAGTTAATTAATATAAAATAAATTAAAGAATTCAAAGATTTGGTTGTTTTTAATTACGATGTCCGATTCAGCCCCACACCGTCATCTAATAATTAACCTGCAATATATTTTTTCTTCTTAATGTTTTCCATTAAACTTTTTTTCTACTAAACTCAGTACAGCTTGAGCTAAAAGAAAAATGGCCGTATGATATTTGCACTTTAATTTTAACGATAAAAACCCAAAAAATGAAGAAATTTTTTTTTTACTTTTACCGCAAGAAATGACATTTTTACATATTAACGGCAACTATTATTACAAGAAAATTGACACGTCCCTAAAACCTCATGCAGCATATGCATCACGAAATTGCGCGTTCATAGGTTATTTACACGATTTGAAAATCTTCACGGTTTCGGAAATATTTGACTTGTCCGGTTTAGCCCCGGTCTCCCCTACATTGCAAAGAAATTCGGCCAAAAGTTTCAAAGTTATAAGCAATTTAAAAAAATATAATGTTGTAACGGTTGAACATGGGTGTAAGGGTTCTTCAAATAATAGAATGACACTTGAAAATAAGGAAAGGAACAATGAAATTAAAATAAAATCCCATATTGTGCATTTTTTAATAAGATTAGATATTTTATTTCTTAAGAATGAAATCAAAAATTTGAAATTAAAACAATAAAAAAAGATTATCGAAAAAAAAATTTTCCTCTTTTTTCGTTAGAAATAAAGTTTTTGACATCTCCTTAAGTCAAAAAATGAATTTCTGTTGCAAGTACGCTTCGTAATTGCAATATTTTGGGCGATTCAACCCTTAGGACACCGCCTGGCTGAACGCTAACTCACGCGTCGTTTTGCGACATACCACACAGAACACAAAACCCTAAATTTCTTTTCATATTTTCGTATAACATCTTAATAAATAATTTTAATAAATTTACTTTGTCTTTGGCATATTTCTTCTACATTTACTTCTCTTTTTTTGACACCACAACAAAGTTTCTGTTGAGCGTATAACAATGACTCGCAAAAAACAAAAGTATACGTTCGTATACTTGACTAAAACTCATGTGAAAAGTTGACTGGCATTAGTAGAAAGAATTTAAGTACCAAAACAGATGCCGCTAGTGTGATGAAACAAAATAAACGCGATGGTTCAACCCTAACCGCACTCCCCTACTAAATAACCTTCAAATATTGTTATTTGTCGTTTGTTATCAGACAATTATCTCCAAATTTATGTAGGATTCATATTCCTCAAATAATTTTTTAATAGATCGAAGACTTCTTAGTATCTCCGAATTTTTATAGGATTCATTGTCCTTAAACATTTTTTCAATATCATGGAGATTTCTTATTATCTTCGAATTCATATAATATTTATTTTCATTTGCCACACAATATTCTTCAATTTTTTCTTGCACATATTTTATTATTTTTCTTTGAATTTCCAGAGTTTCATCAATTTTTTCTTCTTTTATTTCTTGTACTTTTTCTTCAATATTATCTTCGACTGGGTTTCTGGATAAGGCATCAGCATAAACATTTGTTTTGCCTGCTTTGTAGACCACATTAAAATCATATTCTGCTAATTTTAGCTTCCATCTTGTAACTCTTGAACAGGGATCTTTAGAATTTTAAAAACAAACTAGTGGTTTGAGATCCGTAACTAAGGTGAATTTTCTTCTATAAAGGTATGGTCGAAAATGTTGCACACTGTATATAATTGCCAATGCTTCTTTTTCATAAGTATCATATTTTCTTTCACATTCGTTTAGTGTCCGTGATGTATAAGCTACTGGTTGGTCTTTGCCAATTATTTCTTGTGAAAAAATTGTCCAAATGGCGTTGAAAATGCTGTTTTATAAGAATCTCTAGTATCCATTTTGATTTGATGAAAACCTGACGCCAAGTCAAAGACTGAAAAATATTGAGCATTTCCGAGCTGATCTAGTAGGTACGTAATATTAGGGAGGGGGTAAAATTGACCTACCGTACGTTCATTGAGTTTTCTGAAGTCCAAAACTAATCAAAATTTTTTATTTCCTAATGAGTCATCTTTCTTTGGTACAATCCATATTGGTGTATTGTACGGTGAATCAGAATGTTTAACAATTTTTTGTTTTAATAATTAATTTACTGGAGGAGTCATTTCCTTTTTGTGAACAGGAGGAATTCTGTATTGTTTAGTGATAATCGGTGTGTCATCTGTAGTTATTATTCTATGTTTTATAAGATCTGTTCCTTCTAAATATTCTCCAGGTATATGAAATTGATCTGAATAGTTATTTACTAAATTCATGATGTGTTCTAATTCTTCTTTATTTAAATGTTCAAGGCGAAGTAATTTTTTAATTTCTTCAACTCTGTCGTTGTCTGTAATGTTGAAAATATTTTTTGAAAATACATCAATAATTTGTTTAATTGATGAGTCTTCATTTTTAATATCAGATTTGTTTTCTTGTTTTATTTCATAAAAATCTTCTAAATTTACTTCGAAAATTGGGATATCTATTGATTCATTTAGTGTATTGATTGCTTTTAAATAAGCTAAGCCTTCTACGTTTGTAACTACTGCATCACCTATGTAAACACCATCTTTTATTTCTAATCGTGGAATGTAACATTCTTTTATATTTTTATTCAAAATTTTTACATGAATATTGTAAATTGATCTTGCTAGAATTGTAAAATAGTTTTTTGAATCAAAATTAATTTTTTGTTTATTGATTTCTAAATGTCTTTCTTCACAATTAATTTTTACTTTATTTTTGATAAACAATTCTGTTCCTAATATTCTGTCATGTTCAATTGGAACATCGTTTGATAACAGGTTGAAAGTTGATGGAATTCCGAAAACATTAATTTATACTTGTCGTTTATTCCTGTTAATTTAAAATATTTATTTTCATCAATTTTTATGTCTTGATTTAGTGCACGAATTTTTAATAAATTTGGTCCTGCTCCTGTGTCAATCATCATTGTTAACGGAATTTTTAATTCTTTATTATCAATTCGAATGTAGGGAATTGTATTTGTTTTTGCTAAGTTAATGTTTCTGAATGCATATTAATTTCTTCTTAATTCTTCCTCAGAGCATCCTACTGAAGAGAAATTTTAGAGTTTTCCTGATTTTGTGTTTGTGAATTTGTTTGTTGCTTATTGTTATCATCCCATATCTTTTTTCTACAAGTAGTGGAAATGTGTCCTAATTTTTTACAATAGTTACACGTTATACTTTGATTTCTGTTTGCAAAGTTTCTTTGTATTATTAGTTCGTGATTTTTAAAAAAAATTTCGTTGTTGATTTTGAAAAGAATTTTGTTGTTGATTTTGAAAAGAATTTTGTTGTTGATTTTGGTATGAGTTTCGAAATTGATTTTGTTGCATGTTTCTAAACTGATTTTGTGATATATTTCTAAACTGATTTTGAAACTGATTTTCTTGAGGGTTTTTGTTAAAGCTTTTACTTTGAAATTTATTGAATCTTGGATTTCGATATGAAAAATTTTGCCGTAGTCCTGGATAAAATGAGTTTTCTCGTCTTGGTCCTATCAATTTATTAAGCTGAAAACAGTTTACTGCAAAGTGTCCTTTTTACCACAAACTAAACACGTTATTATATATCTTAAGCTATGTTGATTTTTGTTGTTTTAGCAAATTCTTTGACATTTTTAAGATAAGAATTATTTTCGGTATTTTGCTCAGTTTTTCTTAGTTCACGGTGTGATAACAATTTTCTTTCTATTTCTACTGCTTTGTTAATTATCTCTTGAAAAGTATCAGCTGTTCCTATTCGTAATTCAATTTCTGGTCTAAGTCCTCGTGAAAAAAAACAACAGTTGTTTTATCTAAATTTGTTTTAAATGCTTCATCTACTGCATTTTCATTGCGAAGCCTATGCGCGTCTAAAATTCTTTCTGCTGCTTCTGCTATTCTGGAACCGTAAGAAATTACATTTTCGTGTTCTCACATATATATTGCTCCTAATTCTTGTAACTGGTATACAGATTTTGCTGGCGCGTAAATTTGTTTTAACATTTGTGTTAATTGCTCTACTATAATAAAATTATTTCCTATAATAATTCTTCGTGCTTCACCTGAAATTCTACTTCTAATTAATTTGACTTAATTTGTTTGTACTTGTGCATTATCAGGTGTTACATTCTGAGATATAACTTTTTTTTTAAACAAGATTATAATTATTAATATATAATATTTAAATTCTGTGTATATATATATATACGTGTGAAATGAATGTAGAAACCATGCAGGATAAATTAGTAAGTTGCGCATATGAGTTACCATCTAAGACAAATAAATGCATAATCGACCGCGATCTAGAGATGTGAGATAAGTGGTCGGCGGTCGGTTCATTGCCTACGCGCATGGTGATTAATCGGCCGCCGCTTGCTTATCATAAACCGCGATGAGCGATACAAGCGCAAGAACTTATGATTTCAAACGCCAGACTTAGGATTTGAATTAAAAACACGTGCACATGTAAATGTATAGATGAATGAGCATGTAAAATTATAACAAATTAATAGAAAAACGAGTGTCATATTACTACCTAAGACCAAATGACTGTTATGTATAAAATACGATCCAATTCGTACGTGCTTTCTAGAAATCAGCAAGAATACGTGCTTTCTAGATTTTAGCTTGATTACGTGCCCCTTAATCGTATCATCCCCAATCAAGTAGCATTTAGCTATTATATAATCCCCTGTTCATCTACAGTCAAGTCTCAAATACTCCGGTAAGCTTCTGCCCGAACAGTGTCGTGAGTCGGCCCTTCGATTGTATAATTGTATTGTTAGTATCAGTGATCGTACTTAAGAAGACTCTTTTTCTTGTAAGGAATAATTTGCACTTGGGTTCAACAAAATAAGTTAAAACTTTCGTCGTATAACATTCTATTTAATATTCTCTTTCTAATTTTTATAAAATTAGAGTAAGTTCTTTCTAAAACACTAAGAAAACGAATTTTCTTTTGTATCAAGGTACGGTGCGTGAAAGAACACTTAGAGTCGTTAAATAATTGTTAAACTAGTCGTTTTAGTACTTTAAAGTGCTAAAATACGAACTGAAATTAAAAAAATTCCTACGTCATCCCTGTAAGCAGCGAAGTGTAGCTGGTTGCAGCTCATTAATTGTATCAATATTCTTCATACGCAACGAGTTGTGAGTAACTGTAATTATTTAATCTGATTGTTATTAATAAATAAGTGCATAAAAAGGAATAAGCATATAATTTATTTAACGGAAACCCGTAGTTTCTTTAAAGTCAAACGAATCCACACTTAAAAATAAATGTCAAGTCTTACCAACTTGACAAATCAGCTAATTTCTTCCATTTTACTAAACAATTAGTAAAATTAACCAAACCTTAGCTCGGGTCGTAACATCAGGAAGCATAGTTTTTGCTTCTAAACAACTTTCAATAAATATAGATAATGGGATATTTTTTCCATCAAACATTGGTATAGTTTCTAATGCATCGCGTAAAGACACTTGATGATTATTCGGAAAAGCCATGTTTTCTTTAAAACTAATATTATTTGTAGAGTTATCAAAAGAATTGCTTTCAGAATGATCGTTTGTTTCACTTTCTTCAATTAAAGATTTATTCAAGCTTGAATTTAAATTTTGTCTCGACCTTAATAGATGTCTTTGCGCAAGACATCGCTTCGACCTTTCAAAGAGTTGAGGTCGCAACATTGTCTTTGATCCTCAGGCGTAGTGCGTGTACATATTAATAATCTGTGTCTTCGATCTTGAATTTCTCATAATCGTTATTCTTTCGTCATTCTTTTGAAATACTATTTTTTCCTGAATTTTTTAAAAAATATACGTATAATATAATTACAATATTCGTTAGGAAATATACTGAATATAATGCAAATTCGAAACATATATAAAAATATCAATTATAATATTTGTTAGAAAATATATCGAATATAATGCAAATTTAAAACATACATAAAAATAATAATAAAAAGTACTGCATATCATATCATGATGAAATACATCATTTTAATAGAAGTTATATGCATTATCGATTAAATATAATATATGAAAATAAACATATACGTGAAAACATATAGTTAAATTAAGTATATTAATAAGAAGTTACGGACGTAACAATATAAAGAATAAATTTACAGTTTTTAAACATATTAATTAGAACGTGAGATATTAAATTGTAATTATTATGTATCAATATGTTTTTAATATTAAAAAATTGTAAAATTATAATTGGCAGACCAATTACTATCAAGCTTAATTTAGTAGTTTTTTTTTAATTTCTGATAAACTTTTGACGTCAAAATAATGGAATCTAGAATTATTTGCTTATCTAATTAATCAAAAAAAATTTAATTGCAAACTTAGAAAATATTAAAAATGGTAAATGATATTAAAAAATATGTGACGTATGATTTTGAACAATTGTGAAATTTTGCTCAAAATTTCTGCTTACGTCAATACAAAATCTGACGCATTCACTAATAATAATTTTAAATGAAATTTAGATTAAACAAATTTCGACGTCAGGCGCCAATTAATTTTACAGATAATTAATAAACTTTTCTCTACTCGGCCCAACAAACTCAAAACTCTCAAACCTCCGAGTTTCTCTCTCGCTCAGAGGAGATTCTGCCCAAACAAAATTGGCAGCAGAAAAGCCAACGTCGAGACACGACTGACACAAAACTGGCTCGATACTGACTCACCCAAAGACGCTCCTCGAGATCCCTCTCTCTAGCTGGTTCCACGGCGGCTATCTCTTTCGGGGATAACTAAGGGAATAATCCAAGAAAACCACTTTACTTCTATACACACTCTTTATTAATTCTTCTATCAACACAAAAATCTAGTTTATCGAAACACACAACTCGACCGACCATAACACACTTTTTCGACAAGTCTCTCAGAACACCTGTTTCTCGCTTTTCTACACGTGCTCGGCTTCTTCAACTCTTCTTCTCTCTCGTTCCAACTGGCTCTCCTCTCTCGGTCTCGTTCTAACAAAAATCAGCTCTGCCCTCTACCACTTTCTCTCCTACTAACTAGCCGCGCAACACACATTCACCACTGATAGTGGGTCACACGGCAGTTCCGACTTTCTAAATTGTCATACCAATTAACGATCACGGTTCGGGGATAAATCCGACAGATGACATGACGATTCAGATTGTCGACCCACAGGAGACGACAACCCACAACGTCACAAATATTAATTCCTAGCATTAAAATTATTTTTCAGTAATTAAAAATGGAGATTTTTTATGACAAAATTGATACTGCAGAAATTCAAGAATACCTGTGATACGATACTTGCTTTATGATACTGTCAAAAAACCTCGATAGTAAAATGTTTTGTCATTTTAATTCTAGACTTAAATTTTAGGGATGTTTTGAGCATTGTAAAGGCAAAAGTTAACCAGGTTGTCTAATATTATTTGTGTTTAACAAACTATCTGGTTATTCCCAGCTTTGTCAAAATTTTTCTAGATGTATCTTTTCTTATCAAATATAAATTTTCTTGATATGTATTAAGGCTATGTCTAAGTTGTAAAATGTAAACACAGCAAAATGTAAGCAAACCAAGTACTAAAATCACCTTTTTTAAACATCTTTTTCTCTCACAAAAATTACCATTAGAAAACTATTTTTTACAAAAATGATAAATTAGAGTGTTGATATAGTCAAACACTTAAATTTTTCGCGACGTGAACTCTTGCTCTCCGCGCACGCGCAGACGATGTTTCGAGAGCAACATTAGCAAGAAAAGTAGTGAAATGCCCGGAAAATAATGAAAATTCTCTGACAGTTTCTTAAAAGGTAAATGTTACATCCCGATTCTTAATTTAAGCTGAAGCTCGCCGGACGGCGCAAAAACAACTTAAATTGCAGTAGTTTGTAAAATTTTAAATTATAAACCAGTAATGTTGTTGGAGTATCAATTTAATTTTTCTATATTTTAAGTGTTGGGCAGTTCCATACGAAAAGCAAATGTTGGATCACCGATTTTTCTTAAAGTTCGTAATTTTGTAGTACTTAGGGTACTAAATAACTGTGCCAAAAAGTTTTGAAAAAAAAAATTTTTTTTGCAAGATATTTAGATATGAAAAATCGGAAACTGAAAAAAATGACTTTTTTTGAGAATTTTTATTTCGAAAACTATTGATTCTACAAGAAAAAGTCATTTATTCAAAATTGTAGAGAAAATGTCAATTTTTTATAATATTAAAAAAAAATTTAAGAAAAATTAATTTTTCAATAATTTGTTTAAACAATAATTTTTTATTGTTAAAAAAAAGCGAAGGACATCATGGAATATTCTAGAAAAATTATTTTCTCAAAATTTGAACCTTCCTTAATAAGTGGTTAAATTTTTAAAGAAGTGTTTTTTGGTGTTTTTGAGAAAAAAATTTTTGAAGTTTGCGCTACGAGTTTTTGTGCGTTGCGCTAACTAAGCAGCGCCTATATCAGTGTATTTTAAAAGATGATATGACCTTTACTGCTCGCCCCGAATACATTTATTAATCATATACCTATATATTATTATTATAAACAGTTTAACAATATATTTTTAAACATTATTTTTCTTTATTAATGTAAAAAATCTTTTCCTTCACACTTTACCCAGGCTTAGGACTGGCAACATATATTTTATTTTAAATGCTGGCGTGTTTAAAAAATTTGTGTTTAATTATTGCAAAACACTTATGCATTAGAAACAATGTTTAAAAAAAAATTATTAGAAAAATGTTTTAATTTTTTAAAAAATTTTACATACATATTGCAAATAAATTATATAACTGTGAATACAATACCAAAAGAATTTCAATTAATTACATAATGTTTAATATTTGGGAATGGGTGTCGTCGAAATTAGAAACAAGTTTACATTTTATTTCTTTATTTGAAATTGGAACAAAAGAATGGAAACTTCTTGTACCGGTGATTGTTTTACAAGATTTAAATCGTTCAGATATTTCTAATTTTATATTTTGATGGTCTTCAATGGAACAAAAGTCAAACGTAATTGTGTCAAATTTATTTTCCACTAACTGAAAAAATGCTTTAGGAGATGTAATTAGTTCAGTATCTGGTCTTCTTAAACTTTCACGTCGTACAAATCTCTTCACTGTACCACCAAGTCCATCACAAGCATTTTTTCCATGTGAAGTCGCAAAAAAATGCCATTTAGCTGCTATATTAAAATCAAAATTTGCAATATGTACGTAAAATTTTTTAAAAAATTAAAACATTTTTCTAATAATTTTTTTTCAAACATTGTTTCTAATGCATAAGTGTTTTGCAATAATTAAACACAAATTTTTTAAACACGCCAGCATTTAAAATAAAATATATGTTGCCAGTCCTAAGCCTGGGTAAAGTGTGAAGGAAAAGATTTTTTACATTAATAAAGAAAAATAATGTTTAAAAATATATTGTTAAACTGTTAATAATAATAATATATAGGTATATAATTAATAAATGTATTCGGGGCGAGCAGTAAAGGTCATATCATCTTTTAAAATACACTAATATAGGCGCTGCTTAGTTAGCGCAACGCACAAAAACTCGTAGCGCAAACTTCAAAAATTTTTTTCTCAAAAACACCAAAAAACACTTCTTTAAAAATTTAACCACTTATTAAGGAAGGTTCAAATTTTGAGAAAATAATTTTTCTAGAATATTCCATGATGTCCTTCACTTTTTTTTAACAATAAAAAATTATTGTTTAAACAAATTATTGAAAAATTAATTTTTCTTAAATTTTTTTTTAATATTATAAAAAATTGTAATTTTCTCTACAATTTTGAATAAATGACTTTTTCTAGTAGAATCAATAGTTTTCGAAATAAAAATTTTCAAAAAAGTCATTTTTTTCAGTTTCCGATTTTTCATATCTAAATATCTTGCAAAATTTTTTTTTTTGCAAAACTGTTTGGCACAGTTATTTAGTACCCCAAGTACTACAAAATTACGAACTTTAAGAAAAATCGGTGATCCAACATTTGCTTTTCGTATGGAACTGCCCTGTTGTAAGTCTTTAACTTGCACCTTATGAAGGAAAGAATAATTTTTCGTATAACTCCTTTACGCGAGCAGAAACATATTTTCCTTTGAAAATTTATAAAATTCTTATTTAAATATGTATGTTTACAGATCTAAAAAGTTAGAATAAAATATGCATTTCTTCATATCAAAAAATTGTAGAAAATAGTACTTTTATTTGCCGAATAAACCCATGTAACCCCTTAACAAAAGTGACGAATCCCACCGCTGCCACCAAATCAGCTGTTACATCCCGAGCGAAAGGCGAGGTTAAAAGGTTAGGTTAATAACTTTTTGGAGGAATGGTACGCTGATTATGGTCAAGTTGGTAAAGCTTGACCTTTATTTTTAAGTCGGATCGTTTGTACTTGTCAAAACTATGGGTTTTGCGTTAACAACACATAAATATTCCCTTCTAATACATTTATTTAATGATTCAATAATAATATTACAAATAGGATATTTTGTAAATAATTTTCTCAATTTTTGCCTGATGAGAACTTTTTAAGTCGAAACATGTAGTAACGCAACTATTTATGACGAATAAACATCTTTAACCGTACAAGGCCTCTTAAGTTTTTGAACAATTAAATTATGACGGTTTCAATTACAACAACAATATTACAAACAGTTACATAAATATTACTTACTTTTAGTTACAGATTAGTCGTAGATTTAAGGTTATAGCGCTGGTCGGTATAAGTTTGGGTTTGAAGATGTCGTTTCAATTGAATGAAACTTAAAAGGTTTGTTATGTTACACTTGTGTAACTTTCACATCTTTAGGGTTTTTGCGTTTGTTTCAAGAGTTAGTACCGCTTCTAAGTGTTACTTATCGTCACTTGCACCTATTACGGAAAGAAACTTGTTTCTAAATGTAAGAAAAGCAACTTGCAAAATAATCGAGTACAATTCAAACCTGCAATTACCGATTAAAGAAAGAATTAGTGAAAAACTACAATTAATGAAACTTCATTCGCAAAATACGACAGTTAATACATTTGAATTATTGATTCTAAGTGTCAATTTGCCTTTCATGGACCTTTTACGAAAAAAACTTGTTTCTAAGTGAAAATCAAAATAGACTTGCACAATAATCGAGTATAATTATAAACCGCAATTGACGATTAAAGAAAGAATACAGTAAAATCGAGTAAAAACTGAAGGGTCGCTCTACAATGACTACTGGTCTATAAAACCGCAATAATCCCTAGTACTCGATTTGCGCAAGTGGGTCATAGCGAGCGAGTTCGAGCTTACATAACGCAATGTCGATGCAACGCATTCCTCTCTATTTTTATCAATTTTTACCTCTTGCTTTGTTTTTCTCTATTTTAATGTTGAGACAATAGAGCAAGTATAATGTTTTAATTTCACTTATATCTCAATTTCGGATTTTCAAGTCTTTTTAACATGCGTATTATATGTCAAAATAAAAGATAATTGCATTCCTTTAGCTTTTCGTTACGTTGCAGATACACAAAATATATCCTTTACAATCTTATCAAAAACAAAAATGTATGTGGGATGTAACAGTAAATATAATTAAATAAATTTACACAGAAATGTAGAATAACATTTACATACAAAACATTTTATTGACATATTTATAGGTTATGTTATAAAATTGAAAAGGTGACAAAGATTATATTTTATTTAGTAAATGTAATATTTCTTAATAAAGAAGATGTTGATAAATTTTATGATTTGCTGGAAAGTAATATTGAAGAACACAATTTTACAGCTAGCACTATTTTTAACGTAGATGAGTTTGGGACGAGTGTTGTTCATAAATGCGTTTCAAAGATAATAGCTTTAAAAGGAAAGCATCAAAGGGCCTGTCGAAAATCGGCCGAAAATGGTCAACTGGTCACAGTTGAAATATGCTATTCTGCTGATATCATGTCTCTCATGTAAAAAATACAGAAGTTATTCATTTATCACGAGAAAATGGCGTAGTACTTTTATGTTTACCTCCTCATTGTACTCATAGACTCCAACCACTAGATGTGGCATTCATGAAGCCTTTGAGAACATATTACGCAAAAGAAGTTCAGAAATGGTTGACAATGCATCCAAATCGAGTAGTTTCTATGTTCGAAATTTTCTCTATTTTTGGAAAAGCTTTTGAGCAAGCTGCGACCATACCTACGGCTAAATATTGCTATGAGAAAACGGGTATCTGGCCGTTTAATAGACATCTATTTAAAGACACGGATTTTGCTGATGCTATTTCTGAGAAGAATGATCCCACATAGCACAACTTCTATTTATTCACACGATAAAGTTTAAAAACTTCCGCCTTACTGTAAGCTTACACAGTAAAGTCAATGTAAGCTTATACGTAAAATTACTGTAAGCTTACACGGTAAGGTCACTGTAAGCTTTCATGTAATGTCATGGTAAGGTCACTGTAAGCTTTCATGTAATGTCATGGTAAGGTTATACTATAAGGTTGTGGTAAGGCTATTATTAAGTTGTAAGGATGTGGAAAGTTTACAAATTATGGAAAATATTAATAAAATAATTAATAATCTAATTAAAAAATAAATTTTTAAAAAAATTAAGTTTGTTGCTCTTCTAAACTTTGGAAACCTAACATGAAACAGAAAATTTTGAATACAAATTTTGGGGCACTAAGATTCGAACCCCAGATGGACGCGCATAAACCTAACACTCTAACTAACTGAGCTAAGTGGGGAACTGAGAATTCAACTGAACAATTTTGCGTTTAAAGAGCTAGCTTTTAACATTTTTTAATAAGTTTTATATTAATGGAACTTGACTCTGAGTGATAAAATCATTATTTCGCATATTGTAAGAATATTGTTATATCCTTCAAAATTATTTTCATCATTTCAATTAAATATTATTTTCTGCAATTGAGAACTATATATACACTTCTTCCCTTTCATTATTTAAAAATATTTCTGGAAAAATTCTTAGAGAATTTTTAAATCCATCTATTTGCAATTGAATTTTCCATGAACTTTTTTGCACTGTACAGAATTGTCAGATAAGAGTATAAACAATTTTAATTTACAAATGAAATTTACTATTGAAGTTACAATGCTCAAAAATTTTATGTAATGTTAAAGCTGAGGAAATGAGCTTTCAAACAATATTTTCCTTTATACGTACATGCAAAACCCTCGTTTGGCAACCACTAGCAGCACTCCAAAATGGCTGATACCCTACAGTCCGACCAACCGATGCGCAAAACATTTTGCTCACAGTGTAGCGGTGGGCAAAATATTTTGCGCAGCGTTTGTTCGCACTGTAAGGCGATCGGACATTTTGAACTACTGCAAGTGCTTACTAAACGAGGTTATGCCTGCACTTATAAAGAAAAATATTGTTCGATACAAGGGGCCAAGTGAGCGTTTTGCCCATTGCGAGTGTAATAACCTGGCGACAACTCACTGCTCGGCTTCGCCTCGCATTGAGTTCTCGCCACGCCATTACACTCGCAATTTTGGAAAGGTTTTTTCATGCTCTTTCGATTGGAAATAAGCATTAAAAAAAAAAATTTGACCCAAAAAAATCAAAATTAAAAATAAATTTCAATTTTTGAGGGAGATGGATACGATTTTTTTTTTAACGAAAGCTGAGGTTTTTTCCTAAAAGGACATATAAATGATAAAGTGGGACTAGAATGTTTAAACATTGAAAAAAAGAACTTTCTACTCGCCGGAGCGTTCTAAACCCCGTTTTTAGCTCCATTTTGGAGAAAATTCTTTTTTTCAATGTTTAAACATTCTAGTCCCACTTTATCATTTATATGTCCTTTTGGGAAAAAACCTCAGCTTTCGTTTAAAAAAAAAATCGTATCCATCTCCCTAAAAAATTGAAATTTATTTTTAATTTTGATTTTTTTTTGTCAAATTTTTCTTTTCAAAATGCTTATTTCCAATCGAAAGAGCATGAAAAAACCTTTCCAAAATGTACTTTGTCAAATTTGTATGTTTAATTGTTTAAGAGTAAAAAATTATTGAAATAAGCATTGTACTGAAAAACACAAAAATTTAACCCCCTCCCCCTCGGAAAATATTGGACTAGGTAAAAAAATATTTTCACGAAAAATTACTATCTATGAGTACTACAAAAGCCCCAAGTTTTGCTACGATTGGAGAAAAATTTTTCTCCACCTTGATCACTTGACATGGAATCGCTCATATATATATATATATATATATATATATATATATATATATAAACAAATTTAACTATAATTTCAAAACTTATGGACAACGCGACGATTAAGACTATTGCTTATACAAATGCAATATGCCTTCTTTACACCCCTCCTTCTTTCAGAACGAATTTTAATGAGCGTACGAGAAAAAAAATAAAATATTTTTTAAACAAACAAAAGAAAAAGAAACGACAAAAAAGAATATTACTTACGGAACTAGTGTCGCACACCTAATTTCTCTGGTAAGTTTTTCATTCGAAGGACTCATTTATGCTCGGTACCGGAATACGGAAACGGTCTGCACCTAGGGGCACTTGAACCCATGGACCATCAGGTATTTGAGAAACTTTAAATGAACGACCAAAGATTTTGGACATTTTTCTGATAGTTTTTTCGGGTCCATTTCCTTTATGACGACAGGTGTGGTAAGTTTCTCATTGGATAAAATAACCGATAAGATTTTGTTTACTTTGTTGCTCTTTGATTTAATTTTCTTTAATACTAATTTCTTTTTTCCTAAATTTTTCTAATAATTTTGCATTCTTCTTCTGCATTTTATTAGAAAGATAAAAATTTCTTTATAATACTTTCTCACTGATAATAGGAATCCATTCTCGTTTTCCCAAATCATATCGTTTTTGTTGTGAATGATAATTACGAGCAAGATTTAAACGAACTAATTCAAAAGCATTATCAATTTTGTTAATACGAATATTTGCATCCGTATTATCTAGGGAGTATAAACGCAAGTCTTGGAAACCTGGTAGTAAGAATTCACGTCCGTGAATTAACCGATGGTAAGGTAAGCTGGTGTATAACCTGTCGCGCGGTGTTGTAGGTGAATTGCAGCTCCGGTAGATGGCGATCCCAGTCCGATTTCTTCTCGTCCATGAATTGTCTGATCATCGTCTTTATCACTTTGTTGACTCTTTCTACTGGATTACACTGAGGAGAATAAGGTGATGTCAGACGGTGTGTAATGCCAAAATCTTCTAAGAAATTTTTAAACTCCTTGCTTATGAATTGTCTGCCGTTATCTGATACAATTAATCTTGGACATCCAAAGCAAAAAATATTTCTTTTAACGTAGAAATTAATAATATGGTTGTTGCTTTTCATGGATTTTCTACATTAGTTGAATGCATTTAATTATGTACAGCTTGTTCAGAACTTTAATTTTTCTGACAATTTTCACAATTTCTCACGAAATCCATACCATCTCTTAACATGCCTGGCCAAAAGAAAAATTCTTCTAAGCGAGCGAGAGTCTTTGCTACTCCCAGATGACCTGCTGATGGTTCGTCGTGGACTTTTTGAAAAAATTTTAACACGATCTTCTTTAGGTATGCACAATTTCCATTGTTCGTTGTACGGAATTCCTTATAATCCAATGAATGTAGTACATGGTGATATAATTTGCCTTCTTCAATTCTGTAGTCCGGGTATCGGTTGGGGTGATCTTGAGTTAATTTTAATTGGCGTTGATACCAGGGGCAAGATGGTAAATTACTTGTTTCAGCGATTTATAGCGGCATGCGTGATAAATAGTCTGGTAACTTATTTTCTATGCCTTTTTTTAACGTACTTCAAAATCCCATTGTGAAAGTTCCATAATCCAGCGAGCTAAACGTCCAGAGGGTGTTTCGATGTTGTTGAGCCATTTTAGGGCCTGGTGATCGGTGATTACGATGAAGTGATATCCTTCGAGGTAATGTCGCATTTGACAGCTAAACACTCTAGTTCAGTTGCTGAATAATTTTTCTCAGTAGGATTAAGAGTTCTGCTGGCATAGGCAATAACTACTTCTTCTTTGCCTTCATGTTGGGTGAGTACTGCTACCAATCCAAGCAAACTGTCATCTGTCTGTAGAAAGAACATTTTTGTTCAATCTGGGCATGCCAAGACTGGTGCTTTGGTAAATTTACGTTTAATTTCCATGAAAGATGACTGTTGAACATCACTCCAATGCCAAGGCGTGTATTCTTTCAAAAGTTGAATTAACGGAGCGGTTAATTGTAAAATATTCTTAACAAAACGTCGGTACCATCAAATCATTCCTATAAATGATCTTAATTCCTTGATATTTGTAGGTGGTTGAATTTCCAAAATGGCGTTCACTTTTTCTGGATCTGGATAAAGACCTTGTTCTTCGACTAAATGTTCTAGGTAAGTTAATTGTTTTCTAGCGAAAATACATTTTTCCCAATTTGAAATTAACTTATCTTCACGTAATTTTAAAAAATTTCTTTTAACAGAAAAATGTGTTCTTTAAAACTTTCTGAGGTCACAACGATGTCATCAAGATATAAAAATACTCTAGGTGCAAGTTCTGCAGGGATAACTAGGTCGATTAATCGTTGGAAAGTTGCTGGTGCGGCGTAAAGACCAAATGACATAACAAGAAATTCGAAAAGTCCTAAACCGGGGACTGTAAACCCTGTAAGAGGGATACTTTCTTCTGTAAGCTTTACTTGCCAGCATCCGTTTTTTAAATCCAATGTTGACAGGTATTTTGTTCTTTAAGTTGATCAAGAATACTAGTGATTCGGAGAAATGGATAAGCATCTTTTTTGTAACTTTATTGAGCCTCCTGAAGTCGATACAAAATCTCAGTTTCCCGTTTTATCATCACAACTGGAGAACTCCATGGACTCCGAGATTTCCTAATTACTTTTTGTTTCAGCATCTCCAATGTTTCTTGACGCAGGATTTCCTGAGTAACTGGATTCCTAGGCTGGTTCTTCCTACCAGAATCTTCATTTTGAAACTAGTGTTCACCTTATATTGTGAACCATTGGCTAGGGCTATCTGTATGTCTTCTAGTTGAGAAACTCCTCCATATAAAGCTAGACGATTTGCTGTATCCTGTCTAATAAAAGATAAGACGGCTCCTGTGTCGACTAGTGCGGAGAAGGTGACATCTTCACAGCTGCAGTTCACGAAAATTCTGGAGTCAGGAATTAGAAAGGCCGAACTTACTCCTTTCGCGAATGTTCCCTAAGATTCAATTTGATATTTCTCTACTTCTGCGATAAGTTGAGCTTTAGAAAGCTGGTAGATCCATTTTACTCCTATTTTTTAATATAGATATCTTCACTGTTACAAGGATTTGTAACTTTCGAACTTCGGGCTTAAAAGTTTCTCCTTATATTCTAGTTGAGCCCTCTGTACATCCATGACGAAACTAACTGAGTGGAGTGGGGAAAAAAATTAGGCAGAGGGGATACCACAGAAGGAGAGGAAAAACAATTTTCTTAAGAAGGAGAACTAACGGAAAAAAGTTAGGCAATAATTAAGGAAATAAAATTTTCCACCTGATATGTAAAGGATAAGAAAACAAAAAGGCAAGGAATGCGGAAAAATAGATTAAATAAAAAGAAAACAAATTCTAGTATTTTCTAACCTCTTTTTCTGTTACAGCAATTTCTAGCGAGAAGACCACGTCCACCATATTTGGAGCAGAATTTATCGGGCTGTTGGGGCAAGATGTCCTCCGATGACCATTTTGACCGCAGCGCCAACACACAACGTCTCCCAAATATCCGATGGAGAAAACCAGCGGTTAATTTTTTTTATGTGGCAATACACCTCAAAATCCTGCAGCGGTTTCACCATGATGACACGAAGTAGAACGAACAACGAAAGAAACAGAGAGAATAACTGTATACAACCGTATAGAACTCTATATATACCTTCTCTATTACCCCCACTCTAGTTTAACACTCGGAACGTGAGTCATAAAAAAATTATTAGGGATAACACGAGATGAGCGAGACCTCAGAGTTAAAAAATACTATTTGAATACTAACATCTACTAATTAATTAATAAAATAACAAAATGAATTAAAATAAGGAGAAATCGCAGCTCTGAGACCTCGCTCACATTTCTTCTGGCGGGGTAATCTTGGCTGCCACACTGAAAATAAAATAATAAATTTAAACCATGCTAGCCTACCGAGGCATTTTAACTTTAATTCATTTTCGCGAAAGCGTTCTATAACCTCTTACCGACGCAGAAATACAAGAATATAAATTTTCTTATGAACGCAAACCCTACTCCTGAGAGCATCTGGGATAAGAATTTGCGCCCCTGTCGTTTTCATAGGTGAAAAGAAGAGCGCCTCGATTCACCCAGGATGACCAGCATAGAAAAAATACTAGGTATGCTCGACAACCTTCCACGAGAGCACCCCTGGTTGGTTGCAGAGCATACGAGGAGAGAAAAAGTTCGTTCGGCCTAAAAGTACCTGTGCAGAAAGAACAATTCCCTTCATGGTATTTGTCTCACAGTAGAGCGCCTCTAACTGAGACATATACCTGTAAAGTAAGAGAGACCGTTCCTGTTCGGCCCGAAGAGCACCTCAGGCCAACGCGGAAGACGATCTGACGATAGAGTCCCATCCCATGCATCCAGGTACCTCGATTTGCCAGCGAGTAGTGGGACAAGCGAGCGAGGAAGGGGAAAGAGATTCAGTTGTGCGCGCGCCGTCGTTTCTTACTCACTCTTATGGATAACGCGACGACTTTGGCTATTGCTTATACATATGCAATATGCCTTCGTTACAACAGTTAAATCTTTGCAAAAATTCAATTGTTTTTAATAAAATATATAACAAAAAATTCAACATTTTTATAAATTCGTTATAAAATTTTGTAACAGAATTTTATTCTTTTCATAACTAAATGTTATATAAATTATAACTTACGTGGTCGTATCTAATTGTTATGAACGTTAATAATTGTTTTGCTTTAACATTTGCAGGAACAGTTTTAAACGTCGCGTCTACGAAAATAGCATTATTCACGAATACCTCTCTAGCGCAGTCTAAGTCAACAAACATTACCGATGTTGATGAATCGCTGGGACTAATAACAGTTAATAAAATTCATTGTACTGCCATTTTAATGCTTCAAAATTTATGAATGCAGCAGGAAATATTTTTTTTATACTGCTGTTAATTGACAAACAGAAAATAGGAAAATACTTAAAACCTGTTGGGGGTGATCTAAGGTTCATGGTTTAAGGCGGTATTTATTTTTAAGATTTTTTATTTAACCGAAATAACTACTGTTTCAATTTACCCCTTGTTTCTATTTACCCCATCTGACCCTATTTGTTCTTTTCAAAAGAAGTAAATCTGCAAAACTATATATATATGAGCGATTCCATCTCAAGTGATCAAGGTGGAGAAAAATTTTTCTCCAATCGTAGCAAAACTTGGGGCTTTTGTAGTACTCATAGATAGTAATTTTTCGTGAAAATATTTTTTTACCTAGTCCAATATTTTCCGAGGGGGAGGGGGTTAAATTTTTGTGTTTTTCAGTACAATGCTTATTTCAATAATTTTTTACTCTTAAACAATTAAACATACAAATTTGACAAAGTACATTTTGGAAAGGTTTTTTCATCCTCTTTCGATTAAAAATAAGCATTTTGAAAAAAAAAAATTTTTTGACCAAAAAAAATCAAAATTAAAAATAAATTTCAATTTTTGAGGGAGATGGATACGATTTTTTTTTTTTTTTTTTTTTTAAATGAAAGCTGAGGTTTTTTCCTAAAGGGACATATAAATGGTAAAGTGGGACTAGAACGTTTAAACATTGAAAAAAAGAGTTTTCTACTCGCCGGAGCGCTCAAAACCCGGTTTTTAGCTCCGTTTTGGAGAAAACTCTTTTTTTCAATGTTTAAACGTTCTAGTCCCACTTTACCATTTATATGTCCCTTTAGGAAAAAACCTCAGCTTTCGTTTAAAAAAAAAAAAAAAAAAAATCGTATCCATCTCCCTCAAAAATTGAAATTTATTTTTAATTTTGATTTTTTTTGGTCAAAAAATTTTTTTTTTTCAAAATGCTTATTTTCAATCGAAAGAGGATGAAAAAACCTTTCCAAAATGTACTTTGTCAAATTTGTATGTTTAATTGTTTAAGAGTAAAAAATTATTGAAATAAACATTACACAATCAAGGGGTCTTTTCGTGTAATGTTTATTTCAATAATTTTTTACTCTTAAACAATTAAACATACAAATTTGACAAAGTACATTTTGGAAAGGTTTTTTCATCCTCTTTCGATTGAAAATAAGCATTTTGAAAAAAAAAAATTTTTTGACCAAAAAAAATCAAAATTAAAAATAAATTTCAATTTTTGAGGGAGATGGATACGATTTTTTTTTTTTTTTTTTTTTAAACGAAAGCTGAGGTTTTTTCCTAAAGGGACATATAAATGGTAAAGTGGGACTAGAACGTTTAAACATTGAAAAAAAGAGTTTTCTCCAAAACGGAGCTAAAAACCGGGTTTTGAGCGCTCCGGCGAGTAGAAAACTCTTTTTTTCAATGTTTAAACGTTCTAGTCCCACTTTACCATTTATATGTCCCTTTAGGAAAAAACCTCAGCTTTCATTTAAAAAAAAAAAAAAAAAAAATCGTATCCATCTCCCTCAAAAATTGAAATTTATTTTTAATTTTGATTTTTTTTGGTCAAAAATTTTTTTTTTTTCAAAATGCTTATTTTTAATCGAAAGAGGATGAAAAAACCTTTCCAAAATGTACTTTGTCAAATTTGTATGTTTAATTGTTTAAGAGTAAAAAATTATTGAAATAAGCATTGTACTGAAAAACACAAAAATTTAACCCCCTCCCCCTCGGAAAATATTGGACTAGGTAAAAAAATATTTTCACGAAAAATTACTATCTATGAGTACTACAAAAGCCCCAAGTTTTGCTACGATTGGAGAAAAATTTTTCTCCACCTTGATCACTTGAGATGGAATCGCTCATATATATCTACCTATATTACAAAAAGATATCGCTGCCAAGGGCGCCCTATCCCAAAGGGTCCTTCAAAACTTAAGTCAAAATAAACCTATTTTTTACCTATAGGTCAAAAAGAGGATAAATTACTGCCTCGCATTACATTAAAACCCATGTCTAATTTGACCTATTCTAATTTCTACTTTATTTTTAGTGGATATTTAAAAATCACAAATTTATGAAGGGTACGCAGAGCCAGCTAACTTAAATTTTTTTAATATTCCTACCGGTTTCCATAAAATAAATCCTGATAAATGTATTGTAAATGGTATTTAATTTATAGATGCATGGATTTCTTGATCTGTGTTAACTCTGACTGAAACGTTGAATGGACAAGATAGGTCCTAGTATAGCACGACACAGCTTTCTTATATTTCGGTAAAAGTACTAAGCGTGATATCCGATTTTACTTGACGTGAAGCTTTTGATCCACAAAGAATGAAGGTGAACGTAATTGTCATAACTCGATGAGAAATATATATTCGACAGAGCATGATTTTAAGTCATCAATCTCGTATCTATAAATTAAAAATGTTTAAAGTATGAATAATTAAACTTCAAATTTTAATTTACATATTAGGAATTAACATAGTTCTAACAGATAATTTTAGGGGAAATTAGTTAAAATAAAATTGAAAAAATATGATACTTTTAGAATGTTTTGAAAATTTAAAAACTAAGATCAACTTTTAACTATTTTAACATTAATTATTATTATTCTATATATTTTTAAATTGATAGATTTTCGTTTGAAGTGAAATGTAAGCATATTTTTTCAAGATGTTTTGAATAAACAAATACATTATTTTAACAATTTGTAACGGTTCGTTTTTATGAGCCTTATTATTTTAATATTTTATATATTTAAATTAAGGAACCCAAGATTTGTAAATGATTTAAGACAATTATTATATTTTATTTATAAACAATTTATTAAAAAAAATAACCTAAGGTAATTACATAAGATTTCCCTATGGTAATAATTATAATTAAAGCGTTGGAATTATTTTGTACGATACGTAGTTTGCATATATTTCACATTATTAAGTCCAATAAATATAGTCTATCCTAAAAGATACAGTAATTGTATAAGTTTAATCAGTCCTATTCGCGTGTTTTAATATAAATACGCGACGATGCAATTTTTATTGCGGGTTTTTAAATAGATTTCGAGATTACACGTTTTCAAAGAAGCTGCGTGCTAATAATCTCTTAAAATTAAGTATACAGAAGTATAATTGTACTTGTATAGGTTTTTTTATAAGAACTATACTTTTTCTAGGAAGCTGCGTATTTTAGTGTTCAAAAGAGTTTTTTAATGTAGAGGTGCAATACTTGCATTAGAGGCAGTAAGAAATAGCACGATTTCTGGGAAGCTGCGTACTTAATATTTCTACTAGATTTACTTAGTTGCACAGAGGTGATATTAAACGTATGCACTGAAAAGAATAGTGTCGCAAGATACTAGTTAAATCACTCGCGTGTATGTCTGGTTGCCTTGACCAGTAATACAGGGGACTATATTCAAGATGTTAGTCTTGAATATATATATATATATGCTTGAAAGAATTTAGAAAAAATCTCCTAATTCATATAAATATGTCCTATTGTAGGGGCTTTTCTGGCTGATCCCACGAACATATATCTTAAACTGATGAAAAGCATCAAGGAACAAAAAAGTATATAAAACAGGAAAAGATTCTAAGTTACGAACAATACGATCTTATATGGATGGACCATATAAGAAACGGGTGGCAGTATATGAAGTCTAAGGAGATGGTAGGCTCCCATACTGCTGCGATCGTTCTCATCGCGGCACGAGTGTTTATACGGTTTACACGCAAAGTCATATTTAGGAGAGATCAATATTAATTGTGATTATTGACATCTCTTGAATTATTTTAGAATTATAATTTAATTCTCGACTTTGTTGTTGTTATGGTTTTCCTTTTACAGGGTTTAGTAAAAGTATATTAAGTTTCTTTGGGAAATATAATATTTATAATATTAATATGTTATGTTTGAATTTGATTGTTTATGATTTGATTATTATTAATTTGAAAGATTTTATAATTTAATCGAATTCGGACTTAACTGTATTAAAAAGAATTTTTTAATAGTCTTAAATCAATAGAATCCCCCCTTTAAGTACGTTATTAGTTCAACGTCTCCGGTTAGACGGTATTTTTAGTTAAAAAAAAGGAAAGGTGGTAATAGTAAGGTAGAATTTCAATAAAGACACTGAGTAATATGTGTGATATGATGTTACAAAAGTCTATTTATTTAGTATGTTTATAAGGATTAATGTTATCTTTACTACAATTGATATTGTCTTATCATTATTACAATGTGTACCCTTTTTTTTATTTATGATAATTATGTCTAAAAAAACCCTTTATAAAATAAGGTCCAATGTTTAGAATTGTGACAATAGAAAAATTATAACTTATGAATATACTTCTGTTTTTGACAGAAAATGATATTTAAAAAGATTAACTAAATAAGTGCATGTGTGTATAAAAGTCTAAAGATTCTATTTATTTTGAATAACTTATTTAATGTTTCTTTTTTTTATCTTTATATTTTTTTTAAATCACTTTGTTTCACTTATAAGCTTCTACAATTCACTTTAAATAATCGTTATTTCACTTAATATTATTTACTTTCACAATAGTAATCAATTAAATTCAATTATTCCAAATTATATAAAAATCAACCCGTAAACTTTGGGGAAAAAAATATAAAAAACCTCCGCCTTTTTGCGGGAATAAATCACAAAATATCAAAAATAGTAACGTCCGCTCTGCGGGAAATATTTATTAAAACTCCATTATTAATTGGCGTGGACAATCGGTCACACCCAGAAAAATCGACTTAAATCGGTAAAGTGGGAGAATCCGTTGCACACGGCATACCAAACTTTGCTGTTGTCAAGCAAACTTTTAGCAATTTTGCAAATTCCTCAGGAATCGCGCGATGTAGTTTGATACTTCGTATCCTGTTTTGCCAATGTATTACTTAAAAAAGACACTCCTTTGCTTAAGAAGATATCTTTTAGTTTTAGGGAGTCGAATAAATTCACAAGGGTTGTAGACGATTTCCATACTTGATGACATTTGCCTTATATTTCCTGATCACCCAATATTTAGGTAAAAACCATTAAAAAATTTAATTAAGACTTTTTCAACTTGAGATACAATAAATAAACAAAATTGATAAATCCAAGTAATCAATTGATGAGAGAACTATATAAAAATTCTTTTTTCTTTACCTTTTTCTTATGTATATGTGTTACTTAACTTAAATTCACAAGTTTACCCATTTACTGGATTCTATATAATCTTAATAAAATAAAATAATATATATAAAAAAATTAAAAATAGTTGCGTTATTAAACGTAACAAATACCCCCCCCCTTTTTTGGGCTGACGTCCCTTGACAGCCTTTTGTTTAGCATATGATTTTGGTGGAGTTTTACATATAATTCTTCTTTCGATAGTCTTACAATATGTAGGTTATTGGTTTTGCTGAAAATAATGGTTTTTTAAACAGGAACAAACTTTTGGTTGTAACTTTATTAAAAAATTCGTTTTCTCTTTTTTTTAGGAAGAATTTTAATTAGATAAAGTTTGCTTTTGTTTTTTTTATTAATAATAATAGTGATGATAATCGTAATAGTCGGAGATTTCTTCTTTGTTGAATGTTAAGTAATTTTATATTTTAATTCATCGAGATCGAGCATGGTAAAAAAAAATGCGCTGGAATATGTGGTTTTAAATTTCTCTTCTCCCCTTTTTTTTAAATTCAGTTACTGAGCGCTTAAAATTTACTTTAATCAATGATAATATTGTTACATTTTTATCCAGGCTAGATTTTATTTGTCTCGTTTCGGTGTACAATGATGTTTCTTTCTACAAGAAAATTTAAATAGTTTAATCGATGATTTCTGTTTTTTTTTGTTTATTGAAAAGATGATTATAAATTATTATTCATGCTCAAATTATTTCGGAATTTTAGACGTAGAGTACATGGAATAGATCTTTTGCAATAAAATGTTTTCGTAATGTTAAAATTTGAAATTACTGTAACAATTTGTTTGAATTTGAGTACGATTTTCTAATTTGTCTTTATTGTTCATAAAGAATTGTTCATTTTCTTGGTATATTTTTCTTCCCTTTTTTTAGACTTGTTGCGTAGATTACAAGGTTTTGTTTGTTGTTTGATTTATATATTTTTTTTAAATATTTTTTAGACAAAAAAAACAAAGTTTAAAGTTATTTCATGTTTTTATTTGTTATAAATAATTAATTTTTTTATTACATAATCTGAAATTTTATTACATCTACATGAAATGACTTTTGTAAGATAACCTATATCTCGCTAATTTTTATTTGTTCTAATGACAATGATGGATATTAAGTTTTAGATTTAAAGTTTTGTTTGATCTAAGTAAGTTAATTAAAAACGAAAGCTAAAACATAGTTCGATGATTCGTGTTTTTTTAATGTTGTAAAAATTTTAAAAAACGATGTTAATTAATTTCTCTTTGTCTGACATTGTTTCTTTAATACAAGTTTTTGAACAAAATCGTTACCAAATGACAAACAGAAACTAATAAAACTAAAAACTAATAAAAAGAAAATGAATAAGAAGAAAAAAAATGTATACTTAGTTTGAAAATAATTTTCGTATATTTTGTTGTAGCTGAAAATAATATAAAGGTTATTAGTCAGTGGATCGTCTCGGTCCGGTTGTATCTTTTATCTCAAGTTCGTTTTTTTTCAAGCTTGCAAACTGTCCTGTGGAAGAATCAACATTCTGTGGTTTGTCGGTTTCAGTTCGTTGGTCGTTTGGTCGAGTGTACTTGTTTTTCGTGATTGTAGGACAATATTAAAATGTCTGGTGGATTTTTTGATTTTACTGTGCTTCGTGCCTCTTTGGACTTGATTGCGGATAATGTTAATAGTGTTGAAGGTCTTATTGATCATTTAAAAAGAAAATATTTGTTGGTGGAAGAAAAAAAATTAAATCAGGTGCATTAGGGTAAGTATATATTTATTTTTGTTAGTATTATTTTTGTGTCTGTAAAAAAAATGTCTAAAAAAATGTGTTTCATTGTTTGTTTATAGGAGAGGGGTATTTTTTTCTCCTTGGGGAAATGCTTCTTCTCGAGACGCTGGTGAAACTCTGTGGCCTTTGGAGAAAAATTTGTCTGAGAGAATAATTTACGATTGTGATGGGGCTGATTGGGTACAAGAGTACCAATGGTCCTGGGATGAAGGAAGGTACAAAGTGAGGTATTATTGGTGTCCAAAGGGCTTTGTTTTTCCTTCGTTTTGTTGTGTTCCGGAAGATGAGTTGGTTGAAAAGATTGCTGGCATTTTGGGAATCAACGTGACTTGTCAGTGAGTTGATTAATTTTATTTGTATTGTGGGAAAAAGATTTGAAGGATGTGTTTTTTTTGTATTCGTGACGATTTTCAATTTTTCAAAACATAGTTATATGGACTCATTTTCATCTAAGATATATGTCATATTAAATTTTGAGCAAGTGTCCAGGTGTATGTGTATGTCACAAAAAAATTGTGTACAGATTATCTCAAACAAATTTTAATGAATTGCTCAATATTTTTATAAATTATCCTCAAAAATACATTCCCGACAAAAAAACGAATCGATTGATATATACAAAGTGCACATTTCATCAAAATTTATAAAATTAATCAATATTTTTCTTTTTTTACAAAAAAATTCAAGTTTCGTGCTTTTTGAAATATTACCTTAACATATTAAAATTAAATTAAGCAATTGGTTTATAATATTTTGAGGAAGCAAAATGGTCATGAAATGAACAATTTGTTGGTTTGGTTGCTATTATTGTTCTTTCTCTTTTTTTTGTTTTAGAACTTTTTCGACTTTGCCAGCATTTGCCCCTAAGCGAGGTTTTCGACCTAAGAACCGAGTTTTGGATTTAGTATTCGTGCAGCGGTATCGTCAAGAGTGAGAGGAATTGTTGCTATCTACTTCTGGATGAGAATTTGTAAGTGTTTTTTCATTTTAAAAAATTTATAGTTATACTTAACTATAAATTTATAGTTATTTTAAAAAAATGAACGTATTATTTTTATAGTGAAAACTAAAAGGTTTTTTGTTAATAAAATTATTTTCAACATTAGTTTTAAGGGTATTTGTGTGTAAGATATTGAAAGTTCTAAAAAAAAATTTTTTCAGCGTTGGAGGTTGGATGTCGCTTCAGTGTGGATCCGGGGTGAATGATTTTATATTTTGATTTTGTTTAACAAAATTTTTAAAATCCATGTTTCGTGTCAACCTTGAATTAAATATATTTGGGATCAATTTGGATTATATATATGTTTTACAAATATGTAAAATTTATGATTATTTTGTTTGGATATTTGAAAAAGTACTTTCTCTTAAAAATAAACATTTTTGTGAACCTTGAATTACATGTTTATTCATTTTTTTCCAGTACTTTTTTTGCCTATTTGTTACCTATTTTCGTAAAAAATGTACCTTTTTACCTTTTTAAATATTAATAGGTACTATGATCCCTGTAATTGTATACATTTCTTTTTTTCTTTTTTTTATAATGCTGTTGTATATTACCTTACAAAAATTTTGTTAGTAAAAGTGTATTAATAAATAAAATGATAACAAAAAATACGAAAAATAAATTTTTGCTTAGAATGAACTTTTAGTAAAAGTAAGAATTCATTCCCTTAAATTAATTCAGTAGAAAGAGGAAATTTTTGTTTACTTTCTCAATTCAAAGATGATTTCTTCTTTTTTTTATAACTGACAAAAAAAATTTTTAAAAAATGAAAAAAACAGCCTATGCCTAATAAAAATTTTTGTTCTTGATTAAACTATTTTGCAGAACTTTCTTCAATTTCGGTAGGTTAAAGAAAGTTGTCTTTGATAAATACTAAAATTTTTTAGAAAGCCATTATAATAAGATATTATTAAGAATTGTATTTTGGTGATTATAATTTTTTCTGTTTCTGTATTAAATTGACTGAAAGGTTTAAGTAAATTATTTTTTTCTCAATTTTTATTTTGTTTAAAAAAAAGGAAAAATAGAAATGAATCTTAATTTCAATATGATTGCTTGATTTCGATTATTATTTTTTTATATTATGATTTGTGTTTGATAATGAATTTTATTTGTTTTCTACAATATTTTATGTTTTCCACGGCAAATAAAATGTTTTTTGCTCGAGTATTTATTTTATAGAACTCAATAAAAGACTGATTTCGTTTTATGCATTTGGGATAAGGATTGAAATCTAAACAAATTTCTACGTTAAAATTTTGACAGGATTGAGTTGTGAAAGAGAAGAAATGGTAACTACTGTGTGGATAATATCTCATTTGGTTGATTAGGTTCGTTTAATTACATGCCGCTGGGTGACAGCATCTCTCGGTGAGGTGGTCACTCCGTGTGAGATGTGCATTGTGCTTTAGTATGCATTTTCAAGTCTCGTTTATTTTCTCTTTTATTACCTTTGTAGGTGTTAGTGTAGTTTTCATATAAAGTTAGCCATCGTGTTTTTTGTTTGGTGTTAAAAATTTCTTTCTTTTTGAGTTATTGTTTAGTGTTTATATTTTACAAAAAAAAATTTTTATATAATAAAAAAACTGTTGTTGTATATTTGAACAAAATACTGTATTTTAGTGGTTTGTGCGTTTTTGGATTACCTCGATAGGCGATTTCTACTTCTTCGGTGAGTGGGAATAATTAAATTATTATTATTACTATTATCATTAATTAGTTAATTTAGAAAAAGATACACATTAAAAAAAATTGAATAAAATTGAGTTTTCGCAATACATTTTTTTTAGAAAATTTTAATTCTTTTGATAATTAAATTTTTATAAACGAATAATTGAAAATGTTTGATGTTATTGAAATTTCTTTAATTTCAATTTAATGTAACTTATTTCTTTTAAAGGATTTTATTTAAATTTTTTCAAAAAGATAACAATCCAATTAAGTTAGTCACCGTATATTTTAATAATTTTTATTTTTAAAAAAAATCTATATTTAATACATTCAATTGTTTTCATCGACAATGAAACTTATTTGCATAAATAGAATTGTGGTTAATGCCATTTTAATCAAATCCGTAGACAAACGCAAATATATTTTTTTGATTTAACATTTGTCGAGAAAAAGAATTAATTGTTTGAGCTATTTTCATAGATAGCTATGGAATATTATTTTTTAAAAATTTTTAAAGGAATTTTATTACTAGCATAGATTTCTCTAAAAATTCATTAGAATTTAATTTTCAGAATATATTATAATTTGAAATTTTAAAGCAGGGTAAATGCACCATTAGTCGTACATCTGTCAGATATTTTGTATTTCTAAAGTAAAACAGATAATTCTTTAATTGCTATCTGCTGGAAAATAGTACTAAAGCATTTTAGAAGTTATTAATATATTATTCAAATCCTATAAGTTTTTAATATTTATGATTAATTATCAAGAAAGCGTTTTGCTACTCATTGCGCTACTCGAAAATGGTGGTATCTATATTCGGACACCATGATTTTTAAAATATTAAATAATATTTAGAGAATTTCCATTACTTTTAGATCGCCGAATATTGAAAGGAACATTCAGTTCATTTAACAATCTTTTGGTTAACTTAAATTCATACATTCACCAAACAGAATTTAATTATCCAAAATAACTTGTGATAAAATTCTAGAGAAAATCAATTATTTTCGTTAATTTTAAGAAATTTTGCCGCAAAAATTTACTTATTATTTAATTAATATAATTCTTTGCAAGAATTTACATTATTTTTTACAAATAATAAAATATTCCAAGAAAAATTTTAATTATTTTCAATTTTAACAAAATTTGTTTCAAGTATTAATCAATTATCATAATTGTAAATGACAAAATTTCTTTTAAAAAAATTCTATTATTTTTTTTATAAATAATGACATTTTTCATTCAATATTAAAAAAATTTCCAATTATTTTTTGTTAAATGTTTCGCAAGAATTAAATTATATTAAATCATTTCATGGATAATAAAATTCGTACATTAGATTCAATTTTTAGCAGATTAGTAAAAAAAAATTTTTGATGAAACTTAGTAAAAGGTTACGCTACTGGCTAATCTGACAACACGTGTTTACGTGAGACTTGGCTAATTTTGTTTAATTTTTACGTGATTTAAGTTAGCTTTATATTATTTTTGGTGTTTATATTGGAAGTGTATTTTGCAATTTACTCTCTTGCAATATTTTTGTGATATTTTGAACTTTTTATATTGGGGGAACTCTCTAAGATATATTTCTAACCTCAAAATCACATTCAATTACATCATGTCGGCAACCGGTACTTTAAAGTGTTATGCATGTGGTAAGGAAATTATGAGAGTTACTCCAACGTTGTGCTCCGGTTGTCAATCACCTTACCACCCGGAATGAACTACTCAGCTGACTAGTCTTTCGGATGGATCTCTTTCACGATGTTGTAAACCAAGATCACTATCTCCGTCTTCTGCTACCCATCCCCCAACTGATATGGAAACTATTAAAAATATGTTTATGAAATCTATGAAGCTATTCATGATCTGAAATCAGTAATGACCACACAATTTCAGGAGGTTAATTCGAAACTTGACGATAGTTTGACTAGGTTGACAATCACTGAAGGTAAGGTCACTGATTTGACTGAACGTACACTACCGTCCGAAATTGTGCGAACGCTAACAGCTCGAGCTATTAAAAATCACACCCGCACAGAAACAGTTATAACTCGGTGAAAAATGAAGCTAGATGCTTTTTTTAAATTTCATTGGAAAGCTTATTAAATTTCCAATGAAATGCCACTATTTTAAGTTGTATTGCATAAAAAGGAAGCGAGATATCATGTTATGAAGTCTAAAAAATAATTCTATTTTTTTCGGAATTTCTTACTCTGACTTTGACTCCTGGCACAGTTTAGCAAAGTTTATGAAAAAAATTGTTACTTTTACAGACAATTCCTTGTAACCAAAACTTTAAATAGAGACCAAGAACAGCAAAAAATATTTACGGGTTTCCGAGATATTACAAAAAGAGTCGGAACGTGCAAAGCAGAATTTTTAATCATCGATTTCTCTAATTCGCCGTTGAGTCAATTACTTGTCTGTGAAAAAAGCGTCGAAAATTAATTTTACCAAGTACATTCTTACTGGGATCAATTTTTTAATTTAATTTATTATATATCGATATTTAAAAAGTGGATCCCAGTAAGAATGTACTTGGTAAAATTAATTTTCGACGCTTTTTTCACAGACAAGTAATTGACTCAACGGCAAATTAGAGAAATTGGTGATTGAAAATTCTGCTTTGCGCGGTCCGACTCTTTTTGTAATATCTCGGAAACCCGTAAATATTTTTTGCTGTTCTTGGTCTCTATTTAAAGTTTTGGTTACAAGGAATTGTCTGTAAAAGTAACAATTTTTTTCATAAACTTTGCTAAACTGTGCCAGGAGTCAAAGTCAGAGTAAGAAATTCCGAAAAAAATAGAATTATTTTTTAGACTTCATAACATGATATCTCGCTTCCTTTTTATGCAATACAACTTAAAATAGTGGCATTTCATTGGAAATTTAATAAGCTTTCCAATGAAATTTAAAAAAAGCATCTAGCTTCATTTTTCACCGAGTTATAACTGTTTCTGTGCGGGTGTGTTTTTTAATAGCTCGAGCTGTTAGCGTTCGCACAATTTCGGACGGTAGTGTATGGCTGTGGTAGAGGGAAAATTAATAGAAAATGATGCATGTAAAAGTATTGAAGTTAGAACTGATTTGCTCACTACTAAGTGTATTGCAGAAATTAACAATCGTGTTGAAAGAAAACGTAACCTTATTATGTTTGGTGTCCCGGAAAAAGAGGAAATTAATATCACCACAAAAGACATTGTCAGTAACACTCTGAATTTGTATGTTTCGTCCAGTGATCTCGAAAATTTAAGAGTATTTAGAATTGGTAATATACAGGTTCAAAGCAAAAGGCCTCGTCCAATCAAGATTGTGTGTGCGACGGAGGAGAAGACACGAGCGATGTTAAAAACATTTGTAGCTATCAAAAGAGACGCAAACCGATCTGGGGCTATAAAACATATTTGGCTGACAACCGACAAGACCCAACTTCAGCAGAAGGAGGTGAGAGCGGTGAAGGAACAGCTGGAACTGAGACGTCAGGAGGGAGAGACGGATTTGGCAATGGTATATCGACGGGGTATCCCCACCATCATCAAGATTTTCCCTCGAAGAAGAAGAACTACAATGTTCATTCAACTGAATGCGAACGATCAGAATTGTTCGTAGACTTGTCTCCAAGTAAGAATGCTTTGGAAGGCATCCCCTTTTTTCGACTTGCTTCACACACTCGGATTTATTATCAGAACGTCAGGGGCGTACGTACTAAAATTCACGAACTTCGTCAAGGAATTTCATTACTTAACTATCAGATTTATGCACTTACAGAAACCTGGTTAAGTTCTGATGTTAGGTCTGAGGAGATTGGTTTTACTAATTATGATGTATATCGATTTGATAGAGCGGCATCAACTAGTGCGTGTTTGAGGCGGGGAGGTGTTCTTCTGGCTCTTAAGTGCAATTTAAAGAGTACTTGTATTAAAACTATATCTGATGCGGTTGAACATATTTTTGTGAAATTAAAATTTGATAAGGCTTTTCTTATTATAGGATGTTTTTATATACCACCAAATTCAATGCTTCATTCTTATACTGCTGTATGCAACATTCTGGAAGATATATATAATAGGTTTCCTACTTCTTTGATATGCATTCTGGGAGATTTTAACGTACCGTTCATTTCTTGGAATTTTGACTTTCATCATAATTTGTCTAGTGCGTTTATTCATAATTTACCTAATCAGCAATTCTTGATTGCGTCTTCATTATCGGATACAATTGATTTTATGGGTTTGTCACAGATCAATAATAATTATAATTTACATGGATCTCTCTTGGATCTGATTTTTAGCAATCCTAATGAATTTAATGTAACATTAGCAATAGACTTACTATTACCGTCAGACAATTATCATCCACCTCTTATTATTGATGTTAATGGAGAAATTAATAATAATAGTAGTAACAACATGTCGCACAGGGTTAAGTATGATTTTCGTAATGCTAACATTGCAGGAATTGTATCTTATTTAGATTCTGTTGATTGGAAAGTTGTACTCAACGTTGAGAATGTTGATGAATCAATTAATATTTTTTATAATTGTGTGTACAATGCATTTTATAGTTATGTGCCAAAAAAGTCTATTGTTACATCACATTTTCCACAGTGGTTCACGTATGAATTAAAACAATTGATTATAGCTAAGAAAATTGCGCATAATAAATATAAAAAGTTTCGGAATCATGATAATTATATGAATTTTTCTAAATTGAGGTCAGAATGCAAAAATTTATCTAATATTTGTTATAAAAATTTTATTTCAAAAACGGAAAATTCAATTGTTGAAAATCCTGATTATTTTTGGAAGTTTGTTAACTCGACTCGTAAAAATAATTCTGTACCTGACACTATGTATTTGAAAGATGAAACTTGTGATTCCTCTATTAATATTGCTAACCTTTTTGCGAAGCATTTTAAATCTGTATATACGCTTCCAAAATTATCATCTGAATTGGATTTTACCTTGAATGATGTGGTGAATTTGGAATCAATAATTATTTCTAGAAATGACATTTTTGTTAAAATTAGAGGTTTGAATGTGCATAAGGGAGCGGGTCCGGATGAGATTCTATCGTCTATTATTCATGCATGTGGATTCTCTTTTCTTGAGCCCTTGTTTATTTTATTTAACAAGTCATTAAAATGTGGAATATTTCCCTATGAGTGGAAGAAGGGTATAATAATTCCAGTTTATAAGAGTGGTGACAGGAGTAACATTGAGAATTATAGACCTATAACACTGTTGAGTGCTATTGCAAAAATTTTCGAGGGCCTTGTATTTGATTCGGTATATGCTGCGATTTCTAGTGTAATTATTGGTGAACAGCATGGATTTGTACAGGGACGCTCTACCCTGACAAATCTTGCTTTGTTTACTAATTTTATAATTTTGAATATGGAAAAAGGTTATCAAATTGATACAGTGTATGCTGACTTTTCTAAGGCCTTTGACAAGGTTGATCACGGATTGTTGTTAAACAAGGTGCGGATCATGGGTGTGTCTGACAATTTAGTTTCATTTTTTGAGAATTATTTATCTGAAAGATTTCAATCTGTTCTACTTCTGGTGTACCACAGGGGTCGAGGAACCAGAAATTTTGCTTTATTTTTTAAATCTTTTCACAGAACTAATTACGGATATCATTCGATAATTAATAGACTTAGTAGAGAGGCTAATGATCTTCCTGATTGCATAGACTTTTTTCATAACAATTTTACTAGATTCACCACATTATTACGTAAAAATATTCTAAAACCACTGTAGTGGGGTCGGCTTAGTTAATATAAATTAGATAAGTTATTTGTATGTTACAAGATTTTGTAACTCTTAGTTTTAGGAATACTTATGTATGAAAGGGTATAAGACCCGTTTATAATAAAAATAAAATAAATAAGAATTTTGGAATTGAATTTTTGTCAATTATTTGTGAATAAACAAATTTTGTGAATAAGACGAGTTTTTTGTATTTCTTTTGGATATTGAAAGGAAATGGGAAAATTTTTCTTGTGACTTGCAACATTTTGAACAATATTTTGAAAGACCACAATTAGTCTTACAAACCCCTTTTTTAATAAAAATAATTAATAGTAAAAATTTCAAAATAAAGCTTTTCAAAAAAAAAAATTCAATCAATCGAATTAAAAAAAACTTCGTAATATTTGTTACATACTAACTAAATTGAGAATTTTTAAACTTTAAATTTTTTTATAATTTTCGAAAATAATAAAACTGCCATGCAAATTTAATTCTTTAAACATTTTAATAAAAAAAATGCAATTCGATGATTTTTTTTTGTTTTTGCATAACCTGGTAACCCTGGAAATAGCATAAAATTTGAACTAATTTCTAGAATTTTTGTTTTAATGAAACATATCAAGAACAATCCCATTCAGTATGCTATTTTTTTATGTTAACATGTAATTTTCCTCTTTCCATGATATATTCTCTTTAAATTAAAAAGAAATTTAGAAATCATTGCCTAAAATGTTGTTAAAATTATTTTAAAAAATTTTATATCTTTATTAATATTAATATTGGAACAATGCTACATGAGATGATTCATGTGAAATTATTCCATCGTAGGGAGGATGTAGACAGCATCTACCACACCGGAGCCTTTCAGGATGAAGTGGTGCAACTAATGTATACAGAATAATAATTGTATATATATGTATATATTTTTTTTCTAGGCGGACATTTTTCACAACCTCCCACGAAAAGTGGTTCACCAATTGCGTCCGTACGTCTGGAAATGTACGAGCTGCTCCTATGTTTTGTGGCTGCTCGATTTACGGAAACCCGGTCCGAGAAATGTACATTTTGTGGAGAGACAAGAAATATGCCAAACTCCCTCGTGGGTCCAAATAGAATAGCCGAATTACTTGGGGCTTTTCTTTTCTTTCACTGCCGGCTTGTAATAAATGTGCATTTTGTTAATAAAACGAACTTACTAGCGACCGATGTTTCTTATTTGGATAACCTGCCAAAATATCTCTTATACTTATAATTTATAAAACGATTACTTTATCTGTGATACATAAATTTCTTTTTTTTAATAATTGAATTATAATATTAATAAACTTCTTTATATACTCTTTTTTTGAAATATGAATTTCTCAGAAAGGTGATAATAAAACCAAAAGAATTGTCATATTAGTAAAAAAAGAAAAACTTTTTAAATTGATTTATGTTATGCCTGGTTATTGAAATATAGAAATTCCAATTAGCATTTTTTGGATATAAATATATATAAAAAGAAATATTTCTTCCTTTATAAAAAATTTTTTTTTATTTCAGACCTGCGGAGTTAAGTCATTTCGGGTGATGATTTCAAGCGTACTTTTAAGTCGTTGTGAACACTAACTTCTTCAAGTTGAGGATCTTCGTTGCTGTTATATAGTTTTGGATTTTGTAGAACTACTGACGAACGATGGTTGTTGATTTTTTTTAATGGAAGTTTCTTCTACCTAGATTCCACACTGCTTGGAACTTAACCCTTCTGTTAGTCATCTGATCTTCGTTGTTGACTTATCTTCAAAAGTTGCAGGTTGTATGTCCCCTTTTGGGATGGTTGTTATATTTTCTTCATTTGCATTCTCGTCGGCCTTTGAATAAAAGGCCTCACTTCAATTCCTGATAGTAGATTTTGACAAGATGTAACAAAAAAAAATTTTTTTTAATAAACTTCGTTGATGCCCGTCGGAAGTTGTATTCGGTCCCGTTTTTTTGGTTGAGGGGTTTCTTCTTAATTTGTAATGCTGGTAGTTCTATAGTATCGGTAGTCAGTTTACATCCAGGTGCTATTTGTAATAGTCCTACTCTTACTAATTTTAGAGATTTGGTTGGTTGTTTATAGCAAGATAAATAAGCTGTTTCTTCCATAGTTAGAGAATAAATCCAACTTCCTGTTGTAGTAACAGGGCTCCAGTGTGGTTGCTGGTTTTCTGTGATTCGAATATCGCAACTTTTTAAAGTTTCGTTGTTAGTTTCCCTTGACAGTTCTGATTCGCAACTGGGAACTAGGACTGAGTCATATATTACTTGGTTAGGATGACATATGTATTTATTTTCAATAAAATGACAGGTGTTTAGTTCTTCCTCTTCCAAATAAAAATATTTTCTGATTGCCGCGCTTGTAGCTATATATTTCGCATGTGGGGATATATATGCTCTATTTCCATGAATTGTAGGTTTCGTATAGTAGCTTGCATCCAAACTGTATAATTAATATTGTCTATTTTATCACCGAACTTTTGTATACGTGTTTGTATTTGATGAAGTTTTTCTTGCCAATCGTCTGCTATTTTTTGTTGTTGTTCGGTTGCTTTGTATAGATTGTTTAGTTCTGCTCTAACTAGATGGGTTTGTTCTCCGACTAATTTGGATATATTTCTTTGGGTCTCATCTAATTCCAATAATGAATTTTCATACTTTTCCCCGTCTTCATATGTTAATACTCCTATGGCTGTTCTTGCTATTTTTCCTATAAATCCGAACCATGGTGTGATTCGTTTTCTTATTGATTTAGATATTGGCGTCTGTTCTAAATGTTCGTTTTGATCACTTAGTTCTTGTATGGTTTCTTGTAGTTGTTCCCATTGCTTTTTAATTTTTGTTCCAATTTGGGTAGGTGACTGTTAAAATTTTCTGTATCCAAGATTACTACCGTGCGCCAAGTACCTACTATTCGCTGTATGTTAGGCATCAATTCGAAGAAAATTCCGGTACTTTTTTGGAAAGGTGTGATTCTTATGTAAAGGTTGTCTTCTATTCCTTCTGTTGTTTTAGATACCCAAAATAGTAGCAGCAGGAATTTCATGACCTTCATCTTTCCTTTTTTTCTGTAACCCAAAATAGAGGAGGGTAATTTTTTTTTAATATTCTATAGCTTGTTTAGCTAATTTATCGGCTTCTTCATTCCCTATTATACCGCTATGTCCCGGTTCGAAAATTAACCGTTCTTCTCCCATACTGGTAACCAAATATGGTAACCATCTATCGTAAATATAGAATCAGTGTGTATTCTAATTTTCTTATAACCTAAAGATTTTATTATTCTATGGTTTTTATTATTGCCTCTATTTCCGCTCCATTATTAGTCTGTTTTATCTGAGCTCTTTTACTAACATTCTTGGGGTGGTTAAAATTAAACCATACCCCTATCCCAGCTTGTGCTTTCTCTTTTCCATTGGCCTTACATGCTCCGTCAGTGTAGACATGTATATATCCTTCTTCATCTTCTCTGAATCCTGCTCGGTTTTCTAGTCATAAATATGCCTTTTTGACCTGATCCTTATGTTTTCTGAATCTTTTCCCTTCTGCATCACAAAGTATTAAGTTATTGTTTTCAGTGATTGATACTACTTCATACGGCCCATGATAATATGGTTCGAATTTACCAGTTCTTACTTCCTCACGTACGTCTACTACATCCCCTATCTTTATGTTTAGAGGTCTAGATTTACCATCATAGTCTTTCTTAGAAATTTCTTTCGCTTTAATTATGTTACTTGCTGCAATTTTTCTTATTTCTATTAATCGCGTTATTAATTCTTGGATATATGATTCATAGGTTTCCAATTTTTCTTCTTCCGGGAATGCTGTGGGGGTTCTAGCTAGTCTACCAAAAACTAATTTGTAAGGTGTGTATTTGGTAGCCTCGTGTACTGAAGTGTTGTAGGCAAACATCGCATATGGTAGTAATCTGTCCCAATCGTCACTAGAATGTGCATAATGACGTATAAATTTTGCTAAAACTGCATGGCTCCTTTCTAGTGCTCCATTGGTCTGCGGCCTATAGGCTGTGGTAGTCACTTGAGTTACCCTGAATATCTTCGCTAATCTTCTCAAAAGTTTACTAGTAAACATTGTACCTCTGTCACTAAATATTGTTTTAGGGGCTCCGTAAAGTGAGAATAAACTGGTGGCTATTGCATGAGCGATTGTAACTGCACTGATGTCGGGTACAGCTACGAATATACAATATTTGCTTAAATGATCCTGCATAGTTAACACATGACAATTGCCATCTGATGTTGTAGGTAATTTTCCTACTGTATCTAGGGATAATTGTCAAAGACATCTAAAGGTGTATCTGTTATTATCATTGGTTCTCTATTTTTTGTTCTTATTATTTTGCGTTGCGCGCAACTCCTACATTTCCTTATGTGCTCAATTATATCCTGTCGTAAACCGGGCCATGTGTATTTTTCTCTTATTCTTCTATAGGTTTTGTTAACAACTTTATGCCCTGCCTTCAAACTGTCATGGTTTTCCTCAATTATTTTTGGTCTTTCGCTTTCCTCAGGGATTGATATTTTTCCAAAACACAATTTTATTCCTATGCCGGTTCCATAGAATACTTTCACCAATTTTTCTACCCAATTATTACCCATGGGCTCTGTTAAATCTCCATATTTAGATATCCGAAATTGTTTGACATTTTCTTTTATTAGTACTTCTCTAAGGTTGTAAAGAATTTCCTCAAATTCTCCTATATTTAGTTTATCATCGTATTTCCTCTTTAACACTACCGTATATACATTATTCTTGCCTTTGGGCGTGATTAAAATTTTTCCTTTGCTAGGTTTCCTAATTTTAACCTCCGTTAAATCTAACCCTCCTATAGCCACTATTAATTTGGTTATAGAACAACTAGGTTCTGCATCTCTTGAGATGAAATGTACATAATTGTCTCTGATACTAGTGATGGCTTCTCTGTCAAACGTAAGCGTATCTATTCTTTTTAGAAAAGGTTCTTCTTCTTTTTCGACAACCTCGAATACCATTTTTCTGTCGTCTATATGAGGCATGATTACATCTATGCGTTGACTCGTATTTGAAATCGTATTTGTTGGTTTTTTTTGTTCTCGTCCTTTTCACATACTTTTGTTGTGATTTCTTTTTCCTTTACTAATTTTCTCGGAATCACTCTATTCTTTTTTATTCCTCTTCTATTTCTGACTCGGTGCTTCCCCGTATTGTAATGGGTACGAATGGAGTAGAGAGAACATTAGGTCTTTCTTTGAACGCTGGTGTACTAAAAGTTACCATTTTTTCTTTTCTCAGTATCGTCTTATTTTGTTCTTCCTCTCGGTTTATTGGTTCTTGGTTAGTGTTTTTTATAATTGGGAAATAAGAAAGGGGGTTTTTAATTTGCTCAGTGATTTCACGCAATTCTGCAATTATTTCCTCCATTGTTTTTTTTTCCTTTTGTAATCTTACTGTCAGACTTTCTTCCTCTGAATTAGTTTCTCGTGAGGCATTTTTTATGTCTTCTTCTTCACCTTCGAATAATTCGTCATCCCAGAAATATGTTTGCTTTTCTGCTAGTGATAAGTCGAATTTTCTTATAGAGTTTTGTATTTCCTTGGCCATTTCTCTATCTATTGTTTTTTCTTGCGTGCTTTTCTCGACTATAGTAACGTCTTCCTCATCGTCGGAGCTTTCTACCACGGGGCTGAAATAGATTGCGTTTTCCTCTTCTTCTCGGGGGTTATCCTTATTTCGTTCGATTTCTTCTTCACTAGATTCTAAACTACTTTCTGCATGCATTGAGGTTTCGTTAAGGGAGGGTAAGACACTGTGATTTTGCCTTAAAATCGGGATATTTACAGGTTGGGGTGGAGGTTCATCATCAGATTCTTCACTGCTTTGTTCTAACATAATTTTAGGAGTTTGTAGTATCTCATTATCTTCTATCGAAATTGGTATACCTTTCCTGGGCCTTAATCTAGTTGCTATAGGACCCTCATCTATTACTATTGGGGTTTCTTTAGGTTTCATTTTCCCTGGTAGTCTTCCTCTTATCGGTCTTTCTCTTATTGTTCTTTCTAAAGAGGGAATTGCCGATGAGTCTGAATGAGCTTTGTGTCTACTAGGCCCAGGGACATCTAGGTTTGTTTTTGATACAGCTGGTGCCTTTTTTATCTTGTTTTTTTTTGTTTTTGTCTAGCAAACGATTAAACGCTTGGTTGGCTTTTAGCTTTGCTCTTCTAGCTCCGCTACTGATAGGAAAATTTTTCTTTCCTTCTATTATTTTACCCACGTTTTTTTATGTCTGTTTGTGAATCAGATTTATCGCTGCTTTCGCCTTCATAACTTAGTTCTTCATCTGTTAAATCGGACCTTTCTGAGTTAGGATTTTCCGATAATCCACTGATCCACCTATTTATTTTTCCCGGTTTGCACTCGAATTCGTATTGGTAATCTTGTAATCTTAATAACCACTTAGTCATTCTAGTAGTGGGCTTAATGGCGTCATTGATAATTTTTGCATAAAGCACGCTTTAATCTTCTGAAGCTCTGTTCCTGTTCGTTTTCCCATTTAAAGATTTGATCTTTTTTTAACAGGGTATATACTGGTTGTGCTATTTTAGCATAGTTTTCTATACTTTCACTGATTTAGGATTTTTTGGTATAAGAAAATCCTTTATGGCCGACAACTTTTTCGGATCCGCTTTTTTCCTGACTCTCCTACTATATGCCCTAAATAAGCTACTTCTTTGCGCAAAAAATCACATTTTTCAGGATGTAATGCTAATTTTGCTTCTTTTAACCGTCCTAACATCCTTTTTATAGTTTTATGTTCTTCTAGGCTTGCTGAAAATACTATAATGTCGCCCAAATATACAAAAAGTTCTGCCCCTTGTAGGCCTGACAAGACACTTTCCATTAGTCTTTGGAAAGTTGGTGCGGCGTTTTTTTATCCCCATTGTCATTCTCTTATATTGGTAATGCCCTCGTCCATAGAAAAATGCGGTCTTGTGTTGATCTTCTTCGGCTGTACCTATCTGATGGTACCCTAGTCCTAGGTCAAAAACCGAAAAATATTTAGCTCCCCCCAAGCGTTCTAGTATAGTACTAATTAGGGGCATTGGATAGCTGTCTCCTTCCATTTTATCATTCAAGGCTCTAAAATCAATAACTAGACGCCATTTCTTGTTCCCCTGCGCGTCTGCTTTTTTGGGCACAATCAGTACTGGCGAGTTGTAACTAGAATTAGATTTTACTAATAAGTCGTCTCCGTACATTTTGTTCACTAACTTAATTCCTTCTCGTTCGTATTCTGGAGGTCGTCTGTACTGTTTACACTTTACAGGTTTGTCATCGCTTAAGGGTATGTAATGCTTCACTAACGGTGTCATAGGCAATTTGTCCCCAGGCAACAAAAATTGATCATGTCCGATTCAAACCCAATTTTTTACGAATCCTAATTCTTCTGTATTCAAATGGTCTAGTTTCATTTTATTAAGGATTGCCTCATATCTCTCCTCTTTTGACCTGGCACCTTCATCTAACTCCGAGAAGTTATTTGGATTTGTTTTACCTACTAACTCATTAGGTAAGATTTCCTGAGGTGGAATAGTGATAGTTATGTCCCTCTCTGTTGTATTTATGGCCATAATCTTGCAATTGCCCCTCTTTTGCCTTACTAAGGCTTCGCCTAGCATTAATCCCTTTTTTGTTTCAATTCGCGGTAAGTAACCTTCATTTAGGTCTTCGTTAATTACCGGAATGCTGACTATTTGTTTGGTTCTTGCTTTAATTCTTAATATTCTGGGTGCCGGCTTTACTTCCTTTTTTAATTTTATCTTTTCTTTATTCGATTCCGGATCTATAAAAGGAATTGGATTTACTGGCTTAGATTGTGTTATTAACGCATTATAGAAAAATGAAACTGATGCCCTCTCCTCTCTTAGAAAGGGTCTTCCTAAGATTCCTTCCACGCTGATGGGAAATGTGGGTCTGACTACGTGAAACAAATGTTGTATTCCATTGATTCCGATCTCTATTGTTTCTAAAGTAAATACTTTAGTGAGGGTTACTCCTGTCATAAAAGTTATTTCTGATGTTTTTACTGGAGCATTCGCTGTTAACGCTGTACTTTTTATGATATTAATATCGGCCCCTGTATCTACAAAAAAATTTCCTTCCCCTTTGAAAATATAATCTCCTTCCATCTTTACGGTGGGCGATTCAGAAGCTAATTCATTTATCTTAAAAATAGCTACTGATCCCTGAATCGAACTATCGTTTGACGCACTTGATCGTTCGGGTTCGCTGTCGCCTCGTTCCGACGAGCCTGATCCCAGTTTAAAGCATTGTTAGTGTTTGTACCGTCTTGAATTGGCTGATTTCGTGGAACAAAAATTCGGGTTCACATTTTGAGTTGAAGACCTCATCGCTACACTTTGATTGTCTTGATAATTATGATTTTTGTTATTCCTAATATTCTGTGGGCCATTTGGGTTATAAAGTCTACCATCTCTGTAACCGGAATTTTGGCTTCTACCCTGTCCTATATTATAGTTTCTATAATTTGTTCTAGGCTGCATATCCATGCTGTCTGATCTGTATCCATTTTGCTGATTTCTTTGAAGCGACTGATTAAATCCCTGATTGCGACTGTGGTTTGCCTGATGATTTCTATTTCCATTTCCTGCAAAATTTTGCCATTGGGGCCTAAGTATCCCAGGTGTATTTTCCACAGTGTTGGAATAGTATCATGCTGTGTTCCCAAAATTAGATCGCATCTTTTATTGCTGTGCTTGCTGTCTGTCGTAATATAGTTGTGTTTTATCTGGTTCGTCACTAGAAACTTCGTCTGCCCGCCAATTATTTCTGGGCTATCCAGGACTAGTTCAGTTCCTTCAGTTACTCTCTCGTTAACAACCATAAAAAATATAGATTAATGAGAAATAAAACAACACAAACTCTGGATTTTTTACAGCAATTAATTGCAAAAAAACTAAGATTAAAAAACTTTCTTTATAAACAAAGTTGATTTAATCTTTCAGTAATTAACTCTATATATTTTTTGTTCACTCTTATTCTGTAATCGGTACCTCTAATCATACACTCTCCTAGATTTAAAGGCCGTTGTGCTTTTTCTAATTTTTTGTTTAATAGTAAATATTTTTTTGAAATTTCATGTAAGTTGTATTGATTGATTGATTGTCTCTGTTGGTCACTGCAATCGCTTAAGGCAAATAACCATTTCACTAAAAAACTACCACGTTTTTCTACCCTTTCGATATTACACTCTAAAATTCTACACTGCAAAGACAGTCTTTGACTGAATTCTTCCACGGATTCTATTCTTTCTTTTAATTCACTTATATCGTAATGAGAGAAACCTGTTACTATCCTATTAATTGTTGAAAACATTAAAAACAAAAAATAAAATTTAATGGTTTTTAAACAAATCTTTTTTTTTTAAATCAAAAAATCAAAATTGATTTTAATATTTAAAATTTTGGGGTCACCAAATTTTAAATTTGTAATCAATTCTGAAATCTTTTATAATATTTAGAATGAAAGAAATAAGTCATCAAACTACAAAATAACGAGGTTTAATATTTTTTTATTATTATTTCTGTTTGCTTTTTTTAATTCTCTTTTCTTTGTTAATAATCTTCATTAATTTATTCCTTATCTTTTACACAAACTGTTTTCTCAAATATTCTTCACTTTTGATTCTATTTATTTTGAATAACTTCTTTAATGTTTCTTTTTTTATCTTTATATTTTTTTTAAATCACTTTGTTTCACTTATAAGCTTCTACAATTCACTTTAAATAATCGTTATTTCACTCAATATTATTTACTTTCACAATAGTAATCAAATAAATTAAATTATTCCAAATTACATAAAAATCAACCCGTAAACTTTAGGGAAAAAAATATAAAAAAAACCTCCGCCTTTTTGCGGGAATAAATCACAAAATATTAAAAATAGTAACGTCCGCTTTGCGGGAAATATTCATTAAAACTCCATTATTAATTGGCGTGGACAATCGGTCACACCCAGAAAAATCGACTTAAATCGGTAGAGTGGGAGAATCCGTTGCACACGGCACACCAAACTTTGCTGTTGTCAAGCAAACTTTTAGCAATTTTGCAAATTCCTCAGGAATGGCGCGATATAGTTTGATACTTCGTATCCTGTTTTGCCAATGTACATTTGATTTAGGTATTCTCCACAGTATTACTTAAAAAAGACACTCCTTTGCTTAGGAAGATATCTTTTAGTTTAAGGGAGTCGAATAAATTCACAAGGGTTGTAGACGATTTCCATACTTGATGACATTTGCCTTATATTTCCTGATCACCCAATATTCAGGTAAAAACCATTAAAAAATTTAATTAAGACTTTTTCAACTTGAGATACAATAAATAAACAAAATTGATAAATCCAAGTAATCAATTGATGAGAGAACTATATAAAAATTCTTTTTTCATTACCTTTTTCTTATGTATATGTGTTACTTAACTTAAATTCACAAGTTTACCCATTTACTGGATTCTATATAATCTTAATAAAATAAAATAATATATATGTTGTAGGTAAATAGAAGAATCCGTCATTTAGCTAAATGCCTAGGCGTTTAGCGAAACGGCGCCGAATAGACGAATGGACTTGAAAAATGATTAAATTCGTCTATTTGCCTAAAAAGCTTAGGCGTTTAGCGAAATGACTAGGCATTTGTCTAATTGCCTAAAGCTGTTTAGGCAATTAGAAGAAAATCAATTTTACCAAAAAATCGTTAAAAGTTAAAGGTATAGATTTATTTTTTATGACTTGGTTGGCTCTGATGACAGCGAGAATTACATAAAGTTCCCGATTTAAAACAAATGCACCGTTTGTTCTTGCATTGCGATAGGGAAGCTTTGCAATTGCATTTTTTGAATCCTTGGCCACCACTAACAGACTGTTTTGCTGCTGCTTCCCTTAGAGTTAATAAAGTGTCAGTGGGTATGTCGGAAAGTGAAACAACATTACTGCCAGAGACTTGAATTTCAGGCCGAGGAAACCAACCTTTGAGTAACCCATCCTTCGTGCCAATTTGGTAAACACCATTTTCAAATTTTATTATGACCCCATAAATATTTATAAAATCTAAAGGCCCTCTATCTACATCAGGGGTGCTATTCTGTAACTTCACTTCACTTTCACATCACTTTCACTTCACTTTCACTTTACTATCACTTCACTATCATTTCACTTTCACTTTTACTCTACTTTTACTTCACTTTCATTTCACTTTCACTTCACTTTCACTTTTACTCTACTTTTACTTCACAAGTTAAATTAGAGTGAAAGTGAATGTGAAGTGAAAGTAGAGTGAAAGTGAATGCGACGTGAAAGTAAATGTGAAGTAAAAGTAGAGTGAATGTGAAATAACAGTAAAGTTAATGCGATGTGAATGTGATGTGAAAGTAGAGCGAACGTGAAGTGAATGTGAAGTGAATGTGGAGTTAATGTGAAGTGAAGTGAAAGTGAAGTGAAAGTGAAGTGAAAGTGAAGTGAAAGTGAAGTGAAAGTGAAGTGAAAGTGAAGTGAAAGTGAAGTGAAAGTGAAGTGAAAGTGAAGTGAAAGTGAAGTGAAAGTGAAGTGAAAGTGAAGTGAAAGTGAAGTGAAAGTGAAGTGAAAGTGAAGTGAAAGTAAAGTGAAAGTGAAGTGAAAGTGAAGTGAAAGTGAAGTGAAAGTGAAGTGAAAGTGAAGTGAAAGTGAAGTGAAAGTGAAGTGAAAGTGAAGTGAAAGTGAAGTGAAAGTGAAAGTGAAGTGAAAGTGAAGTTACAGAATAGCACCCCAGGGACGGACAAAGTAACACAGTCTCCTATATTCAGGATCGTCAGAGATTCATTAGAAAAAGTAATCATTTTTTCAGCAGCAAATTTTTGTCGCGAAAAACAATCTTCCTGAACATTTCTTAAATGATTTCCTCTAATGCAGAACAAGCAAAATAATTTTTCTTCTGTGTTTAAGTCTAATTCTGTGCAGTTTATGTGCACTTGTAAATTACACTGTGCGCACAAAATAGAGTTTTGAATAGTTAATGATTTGCTGCAAATTCCACAAATTGAAAGTTCAATTGGATATTAAAACCATGAGATATTATTGGTTTTACGACAACCCCCTTTTTTGGACCTGCTCTTTTCCTACAGCAAGTTTCACAACATTTTACAAATAACTCACATGCTTGCCTCGATTTCGCTAAACGCCTAAGCTTTTTAGGCAAATAGACGAATTTAATCATTTTTCAAGTCCATTCGTCTATTCGGCGCCGTTTCGCTAAACGCCTAGGCAGTTAGCTAAATGACGGATTCTTCTATTTGCCTACGATATATATAAAAAAATTAAAAATAGTTGCGTTTTTTAACGTAACAAAATATTATAATATTGTTTTATAATTAATTTATGTAATAATTTAATTTTTATATTTGAAATGTAAGGCGTTTAAAATGAATCCTTAAAAATTAAAACAAATAATTTTATTTATATTTCAAAACGAACAAATTCAGAATTTAAAAATTAAAATTAGTCAAGTATTACAAAAGTTATTGCATTTTCAAGAAAGAGGTACAAAAATTTTCAAACTCAAAGGATTGATTTCACTCATTCTCAAATCATTCCCAAATGTCAAATTATTTGTATTGAACGTACGTAGAATTCACTATTTCTAACTTTTTAAAACAGTACATAATTATAACACATATAATGTGTTTTGATTAAAGTTACTATATTTCTGAGAAATGAAGAGAACATTTACCCAGACAGCACGAAATCTTGCAGCAACCTTGCGGCAAGCTTGCCGCGCAATATTGCTACTGTTGCACGGTAAGCTTGTCGTAGGGTTGCTGCAAGCCTTCGTGCTGTCTGGGTAACCATTTGAGTGGCATGGCGTCAGATTGGCGTCGGGCGTACAAGTGACAGAAGCAGCAGAAATGAGTCATGATTTAAATACAGTTTTTGTAATTTTGTAAGGAGAATTATAATATTAAAAGAACGTTTTTTTTGTTTTTACAATTAAAAGAACAGCTTTATAACTTCTTTTATCTGAAAAAACAAGAATACTTTGTTTCATATTATATAAATCTTCTTACAGAATTAGAAAAAAGTATTCAATCCTTGACGCCTTTCTGCCCCTTTTGTTACTTCTATGCTCGACACCAATTGAACGCCCTGCCGCTCAAGTGGTTAAGGTCATGTTATTCAGTGGGAAATTTTTCCATAGTAAAGTAAATGGGGAACGTGACTACTGAATAACAAAAGCAAGGGAACTTTTTCTACACCCAGAAAAAAGTATTTTTGTTTCAAAGAATTTTTTTTAAATCAGAGAAAGTGCATTGTTATAGGGTCAAAAAAAAGTTTCTTTGATTTAATGAAAATATTTCTTTAACTGTTTTTTGTTGGCTCAAAGGAATGTTTCTTTGAATTTAATAAATATTTTTTAAGGCAAAGAAATACATTATTAAAAGAAATAGTTTCTTTGAATGTTCTCAGCTTTTTATGTCTTAAAGAAATATTTCTTTGGATCAAAAATATTGGATATTCTTGATTCTTTGATCTTTGGATCAAAGAAATAATTTCTTTGGTTCCAAAGACTTTGAAATTGTTTTTCTTAAACGTAAAGAAAACTCTTTTTAAATCAAACAAATTTTATCTTGAATTCAAAGAGTAAGTTTGAAAAAACTATTTTTTTGTTTGAAAGAAATACTTTTTCTGGGTGCAGTATGATATTTTACGGATTCAAATTAAAAAATTGAAAATGATAGTGAAATGTGGGACAGTATGTGAAGCTTACGTTTTAAATTCGCTTAATCAAATATTTTTTACCCCTTCAACAAAAAAATTTATTTATTTTTCTATGCAGAGAAAAATAAATAGTAATAATTATACTATTTCCGATGAAAAATTAATACTTTTAACTAGTACTTTTTAAACTGCTCAAGACATAATAATTTTTGCTTCGTTTTTATTCAAGTTTATTAAATTTAATTAATATTAAATTTAATTTAAAAATTACATTTTTTAAATTAATTTTTAAAATAATTTTAAAAGTGACCTATCTTTTAAGGGAACGTTCATAAACTACGTAGACCAATTTTTTGGAAATTTTACCCCCCCTCCCCCCACGTGAACGCAATTACATGTATTAGCGCCATTTTTTCCTCTTATGGTAGACAATTGCTTAACCCCCCTCCCCCTAGATGTGCTACGTAGTTTATGAACGTTCCCTTAATTACTATTAGTAATTTTTCATATCTGGAAATAATTAGATTCAAATAGTTCTTAATATATCTAACTCAAAAATTTTGGCAACCTAATAAAAACGAAAAACTACACGTACATTTTGTTTTTTTTAAATAAAAAAATATGTGATTGATCTTAATTTAGTACGATTTTAATTTAATTTAGAGTTTTTATTTTTGTACTCACTAGACGGGTGATATAGACGGTGATGCCTTATTTTATTAGTACTTTAACAACCGTGTAAAAGTGTCATGACAATGATTCCTTTAGAGGATGGAATTCTCAACCATTTTGCAGAGACATTATCAATAGGAATCATGTGCATCTGCTCATCGAAGCTATCCATTATATGTATATTAATTTGTCTAGAATCAGGAACTTCGTAAAGGCTTGTCTTCGTTTGAAGATGCTTTCCAATTAGATAAATTTTATTTTCGAGTTTGACTATATTATCAATCACTGAAAATGTTCTATTGTTAAAAAGAATACATCTATATTTTGCATTATCACAATTTATTTGAAAATTCTTACTCTTTAAAACTTTATACTGGCCATTCATTATTGGTAAACATTCTTCTGTTATTGGTCCTATGGAATGTTGTTGTTTTAAAAGAAACTTCGAATCTTCGTTATTTTGACTTTTTTGGAAAGATTCAATTTCACTGTACCTACGGGCAATTTGCTCTAGTGGTTTATTTCCAGATCGTATCATATCCTTCACTGTGGACAAGTAGTTTTCAAAATTTAAAGGCACTGAAATTGTCTAACACACCGTATTTCTTAACGTCTTCACATATGTGGAGAAGATTATGAATGTTATGTGTCATAAACTCCTTGCCATAAAGTTTACGAAACTGTTTAACAAAAGCTTCCAACATTTCGTGAGCGCAGTCAATATTCTGTTTGTCATGAAGAAGGGTTTTGCTTACTAAAATAGAAACAGCAGTATGCAGTAGCAGAAAATGAGAATATATTTTCTTTTCCAGGATATTCTGTAAAGAAACAACTCCAGAATATAATAAGAAGGTTCGAAATTCAGTGCCTTTCCAAAATTTGTATTCCAACAAAGTTCTGGGTGCTCTGTTGAATTCTGAAGGTATGGTTTTTAGCAAAAGCAATAAAGTTTTTGAAATATTATTAATCTGGTATGGTTTTCATTTAACTGCAGAAGGCCCTGTGAACCAAAGCTTTATTAGTTTTTTTTTTGTTACACCTATCAGAATTAGGTGTAGATAATCCAGAGGGACTGAACTCACACAGCCAAATCGAGGAATGTTTGCTAGAATTGGTTTTGTTTTATTAACTGTTTCTGAAAAGAAATCGTTGTCACTTCTTAATTTGAAAGGTCCAATTTCAGGAAAACGTACTCTTTTTTTCTTCTTTTTTCCTTTTTTGGGCATTTTGTGGTAAGACACTTTCACCTTTTATAAAGCATTTTGAGCAACTATCGAAACCAGTATGCCCTTTTAAGTATAAAACGAAAGACTTGGCAGGTACATCACAAACAATAGCCTCCACTGCCACACTGAATTTAGAATCATCAAAACCATTTTCACAATAAAAATAGCTTCGTCGACAAACGATTTGAGGAATTCATTTGCATCATCTGGTTTACTTTTTCCAAAAAACGCCCCAACAAGACACACGTTACTGCAATTAATTTCTGAACACATGATCAGCCACACATTATCAGTTTCTCTGTTTAAAATAGGAAGACCATCAATGTTGATAACCAGTTTTATATCCCTTTGTTCTTCTTCTTTCCTTTTCATCTCCTGAAGAATTCCATTCAAGGCTCTTTTAAGACCGAAATGGTGATAAGTTCCACCCTTCATTTCACTTGTCACAGTTCTTCTCAGTGTCCCCAATAATGTTCGACCATCTAAAGGCACATTTATTGAAAATGTTGTTTTTAACAGTAATAAGGCAGTTAAGGCAACCAAAGTGATGTGAAACGTCAATAGTTTTAGGACATTAACTTTTCGACGACTCTCTTCTTCATGTGGAATTCCCTCTACATTTTCAGGCTTATTATCACTGATGTTACAATTATTCGTGAAAATATTTTCAAATTCGCTATCAGAACTTGATTCTTCGTTGACCAAGTATATCTATGTTTAAATGAAAATTTTCATCCTCGAAGGAGTCACTTTCTGTTTCAAATTGACTTACGAGCAACGGAATGTGAGGATTATATTGACTGCTAGAAGCAATTTGATCCCTTGCTTCAACTTCATCGACAAAGTGTGTAAGAGAAGAATTTTTTCTGCCTTCTTCAAACTGATGTGGGTCATTAATTACTAATGTTTCATTAAATATTTCTGAATAATTCCTTACATTCTCAGCTGAAGAATTACTTTTTATTAGAAACTTTTGAACATCTTTAAATCGTTGATCGCCGAGGCGGAGTACATGGTGTTCAGAATAGGGACTGATTCTTGCTGTTTTGAATTTAAAGCTATCTGAAATAAACATACTCATATTACAAATATGTTTAAGAAAATTTGTTATTTATTTCTTTATATAAATTTTTTAAAGAAAGCTATACATTTAAAAAAATCGTTTGTACTCAAAAGCTTATACTTTTTACAGTGCTCCCAGTTGCACAAAAAATTTTTACATTCTCATCATATGAGAAGGTATTTAACTTTTGAAATACTTTTCGAATCCTTTTCCAATTTTACACACTTAAAGTTAGTGGAAAAATGAAGGATAAGTTCGTTGGCTAGCCATTTTCTTTAAAAATTACCAAAGCTAGATAATTTTCAAAATTTGAAAATCAAAATTTTTAATTGCTTATTATTTTAGATCAAGAAGAAGCAAACAACTTTTCTCTAAAACATTTTTTGATAGAAAGTGAAACTTCGAAGTTATAGGTTTTTTAAAGTTTTTGATAATTTTATACTTTTTGTCCTATCTCACTGGAGATGATTTATTTTTCCTTGTTTATACGATGTTATGTTTCACAGTTAACAGTTTTATTAAATATAATGAAAATAACAAAAAAATTAATGTTTTTATAAAGAATAACAGGATAAATGAAAAGTTGTAAAATATTGTCATGGTAAGTAAGATTAATTCTTTATTAAAATTATGCTTCATAAAACACAAATTATTTTTTATTTTTTTAAAAGTATATATATTTAAAAAGTAATTTAGTGAATACAATCAATAAAATTTTTGCAAAATAAAATGATTGTTATATATGGAAACGCATTATTTTGATTAAAACATTTGATAACCGAAAGTTTAAAGAGGTTATGAGAATTTAAAAAACACAAATTTAAAATTGTAAAAAGTGACTTTAAAATAACTACTTGTGAAAAAAGATTTTCTGTTGAAAAGGTTAGTGTTGAATAATTGTGACAACTTTTGTGGGATTTAGTAGAGGTAGGTAATGTGAGTTTGTATTTTAGTAGATTCTTTTAGTGAAAGAATGTCCTTGTTTTCATTAGTTATTGCAAAAGAAAAGAAGATTGAGAAGCTCAATTACAATTATATGAATATTGTGAAGTTTAAAAAACGATTATATACATCGATACATACTCTGGACTGGTAAATCAGCGATTATTCGCTAATTCAAATTTAGAGAGTTAACATTTCTCAAAATAATGAAAAAGTGCCATTTTTATATTTATACAGTTGGTTCAGTACCTACATAGTGAATTTTATTTTAAAAAAATAAAAAATCTTTATAAAAAAATTAACATTAAAAAATTATTGTTTAAACAAATTGTTAAGAAATTGAGTTAAGTCATGTGTAAAGAAAATTAAAGTTCAATGTTTTCTCTACAATTTTTAAAAACAAATTTTTTTATCCAACAATATTTTAAAAGATGAAACTCCCTGAAAAAAGCATCGAAATTATGTAATTGCAAATATTTTTCAAAATTTTTTAACTCACTTATTTAGGACCCTAAACAGCATCAAATTAAAAAGTATAAATAAAATAAAACTTTTGTCAATGCATGGAGCCATGGAACGCCCCATATGGATAATTTTAAAAATATACAATCACTGTTCATGTGTAGGAAAATATTAATAATATTATTTAATATAATTTATTGTACTAACCATTTTTTCCAGTAATATTACATTTTCTCATTCTAGAGGAATGATTGTTGTCTGAAACAAAACTCGTTGATGCTTTATTATTTGAATCGGATTGTGTGAATCTTCGCAATCTAGTTTCTTCATTTGAGGCAACATCAGACCAATTTAAGATATAATTTAAGTCGAAAAGCGCTTTACTGTAAGTATCTGTAAAAATTAGGTTTTTATTCTTAAAGGTTCATTGCATAAATTCTAATTTGAAAAATTAAAAATCATAATATTTTTTATCTTTATGCAAATAAAATCAGATTTCAGTCAATATGTAATACAAAACAAGCGTTATGACAATTATTTAACAATATTCAAAGTTTTTACTGAAAAAAAAGAAAAAAGTATGCTGATTTCGCATTTTATAAATATCATAATTTGAAATAGAAAAAATAAAAATCGCAAATTGTGTTCTAAATTGAGAAAATATGTGCTTTACTCAATAAACATACTATAAATGTAAAAGAAGATTTTTAAAATTTCGAATGCTTAATTAAACATTTGGTTTCTTATATTTTAAAATCAGGTTCAAGAATTAAAGAACAGTCAATCCTGTCAAAATATAACTATTTAAAATTTTTTTTGTATTTAAAAATGTCCAATATGAATTATTTTTACCTATTTCCAGAATATAGTAAAAATATTTTAAAATTAAATTATAAAATTTCACTTCTAATTATTAAAAATGCAAACCAATATCCCAAATGTAGACAGTAGACTATGTGAATTATTGTTGTGAAAAAAATTACTACGTCTTTCAAAGAGGAACATAAAGATTTGGAGGTAAAAAATCAAATTTAAACAAACATTACATTTAGTAACAAATATTTATTAAAAAAGAAAAAATGGTAGAAGAAAATTTAAAAAGAACGAGACACGAAAGGCACTTGAAGAGAATTACAGAATCTGATTCTGAATCTGACAACGATATTACATTTAAACCAAAAAAGATATTAGTACTTGCAAAAAATAATCACGTGATAAAACAAGAGCCAAATGTTCACCAAAAACTTGGGACTATTTCGGATAAAAGTGTACAAGATAAAAATTTCGACCCTAAATTTGCTCAAATGACTGGTATGTACATTATAATCATAGAGTTAATTTCCAAATAAAATAAGATTAAATATTTATCATTTGGAATTTATAAAACACTTATAATGTTAAAAGTTTTCTTTTCAAGACTACCAAATGATAAAGTAAAAACTTTTATTGCTTTGAAATCTTGGAAAATGAATTATTTATTCTTACACTAACACAAAGATTAAATGTAATCTAGGTATTTCCTTCTTTTTAACCCATTAACGCCCAACTCGTAAAATTTTTTTGGTCATTTTCAAGCTACGTAATTATAAATAAAACAGTAGACAATTTAAACCAGAGGTACATTTTCTAAAGGTTTTGGATGTGCTCTTTCCGATTCCGATGTCAAAAATAAATTTCGTCCAAAATTAAATATGGCGGTTTTAATGTCAAGAAACACAAAAAATTTCATTTTTTCAAGTTTGACATTTTTTTTCACCACGAAAAAGTTTAAGCATAAAATTCTATTTTCAACCATCGGTGCATAAAAATTATACACTCTTCAGAAACGTAAAGTACACTGAAAAAAAAATTTAATGGAATCAAGAAAATTTGATTTGGTTCAAGTAAATATCGGGATTGCATAGGCTCGATCCAATTATGCGATTGGCTCAAGAAAATGATTTTTTTGACATAGTTTACTTGGTTGGATAGCATATGTTCTTGATCCAAGAAAATATGGAATTAGATTAAGAAATTAAGTAACTTGTAAGAAATACAGAATATATTAATTCAATATCATTTGTGCATCAAATCAAGTAAATAGTTTACTTGTATTGAGAAAATATTTTCTTGATTTGAGAAAATTATAGATTTCAATCAAAAAAATATTTTCTCAATTCAAGTAAATTATTTACTTAAATCCCCTCCCCCTTCCCCCATCCCATGATTTCTAATACTTAGGCCAAACATTTTTATTATTTAATTAATTAACATTTATATTTTTTATTTAAATAATTAAACAATTGTTATTTTACATAATATTTATATTTAATTAATACCTATCACAAAAACAACAAATATACCTTGAAAGAAAATTTTCCACGGTCGGAGAAATCGAACCTGGGTTGCACGCGTCAGAAGCCGTACCGTTGCCACTATGCCATCCAAGCCTCAATGGATGGTTTTCAAAAACTGATATTTAAGTTGCACATCCATTTGAAGAAAAATATTTTCTTGGATCAAGAACACCAGCATTGTGTTAAGTAAAAAAAAGTTTGAAAGCAAATGAATGAAATGATTTGATTTAAGAAACACGAATCCTCTAAACAATACTTTACTATTTTGCTTAAGAACATAATATTCTTGATTCAATCCTTTTTGGCACTTCGGATAAGTAAAATATTTGATTGTAATAATAACATATTTACTTCCACCAAATACTGAATTATTAATACAAGAACTATATCCAATGCTCAAAATTACTTGGCACAAGCAAATAAATTTCTCTCTTTAAATAAATATGGGATTGATTCAAGTAAATTCTGTCAAGTAAATGCACTTACGTGGTTCAATTACATTTTTTCAGTGTAGAAATAAAAATTTCAGGATGGCGTACCAATATGGCGTCAAATCTAAAGTATAATTTGAAAATTTTTAGTAATATTGGTCAAATTGCCCAAAAGTCAATGGATTCGCCTAAATTTTGTTACCGATGGTTGAAAATAGAATTTTATTCTTACACTTTTTCGAGGTGAAAAAAAATGTCAAACTTGAGAAAATGAATTTTTTTTGTGTTTCTTGACATTAAAACCTCCATATTTAATTTTGGTTTGGACGAAATTTATTTTTGACACCGGAATCCGAAAGAGCACAACCAAAAATTTTAGAAAATGTACCTCTGGTTTAAATTGTCTACCGTTTTATTTATAATTACGTAGCTTGAAAATGACCAAAAAAATTTTACGAGTTGGGCGTTAATGGGTTAAATATGATAAAATGACATTGACCTACAACTTTTGTTATATTTTTGTATTAAAGAAAATAGTATAATATTTTTGAATACTTTAATTTCTAGATTCTGATTTTTTATATTAATAAAATAAGAGTAAAACTTATTTTATTAATATAAAAATGTAGTATCAGTATATTATTGATAAGAATATATAATATATATCACAACACCAGTGATTGAACACTCAGCAAGTAAACGGAGACACATTTATTTAAGGATGTTTGTTTCATAATTTTTGTACAAATAAAAGGAACCTTTAAACAATATTATCATTTTTATGCTATAATTATAATAGATTTATATTTGCTAATTCATAAACCCTACTCATTTTAATTTTTTTTTATTAAGTATATTAATATAACTCAGTAAAAATATATTTGTAGAAAAAATGGACGTCATAAATAGTTCAGAAGAAAACAAAATGAGAGAAATTAATAAAACCGCAGCACTCCTTACTAACAATGGAAGTACTTGTTCTCCACCTGAAAACAACAATGATCCTGAACTCACATCTAGAAGTAAGTAAATTAAATAAATGAAATGTTAAAAAACTTCAAAAATTTTGCATGAATAATTGCTATGGACATCAGAGATTCCAGAAATGTTCGTAAAAAATTTAATGTATGTATTTATGTAATAGAAATTTTGTTAGGGTTGAGCCATCGCGTTTATTTAGTTTTATCACACTAGCGTCATCTGTTTTTGTACTTAAATTCTTGCTACCAATGCCAGTCAACTTTTCACATTAGTTTCTGTCAAGTATACGAACGTTTACTTTTGTTTTTTGCGAGTCATTGTTATACGCTCAACAGAAACTTTTTTGTGGTGTTAAAAAAAGAGCAGTAAATGTAGAAGAAATATGCAAAAGACAAAGTAAATTTATTGAAATTGTTTATTAAGATGTTATACGAAAATGTGAAAAGAAATTTGGGGTTTTGTGTGACGCGTTTGTGTTCTGTGTGGCATGTCGCAAAATGATGCGTGAGTTAGCGTTGAGCCAGGCGGTGTCGTAAGGGTTGAGCCGCCCAAAATTTTGCAATTACGAAGCTTACTTGCAACAGAAATTCATTTTTTGACTTAAGGAGATGTCAAAAACTTTATTTCTAACCAAAAAAGAGAGCAAAATTTTTTTCGATAATCTTTTTTTATTGTTTTAATTTAAAAATTTTTTATATCATTCTTAAGAAATAAAATATCTAATGTTATGCAAAAATGCACAATATGGGATTTTATTTTAATTCCATGGTTCCTTTCTTTATTTTCAAGTGTCATTCTATTATTTGAAGGACATTTTTAACCATTTACCTAAATATTTCATTGATTTTCTACAGTGGCTCAACCCTTACACCCATGTTCAACCCTTACAACATTATTTTTTTTAAATTGCTTATAACTTTGAAACTTTTGGCCTAATTTTTTTGCAAGGTACAGCAAAAACATTGCATTTGAGTTGATCTTTCCAACAATATGCGCGAAAACGTGAAATTCGCACTGCAGAGGAAGTTATGAAGAAAATTCAAAACTATGTCCAACCCTGACAGCACTCCCCTACTTAAGTATTTCATGTTATTAGAGTAATATTTTAGAATAATTTTTGAAAAAATACTATCCTATAATGAAGATGTAAATTTAAAAGTTTTTACAATATCAAACAATCGAAAAAATTATAATCTATTATAATTTACGAAAGGGAAGTAAGTATCCGTGTGGATAAATAGATAAATAATTGATATCAATTACTATGAAGCTTGATTCAGTAGTATTTTTGGATTGATTTTTAATGCATTAATTAAAATACTGCAAATTAACAAATATTGTAATCTATTATAATTGACGAAAGGGAAGTAAGTATCCCTGTGGATAAATAGATAAATAATTGATATCAATTACTATGAAGCTTGATTCAGTAATATTTTTGGGTTGATTTTTAATGCATTAATTAAAATACTGCAAATTAACAAATATTGTTCTTTACATTTGAATTACACTGGAGCTTTACTTATTTTCACAAAGTCTAAACAAACTGAAAGGCAAACAAACTAACTTAATAATAAAAAGTCAGTCACTGATTCAAATAGTGATGTTTTCACATTTAAATAGTTAATGGTAACAATTTTTTTTTCGGTCAAATTAAATTCCCGATTATATCCAGGTTTGTAGACATATTAATTAATTAATTTTTAAGTAATGAAATTTCCTAAAGTTGAAATAACATATAAAACTGGAATTTTCACTTTTTTGATACTGTTTAAAATTGATTATCTTGAGCCAAGCCTGAGATTCCAAAAACTCAATATTAAGTAGTACTTAATAACCAGTTTTGTACACTTTTTGAAATCGATTTAATTCAATTTTATTACATTTCATCACTAAGACGTTTATCATTGTTTTATCAAATTTAGATCATATTAACGAGGTAGAAAATGCAGTAGTTGCAGGAAACAGTACTTTTTCCAATACCGACAATGATGATGAACTCATAACTAGGGGTATGAACATTCATTAATATTATAAGTATTATTATTATTTAGAACATTTGTTTTTAAAGAACAAACAACTACTTTTAATAAAAAGTTATAGTATTGGTAAAAAATAGCAAAATATTCGACAATAATGATAAAGTTAAACTTTTCATTAATGTAATTTTATATTACCGAAGAATTCGTGAATTGTTGTTTTATTAAAAAAGAATTTTAATTGCATAATTATGCTTTGTCATTAAAAATGTTAACAAGATAATCAATTAGTTTTATAAAATCTACTCTTTAATAATTACTGTTAATTTTCATAGTGCAAATTTAGCACTTAATTATCATTTTAAAAAGAAAATTATTTAATTACATTCAACTAAATTTATGTAATAACTAAATTACTTTCATCTCCGGAGCCCTTTCAACATGTCGCCAGTAGGACTTCTATAAGAAAACTAAATTTTTTCGTTTTTTCAAACTTTCAGAAAATTTTTGAAAATAGTGTCAGAAAGTACAATGTTTTTTCTATCATTATATGAGGGATTCCATGTCAAGTGATCAAGGTGGAGAAAAATTTTTCTCCAATCGTAGCAAAACTTGGAGCTTTTGTAGTACTCATAGATAGTAATTTTTCGTGAAAATATTTTTTTACCTAGTCCAATATTTTCCGAGGCGGAGGGGGTTAAATTTTTGTGTTTTTCAGTACAATGTTTATTTCAATAATTTTTTACTCTTAAACAATTAAACATACAAATTTGACAAAGTACATTTTGGAAAGGTTTTTTCGTGATCTTTTGATTGGAAATAAGCATTTTGAAAAAAAATTTTTTGACCCAAAAAAATCAAATTTAAAAATAAATTTCAATTTTTGTGGGAGAGAGATACGATTTTTTTTTAAACGAAAGCTGAGGTTTTTTCCTAAAAGGGTATATAAATGATAAAGTGGGACTAGAATGTTTAAACATTGAAAAAAAGAATTTTCTCCAAAACGGAGTTAAAAACCGGGTTTAGAGCGCTCCGGCGAGTAGAAAACTCTTTTTTTCAATGTTAAAACATTCCAGCCCCACTTTATCATTAATATGTCCTTTTAGGAAAAAACCTCAGCTTTCGTTTAAAAAAAAATCGTATCTCTCTCCCACAAAAATTGAAATTTATTTTTAAATTTGATTTTTTTGGGTCAAAAAATTTTTTTTCAAAATGCTTATTTCCAATCAAAAGATCACGAAAAAACCTTTCCAAAATGTACTTTGTCAAATTTGTATGTTTAATTGTTTAAGAGTAAAAAATTATTGAAATAAACATTACACCAAAAGACCCCTTGATCACTTGACGTGGAATCGCTCATTTGCATTTTATAAAATTCTAGACCTCACTTTTATTTTTGATAAAAATATTTAACTTTGTCTTTAGTTTAAGGTTAAAATTACTTCACTTTTATCCATAAAAAGGAAAAAAAATTTTGTTGTTATAAATAATCTAAATTAAGATTTTATTTCGAGTAAAAATTCAATTTCATTAATTGTGCCCTAATGTAAATAAATGTGAAAAAATTAATTTTTTATCTTCGAAGCCTTTTCTTGAAATATGGGAGTTTTTCTTTCCTTTTTAGTATTTACCTGCGTTGCTTTGAAAAAATTAACCCAAATTACTATTAAATCAAATACTTTAAGTAAATTTATATTTTAATCGAATTGAATAGATTTCATTTAAAAATATGCAAATTATTAATTTTTAAGCAGTGTAATTTTATTTTCGATTTCGTGAACTATATTAGCGTGGATTTTCAATAGAAAAACTCGCGAATTAAATAAAATTAATCTAATGGATCAATAATAATCTCCTTGAAAACAGAAAAACTGTAATATTTTTAAGAATTGTAATGATATGGCATTATTTTTAACGTCAGAATTTCAAAGTTTCTGAAAGAGTAAAATTCATTCATTTTTGTACGCGTAACATATCTATATATGTTACTGAGCTCACTGCTCGGCGAACAGGTAGAGAGTACCGATGGCGCACTCATTGCCGCGCATCACGTGGGTCTCTCTTACCTCACGCTACACCTTTCGCGGGCCCAGCGATCTATAATACTTGGTTGCTCGTACAATTTCCTCAGTTCGCCGTCGACCAGACTCAGGGCTTGCTCCGAGGCAGATCGACAGCAACTCTCTCTTCTCTTTCTCCTTCTTACCTTTACGATCTAACGCCGAGGTTGAGGTACGACTCTCCCAAGGAATGAGATCTTCCTTTCTCACCTGGTGCAAGCCGGCGGTAACTCAGGTACAGCTGGGGCTGCTTGCTTGTACATCCTAGAAGGAGTTGTACTCAAGACTCAAGTACAACTGGGCAGTAGTAACACCCATCGCCTCTCCGTTTCTCTCTCTTTTCACCTGTCATTGCTCTTAGTCTAAGCAGGGGTACAGCCGTGTAAGACCAAGGCAATGAATTTCCTACAAAAGAATGTGAACCAACCCCGTGAAGAAGAGGTACATCTCGACCTCCACAGAGTTGATGCACCAGGTAGATTCTTCGACTCAAGGTACAGCTTGAGGGAAGGTGAAGCTTGTATTTCTACCCTTATCTCTCTCTCTCTCTCTTATACGCAACTATTTATCGTGTCGGGCATGAATACCGTGAGAATCGCGGTATCTAGTCTTTTCGATTTTGCTAAAATCGACCTAGCGTGCACGACCCTAGTTATCGTCCGTACCGATATTTAGGGGTAGTTTCTAGAGTCTACCCTCGCGTATAATGAGCGTCGGTCTCGGGTAGAAAACTATCATTGCTTTTGGGGAATTAACTTATTTTCTTTCGATTCTATTCTAGTTAGTTTAGTTATTTTTGAATTGTTATTAGCTAGTTTAGGTTTTATTTAATTTCGTTTTGGTATTACATTTGCATTATATCGAGTCATTTATTTTTATTATGTATTGTTAATTTTCTTTGGTTCATTTTAAATTCATCTTCGCAGATAATTATTTTGGTAATATTTCTTTATTTATTTTGAATATATTTTCTTACGAAGGTTTAAAACTTTGCTTTGTTACTGACTCTACCCTTCCTATCGATATCACTAAATTGACTAACTAGCTTGCTTAAATTTTGTAATGACGCTTTCGCCATTTTATTAATTAATTTGATAAAAGATAATTTATATTTTAACCCGGACTCCATCCGTCGAGCAAATCCTTTGGCAATAAAAATTAAGATCATTACAGAATTAATTTTGCGCAACCTAAGCATCTTACTCTTGAGTGTGAAATTTAGTAGTCTTAAAAGGAAAAACCATAAAATTAAAACAAATTGAAAAACTGAAGTTTAAAAGTGTCAATTTCAGAAGAATCGCCCATATATTAAAACATACTAATGATAATCGTTTTGAAAAAAACTGGAAAATAGATTTTTTAAACAAATGATTTTAAATGACGAAAAAGTACTAGAAAAATTCGGGTATTCGAAATTTTAAAAAAAATTTTTACAGCTCGACTCGGCTTGAGCTCTAACTGACTTGGCTCGGCTCAAAAAATGAAAAGCTCGAAAATAGTATATTGAGCTTAAAGAATTTTGCACACCTCTATTAAAAGTAAAGCTTTAAAACAAAATGTTTTATAAAAGTTCTATAGTCTCTAGCATTATTTATTTATTTAATAAATATATAAAATATCTTTTATTATAATAATAATTATCTTTTTTAAATTTTATTCGTTTTAATTAGCGGAAAAGAAGTACTTAGTAAAAACGATGAATCGTATGGAGTGCATGATGGGATGTTTTGTTAAAGGGCAACAAAAACAAATCACCCAATCAAATCCCAATGTATATTTTCTTTCAAAGGGGAAAGATATGTTGCATTTTCCTATAAATTATGATAACTCTTTTGATTTAAATAAAATCAAGTTCAAAAAGAATGATGCTTTCAATGAAAAAATTGTGAGTATATTTTTTTAATTCTTAACTGCCATAATTTTCCTTATAAGAACCGACAGATTAGCTCGGTCGATTAAATGCCTGGCTCGGCGGACGCTCAGGACCAAAGGAGTACTTGGTTCGCGCCTATTAGCCTGGGATTTTAAAATATATATATATATAAAATAAGACAATTTCGCAAATATATTTAATTTTCCAAGTAAAAAATAAGTTTGTTTTGTTGTTTTTAAAGAAATTTAAAATTTAAAAAACCTTTACTTTTTTTGTAACAATTAAAAAAAAGAAATATTCATCCTGTGCATTTATGATAAAAAATGAGATTCCCAAATGGATATGGTATAGTATTTTATATTTTTCAAGAAAAGGCGGTTGCAGTTCTTTTTATCAATTTAGATCTGTATTGTCGATAAGTGGGATCCCCTTAAGAACTCGCACTACTTTGACAATTTCAAAAAATCTATTTTTTACATATTTTAAACTAAAATATCTCAAAAATTTTTTGTAGAAATTTTAGAAAAATGCGAACATTTCAAATATACTTTTTACGAAATAATTTAGGCACGTACATGAGCATGAAAATAAAATCTGTTGTAACGTCATTATAGTGATACGATGACAATAATGCATACTGTTTCAGTTGATCCCATTATGCTATTTTTTGGAAAAAATTACTAGTCTCGCATAAATATCCCATAAAAATTATTTTTCAGTATATTTCTTAGTCGGAATTTAATTAGATGCAGTTTTTATACAGCTGGTTTGAAAAATTTCGACTTTATATAAACGTAATCTTTTATATCGTTAAAAATTTTACTTAATACAATTCAAGGTAACTTTTATTTTATTTAATCAAAAAAGATCTAAATGAATAAAATCTTAAAAAATCAATTTTGGAGTGTGTAAAGTGGTGAGAATCTTTAGTAATCACAATGACAAAACTTTATCAATAGACTTTTCATATTATTATTATTAATTTAACTATCGCATTGTTTAGAAGCTGTCCAAAAAATTTATGGTCAAATGGCTACTGTGGCGGAAGTGGAAAGACTAGTTGGAAAATGGCTGTCAAACTGCAAAAAAAATATTGATCGTCGAGACAAGTTAGTATAATTGTTTTATCAAACATAAATTATTTTGCTTACTGAGTACTTGAAGAGAGTGACAACTGTGACGCGATATGATAAAGAAAGAGCCCTAAGATCTTAAAAAATTGTAAGTTATATATTTTAAAATTGCTAAGGTAAAATAAGGAAAGAGGATAAAATTTCATAAAAATTAATTATGTTTAAGCATGTATTTTATTTAAATTAATTATATAGGGGAGTGCTGTCAGGGTTGGACATAGTTTTGAATTTTCTTCATAACTTCCTCTGCAGTGCGAATTTCACGTTTTCGCGCATATTGTTGGAAAGATCAACTCAAATGCAATGTTTTTGCTGTACCTTGCAAAAAAATTAGGCTAAAAGTTTCAAAGTTATAAGCAATTTAAAAAAAATAATGTTGTAAGGGTTGAACATGGGTGTAAGGGTTGAGCCACTGTAGAAAATCAATGAAATATTTAGGTAAATGGTTAAAAATGTCCTTCAAATAATAGAATGACACTTGAAAATGAAGAAAGGAACCATGGAATTAAAATAAAATCCCATATTGTGCATTTTTGCATAAAATAAAAAATTTTTTTTTTAAATAAAAAAATAAAAAATTTTTGCATAAAATTTTCAAATTAAAACAATAAAAAAAGATTATCGAAAAAATTTTTTCTCTCTTTTTTCGTTAGAAATAAAGTTTTTGACACCTCCTTAAGTCAAAAAATGAATTTCTGTTGCAAGTAAGCTTCGTAATTGCAAAATTTTGGGCGGCTCAACCCTTACGATACCGCCTGGCTCAACGCTAACTCACGCATCGTTTTGCGACATGCCACACAGAACACAAACGCGTCACACAAAACCCCAAATTTCTTTTCACATTTTCGTATAACATCTTAATAAACAATTTCAATAAATTTACTTTGTCTTTTGCATATTTCTTCTACATTTACTGCTCTTTTTTTAACACCACAAAAAAGTTTCTGTTGAGCGTATAACAATGACTCGCAAAAAACAAAAGTAAACGTTCGTATACTTGACCGAAACTAATGTGAAAAGTTGACTGGCATTAGTAGCAAGAATTTAAGTACAAAAACAGATGGCGCTAGTGTGATAAAACTAAATAAACGCGATGGCTCAACCCTAACACCTGTCCAACCCTAACAGCACTCCCCTACCTCTGATTTTAATTTTCAAGAAACAAAAAATAACTGAGGCATGAGGGTATATTAATAATAGTATATTAAGCAACAAGGTACATAAAGGCAGTCATTTCATTACGGTGGTTTTTGTATCACGAGTAATCGTGACACAAAAATCATCATAAATATACTACTGACATTATTTACCGTGTTAATTACGATACTTTTCATTCCTAATGCACAAAAGTGGCGATTTCATATAGCAGACGACCATTTTTGTGCATGTGGGATGAAAAAGCGGTTTAAAAAACATTTGGAGAAAAAACGGGTTAAATTGATTTTGTAACTGAGCAATTCCAAGCCAAGTGATCATGAGGATTTTTGATTATTTTAGCAATTTTAAAAATATTTTGTGAATTTGTTCCTTTATATGCATGGAATAAGAATGTATAAAATTTTTTTCAAATTTTTCAAAATTTGTTGAGTTATGTCTTTTTCAAAATTTTGATCGTTTTTTTAAAAAAGGCACGTAACTTTTTTTCTTGTTGACCGATTAAAATAAACTTTTTTGGAAAATATTCATAATAAAAAGTACTTTAAAGAAAAAAATAAAAGAAAAAAAAATTTTTTTTGTCCGAAAAGAATTTCAAAAAAAATTTTGAATTCAATTTTTAGAAAAAATATACCTTTGATTTGAAATTTTTTTTTGTTAATATTGTCAATAAAGTAAAGAATACTTCCTATAAATTTAATTATGGGACAACAATAACTTTACGAGAAAAAAAATAAAATGTCCAGTGTGGCGCGTCGGGACGTGTGCAGTATTTGCTTATAGCCGCGCAAGTTTTGTTTTAAATCTTTTTAAAGGTCATACTTTCTTGCTAAAATGATTTTTTTTCTAAATTTTGTAATTAAAATTAAAATTTGATTTCTCGAGCGTTATTTTTGAATTTTTGAATAAAAAAATTTTTAAATAACAATAAGTATTAAAATAATGATAAGACATATCTTTTCTTTTACAACAAACAACTGCACGAAAGAGTAGAGCGAAATCTTGCAAGGAGATTTTCTCAGGCACCTGCTGTAACAAAAATCCAAGCTGCTCACTCTTTTATTGTAACGATAGAAAGACGATAGAAAATATTCAAATGCACCTCAAACGATTGCAGTTATGCAGTATTAAAATACAATTACATAGGTTGGGATGGATTTTGTAAATTTATTTGAATCGGCCTTTTTTAAAGCCAACAAATTATCGAAAATTTTCAAATTATAACAAATAGCCTTTTTAAGGCTACAAAATCCTTAATCAATCGGCCTTTTTAAAAGCGCCCAAATACTTACATTGGATTCGCTGTTTCGAATTCTAAAAATGTGACATTAGATTCATAATCACTGACCTCGAAAGTACTAGAAAATCAAATTATAAGCAAATTCAATAAATTTCATTCTCCATACTATATCCGACATTTTGAATTTTGAAAAACTGATATCGGATTCGTAATCAGCGACCTTGAAAACCCCAGAGTGACGAGTTTTAATCGAATAAATTTTTTTTTAATTATCCGCCATATTGGTTTCGCTATTTTGAATTTTGAAAAACTGGCATTGGATTCGTCATCAGCGTCCCCGAAACCCCCCGAGAGACAAGTTTCAAACAAATAAAATTTTTTTTTTTAAATTATCTGACATATTGGATCCGCTATTTTGAATTTTGAAAAAATGACATCGGATTCGTCATTAGCTAGCCCGAAAACCCCCGAGTGACAAGTTTCAAGCGAATTGAATAAATTTTTAAAAAATTTTGTTAAAATATCCGTCATTTTGAATTCGGAAAAACTGACACCGGATTGGTCATCAGCGACCCCAAAAACAATAAAATATGCCATGACTAATCATTTTTGTACCGTTTTTTGATTGTAATTGATAATTATATTTTCTTTTTTTGGATTTTGGTGTCTTTCAGGCAACTTTGCAATTGATAGGGCATTAGTTTACGAACATTTTGACATATTGTTTGTTTATTTCAGTTTCTTACAATTTTGGGCAGAGCTTTGGGCCGGTTGACGTGAAACGTCCCATGTATACATATATATCGCGTCACAATTTTTATTATCTTGAATAAAAAATATAAAAAGTAATATTTTGTCATATTTTAATATTATGAAAAAATGAAAAAGTAGCATAAAAGTTATAATTATGAAATTTATGTTTATTTGATAAATCAATAAACATTTTATAGCAAGAGACAGGCACCACGAAGAGAAGCATCCCCCATTAATCTCTAATGAGAAAAATATTAAACGTCTTTTAATCTTGATGGCCAAATCACTTTCTAGTGAGATAATATTGGTGACCGCAATCGGTACCAACATTTCATGCTTGCAATATTATGGTTGAGATGTTATCTTCAGTAGAATAATTTCTGTTTTTACTGAAAAAATTAAATTTTAGGCAATTTAAATTATTAAAAAAATCTTTTTAAATAACGCAGGCACACAAAAAAAGTCGTGACCTAAAGGACACAACCCCCTACCCCTATGTTTTTGGGGTCGCTGAAACCGAATATGACCATGAAAAATTTTTGTGCTTACCCATTTTCCCGCTACCAACCCCTCCCACCCAATCACCGGGGTTGCAATTTTAGATATAGGAAAAAGTCGAGTAGGATGTCTATTCCAATGTTTTTTGGGTCGCTGAATTCAAAAATGCATCTAAAAACAAAAACTTCCCTCACTTAACCCCCTAAAACCCCCTTAATACCTCCTAGAAGGGGGTTGGAATTTTAATTTTGACGAAAAGTTGAGTAGGATGTCTATTCCTATGTTTTTTTAATCGTTTAATTCTTAAAAGTCATCTAAAAACAAAAACTACCCTCACTTAACCTCCTAAAACGCCCTTAATACCTCCTAGAAGGCGGTTGGAATTTTAATTTGACGAAAAGTTGAGTAGGGTGTCTATTCCTTTGTTCTTTGTGGCGCTGAATCCGAAAAATTCGTCTAAAAACAAATACTTTCCTCCCATAACTCCTTACAACCCCTTAATACCTTCTGGGAAGGGGTTGGAATTTTAATTTTCACGAAAATTTGAGTAGGGTGTCTATTCCTATGTTTTTTGTGGCGCTGAATCTGAAAAAGTCGTTTAAAAACAAATACTTCTCTTCCTTAACTCCTTACAACCCCTTAATACCTCCTGGGAGGGGGTTTGAATTTTAATTTTGACGAAAAGTCGAGTGTGGTATCTAATTCTATGTTTTTTTGTCGCTAAATCTGAAAAACGCGAAAAAAACTAAATCCTTCTCTTCCTTAATCCCCAACAACCCCCTTATTACTCCATGGAAGGGCGTTGAAATTACAATTTTTAGGAAAAGTCGAGTATTGTACCTAATCCTATTTTTTTGGGGTGGTCAAACCGAAAAAACTAAAGACTACCACGTCCACGCCGTTGTTTCTGGGTTGCGCTAAGTGCAGTAAAATAAATATCTTTTCGATTTTATAGGTGTGTATTTGTGTAATCATGCACTGAGAAAACATTATACTTAAATGAATCACAAAAATAATGTTAGACGATTTTGTTTAATTGAAAATAGTTTGTAAGTTTAATCTCAATATATAGAAAATATCTACTGCATTGGTTTAAAAGTATTATTTGTTTGAATAATTATATTTTATTCAAACATATTTTCTGTTACAGTTTAAACAAAACTTCTGTTTAAAAATTTTATGTTTGAATCAAACTTAAAAGTTAACTACAGATAATGTAAAATCAACCATAATTTATGTTTGATTTCATTATACAATCTCTTAAACTGAAACAGAAAATATGTTTGAATTAAACTTACATTTATTTGATTGTATAGCAAAAATATTTTAAGTTTGATTTAAACAAAATTTGTTTGAATCAAATAATTTTTTTTCTCAGTGTGGGTCGACTTTTCGTAAAAATTGAAATTCTAACCCCCTCCCAGGGAGTATTAAGGGGGTTGTAGGTGGTTAGGGAAGGAAAGTATTTATTTTTAGACTACTTTTTCGTTTTCAGCGACAAAAAAACATAGGAATAGACAACATACTCGACTTTTCGTCAAAATTAAAATTCAAACCCCCTCCCAGGCGGTATTAAGGGGTTGTAAGGAGTTAAGGGAGGGAAGTATTTGTTTTTAGAAGACTTTTTCGGATTCAGCGCCACAAAGAACATAGGAATAGACACCCTACTCAACTTTTCGTCAAAATTAAAATTCCAACCTTCTTCTAGGAGGTATTAAGGGGGTTTTAGGGGGTTAAGTGAGGGAAGTTTTTGTTTTTAGAGTGGTTAAAAAAGAGATTAAAATTAAACAATGGAAGATTGGAATGAAGAAGTGGTGGGATACAGAATGTAGCAAAAAGAAGAGATCAGTTAAAAAAATTCTAAAAAAATGTAAAAAAGGATTGGTTGAGAAAAAGATATATGTAGAGGAAAGGAAAAATTGGAGACAACTATGTAAGAAGAAAGAAAAAGAGTTAAAGAAAAAAGAAGAAATGGAATTGAGAAATATTAAAAATAAGAATAAAGTTTGGAAATATCTAAATAAAAATACAAAAAGGAAATGGAATGAAGAGAATAGTATAAAGGAGGACGTGTGGATTAAACACTATAGAACTTTGCTGGAGGGATCAATGGAGAGAAAAGTAGGAAAACGCAGGGAAACTGAAGATGTGTTGGATGAGGAAAAAAATCAAAGACAAGGAAATTAGGGAAATGTGGAAGAGATTAAAGAAATATAAAGCGTCAGGAATAGATCAAATTCCTTATGAGGTGTGGATGTATGGAGGAGTGGGCTAAATTATCTAATAGTGGAAATATTGGAAAAAGTGTGGATAGGTGGTGGTGTACCTGAGGATTGGAATCACGTAACGTTGCCGACCACTTTTCCCAAACCATTTTTCTTAAGACCGTTTTTCCAAGCAAACCTTTTTTCCCAATCTTTTTTTCCCAATTCATTTTTCCCAAGACAATTTTCCCAAACCATTATTCCCAAGACATTTTTCCTAAAGCATAATTTTTATAGTAAATAAATTGATTTTAATGAAGTATTAAGAAGCGTACAGAATTTTTTCAGAGGCTGATATTATATCCTAGGAGACGTAGGTACTAAAGAATTTCGTTCTTCTCTTTGTAATCCTCATATTGGGATACAATGTTTCTCATCCTTGTCTTCAATTGCAACAATTTTTTCTTCGATGCTGCTTTTACCGCTTGTCCCAAATCCAACTGTCTTAAAATCGTTTCAGTATTCGCTTGCACCTTAAGAAACTCTTTAAGAATGAACTTTCAGAAATATTCACTAATAATTTTAAATACTTCCACAGTTGACAAATTTAAAAACCAAAAATTTTGACAACCTATCTCCTTCGACAGGTTACAAACAAACTAATTGTCAAACTATTAACTTTCGCTTTATTCTTGTTGCCTAGCAACCATACATTTTAAATATGTTTCGTTCCATTGTCTATAGAATTTAAAAAACAATTTATGAAAGCATCCTTTTCCATAAAAATAATAAAAATTTTGGGATACCTCATAGGAAACCTTTAGAAGAAAGTCCATAACATATGTCAAAAGTTGATATTTTCTTTTAATTCTGAATTTGAATAAATCATTGAGTCAAAAAAACATTTTAATGTACAAAATAGCCCCAGCAAAAATATAATATTATTATTATTATTATTAATGAAGGAGAAAGGATCAAAAAACGTTTACGTATAGCATTATTTTCTATTGCCGGTAGACTGCTCTGACCACTGAGCTACATGCACCCTGAGATTCTCCAAGTTTCTTTATATTTACTATCACTTCCTACATTATTTTTATGATAACGTAGAAAGTTTCTTAAAGATGGTAAGCCTAATATTTCAATTCATAAGCGAATATAATTTACAGAAAGTGAATTTATCTTTCGGTTTACAAATATTAAATGAGAAGAAGCTATCAATTTTCTGAATCAAATATAACAAATAATCAAGTTTTTAATAAATGTCTATAAGCTCATATGTATCGACAGCACAGCTGGCCTAATACAAAAACCTGCTTAATCAGAAAAATATTTTTTATCCCACATGCACAAAAACGGCGCTTTCTGATAGCAGACGACAGGGAGGAAAGTCATTTATTTCTTCGATCGTATGAAAATGGCGGCCGTGTTCTCCCAAGGGCAAGAAAATTTGCTGTTCACATGCATTTTTCTTGCCCGAGGGAGAAATCGGCCGCCATTTTCATATAAATCGAACAAGTAAATGACTTTTACCCCCTGTCGTCTGCTATCTGAAATCGCTGTTTTTGTGCATTAGGAATAAAAAATATCGTAAGTAACACGAGAATAAAGGCAGCCAATTTCTTTACGCTGATTTTTGTGACACTTGTTCCGGTCTCGGGGCGCCTACGGCGCCCTCCACCTTCACTCGTGTCACAAAAATCACCGTAAAGAAATGGCTGCCTTTATCCTCTTGTTGCTTAATATACTATTAAATTATATTCGCTTATGAATTGAAATATTAGGCTTAACATCTTTAAGAAACTTCCTACGTTATCATAAAAATAATGTAGGAAGTGATAGTATATATCAAGGAACTTGGAGAATCTCGGGGTGCATGTAGCTCAGTGGAAACCGGCAGGTTTCTGTATTAGGGCACCTGTGCTGTCGATACATATGAGCTTATAGAGATTTATTTAAGACTTAATTATTTGTTATATTTGATTCGGAAAATTGATAGCTTCTTCTCATTTAATCCCTGTTTAAAATTCCTGCGAAGGGTCTTATATAGGATCCTTTTTCAGGAATATTCGTAAGATCCATTGCAAGTTCATACGTAAGAACGCTACTGCGTTCTTATGTACCCAGGTTCTCTACTGAAACTTAATAAGATAAAGCGTGTTATCCTTTGTACCGAAACAAACAGCATAGCATCCTGGACAGATTCTTTTGTAAAAATCATTTGTACACTAAAAAAAGTGCTGTTTAATCAAATAGCTCCATGCTATTGAATTTCACGTTATTGATTCAATGACACAGTTATTAATAGAACAGCATATTGCTTAAAACGAAAAAATGAAACTGTTTAACTTAAAAGTACGGTACTATAGAATTTATGATATTGTACAAATTGTTTCTGTAGTTCATCTATATATATAGCAACAGAATAATTTATTGCTTCTTTAACATTATTCATTTGAAACATCTAGCAGATAAATTTGAAGAAAATGCGTGTAAATTTGGGTTGCATCTATCCGCACTTTAACCTACTATATAGCAAGGTGTAAAAATAATAATAATGATAATAATAATAATAATAATAATATTATTTTCAATTTTTTAATAGCTAAAACCTTCAACAAACCTTCTACTAATAAAAATGTCGCATCAAAAATAGTAGGAGTACAACATAGGACTATTTTGGATATTAAATTTTAAAATGTCTGCCATCAAAATGGCGACTAATGTTACTTCTTTTAAACAATATTATAAACAAATGGAGGAAATTTTTAAAAATAGTTAATTTTGCTTAAAACATTTTACTCGGGGGTTTTCGGGGTCGCTGATTACGAATATAACCTTAGTTTTCCAAAATTCAAAATGGCGGATATTGATATAATATTGAAACTTGTTACTCGGTGATTTTCGGAGTCGCCGATTACGAATAATACCTTAGTTTTCCAAAATTTAGAATGGCGGATCTAATTTTACAGAAAAAATATTTATTTATTTATTTTTATTAAAGAATATACAGGCTAAAGCCTTTACATTTTAAATATAATTGTAGACAAAAAGTCTAATCCATTTTAATCTAATATTTATATATCGTTATAACGATCTAGCCTAATCATTAAACTTGACAAATCAATTTAAAAGAGTATACTGCGCAATTTCAACTTAAATCCTTCTTCAGATGTATTGAAAAAATCAATATTATAATTTTTCATAACATCATTTGCTTCATTACACAACCTATAAAAAATAGAATTTAGACCATAATTAGTTCGATGAAATTTTAAATGGAAAAAAGAATAATTTCTTGTGGACCTAATTGGAACTGCAAATTTAATGCTCGTCAAGATCGAAGGACAATAGATTTTACCATTAAGAATATTATACAAAAATAGCAAATCAGCATATAAAAATCTGGATTTAATTGTTGGTATACACAAAACCTCACGCAAGTAACCATACTCATGACCAAAGTAATTACAGGGAAGTCGTAATCGTCGTGCAGCAAATCTTAAAAATCTATTCTGAACTCTTTCAATTTTGGTCCATTCCACGTTATAATATGGGGAATATATCAGAGAAGCATATTCTATAAGTGATCGCACAAGTGAAAAATATAATAATTTAATTGTTAAAGCATTTTTAAAATCCGATGCGTTCCTTATGATAAAACCTAGCGTTTTGACAGCTCTATTTACCACATTATCAATATAATAGGCAAAAGAGAATGACTCACACATGATTACACCAAGATCACGCACCCATTCCACTCTATTAAGTTCACCTGAATTACATTTATATTGATGTCTAAAAATTATGGATCTCTTTGAGAACGAAATGACAGAACACTTTCCATGATTGAGCAAAAGATTATTTTTTATACACCATTCTTGCAATCTATTAAAATCAGACTGTATGCTGGCAAAATCGATATGATTACTAATTATTTTATAAAATTTTAAGTCATCAGCATACAATAAAAACAAACAATGGTGAAATACATCTCCAATATCATTAATAAAAAGTGTAAACAAAAGTGGGCCAAGCAGTGAACCCTGAGGCACACCTGATGTTGCCCAAAATTGTTTAGAAAGAGTTTGTGCAACACGAACTGTAAGTGATCTATTTGATAAGTAAGATTCTATTAATGTAAGTATGTTACCATGGAATCCCATATGAGCTAATTTGGCCATAAGAATAAAATGGTCCACTTTATCAAATGCTTTCGAAAAGTCTGTATACACCACATCAATTTGCGACCCACCTTCTAAGTTATTAACAATAAAATCAGAAAAAACAGCCAAATTAGTACTCACAGATCTCGCCCTGACAAAAGCGTGCTGCTCAGGTATAATAACATTATAAGTTGCCACAGAAATTACTTCCGAAATTAAACCCTCAAATAACTTTGCAAAAACATTCAAAATAGTAATTGGCCGATAATTTTTTAAATCAGAGTTGTCTCCATCCTTAAAAATTGGTACTATTATTCCACTTTTCCAAAGTAAAGGAAAAGTTGCTTCTTTCAAAGATTTATTAAATAATAAAAATAAAGGTTCAACAAATGAGCTACAGCACGATTTTACAAGGGCAGGAGGAACACCATCAGGTCCAGGTCCCTTAGTTACATTCAATTTTTTAATATTGTCGAAGATCAATTCCTTACTAAACGTAAAATCGTGAATAGTAATTGAATCCTTACTGTCTGATTTACAATCAAATCCAGACACGCTAGGTTTGTCATAAACAGATCAAAAAAATTTCGCAAATAAGTCAGCTATATTCTTAGGATTTTCTGCGACTTCAAAATTAAAATGCATGCTATTAGGTAAAGTGTTAATATTCTTACGTCTAGAATTAACAAAATTCCAAAATTTTTTAGGATTTTCTAATATAGTGTTTTCTGTTTTTAAAATATAATCTTTATGACATTTTCTAGATAGTAATTTACACTGTGACCTTAAATAAAAAAATTGAATATAATCTGAATTGGACTGACTATTCTTGTAAGTCAAGTGTGCCAATTTTTTTTTGTTTAATAAGTAATTTTAATTCACTAGTAAACCATTTTGGATAATTAGAAGGTGTAAATGACTTAACTGGTACATGCATATCGAACGCTGTGTATAAATATTTGTAAAAAGTTTTTGTTGCATGGTCAATGTCACCAAGGTCAAAAATAGATTTCCAATCAATAGAATTCAAGTAACCACTTAATCCAGCAATATTACAATTTTTAAAGTCCAGTTTGGATACATTGACTGATGTCGAACAATAATATTTACTATATTCAATTAATCGTAATGTCAAATATAATAGTGGATGATAATTATCAATTGGTAACATTGAATCTGCATAAGAGGATTTAAAGTATAAGCAGAAAAATTACAAAAAATTAAATCCAATAAAGAACCATGGTGATTTAAAGTAAAATTAATTTGTCGTAGATCAATAAAATTCAATGTGTCAGAAAAAAGAGAAGAAATTTCAACATGTGTGCGGAATGAGCCAGGCCTTGCCTCACAAATTGGTTCAGTACTATTTGGTGGAATATAAAATACACCAATGATATTAACCAGAGAACAAGCCTGAATCCTCACAAAAAGATGATCGATTAAACAGCTGATCGAAGAAATCAAATCACTTTTAAGATTGCTATTAACAGCAATCAATACACCTCCTCCACGTAAACTATTACTTGTAGAAACATCTCTATCAAATCTATACACTTTATAATTTGAGAAACCTATCTCAGTCGTTTCAATATTTTTAGTTAGTCATGTTTCTGTAAAAATCACAACATCAAAAGAAATCAATTGAATTGAATTGCGCAGGGTGTCAAGTTAAGTTCGCATACTTCTGACATTCTGGTAATACAGAGATATATTGCGCACATTCTTTGAGAATGCCCGCGTTGTTATGGTTACTTGTCTTGGATTCTCAATGGGGAGGGAGGATGGTTGGGAAGGGGATTCTGAATCTTCACAATACACGGAGTCCCGCGACGGAATTTTAGTTTTAAATTGGTATCTCCCTGTTGATGACGATTGGCAAGCAGCAACTTCATGTCGGAAAGTTCCTTTAGTTGCAACTTTGTTTTGTCGTAGGACAACCAAAGATTCTCCAGTTGAGTTTTGTTGTTGGGATGCTTCTTTGCCTTGATAAATTCTCGCTGAATTGACTGTGCAATTTCCATCGATGGACAAATTATTTTCAGTGGTCTTGGCTTGGATTGTTGAAGTTTCTGTGAATTACCAAAACGATGAATTTTTATATTTGAAAGCAATTCAATCGACATAAATGATGACAACAATTTAATAACTGATGCTTTACAGATTTCCCCTTTAGCAGACAAACCACCTTCTACGGTAACTGGAGAAATCCTGGACAGACATGATTGTTCAGGAAATCCAAAGAGAATTAGATTTTTTTTGCTAATCTAAGTTCAAATTCATCCATACAAGTACGAATGGAGGTGTTAGTTGAGGACAATTGAGTTAAATTGGAATCAATTATTTCAAATTTACCTTCCAAATCGGCGACTCTGACGTCAATGTTATCAAGTTTATCATCAATTTTGTCCATCCTTGTGATAAGCTTATCAAACTTCTCAGTCATTGTTTCTAATTAGTGAATTTGAAATATACAATAAATTTCTTGATTATTTAATTAGTACCTAATCATTGATATTCACATATCAATCATTTGCTGACATTTTCAAACGTGTGATTTTTAAATACACACGAAACTGTTTAAATTAATTATCACAGTTTTTTAATTTACAATAATTTATCAACAATATTAATAATCAACTATTTTGAAAATTTCTTGTTCGTCATATTGGATCCGCCATTTTAAATTTTGGAAAACTAAGGTTATTTTCGTAATCAGCGACCCCGAAACCCCGCGAGTAAAATGTTTTAAGCAAAATTAACTATTTTTGAAATTCCTTGTCCGCCTTATTGGATCCGCCATTTTGAATTTTGGAAAACTAAGGTTATATTCGTAATTGGCGACCCCAAAAACCCTCACGTAACAAGTTTCAAGCAAAATTAACTATTTTTGAAATTTCTTGTCCGCCATATTGGATCCGCCATTTTGAATTTTGGAAAACTAAGGTTATTTTCGTAATCAGCGACCCCGAAAACCCGCGAGTAAAATGTTTTAAGCAAAATTAACTATTTTTAAAAATTTCCTCCATTTGTTTATAATATTGTTTAAAAGAAGTAACATTAGTCGCCATTTTGATGGCAGCCATTTTAAAACTTAATATCCAAAATAGTTTTATGTTGTACTTCTACTATTTTTGACGCGATATTTTTATTAGTAGAAGGTTTGTTGAAGGTTTTAGCTATTAAAAAATTGAAAAAACCCCAAAAAAACTTATTAAAAAATCGTGTTTTTTTAAATGTTGTATAAATTGTTTATTTAACATTTTTCAGTTTTTTTGAGTACGCTATTCGAAAGAGGGTTTCATGATTCATAAGAAAAGTGTATTTACAAATTATTCTTGGTGCTTTTTAAGATTGAAATATGTTCTTAAACATTAGGTACAAATTTTGTACATCCCGCCCTTAATGGGTTAATGTCAACCTTTTACATCTTTACTTAAATTAAAAAATCTAAAAAACATATTTTACATCTTTACTAGCAAATATTTTGTTAACATATTATTCATATGTAGAGAGGAAATCAAAATTATTTTTGTCTTGTAATATTAAAAATAGGTTTAGATTTAAAAAACGAAAACTTTTGAATTCATAACTCAAAAATTTGGATTTAAATTTTGCATATTATTTTAATCTATTCTGATGTTATTTTTACACCTTCCTATATAGTAGAGTAAAGTGCGGATAGATGCCCCCCCCAATTCGAAAATTACATCTAAATTCAATAAATACTGATATTTTTAAATGCCCAGTGGACACAAAAATCGCCTTACGTTTTAAGAACGTTTCTATAACGGTTTTAGAACGTTTCATGTCCCTTACCAGACATGAAACGTTTTAGAAACGTTCATGATGTTCTGTGCCGAGAGGGTGACTATTCGATTTTTCTACACTATTACTATTTATCATTAACATGTGTCAGGATCAAATACCTAGAATAAATAATAAATGAATCAGAACAAAAATACGAAAGGTCTGCATTTGGCCACATAGGGTAAATGCACTATTAGTCGGACACTTAAGGATACGATCTTATATTATGCTTTTTTCTTGAAATAGCAAATTTCTATTGTGTTTATAAGCACATTATCAATTAAATGAGTTCTTCAGGATTAAAAATCATGTAAATTTGTTACAAATACTTGAGTATTTAATAAAATATAAACATTTTAATGAAAAATTACGAATGCTTTAGTAGTCGGACACTTTTTTCCCTTGTTTCTATAGTCGGACATCTGTCAGATATTTTGGATTTATAAAGTAAAACAGGTAATTTTTTAATTGCTATCTGCTGGAAAATGGAATTAAAGCATATTAGAAGTTATTAATATAATATTTAAACCCTATAAGTATTAATATTTATGATTAATTATCAACAAAACTTTGTGCCACTCATCGCGCTACTCGAAAATGGTTGTATCTATAGTCGGACACCATGATTTTTAAAACATTAAATAAAATATTTCTTGTTTAATTATTTTCGAAAATAACACTATTTTAATAAAATATAAACTTCACACATTCGTCTAGTATACTTTTTAAAGTAATTATCACAATCCATTATTATTTATTTGCCAAAAAACACGAAAGTGTCCGACTACCAGTACTGTTCGACTATACCCGCACTTACTCTATATGTTTCTCTGATTAATTTGAGACAAGAAAATAATTGCAAATATTTTTTTACGTGTTAAATAGCCTTGATTTTTGTAATGAAAAATTTTGTCCAGTGGATTGAGAATTTTTTGACACTTCTAGTAATCTGAAATTTTTACATTACTATAATAACCCCGAGGTGCCAGCGGGCTTGCACTTTGCAGAAAAATTGTTATGACCAATAGGTATAAAAAGGACCAATATTACATAAATATAGTTTCTTCCATATTGGGGTTCTGAGAAAGGGGGCATCTAACCGCACTTTACCCTATGTGTCAATTATTTCACTCTTTCTTATGCATAAAATCATTTGCTGTAATTTAAACAAGTTAATATTCTATGCGGCACAATCTGCCCCAGCGTCGGCACAATGGACCCCGCAGCGTGGATCCTTAAGACGCATCGCCGCACTGCAAAAAATACTATTTTTATTAATAACAATTAATAATAGTTTAACAGTATATATATAAATTCAATAACTACACAAAATTCAACTCCAAATAGTTCATAAATACAAACAAATAGTTATTATTTTACTAGTATTTTCTTTCATTTTGTCGAAATCGGCACTTTCGACCCCGCTCACCCCTAACATAATCCAAAATTTTTGGATTTGACATTTTTAATTTTCAAATTTTAATATTTTTATTGAACAATAATAAATGCATAAGTATTTTAATTTGTAGTATCAAATATTTATCTATTTTTAGGAAATTCGGAATAATTGAGTCTAATGAATGGAATAATTGGATCTAATAAATATTGGGTCAGACTTCGTGAAATTTTCACTGAAAATAAAAAGTATATTTTTTTAATCGAAATTTTGAAAAGACATTTCTATTTGGCCTTAGGAATATGTTTACCAAAAAATAGATACAAAAATATTTTTAATCAAAGTTACGGCAAAATGAATTTTTTTGCAACTTTTGATACAAAATTTTATTTCTTTTTCAAGCAGGCATGTAAAAGAGATAAAATATACTCTTGTTTGGAATTAAAGACTTTTTGAAGAGTTTATTTTTTAATAATTATTTAATCGATTTTTTATAAACAAATTGTTTTCAGGGTTCTGTACACCTACGGTGTACCGACGGAACCCTATTGGTGAGACTCTTGTGTCCGTAGCCAAATCGTGCCCCCCACCCAGCGGCTAAACTATTTAACCCAGAGAGCTCAAATTTGGTACAGATATGTATTTTCACACGTAGATTACAGGAAAAATACAGAGAATGTGATTAAAGGTGATGGTCATAGCGTTGTCAAGGAAATAAAATTTTTGATAAAAAATGAATAAAAAGTGTCCATTTCCCCCTTAATTTCTAAACTTTTCAATATAGAGGGCTAAAATCCAATATGGCGGACATTTTTTTCAAAACTGATTGGATTTGCTTAGAAATGATTACTCGGTGGTTTTTGGGGTCGCTAATTACGAATCTGTTGTTACGTTTTTTAAAATTCAAAATGGCGGATATTTTTTTAAAAAAGTGATTAGATTGGCTTGAAAATGGTTACTTGGGGGTTTTTGGGTCGCTGATTACGAATCTGATGTCAGTTTTTCAAAATTCATAATGGTGGGTCTAATAAGGCGGACAGTTTTTTTAAAAAGTAAGTGTATTTGCTTGAAAATGGTCATTCGGGGGTTTTTGAGAATGCTGATAACGAATCTGACTTTAGAACAGTAATATATTTATCCTCCACGTCCGTTAGCCGTTAACAATATTTTATTTACGTTGCCCAGCTCTTACCACAAGGAGGTCGACATGCAAAAAACCACTTTTTTATTTTATTTTTTTAATATATTAATAAATCTAGATATATTATGCGAATAGGCAAGCAAAGAATTAAAAACAAATAAATATCAAACAAGTTCATCTTTTGTTTTAGATTAAGTATTTGGTGAGAAATCGTAAGTAAAAAGAATTATTTTACTGAAAATTTAGTGAAACTTCACTAAATAAACAAAAATTATACTTCGCTTGCCTATTCGCATAATACCTCTAGATATTAATAGGCAATTGTTTTTTACTAATCGAGAAGACCATTATTCCCAGAAAAACTTGTAATTAATTATTTGCATAATGTCGAGAGCAAAAAGACGAAAACGGTTTCATAGTAGTAAAGAGATAGATGTAGAAGAAGATTAATAGACCATGGATATAAAATTAAAAAATAGTGGCTCTTTGTACGCCGACTAATATAATGTTTTTAACTTGTTCAATAAAACGACGTAGCACCCAGTATGTCCCAACATACCGGGTACCCCATTCTTCCCCAAAACTATATACTAGAACCAAATGTAATGTTTCCAAGTGACTGTAAACAATTTAACAATTTATCCTATTGGAAATTACTCTAAAATAAGTACTGAAACAGATCCCAAAATTGCCAAATTAAATAGATTAGCCCAAAAAGTTTTATAAGCGCTTGAATTTCAAAAAACATTCATATTTGTTTTGCTTAAAACTTTAAAGTTGTATAACATTCAGAAAAGTTTTGTTTCATAATTAATAAAATTTTCTTATCAATATGAATTATATATATCGAGGATAAAAAAATTAGAATCACTCATCCTGGAAAAACAGGGGTACCCATTTTTCCCCACTCTCCCCTATAAAGAATTTTATATATGGTGGAAATCACATCAAAAATTCACCCAAAAAAAATTTTAGGTTCAAATCATTCCAAATTTTTTTATGATATGCCCTATTGTTACGAACCGAAAATTATTATTATTTTAAATTATTTAAAATCAAGAAATATGATCTAGAAACCGAAAATTATTATTATTTTAAATTATTTAAAATCAAGAAATATGATCTAGAAATCAAAAAAATCCGAAGAATAAAATTTTAATGTTGAGCGATGAAATTAAATTTACCGCGCGCCTGCGGAAGTTCGTTGGAGGAAATCAAGCTGCCAGGGCCGGATGGTCCTGTTTTTATTTTATGGGGTCCGTTTATCTCTTTTAAAAGAATTCGCCAAGCAACATCGTTTTGAATTTTATATTAATTATTTTAAGAATTTAAAATTAAAAGGAAAATTAAAAGACAATAAGAAAGCAGAAAATTTAAAAATGAGAATTCATGATTTATTATAATTTTAAGTAGAAGAAGTTACAGAAAAGATACAAAGAAAAATTATAAAACGGAACGATACAAATTACTCACTCGATTTCTTTTGACAAATTAATCATACGGTGATCTTATCTTACCGCCGAGTTTTGAGATACTCGACGGGCGAAAATTTCCTTTTCTGCTGCTAGGCCTCTCAAATTTGGGCGGCCTGAGCACCATACACGCACAAATCAACTCACGAATTTAAGGGAGGGAATTTAAATTCGACACGCATACACGCACTGAACTAAATTCAATTCTTACTCAAACTTTAGTCTGTGAATTTTTAAACTTTATACGTGATTTTAATTATTAACATTTATTCAAATTTAAAATTTAAAACCTTGAAACAACGAAAATAATTAATTTTGGTCGGGCTTCACTTTCGTGAAGCTTTTACCTTTTTATTTATTCTCGTCTGTCTCAAAGCTGGACACTATCTTGTAGTGGTCTTTCGAAATGAGGGTCGATTAACAGACGGGCGCGTCCCGGCGTTTTGCACTCCGTTAATGCCTCCACGAGGAGCTTACTAAGAGAGCAAAAGTTGTACTGCGAATTTTGAAAATGTTAATTGCTCCTCTAGTCCTTGCTTCTAAATCTGGGGGAAGATTTGGGATTAGAAGAGGTGGTTGTGGGAGTAGAAGTAGGGTTGGAACTTAAGGCCCATTGGTCAATAAGATTTTTGCTGACTTGCGAATCTCACGCTTAGCGTGAGAACGGAAAGCTGTCAGGAAAATTTGATACTTTTCTGGAATTATTATCTTCAAATAATTCCAAAAGTAAAAAAAATAAATAAAAAAAAATAAAATAGTAAAAAAAAAACTAAATTGTTTATTATTGTTATTATTATTTCAAAATGTAATTATGATTATTTATAATCATAAATAAATTGCACTAAAATTAGTGCTAGTGTTCTAGTTATAATTGCACAATAACTAAGAAACACCATATACTTTAAAGTGTATATAAAGTAAAATTTAAATAAGTAATTTCCCTTTAATTTGGTTGCGCTGGAAAAGAAATAATATTCAATCCAACTCATCGCACGTGCGTTTGTTTAGCAGGCGAGAAAAGTGAAATTTGATATTTTTCTGGAATTATTTTTTTTTATAATTCCAGAAAAAATCCAATAGTAAAAGAAAAATCAAAAATGAAATTAAAAAAAATTTTGTTAAATTGTTTATTAATTTTATTAGTAAATAATTAAAATTATTTATTAACAAAATTGCACCAATAATTAATGTTGGTGCTCTGGTTATAATTGTTTAATAACCTTAGAAACACAACGTAATTTTAAGGGGTGCAACAATTTTAAATTAAATAATTTAGAGATAAAATAATTCCTTTATTATTTCTTTGGGCTTTAAAAGAAATAATGTCAGCTTGAATCATGCACGAGGGGTCCAGGGGAGGAGGGAAGGATGCAACAAAGAAGAAGAAGCAACGAGTAGAGGCCTGCAATGTGTGAGTGGCCTGTATTACTTATGGTGTGACTGTGTGCGTGACGCCATGCTAATACTGTTTTAAAGGAGCTTATGTGTATGCGTGTGCGTTGCCACAGCCGTTTATTATACTTAAACGGAACATTTTTTAAAAGAGTATGACATGGTTTTTCTAGATTTTTTCATAATCTTTCGAATGGCGTAGGGGAGGGTGGTCCCATACCGACCCCCTAAAGTTCAAAGGCTAAAAATGTGCCAAAAATGTGTTTCTTTGTTTTCCTCGACAATTTTTTGAGTAAAAGAACTATTTTTCAATGTTTTCTGACGATTGCCGAGGTTTGTAATTGTCATTAATGAAAGATCTAAAGAAAAAGCGAAAATTTACGTTTTTAATTTTCTCAAAATGGGTGGTCCGAAACCGACCCCCATTCTTTTAGGGGAAATCTCAAGAAAAATTAATATATCAAATTCTGATACTAATTACAATAAAATTCAACAGTCTGTAATGAACTATTAAATTATTTTGACTCAATTTAAATACATTTTTAGACCTTTTTCTGAACAAAAAGGTAAATAAATGAATCATTAGTAACTTTACTCTGATATTATTTATGTCTATAAGTTATGTTGACATAGTTAAACTTGAATTAATATTATTACTTTATTTGAATAAATTTTAAGACCTTTTTTAAAATGATAATAAATATAAATTGTTAAACAGTGTCTAAATTTCCAATATAATAGCAGCAATGGTTTTGCCTGTTTTAATTTTCGCCTTATTTTTAGTAAAATATATACAAAATTTGTTATTAATCTTTTTTTGTTTATGTATTTAAATGTTTCCAAAGATGTCGAAAAGTACAACGTTTCTTAATGAGTTACATACCTTTTAGGGACTCAAAAACTTGAAAAAATTTTATTGCTTATTTTAAAAGTAGGGAAGACTGGGGTAAACCCGCTCACTTTTTTCAGAACGGTTAAAACCTAGGAAATTATTCTCTGATTCCAAATTAATTTATATAATTTGAAAGCTTATGATTTCTACTAACAAAATAAAAAAGAATTTTTAAATTATCTTTCTTACTTTTACTTAGGGAACATTTTTAATACACATATACCAAATTTCAAAATCACAATTTTCCAGGGTAAATCCGCTCATCCCTCGGGGTAAACCCGATCACTTGATTTGTTTAAAACTTTAAGGTAATCCCGACAGTTTTATTTTGTATATATTAAATTTCTCCTTATTTCCATTTTCAGTATGATTTATTTATGATAAATTATTAGTTCTATAAACAATAAATATTGGGTTATCAAATAATAAGTATAGGTTTCATGAATTGCAACTGTGAATTTAAATAATGTTTTATTAAAATATAACTAGTTTTATTAAATATAATTAGTAAACCGGGTAAAGTACCCTGAATAAATATTAATTATTTAATTTTTTTATTATAGAATAATTATTTTAAAATGTTATGATAAAATGTCAAAAAATACAAAAAAAATACAAAATCGGTGACATAATATCATATCAATGGTAAATAAATATTAGTAATTTTTTACTGTATAATATTTACATTAATTATATTGCGTTGAAATTTTAATGCGTTAATGAAACGCGGTGCAGGTATGCTTGTGGAGAATGAAAGAATGAAATGGGTAGATTTTGATAAAGCATTCGACGATCGTTTACAGACTAGTGCTATCATTAATATAGATTATAAGGATATTAACGAGTTCTTGGATGATGCATTTACTTTATTTCAAACTAATATACAAAGAACTTTAAACTGGATTGGTTCACTGAAAGTTTATACTGTGTTAGGCGCGAAATTTGTAAAAGATTCAGTTAATCGAAATCAAGAAGAAATGTCTGACTTGATGACATTTATCGCAAAAACCGAAGAAATTTTAATAGCAACTCCGTTAGATCAGTGGTACAATGAGAATGTTAAACAACCGACTTTGAGAAGAATTGAAGAGTTCCAACAGAAAGACTCTGATTGGAGACTTCATTCAATTCAAAGGTTGGAGGTAAACATTAATAAATACAATCCTATGCGTGCTGGTACTTATATCGACTTACCACTTCCGATTAAAAGAAAACAAGCATGTATTAACGTTCAAAACGCAGATAATCAATGTTTCAAGTGGTCAATTTTGTCAGCTTTACACTAATTTGAAAACCATTCAGATCGAGTATCAAAGTATAAGCCTTATGAGGATGAACTTAATTTCACCGGAATCGAGTTCCCTGTCTCATTGAAGGATATTTCAAAATTTGAGACTTTGAACAACAGTTCAGTGAATGTATATGGACTTTTTAAAAAGGCTTAAAATTTTACTGTGGCACCGATACATCTGTCATCACAAAAAAAGGTTATTCACGTAAATCTTCTTCGAATTGAGGATCACTATGTTGATGGAAATCTTAATGAGGAGGATGAAGATGAAGTCACCATTATCTCTTTCAACTACCATTATGTGTGGATTAAGGATTTGTCGAAGCTTGTCGGCAGTGAATTATCGAAGAAAAGGGCTAAGAAATACATTTGTGACCGATGCTTACATTATTTTGGAGAAGAATTGAAGCTCATCGAACACGAAGAAAACTGTCGGAAAATGAATGATACGAGTATTAGGTTACCACTATTGGGAAAGAATTTTGTTGAATTTAAAAACTTTCTAAATAAGGAGCGTGTACCGTTTATAATTTACGCGGATTGTGAAAGCCTTCTGATTCCTGCTGAAGCACCACAGCAAGCCAGCAATACTGAGGTTTTTCAAAATCATAAAACCCTCATTATTGGCTATTACTTGAAATGTGCCTTTGATGACTCCTTGTCCATATACAAAGCATCCCCAAAAGACGAGGAAAATCCAGCTAAATGGTTTTCAATTGAGTTAAAAAATTTAGCTGACAATCTTAATAAACTATTTAAGAATCCTGTACCAATGGAAGTGTTAAGTCGTCAACAGTTAGCTGATTTTCGAAATTGTGATACTTGTCATATTTGCAAAAAAAATCGCGCATGGAAATGTAAAAGTCAGAGACCATTGTCATCTAACAGGGAAGTATAGGGGTGCCGCACATCAAGATTGTAATATCAATTATCACGAGTCGCAGAACATACTTGTTGTCTTCCATAATTTAAGCGGTTATGATGCACACTTTATTATAGAAGTTCTTGCAATTAATTTTGAAGGCAAAGTTGATCTGCTTCCTATCAATAAAAAACAGTATATTAGCTTTACTAAAAATGTTAAAGGTAGTTTTATCAAATTTCGTTTTATCGATTCTTTTAAGTTTATGGCATCATCTCTGGATAAGTTAGCATCCTATCTCGATGAATACAAAATTGTAAATTCCGTTTTTTCAAATTACAGCGACGATAAAATTCAATTGTTGACGCGAAAAGGAGTTTTTCCTTATGAATACATTGATTCCAGGGAAAAACTCGACTAAACTCAGTTACCACCAAAAAAAATTTTTATAGTACTTTAAACGACTCGAATGTCTCCGATGATGATTATGCACATGCACAGAAAGTGTGGAATGAATTTAATTGTCAAAATTTGGGTGACTATGTTTATTTGTATATGCAAACCGACGTGTTGTTACTCGCGGATATTTTCGAAAATTTCAGAAACCAATCTTTAATCGCGTATGGTCTTGATGCAGCACACTATTATACTACACCGGGTTTGACTTGGGATGCCATGTTAAAGTATACGAATATAAGATTAGAACTCCTCACGGACATTGACATGGTAATGTTTATCGAACGTGGTATAAGAGGTAGAGTGAGTCAATGCACTAATCGTTACGCGAAAGCAAACAATCCATACATGGAAAATTATAATGAAAATGAGGAAACCTCTTATATAGTATACTTTGACGCAAACAATCTGTATGGTTGGGCTATGGTTCAGTCACTCCCCTTTGGTGGCTTCAAATGGGAGGAAAATGTTGACATTAATTTCGATTTTAATGTTGCTGATGATGCTCCAATCGGGTATATTTTAGAAGTCGACTTAGATTATCCAAATGAACTTCATGAAAAACAAAGTGACTTTCCGTTTTGCCCAGAACGCTTGAAGCCACCAGGGTCAAAAGAGCAAAAGCTCCTAACTACCCTCCTACCAAAACAAAAGCACGTTCTCTATTACCGTGCTTTAAAACAAGCTATTGCCAACAGTATAGTTTTAGTAAAAATTCGTCGTGTTTTAAAATTTCTTCAATCAACGAGGTTAAAAACATATATAGACTTTAATACTATGCAAAGAACAAATGCCAGTAACGAGTTTGAAAAAAAATTATTTAAGTTTATGAACAACGCTGTATTTGGCAAATCAATGGACAACGTGCGAAAACATGTTGAGATTAAACTCGTGACAAAGTGGGAGGGAAAATATGGAGCTGAAGCTTTAATTTCCAAACCTAATTTCCACAGCAGAGCGATTTTTAACGAAAACTTGGTTTCTGTGGAACTTAGGAAATGGAGGTTTTAATAAATAAACCTTTGTATGTTGGATTGACTGTCTTGGATGTATCGAAAACTTTAATTTATGACTTTCATTATGATTATATGCTAAAAAATACGATGAAAAAAATTTAAAACTATTGTACACCGACACCGATAGTCTCATTTATGAAATTAAATGCTCTGACATCTATGCAGACATGAAAGAAGACATTCATAAATTCGATACTTCCGACTACCCCAAAAATAACGTGTACAATATTCCTCAAGCCAACAAAAAAGTTCTAGGGCTAATGAAAGATGAATGTTGTGGTAAAATTGTAACAGAATTTGTTGGCTTGCGGAGTAAGATGTACAGTGTTCGCGTTGAAAATAAAGATTTCATAAAGAAGGCTAAAGGAGTAAAAGCTGGAGTTGTAAAGAAAAATATTGATTTTGATGACTATGTATACTGTCTACGAAATGTTGAAATTCAATCAAGAACGCAATATACAATCAGGTCTAAATTACACAAAGTTCAAACCTTAAAACAAACGAAAATTGATTGAAATCCTTATGACGACAAGAGATACTTAATAGAAAACAGCACCGACACCCGCGCATGGGGTCATTGTGAAATTCTTGAAATTGATGAAGATGATGAGAATCGACTATTGTAAAAACAAAAAAAATTATTACCGAGAAAGGAGAAGGAAATTATGTTTGAATAAAAGATGTTCATTTTATTTTATGTCTACTTTATTTTAAAAAAACCTTAATCTAGTTATATATACTTATTTTAACAATATTTTAACAGTATTTTAACTATTTTTAACTATAATCTAACTTATTTTAACTTTTTAACTACATTTTAACTTCTTTTAACTATATTCTAACTTATTTTAACTTATTTTAACTATATTTTAACTTATTTTAACGTTACTTTAACTATACTTTAACTATATTACATATCAGATTTTTTTATCCAACTATTATGTGAGCTATCGATTCCAAGCCATTTCACGTATACATCATTACCGCGAGTCTTAAGAACTATTTCTACAAGGTAAACATCTGGATATTGGACTTTCAGCAACTCTTCTTCGTAGAAACCACCTTCGATGGGTTGATTTTGATAATCTTGCAGCTTGTATGTAATTGGCTTTGTTGATTTAATTTTATCCACAGTGTAAATTTTCATTGTCCAGTTGGGAGTATATCCTTTCTCAAAGATGTTTTTATATTTGCTAACTCGAACTCTGTCTCCAACTTTGAATTTTGATCTTTTCAGCGGAATTCTACGTAGTTTACGAATGCGTCTCAGCAGTTCTCTTGTATCTTCAACGGTGACATCTTTGGGTTTCATACCAATAGTACGAATATCTTTTCCATTCTTACTTTTTACAGCTACAGCCCAGGCATATTTGAAAAAATATGTCTATAGCTGTGAGCATGTATTTGAAACCTTTATTAGAATAAGAATATGGTATCATTTCAACTAAATCTGCTTGCCAAGTTTCATCTATACCACGCATTTGAACTTTTCGACAAGTATAATTTTTTCTAGCTTGCCTATGTAATTCATTAACAACAGTTAACTTTTCACTGTCCATTTTCTAGATCGTTTAAACGTGAATCCAATTTATTAATATATTTAGCATTTTGAAGAGGTAATTCATGTTGTAAAACAGTTTCAATCTGCTTAAGTTTTTCGTTAATTCTTTCTTCAATAGACTGAATAAGAATAGTCAAGTCATGAATAGCTGATCTTGAAGATGATCTTGAACGTTGCAAAGTCTTTTATTATCAATATCGTATTGTCCACTTCAAGTAACTTTAAATCTAATACCAGAAGGGCCAGGAAGTCCACGACTTGCAAGAGGCCGTGACAAGGGATGTCCAAACACAGCAATGCTCATTTTAATACTGAGCTCTAAATTGCTTGTACTCTCCTAATATATAATGTGAGCTTCGCGTAGTTCTTCGATAATTGACATAATTTTATTATTATGACTCGGATTACCAGCTTGCTGTGATGCTACTAGCAGGCGTAATCGGTCAACTAGCTCATTTGGATCGTCCCAATAGATGTAGTCTGGTTGAAATTTTTTCTTTGCAATCATAAATTGAGGTAATTTTTTTCCAAACTTCTTCTTCCCTTGTAAAGTACCTTGATTAGGTTTTTGTGTAAATAAGAGTTCTAGCAACCCAGCAGTTTTTAAATAAAAAAAATTAAATTAAAAAAATTTTTTTATAAATTGTTTATTAATTTTATTAGTAAATAATTAAAATTATTTATTAACAAAATTGCACCAATAATTAGTGTTGGTGCTCTAGTTATAATTGTTTAATAACCTTAGAAACACAACGTAATTTTAAGGGGTGCAACAATTTTAAATTAAATAATTTAGAGATAAAATAATTCCTTTATTATTTCTTTGGGCTTTAAAAGAAATAATGTCAGCTTGAATCATGCACGAGGGGTCCAGGGGAGGAGGGAAGGATGCAACAAAGAAGAAGAAGCAACGAGTAGAGGCCTGCAATGTGTGAGTGGCCTGTATTACTTATGGTGTGACTGTGTGCATGACGCCATGCTAATATTGTTTTAAAGCAGCTTATGTGTATGCGTGTGCGTTGCCACAGCCGTCTAAAAGTGTATAGGTTCGAAGGCGATGTACAATAAAATGACTATTTTGCTTCTATTAATTAATATTAAGATTTGTGATGAAATATTCTTTCCCACCTTATAATATTCATGCGTATCTATTTAAACAAAACAAACGGGATATCCCGGGATATCCATAAACAATTACGCATAGTTTTTAAACAAAATAATTAGGATATCCAAGGACATCCACATATAAGTGTCCGTAATATTTAAACTAAAATAAGTGGGATATCCAAGGATATCCATATGTAAATAAAGGTAACAATACCTGAACTAAAATAAATGGGACATCCAAGGATATCCACATATAAATGCCCAAAGTATTGAAATTGAATAAATGGGATATCCAAAGATATCCATAGGTGAATGTATATAATGTTTAAACAAAATAATTAGGATATCCAAGGATATCCACAGGCAAATACGTACAACATTTAAACTAAAATAAATGGGATATCCAAGGATATCCATGTAATAATGTATATAATACTTAACTAAAATAAGAAAGACATCCCGTTTATCCACATACAAATGCATATAATATTTAATCTAAAGTAAATGAGATATCCATATATCCATAGACAAACATATAATATTTAATTAAAATAAGTGGGATATCCAAGGATATCCATATGTAAATAAAGGTAAGAATACCTGAATTAAATAAATGGGATATCCAAGGATATCCACAAGCAAGGTTTAGTAGCATATATATAATAAAGAAATAATTCCTAAAAATCATAATTCTTTTAAATGAACTAGCTTTTTTGTTTCTAGTTCTAATGGAGTGCTCAAATAGCCCGACTTCGTTTTCGGTGCGGTGCTGACACTAGCTTATGCTTTGCGATAAAAGTGTCATTTTTCGGTCGCGCATAGGTTAATAAAAAAAATTAAGTTATTTCGTAACAACCCACCGTGAATATTCCGTTTTCGTCCCCGAAAACTGGCCGCGGTGGAAACGAATTTGGGGTGCATTTATTTTATGAGTTTCAGGAAAACAGGCTTTTCATTCACAAAATTCTTTTTAGTCTTAAACCTATATTTAAGACTTAGTCTTAACTTGTCATAAGAACTACAATTTGTTCTTCATAGTGCGCTCTTAGTCACGGTGATTCTATGTTTTGGTATAGAATTACCGTGATAAGGGCTCGCCGTCGCCGAGGTCCAGACGCAGGTCCCCGCAATTCAGTTTGGTGACGAACGCCTTTTTAATCGTTTCATTGCGTACAAAAGAAAAGCGAGGAGAAGAAAGGAAATTTTTCTTTTAATTTTCTTTTGAATAGAACCGTGCAATCGGAAAAATAAAGTGAAAATAGTGTAATTAGAATAGAGTGAAGTGAAAATTAGTGTAATTGGAAAAGGAGGGGTAGAACAGAGTGAAAATAGGACAAGAAGATGGGCAAATTCGAGGAAGAGGTGTCGAGGCTAGGGATGATGATGGAGAGGCTAGAGATGGGAAAGGTGAGGGACAATTTGTTGAAAATGAATAGACGGGTGGGGGAAGAGGGGGAAAATTTGAATATGTCAGGTGAAGATGCGTTTCTGAGATCCTGTGTGATTTACAAGGTTCTCCCCGGGGTGGGACAAAGTGACCTCCGGAGGGAGTTTTTAACGAACTATCTCGTGTTGCGCGGAGTGAAGATTAATAAAAGTGGGCCCAGTGACGAGCGGGAGATTTCAATAAAAATGGAAGCCTGCATCGAGGCGATGCAGCTTCTTGGTGGATTAAGGAATTCCTCAAGGTGAGTCTTCCTTTGTTTTCTCAGTTTTTATTTAAGACAATTTCAGATTTAAGCCTTCAAAAATTCCATTATTGCCTATTCTATTAGTCAGTCATTTTGTTTATCATTAAAATTTTCATTTAATTTTTTTGGAATTTGAAAAAAAAGAAAATTTTAAGGAAAATTGTAAAGAGATAAAGATTAAGCTATGCTGACAATAATCGAACTAGTGCAAAGAACCCGCCATTCAAAATTGACTCTCTCCAATAAATGCCGTAATTATTTTCTTATTTATGAAAGCAATTCAATTCCTGCGAAAAAAATTTTTGTTTATATTTATTTTTTTTTGAATAGCAATAATTAATTACTTTCTTAATTTACTAATTGTTATTAATTAATTACTTTATCTTAACAAATATTTGATTTGCTCATGGAACGAATAAGTACTGCTTATTTGAACATTAAGAAATTTAAAATTATTGAGATTTTAAGAGAAGTTCAATAATTATAATTATTGAATGATAAGAGAATAATATCAATTTTAGGAACAAAAATTGACCTAAAACTATTAGAGGGACTTTAATTTTAGAACTAAAATTATACTAACGGTCACCAACTTGCCTTGATTATTTAAGAAAAATCCAAATGACGTTCCTTGTAACAGAGTGTAAGGAAATTTTAATTATTTTAGAACCTTCACATACCTGTTTGGAAAATTCAATTGACCTAAGCAACAGAATTGAAAATTACAATTATCATGGTTTTCAGATTAAAAAAAATTGCGAAGGTTCAATTTCATTAAGTAGTTCTCAATTTGTATATATATACACACATATGAGCGATTCCATTTCAAGTGATCAAGGTGGAGAAAAATTTTTCTCCAATCGTAGCAAAACTTGGGGCTTTTGTAGTACTCATAGATAGTAATTTTTCGTGAAAATATTTTTTTACCTAGTCCAATATTTTCCGAGGGGGAGGGGCTTAAATTTTTGTGTTTTTCAGTACAATGGTTATTTCAATAATTTTTTACTCTTAAACAATTAAACATACAAATTTGACAAAGTACATTTTGAAAAGGTTTTTTCATCTTCTTTCGATTGGAAATAAGCATTTTGAAAAAAAAAATTTTTTGACCCAAAAAAATCAAAATTAAAAATAAATTTCAATTTTTGAGGGAGATGGATACGATTTTTTTTTAACGAAAGCTAAGGTTTTTTCCTAAAAGGACATATAAATGATAAAGTGGGACTAGAACGTTTAAACATTTAAAAAATTGTTTTCTACTCGCCGGAGCGCTCTAAATCCGATTTTTAGCTCCGTTTTGGAGAAAATTCTTTTTTTCAATGTTTAAACATTCTAGTCCCACTTTATCATTTATATGTCCTTTTAGGAAAAAACCTCAGCTTTCGTTTAAAAAAAAAAAAAATTGTATCCATCTCCCTCAAAAATTGAAATTTATTTTTAATTTTGATTTTTTTGGTCAAATTTTTTTTTTCAAAATGCTTATTTCCAATCGAAAGAGGATGAAAAAACCTTTCCAAAATGTACTTTGTCACATTTGTATGTTTAATTGTTTAAGAGTAAAAAATTATTGAAATAACCATTGTACTGAAAAACACAAAAATTTAACCCCCTCCCCCTCGGAAAATATTGGACTAGGTAAAAAAATATTTTCACGAAAAATTACTATCTATGAGTACTACAAATGCCCCAAGTTTTGCTACGATTGGAGAAAAATTTTTCTCCACCTTGATCACTTGAGATGGAATCGCTCATATATATATATTATATACTTTCAATTAATTATTTGAATCATTAATCCTTGCCCCTATAACAGGCTTCGCACTCTATTATGAGTTTTTGAAAGTAGGAAATAGTAGCCTCGATGTCAAAACAAAAACATAAAGTCAGAGATTATATTTATTTATTAGTTTTACTAGCAAAATCCTACGCGCGCGACACGCGCGTGAATGGTTTAAAGAATTATCACGGTAGCAATTAACCTGCCTGTCTTACCACAGAAAAAGTACAAACGGGAAAATTAATAAAATGAAGAATATGTTTCAGAACTATGGATACGGAAAAATTCTTGAAAATCCTACAAAACCGTAGGTTGAAAATGTACGGAAAAAATTTTCAGGGAAAATTCTCGAACTGTACCCGAATACCTGAACAGTGAGAAAAGAACATGAGAAGCAGTTGAGACAAGTAACCTTTAGTAACATTTGGCTTAAAAGGTAGCCAAAAAGTAGCATCGTATTAAAAGTATTAAAAGTATCAAATAGTAGCTTTTAGTAGAAGAGTGCGAAACCTGTTACAAGCTTGAATGCACCAGAATATGACTCGTTATAAAACTTTACCTTTTCTAAAAATTTTCTACAATTTTGTTCATTTTGATTATCAAACAATATGTAACTAAAATGTTATAAACATTGTTTAACAATAAGAACTGAACAAACTCAACTATTTAAAAAAAATTTTAATTCAAACTATTAAAGAAACTTTATTACTTTTAAGACAGATTCAAAGAGATTCATCAGAACTTACAAAAATGTCATCAAAATTGTTTACAATAATTTAATTATTTTCCTTAATAATAAAATTCTTCGAAGATATTTTATTATTAGTAATTTCTTTTTTTCTTTTTTTTTTATTGGCAGAGTTCCTTGAAATAATCATAGATTATTTTCAATATATTAATTTCAAAATTAGGAATACAAAAAATCATAGTAAAAAAAGTTAAGGAACAAAAAAAAGGCAAACAACTAACTTCAAACAAACTACCGGATCACGAACTTTATTAATGTAGATTATAAATATATAGAATTGATTTAAAATTGAATTTAAATTAAAATGGTTTAAATAATAATCTTATAAATTTTGAAAAATAATTTTTCAAAAAAAAATTTCTAAATTTGTAATTTTGAAGATTTTAATTTTTTTGTAAAACAAAAACAAAATATTGAGCATTTATTTACGAAAAATTTAATTTTATACATATAATTCAATAAGCAATTAAAATCAAAACTTTTCTTTGGCAAAAGTATCGTAACTTTGGTTACTCTGAACATTATGCTCATCATAGTTACGGTACTTGTTCCTAGCATGGACATTCCATTCGGTAGGACGATCTTTCTTCAAAAATATCTAACAGCGCAATAAAGTATGAATAAAAATAGATTTTATACGTACTTTGTACTTGTGGAAATATGCTTCTATATATTCTAATCCCAAAATGACCACTTATGACACATTAAGAATAATTTATACGCACAACCATTTTTTTCAAGGGCATTTTCACTTATGTTTTTCCTACCACAGACCCTAGCGGCGCGAAAGTAACTGTGCGCACCTTAATTTTGTTACAGTTGTGTCTGAATTTTATAGCAATTTCCAGAACATTTTAACAGTGTATATATGAATTTTAGGAATATACAACATTTACATTATAGAGAAATATATTTTCTTTTTGATAATTTAATTTCATTAAAAGAATTTATATTTTAATAATCGGGTAATTATATTATTTAAAATAATGAAATAGAGAACAAAGTTATTTCAGAAGCTTGAAAGAAATTAAATAATTTTCACAAAATTGATTTGTAAACAAATGGATTTTAAGATTCTCAAAGAACCCCTTTCAAAAATCATTAAAACAATTTATTCTTTTGCAGTAGGGGAGATTCGGGTAACGCCGGACAGTGGGTAGCCCCGGACACTCTTAATTTTTTTTAAAGAATAATGTGTTTTTGCTATTGAAACAAATTACAAATGATATATAATACAGTTTAACTTTTATTTTTGAAATATTGACTGAGGTTTTTTTTTCTTTTATTAAAAAACATAAATTTTCAATAAATCTGAAAATGTCCGGACACTCTAGAACGTCACATTGAACGTCTTATAAAACTTTTTTTTATGTTAACTTTCTGTGAATTTTAAATAAATTTTTCACTTTATTTTCTATTACGTGGTTTATTTTCATTGCTGTAGATATAATTTGATGTTAGTTTATCAAGTCCAATAATTAAAATATAAAATGTTTTCGTGTATGTCCGGGGCTACCCGACAAATTTTTGAAGGTTAGGATTTTAATACTCATATTTTTCCTAAAAGGTTTGATTATTTTGCAAATGAATTTATGCTAAAGGTTGAAAGAAGCATTCTGTTTTGCATAAAAAATTTAATTAATATTTCAAATATATAAACACAAATTATTCACCAAAAAGCTCAAGTGTCCGGGGCTACCCGAATCTCCCCTATCTAATCATTTTCAGAGTGTATTAGAATATTCTTTAAGGTCGGAGAAAAGTCAAAATTTTGTCGAATAATTAAGTTATTCACACAAAAAAATATTTCGCACGATTTACATTTGTTAATTATATCTAAAATATTTGTTACAAAATGCTAATTTTTTTGAAACAAAGGAAATAATGAAAAATATAATAACATTAATAATTTTTTTTTTGATAAAGAAAAAAAATTTAAAATATTTGAGAGATAAAAATAACATTAGGTATTCAATTGAAAATAATGAAGTATAATATTATCTATGAGAACATATAAAAAAAAACAAAAGCATACACAATAGTCTAACTTCAAGTGTGGACAGACTTGACAGGCTGGACAGAATGGACAGAATACGACGATTATTATAGTTAACTTTGATTTTATAACAATTACTTTCATATTTGAAAACCACAATTTAATTTTTCTCCCTTTTTTTATATCATTTGGGTAAATTATCAAGCAATTGTACCGTTTCTTTTATGTACTTATTTTCTTTAGTTCTATTTAACATGTGTTATATAAATAGTTGACAACTGCAATCTGTAAATTCTTTAATTTTCAAAATTTTAACAAATTGTAACTAATAAGTTTTGTAAAATCACATTTAGTATCTTGTCAACAGTAGTTTCTTATTAACACACAAAAAATTTTTCCTTAGGATCGGAATGGAGTATGGCCCGTGGGTCTCGGCACCCGATAGGGAGGATCCCGCATTGGGGTGGGGCTGGAGCGAGGAGCTTCTCCGAAATAGCCCTCCCGCCAAATACTCACGAATGATTTGGCGCCAGGAGTATTTTTGGAAGAAGCACGAGAAGGAGGAAGAGGAAAGATACTGGTGTAGGGGCTTCTGGGTAACGGTAGGGACATTGGACTGGGAATGCTCCTCTCCTTTTTTTTCTTTTATAATCGATCTCTTTTTTTTAGAGCTCCTTCTGGGACCCGGCGATGCTCAAAAGCGCGGACTCCTACACCAAAATTACGGTGGGTGGGGAGTTCGAACGGCTTGAAGAAGAAGAGATGTAAGTTTTATTCTTATTTGTATATTTATCGTTGCTCTCTCCCCTTTTGATTTTAATGCAAAAAAATTAATAATATCCCCCCCCCTTTTTTTAGCCCTTTGAAGGACCTTTTGACCCGCTCACCGCCGCGTTTTGGGGCCTATGCCTCGTGGATAGGACATTTCCCGTCTTTCATACAGGAATTCATTCCTGTAGATGGGGAAATGTTTTGTTTAAGGTCCCGCTGGCAATTGGTGAAAGAAATATATATATATATATATAATTTTTTTTGGAATTGTGTTTAAATTTTTTATCGGAGAATCTTTAACCCCTTTTTTTAGTGCTATAATGTCCCCGTGGATGAAGCCTGGAAGACAATAGGTGACCGTGGATTGGCGGAGGGACGACAGGCTCGTCGGGAACAGAGAAGGAGGGCCCGACTACGCCGTCACCAACACACCCAAGTAGTTTAGGAAGTAGAATAAGAAAGAAAATTAGTAATAGAATGTTAGTGGTAGTTTGTACGTGTTTAGTTTTTTTTCGATTTAGTTGATAATTTTATAAATGTGCTTTTAGTTATTAAGTTACTTTCAATATATTCTCTTCCCTTTTTTTTAATAGTATTAATTATTTTATATATATATAATTTTGATAAAAAGAATAAAAAAATTTCTTTAACACAATTCTATTCTTGATTCTCAAAAGAAAGATCTTGGTTGAGTTTCCAATCACTATATAGAATTATATTGATCATAAATGTCAGCTATAGTTTAGTCGGCAAAAATTTATATTTTTAAAATAATCCACCTATCTTATTTGATCCGTAACAGGATACGTATCTTTGCGCGTAATAATGTTTTCATGCCGGCTGAAGCTTCTGTGTTGGGAGTTGAATCCGTTTCTTCACGATGGTCTTCGGTGTAGTGGACAGGAGTCGTATAGACTGAATACTTATTTTCACATCTGTTTCCTTGGACGGTTGTAAATTTTTGGTACATCGTCTTGGTTCAGGCATCGTCAGTCACTTTATCTTCGGTGATAATAATTCTTCGGACGTAGCAGACTTATCTCCCCTCTGGATGGTAGAGTATAACTCTTTCGATTCTAGACTTAGTCCCGAAGTCGTTGGTTTTTCTGCATCGGTCATCTTGTTTTTGGGCAGGCTAATTCTTTTTCTTTCTCCTTTAGAAATTTCGACATGACCCGTTCTGGACCTTTTGGATAAAAGGCCAGCCATTTTGGAAATTGTCGTCTTTATTGGCAATTGACAGAGGCAGAATGTGAGGAGAATACATAATAGTAACAATCCTATGTAAGACGAATAAACAAGGGCTGTTTGATTTCTCCCTATATGTTGTTTGATGGCAAAGTCCTCCAATTGTTGCTCCAGTTCATCCAATGTTTTAGAGTTCGTCCCGAAGGTGGACAATTTTGAATCAGTCACTTCTTCCTTTTGATTATCGTTACTAGTGGATGTTAGCAGGTGGCCATAGTTGAGAATTATGGGTGATAGTTCTGTTAAATTTAAGTGCAAATCAGGTTCATAAATAATCTCCGTTTGCCCAACTCGGGAAATAGTCACCGGAATTATTGTATCCCTAGTTCTTGCCATGCAGCCTGGTGCCAGTTTTAGAATGCCAGTTCCATTAAGACAAATCTTGATGGGAGTCATAGAGTGACAAATAATCGTTAAATCCTCTGTCTTGGAAAAAGAATATAGCCAACTGGAAAGGGTGGCTAGTGGTTGCCAGAAGGACTCAATGTTGTTAGTGATCCGGATCTCACAGGTCCTAAAGCCATCAATTGTTGGGTTGATTAGAAGCGAGGGTTCACACGCCGGTCTTTCCTTCAGATGGTAAATCGGAATTCCATTCAAATAGGCATGATATGATGTTGTCGATTTGCAGGATTTCTAATCCTGTTCCGTCAAAAGAAGATAGGTGTGTTGCTCTTCATCAATAATAAGGTAATTATATTTTATCTTGATATATGCTCTTATCGTTTTGTTTCCTATTGCCTCCTGAATAGTTGGGAGGGGGTGCATTTTTAATGCCTGATAGTTGTATTTTTCCAACAGGGGGATGTCAACAAGGATTTTCAATTGTCGATCTACACATAGGATGGTAGTTGAATATTGCGTCCCTCTTTTCTAACTTGACTTTAGTTGTTGATTGATTTTCTTGGTTTTTGATTAGCAGGTCTAATTTCTTGTTAATACTATCTATTAGGGAGCTGTGTTTTTCAATTTGGGCATGGAGTGTGTCGAGCTGAGACCTCACAACATGGGTCTGACGTCCAACCAGGTGGGACAGATTAGCTTGTGCGGAATTCAGCTCATGGATGATGGCATCGTATCTCTCTCCATCTTCGTAGTTCAAAACGCCTGCGATGGGACCAGCGATCTTTCCTAGGAACCCGAGTAGGGGTACACTTCGTCTCATTCGTAGTTGAGCCGTCATCTTCTTCAATATTGGTTTGCGATTGTTTTCTAATTCGGTGATTTGGGTTTGGAATTGCTCCTGCAGTTCAGAAGCCATTTCCCACTTATCTTCCCAAGGGTGATGGATTACGAATTCATGGCACCAATTCTTTTCAGATATACAATGGTTCTTCAGTTTCTCCAATCGGGCCTTCAGGTCATCGATGTGTCCATGTTGTCGGCCTATGTCCAGGAAGATGGCTATTCTCCAATTAGACACAGACCTCCTTACGGTTCCAAGGTGCTCATAATATATCCCACTGCTAACAGGCAGCGGGGTGATTTGGAACTGCTGTCCATCGGAAGTCCTTGGAGATGAGTTGGATCCAGTGGCTACTATTGGAACTAGGATAGAGGTTAGACATGTCAGTAAGAAGACGATTGGTACTTTCATCTTGACGTTCCTTTTCTTCCCTAAAATGAGTAAGATGTTAATATTGGCATTAAGAAATATTGGTTACAGGTGAGTAACCAATACCTTGTCTTTATGTTTGGCAAACCTGTCGCCATTTTCATTTTCCAAAATAACATTATTATTCTGGGTAATGTCTACAACCTTATACGGGCCACTTGCTCTCTTGTCAAACTTGTTCGTTCTTACTTCCTTGTAGGTGTATACTTGGTCCCCAATCTTAACACTCGAAGGTCGAGCTTTGCGATCATAGAACTTTTTAGAACGACATTTTGCCTTTCTTAGAGTTCCAGCCGCTAGATTTTGAAGCTCGGTCATTCGTGTGATAAGATCTCTCAGGTACGACCCGTAGGTTTCAACATTGCAAATGGGAGCAGACGATCCCAGTCGTCAAAATCCCTTGCGTAGTGTTTGATATAATCCGTCAATTCGATGTGGCTTCTCTCCAAGGCTCCATTGGTTTGAGGTCGATAGCCAGAGGTTGTAAGTTGTTTGACACCAAATATTCCTTCAAGCTTCCGCATTAAGGAACTTACAAAGCTTCTGCCCCTATCGGTGAGCACGCATCTTGGTGCTCCGAATGTAGCAAAAAGATTTGTTGCTACTGCATGAGCGATGGTGGTGGTTTTTATGTCGGGTATGGGAACAGCGATGCAATACCTACTAAAATTGTCTTGCATCGTGAGAATGTGTCGATTCCCATTGGGGGTGGTTCTAAGTTTTCCTAACGTATCTAAAGACACTTTATCAAAGGGCATAGCCGGCGTGTCTGTTATAATCATAGGCTCTCTTGTACGGGCCCTGGCTAGTTTATTCTCGAAACAACTTTTACATTGACGAATAAACTCTGTAACCTAGTCTCGCAGTCTCGGCCAATAGAATAAGGAGTTTCTCGGAGGGGATTCGTTTTCCCCTGGGTCCTTCAGAACTTCAGGCAGTTCCTGAAATCGCACGACACTTCTTCTAGATGGTGGTCTGGGCGGGCTGGAGGGGAGTGCTTCGTTGATCGCCTCAGCACAAGGGGGCGTTGTTTCAGCTTCGAGTTGTCCTATTTCTACCCCTGTTTTTTCTCGTCTATTTTGATTGTAGTTTTTCAGAAAATCGTTGACTCTTTTTCCGAAAATATCGTCGTCGTTGTCTTCACAAGGATCTAGATCCTTTAAATATTCGAGGTACTCTTCGTCACTTTCGCCTTCGGAAATATAGGGCCTTCGAAACGTCACATCCATTCCCTCGTGATCCCAGGCCAACGTTTGATTTGTAAGGCTGAGTGGGTCGATTCCTCTCTTGGCTAAAGACTGTTCAAATTTACGAACTGATTCATCGAGATTATCGTTGGGGTATTGCTGACTATGTTTCTCCTCATCACTGTTAACGTCCGAATTTTCCTCGCGTGGCGGGCCGCTGATTACTATATCTTCTGGAACTTGTTCTTCTTCTGATTCTTCTGCAGAGGATTCCGAAGAGGAGCTCGATTCTGATGGCGGTTCCAGGAGTGCACCTTCTCTGGCGAGACGATCGGCGTTCTCATTACCTTCGATACCGTCATGCCCTCGTTCATGTTCCCAGATGACATCAGCATGTTTAAGAGCCTTGATTAGTCGCTCGTAAGCCCTTTGATTTTTGACGGGCTTGTTGTCATTCGTCTTCCAGTCATTCTTCTGCCATTTTGGAACCCATTCCTTGATGCCCTGGACGAGGACCTTAGAATCAGTTTTGATTCTGAGTTTGTTGATTCCAGCCTTCCTTGCTTGATGGATCGCCACGGTAGCTGCTTCAATTTCCGAGGCGTTGTTAGTTTGCCGTCCGCTGTATCTTCGTGACACGTTTAGGGGATGGCCCGGTCCAAACCATACTCCTGTACTTGCTCTAGGCCTCGTTCCGCCGTTGTCTCTGCACGCACCATCTACATAAACGTCTGTGTATGGTTTACTTGACAAGGGGAACAAAAGTGTTGAAGTTTCAAGAATACAGGGGTTACATTTGGTAATACAGGGTAGTTTGGGGGTTGAACTTATCGGAACACTCGGGAAAGCACTATGGTCTTTTCGAAACACTGGTGGGTCCGAATCTTCTTCACTTTCGCTGGTGGACAGTCGTTCATTCGAAAAAGAACTGGAGAATGTTGAATCTTTTGCAGGTTGGGCAGCACAGGTCGTTCTTTTTCTTAACCTTTTGGCTATGCAGCTGACATCAGGGTCTATTGAGCTTACTGCTGCTGGAGGCCGATAAGGCTCCTCTCCGTAGGATTCCTTTGGCTGGGTAGAGCATTTAGGTCTTCCTGGTCGTCGGGGTGGAGGTTCAGATCTCGAAGATGAACCAGGGAGTTGAAAGTTATCAGCATTCATTCTCGTGGGTCGGTTGCTTGGTGCAGCTCCCTTTGGTCCTTTTAAGATGGATGTGGGCTTGAAATCCAAGGATCCAGGGGCTGTCGCTCTTCGCTTAGGAATTCTAGGTTGAAGGCTCGCTGCCGACTGTCCTGGTTTTGTTGTGGGAACCTTTGACGGGGCTCCAGGTAATTTGACAGTTGGATTAGGTTTTAAAATTGTCCTTTTATCTAATTGAGAAGCTGATCTGGTATGAGGCCTTGTGGAAGAAGAACTGGGTTGGAAGGGGTTAACACTCTCAGTATCCTTTCCCGCATTATTCTTTTTACTGTCCTTGATAGGTAGTGCACGAAGTGGTGGGGTTTTTTGAGTAGAGTCATTTTTAGGGGCATCGATTTCGGTATCTGTAGCATTGTCTAGTGACGAATCGGTCCAATCCGACTCGGAACCCGCGTCAGAACACTGATCATTTTTGGTCGCCTTCTCTTCAACGGGATTGTTTGATAAGGCCTGCACAATTCGATTTATTTTACCCGGTTTATACTCAAACTTATATTGATAATCCTGAAGCCTCACCCTCCATCTTGAGAGCCTTGCTCCCGGATTATCAATATAAGACATCCAATGAATGGGTTCGAAATCACACGCTAGTGTGAATTCTCGACCATACAGATAAGGTCGAAAATGTTCTACAGCGTGTAATACCGCCAAACATTCTCTTTCAGCTTTGGGATAGTTTAGTTTGTTTTTATTAAGGACCTTTGAGAAGTAGCTCACAGGTAAATCTATGCCATCTACTTCTTGAATTAGCATTGCCCCTACGGCATATTCTGAGGCGTCAGTGGTTAACTTGAATCTTTGTTGGAAATCTGGATATTGCAAAATAGGTTTGCGACACAAGTATTTCCTTAGTTTTAAAAAGCTTTTACACTGTGATTCGCCCCATTCCCACTTTACGTCCTTCTTTAACAACTCCAACAGAGGTTTAGCTAATTTAGCGTAGTCCTTGATAAAACGGCGATAATATCCGGATAGCCCTAAGAAACTTCCAATGTCTTTTTGCGTCTTAGGTTTAGGGAAATTTTTAATGGCTTCAATTTTGTTGGGGTTAGGTTTGACGCCATTCCCGCTAATAATAGACAAATGCCTCTGTATCGAGCATGCTACTTAGTACACTATTAAGTAATCGTTGAAAAGTGGGAGGAGCGTTCTTTATGCCCATGGGTATCCTGTGATACTCATAGTGACCGTTTCTCGAAGAGAATGCCGTTTTGTGTCGGTCATCGGGGTGTGTCTCAACTTGGTGAAACCCACTTGCTAAATCAAATACGGTAAAGAACCTGGCTTTCCCCAAGCGATCGAAAATTCCACTAATATTTGGCAATGGAAATGCGTCTCCAATTACCTTCTCATTTAGAGCTCTATAATCGATTACGACCCTCCACTTCTTTTCTCCTGAGGCGTCGAGTTTTTTTGGCACGATTAGTAGTGGAGAATTGGAATCGGAATTAGAATAACCTATTATTAAACTCGGGCGCATCCAGTTGAACTACTGGGGAGTCCTCTCCTCTTGATTTTGCTCTACGGACCCAACTTGGTCCGGAGCAAAATGGACGGACCTCTGACGCTGAGGAGTCGGACTCGGGTCTAGGACCACTATTCTCCCTATCATTATCATTCTTTCTTTTTTCTATTGAAACGTGCCCTTCTACCTGACGACTATACGGGCTGGGGGAACGAGTCCTGTCGTCCGCTCGGGTAATGTGGTAAGAAGATGCTCTAGATCTTTCCGCATAATTGCGGCGCTCTTCTGCATAAAGGGCATGCTCGTAGGCCTCTTCGAGGTTTCTGGGATTACGCGTGTCAACGAAAGTTGACATTTCATCGGGTAAGCCCCTAACGAAGGCGCGGAATGCATTTTCGACCACTGGCTGCATTATTATTTCGCTTTCAGAAATTTCTTGTCCACGTTCGTTAGCGCCAACGTCGTTCCGGACTATTTCGCGGTACACTCTATTATATTTTAGTTCTAACGCATGTCTTGCGCCACTCACGAGTCCTCTTAGTCTATCATGGTAATCACTCACCGTTTCAGTTTGCTTAAGCCGAATTGACATTATGTTGTCGAGATACCATTGATACTTTTTTGAGGAAGCAAAACGTTTTCTTAAATGTTCTACAAGATCGTTTATTCCATCAAAGCGTAAGCCACGAACACTGTCTCGCGCTGAGCCTCTCAGTTTGCTCAAGACGGCCTTGAGGAAACAAGGGAATATTACTTGAATTCGTTTGTACTGACATTTGCTCGAGTACTGAAACGACATTATTGGTGTTGTTTAGTGGCATAGGAAAGGGCCCCACGTTTGGTACTTCCCCCTATATGGATAGATCCATTGGGGTTTGGGTTTCCACCACCACCGGTAGCCATGTTTATTAGGTATTTTCTTTTTTTTAATTAGTTAAATGTTAGTATATATGTACAGTAGTGAAAAGGATGTTGCTTGGAAATCTTTAGTAATTCGCACACTGTGTCGCCACCGCGGATTATTCCTGCTGATTGCTTACTTGGGGATTAGTCTTACGAAAAATTTTCTAATCCTAATTTGCAAATCCCTTTTTCCGTCGTGGACTTTGTTTAATTTTGTGTAGTCAATTTCGAAGTGATTATTGGATTTTGTTGAAATCTTAATCGCGTTAGAACTATACGGAGACGACTCCCTGTTATTCATTTTTCAGTTAAGCTGAGATTTTTCATCTGTGTCTCTAATTGCGTAATTGAAGATTTCAACTGCGTAACTCTAGCGCTGACAGCTCTCACTTCCGACAAGCTTAAGGCTAGCTGGTTTTCCAAAAATTCTACTTTTATTTCCAACAAATAATTACTACGGTCTAGTCTATTACATGCTGTCCTGAGGAAAAATAATTTTCTATTTATCTTGTCTATTAATTCGTCTGAATTTTAAAGGTAAACGTCCTTCTACACTGGAGACATGGGAAAAAAATTCCTTTCCCTTTTTTTACTGAATTGTTAGTTTAAGGAGTCGTGACGTTAATTCGTCTATAACGTCCTGTTGTGCTGAAACTTGTTCTTGGATAGTGAGTACTTTTTCCGTATTTTCAGCGTGAGAGTCTGCTAGCGTGGTTATCCATGTCTTTAAAAACGGGATGTTGGAGCTCAAGTTTAGGGACTACGTCGGGGATTGATTTCTGGTCACACATTAGAGATCTTAGTCCAAAATCATAATGTCACTGTCATAATCTACAGTCGTGTCAGAATCGTATAGCTGTTCAGGTGTTCGTTGCTAGGTCCCGGTCGAATGTGGTTTTCCTGAGCATACGCTGTTTGTCTGAGTGCTAAGGCTTCTTCAATATCAACGTCTATAACCTCAAACGCAATTGGAATTGCAGCAGGAGCAGGTGGGATAACGTCCGGAATTATTCTGGCAGTAGGTTTAACTGAACACACTGGTCAAATTTTTATTATTGGGTGTGTGAGCTTATAAAAGATTTCAGAACCTGGTTTTATTCCCGATTTTTGGGAGTGCTTAAATCCGGCTTTCTTGCCTCTCTTTGATTTCGATGGACCAGAAGACATTTTTATTTTGACATATTAGAAGAATCCAAAACAAAACAAATTATCTGTACGAAAAGGAATTGGATTTAATTACAAGAGGAAAAGAGAGACTCTTAACTCGATTCCGAAGGAGGTAACACCTCCCTCTTTTTGAAAAAGTAAGGTTTACAGCCGCAGCCGAGGAGCTTTCCAAAACGGGTGACCAGTACTTTAACCAGCGCTTCTGAGCAGAGAGAGATGGGAGGACAATTTTTAATTCTCTTCCAATCTTAGTTTTCCTTTCGAAAAATTATTCAGATGCAGCCGAGGAATTTTCTGGTCGTGCGGCTTTGTACTTGCAACCAGCGCGAAAGAGTTACAGATCTTTTAAAATAAAAATAATTATTTTAAAAGAATTTGGTACCTTAAATTATCAGTAGCATCGGAAGTTTGTCTTGAATGCGGATGGGATTTAAAGGGCGGAACTAGGAATAAATCCTGCTTCTAATAATCCTTCGAAATCGAAGATTCCGTGCCCTAAACAACTTAGAGTAGCGTCTATCGATTCTACTACTCTGAAACAAATTTCTTCACCGTTTATCGGCAAATAGATTACACCCAGAACTTGGACCAGTGTGTCATTAATACAGTCGTCGTCTAAATCTTTATGCAGAGTGCAATTATCGTCGAGATTATATTCTGGAATGTAATTGTACTCAGTCAGTAAGTCAATAGGGATGTTCAGTTTCTCGTTCAAAACTTTATTTGTTTCTACTGTTACGTAGTGTGGCAAATGTAGGGAGTCGCGTTTGTCTTCAATGGGAACTGTCATTTTTCGTTGACTGTTGTCATTGTTAAAATTTTCGGAGAAGAAATGTGAAGTAAAGGCACAACCGAATTACTACAAACGGATGGATTCTAATTTATATTTTCTTTTTCCTTATTTATTAAGGCTAGTTTTACGCGACGTTCAATCTCCTTTCGTTTGTTCGCGAGAGCGATTTCGGCTTTATTCAAAAGATATTTAAAGTAATCAGAAAATTCTTTCCACGAATTTAAGGAGTTTTCCGAGGAAACTTCAACCTTGTCTACGGGTCTACTAGTTGACGGCGCAATGTCGATGTCGACCAAGATTGGGGCTGCCTGCTTAGCAAGTTCCTTGCTCTTAAGGAAACTTTTTGTTTTTCATCGCCCTCCAAGACGTTTGTTTTTATTCGGCATTGTGAATCATTCTTCAAAAATAGAATAAAAAATAAATAGTAAAATAACCAATCGGACAATTATTATTTCGTTATTTTGACTTTTGAAATTCGACAAACAAAATTTTCTACTCTTTTTTGGCAGCTACTTCGGTTTCAGCTTTGTTCGTTATAGTCTCAAAAAAAATTTGGAAAATTCTTCCCAAGAATTTAGAGAGCTTACGGAATTTTCTAATCGTGTTTCACTGCTATTAACGGATGCTCTGGCCGACGCTAGAATCCTATTTAAGTTATCGTCACTAAGAATTCTTGCTTCGGTTTTAGCGAGATCCTCAACCTTCGTCAACCTGACTATCCTTGGTTTTCCACCTCGGCATTTATATTTCTTTGGCATTATAAAACACTTTGTTCCTTATTTATGAATTTTTTTTTTATTTCAAATGACGATAGAAAAAAATTTTCTTAAAATCTGAATAGTTGGTTTAAAATTGACAGACACTTTTTTTTTCTTTTTACCAAAACCTTGTTTCAACCTTAAATGAGGTTCTGGAGCCCCCACTATGAAAGTGGGGTCGTCACATACAACTCACTCCCAGTTGATTCCAGAAAAATTGATTAAAGAAAATTCCTTTCTTTCTTCAATTTTTCATGCCAGCTTTAATAAAAAAATCAAACTGTATGTTTAAAATGTTATTAAATTAAATTAAGAGAAAGAAAACTTTTCTTTCGTCAGTGGAGGATTTTGTTTTATTTAACCTTAAATGAATTTCTGGTGCCCCCACTATAAACATGGGGTCGTCACATACTCTTCACTCCCAGTCAAATAGTGAAATTAAGAAAGGAAATTTATATTAAATTTTCTTTCAATTTCTAGCACTTCATCCAGACTGACATTAAAGAGAGTTTTCCTTTAATTTCTTTACTTCAATTGTCAAACGATCTCACAATAATTAAACCAATTACTTGCCAAAACAAAATGGTAAATAATTTCCTTCAACCGACCGAAACCTTGGTTCAACTTTAAATGAGGTTATGGAGCCCCCACTATAAAAGTAGGGTCGTCACATACTACTCACTCCCAGTTAAGTAAAAAAAAATTAATTAATAAAATTTCTTTTATAATTAATTTTTTTTACGAGAGCTCCAAATGGTGTAAGGAAATTATTAGAAATAAAAAAAATTGAAGTTTTAATAAAACATCTAATTAAAATTATGATGAGCAAAATGAGGAGAGAAATCTTTCCTTCGTCAGTTAAATTTAGCACAACCTTAAATGAAATTCTGGAGCCCCCACTATTAAAATAGGGTCATCACATAATCTCACTCCCAGCTGAATAATGAAATTGTAAAAAAAAATTCTTAATTATTTAAAATCAAGAAATATGATCTAGAAATCAAAAAAATCCGAAGAATAAAATTTTAATGTTGAGCGATGAAATTAAATTTACCGCGCGCCTGCGGAGGGTCGTTGGAGGAAATCAAGCTGCCAGGGCCGGATGGTCCTGTTTTTATTTTATGGGGTCCGTTTATCTCTTTTAAAAGAATTCGCCAAGCAACATCGTTTTGAATTTTATATTAATTATTTTAAGAATTTAAAATTAAAAGGAAAATTAAAAGACAATAAGAAAGCAGAAAATTTTAAAATGAGAATTCATGATTTATTATAATTTTAAGTAGAAGAAGTTACAGAAAAGATACAAAGAAAAATTATAAAACGGAACGATACAAATTACTCACTCGATTTCTTTTGACAAATTAATCATACGGTGATCTTATCTTACCGCCGAGTTTTGAGATACTCGACGGGCGAAAATTTCCTTTTCTGCTGCTAGGCCTCTCAAATTTGGACGGCCTGAGCACCACACACGTACAAATCAACTCACGAATTTAAGGGAGGGAATTTAAATTCGACACGCATACACGCACTGAACTAAATTCAATTCTTACTCAAACTTTAGTCTGAATTTTTAAACTTTATACGTGATTTTAATTATTAACATTTATTCAAATTTAAAATTTAAAACCTTGAAACAACGAAAATAATTAATTTTGGTCGGGCTTCACTTTCGTGAAGCTTTTACCTTTTTATTTATTCTCGTCTGTCTCAAAGCTGGACACTATCTTGTAGTGGTCTTTCGAAATGAGGGTCGATTAACAGACGGGCGCGTCCCGGCGTTTTGCACTCTGTTAATGCCTCCACGAGGAGCTTACTAAGAGAGCAAAAGTTGTACTGCGAATTTTGAAAATGTTAATTGCTCCTCTAGTCCTTGCTTCTAAATCTGGCGGAAGATTTGGGATTAGAAGAGGTGGTTGTGGGAGTAGAAGTAGGGTTGGAACTTAAGGCCCATTGGTCAAGAAGATTTTTGCTGAAACACCATATACTTTAAAGTGTATATAAAGTAAAATTTAAATAAATAATTTCCCTTTAATTTGGTTGCGCTAGAAAAGAAATAATATTCAATCCAACTCATCGCACGTGCGTTTGTTTAGCAGGCGAGAAAAGTGAAATTTGATATTTTTCTGGAATTATTATTTTTTTATAATTCCAGTAAAAATTCAATAGTAAAAGAAAAATCAATAATAAAAAAAATCAAAAATGAAATTAAAAAAATTTTTTAAAAATTGTTTATTAATTTTATTAGTAAATAATTAAAATTATTTATTAACAAAATTGCACCAATAATTAGTGTTGGTGCTCTGGTTATAATTGTTTAATAACCTTAGAAACACAACGTAATTTTAAGGGGTGCAACAATTTTAAATTAAATAATTTAGAGATAAAATAATTCCTTTATTATTTCTTTGGGCTTTAAAAGAAATAATGTCAGCTTGAATCATGCACGTGGGGTCCAGGGGAGGAGGGAAGGATGCAACGAAGAAGAAGAAGCAACAAGTAGAGGCCTCACGGTGGTCTTGAATCAACTTTGAATGAAATGTCTTAGCACATCATTTTTTTTTGCTGATTTGGGTTATTTGCACTCTAAATAATGTGTAAAAAATTTATTGCCCATAACTTGTCGAGCCGTTTTTATATTTATTATATATAACCTTTTCGTTAATTTTTTTTCTGTACAGTAACTGGTATAATTTCCGTAAATTGGCAAAAATATGTGCCTTAACATGTATTGTAATATTTAAACAAAACTGACTTATTGTGTCAGAAATATTATTTAAATTGTTATATTATATTATTTAAAATTAAAGAAAAGTATTAGGGTCAGTTGGGGTAAATCCGGACAGAGGGCAAATACGGACAAAAGGTGTTGGATCTTAATTTACAAATTAAAAATTCAGTTCGACGTCAATATTTTAAGCTCAGATCCTTTAAAAGAGATTCTGACTACTTCCATGATTTTATCTCGACAATAGTCAACAGGATAATTTGAAAACTTAGGGTAAATCTGGACAGAGCTTCTATTACATTTTAAAAAGTGGTGTAAGTAGTGTAATTCGATTAATCTTTAAAAAAGTCCGGCATATTGGATCCGGCATTTTGAATTTTCAAAATCTGACTTTGTATTCGTATTCAATGATCCCAAAAACTTTTCTTTATCAAGTTTTATTAAAATCCATTAAAATTTGTTAAAGCTATATATGTTTTTGATTATTACTTTTTGAATCGTTAATTGATTAACTTTTATGATACTACAACACTTAACTGATTCAACTTTTGTACATCTAGTATGAATTTTTTTCAAGTTGTTCTATCCCTTAATAGAGTAGTATACTTAAGATAACTTTATTTTAAACCTTTCTTAGAAACTAAGCTGTCAGGATTTACCCCAAATTTAAAGAAATTTTCTAAATCTTGGGGTAAATCCGAACAATAAAATGTAAAAAATTAAATATAAAATTTTATAAAAAATAAAAAATTAATCTAGGGAACTCAAGACAGAAATTAATGCAGTATAAAACGAAAGAATTTCCTTTTATTATAAAAAAACTTACGTCATTTGTGAAAAATAGGTATTTTGTCCGGATTTACCCCAACTGATCCTATTTTAATTAATATTATGCTTAAATCTATAATTTGATACAAATATGTAACATTTTAAATAAAAAACTGATGATTTTTTTTCAAAATGAGTTTTCTCAAAAACGGCTCGACAAGTTATGGGCTATAAATTTTTTACACATTATTTAGAATGCAAATAACCCAAATCAGCAAAAAAAGGGATGTGCAAAGACTTTATATTCAAAGTTGATTCAAGACCACCGTGCTGCAATGTGTGAGTGGCCTGTATTACTTATGGTGTGACTGTGTGCGTGACGCCATGCTAATACTGTTTTAAAGGAGCTTATGTGTATGCGTGTGCGTTGCTACAGCCGGCCAAAGGTGTATAGGTTCGAAGGCGATGTACAATAAAAATACTATTTTACTTCTATTAATTAATATTAAGATTTGTGATGAAATATTCTTTCCCACCTTATAATATTCATGCGTATCTATTTAAACAAAACAAACGGGATATCCCGGGATATCCATAAACAATTGCGCATAGTTTTTAAACAAAATAATTAGGATATCCAACGACATCCACATATAAATGTCCGTAATATTTAAACTAAAATAAGCGGGATATCCAAGGATATCCATATGTAAATAAAGGTAACAATACCTGAACTAAAATAAATGGGACATCCAAGGCTATCCACATATAAATGCCCAAAATATTGAAATTAAATAAATGGGATATCCAAAGATATCCATAGGTGAATGTATATAATGTTTAAACAAAATAATTAGGATATCCAGGGATATCCACAGGCAAATACGTACAACATTTAAACTAAAATAAATGGGATATCCAAGGATATCCACATATAATTGCGTGTGATATTTAACTGAAATAATTGGGATATCCAAGGGTATCCACATATAAACATAGATAATATCTAAACTAAAGTAATCGGGATATCCAAGAATATCCGCTTTCAAATACAAGTAATATTTGAACTAAAATAAATGGGATATTCAAGGATATCCATGTAATAATGTACATAATACTTAACTGAAATAAGAAAGACATCCCGTTTATCCACATACAAATGCATATAATATTTAATCTAAAGTAAATGGGATATCCATATATCCATAGACAAACATATAATATTTAATTAAAATAAGTGGGATATCCAAGGATATCCATATGTAAATAAAGGTAAGAATACCTGAATTAAATAAATGGGATATCCAAGGATATCCACAAGCAAGGTTTAGTAGCATATATATAATAAAGAAATAATTCCTGAAAATCATAATTCTTTTAAATGAACTAGCTTTTTTGTTTCTAGTTCTAATGGAGTGCTCAAGTAGCCCGACTTCGTTTTCGGTGCGGTGCTGACACCAGCTTATGCTTTGCGATAAAAGTGTCATTTTTCGGTCGCGCATAGGTTAATAAAAAAATTAAGTTATTTCGTAACAGGCCCTGGTACAAATTTAGCAAAACGTTTAGCTCGCGGTGATCAAGAAGTTAATCTACTAGACGCTGCATGCAAACAACACGACATTGTATATTCCCAAAATCGTGAAAATATTGAAGCGAGAAACGAAGCAGATAAAGTATTAGCTAAAAAGCGTGGGAACTTGTTAAAGCTAAAGATTCTAGTGTGAGTGAAAGAGCAGCTGCATTATCTATTTCTGGAACCATGAAAGCAAAATGAAAATTAGGTATGGGAATGAGAAGAAGAAAGTCATCTATAAAAAAGAAAAAAAGTAAAAAAAATGTGTAAAAAGAAACAGATAGCGCTAAGGAAAATTGTTGACGCTGCACGAAAAAGTATGATTCCCATTAATAATGCTGAAGATTCAATTCAAGCAGCTATGATTGGTGCACGAAAAGCAATAAAAAATGTTGGTGGTAAATCCAAAACTCAATCACCTAGAATTCTTACTGTACCTACTAAAGTAGGTGGGATTTTACCGGTAGTTCTAATTTTTGCTGGACTTAGTGCTTCAGGAGCTCTTGCTAGAGGAGCTTCAGGAATAGCCAGGACTGTTAATAAGGCTAAAACAGCTAGTGAACAGCTTGCAGAAGCTCAACGTCACAATAAAACCATGGAAGCTATATCGATTGGAAAAGGATTACATCAAAAACCTTATGGACAAGGACTTGGTCTCCAACTGAAACCCTACATACAAGGAAAAGGAATTAAAAAACGAGCATCAAGAAAGAAGAAGAAACGAGCATCAAGAAAAAAGAGAACAACAAGAAGGGAAAAAAACTTCCTTTGAAGCTACCTTACCATTATTTGAATCGGGAATAAATAATCTTTATAATAAAAAAGGTCCAGGAACACATTGGGTAGCATATAAAAAATTCAAAATCGAAACAATGTATTTTGATAGTTTTGGCAACCTTGCTCCTCCAACAGATCTTGTAATTTACTTGGGTGTTGGTAGCTTAATAAAATATAATCATAAAAGATATCAAAATTACGATTTATTTGTATGTGGACACTTGTGTCTCAAATTTTTATGTAATCAATTAAATATTAAGAGTTGCTTTAACCTTTATAAAAGATTGTAACTGTTGTAAGCTTTCAGTATAAAATCTGACCTCAACATGAGTGATTCGTTTACTTTAACGTTAACAAAAAATTCTTCAGTTCTTGAAGCTGAATATTTTTCACCAATAGAACTAAATTCAAATAAAAGTTATGTACTTGGTCTTGTTGAACTGTTGACTTTTAATTCAATTCCCAATATAGATATAGGAAATAACAAGTTTTACTTTGGAAATCAAGTAATTGATATTTCAACTGGATGTTATGAAATTAAAAATATTGAGTCATATTTACAAAATTATGTAGAAATCGGAACTGTTATTAGTATAAAACCGAATAATAATACTTTGCGCAGTGTAGTTAAATCCAATTTACCAATTGATTTTAACCCTAAAGACTCAATTGGCAATTTTTTGGGATTTACGTCGCAGCTTTTAGCACATCATAGAGCACATATTTCTGATTTACCAGTAGCTATTCTAAAGGTTAATTCAGTTAGAATTGAGTGTAATATAACATCTGGAGCGTATATAAATAATCAAAAAGTCCACACCATTCATTCCACCAGGATATAAGATTGTGGAAGTGCCTGCTCACGTCATTTACTTTCCGATTGTCACAAAGACAATACATAATATACAGCTGCGAATTGTTGATCAAGACGGTGATTTAATAAATTTTAGATGAGAAACTATAACAATTCGATTGCATATAAAGTCATTGTAATGGGAATTGTTTATAATCAAAGAGCTGTTGTTGGTGGAAACTATAAAAGTCAGCCAACATGCAAGAGTCAAATCAGTCTAAATTTGTCTCACAAGGTGTTAACACCTCAGAATCGCCTCTTTTTACAAGAGCTAGGTCTAAAACTTTGAGCAAAGAAAATAAGACAACAAGACAATTAATTTACATATTTTTTGCTTGCTGTTGCAATAAAAATGGACGAACTTCTCAATATTCCAACAGCAGTGAATTTCGATGAGTCTATAGCTCTTTACGAAATTCATGCTCATCAGCCATATGCATCTTCATCTTTTAATAATACTGTTGAAATTCGAATCGCACTACAACATCAAGACTTGTGCATTTTACCTAGTAAAAGTTCATTACACATTTTTGTCAGATTAGCTAAAAATGATGGAATTACTCTTACAGAAAACGTGCATTTAAGTAATAATGCTGTATGTTTTTTGTTTGATGAAATTCGCTATAAACTAAATGGTATTGCAATTGATCGCTGCAAATCATGAGGAATTCAAAATTTTCATCAATAAACTTGAATGGATGGTTCCATACGTTTTACCTGCAGATAATAATAAAATAAAATTGTTAAAATTTATTGAAAAGGATCCATTAATTTTAATAAGTTTTAGGTCATGGGAAATGTATGAGTATCCTTTAATTCCTACAAGTTCAAAAGTTTTGTGGGAAATTAAAACATCAACACAATTAGAGAAACCACGCTATGTTATTGTTGGATTTCAAACAGCAAGAAAAGATAAACGTAAAAATATGCCTGTCATTTTGACCATTGCAATATTACAAATGTTAAACTCTTTTTAAATTCACAATATTATCCTTATGGATATTTAAATTTAAACTTTGATCAAAATCAGTACTCTCTACTTTATGAAATGTACGCTAATTTTCAATCATCTTAGTATGGTAAAGATTCAAAACCTATTTTAACAAAGAATATTTTTAAAAGTTTAATTCCTCTAATTGTTATTGATTGTTCTAAGCAAAACGAGTTTTTAAAACAAGCATCAGTTGATGTGAGGTTAGAATTTGAAGCAGGAATCAACATGCCAGCCGAGACCACCGCCTATTGCCTAATCATCCATGACCGCGTCATACAATATAAGCCAATCAGCGGTGTTGTAAAGAAATTATTGTAAAGGAGTGGGGATGCTGTGGTGGGGGTAATTATTATAAAAGCAGCTGCTCTCGGCCAGAAATTCATTTCAACATAGAGTTTATTGTAGACGTTCAGGGTTTTAAAAGAGCCGACATCGAGTTTGTCTTTAAAGAATTGGCAATACTTCCTTTTCAACCAGATGCACAGCCTCTCGTCTACCTTTTTAAACCTCCTTGTCCTTGTAATTCACTGCCAGGACGCTACAAAAGTGAAAATCTTTGGCTAACACATAATTACCATGGAATCCATTGGACAGCTGGAGACGTCTCATACGATGAACTTCGACCAATTCTACAAGATATACTTCGAAGTGCAAGTGTAATTTACGTTAAAGGTTTAGAAAAAAAGAATTGGCTAGAAAAATATTTACTCAACGTACAAAACTTGGAAGATTTTAATTGTCCATCGTTGAGAAAAATAAAGTCTGATTTGTTAACGACGTGTACGCATCATACTTTTTGTAGTAAAAATTGTGCTGTAAAAAATGTTAAAATTCTACGCGATTGGTTTTTGGAACCTTCAAACCACTATATAAGTGCTATTTCTAATGGTATTGATGAAGTTGACTCTAATTTAAAATCTTTCTATGAAAATTGTAAATCTTTTTTGTAAATATAGTTATTAAGTTTTCAAAAATAAATGTAATTAATTAAAAATTTTAAACAATGCTTCTTAATTTCAAAAACAACCTATTCTTTAAAATGTAATTTAAATTCTTTTATAATTTCTGAAAATAAAACTTATTCTAATTCTGAAAAATAACTTATACTAAGAGAAGGAAAGTAAATTTAAAACCAATTTATAGGTAAAACTTTATGTGTTTATTTTATCAAAATTTTTTTAAAAATATATATACATTTTCTTTTTTTTTACAATTTATTGTAACAATTTATATTCAACAATATTATATGGTCCTCTAAGATACTTCATTTGAAGTTTCTTCGATATCGCAGCTTCTTTCATCATGTCCAAGGTGGTTGGTTCATCCTCAAAGAGCTTGATGAATCTTGTTGGTAAGTATGTGACGAAATCAGCATCAATTTCGACAATGATCTTGGTCCATATTTGGTCTGGACCTTCTTCATCTTTGAGACGTAGTACAGTCCATCATTCATCAATTCCGCAAGCGGCTTCGTCGGCAGGTAACCGTCAAAACGTCCAACGGAGTTGATTTTTTCTAGATCCATTTTTTTTAACTGGAAGAAAACCTTAAACAAAAAAAAAGAGAAAACAAAAAACTGTAATAAAAAATTATTAGTTTTTAAAAGTAACATAGAAAATATAGCTAAAAAGGAAATTTAAAAAATATATCTAAAAAAGAAACTTAGAAAATGTAGCTGTAAAAAAGTCTTTAAAAATATATCCCCACCTTAAAATACGCTCAAATTATGCGCGCTAAAATGAAAGAAAATAAAATAAAAAAAATGTGTAATTAAAAAAATATTTCTTTTTTATTTAAAAATAAAAGAGCCTCGGCAAGCCCCATGCAAAAAATGCCCCTTTTTCGTACCTCGAATTTTGAAACTTTTTTTATGCTAAATGGTTGCATATGATGACCCAATAATCCCTGCAAAATTTCAAGATGAGCATGTGCCCCCTTTCCGAAATACAGGGGGTCAAAGGGGGCCATGTCCAAAAATAGAATATGCAATATAATCGAATAATAATGTTAAAAAAAATCAGACAAAATGGTTCCCTTAAGATTTTCGTCTGCTGATTTCGAATCTAAAGTCCGTTTTTAAAAATTCAAAATGGCGGACCCAATATGGCGGACGACATTTTTAAAAATCGATCCAATTTATTTAAAAATCATTACTTCATAGGTTGGATAACTTCATCTTACCTTTGTTGGTTGGATTATTATCTCTTATCTTTGCTGATCGGGTTGTTGATTACATCTTGCCTTCATTAGTTGGATAACTTCATCTTACCTTTGTTGGTTGGATTATTATCTCTTATCTTTGCTGTTCGGGTTGTTAATTACATCTTGCCTTCATTGGTTGGATAACTTCATCTTACCTTTGTTGGTAGGATTATTATCTCTTATCTTTGCTGATCGGATTGTTGATTACATCTTGCCTTCATTGGTTGGATTCTAATCCCTTATCTTTGTTGATTGGAATATTACATCTTACTTTAGATGGTTTCAAAATTATTACATCTGGCCTTTGCAAGCTGAATTTAGCCTTAAACCTTGCCTTTATTCGTTATATTAGATCCGACATTTTGAATTTTTGAAAACGGACATCACATTCGTAATCAGCGACCCCAAAAAACCTCGAGTAACAAGTTTCAAATCAATTGGATCGATTTTCAAAAATGTCGTCCGCTATATTGGATACGCTATTTTGAATTTTTAAAAACGGACATCATATTCGTAATCAGAGACCCCAAAAACCCTCGTGTAACAAGTTTTAAGTCAATTGGATCGATTTTCAAAAATGTCGTCCGCCATATTGGATCCGCCATTTTGAATTTTTGAAAACGGACGTCATATTCGTAATCAGCGACCCCAAAAACCCCCGAGTAATGATTTTTAAATAAATTGGATCGATTTTTAAAAATGTCGTCCGCCATATTGGGTCCGCCATTTTGAATTTTTAAAAACGGACTTTAGATTCGAAATCAGCAGACGAAAATCTTAAGGGAACCATTTTGTCTGATTTTTTTTAACATTATTATTCGATTATATTGCATATTCTATTTTTGGACATGGCCCCCTTTGACCCCCTGTATTTCGGAAAGGGGGCACATGCTCATCTTGAAATTTTGCAGGGATTATTGGGTCATCATATGCAATCATTTGGCATAAAAAAAGTTTCAAAATTCAAGGTACGAAAAAGGGGCATTTTTTTCCGAGGCTCTTTAATAATCTTGTCGATCATCTTCAATATACTCCGGCATCTAAAAATTTAAAACAATTAAAATTAGAGTGGTAGTTTTTAACATAATTTGAAATTAAATAGAAATTACTAACTAACTTCCTCAGGATCGATGTCTATGATTAAAACGTCATCATCAGCATCATAATCATCATCATCGCTGATGATGATCGTTTCTCCCTGACTATCATATCCTTCTTCGCCGTCGTCGTCATCGTCATAATTATTATTATTATTATTTTAGTGAAATTAACTGTTGAAATAAAAATAAACAGAATAAGATAGGAAAGAGACACAAAAAATATTTGAATAGAATGATTTAAGTAGAAGAAAAAAAACAAAATAAAAAGAGTAAACTGAGAATAATGAGAAATTAAGTAGAAGAATAGGGATTTGAAATCATGACGTCACAAACCAACATGGCGGTCGACAACGGGGTCAAATTTTAACAAACACACATGTTTCAGACTTCTTTTTAATTTTTTTTATATAAAAAGTTGAATAAAGTTAATTGAGGGGCTAAACATTGTTTCAGTTTGTTTATTCGCATGTTTTAAAAAATTATAAAATGCACTACGCTCCAAATATTTAATATATTCAGTAAAATAAATCACATAAGTAAATGCACCTGTCAATAAAAGAATTGTTTTCATATCGAAAAACATTATTTAGGGGAGAGGGCCCTAAGGTGGTCACCTATCTTTTGAGCGACTGTAGATTTCAAATGGAATTATATAAAAAAAAAGTTGAAAATTCGACTTTTAAAAAGGTGGCCCCAAGGTGGTCACCATACAAAAATTCACTAAATTTTTTTTAAAAAAATGTAAAATACGTAGGGGAGACCGGGGCTAAACCGGACGGATTTGGTCTTTGACCAGAAAACTCATACAAAAACATACTTTTTGCTAAAGTGTAATATACCGTTTTGAAGCTTGTACTTTCACCTACAAATCGCACTTGTTCGATTTAAAAAAAGTACAATAGCTTTAGAGATATATTGCTTCAAAGGTGACTACCTCAAAAACGAAAATCCGAAAATTGGTGGGGCTAAACCGGACACCCCATGGGGCTAAATCGGACACGGCCAATTAATTAAAGAATGAGATACAAATTTTCTTTTTTTTGGTAAAAAAAAGTCAAATCAATTCTTCTTTTATTTATTTGTAGATAGTTCTATACAAAGAATATAATATAATATGTAAAATCGGTAATAATTATAATATAAAATGAATTACAGTTTTCAGGCTTGTCTGTTTGTAGCAACTCGCTTGCAAATTCGAGTTTTACTAATTTAAAATGGTTAATTTCGATGATTTTAACACCCTGAGAAAAAAATTTCTCGATCATTTAAAAACAGAAATTTTACGACGTTCACGTTACAAAGAGACTCATACGACTATTTACCTCAAAATTTTACTAAAATCTTTGTCTTCTCAAATAATAACAATAACAAAAAACATTCAAAGATACTAACTAATATACAAAAATTTTCTTAGGGTGACCACCTTAGGGCCCTGACCACCTTGGGGCCCTCTCCCCCACTCGAATAAAAAGTTAAAAAAAGTGAGATTATTGCTTTCACACTTTGCTTATGAATATCTCAAAATATTAAACAATATTATTTAATGTACTGAATGTGACTGGTTCGTAGTATTTTCTTTTTTACAAATTAATTTAATTATTGAATATCATGCTATATTTTAGGATTTTTAAATATAAAACTTGCGAATTTAGAAATTATTCCATGTAAAATGTCAAAATCGACCCCGTTGTGTTAGTTAAATTTTCTGGCACCAGAATGCGTATCGCAGTATTTCAGATCCCTATGGAAAACTGAAATTAAAAAAAACAGAAGAAAGAGAAAAAAAGACCTGGAGGAAAGAATAACTGGAGAAAAGAAATAAAAAACTTAGAGGAGAGAAAGATCTGGTGAAAAGAAAAAAAAACCTCGAGGAGGGAAAGACCCGGAGAAGAGAAAGAAAGACCTGGTGAAGAAAAAAAAAATTTTGAGAGAAAGACCTGGATAAGAGAAAGAAATACCTAGTGAAAAGAAAGAAAAAAGACCTGGTGAAGAGAACGAAAAAATTTTGACAGAAAGACCTGAAGGAAAGAAAGAAAGACCTGAAGGAAAGAAAGAAAGACCTGGAGGAAAGAAAAAAGACCTGGTGAAAAGAACGAAAAAAGACCTGGTAAAGAGAAAGACCTGGAGGGAAGAGACCTGTAACGAAGATTTACTTAGAGCGATTGGAAGCTGAAAGAAGAATGAGTGTGGTAGCTGGCGCACTGCACTCACTCACTGTTGTGACCCCCCACCACGGCGCTCTCCCACCACTGCGCTCCCCACTATGCACCGCTAGTGGAATGAAAGCAGCATATTCATGCGACATCTCTCAGAAACTATATACCTTTTAACATGAGTTTAAGGAAACGAAAATAAAAATCAAATAATACACTTTTCGAATAGTACCAATAGTATTTTTAGATACAAAAGTTTAAACTCAGAAAACTTTTAAATAATGAAACGAAAATAAAAATCACATAATACACTTTTGGAATAGTATTAATAGTATTTTAGAGAAGAAAAAAAAGTTAAACTTTAGAAAACTTTTAAATAATGAAACGAAAATAAAAATCAAATAATACACTTTTTGAATAGTACTAATAGTATTTTAGAGAAAAGTTTAACTTAAGAAACTTTCTAAAAAATGAAATGAAAATATGAATCAAATAATACACTTTTCCAATCTTGAGTACTAATAGTATTTTTAGAGAAATAGTTTTACTTAAGAAATTTTCTAAATAATAAAGTGAAAATAAAAATATGTAAAAAATAAAATAGATTTTAAAACTAGTTAATACTTTTATCCGTTTTGTTTTTATACGTTTCTAAAAGTAATTTTCTATAATAAACCATTGGCACAAGTCCTTCTTTAAAAAGATCTAATTTTCATTTGTAAAATTTATTTTTTTGGTTTTTTCACTTTTTATCCTCTGTGTCGTCAGCTGACCTTGACCGTTTCCTACCCGTAGTAACTTTTTTTGGTCTTGTTGGTTGTTGAATGCATGGATCGCTATGATCCAAAATTATCGTTCTCGACGTTGATGCCGTCGACGTTGATGCCGATGGTTGAAGTGGAGTAGGTTTCAGCTTTGAATTATTTGAAGCTGATGCCGAAGGTTGAAGTGGAGTAGGTTTCAGCTTTGAATTATTTGAAGCTGATGAACTCGACACTGATGCCGATGGTTGAAGTGGAGTAGGTTTCAGCTTTGAATTATTTGAAGCTGATGAACTCGACGATGATGCCGATGGTTGAAGTGGAGTAGGTTTCAGCTTTGAATTATTTGAAGCTGATGACGAAGGTTGAAGTGGAGTAGGTTTCAGCTTTGAATTATTTGAAGCTGATGAACTCGACACTGATGCCGATGGTTGAAGTGGAGTAGGTTTCAGCTTTGAATTATTTGAAGCTGATGAACTCGACGATGATGCCGATGGTTGAAGTGGAGTAGGTTTCAGCTTTGAATTATTTGAAGCTGATGAACTCGACGTTGAATTGGATTTAGATAAACTTGAGGTTGACAACTTTGATGATGTACTGCTCGCTGGAGACATGGTTTGTAACTGCTGTGAAGTTGCATTTTGTTGTAGCTCTACAGTTGGTGTGTTCTCACGTGGCTGCAGTATTAGCAGATCTTTTGGGTTTGGAACGTATTGAGCATTTTTAGTATCAATATTTTTATGGTCTTGTATAATTGGTATGTATTCCTCTACAATGGGTTGCCATCTGGAGTTGGGCCTTTGTTGGTTGTTTTCTTTCTCCTATTTAATGTAAAAAAAGAAATATAATTATTTGTTAATCTAAGAAGTTTAATACACATATTTTAAAATAAATGTATACTAAGACTAGATTTTTGTGTGTTAAAAATTGTTGTAATAAATAAATAAATATTGTAAAAATTGTTGTAATAAATAAATATTTTAAAAATAAATAGAGAATACAATAAATAAATAGTAATAAAGTAAAGTAAAAAAAATAATAATAAAACAACAAAATTTCTACGAGTAAAATTATAGTTTCTTATAAGGTTTTTTTTCAAACTTAAATGAGTGTTTGATTTCCTTAGAAACTCCTGTTGAATTCTAGGTGTCATCTGCGGTCGTTGAATATTATTATGAAGATTGTTATTATCGTAAAACCTTGGTCGAAATGGTCTTGTAATTTGTTGTGGTATTTGATGCTGAAAAGTCGGTTGAATTTGATTCTGCAATAATTGACGATTTTGTGAATTCACACAGTTACACTGACACACTGCAGGATGCATCTGAAAAATTATCATTTTTTTTTATTATTTTTTTTCAACAATAACAATTTCAATAAAGTGTAATTAAACTTTTTTTAAAAAAAAGATAACATTAAAAAGAAAAATTTATAATTTTAAAGGACTAATTTTTCAATTTTACAGTATAGAAAAAATTCTGTTTATCCTGTAATGTAAAATTGTAAAATTAGTCCTAAATATTTTTAAAACATGTAATATAAAATTATTAATTACAAAATTATAAAAGCATTTACCATTATCAGACAACAGAAACAGCAAATGCCATTGGGATTGAAGTTCTAAAAAACATAGCAGGTTACATATATAAATTTATTATTATTATTATATAAAAACACTTTTAAAAATAAAATAATAATTAATACTAACCATTTTTATTCTTTATCTAAATCACAAGCTTTCAACGTGATAATTAGCAACAGGTCTGTCTAGCACATGTATGACTTGTATATTAACCTCACTCTTACTGAATGAGCACTGTTGCCAACCCAACTAATTTTCTTAAAGTTGGTAGAAATTGAAAATGTCTACTAATGGCGCGTAACTTAACACTATTTTGAAATTATAAACATGAGAATTAAATTCTAAAGATAAAAAAGTGCGTGACAATTATATAATAAATAATATTGTTAATAATTTTAGTTAAAAGAATACACTGCAATTAAAAATCATAAGTAAATATTTTGTAATAATAAAACAAAATTTTAGGAATAATTACCAATTATTAAATTTCAAAATCAAAGAAAAACAATAGGTTCTCAATCGGTAAGTAGTTATCGATATTAATGTAAAAAAATTTAATATAATACTTACATTATCGGTAAAATATGATAGCCGTCAAACAATTGTAAAAACTGGTCAATAAATTAAAGTAGTGTCAAACCATTTTAATTTGGTTGATAAACAAAATCAGTGTGATCTAGCAGTGACAATCGAAATTAAACCCTGTCAGTAAAACAGAATATCCCTTCTAACCCACTTTAAATTATTAAATAAAAAAATTTTAATACCCTACCTGAAAGTTTTAGAAATTTAAATTTCCACTGGAAGTTTTTGATCACTGAAAATTTTTCAGACAAACGAAACTCTTGATCTTTAAAATAGTTATTTTCGTATCAAAGGTGCAAAATAGGTGATTTCGCCATCGTCGCAATACCTTTACGCCCATGATGCTAACATAATTTTTTGTCCAAACTGCATGGAAAGAATGTCATTGAGGGCACGAACGATTAACCGCTCATATTTGTTAAAAATTAAACTCTATATAAATGTTAACTCTTTGAAGTCTATAATGATACAAGTTTTAATATAGAAATAAGACAACAATGTATTCTGGAAATATAGTAATTGCCAATTTTTATAACCGAAATGTGAACAAAACCAAATGTGTCATAATTTTTTTAGAGAAAATCGAAAAAAATTGCACATTTTTTTAGACAAAATAAAACTAGTTGAAAATGTTTGCATTTTTATAGTCAACATAAAAAACTCTAAAATATCATATTTTAATGAAGAAAATCGAATAATTAACATGTGGGCGCAAGATACTCTTCTGCCTGCTCGAAGGTAGGGGAAGCGGGCGCAAAAAATATTTCGCCCGCTTCCCCTACCCCTGGGTGGTAATGAGTACTTTGCGCCCGCTCTAAGTGCCCGAAATGACATACTTTCCGTGCAGGTAGGACAAAAATAATAATTTGATACTGTGCAAGAAAAAAATAATATATAATAAAATTGAACACATTATCAAAAATAAATTTTGTAATATTAAATAATTTATAAATATTTATATTTAATATTGTTCAGTGCACACGGTAATAAAGAAATTGAATATTGTATTTTCGCTCACGAAGATTGACTGAGTCTTGAATCGAGCATGGAACGAACATTGGTGTCCAATGCTGAATCAATGTTGAGGTACCATGCTCTGGCATTCATATACTTGATTAAGCAGGATCCCTTCCAACCTTCGTTGGCCGTGCGGTTTAAGTACGTGCGTTTATAGGGGTGTTCGGGTATGCGTCGGGGTGTCGATACCACATGCGAGCGGAATATTTTTCCGTTTTCGTTTCTATGCGATATATAAAATAATAAAATTGTGTGTTGTGTTGTGAATAAAAAATGTGAACATGTTTGTAAATAATATTAAAAGTCTGTTAAATCAAGAAAAAAATGTAGTAATTAACAGAAAAATGGTCTTTTTTTACTAAAATTATTTTTTTAATGTTACTATTTCAAATGACATTATTTTAAACAATTTATACACGCATATAATATGGATAAAAATAATAACGGTGATATTTATTATTATTATTATTATTATTATTATTATTATTATTATTAAGAATGAATATATTCATATTATATAGAAGGAACGCGAGAAACGCTTAAATTTGGGAACAGTGAAAGCAGTCTTGTTCAGTCCTGCACCAGGCTTCCGCAGCATTGATTGAGCCTTGGTGTCCAATGCTCAATCAAGGCTCGCGCTGCAGTCTGGAATCGGTGTTACATTAAAGCTTTTATCAGTCCTGCTCAGGCTGTCTCACTAAGGCTTAGTCAATCTTTATAAAGCCTGAACTCGGCGTCACTTCGCGCCTGGGGAATCTAAGGGATAAAAAGAGAAAAGTATGGCATTAGAATAAAGTTAGGATAAAAAGGAAAGAATGTAAATAGTAAAATAATTAATGAAGATAAAATAAAGGTTATTAAAAGGGATTGAGCAAAAGTAGGTGATAGCAAGAGATATAGAGATTTAAATAGGCATAGACAGCGAAAGAAGTGAATATTAAGAGGATAACAAAGTTATAAAGTAAGAGTTATTAAAAGATATTGAAAAAAAGGGAAAATAGAAAGAGATTGAGGAAGGATAGCCTGAGATTGAAACAAGATTATTAAAAGAGATAAGAATGTTCTTACCTGAAATTTGAGATATATGTAGATATCGAAAGTATCAAAAGACATAAAAAGTATTAGAAAAGATAAAATAAAGGTTATTGAAAAAGATTGATACAGAAGGAGAGATAAGAAGTGAGAAAATGGGAATAGACTAAGATAGAGAAACTTTATCTCTTTCTATCTCAGAGATAAAAAAAATTTCATAGAGATAGGATTTCTATCCTTTAACTTCCAGCAGGGTATTCTTTCATTTTTAACAAATGAATATTACCTTAAAGTTTACAAGGTATTTCATATTTTTAAAATTGTATAATACAATTATATAAATTAAAGACCGAAATTTTATGAATTTATAAAATAAAATTATTTATATTTTTTATTATTATTTATTCTATCTATAATATTTATTCTTAAAATAACCTCTAAAGTGCTAGGTGTTGAAAAGTCACGCTTAATGCTAACCCCGGTCTGTCAGACCGCTATACTTCAAATATTTGTGACGCGACACGAGAAAAGGGACCTATCGCCTCGAAAGAGAATTTTACAGGGGGAGCGTTTAAAGTGACGCCATGAGCAGAAACCCCGTGTATTTACGCGGACACGTTCAAATTTCGGGCTTTATATTATTAAAACTATTTCAGATTTTTAACTTCTCATTTTTTTACGTGAAAGAGCCAATAAAAATCTATCGAATAGCATCGTAATCTCAAAATGGAATTTTTTAACAATAGGTCCCTTTTCTCGTGTCGCGTCACATTTGTTTATATTACACAATTTAACAAATAAAATTTTTTGAGAAAGTTGTCACCTAACAGATTTTTATAAAATATGATGCTACTAAAAAGCTCAAGTTCTTATTATACGTTGAAAAAAGTTACAAGCAAAGAAAATTTGTATAGCGGTCTCTCAAACCGGCATAGCACTTTAATTTCAAATGACCAGAAATAATGTAACGTAATTTATGATAAATATACCTTTCAAAGTAACAATATATTTTTTGAATATTAGATTCTTTTCAAATTAATTTTTTCAATTTTTTTATCCTTTCCTTTTTTTATTTTTAACTTTTAAATTGTGATGAAATTCAAACTTTTTAAAAATAAGACCTAGAAAAATTTTACACTGTTACTATTAAAAAACTCAATTTCATGTAGAAATTATACATTTTTAACATTTACATTTAGAAACCTAATTGTGAACAAAAATTTTCATTTTGTTAAACCTAATAGTAAATGAAATTGAAGTAATGTCATGCAATAAATAAAAATTTGTTAATAAATAAATATATATTAAATATAACAAATAAATGTAACTAACATAATATAAATAAATAAATTTTAAGTAAAAATTATAATTTTCATTACAATTTGCATCCACATATCTATAATTACATAAAAAATCAACACTTATTCTTTAAATTAAATTATAATCAACAAAAACAAATCAAAATGTTATATTACCTTCATTAACGACTTTTGCATAATTTTGAACGATATGTTTTAAAATTGTCGGCCTGTGGAATTGTAAATTTAATTTTTCCTGTTTATAATTAAAAGGGAAATACGAAAAAGCACTGTTTATTAATTTAAAATGTATAATTGATTTTCACCTGAAAAAATTTTTTTTAACACATTTTGGATAAATATTTCTACGCTGTTTTCTTAAATGTACATGCCGAAACTCATTTCTCGCATTCCTACGGTTTATTCTTCTTTTATACACATTTGCAATTCGCGATAAATATTGATAAACTAAATCAGAAACTTTCTGCTTTTGTTTATTAATTTCAGGATGACATTTTCTTGCTTCATTACAACTCGCTTCTGTTGAATAAAGTTTACTTTTCTTCTTTATATATTCACTTTTACTTTTATTTTCTCTAAAATTCATTTTTAATAGAACTTATTCTTCTTTTTGTTAAATCAATTATATTGAACTATATATTTTTAAAATTAATATTTTGTTGAACTATGTTTACACAACAATTTTGACCATTTTGACATAATCAAATTTTGTATATTACTTGAAATTAGCTATGTACCGAAACAAATTCAAAGATGGAAAATGGTTGCATTTATTAAAAGACAAAATTGGAAATTTGTTATATTGGATAAAAGGGAAAATTGAAAATTGGATATAATGAAAAAAACAAAGTTTTACAGTTACATCCTTTTGAACTACTAATAGATTTCACAACTGTTGATGAACAACCAGGCAATAATTTTTTAAAGAATCTATTAAAAAGGAAAAAATAAAATAAAATGAAAATTCCTATCTCGAGAATAAGAAATAAAATAAATGAAGAAAATATAGTATAAACAAAACTAAATAACAAATATGATGAATGCAGAAAATCTTACATCAACTACAATTAAACAAAGTAGGCTGGCCCTTTCTCAAGGGGCCATCAAAACTTACGTCAACTTTGACCTATTTTCTTACCTATAGGTCAAAAAGAGGTGCAATAACGGAAAAACATTACGTGAAAATATACTTCTAATTTGACCTACACTATATTTACTAAAATAGTTTTGACCTATTCGTCCAGAATTGACAAACAATTCTCTCTACCCTCAAAAATGAGGTCTATTTTAAAGACAATTTTGACCTATGTGTAAAAAACTAACAAACAATTTTCACTGCCCTCAAAATTTATTTATTTTTTATGATCAGTTTACATCTGCACATCAAAAATTGACGAATTCTTTTGATCCTTTTGACTCGATCTTCCCTCAAAATTTAAGTCAATTTTAAGGGCAATTTTGACTAACAGGTCAAAACTTGATAACTATATTTGACGTCTTTCTTCTTCAAATTTTAGATTCAATTTTAAGGACAGTTTTGACCTTCACGTCAAAACAGAAGCTCCATAAGGACTGACTAAAATACAATGGGTCAAAATTTACGACAAATTTGACAATTTTTTAGCCTACACATAAAAAAGCAACTTGATTAGGATCCGCCAAGAAAACGTTTTCTAAAATCAAAATTTAGGTCCAATTTGACCAAATTTTTGTCTTTTAGGTTAAAAAATAAGTCAAATTTGACCTACACTCAGCAAAAAATTCGTTCGAAACAACCAAATTTTGGTTGAATCAACCAAATAAATGCATTGCTATACAGTCAACCAAACGTTTGTTTGATTCAACCAAAAAATTTCTCCCAATACGTTTATTTGTATTAACCGAATGGTTATTACACTTAGCCAAACATTTTTATTTCATATAACCAAAAAATTTGTTTATTTTAAAAGAAAAGATTTGTTTGATTCAAATAAATAGTTTTAGTTAACGTGTTTGGTTCATTTAAATAAATGTTTTTGTTTACTTAATTTTGTTATTTATTTTCCTGTAATAATGTTTGAATTTCCAAATTGAATATTTTCTAGTACATATTATTCGTTGATTTATAATTTATTATATAGTTATTGATATTTTAAAATTATATGTATACAATAAATCATAAATTAACCAATAATATGTATGCTAGAAAATATTAAATTTGGAAATCTAAACATTATTAGAGGAAAATAAGTAACAATTAAATAAAATATTATATAATTGCTTCTTCATGTACACAAAATTACTTAATAATAAAAAACATTTAAAATATTACATTAAACATATTATACATGATTTTGATACTTGCACTCTGAAAAAAGTTTATTCGAAACAACCAACTGAAAACTTCACAAAAACTTATTAGATATTTTCTTCTCACTAGTACAAATTAAATATACACATGCAATGAACACATTGCAATTATTTAACCGACACTTATAATTTTGTTTCTTCGATTTACCGATTTAATTAATGAATTTGACGCGAACGCGGACTGTATAGACAAGTGAGATCGCCATTTTTAAATTCACACATGTACTTTTTGAGACAAGCAAATATTTTTGTTTGACTCCAATAAAATGATTTGATTGAATCAAACAAATTTGTGTGTTGTGTCAAACAAATTGCATTCAACTAAATAATATTCTCTATTCAAAACACTAATTTTTAAAAATGAAATAAACACCTTCAAATAAAAAATTTTTTTTGGATAACCAAACAAATTTTACGTATTTATTAGAATGAACCAAATTTTTATTTAAATCAAATAAAATAGGTTAACTAAACAGTTTGGTTAAGTGAAATAAACTTTTTCTCTGAGTGTAAGTTTTAATTAATGAAAGTTGATATAAAGTGTGATCTATTTTTTAAAAAATCTGCAAAAATTAATTATTTGAATAAATTTAAATAAATTTGAAATTACCTATCAAGAAATACAAAAAAGAGAGTTGACGCGCAAAGCGTGCAGGAGGGCGAAGTATATATATACATACATATATATATAATAAATAAATGAGGTATTCCATGTCAAGTGACCCAGGAGGAGAAAAATTTTTCTCCAATTGTAGCAAAACTTGGGGCTTTTGTAGTACTAATAGATAGTAATTTTTCGTGAAAATATTTTTTTACCTAGTCCAATATTTTCTGAGGGGGAGGGAGTTAAATTTTGGGGTTTTTCAGTACAATGCTTATTTCGATAATTTTTTACTCTTAAACTAAACATAAAAATTTGGCACGGTACACTTTGGAAAGGTTTTTTCATGCTCTTTTGATTGAAAATAAGCATTTAATAAAAAAATTTTTTGACCCAAAAAAATCAAATCAAATCAAAAACAATGTTCTAAAAGTGCTAATAAAGAGGAATTAAATAAGGAAATCACCAATGTATTGGCGGTAAAAATAGCACTAGAATACATACTTTGTATTCCATAAGCAATAACGGTAGTTTGATATCGGTTTTTAGAAAATAAATATGTTGGATCCAATATGGTGGAAATTTTTTTTTAATATATCGGATTTGCTTGAAAGTTGTTATTCGAGAGTTTTCGGGGTCGCTGATGCCGAATCTAATGTTAATTTTTAGAAATTCAAAATGACGGATCCAAAATGTCGGATAAATTTTTTTTAATTATTCAGGTTTTCTTAAAAGTTGTTTCTCGGGGAGTTTGTGGGGTCGCTGATACCGAATCTGATGTTGATTTTTAGAAATAGAAAAAAATATCTACGAAAGCAAGCCTATTTAATGTATTGAAATTCAATGTCAGTTGCGAGCTAGAAAGGAAAACAATCATGATCGACATCTAGCCGACAACAGCGTAAATTAAACAAATGACATGCGCAATTTAAACCAGTTGAATTAATTAATTAATATTAATTATAATAATAATTTATAACCACTAATTAAAATGAATTAAACACTGAATTTTACTATGCACTGAAAACAAAATATTCCTTATTTAAGAATATATACTACAAAATTGGTGCCAAGGATTTTTCCCACTTCAATTAAGTAGAAATATTCTTACAATAAGAATATATTCTAAAAGTAAGAATATTTCCCACTAAATGTAAGTGGGAAATATCCTTTGCATTTTTTAGTATATATTCTTAAATTAAGAATATTTTTTTTAGTGTGATTTTTAATAATATCAATAAATGTACTCTGAGTATAATACACACCAAGTCCCTGGTCTTTTTTCTATTGGAAAAAAGTTTGAAGTCGTTAAGATAAATCACTATTATTGATTACTATGGAAAAATAACGTATTGCAGTATTGTTACTGTAATAATTTAATAATTATAATAATTAATAATCTCTTATTTTATTAAGTTGATAACACGAAATTTCGTTCGTCGTTTGTCGTCCAACATCATATATATAGTATATATATTTTAGAATAATCATACATATGCGCATTACACATACACATATATACTCCCTAATATGCACAACACACATACACTCAATACATACACATATACACTCAATACATTCACATGTATACTCACATATGGGTCAAAATTTCCCAAACGGATCACCTAAACTAAAAAATTTTCTTTTTGAACCAAAATATATATTTTTTACTCTCAATATGATTAAGAAGAATCCCTGAAAATATGAAGTCAAAAAATTTTTTTTTGTAAAAGTTATTAACAATTGAAATTTTTAGTAGTGCTAAATTAAAAAATTTTTTTTCTCGAGTTCCAGTTGACGGATTTAAAAAACAAAATATGAGTTTTTTTCGTCTTAAATAGCACTATTTAAATATACTTTTTGTTTATAAATTTTTTTATTTTTTATAAATTTTCATTTTATTTGTTTATAAAATGTTAATAAACAAATGTGTTCTTCACGTCCTAACAAAAAAATTTAAATTGTATTATATTCCTGAAATCTCTCCGATTCCAAAACCGTTTAGAAAAAAAATGAGCCTCAATTAGAAAAAAAGTTATTCATTAAAAACTGCAGCGGTGTAAGGATTTTCATGACGTTGAACTTGCGTTGCGCGGTTCAAGCATGACCGTTTACATCTGTGAGCACCGGTCCTCGCTACAAGTTTGCACAAATTTTAATGGTAATATCTAGTTAACAGTAACAAAATATAAACAAAGTAAATTTTTCATTTTTTAATAAATTATTAATAATTAATAATTTATTTACTTTTCATCCTCAAATAGTTTATTATAATAGTTATAATTTACATAATAAATTCACAATAATTCTAATTATAATCTTTGGACTTAAAAGTTCATTAATTATTAAATAATTTAATTAATTAATAATATGTTTGTTTATTTATTATTTTTGTGCCGACGTAGAAGTAGAAATAATATTTATTACATATTTTTATATACTACTTTTTTTTGTTTTTGTGATTGCGATGGAAATTGATGTTTTTTTTAATGGAAAACAAATAAATATTGAGAGTATGTCAGTTTTCACTTTCGTGTGCAATTTCTTATACAATTTTAGTCTTTAAGAAGTTTAAAAAAAATTTAAAGCGAACGGTGAAATTTAATTCATTTGAAATTTTTTAAACTTATTTAATGGTAATTTTATAAAAAATGGTGCGTCCTAATAGGTGCTGCAATCCTTGTGGGAAATAAACATTCTTGTGTATATAAAAGTCTTAAACTAATAACTGAAAATTGGAAAACGCCGATTAAATATGTATATTTCCCGATTAAATTGGAAAACGCCGAACTCCAATTTTCAGTTATTAGTTTAAGACTTTTATATACACAAGAATGTTTTTTTTCCTACAAGGATTGCAGCACCTATTAGGACGCACCATTTTTTATAAAATTACCATTAAATAAGTTTAAAAAATTTCAAATGAATTGAATTTCACCGTTCGCTTTAATTTTTTTTTAAACTTCTTAACGACTAAAATTTTAAAAGAAATTGCACACGAAAGTGAAAACAGACATACTCTCAATATTTATTTGTTTTCCATTAAAAAAACATCAATTTCCATCGCAGTCACAAAAACAAAAAAAAGTAGTATATAAAAATATATGTGATGAATATTATTTCTACTTCTACGTCGGCACAAAAATAATAAATAAAGAAACATATTATTAATTAATTATATTATTTAATAATTAATGAACTTTTAAGTCCAAAGATTATAATAAGAATTATTGTAAATTTATTATGTAAATTATAACTATTATAATAAACTATTTGAGGATAAAAAGTAAATAAATTATTAATTATTAATAATTTATTAAAAAAAGTTTTTCATTTCATGACCATTTCGCTTCCTCAAAATATTATATACCAATTGCTTAATTTAAATTTAATATGTTAAGGTAATATTTCAAAAAACGCAAAATTTGAATTTTTTGTGAAAAAGAAAAATATTGATTAATTTTATAAATTTTGATGAAATGTGCACTTTGTATATATCAATCGATTCGTTTTCTTGTAAGGAATGTAATTTTGAGAATAATTCATGAAAATATTAAAAAATAAAAAAGTTATTTAAAAAAATACAAAAAAATTTTTTTTTTCATTTTGAAAAAATTGTATAAAAAAAATTTTGTGGATAAATTTGAAAATCCTTGTGTCAGATTTTAGGTATTAATGACTGCAATAAACTTGCAAAATTTCAGGGCAATCCATTAAAATTTGTTAGAGATAATTTGTACACAATTTTTTGTGACATACACACACACATACATACATACACACATACATCTGGACATTTGCTCAGAATTTAATATACATATATCCTAGATGAAAATGAGTCCATATAACCATGTTTTGAAAAATTGAAAATCGTCACGAATGCAAAGCTTCCTTATGAGGAATCAATTCCTTATGAGGAAGCAAAATGAAAAATTTACTTTGTTTATATTTTGTTACTGTTAACTAGATATTACCATTAAAATTTGTGCAAACTTGTAGCGAGAACCGGTGCTCACAGATGTAAACGGTCATGCTTGCGCCGCGCAACGCAAGTTCAACGTCATGAAAATCCTTACACCGCTGCAGTTTTTAATGAATACCTTTTTTTCTAATTGAGGCTCATTTTTTTTCTAAACGGTTTTGGAATCGGAGAGATTTCAGGAATATAATACAATTTAAATTTTTTTGTTAGGACGTGAAGAACACATTTGTTTATTAACATTTTATAAACAAATAAAATGAAAATTTATAAAAAATAAAAAAATTTATAAACAAAAAGTATATTTAAATAGTGCTATTTAAGACGAAAAAAACTCATATTTTGTTTTTTAAATCCGTCAACTGGAACTCGAGAAAAAAAATTTTTTAATTTAGCACTACTAAAAATTTCAATTGTTAATAACTTTTACAAAAAAAAAATTTTTGACTTCATATTTTCAGGGATTCTTCTTAATCATATTGAGAGTAAAAAAAATATATTTTGGTTCAAAAAGAAAATTTTTTAGTTTAGGTGATCAGTTTGGGAAATTTTGACCCATATATAAACTCAATACTTACACATATACACTCAATATTGACACATGTATACAACTGATTTCATTTTTCGACAGCTTATTTGAAAGATCATTTAATTGCGCCACTTTTTCCCAGAGATACCTATACTTCATCTTTTATTGTTTAGTTGTTGTGTTAACTTAAAAAAATTTTTTCAAACAGTCCGGTTTGCCCCACTTCCCTGGGTAAACCGGACCCCCTATGCGCAAACTGGACCGTTTGGTTTTTTACATTCTCATCATATGAGAAAGTATTAGTTTTGGTCGAAAATTGACTTTCGCTAATTTTATGAAATCTCGACGTTTTGGGGTCCCCTGAGTCCGAAAAACATGGTCTAAAAAAAGTGTCTGTCCGTATGTCTGTCTTCGTGTCTGTCTGTAGACACAATGGTGTCCCTACGATAACTCTTGAAAAACTTATTGCATCAACTTGAAACTTTGCATGCACAAAGTTAGTGTTAAAATACAGATCGAGTTCGTTAGCCAGTCATTTTCGTCAAAAACTACGCAAACTACAGTAGTTTCAAAATTTTAAAAATTCAATTTTTTCAAATTTCATTATTTTTAACTTTATATTACTTTAGATTAGACAAATACAAACAACTTTTCTATACAACATTTTTTCATAGAAAGTCAAATTTCGAAGTTATAGGCTCTTAAATAGTAAAAAAATACTCAAAAATTCTAAAATAACGCTAAAAATCAAAATTTATCAAAGAGAAAAAAATTATTACATTAATTTCCACATATTCTCACCCCATTGTACTCAAAAAATGCTCACATTAACCAAAAACTAGTAATTTCCGGAAAAACCACCGTATATATATATTTTTTATCATTTTTTTAACAAAAATCAATATTCGAACTCAATTATCTCCAAAACTATTGCCTATGGGAGCTTGCTACCAGAGACTTTTTTTCTCGTCTTACCATCAGCTACAACTTTGCTGTTGACAACTTTTCACTAAACTTAAAACTTTTCGACTTATTTGCAAAAAACTAATTTTTTATTACATTCTCATCATATGAGAAAGTATTAGTTTTGGTCGAAAATTGACTTTCGCTAATTTTATGAAATCTCGACGTTTTGGGGTCCCCTGAGTCCGAAAAACATGGTCTAAAAAAAGTGTCTGTCCGTATGTCTGTCTTCGTGTCTGTCTGTAGACACAATGGTGTCCCTACGATAACTCTTGAAAAACTTATTGCATCAACTTGAAACTTTGCATGCACAAAGTTAGTGTTAAAATAAAGATCGAGTTCGTTAGAGTAGTTTCAAAATTTTAAAAATTCAATTTTTTCAAATTTCATTATTTTTAACTTTATATTGTTTTAGATTAGAAAAATACAAACAACTTTCCTCTACAACCTTTTTTCATAGAAAGTCAAATTTCGAAGTTATAGGCTCTTAAATAGTAAAAAAATACTCAAAAATACTAAAATAACGCTAAAAATCAAAATTTCTCAAAGAGAAAAAAATTATTACATTAATTTCCACATATTCTCACCCCATTGTACTCAAAAAATGCTCACATTAACCAAAAAGTAGTAATTTGCGGAAAAACCACCGTATATATATATTACATTCTCATCACATGAGAAGGTATTAGTTTTAGTCGAATTTCGACTTTTGCTAATTTTATGAAATCTTCACGTTTTGAGGTGCCCTGAGTCCGAAAAACATGGTCCGGCGAGTGCGTCTGTCTGTCTGTCTGTCCGTCTGTCTGTCTGTCCGTCTGTAGACGGTTTTTCTTGTTACAACGATAACTCTTGAAAAACTTATCAAAACGTTTTTAAATTTAACACACTTATAGTTGGTGTTAAAATGAAGGCTAAGTTCGTTAACCAGACATTTTTGCCAAAAACTACAAAAACTACGGTAGTTTCAAAATTTTGAAAACACATTTTTTTCAAAATTTAGAATTTTTAATTTTAGATTATTTTAGATTAGGTTAATTCAAACAACTTTCCTCTAGAACATTACTTGATAAAAACTCAATTTTCGAAGTTACATTTCCTTAAATGGTCAAAAAAACTAAAAAAATCCCAAAATAACGCTGAAAATCTATTTTTTTAAGGAATAAAAGTTAATGAATTGATTTTAACGTATTTGCACTCTAATATACTTAAAAAAATAACTTATACACAAAAAAGTCGTAATTTGCAGAAAAATCACTCTCTATATATATTTTTTGTGCGCTTTTTTGACAAAAAATCAATATTCCGACCCCATTATCTCCGACATTTTTGCATATGCAGTTTTGTCACCAGAAACTTTTTTTCGCCACTTTGTATCAGGTACAACTTTGCTGTTGACAACTTTTCACTAAACTTAAAACTTTTCGACTTATTTGCAAAAAACTAATTTTTTATTACATTCTCATCACATGAGAAAGTATTAGTTTTGGTCGAAAATTGACTTTCGCTAATTTCATGAAATCTCGACGTTTTGGGGTCCCCTGAGTCCGAAAAACATTGTCTAAAAAAAGTGTCTGTCCGTATGTCTGTCTTCGTGTCTGTCTGTAGACACAATGGTGTCCCTACGATAACTCTTGAAAAACTTATTGCATCAACTTGCAACTTTGCATGGACAAAGTTAGTGTTAAAATAAAGATCGAGTTCGTTAGCCAGCCATTTTAATCGAAAACTACGCAAACTACAGTAGTTTCAAAATTTTGAAAATTCAATTTTTTCAAGTTTCATTATTTTTAACTCTATATTACTTTAGATTAGAAAAATACAAACAACTTTTCTTTTCAACATTTTTTCACAGAAACTTAATTTTCTTTAAGTTTTTGGGTCAGGCCAGCTCAACTGAGTTAAAAAAATTTATTTTATTTTCTAAAATGTTATAACTAAAATATATTCATGAAAGTTTTAACATTTTAGAAAATCAATGAAATTTTTTTAACACAGTTGGGCTGGTCTGACCCTTTCTTACATTTCAATTTTTGGTCTTATCTTGTTGTCAATTTTTTCAAAATCTCTAAGTGAATTTCTTGTTTATGCTCAAAATAACATATTATAACAATATTTGTTAATATATTTAATAAATTATGTATAAAATAATATATTATAATATTCTATAAAATTTAAAAATTTTTTACAAAAATAAATTTTGTCCTTTCTGAAGGACGGTTGCCGTACTGCCGACAAGACGCCGTAATGTGCAAAGGCGCGTCCTGCCGGAAGGCCCTTCCGAAAGTTTAGGCGCTTGGACGTTCTTTTAAAAAAATCATGCAGAAAATTTATCTAATTGTTCATTTTTAAGTCTTCAGTAAATTTAAAGTTTTTTTTATAAGAATTATACTATCACATCCACTCTATCCGGATTTACATGTTTTCAATCATTCATTTGATATTATTTACAATAATCACATATATAGGGTGAACGAGACATAATAGCTAAGGGACGTAATGAATAATTGTAATTTATTTAAAAATCGTAAATTGAAATGATTTCGCTCCAAAGACAATTTGATGTACTGCAAGTTTCTACAGAGTTTGATTATTTATTATTCAATCACTGTTGTAAGAAATATAGTAGAAAAACTGTATTTCACATATGAAAGTAACTTTTCAAAATTTTCATTTTTTCGTTCTAATTTTTTTAAAATAACTTTAAAAAATAAACAAAAATCGCTATTTAAGCTTGAAACATTTTTTGAGGGTCAATTTGAGATTTTTGATTCACACTTACTGTATTGATGAAAATTACAAATTATTTCCCAAGTACCCCTAGAGCGGGTTGGCTAATGCAACACGCTATGCATAAATGCAACCTACGATACCGACAAAGTGTACGTTCATTGTAGAAAAAAAGTAAGAGTAATATAGGGACGTTCGCTTTTTTTAAAGAAAGTTGAGATACCAGAGTAACTTTTCTAGGAGATAAACATTTATTTAAAACAAAAATGTCCAAGTAAATCAACAAAGAGTGAAAAGTTAGCCATTACGCTCCGGTCACACTACACAAAAAAATTAATACTAATACTTTAAGAATATTTAAGCTGCTTCTGCAATCATGTTTCTGCTAGAAGAGAGTTAGTATAATTAAAAATAACTTCACAATTTCCATCATCAAGACCAAAAACATACATTTAAATCCACTTAATCTTGCAATCATCAGAAAACAAAAACATGTGATGAGAATGTAATCCTTAAGGTCGTAGTAACTTTAAGAAAAAAAAATATTTTATGAAACATATAAAAGGAAACAAGAACACAAATAATGCACAACAACCGCAGACCACTGCGAGCGAAGCGAGTCATTTGCGCGCGAAGCGCGCAACAACACACGGAGCGCGAAGCGCGACGTGCGAAATAATCGCCGGAGCGCGAAGCGCGACGATCAATATTCGCGCGCCCCGAGGCGCGCTGAAACTTGCGAGCGCAGCGAGCCCCCGCGCGAAGCGCGGATGAGAATGTGTCCGCGCTTGCGCGGACAGATTTTTATTTATAATATTGCATTTACACAATCTATAATAATAAAAAACATAAACATAAAGGTTCAATTCTCATTGCAGGACAATTATTTGTCATTGTAAGTAAATATTTTAATAAAAGAAACATTTTATTTAAAAATAATTTTGATGAAACTTTAATTTATTGGAAATATCCTATGGCCGGTTTGCCCCACCGAAAACGATCCGGTTTTCCCCCACAGGCCCATTTTGAGAATAAATGTTTGTCAAAAAGAAACACTTTGCTTTATCAAAGTTTTTGGTGGTAAATATTCCTGAGGTGTGTACCTTCAAAACCCAAGACCTGATATTTAGAAATATTTCACGATTTCCTTAAGAAAAAATTCGGAAAAGTTTAGAAAAAAACTTTTAAAAAACTTTTGCTTCCAGCGTTGTACAAACAAAAATAAAAAATGTCAAATTGAAAAAATAAAGTATACTACACAAGGTTGTTTCAAATTTCTAAATAGCACTTTTGACAATTTCGCCACTTCGGAAATATTGAGGGGGGTCCGGTTTACCTACCGGCCCGGTTTGCCCCACTTTCCCCTACTTTATTTTATCAAAACAAATAAATAGTTATTTGTACCGAATACGAGTTATTTAAGTCAAATAACTCATAAGTCAAATCTAATAAGCCAAATCTAAATAACACTGTGTCACAGTGAAAAAAAACTTCTTACCTGACCTATTGGAGGTTGTAATTTATGACAAACTAAGAAGAATAGTACGATTTATATTTCCCTTCATTATAGGGTCAAAAAACAATTTTTACGAGTTTTTAAGTACAAATAGGCTTGTAATATCCTTATTTTTAGGCCGATTTTAAAGTTTTTTTTATTTTAAAGCTGAAAAACAGAGCTTTCCAACCCATCGAGAGTTTTTTGTTTATAATAATATTTACTAGAGAAAAATCCCTACAAAGTTATAAAATGTCATTTTTTAAACAATTTTTCAACTTTAACTGATATTTTTGTCATGAATTTTATTTTAAATATATTTTCTTTTTCTATAACGTTTAAGTGTATTAAATTCTGCGTTCAACGAGCCCCAAACAAATAGATTTTGTTCAAAATTACTTGAGTTATTGCAGTTTATGTCTTTGCAGTCACAGTAGTCGATTTTAGTACATGACAGTTTTCCTTCCTTTTTTAATCGTAATTGTTTCTTAGTTATGATATATAAAGTTCAGGCATTTTTCTCTCTATTTTTTCATTCAAAGAATCAGTTTTTTCTACAAATATGAAGTTTCGAAAAACTTATATTTAACTTATTAAGGACCAAACGGACGAAATATTAGTGTTGAATTCGAGGAGTTTTCTTTATATGAAAAGGATCCTTAAAAAAACTAATATATACCATACCTAATGCAAAATTTATCTCTCATTCAGATTCCGTTGTCAAAATTTGTTTATAATAATTATGAAAAAAGTTATGATTAATTTATTAAAAAAACACTATTTTTCGAGAAAAAATTCATTTAATGGATATTTTCGCACAGAAAAATTAAGGATATTGTCTCGAGAGCTCAAAGTATCGCGTCCATGAACCCTCAGCTACAAAAAGTATCAAAAAATAATTTTTAATTCCAAGATGGTGGTCGACAAAATGGCGGCTAAACCTCGAAAAATGGTCCACAAAAGTCCCAACGTGTTAAATAAATGAAAACTCAAATGCACATGCATGAAAATTAATTTGGTAGAGTTTTTCTGATCGCTAATTACAAATATAATTAGAATTTAAAAATATAATTGTAATTTTAAAAAATTCAAAATGGCGGATCCAATATGGCGAACGAATTTTTCAAAAATTTTGCTGAATTCACGTGAAACATGTTACTCGGGGGTTTTTGGGGTCGCTTATTACGAATCCGATGTCAGTTTCACAAAATTTAAAATGGCGGATCCAATATGGCGGATGAATTTTTAAAAATTTTTTTGTGGACCATTTTTCGAGGTTTAGCCGCCATTTTGTCGACCACCATCTTGGAATTAAAAATTATTTTTTGATACTTTTTGTAGCTGAGGGTTCATGGACGCGATACTTTGAGCTCTCGAGACAATATCCTTAATTTTTCTGTGTGAAAATATCCATTAAATGAATTTTTTTCTCGAAAAATAGTGTTTTTTTATAAATTAATCATAACTTTTTTCATAATTGTTATAAACAAATTTTGACAACGGAATCTGAAAGAGCGATAAATTTTACATTAGGTATGGTATATATTAGTTTTTTTAAGGATCCTTTTCATATAAAGAAAACTCCTCGAATTCAACTCTAATATTTCGTCCGTTTGGTCCTTAATGGGTTAATGCTGCCATCCAAGATCTCAATGAAGCGCAAGCGAACTTGTCACACCTTGTCGGAAAACAGACTTACGTAGTGAGATCACAACTCGACTCGTTGCACTCCCAGGTACAACAACAGAAATCCTTGCTGCAGGAACTGCAGGAACAACTTCAAGTCTTGATTGTCATAGGGAGTACCAAATTGAAGGAAGAAATGGAGAGGAGAAATCTAACGTATGCCATCTTCAAAACATTAAGACTGGGACTTGATCACAGCATACAGATTACCAACACCATGTTGGAAGCAGTTCACGAAGCCAGAAAAGGACATTTGCATCCTGGCCTCATAACATTTGAGCAACTGGAACCGATCATCCGAGAAGTACAGGATAACCTCAAGGATGTTCAGTTTCCATTGACTGGACCAAGAATCAGCATCGACGAATTGATGCGCATTTCCACCATCACCATGCTGTGCGAAAACCATCAAATCAAGGTTCTCATTGACATATCACTCCTAGAAAAATGCAATTACCAGGCTTTTAAAATCCATTCTCTTCTAACTATTCAAGAATTATTTAAGAATAATATTGGAAGAGCTTATATAAAATCCATATACGACTACCTTATTATTGACGAAGACCAGCGAACATATCTGCTGTTAAAAGAACAGGAATGGAATTCGGGCAAGTCAACGACATCATATCACGCCTGTCTCCAAGGCGCTCCAATCTACGACCTCCGTGAACAAACATCTTGTAAAGCCCTGCTCCTAGTAAGGCCTAATTCAGAAGTTTTTAAGTTTTGTGACATTCGAGTTACCAGAGAAGCTGATTCTTATTGGAAACCATTGACCACTATGAAAGGTTGGATGTTTTCTTTCGTTGCATCAACAACGGCGATCATTGCATGCCACTCCATGAAACCAATTAAAATTATGCTGAGTGGGGTTGGAATCCTCAAATTAGGTCCTGGATGCTCTATAAAAACCCACGATGCTATAATACCAGCCACCACTTCACAAGCCAGACAATCAGAATTTATATTCAAATCGGATCTGCAGTTAAATTTAACTGAACTTTCACCAGCATTGCTAAGATACAACCATTTAATAGAAAGGGCAGGAAGCTTAACAAAATCCCTCTCTGAAATTGATTCCAATTTAGCCACCTTCGAATTAAATTCTAAAACATTAAAGGGTTAGAATTTCCCAAGCGGATCACCTAAAACAAAATTTTTACTTTTTTAACCAAAATATTTGTTTTGACTCTCACTATGGTCAAAAAGAATCCCTGAAAATATTAACTTAAAATTTTTTTTGTAATAGTTATTAACAATTAAAGTTTTTAGTAGTGCTAAATTTAAAAAAATTTTCTCGAGTTCTAATTAACGGATTTCAAAATTAAAATAATGGTTTTTTCGTCTTGAATAGCACTATTTGAATATATTTTTTGTTTTTGAATTTTTTTATTTTTTATGATATATACTTAACAGTATCAGAAAAAAACTACGTAAATTTCTTATGTTTTAAAAAATTATTAGCAAATAATGATTTATTTACTTTACATTCTCGAATACTTTATAACGCCAGTTATATTTTACACAATAAATAAAACATTTTGAAATAGAAAATATTTGACTCATTCTTATTATAATCTTTGACTTAACTTATTTTACTATTATATTCAAATAGTGCTATTTAAGACGAAAAAACCATTATTTTAATTTTGAAATCCGTTAATTAGAACTCGAGAAAATTTTTTTAAATTCAGCACTACTAAAAACTTTAATTGTTAATAACTATTACAAAAAAAAATTTTAAGTTAATATTTTCAGGGATTCTTTTTACCATAGTAAGAGTCAAAAAAAATATTTTGGTTAAAAAAGAAAAAATTTTGTTTTAGGTGATCCGCTTAGAAAATTCTGACCCTAGACGAATTAGAACAACAGCTACAAGAACTCGCCGTACAACAACACCATAGGGGATGACACTCAATATTGGTCTATGGCTCCTATGGCGGTATCCTTCTGCTAGGTATACACTTTATTGTATACCTATGTCGAGCCCCACTTAAAACCGGAACCTACAAGATGTCTCAATCCATTTTCTCAAATCGAAAAGATGAAACCATTCCAACGCCACAAAGAAGGGCACCGTTGATTCAAACTCCAACACCTAACGATACTACTGGACTATACGGGGATGTTCCGTCTTCCAGTAAAACCACTGCCAACAAGAAGGTGACTGTACAATCAAAAACAGTCTCGTTCAAGCCAACAACCATTCCAAAAGGGGAGATAAAATTTGCAACTTTTGAAGATAAGTCAACAGCGAAGATCAGATGACTAACCGAAGGGTAAGATTCCAAGCTGCGTGGAATCCAGATAGAAGAGACTTCCATTAAAATAAATCAACAACTATCGTTCGCCAATAGTTCCACAAAATCCAAAGCTACATAACAACAACGAAGATCCTCAACTTGGAGAGGTTAGTGTTTACAACGACCTTAACGGACGTCTGCCCAAAATTGTAAGCAACTAAAATAAACAAACAATATGTCAAAATGTTCGTAAACTAATGCCCTATTAATTGCAAAGTGGCAGAATCAAAAATTCAACATGGCGTCCTTACTGCCTCACCTGAAAGACACCAAAATCCAACAAAATAAAATATAATTATCAATTACTCTTAAAAAACGGTACAAAAATGATTATTTATGGTATATTTTAATGTTTTTGGGGTCGCTGATGACGAATCCGGTGTCAGTTTTTCCAAATTCAAAATGGCGGATCCAATATGGCGGATATTTTTTCAAAAATTTTTGATAATTTATTTAATTCGCTTGAAACTTGTCACTCGGGGGTTTTCGGGGTCGCTGATTACGAATCCGATATCAGTTTTTCAAAATTCAAAATATCGGATACAGTATGGCGAACGAAATCTTAAAAATTTATTGAATTTGCTTAGAATTTGATTTTATAGTATTTTCGAGGTCAGTGATTATGAATCTAATGTCAGATTTTTAAAACTTTAAACAGCGAATCCAATGTAAGTATTTTGGCGCTTTTAAAAAAGCCAATTGATTAAGGATTTTGTAGCTTTAAAAAAGACTGTTTGCTATAATTTGGAAATCTTCGATAATTTGTTGGCTTTAAAAAAGGCAGATTCAAATAAATTTATAAAATACATCCCAACCTATGTAATTGTATTTTAAATACTGCATAACTGCAATCGTATGAGGTGCATTTAAATATCTAAATATTTTCAACTGTTTTTCTGGTATTACAATAAAAGTGTGAGCAGCTTGGATTTTCGTTACAGCATGTGCCTGAGAAAATCTCCTTGCAAGTTTTCGCTTCACTCTTTCGTGCTGTTGTTTGTTGTAAAAAAAGCTGAGTATTTTGAATGTGGTTATTTGCCCATTCAAAAAGAATTTTTGCGTTTAAAATTCAAAAATTATCCGCCATTTTGAATTTTGAAAAACTGACATCGTATTCGTCATCAGCGACCCCAAAAACCCCCGAGTGACAAGTTTCAAACGAATAAAAAAAATTCAAAAATTATCCGCTATTTTAAATTATGAAAAAATGTTATCGGATTCGTCATCAGCGACTCCAAAAAACTCCGAGTGACAAGTTTCAAGCGAATTAAATAAATTTTCAAGAATTGTGAAAAAATATCAGACACAATGGATCCGCCATTTTGAATTTTGAAAACTGACATCGGATTCGTCATCAGCGACCCCGAAAACATTAAAATATGCCATGACTAATCATTATTGTACCGTTTTTTGAGAGTAATTGATGATTATATTTTCTTTTTTTGGATTTTGGTGTCCTTTAGGTGAGGCAGTCAGGATGCCACTTTGAATTTTGGATTCTGTCACTTTGCAATTGATAAGGCATTAATTTACGAACATTTTGATATATTGTTTGTTTATTTTAGCTATATATATATATATAACAAAAGTTATAAATTATTCAAAAACTTAAAAAAATTTTTTTAATTTTTGCAGTTTGGCATAAATTTTTTAATTCATTAATAACATAAATGATTTTAAAGATATGTAATAATAAATAATTTTTTAAATTATAAAATAATACTAATATGAAAAAAATTATGAATTTTCAAAAAAAACGATTTTTTTTTAAATTTGGCCTTCTGTTTTTTTAAAAACCTACCCTTAAATTTACAAAATAAAAGTTTAAAGTAAAAAAATGAAAAACCACATTGTTTTTCAAAACAGAACAAGAAAGTTATCTATTTCTTTTTTAACAACTCAAAAGCATTAGCAAAATTGCTCCATCACCCTTTATTTTTTCAAATTGAAATAACTCCCCCCAATATGTAAAAATCAAAATGCCTTATAAAAAAATGAAAAACTACAACAAATTGGTTTAAATTATATTAAAAATTAAATCATCATGTGTTTTTTGAACCAGACATACCTATCTTATAGTATTTTTGCCCGCTGAAACAAATAAAATAAAATTTTTTAATTGTTAAAGTAGAAATTAATGAATATTAATTATTTTATAAAAAGATGTTATTTTGACTCTAACTAAACGTGTCCTTCGGACGAGAAACGTAAAAGGTAGTGGATCCCCTCTCTACTTAACTATTATTCAGTTAATAGGTTGAGTTCCTTATTCTTAACAAAAGGAAATATAATGTTTAGGTTATGAAAATCATAAACAAATTAACATGAAAATAACAGTAATTATATTTTATCTGAGAAATTACCTAATACAAATAAATTCTAATTGATATGTGTGCAAAGAAATAAAATGATGGTGTATGTGTAAAAAAAATGCTTATATATGTGTGAGTGAAAAATGTATCATATGTAAATCGTAGAGTAGAAATATAATACTCACTACTCAGTATTTCCTTCGATTCGTCACTTTAATCCAATGTAGTCGTTTCTTTTCACGACGAAATTATGAATAACTTTATTTATTTCACAGATTCTTTATTATTTTAAATTCTTTTCTTTTTAACTTTTTTTATTATTTTTAAGATCAATATTATCTTTTACTTTTTATCTTTTCAATTATTTCACTTTATTTATTCTTTATTATTTTAATTACATATTTTTTAATTCAACTTTCTTTTTTTATATTATTATTTATTTATATTTTTCTCAACTAAATTCGCTTTTCTCAACAAACTTCTTATTAATTTCTTTAAACTTTTGAGATTATTTCACATCAACACGGCTAACTTGCCGGACTTAAACTTCAGGCTTCTATTGCCTAGACAGAAAACTACAGGCTTATTTGCCTGGGCTAGCTGTCGGCTACACGGCCTAAACTCAACTGCCCAGATTTCCTTGTGTCAATCAATTTTATTGAAAGACAATTTAATGGGGAAATCGTATATTAAGTTTATTGCACTTGACTGTTGCCAAGCCAATTCTGCAAGCTTGCAGATTTAGGCAGTGGCATGATCCGAGTTCAGTGACTTGGATGCACCACTCCTTATATTGAGCAATTTACTTAACTTTAATATTTTCTAACTCTTTCTCAAAAAGGTTAATAAACTGTTGTCAAAGAAAAGGAATTTATTAAGAAATATGGTATTGTTTTGCAAAACGCGAAGGAATGTTAAATTCAATTGAATCTCTTATTTAAAATAGAGTTGGATTTTTATCTAATTGAAATGCATTGGATTAAAATTATCAAAGCGAAGAATCCCTTTTGTGAAATTACAAAGAGTTGTTTTGTGTAAATGTTTTAAAGTTTGTTAACAAAATCTTATGTTGTGTAATTTGTTGTTTATAATTTTGATTTTCAGATATTGTAAATAATTATTAATGATATAAAAAGTTACGGAGTTCGGCCGTAACATTAATTTTTAAATTAAATTTTTTTACGTTAAATTTAAATTTAACAAAAACAAATTATGATGTTTTAATTCTTAATATAACTTAAACCAATTTGTTGTGGTTTTTCATTTTTTTATTAGACATTATGATTTTTACATATTAGGGGTAGTTATTTCAATTTGAAAAAATAAAGGGTGATAGAGCAAATTTTGCTAATGCTTTCGAGTTGTTAAAAAAGAAATAGATAAATGTCTTGATCTGTTTTAAAAAACAATGTGGTTTTTCATTATTTTTAATTTAAACTTTTATTTTGTAAATTTAAGGGTGGGGTTTTAAAAAAACAGAGGGGGATGGAGTAATTTTAACATTGCTTTTAAGTTGTTAAAAGAGAAGTACATAAATTTATTGTTGTATTTTGAAAAACAATGTGGTTTTTCATTGTTTTTATATTAAAATTTTGAATTTTTACATATTAGGGGTAGTTTTTTTAATATAAAAACACAGTGGATGATAAAGTGATTTTGATATTGCTTTTGAAATGTTGAAAGAGAAGTACATAAATTTATTTTGTTGTTTTGAAAACCAATGTGGGTTTTTTTATTATAATTTTGAATTTTTACACTTTAGGGGTAGTTTTTTTGATTTAATATAAAACAAAGGGTGTTTAAGCAATGTTGACATTGTTTCTGAGTTGTTGTAGCAGAAGTAGATAAATTTATTGTTTTGTTTAAAAGAGAAATCTGTTATTCAATTTTTTTACTTTAAAATTTGAAGTCAAGGGTAGTTTTCTCAATTTAAAAAAAAACTGAGGGTGATGGAGCAATTCTGACTTCAGACATTATTCCTGAACTGTACACACAATAAAAAATGTTTTTGGATTTTCTTTATACTTTAGTAATATGTTAACCTAGTAGGTATTAGTTACTACACTAATTTACAGGTCCAACACCCATCCATATTAAAGGGGTGGGAGGATGAAATTTCAGCATCAACTCGAACGTGCGTTTTTTGAACATTTGTAGTTTCTACTTAAATTATTCAATTTAAAAAGTAAGTAGTATTTTAAAAAGATTTTTTTGTACTTTTAAAATATTTTATTCATTTAATAAAACAAAATATTTATGCAAAAATTTTTAAAAATAAATATTTTTTTGGAATTTTTTGCAAGTTTGACAGTTTTTATTTTCTTTTTAATAATCTCAAATTAAAGCTCAATAAAATTATTATTACATTTACTATCATAAAAAGGAAGTCCTTAACGAAATGGGAATACATTAAATAATTTATTTAATGTTTATTAACATTATAAGTTGACAAATATTAAACTTTATTCTTTTTCACAGACAAAATATGTTTATTTATATACATTTAAATTTATACGGTTTTAACTAAAAAATGGTTTACTTTATTTAAAATATAAATATTTGTTAACTTATAATGTTTATTAAAATTATATAAATTAATTAGTTTATGTATATATCATTAAGGAGTTCTTTTTTATAATAGTTAATATAAAAAAATTTGTTTGATGAAGTAAGCTATTTATTTGTTTAAAAAGTAATAATTTGTTTATAAATAATGTAATTGTTTAAGCTAATAAATTTTTTAAGTTTTTGAAAAAATATACATATAATATAAATATTAAAAGTTTAAAAAATGCCGAAAATGTTGACAAATACAAAAGAAACTTGAATATTGTTTATATAATTGTTAACAACAACTATAATTTTTAATTTTTAAATAATTTTTTACTAAAATAGATATATATTTAATTTAAACTTGTCTGCAAGAAAATAATTTTGTTTATGACGAAGGTCCAAAGTAATCTATTTGTTAATTAATATTGTTTGCAGCAATTTACATAAATTGAATTATGCATTATTAATTGTCCGGTAGTCATACTAGACTATTTTAAATTAATTTCAATCATGCGCAGTGGAGAAAAAAAATGATTAACTTGATTTTTTCGAAAAATATTGTTTGATTACTTTGTTACGTCCGTAACTTCTTATTAATATTCTTTAAATACTTAAATATTTCCTTACAAATATTCTTGATTTTACTATGTATTTTGTTATTAATATTCCTAAATTATATGTGTAATTCTTATTAATATTCTTGAATTAACTATAAAATTTTTATATTTACTTGTATGTGTATGTGTGTATCGATAACGCATCAGTGTCGCAAACCTTTAGTAGACCACACATCAGGCAGGAGAGAGAAAAACACATACCAACCCAGGTCCTGAGAGTCTTATAAAATCCCGTAGAAACTAGAGAGAAACATTTATACCAGACCCCTGTTCTACATGCCTTATCGAGTCCCGTCGAAGGTGGCCCGGTGACGTCACGCTGCATCTACCTGCACTAGACGAGTTTCGGCACGTGTATTTTTCGTGCATGATGTGCCATTAGAAGATTTTGATATAAAAAGGGGAAGCATCATCGTTAGATCAGACAGTATCTATTTGAAACCCAACATTATAACATCTACAAGAAAGAGAGTATTTTTTTGGAAATCAATAAGTAAATATCGATACCGATTCGTAGTACAGTCCCAGTGTACAGTTTAGAAGTTAACTAAACTACATCCCTAAGTATATTTTTGAGAGAATTTTAGGACAACAATTTATAAATACACTTTATTACCAAGTGTATATTCTGGTAATTTAAAAAAAGATAATTTGGAAATAAGTCCAAATTTAATATTGAAACAATTTATCAAATTTCAAAGCATCGAAATTTGTTTTGGAGTCGACAGTCTGGAAGAAAATTTAAATCAGTAAGAGTACAATACACTAAATCCCATTAGTGTAAACATAAGGCTGATATACAACCAGTAAGGCCACCAACCACAGGCTCCTTTGTGTCTACTATACCACTTCAGATTGAAAATGAAGATAACAATCACCAGCTTCAACACCTACAATAATCGTTATTCCTAAAGCAAGATTTTTCATTTTTAAATATACTCATTGTATTTTGTATTATTGTCAATTCTTTTCTTTCTTGGTTGGTTTTTAAATAAAATATTCTCTCACAACATTTAATAGGCTCATTGACTTATCCTCATCCCAAATTAGATTCAATTTCTGAAACTAATTTAAAACGAGGAACATTAGGTTTATTTAAAAAGGTTTCTTGTTTTGACGTAACAGAAGCCCTTTTAAATTTTGGTGCATCGGCCAGGGAAATTTATACTGTCGATTAGCCATAATTTTGTCAAAATTTTTTAATAAAATTTGAAACAAAATCCCGAAGAAACACAAAAAGAATTTGACTCAGGCATTGTTAGTAGTCAACTTTTTGACAGTGACGATAATTCTTTCGATAGTGAAGATAACGACAGTAAAAATAACGATAGTGAAAAAACTATTTCAGAAAAAACCTTACTTGAACAAAATTTAAAATCAAGCTTAAATAAATCTTTAACTTACGAAAGTGAAACAAACGATTATTCTAAAGACAATTCTTCTGATAACTTTAGAAATAATATCAATTTTGAAGAAAACATGGCTCTTCCAAATAATCAGCAAGTGACTTTACGCGATGCTTTAGAAACAATACCAATATTTGACGGAAAAAAATCCCATTATCAATATTTATTAAAAGTTGTTTAGAAGCAAAATCTATGCTTTCGGATAATGCACAAGTTCAAACAAATTTAGTTAAATTAATAGGAAGTCGAATTCCGTGTGAAGCAAGAAGAATTATTATAGGGATTAATTTTAATACATAAGAACAGTTAACAGAAAGATTAAAACAAATTTACGCGCCAGCAAAATCAGTATATCAATTACAAGGAGAACTAGGAGCAATATATATGTGTGAATACGAAAATATTATTTCTTATGGTTCAAGAATCGCAGAAGCAGCAGAAAGAATATTAGACGCGCATAGGCTTAGTAATGAAAATACAGTGTTTAAAAAATTTTAAAATCAAAACTTTAACAAAAATCCTCAACAAAATCAATTAAGAAACACATCACAAAATCATTTTAGAAACATGTCACAAAATCAATTTCGTCCTTCATACCAAAGTCAAAGACAAAATCAACAACAAAATTTTTTCCCTAATCAACAAGGAAATTTTTCGCAACAATCACGAACTAATACAACAAACTTCGTAAACAAAAATACCAGCATAACGTGTAACTATTGTTAAAAATTAGGACACATTATCACTAATTGTAGGAAAAAGATGTGGGATGATAACAATAAGCAACAAACAAATTCACAAACACTAAATCAGGAAAACTCCAAAATTCATCTTTACTAGGATGCTCTGGGGAATAATTAAGAAAAAATTACTATGCATCCAGAAACATTAATTTAGCAAAAACTAATACCATCCCGTACATTCGAATTGACACTAAAGAATTAAAAGTGCCAATAACAATGATGATTGACACAAGAGCAGGTCCAAATTTATTAAAAATTCGTGCATTGAATCCTGGCATAAAAATTGATGAAAATAAATGTCTTAAATTAACAGGAATAAACGACCACGCTGTTTATACTTTAGGTCAAGTTGAGATTAATATTTTTGGAATTCTAACAACTTTTAATCTTTCATCAAATTATGTTCCAATTGAATATGATGGAATATTAGGAACATAATTTTTTATAAAAAAAAGTGAAAATTAATTACGAAGAAAGACATCTAGAAATCAATAAACTAAAATTTAATTTTGATTCGGAAAATTATTTTACAATACCAGCAAGATCAATTTACAATATTCATGTAAAAATTTTAAATAAAAATAAAAAAGTAGGTTACATTCCAAGATTAGTAGTGAAAGGTGTTTACTTATGTGATGCAGTAGTTACAAACATACAAGGATTAGGTTATTTAAAGGCTCTAAACACACTAAATGAATCAATTGACAATCCGATTTTTGAAGTAACAGAAGATTTTGATAAAATAAACCAAGAAAGTTCAGTAAGCAAATCTGATATTAAAAATGAAGACTCAGAAAATAAACAAGTTATTTATGCATTTCCAAAAATATTAAATCAGAAAATATTTTTAATATTACAGGCAACGATAGAGTTAAAGAAATTAAAAAATTACTTCGTCTAGAACATTCAAATAAAAAAGAATTAGAACACATCATGAATTTCGTAAAAAATTATTCCGATAGATTTCATATACCTCGAGAATATTTAGAAGGAACAGATCTTATAAAACATAGGTTACTAACTACAGATGATATACCGATTATTACTAAACAGTATAGATTTCCCCCTGTACATAAAGAAGAAATGACACGTCAAGTAAACGAATTGTTAGAACAAAAAATTATTAAACATTCTGACTCACCGTACAATACACCAATATGGATTGTACCAAAAAAAGATGACTCACATGGAAATAAAAAATGTCGATTAGTTTTAGACTTCAGAAAACTTAATGAACGCACGGTAGGTCAATTTTAGCCCCTCCCTAATATTACTTGACCTATTAGATCAACTCGGAAATGCTTAATATTTTTCACTCTTTGACTTGGCGTCAGGTTTTCATCAAATCAAAATGAATACTAGAGATTCTTATAAAACAGCATTTTCAACGCCATTTGGACACTATGAATTTGACATTCTGTCAATTTTAATCCTTTCGGATTAAAAAATTCACCAAGTACATTTCAAAAACTTATTGATCAATTATTATTAAATTTACAAGGATCAGAACTATTTGTTTATTTGGACGACATTGTAATTTATGCAGATACTTTAGAAGAACACGAAGAAAAATTTTCGAAACTTATAGGACGCCTACTTTTAGCTAATTTAAAACTACCACCAGATAAATGCGAATTTTTGAGGTAAGAAGTAGGATATTTAGGACACATAATCGATAGAAATGGTGTACGACCCGACCCGAAAAATGTAGAAGCTGTAAAAAAATTCCCAATTCCAAAAAATGTTAAAAACATAAAACAATTCCTAGGACTAGCAGGATATTATCGTAAATTTATAGAAGGATTTTCAAAAATCGCAAATCCTTTAAATCAACTTTTAAAAAAGGATATACCTTTTCTGTGGACTAATAAACAGCAAGCTGCTTTTAATGCTGTGAAAGATGAACTTTGTGAGGAACCACTTTTAAAAAGACCAGACTTTTCTCAACCATTTATACTAACAACGGTCGCTTCAGGTTTTGCAATTGGAGGAATTTTATAACAAGGAGTGATTGGTAAAGATCAACCAGTCGCTTATACGTCACTAACTTTAAATGAATGTGAAAGAAAATATGATACTTATGAAAAAAAGCATTGGCTATTATATATAGTGTGCAACATTTTCGATCGTATCTTTATGGAAGAAAATTTACTTTAGTTACGGATCACAAATCGCTTGTTTGGTTTCAAAATTTTAAAGATCCCTGTTCAAGAGTAACAAGATGGAAATTGAAATTAGCCGAATATGATTTTAATGTAGTCTACAAAGCAGGAATAACAAATGTCAATGCAGATGCCTTGTCTAAAAATCCAGTTGAGGACATTATGGAAGAAAAAGTTCAAGGAATAAGAGAAGAAAAATTTAAGAAAACTCAGGAAATGCAAGAAAATATAATGAAATGTGTGCAAGAAAAAATTAAAGAATAATTATGTAGATTGTGTAGCAAATGAAAATAAATATTACAAGAATTCGGAGATAATAAGAAGTCTCCATGACATTGAAAAAATTATTATGAACAATGAAACTTATGAAAAATCGGAGATATTAAGTAGTCTCCAATCTATTGAAAAAATAGATAAGAACAATGAATCCTTTTTGAATTTGGAGATAAGAAAAAGTCTCCCATGTATTAATAAAATAATCAATGAATGCTATATGAATTTGGAGATAAGGAAAAGTCTCCCATTTATTAAAAAAATATTTAAGGATCATGAATCCTACATGAGTTTGGAGATAATAAGAATTCTCCAAAATATTAAGAAAAATGATTGTACAAGTAATGAAATGTGTAACGTTATTACCAGAAATCAAAGAAAAATGCAAGAAAATGTTAATCAAGAAAAGAAAAATGAAGAAATAAAAGTACAAAAAGCAAAGAAACAAGGAAGACCGAAGAAACAAAGCAAACGTTTAAATACCTCCTTATCAAAGAAGAGATGGGGTAGACCGAAAAAGGTAGTTAATACAAATAATCAAAAAATAGAAGGGTCAGTCCATTATATTTCACCTGAAGCCGTTGCGGCCTATTTTTAAAAAAATCTCATAATTTGTAAGAATGATGCTTAATATCCGTAGATTTCATTTTTGAGAATTATTTTATAACATTTTTTGAATTAAACTTAGAATTTGAATTTTTAAGTTGAGTTGCACAGAAAAAAGGTTAGATTAAATTTTCATAACTGTCAATCTAACCTTTTTTCTGTGCAACTCAACGTAAAAATTCAAATTCTAAGTTTAATTCAAAAAATTTTATAAAATAATTCTTAAAAATGAAATCTACGGATATTAAGCATCATTTTTACAAATTATGAGATTTTTTTAAAAATAGGCCTCAACGGCTTCAGGTGAAATATAATGGACTGACCCAGAAAAATTTTATAATGAAATTATTCCTGACGAAATTGAATCAGATCCTGAGTACATTAAACAAAAGACAAAATTAAAGAAAAATGAAGAAATTGATCAAGGCTACGAAAATTCTAACTCTGAAGAATCATCTGATGAAGAAGATAACTTTATGGAAAATGAAAATTGTGACGATTTAAATATAAAACAAGAAAAATATATTATTTACTGTAGAGATCAATTACCAATGCGCAGAGACAATCTAACATATTTTATTTCAGTCAATGGAGATCCTAGAGATAATGGATCAAGATAACAAGCGAAACGCGAAAAATTACTAAATTTTAGCAAACTTCAATTAGGCATAGCAGAAAAAATAAGAAGAGGTATATATTACCATATTGCTCTCCCTATAGAAAATGAAATAAAAGAAAATTTAGCTAACACAATAAAAAGAATTTAATCGACAATTATTTCAATGAAAAATTTATGTGAACAATTAAAAGTCAAAAGTATTAGTATTGCAAAGACAGCCCAAATCAATAACGTAACTTGGGACGAAATCTTATCAATGATAAAATCAATTTTTGAAAATTCATTTGTAAAAATTGTTGTATGTAATAGATATACAAAAGATCCTACTAAAAAAGAATATATGCAATTAATCGACGAAACTCATTCCAGCTCAGTTGGAGGGCATAAAGGTGTAACAAAAACATATGGACGAATACGTCAAAATTATTATTGGGAAAATATGAAAAATAATATTCAAAAATATATTCAAAATTTCCTTCAATGTCAATTAAAGAAATTAGTTAGAGTAAAAACAAAAGAGCCAATGATTATAACTGATACATCAGTTACAGCATTTAAAAAAATAGCAATGGACATCGTTGGACCATTACCGAAAACAAAAAACGGATGTGAATATATATTGACAATACAAGATAATTTTTTTGGAAAATTAGCACGATTACCATCGAACGATCCACCTCTGGAACATGAAAAATTAGAAACTTACGACCAATATTTAACAGACCTAATAACGAAAAGTCAAAAGTATATTACGACAGAAATTGTAATCCACAAAATCTTAAACTTGGTGATGAGGTATTTCTACTACATGGAGGGAAGATTTATAAATTTGCTAATTAATATACAGGTCCACATAAAATATTAGAAATTTTAAACAAAGGAAACGTTAAAATACAAGTAAAAAATAAACAAAAAATAGTACATACAAATAGATTAAAACTATTGCGAATTAAACAAGAATAATAGAATACTTTAAATAATATATATAGTATGTTTCAGAAAGGGACTTCACATAGAAAAAAGGAATTGTTTTTAATGAATATATTTGAATGGAATATAAATTTTTAAATGATTCTATCTTTAATCTTAAACACAATTCTTTACATTTGTTTAGAACTAAAAAAACCAAACCTAATTTTTTTATACATTAAAATACACCCTATAACTTATTGAATATAATTTTATTGAAGAAGACTCTAAAATGGCATTATTCAAAATTTCCAATAACAAACATGACTACTGACAAATTGTACCTTATTATTAACTAAATTATATAATTATAAAATTACTTCTACAGATTCATTTTAAAATATAACTTGAGAACGAAAGAAATTTGAAAAAATGTTATAACTAAAAATTAAATACAAGAAATAAAAATAGATGTAAAAATTTATATGTCAAAAATACAAATTGTGTCCAAAAAAATGAAATATTTTCTGTCTCTAAAATTAAAAGTCGTATATTTTTAAATTTTCAAATTGGTAAAAACAGTTTGTAAATATTTTTTAAAAAATAATTTTCTAGCAAACTTAAAAAAAATTAAAAAATGCAAACTTCGATAAAATATTCTACACAAAAGCAATCCTTTGTATAAAACAAATTTCTTTTTCTTTCTTTAAAAAATTATAAGCATCAAAATATAACCAAAATTATTACTAAAAATGTAACACATAAATTCTTTGTATAGATGATTCAAAAACATATCTTAATAACATAAATATATTATAATAGAGGTGAAAAATATCAAGTGAAATAGGATGTGTGTAAATGAAAATTATTTTTCTAAATATTTATCATAAAAAATAAAGAATAGATTGAATGCATGCGTAAACGGTCATAACATTTCTTCTGTAACATTTGTAGGTATATTGAGCATGTTGCGTTTCTCTTCCATGCTCAATCTGAGGGGGAGGTGTTACGTCCGTAATTTCTTATTAATATTCTTTAAATACTTAAATATTTCCTTACAAATATTCTTGATTTTACTATGTATTTTGTTATATATATTCCTAAATTAGATGTGTAATTCATATTAATATTCTTGAATTAACTGTACAATTTTTACATTTACTTTTATGTGTATGTGTGTTTTATTTGTATGCCATATATTATTGCATTATATCCAGTACATTTTCTATTATTATGGTATTTCTTATTTTATATTTTCTATGAATTTGAAACAACATGATAAATTATATCAAATCCAAGAAAGAGAAGTTTATATTTTTAAATTATGTAAAAGGAATAACCAATACGCATCAGTGTCGCAAACCTTTACAGACCACACATCAGGCAGGAGAGAGAAAAACGCATACCAACCCAGGTCCTGAGAGTCTAATAAAATCCCGTAGAAACTAGAGAGAAACATTTATACCAGACCCCTGTGCTACATGCCTTATCGAGTCCCGTCGAAGGTGGCCCGGTGACTTCACGCTGCATCTACCTGCACTAGACGAGTTTCGGCTCGTGTATTTTTCGTGCATAATGTGCCATTAGAAGATTTTGATATAAAAAGGGGAAGCATCATCGTTAGATCGGACAGTATCTATTTGAAACCCAACATTATAACATCTACAAGAAAGAGAGTATTTTTTTGGAAATCAATAAGTAAATACCGATTCGTAGTGCAATCCCAATATACAGTTTAGAAGTTAACTAAACTACATCCCAAGTATATTTTTGAGAGAATTTTCGGACAACAATTTATAAATACACTTTATTACGAAGTGTATATTCTGGTAATTTAAAAAAAGATAATTTAGAAATAAGTCCAAATTTAATATTGAAACAATTTATCAAATTTCAAAGCATTGAAATTTGTTTTGGAGGCGACAGTCTGGAAGAAAATTAAAATCCGTAAGAGTACAATACACTAAATCCCATTAGTGTAAACATAAGGCTGATATACAACCAGTAAGGCCACCAACCACAGGCTCCTTTGTGTCTACTATACCACTTCAGATTGAAAATCAAGATAACAATCACCAGATTCAACACCTACAATAAACGTTATTCCTAAAGTAAGATTTTTCATTTTTAAATATACTCATTGTATTTTGCATTATTGTCAATTCTTTTCTTTCTTGGTTGGTTTTTAAATAAAATATTTTCTCACAACATTTAGTAGGCTCATTGACTTATCCTCATCCCAAATTAGATTCAATTTCTGAAACTAATTTAAAACGAGAAACATTAGATTTATTTAAAAAGGTTTCTTGTTTTGACGTAACAACTTTATGAGTAACAGGAAAAAAATAATTAAGAATTTAAAAATCGACTATGTTGGATCTATTAGTAATATTAGTAATCTATTAGACTAAGAACATCAACATCCTATCAAATTTGTAGGTTCTAGACCATTTTCAATAGTAAATTGTAAAAAAATCGCAATGTACATCGCGCTGCGATTACACTATATCTTTGGCAAATTACGGACCATTTTCAGACTTATATTTTCATTTAGGGGAAATCCCAAACTTTCATTTGAAATTATTAAAGAGAAAATAAAAACTGTCGAACTTACATTCTGATTAACACCATTTTTACTATATGTATTGCTTGATACTACTAACTACTCTTTTTATTGTGACATTATTTTGAATAATTTGGTGGCTAAGGATTTTGTTTATAACTCAAAAATTAAGAATTAACAACTTGTTAATTATATTGATTTGAACAGAAACTCTTCAGTGTCACTAATCTAAAACTTAATTTTGCACTTACACTAGAGTAGTATTCCTAGCAAAGGATTATTTAATGAACTAATATTTTTAATTTTTAGTAAAGCATAGTGATTTATATCCACAATTATCATTAAAATCTGCATTCTTTATTTATAACGAAGCTAATTCATATAATCTAATTCATATTAGATCCCTCGTTACATATAAATATTATTAAAGGAACCAAACTTAATCAGTTTTTAAGAATAAATCGTATATTAAAATATTTTTTAAGAGACGGTACTTTACGTATGCACGGAGAAGCAAAAGTTTGCATTAACTATCCAGTAATAGAAGTACAACGATAAAATTTGACGACAAGTTTTTAATTTAATTGCCTTATTAGCAATTATTATTTTTGTGGTTTCAGAAGTAATGAATGATCCTTAATTAAATTTATGTTTCTCGGATCTTTTTATTTTTGTGTTTGGAGTTAATTTTTCTTCGTTTATTAAATAAATATCCAAAGAAGGATTGATTAGAAAAAGTCCTCTATTATCTTTTAAATTGAAAAACAATTTTAAATCTATGAAAAAATGGGGGACTAACTCTGCTGGGGCTCGAAACCCACGACCTATCAATTGCCGGTTGATTGCTCTTCCACTGAGCTACAGAGGTCCACATCCAACAAATTTTCATAGCTTTATCGATCCAGTAATCAAGATGGTTCGCATTCCTCTGCTACAAATTATTTAACTTTTATCCCAGAATTTTTCACGAAAAAATTGTCAACTCATTAGTAAGACCCTTCACTAAACGTGAAGCGGAAACCTACAATATCGACCAAGTTTTTATTAGCCCTGTTAAACTCTACACTGTTATATCTTTACACAAGTTAATTGTGTAAATAAAAATTATTATTTTTAAGTCTTACACAATTGAACTCTTCACCGTTAAACTCTACTCGCGCTGGTTTAAAAAAGTAAAATTATATTAATTAAATTCTTCACAGTTAAATAGCACACAGCTAAATTCTGCACACTTTTATTATATAAAAGGTGAATTAATTTCGTTAAATTCTCCACATTTAAATTAGACACTGTTAAATTCTACACATAATTATTTAATAAAGCGAAAACTTAATTTGTTAAATTCTACACAGTTAAATTACTCATCGTTAAAATCTGCCCGCGTTTAATATATTAAAAAAAATTAATTTTGTTAGATTATATACAGTTACATTAAACACCGTTAAACTCTACAAACATCTATTCAGTAAAAAAAATATATTTGGTTAAATTCTCCACATTTAAAATGAACACCGTTAAATCCTACACATAGAAATTAAAAAAGGAAATTAAATTTTAATAAATTTTCCAAATTTAAATTAAACACTGTTAAATTCTGCTACATGGGTAAGGCTTTATAGTAATATAATTACCAATATAAAAATTGTGTTTAAAGGTGAATAATTTAACTGCGTAGAATTTAATAATTATATTTTTCTATTATTAATTAAACACGTGTGCAGTTTAACCGTAAAGAGTTTAACTGTGTAAGGTTTAAAACTAATAACTTTTAATTATTCAATAAATATGTGCCGAGTTTGAACAGTGCTCAATTTAACTGTGTAGAATTTAGAAATTTAATTGTGGAGAGTTTAAACAATGCAGAATTTATCATTGCACAGTTTGTTGTGTAGAGTTTTAACAGAGTACAGTTTAAATGTGTAGTATTTGAACCGCCCTCTCCTAATATACCGATAATTTCTGAATCAATATAAGAGGCGTCAACTTCAAATCTCAAAGAAAAATCACTAAATTCTATTATTGTGGTCCCAATAGTACGAATTGCACCTTGTCAAGATATAATAGCGTTCTATTAAAGCGAACGATGGTATTGCTGTAGTTGAATTAGATTTATCGGTAAAGTAAATAAGAATATGTCAATGAACGGTTTTCTTTACGTTAAAATTCGCCGATCAGCGTAAAATTAACTCTGAAGTAAGCCTTAAAATGATAAAATCAAGAACTTGAGTGTTTGATAAAATTAACGATTTTATTCAATTTGTTTTTTATAAAAAAGTGTAATAAGTTTTTTGTAATGGATAATTTTATTAAAAAGATTGTTGGTAGAGTGTCAGTTAAGTTTTCTTTATTCTAAATGTTATAAGTGTTAACTTGCACCAAGTGTGATGAAAGAATAGTGTTTCGTGTAACTCCGATTCCCGAGCAGAAACTAACAGTTCTAGGAGTTGAAACTCAATAAATTACACAATAATCGAGTACAATTGGAACTAAAATTGCTGATAGTCCGGGAGCTAGCGACCAAAACAACTATCTCATTTTATACCGGCTAAAAATTTGAGTGTAGATTACTGAAGACATGTAAATAACAGAAACCCACGTCTGGCAGGCCGGTGCTGGGATAGAAAGCGGCGGCGGTAGGGGGGCGAATAGGTGAAAAATTATGTAAAAATTTCTCATTATACCGATAAAAACCTTTAGAAATCAAAAGTTGACAACTACACGAGTGTAAACATGAGCGTCTGGCAGTTATGGGCTGGGGCAAAGTACGTCTGGAAGCCCTTCGAAAATTCTCTCTCAGAAAGGCAATGAAAAAGAATAAGTTATTTTAATTAATTTTTAACATTTATAAAAATCGGTTATGTGGATTTATGTAATTATTTCAGAACTTTCCTTTTAGTCTAATAGTATTTTAATTCTATATGCAAGAAAATTATATGTATAAAATAATTGTAAGTAAAGTTGAAATATCAATATGAATAGTAAACAGTAACAAATTTTCTCTTACAAAAAAATATTTAAAAATAGTAATGTGCCTATTTTACATTGCTTGAGTTTTGAGGATATGATTAGATCACGTTAAAACACGAGCTCTGTCATACTTTGCCCTACCCCAGAACTGCCAGACGTACATTTTTACACTCATGTAGATGTCAACTATTGATTTTTAAAGGTTTTAATCGGTATGAAATGAGAAATTTTTACATTATTTTTCACCTATTCGCCCCTTGCCACCGCCCCCTGTCCTAGCACCGGCCTGCCAGACGCGGGTTTCTGTTATTTACATGTCTTCAGTAATCTATACTAAAATTTTAGCCGGTATGAAATGAGATAGTTGTTTTGGTTGCTAACTCCCGGACTATGATTAAAGAAAGAATAATTTGAATTATACGATTAAAGAAAGAATAATTTGAATTATATTACTATTTAACACTCCTGTAATCTGCATGAAATTTTCACTTTAGCAGTTTATGATGGAAAATATTTTAATTTTTAAACAAATGTGCATCTTTTACATAAGGAACTTGTTTCTAACTGAAAAATAAAGTTGACGCGCGATAATCGCAATTTAATTAAAGAAAGAATACAATAAACCTGATATGTTGCCTAACTATGTTATTATATCCTCTGATACAAACAAATGTTTGTTTGAAACCCTCTGATACAATTAAGAAAGAAAGAATGCTAGATGGCATTCCTTCCCTTCTTTTGTACAGCTGTTCTGTTGCCTTTACGAAGCCATTGTCGATCTTCCTACATAGCACAAAAACTTCTATTAAACTTCCAGGAAGTTTCCTGTCGCAACCATTGGAAGTTAACCTTTGAAGTCAAGTGTCGATTTGGTTGAACGCATAAAGCGCTATCCCAGCATCACACTTTTGAGGCCTAAGGTCGTTCGATTCCATCTTACCCTCATGTGTGCTGTAGTTGTGAAGATCATTTTCTTAATTAAACCCACTTTTTCATCTTAAAACAATGCAAAATTTGAATAATTTAAATTTTTTTTAACCTTTTTAATTTATAATTTCACTAAAAAAATTGTTAATAATTTTTGGAATCTTCTTAGTAATTTCCAGGAAGTTACCAGAGAGTTTCCATGGGAAGCTTCTAATCTGCGGACATTCTTGTATTTCCAGGAAGTTACCATGGGTAACTTCCGAAGGTTGCGACGGGAAAGTTACTTCCTGGAAGTTTTTGTGCTATGTGGGTTGTTTAAGAAGTCTCTAAATGAAAATATCTTTCCACATGAATGGAAAAGGGAAATGTGATTCCCATTTACAAGAATGGTGATAAAAATCATGTTATTAATTATAGGCCTATCACACTTCTTAATTCCATTGCTAAAGTATATGAAAGTTTAACATCATTTGATTTAATTTATAATGCAGTCTCAAATTTAATAATAGATCAGCAGCATGGATTCGTGAAGACAAAATCAACAGTGGCCAATTTAAGTATTTTTACAAATTTTCTATTGTTAAACTTGGAAATACAATACAAAAAAATGTTCGGTCTTAACTTTTTCTAAAAACAAATCTACCCTACTATATTCATACACTTTCAATGATGTAGAACTAAACAGAGTGACTCAGGTTCATTATTTGGGTACCGTAATAGATAACGTCACATTTAATTTGCACATCTCTGACGTTATAAGTAAATGCTATAAAACCAATTATGCAAACCATTCACCGATTGCTAGATAGTGTAGAGAAGCGAATTCTATTAGTAACTCTGTACATTTCTTTGATGATTCTGTTCTGAGATTCGCATCTCACTTACGCAATCTATTGTTTATATAGAATATCCTAGCTATTATGTTTATTTTCTCTAGACTATTTGCCACTCAATTTTTCTAATTGTAAGTACTTTTGTACGAAAGGGCTTGTTCGATGCCCGTGTATGTAACGAAATAAATAAATTGTGTAAAACTGAAGGGTCACTCTACAATGACTTATTGGTCTATAAAACTGCACTGGAACTTTTTACAAGCTTTTTGGAGAAAACTCTAGCTTATATACTTTTAAATTGTCTAAAAGTGGAGAAGTTAATGAACAGTTATGGGCTTAAAGTATGTTACCTGCTTTTTACATTTGTTCATCTTAATCGTATTTATAGTTTGTTTTGAAGAAAAAATGCGACTCTTCAACAACTGACTTATTTGCTTTACCTCATATGAGCGATTCCACGTCAAGTGATCAATGGGTCTTTTGGTGTAATGTTTATTTCAATAATTTTTACTCTTAACCAATTAAACATACAAATTTGACAAAGAACATTTTGAAAAGGTTTTTCATGCCCTTTTGATTGTAAATAAGCATTTTGAAAAAAAATTTGACTCAAAAAAATCAAAATTAAAAATAAATTTCAATTTTTGGGGGAGAAAGGTACGATTTTTTTTAAACGAAAGCTGAGGTTTTTTCCTAAAAGGACATATAATGGTAAAGTGGGACTAGAATGTTTAAACATTGAAAAAAAGAGTTTTCTAGTCGCCGGAGCGCTCAAAACCCGGTTTTTAGCTCCGTTTAGGAGAAAATCCTTTTTTTCAAAAAATATTTTGACGAAAAATTACTATCTATGAGTACTACAAAAGCCCCAAGATTTGCTACGATTAGAGACAAATTTTTCTCCACCTTGATCACTTGACATGGAATCGCTCATATATGGAAAGCGAAGCTCGAGTGACAAGCAATGAGTCCTAATGCTTAGGTTGCAAAAAAGGTCACAGCAAGCAAGCTCAAGCTTACGTGACTCTATTTTGGCCAATTTTAATCTCTTGTTTTGTTTTTTAACATTATATCAATATGTAGGACAAAGTGTAAGATATCAGTTTGTAACTTCTATCTCAATATTTTGAATGTCAAGCCTTTTATCATTGCAGATACATAAAACATATTCCATACATTCTTATCTAAATAAAAATGTATCTGGGATGTAACATCGAGCAACTTTTAAAAACGTCGCATGACATATTGAATCTGCCATTTCGTATTTTGAAAAAGTGACGTCATATTCGTAATCAGCGACCCAAAAAACCCCTGCGTAACGAGTTTTATTAAGTTTCCTATACGTCATCGTCTAAAGTGTCTATTTCTTTATATAATTTGTTTATTATAATTTAAAAATGTGTGTACAACACCATTTCATATTCAATATAACAATAAACGTGTAAGAAAGTAAATTTTTTAAATTGTTTATACAAATATAAATAATTATGCAAATAAAAAATCGGACTCAAGTGATCTCTTAGGAATGTAATTAAGATTACTCTATAAACAAAAGGGATATGTATTCTTTAATTAAACTTAAATTAAAAAAAGTTTGAAAATAAATTTTTAGTAGAAAGGAATTAAAGTTAAATACTTATTAATTAACATTGTTTATAACAATTTAAATAAATTATTTTGTTTTGTTAATTGTCTGGTAGTCATATTAGACTAATTTAAACTGATTTGGGTTATGTGCAGTAATGAAATAAAAAAATATACGTAGCATTTAAAAAAATGTTCTTTACATTTTCTTTTTAATTTAAGCTCATTTGAAGCTGTGACGATGTAAATTTTCACGCGAGCCAGTTTATGTCGAAAATTCTGAATCGTCGCGCTATCCGATGGAAAAGCCCCGAGTTGACGGGCCCAAATTCTCATGGTAATTGAGGAAAAGCTAGTACCGCCAGCTGACCCACTATTGAGGTAAAGTAGGTCGCGCGGTTAGCCTAACGAGAAAAAGTAATAGATGGCGGGGCCAGTACCACTTTGGAGGACAAGAAGAAGAAGACGGGCCACGAGGAAAATTCGAGACGCCACAGGTGTCTTATACTTTTGCCGCCATAACGTTTTCTAGAATCGAGCCAGAGAGTGTCCCCAGAGAATCTGCTTCAAGTGTCGACAACAGAGGCATTGTTCAAATCAATGCCCCATGAAGCTAGCCCAATCAGAAGCATGCCTGGTATGTAAAAGACCAGGATGCAACTTTTTGACCTGCCCGAATTGTGAAGCAGTCAGAGCCGCTTTGGGAAACGGTGTATGGGTGGCACAGCACAGCTCTGTACCCCCCTCCAACCTAACCAGGCAGTAAGAAATGCTGTTGAGGAGAGTACTGAGGATAGCTGCGAGCCGTGTATCGTGGAGAGTAGAGCCGAGAGTGTTGAGCCGAGTAAAGGAGAGAAAGAGGGCGAGCGCGCAGATAGACTCGCGCCCAGTTGTAGTTGGGTAAAGACGGAGCAAGAGTTAGAATTAGAGAGAGAGAGAGCAGAGTCAGGGAAAGTTTCGAGCCAGTCATAGGTAGAGATGATTTGACCGAAGAGAAAAAGTTCAAATTCATGTCAGAGAGAAAGAAAGGGCGGTCGAGGGAGGAGAACTCACTCCACCAGAGAGATGTAGAAAGAAGGGCCGAAGAAAGTGGGACAAAAGGTACGGATGTGATCCCGGTACCTATAGTCCAGGGGAGGGGAGTGTCTGTGAGAATCACAGCTGACCCGAACCTAAGTAATGAAGAAGACATCGATGGATCTAGGACGGAGAATAGATACTTCCTCGACATGTCTATTGGTGACCGACATTACGAGGCACTTTTCGATCCTGGTGCTATGATCTCAGTAATCACCACCAGAGTCGCAGAGCCTTTCAAAAGCAGAACATCATATACGTGTCACGGACGAAATGCCAGTACAACATGGTATCACACGGATGTCGCCAGCCATGTTGACTTGGGCCCAAGGCAATGCTGCAAAATTGTACAAACTAGGAATCATCGAGCCATCTGCCAGCCGTTGGAGGTGCGCACCAGTAATAAAGAGAAGAGGAGAGAACGATTGTTAAAGTTGCTGCACAAAGGCCGAACATGGAAGTAAAAGGACGAGCAACAAGAAGCTTTTGAACAGCTCAAGCAGAAGCTGACATCTGCGCTAGTCTTAGCCCGATCCGACATAGAAATGCCGTACATAGAAGGGTACAAATTCCATGTGATCACGGATCACAGTCCCCTGAAATGGCTCAGGAACTTGAGAGATCCAACAGGCCGGTTAGCCAGGTGGGCCCTGGAAATGCAGCAGTGGGACTTTGAGATAGTTCACAAAAGAGGTGCACAACATCATGTCCCAGACGCATTGTCCAGGTTACAGGAAGACGAAGAAGAGTCGATGGCCGCGTTTAAATCCATTGAGGACCAATGGTACCTCAAACGCCGTAAGTTAGTGAGCCAACATCCGCAACGGTTTTCTGGATGGATTGTAGAGAATGAGAATCTCTGCCGACATAGAAGTGACCGACAGTTATTGCCGATAACAGGAGACGAGGACGGTTGGAAATTGGTAGTTCCAGCGGAGTACAGGGCGAGAGTGATGGAAGACGGACACGCCCAAGCATCAGCCGGAAACTTGGGAATTGAGAAAACCTATGATCGAATAGCACGAGAGTACTATTGGCCAGGTATTTGGAACGATGTGCACAAGTACGTGACAGTGTCACCAATGCCAACTACATAAGGTATCTCAAGCCGGACCCGTCGGACGAATGGGACAGAGAATTGTAGAGAGACCGCGAGCCGTGGTAGCCGCAGACACAATGGAATTTCCACCGGGTAAGAGCAATTAAGAGCAAGTCTTGCGTTCCGTCATGCTGTGAATACAGCAACTCAAGCGGCAACCAAGACGTCTCCGGCGTTCCTGAACTACGGAAAACACCCTAAGCCAGTGAAGAGCCTGCGAAGAGAGGTCGAGAGTAAGGGAAAGCAGTCACCGCCCCGAACCGGAGTTCCATCATGGAGACGCTCAAATGAGTGAGCCGTCTTTGTTATCCTTCCCGATTACAGAACCAACACCCGAGGAACCGCTAGTGATCAGGAGAGATACAACAGCATGAAGAAGAGGCGACTACCAAACGGTGGAGAGAGTACAGAGGTCAGAAGAAGAGGAGAGGGCAGTTGGAGGACAGGTAATGTTCGTGACACGGCCAGAGGACTGGACAGAGTTGAGCATGTTAGAGGAGTGAAGGAGAAGAAGAGGACGATTCGACCAGACGGAGCAGAACTGGTTGTGCCGTATCGTTGGCCGGCCGGCCAGGGCCCAGGAGAGAGTCTCGAGGCATACGAAAGCCGATTGGCCGAATATGAACTCGAGATGTTTCTTAAATCGAAGGAGCCAATGGTGACAGTAGCACTGGAAAAAGCCTAGGCCAACTAGAGAAAGGCGCTGAGAAAGAGAAGCGAAAGGCAATGGACGGTAGGCGACCTAGAAAGCCAAGCGCCCATGATACGGATCAAGAGGGGAGCCAGACCAAAGGACGCTACATGGGAAGGCCAAGTAGAGAGGAAAAGGAGGAGAAGGAAAGACCGGTGACCGATGACTAAGAAGAGGACACCGACGAGGAAGTTGTCGTGACTGCAGGCCCACAACAGCAAAAAGCGCACCCAACAGAGGAGCAGGAGGTCGCAGAGCAGAAAACCGCCGAGGAGAAGGAAGTAGGAGAGAAAAATTTATATGATTTAACCCTCAGTATTATGGCTTTAACAAAGGCGCTTGAGAGCCTGCTAGCCGTAACCCTAGATCTAGCCATAAGACAACTCTTGAAGGAACGAGAAAGTAGGCTAGAAAAAGGAGCGAAGGCCAGAAAGAGGAGAAAGAGAAGGGCCAGACGAAAAAAAGTAGGAGGGTCAGAAGAGAAGTGAAGGTTAGAGAGAGAGGAGAGAAGGGGGCCAGATGAGAGAGAGGAGAGATACAGAGAAAATAGGAAAGCCAGAAAGAGGAGGAGAGGCAGGAGTAGCGGCCAAGATTATCATGATGATGACGGTCCTATATGAAATAGAACCGGTCATGGGGAGGGGATTGTAACGATATAAATTTTCACGCGAGCCAGTTTATGTCGAAAATTCTGAATCGTCGCGACATCCGTTGGAAAAGCCCCGAGTTGACGGGACCAAATTCTCATGGTAATTAAGGAAAAGCTAATTAGTGGCAATAGGTGGCCAGCTGACCACCTATTGAGGGAAAGTAGGTCGCGCGGCTAGCCTAAAGAGAGAAAGTGATAGATGGCGGGGCCAGTACCACTTTGGAGGACGAGAAAAAGAAGAAGACGGGCCACGAGGAAAAATCGAGACGCCACAGGTGTCTTATACTTTAGCCGCCATAACGTTTTCTAGAGATCGCCGCGCCGGTACTACGACCGTCGACGTAATAGAAAATTTTAGTGGATATTTTTCTGTGATTGAACAAAAACGAGATTACATACGAGTGTAGTGTGAAACGTGGCGAACATCAGAGTTTGAGTGTAAATAAAGTTCAATTTGTGTAGTTAAAGTTGTGCAGTTGTTGTGTATTTTCCCCAAGCATCTCCCATTGCAGATCGAGCATCCCCGCCAGGAGTTGATGGCCAAGAGGACAGGAGGATTATCGTTGTGAGGGGAGCCAGGGGAACGATCACCGTGGGTAAGTCGTTTGCCAGTACTGTGCCAGTCGTGTCTCGCCGTTGGCTTTTCTGCTGCCAATTTTGTTTGGGCAGAATCTCCTCTGAGCGAGAGAGAAACTCGTAGGTTGAGGGTGTTAAGTTTGTTGGGCCGAGTAGAGAAAAGTTTATTAATTAATCTTTTTAAAAATTAATTGGCGCCTGACGGCGAGATTTAATTGACTTGAATTTCAATTTTATTTATCTGTGTTGAATGCGTCAGATTTTGCTTGACGTAAGCAGAAGCTTTGAGCAACAATTACCATTGTTCAAAAGTTATACGTCACAAAGCATATATGTTCTCCTTCTACGGAATTTTAGTTTCTTGTTTATTATGATTAATAATTAATATATATTTAAACTGCTTATTTTTTACAAATCTGATAATAAACTCGAAACTAAAATTTCATTGAAGAAGGATATATATTATTCAAATGAACTTAAATATTAAAAAAATGTGAAAAAAATTATTTTAGTGGAGAAGAATCAAAGTTAACTATTTGATAATTAATATTATTTATAACAATTTAAATAAGTTACTTTTTAAACAAAAAGGATATGAATTCTTTAAATGAATTAAATTAAAAACAAAGTGTGAAACAAAATTTTTTAGTGAAGAGGAATTCTTGTTAAATATTTCATAATTAACATTGTTTATAACAATTTAAATAAATTATTTTCTGTTTTATTAATTGTCTGGTGGTCATATTGGACTAATTAGAACTGATTTGGGTGAAGTGCAGTAATGGAATAAGAATATATATGTCGCATTTTTTAAAAATTATATTAATTTTTAAACTTTGATTAAAAAAATTATAAACAATTAAAAATTCAAAAATAGGCTGCAAGGGATGTCTTAGAATTTTTTCCCCTTTGATTTAAATCTAAGAGCACTCAAATCGGTTGAAAATTGTGGGCTGTAGAAATTGTTGAACAGCAAATTGTTAAAAAATCCCACTGTGCTACATGGCAAGTTCGAAGAAAAGAAAATAGAATTAAAATTGAAGTAAAAAAGAAAGAAATTCAGCAAAGATTTACAAAATCGAAAGGCATTCTTGTGGATGTTCTGATCGCAGGTGAGGTTATAAATACTACGGATGGTAATACTGCCCAACGTGCTTTTGACGATCCAGAAGAATTCGCCAAAATTACTGGATTATCCAGTCAACTAACTAATCGTTTCTCCATCATTTTGGCGGTTCTAAGATGCTCGTTTGATGTAGATGTTGATTCCTTTAAAGATTATACGCACAAAACATCTGAGCTATATGTCAAACTCTATATCTGGTATTACCTTCCTAGTACTGCACATGAAATTTTGATACATAGATGGCAAATGATTAAACATCTCTTTTTACCATCTGGATTGTTATCAGAAAAAGAGCAAAAAAGCAAAACAAAACATTTTAGATTTTATCGTCTTTATCATACTCAAAAATCAAGTAAAATAAATGAGTTTACTGATCTGCTTTATAGGCTGATATTGACATCTGACACTGTCATTTATTCATTACATTCGTCAAAATCAAAGAAAGTTAAACCTCTTTCAGGTAAAATACTTTACTTGTTAAAAAGTCCTGAAAAATATCCTCAAATAACAAATCAAACAGAATATGTAATTCTTAAAAAAAGAGGAGGAGTAAACACTTTGTAGCTATATTTAATTAAATTATGTTATACTAGCTGTCGTACCCGTCTTCGACGGGTTTTATTTTTTTCAAATACATTCAATAGTGTGTCTACCAGTCTCCAAAATGGGAAATAGTGGGGAATTTAATTCGACCGGAAAAAATAATAATTAGCTACCATCAACTATTTCATTAGAAAAATATTACTAGAACCCCTGTTAAAAGTATTAGTAAAAACAAAAACCCATCAAAGAGTGTTTTTTTAAAATATGTGAATTTTTGTAGCCATTTGAAGTTTTATTTATCGTTAATACTTATCAAGAAAATTTACATTTTCGAAAACATTTTTATACTTACATCTTAGATATGGAATAGTATTTTTTGCAAAATTATGCTAAAATGTGACTAAATGACATGTAAAACTCAATTATAGAGCGTTTAACAGCAATACATTAAAAAATGTAAAATTTAAAAAATTTAAAATTTAAAAAATTTTGATATTTTGAAAACATTTTTATATTTACATTTAAGTTAAAGGACACAATTTTTTGAAAAATTATGCTGAAATTTGACTAAATAACATGTAACAATTAATTATAGATAATTTAAAAGCAATTGTTAAAAAAATATAAAATTTGAAAAATTTCTATTTTTTTAAATTCCTTGGCCTAAGGTCTAACATTCTGCCAAATTTAGTTCAAATCGGTAGAAGCGTTTTTGTGTTATTAGGGAACAAAGCTTCCGTGACAGACATACATACATACAGACATACATACATACATTAAAATTTTTTACGACTATTTCTGGAATCCTTTATGTCAATAACAACTGTTTATGCTAAAAGTTTTAAGTTTTAAGCAATGTACAGACAGACGTCTGATTTTATTAATAAGGATTATTTAATATCAAAAATCTTCACTTATTAATTTGTTTATAAATAAATAAACGAATCAAATATGGATACCCTTTTGTAAATTATTTTAAATTAAATGTTTTGAATTTTCACGCCAAAATCTAATATTTAACCTGCTAATGCTGCTTTCTACCGTTCCCCGGCGGACTTCGTAAGGTCCGCCATACTAGTCTATTTTACACAACTTTACTTCCTTCTCTCTCGCTTCTTTCTATTTCTCACTTTTCTTTTGACCCACGTTTGCACCAGGTAATCTCCAAAATTCACACATTCAATTCTTTCAGTCTAAACACTAACCAAGCTTCACTCACAAATTACTTAACAAGTTGTTCATTTCATGACCATTTCGCTTCCTCAAAATATCATAAACCAATTGCTTAATTTAATTTTAATATGTTAAGGCAATATTTCAAAAAACGCAAAATTTGAATTTTTTGTGAAAAAGAAAAATATTGATTAATTTTATAAATTTTGATGAAATGTGCATTTTGTATATATTAATCGATTCGTTTTCTTGTAAGAAATGGAATTTTGAGAATAACTTATGAAAATATTAAAAAATAAAAAAGTTTATTAAAAAAATACAAATTTCTTTTTTATTTTTGAAAACATTGTATAAAAAAATTTTGTGGATAAATTTGAAAATCCTTGTCAGATTTTAGATATTAATGACTGCAATAAACCTGCAAAATTTCAGGGCAATACATTAAAATTTGTTTGAGATAATTTGTACACAATGTTTTGTGACACATACACACACTCACACACATAAATCTTGACATTTGCTCAGAATTTAATATACATATATCCTGGATGAAAATGAGTCCATATAGTCATGTTTTGAAAAATTGAAAATCGTTACGAATGCAAAGCTTCCTTATGAGGAAGCAAAAATCAAATAAAAAGCTTGAAAGCGTCTGTACTCTAATCCTGCCCGAAACGGAAGTCACTTTTGAGCATAATTTAAAAAAACAAATTTTTTACATATATTTTATCTTAAGTATTTGGTTTGACTATTTTAGAAATTTGTTGTATGATTTAAATTTTCATTTTCTTTTTATGGAATGTTACTTTAAATTCTTTGCATGAAATTAGTTTTTATTCATTTCATTACAAGAACATTTTTCTCGACAATGTTTAATCCATTTCTTTAACTCTTTCTTATTTGAACTTATATCATTCATTTCTTTTAATTTCAATTCTTGATAAACACTGTCACTTGAATTATCGTCATCAGAATTTCTAGTACCCTCATCATTAATATTTTCCTTTGAATCATGATGAAAATCATTGCTTTTGATTAAAATGTTAACATTATTTTCATCTACCAAACTTCCTAAATTTAATTCTTTGCATGTTACAAACTTATTTGATGAATTTATCGTTTGAATCTCTTCATTGTCCTGTTAAATTGAATCATAATTTTAATAAAACATATAAAGAAGAATGTAATAGGGAATACAATAATTAATAATTATAAATGATTAAAAAAAGTGTAATCAATCAGTACTAATCTAAAAATTCGGAAATATAGTAGAGACCTAGTATCCGGACTAATACAAATTTTTCGTTCAACATTTTTAACAATATGTACACTACCGTCCGAAATTGTGCGAACGCTAACATCTCGAGCTATTAAAAAACACACCCGCACAGAAACAGTGATAACTCGGTTAAAAATGAAGCTAGATGCTTTTTTTAAATTGCATTGGAAAGCTTATTAACCACTTGAGCGGCAGGGCGTCAGAATTGGCGTCAGCGTGCAAGTGACAGAAGCGGCAAAAATGCGAAAAAGGCGTCGAAATTTGACTACTATTTTCTCATTCTGTAAGGAGATTTATAACATCACAAGAAAGTATTTTTGTTTTTTAAAGTGAAAGAACAGACCTGTAAACAAAAAATGTTTTTTCAATATTTAAACAATTTTTTAATTTTTTAAGTTAATAATAATTAATAGATTTATATTAGTGGCGTTTCAGTTTCTACCACAAGAAGTCAATTTTTTTTTCATGAAATCTTGCCAGAATTTTTGGGGGTTTTCGGTTGACAGGTCTGTTCTTTCACTTTAAAAAACAAAAATACTTTCTTGTGATGTTATAAATCTCCTTACAGAATGAGAAAATAGTAGTCAAATTTCGAAGCCTTTTTCGCATTTTTGCCGCTTCTGTCACTTGCACGCTGACGCCAATTCTGACGCCCTGCCGCTCAAGTGGTTAAATTTCCAATGAAATGCTACTGTGTTGAGTTGTATTGCATAAATAGGAAGCGAGATATCATGTTATAACGACAAAAAAATAATTATATTTTTTTCGGAATTTCTTACTCTGACTTGGACTCCTGGCACAGTTTAGCAAAGTTTATGAAAAAAATTGTTACTTTTACAGACAATTCCTTGTAACCAAAGCTTTAAATAGAGACCAAGAATAGCAAAAAATATTTACGGGTTCCCGAGATATTACAAAAATAGTAGGACCGTGCAAAGCAGAATTTTCAATCATCGATTTCTCTAATTCGCCGTTGAGTCAATTACTTGTCTGTGAAAAAAGTGTCGAAAATTAATTTTACCAAGTACATTCTTACTGAGATCCATTTTTTAATTTAATTTATTATATATCGATATTTAAAAAGTGGATCCCAGTAAGAATGTACTTGGTAAAATTAATTTTCGACACTTTTTTCATAGACAAGTAAATGACTCAACGGCGAATTAGAGAAATCGATGATTGAAAATTCTGCTTTGCACGGTCCGACTCTTTTTTTAATATCTCGCGAACCCGTAAATATTTTTTGCTGTTCTTGGTCTCTATTTACATGTAATGGCTTGGCTCATCTGATGTGTATTAATGTTAATATTTCTAAACAATTGTTTGAAGGAATTAAAAAAGGTACAAATAGTTTTACATGCAACAGATGCCAGTCTATACACAATAGTGACATCCCCGGCGAGACCAGTCTTCTTCTTCGAGTAACAAGGAGAGCAAACAATCACCTGATCTCGCAAGTGGGTTACCAACTGACATCTCTCGTGCTGTCACTGAAGCTATTCAGGCGGCTATCTTGCAGGGGCAAGAGGCAGCCTCTACTAACAAGTAAAACTGCCAAGTGTCAGACGCCGAATTTATTGAAACTTTGCATACGTCAAAAGGGATGAAAAATAAGATATACCTGTTTTTTATATCGGCGGATATTGACTTTAAAGGGTAGAAACTACCCTTTTAATTTTAAGGGATGTAAATTCAATAGTTATCTTAAAATTGCTTAAATTCGATGGAAACTGGTTACTCGGGGGTTTTTGGGGTCGCTGATTACGAATTCGATGTCAGTTTTTCAAAATTCAAAATGGCGGTTCCAAAATGGCGGACGAATTTGTTAAAAATTCATTGAATTCGCTTGAAACATGTTACTCAGGGGTTTTTGGGGGGTCGCTGATCGCGAAAATGAAGTCAGATTTTCCAAATGCACAACGGCGGATTCAATATAATTATTTTGTAAGCTTTAAAAAGGCTGATTGTCAGAATTTATGAACTGTAGGGATTTGGTAGCCTTAAAAAAGGCTGATTGCTATAATTTATGAACTGTAAGGATTTGGTAGCCTTGAGAAAGGTTGGTTTATATAACTTATGAACTGTAAGGATTCGGTAGCCTTGAAATCGCTGATAGATATAATGTATGAACTGTAAGGATTCGGTAGCCTTGAAAAAGGCTGATTGATATAATTATCACCAAATAGTAACAATTTTATGGCCTTGAAAAAGGCCGTTTGAAATTAATTTACCATATACATCCAAATCAATTCAATTTAAACTTTATTCCATTCACACAGAATAATCTTTACAGTAATGATAATCAATGAAAAATTGCTTTATGCACAATGATTTTTTGCACCATGCACATTTCACAACGGCAGCATGTGTGCATGAGTCGCAGACTGGGGCACAATTTTTCAAGCAAAAATCTACCGGATTTTTAAATGCTGAAGGCCTTTCTTCTAAATATCCACTTTTAAACCATGCGTATTTCAATAAATTTGAAAACCGAGGGGAAGAAAACTGTTTGTGAATAACTGATTGGAGTTTGATGATGTTGTTGCGAACATGCAAGTGAATGTCATAGTTATGCAAAATAACGATGTCAGAAAATTGCTTAATAAAATTTTTCCATGGTCTAAAAAAGAAAACTTCAAGCGGTTGAATCAATCCTGTTGTTCCTGCGGAAATGGTTTCTATTTTGTAATATTTATTAGATTTTGAAAATGCTTGGAAAGCTTTTTCGCTTTGACCACTCCAAGAATCTAATAATAAGACCGTTTTCTCGTTAGCTACTGATAGAAAATTTTCTTTAAACCATTTCCTAACAAGATTAGAGGTCAGCTTTCCCGAATTTGAAGCCAGGACATGGACATTTTCAGGTTCAAAAAGATTTTTCTTTACTATTGGCCCAAACTTGCCGTCTTTTTCTTGCAATACTATTGCAATACTATACCCCCTAGTAACCAGTTTCCATCGAATTTAAGCAATTTTTAGAAATCTCGTCCGACATTTTGGAACCGCCATTTTGAATTTTGAAAAACTGACATCGAATTCGTAATCAGCGACCCCAAAAACACCCGAGTAACCAGTTTCCATCGAATTTAAGCAATTTTAAGATAACTATTGAATTTACATCCCTTAAAATTAAAAGGGTAGTTTCTACCCTTTAAAGTCAATATCCGCCGATATAAAAAACAGGTATATCTTATTTTTCATCCCTTTTGACGTATGCAAAGTTTCAATAAATTCGGCGTCTGACACTTGGCAGTTTTACTTGTAAGTCTAATGAATTGTTAACCACGGTGGTCTTGAATCAACTTTGAATATAAAGTCTTTGCACATCCCTTTTTTTTGCTGATTTGGGTTATTTGCATTCTAAATAATGTGTAAAAAATTTATAGCCCATAACTTGTCGAGCCGTTTTTGAGAAAACTCATTTTGAAAAAAAATCATCAGTTTTTTATTTAAAATGTTACATATTTGTATCAAATTATAGATTTAAGCATAATATTAATTAAAATAGGATCAGTTGGGGTAAATCCGGACAAAATACCTATTTTTCACAAATGACGTAAGTTTTTTTATAATAAAAGGAAATTCTTTCGTTTTATACTGCATTAATTTCTGTCTTGAGTTCCCTAGATTAATTTTTTATTTTTTATAAAATTTTATATTTAATTTTTTACATTTTATTGTTCGGATTTACCCCAAGATTTAGAAAATTTCTTTAAATTTGGGGTAAATCCTGACAGCTTAGTTTCTAAGAAAGGTTTAAAATAAAGTTATCTTAAGTATACTACTCTATTAAGGGATAGAACAACTTGAAAAAAATTCATACTAGATGTACAAAAGTTGAATCAGTTAAGTGTTGTAGTATCATAAAAGTTAATCAATTAACGATTTAAAAAGTAATAATCAAAAACATATATAGCTTTAACAAATTTTAATGGATTTTAATAAAACTTGATAAAGAAAAGTTTTTGGGATCATTGAATACGAATACAAAGTCAGATTTTGAAAATTCAAAATGCCGGATCCAATATGCCGGACTTTTTTAAAGATTAATCGAATTACACTACTTACACCACTTTTTAAAATGTAATAGAAGCTCTGTCCAGATTTACCCTAAGTTTTCAAATTATCCTGTTGACTATTGTCGAGATAAAATCATGGAAGTAGTCAGAATCTCTTTTAAAGGATCTGAGCTTAAAATATTGACGTCGAACTGAATTTTTAATTTGTAAATTAAGATCCAACACCTTTTGTCCGTATTTGCCCTCTGTCCGGATTTACCCCAACTGACCCTAATACTTTTCTTTAATTTTAAATAATATAATATAACAATTTAAATAATATTTCTGACACAATAAGTCAGTTTTGTTTAAATATTACAATACATGTTAAGGCACATATTTTTGCCAATTTACGGAAATTATACCAGTTACTGTACAGAAAAAAAATTAACGAAAAGGTTATATATAATAAATATAAAAACGGCTCGACAAGTTATGGGCAATAAATTTTTTACACATTATTTAGAGTGCAAATAACCCAAATCAGCAAAAAAAATGATGTGCTAAGACATTTCATTCAAAGTTGATTCAAGACCACCGTGTAACTAAATTGTTTAATGAATTTGAACAAAAACAATATAAATTTAATGCTTTGCTGAAAACAACTATTACAGAGGTAAAGAATGCTATTTCTGAAAATTCTACAAGAATTGACAAACTTGAATTTGAAAAGGGAAAGCAGGAGGATGAAATCGTGCAAATTAAAAATGAATCTATGAAATTACAAGAGAAGGTTAAAACTCTTAAAGATACCATTAATACCAACGACACAGGCGTGTTCTGGTTACCATATACAGGATTAAAAAGTCAACACCTGCTGCCATCGTCGTAGCTAAACGCATTCAAATCGATTGGTCTATTCTGCGGCACTAAATTTAAGAAGAGATGGAAAATTGAAATCCTTATGGTTATCCCAGGGCAAGGTTTTTTGCAAGAGAGAAGATGGTATGTCTAGAATTCATCTAAAACATGGAAGCTTTAAAATATTACTTTTCTTTTTTCATATCGTTTCTTTTATTTAGTTTATGTTTTTCATTCGATATATATGTTATATTTGATATATTATAAATTTAAAAAGAATCTTAAATAATATTGTATCTTTTCCTTGGTGGGCTAATTAGCTCTAGATGCTTTGTAATAAATAAATAACATTAATTGTTTGGATTTGACGATTAACGAAAATAAAAATATTGAATCAAATATTTCGCTTCAATTTCAGCCACTTGATAAGCTAAACGAACTACCTGGTACTTCTAGTTCATAGAATATTGTATGTTTATTTTGACTTTATTATTGTTTATTATAACCAACGCATGTATTTATTTAAAATATTTATTTATATTTGTTTGTTATTTTATGGATTTCTTTTAATTAACTAATTTATTAATTAAAATATTTATTTAGAAAATTATTTATTTATTATTTTTTGTGTTTCTTTTATTTCAATTATTTTTTAATAAAAATTTGTTTAACCCTTAAACCGTACACTGGGTGTGCGACACCCTGGGACTTTTAAGTGTGTTCTCCAAGTTGGAATAGGATATTATTATTTGGAAAAATTATCTTATATAGTTCAATACATCTATTTTAAAGGAGAATAGGTTTCATAAAGATTTATTTAATTTAAATAATTAGACCTACATCTTTTGTTAAGAATACTTTTTCAAATGTTGTGTTTTTTAGAAGTTAAATGCAAAAAACCACATTTTTATGATATTTTTTATGGTTTTCACCATGATAAACTTATTTGCGCTAATTTTTACTGTGATTTTCGTAATCAGGGCACAAAATTACGTAAGTATACCAACTTTCATTGAAATCGGAGGTATGCGCTTTTTGGAAGTTTATCTTGTACTGTATAATATCAACACATGTTCCATTTTTACGAATTGAACTGAAATATTAGAATAAAAAGCTAGAATAAAATGAAATTTACATTGAGATAAATAATTCGATGCCTGTTGAAATTAATTCTGAAAATGAAATTCATATTGATACAAACAATTCGATGTCTGCTAAAAGGTAAGAGATCAAATCAAGTCGTAAAAAAACTATTTCTCGATTCGTAGAAAGTAAATCAAATCAAAGTCGCTTGCAATTCAGGACAAGAATACATGACAAAGAAAGGAAAATTTTTAAAAGTCACAATACATCTTGGGAAAATGTAAAACTAAAATAACGAAACAGGTGAATTATAAATGTCCGTTCATTACTTTATTAATTCACTTACAAAACAAATGTGACCTTATTCAGATACAACGAAGGAAGCTACTGATTTACAGTTCCAGAAAAAACAGCTCGTTATCAAAATTTTCGTGTATTATCGTATTACGTCACATGACGTCACATTCGGGCCCCTTCTTATCAAACCTATCCCTCATCTCTCTCTCCCTTTATCCTCCCACCTTGAGTTGCAATAACTCAACAACTATTTCTTTTCAAATATTTCGACAGTACCTGTTTCCGTTATCTTCTGGTAAAACTGCTGGTGGTGGCTGTGCTGGTTTACTCTTATGTCGTCGGCAAACAACACACTTCTCAATCACATTTCTTACAGTTCATCTTCTCTTAAGAATCCAGAATTTTTCTCGTAAATTGTTCAGCACAATAGAAACTCTTGCATGGTTCAGAAGTTTGTGTTTATATTCAATTAATCTGATCACCAGCGGATGACAACAGTCAAGGACAATCTTTATCTCCTTTCTTCTGTATGTTCTTAAGTTCGCTCTCGACCAGCTGTTTGTCCATTATGTATTCTGATTTTGGCCAATCGCTTAAAACCATTCTCATCCATGCTGGCCCCTACCACCATCTTGACTCGAAGAGTTTTTCTACTGTACACCCTCTGGAGGGGACATCCGCCGAATTCATCTCTCCAGGTACGAATCTCCACTGACGTGGATCTGTCATCTTCCGGATTTCTCGCACCCTATTCCACACATAAGTTGCCCATTGTTTTCCTGATTTAATCCACGTAAGCGTAGTTGATGAATCACTCCAATAGTAGATGGTATCTTCATCAATGAACAGACACTCTTTTACAAATTGCATCAAACGAGTTCCCATTGTAGCTGCCAGAAGTTCTAAACGTGGAATTGATATTTCTCTTGTAGGTGCGACTCTTGACTTAGCTTTCACCAGTTTTACTTCAATTCCTGTATTTGACTCTACTCTTACAAAAATTTCTGCTTCACATGCTGCTTGGCTTGCGTCCACAAAAACATGAAAAGTCAATAGGTATTTATCTGATGACTCACCAAACATTCTACGTGGAATTCGTAATTCCTTCAACTGCGTCAAACTTTTATGCCATTTTTCAAAATCTTTTAACATCTTCAGATCAACTTCTTCATTCCAGTCCATTTTTCTTAACCAGATTTTCTGCAACAACAATTTAGGGTACAACAAAACAGGACAACACATTCCAACTGGATCGAATATTTTATGACTTGTTGATAAGATTACTCTTTTATTAATCTTTTGTGGTAATGATTCCTCGAATGATGCCTTGTTTAATCGCAATATGTCATCCGATTTATTTTATGTCAATCCTAGAACAGATGTATCTGCTTTCTCACTCTTATCATGAGAATATTCCCAACCTCGTAATTCGAATTTTCCTTGTCTCATGATTTCGGTTGACACTTTCTCGAACAGTTTTCTCTCTTCGTCATTTGCAACACTCACTACACAGTTATCAACATATAATGATTTAGTCAGCTTCTCGATGATGTCTCTTTTGATTTTTGAATTTTTGTTATTCCTTGATTGTTCTAGATCCATGCTAATTACAATACCCAGCAATGCTGGACTACTAGTCACTCCTAACACCACTCTTGCGTGACGATACATTTTCACCTTCGATGGATCATTTAAATCTTTTCAGAAAAATCGTAGAGCATTTCTATCCGCGGTATAAATACCAATTTGTAAAAATGCTTTCTTGATGTCCGAAATCACTCCAACATTATTACATTAGAAACGCATAAGAACTTTAAGAATCAACTCAACCAGATTCGGTCCAATCTCTAAACATTGATTTAGTGAAGGATTATCTCCTACCTTTGCAGATCCATCGAACACGGGCCGTAATGCGGTAGTAGTGTCTTCTTTTATGACTGGCCTATGAGGTAAATAATGACCATATTCCTTAACTTCAGCAACTTCCTCCACGATTCTTTCCCGTATCCACTGATTAAACACTTGATCATACTCTCGTAACAAATTTTTCCGCTTTAAATTTTCAATAACTGAATCTAATCTCTTCTTTGCAAGCATTTCGTTACTTGGTAGGACAGGGTGATTCTCTTTCCAGGATAGCTGCACCTCGCTCGTACCTTCCACTCTCGTCAACTGTCACAGATTGTCGAATTCTTAGTTCAGTTTTTATACTATGCGTTCCTTTAGAATCTGTTTCCACCTGATCTTTGTTTCCTAAAACATCCAAATTCCACAATTCCGATATGTCAATTTCTTTGATAAGTAAAGAAGTGACAACCAGAGCCGTGTCTATATTTGATGTTTTCTCTTGTCTTCTCTTTCCGATTAAAGTCCATCCTAATCGCGTCTCGATGGCCGTTGGTCCACTTTTCAGATCAAACATGTTTCCTGTTTGTAACTTTTCCAATACATCGGCACCTAATAACAAAGTAACAGGTTCCTTAATTTGATCTCCATCCGAAAGCATAATTCCTCGTTGTTTCAGTTCTCCAATCCAGGGTCCATCTTCGATGCTTGGAATCTCGTCAACTATCATCTCCTTTGACAAGGCCACAAAATTGAATTCGTCCGTTCGATTTATACCACTAACAAAAATCCTGTATCCTTGATGTTCCTGTGGCTCTGTTTTAAGACCACCAAATAATAAATGAATCATTTTTTGTTTTCCCAAAGACTGATAACTCATTTTTTTTGCTGTAGACTCCAATATGTACGATCAATGAGAACAAGAATCTAACACTGCTCTGACACAAAGTTCCCTTTTTCCATTTCATTATTTCACACGTAATGTTTGTAAAAACACTTTAGGGTTTTTTAACACATTTGTCAAACCAGCTTCTTTAATATTCTCGATATCTTCTGCACAATTAACAGAGCTAACAGCTTTTCTTTGATCAACCTCACGACACATCAACAAAAGTTCTTCTGAAAGCGACGCACAGTGGTTCGAAATGCCAAAAAGCTGGCCAAAAGTAATTAAAAAATTTTTTTCGAGTTCTTTTTCACATGCAATTGTTAAAGAATACTTTAAGGCATTAAAAAATACCAACGATAATAACTAGATGTCGCTACAAATGCTCCTTTATTTACTTAATAAACAAAAGTGTAAGTGTCAAATGTTATGTAATTCATTCTTCACTATTTACGCAATCTGCAGCACTATTATTATTAATAAACAGATGGATGAATTTTAAATCGGAAAAATGGATTATAATAATGAAGGTATGTATTATTCGACTCAATATTTGCTTGCTGAGTACTGCCAAATATCATGATGCAGTAACTTATTTAAATCAGTGAAAATAATTTATTTTGCACTTAAAAAATTCTGCAAAACGTAGTGCTACAAAAAAGTCTTGATAGATTTTGTCAAATTTATGTTCGTAAATTAATTCTTATACATTTTGACAAAACATTTTGCGAAATTAGCTGCCACGAACTGCCTCTGCAGTTTTGTGGTTACTGTTTGTGTAAAAAGTGAAAATAAGTGTCTCATGTGCACATTACAAAAATACGTTTTTTTATACAAAAAAAGAATTATTATTGTTTTTTACGATTCTAGGTTATCATCCAACATCTCTAAGTCGAAAAAAAATGTTTCACTTAATAAAGCAGAATTTAACGGAAAACATTAACGTGCACTGCAGAATTTTAGAAATGGAATTTTTAAGAAAACTTGGTATTAGTTTTACATTATTAGATAGCAGCAAAAAAGAAGTTGCTAAAATTGTGTTAGCGATAAAAGCAAAGTGGCAAGCATCTAACAGAACAGAACATAGATTTCTGGATAAAAACAAAGGTTGGATTGAGACAGTAATGACGTTTAGTAGAGACAACAGCAGTGATAGTTACGACGAAAAAAAACACGGATGCTTCGTTGACTTCGTTGGCCCCTAGAAGCATGGGTCGTCCTTTAAAACTTTTTGAAGAATCAAGCAATTGAACAAAAAGAAGAAAAACCACAGCTTTACGGAAAACTAACGACTCTAAAACTCTTGGATATGCCGTTCAAATGAATTTACGAGCCGAAGGAAAACAAGATGCGGCTAAAGTCAAATGATTCGAACTGCTTCTTGTGAGAAGAATTCTAAATTGTATCCCTCTTATGCACAGGTTCTTTTGGCTAAACAAAGTTGCTATCCCGACAAAACCGACATTACCATTGCAGAATCGAAAGCCGAAGTAAAGTTACAAGCACTTTTAAACCACTCTGCTCAAAGAATTTTAAATGTTCAAAAAGACGTGATAAAAATCGATCTTCAGACCAGACTGATGATTTAGAAATGATTTGTAAATGGGGATGTAACGGAACTTCGGGAGATGTTTTTAAACAAAAGTTCCACAATGACGACGGAACAAAGTCTGACGCGAAAACAAAAGTCGCTGTTGAGCGTATTAAACTACAAGCGCAAAATTTAAATCCATTTTCAATTATTATTGACGACAAGAAAATTAATGTTAACTTCAAACTCGCGTTGACTATGGTCGATGGGAAGGTGTGCAACTCGTTGTCTGACACTTCGTCGGCTCAACGTTGCTTTATTTGCAATTGCACTTCGAAAGATTTCAATAATATTGAATTCGTATTGCTAAAAGAAATCAATGAAGAACATTTAGAGTTTGGAATCAGTTCACTACATGCGTGGATACGATTTTTTGAATGCCTGTTACACGTGTCATATAAATTAGAGGTCAAGACTTGAAGAGGCCGAAAAGATTTACAAGAAAAAATTCAAGAGCGAAGAGCAAGTATACAAAAAGCTTTTCGCATCCAATTAGGTCTTCTAGTCGATTTTCCAAAACCGGGATATGGCAGCACTAACGACGGCAACACTGCACGCAGGTTTTTTGAAAATTCGAAAGTTTCAGCAGCAATCACCGGTATTGATGAGGACCTAATTGTACGATTTCACACAATTCTGAAAATAATAACATGTGGTTATGAAGTTGATGTACAAAAATTCGAAGAGTTTGCACTTGAGACGGCACACAGGTTTCTAGAATTGTACCCTTGGTACTATATACCAACAAGCGTACACAAGATTTTGATACATTGTTCAAGAATCATTGAATCATTGAATCATCAATGTTACTCATAGGCCAAATGAGTGAAGAAGCTCAAGAATCGTGCAATAAGTTCATTAAAAAATTTCTCAAAGAATTTTCTCGCAAGAGTAGCCGTCAGAAAACGATGGGAAATGATTTTTACAGACTTCTAGTGCATTCTGATCCTTAAATAACAAGTTTGCAAAAATTACCAGCAAAACATACTAAAAATTTGTTCCTGAAATCTAGAGAATTATTAAAAGTAACTTCAATTGAAAACGTTGATACTGAAAGTTCTTATTCTGATGATTCAGACTCGGACAGTATGTAGTATTAGCAATAATTGCAAAGTAATAAAATATTTTTATGTTTTTGAGAGTTTAAAACCGTTTAATGTAACCGTTTACTTGTAGTTGTGAAGTTTATTAATATATGAGATTATAAAAGAAATTAAAAAGTAATTTTTATTTAAATTAAATTATTTTTTGCTTTTCATGTCCGTCATATTGGATTCGACAATAATATCAAATTCGAAATCAGTAACCTCTAAAACCTCCAAGTGACAATTTCTAGAAAGATTCAAGCACTTTATGCATTTCATGTCCGCCATATTGGATCCTCCATTTTGTTTTTGAAAAAAATAATACCAAATTCGAAATCAGTGACCTCAAAAACCCCCAAGTAACAATTTCTAGAAAGATTCAAGCACTTTATGCATTTCATGTCCGCCATATTGGATCCGCCATTTTGTTTTTGAAAAAAATATTACCAAATTCGAAATCAGTGACCTCAAAAACCCCCGAGTAACGATTTTTAGAATGATTTAAGCTCTTTTGAGACTTTTGACCACGTTTTTGGCGATTTGGACCACTGTGCGACGATTCAACAAGCGGATATAATATTGTAGCACACTTCGCAGACGTTACACCTAATGGTTCGAGAGCTCTTATTTGTGATTCAAGCTTATCATAGATTCTAAAGAGGGGAGGTCGTTCAGTTGTTCCGGGCGCGTTACTCAGCACGAGTGCGAACAGTTCCCTCACATAAAATTCAATCAGAAACTCTTCTTTTCCAAATAGATTTTTTACTCCGTTAATTGCTTTTTCGTAGTTTTCTTTAGTTGGGGGAAAACTCTCTACCAATTCGCTGGCTCTAGAACCCGGAATCATAGCTTGAATCAGATACTGTAATTTGTCTTCACTTTCAATTCCAATATCTTCATGTATCTTTTTAAATTGGCTCCAAAATTGAAGCCACTCTCGTATCTCACCGTTAAATTTTTTCAATTCTATCGTAGGCAATTTAAAATAACGTTTTGTATCTACGAAGGTATTGGACAGTGGAAAGGTTTGTGTAATAGAATTCGTTCTGTTCTCCATCACGGGAGACGCTTGACCACGCTGAAACAAAGTGGAGACCTCTATTATCAATTGTAAATACTTGAATTTATATTCGTCAGCCATCTGTAATTCAGCGTCTGTTTCCGCGTCTTCTATCCCCTCCTCTGTCATCATAAATTCGAAAATTTTTGTATTAAGCGCGTCCAACTCTTCAGATTTTTCCAACAACAACATTTTTACAAAATTATTAAAATAGAAAATTTCTAGTCCTGTCACGGTCGCCACTATTTTAAAAGTCACAAAACATCTTGGGAAAAGGTAGAACTAAAATAACGAAACAGGTGAATTATAAATGTCCGTTCTTTACTTTATTAATTCACTCACAAAACAAATGTGCCCTTGTTCAGATACAACGATGATACAATGATGAAGAAATTGCGTCTGAATATTATTATCGAGCGGTATTTGTTTACGAATTCAATCTTGGATTTTGTGGGTGGAAAAAAGATAGTAACTGTAGGTTAAAAATGTATATATTGAAAATATTAACAATATGCAAAATAAAAATGTAATAATTATTTTCTATATTAATTTAAAAGCACTAAAAAATCTTTAATTATTGAAAACGACTTTACAAACTTGACGTGAAACATGTGATTAAAATAATAAATAAACGATTTATATTTTTAATAATACAAATTATTTTCAATTGACTCTTACGCGAAACTGCAAAATTTTGAGATAAGACGGTACAAACCGTTACTTAAGGTTAGTATAGTACAAAGTGTTACCTGAAGATAGGACAGTATTAACCTTTACTGTGAGGGAGCATTGTATTACACCGAAGTATCGAAATGGGTTTTCTCGGCAGTGGAGAGAGGGAAACTGTGGAAAACCTATCCTGAGTAATACCGGATTATCGACATTCGAGATCTAATGATGTGTACCGGACAATAATCGACGGTGCACATTATTAATATATAATAAATAAATTGTGGTGCTGGATGCTATACTGTGTTATACATTATGCACGGTGGGTTTTTGACCGTTTTAACCTCTTACTGTAAATGTTTTTTTATATATTGAAACTGGAGACGTTTCTAAATGTTTTTAAAAAACCAAAATCTTTCATCTAGCCGATTTAAAAAAATCGATTTTTTTTATACAAAAGCATTCTTTAAATTCAGATTACATAAGAATGAGAAATATTTAATACACATGAATAAAATATTTCTCATGTTAGAAACACGTGGGTTGTCAGAAGTTTACCGTGCAGTGGGGTTTTAAATCAAATTAAAGGAAAAATATGTATAGATATACACTTTCCTCGGTCTGTTAACCAATACACGTATGTTTTAGTTTGTTGGTACAATCACAGGGTAATGAACAACCTATAACTACACGTTCTTCGTACGAGGATGGCATTGCAGCCAAAAGTTTTAAAGACTCTGGAGTAAAAAAACTCTTCTTACTGACTGTGGCTCCGAAAACGCAAGAGAATTACGAAAATGTTTCACAGTTATGAAAGGAATTAAATATTTGCACGTTTGATGTTACAATTGCGACTGATTTGAAATTAGCAAATATTTTAATAGGCATAATGTCACATAGCACTAACTAACTATCTATGTACCTGGTGCTTTGCAAAAAAAACCAACTTCATACTTGCGGCATTTACGGAACAGCCCAAAATACGCTAGAAAATTACAGTAAATGGTGTGATGCAGGCGCAATAAAATCAGAAGCGAAGAATTTTTTCAATTGTATCAACCCACCATTAATGAACACTGATAGCGACAAAACATTTCTCGATCACATTCCGTTACAAGAACTACATTTGATGTTAGGCGTGGTGAATGTAGTATTTGGAAGTCTTTTAAAACAATTTGAAAAAGAACCTCTGTCTTGGGCAACTGAATGTCATGTTTAACGTGAAATAAGAAGTTCTTGACGACCATCTTTTAAAGGAAATTCCTGCAAAATTCTTTCGAACAAAGTGGACCTTCTACGAAGATCAGCAAATCTGGAAATTCTAAAATCTGTCAAAGTTTTCGCAGACTTTAACAACGTTGTTGATGTGTGTTTTGGAAGTGATTTGGATACAAACTTTTAAAATTACATAGCTACATTTAAATCATTAATTTACTTAGTTTGTTTAAATATAGTTTATAAATAAACCATTGTTATTACGTTGACATTGTTATTTTAAATATCTTTTATAACAAAAATAATGTCTTTTTATAATAACGTTTATTTCATTATAATTCTGCATTTACTTTAAATAAAATTACTAAAATTAAATTTTTTATTCCACAAAAATCGATTTTCTCAAAAGCGGCTCTATGAAAGATTTTGGTTTTTTGGCAAAACTCTTAGAAAAGACTTTCGATTCAATATATATGAAAAAACATTTACAGTAGGAGCACCTTTATGTAAAAATGGTTTAAAACACACCGTGACTTACTATACATTTTTTTATATTAAGACTACAAAAAACTAAATTGTTAATAACATTAACAAACATTTCTTTCTGTTTTAAAATTACAAGGGATTTTTTACTCTATGAGGAGTAAAACAAAATTATTTTCGGATTTTATTGTAACAACAGTCATCTTCCGTTTTAAGAAATTCTGACCCATATATTAAACTATTTGCATTATAATTTTACGAAAATTTCTCAAAATGATTCATTTATATTTAATAGTTTTTATATGATTTGTTTATAAAATGTTAATAACAAATTATGTTCTGCCCACGTCAAATAAAAAAAAATAATTAAAAAATAACTGGTGGTGGAAAGTAATATACTTATACATATATTCTAAACACATATAGATGTATACTCACACATAAATTCTAAACAAAACATATACATGTATACTCACACATATATACTAAACACATATACATGTATACTCACACATATATACTAAACACATACACATGTATTCACACATATTTACTGATCCCTAAAAAACATTGTTTTTACTTTTTCGAAAATTTGGAGGTCCGTAGAGGGGGGGTTAATTTTACCACTTTTACTAAACCCCGTCTGCTTTATCAGTTGTTTTTGTACATGTAATGGAAAAAATTTCGTTGAATATGTTTCTGAAAGGTTTTTTTATGCTCTTCCCAATGGTGAATTTAATTTTTATATATTTCAAAACTTGATATTAATTTTCAATTTTTCAAAAATCAATCTGCTTTATTTAAAAATACATTATTGCAGGCGAAAGATAAGGTTTTTCAACAATATTTAAAAATCAGGTAGAGAAGCAGGCGCAATGCGCCTACATCATAGGGTTTCGTGGCCTAAAATTACAAAAATGATGATAATGACAATACCAAAAGCGTAAGACGTAAGACTTAGGACTTAAGACCTTCTTGTACCGAAGTCTTACAATAAGAATTAAGGCTTAATACATTAAGTGTTACTTAGAAGTTAAGACCTTCTTATACCAAAGTCTCGCTATAAGACTTAAGACTTAGGTCAATACTGCCCTCAAAAATTGACATAAATTTTGACAGTAGCAGAAATTGTTTGTCAATTTTTTATATTTAGGTCAGAACTGCCCTCAAAATTGTTCTAAATTTTGAGGGCAGCGGAAATTGTTTGTCAAATTTTGACGTTTAGTTCAAAACTGCTCTCAAAATGGACTTAAATTTTGAGGGTACTTAAATTTTGTAGTACCATAACAGTCTGCAAGTAATTAAAATTGTCTTTGGTATAGGCTTTGACGTCCTATTTGGCGCTCCTTTTGAGGGGCAAGCTCTAACCTGTAGGTGAAACATAGATCAAATTTTGACGTAATGTGATGGCCCACATTGTTACGTATAAATTATAATATTCTTTGGAGTTGTAACAAAAATAATGGAATATCAAAATCAAGATTGAAATTTTTATACTAATTTATACACTTCTCTTTGTTGATAATTATGGGTTATGAAATCCCTCTACCAAAAGTATTAATGCCAACAAAAGATTTTCCTTTTCTACAATATTTATTATAGTTAACACTTGTATTAAACGATACAATTTAACCTTACACTATTCCTTATGTGCTACCGCTGCAAGAGAAATCCACTCCTGAACGGGCCGTGTCTAATAATGAGTACTTGTAGTTTCTTAAGGAACACTCACGCACACTATTAATTGTTCTTGCATTTATATTTATATAATTTTTTTACGAAACGCGTAAGACCGATTATTGCACCAAAACACTCGATTGTAATTTTCACAATTCTAACGCTTACGAATTTCTTTTCGTATAAGTAAACTATGTACTCTCTGTGAGGTATTACCCGTGACTGCGAAAAGACCTGGTCTTCAATATTATTTATTGTCGTTAATTGGAATTTATGGAAAGGTGGGAAATCAGAATTAATGTTGGCAATAGTTTGATGACCGTTGCATTATTTGCAACTTCAATTCATTGGGAAATTTGAGTATAAAATTCAATGCTTTTTATTCTCTTTTCTTCTTTTTATTTTTGCAGCTAAGGTGTTATTTTGCATAATAAAAGTCTCATTCTCAATAAGACACACACACACACACATATATATATATATATATATATGTATATAATATCATAGGCTAATTATTAGCCCATAATTCAATGCAATACCTTTGCTGTCAAAATTTGTGTGATATTTCTCAATTTTAAGAAGAATTTTTGGCATATGTAATGAAGGAGGTCAACAATTAGAATTTGATGACCCAGACATTTTTCTTAATCAGGGCAACTCTCAGTAATCGTGTAACAAGGATTTTCGAATGATCAATTGTGAAATTTCCATTTTTTAATAACCATCAATAATTTGGATTGCACTGAATTGACACGTTGTCAATTAAAATGAAAGAGTTGTTAATAATAATTTTATTAAAACAATTAACAACAATATGATCTGTAACACACATTAAAGCCCCTTTTAAAACCCGTAGCTCAAAAAATTGGTAAAATTAAACTTGTATTTTTATCCGTTATTTATCCTCTTTTTGACCTATAGGTCCAAAAATAGGACAAATTAGACATAAGTTTTGACGGCCCTTAGAAATCCTGACTCTATTTCTGGATAATATAAAAATTGTAGGTAAAACACAGATCAAATTTTGACGTAATGAGATGGCCCACATTAAGGCCCCTTTTAAAACCCGTAATTAAGAAAATAGGCAAAATTAAATTTGTATTTTTACATAATGTAAGGACCTACACGGGGACCACTTTTTGACATATTGGTCAAAAAATAGGTCAAATTAAAAATGGATTTTGATGTAATGTTATTTATTCTCTTTTTGACTTATAGGTAAAAAATAGGTCTATTTTGACATATAGGTGAAAAAGATTTTGACGTAATGTGAGGCCGTTATTTATTTATCCAAATTGCTCTTGACGCATTTCGTATCGTCATTTTCGGAAGTTGATGAGTCTGAATTCGAGTCCATCTCGATCAAATCCACTGAGCTATCGGGTTTCTATAATTTTGGTTGGCTAACGTGGGAGGTTGATGCGTATCTTCTGCCTCGGCCATCCTTTCGGAGTGTAGCGACTCCATAAGTGTCGCCTGGTTTAACTTTCGTTATGACCAATGGCTTGCATCTTGCTCAAACCTTCGATGATTCTCCTGGTGCATATTTTGCTGCTTGCATCATGACTATGTCGCCTATTTCGAATTTGACGTTTTTCACTTAGCTTTTGTCGAATCGTGTTATATATCCTTCGGAGAACACACGGGGTCTTTTTGACCCCACGCTTTTTTACGAAAAGCTTTTTATCTTTCTTTAATATTATTAATAAGGATTTTCAAGTAAACAGATTTATTTTACAGAGTTTAAACTATATTTAAAAAAAATTATTTAGTTTGATTAGACAAGCAGTTTAAAATTTGTTAAGCTTTGAAAAATGGTTTAAAAAAGAGGTGTGTTCTCCGAGGGATATTCATTTTGTCCTTCTTCAATCTTAATTCGAATTTCGTTTTGGATGATTTCGGGAAGTGTGTAACGGCTGTCGTCGTCTAACGTGAGCTTCCTTAGTTCACCTTCATCATTTCGGTTTATAAATCCGTAGAGCGTTTCAAATGGACTTTTTCCTGTTGTTTTGTTCGGAGATTCGTTGAGATCTCTCTGCACTTGCTTCAATCTGAAATCCTAATCTCGTCCCGTTGAATGTCGAATACTGGCAAAAATTGTCTAACACATTATAAACTTGAAAAAAATTTTAACGCAACGTATAAAACTTTCTGAAAATCAACATCAGATTCGGTATCAGCGACCCCATAAACTCCCTAGTAACAACTTTCAACGAAATCTGATGAATTAAAAGAAATTTTGTCCGCGATATTGAATCCGCCATTTTGAATTTCTAAAAATTAACAACAGATTCGGTATCAGCGATCCCAAAAACCCCCGAGTAATAACTTTCAACGAAATCCGATAAATTAAAAAAAAATTGTCCGCCATATGGACGCCTTTTTAAATTTCTGAAAATTAACATCAGATTCGTCATCAGCGACCCCGAAAACCCCCGAGTAACAAATTTCAAGTAAATCCGATGCATTAAAAAATTTGTTGTCCACCATATTGGATCCGCCATATTTATTTTCTGAAAACCGATATCAAATTACCGTTATTGCTTATGGAATATAAAGTAGGGAAGTGCTGTTAGAGTTGGACAGGTGTTAGGGTTGAGCCATCGCGTTTATTTAGTTTTATCACACTAGCGCCATCTGTTTTTGTACTTAAATTCTTGCTACTAATGCCAGTCAACTTTTCACATTAGTTTCAGTCAAGTATACGAACGTTTACTTTTGTTTTTTGCGAGTCATTGTTATACGCTCAACAGAAACTTTTTTGTGGTGTTAAAAAAAGAGCAGTAAATGTAGAAGAAATATGCAAAAGACAAAGTAAATTTATTGAAATTGTTTATTAAGATGTTATACGAAAATGTCAAAAGAAATTTGGGGTTTTGTGTGACGCGTTTGTGTTGTGTGTGGCATGTCGCAAAACGATGCGTGAGTTAGCGTTGAGCCAGGTGGTGTCGTAAGGGTTGAGCCGCCCAAAATTTTGCAATTACGAAGCTTACTTGCGAAAGAAATTCATTTTTTGACTTAAGGAGGTGTCAAAAACTTTATTTCTAACGAAAAAAGAGGGATAACATTTTTTCGATAATCTTTTTTTATTGTTCTAATTTAAAAATTTTTTATATCATTCTTAAGAAATAAAATATCTAATGTTATGCAAAAATGCACAATATGGGATTTTATTTTAATTCCATGGTTCCTTTCTTCATTTTTAAGTGTCATTCTATTATTTGAAGGACATTTTTAACCATTTACCTAAATATTTCATTGATTTTCTACAGTGGCTCAACCCTTACACCCATGTTCAACCCTTACAACATAATTTTTTTTTAAATTGTTTATAACTTTAAAACTTTTGGCCTAATTTTTTTGTAATGTACAGCAAAAACATTGCATTTGAGTTGATATTTCCAATAATATGCGCGAAAACGTGAAATTCGCACTGCAGAGGAAGTTATGAAGAAAATCCAAAACTATGTCCAACCCTGACAGCACTCCACTATGTATCCTATGGCTAATTTTACCGCCAATACATTGGTGATTTCTTTATTGAATTCCTCTTTATGAGCACTTTTAAGCCTCTGTTTTTAAATTTAGACACATTTATAGGTTATACCCAAAAATTATTTATATATATAAGTACTTTCGAAAAATATATGGCGGACAATTTTTTTTTAATTTATAGGATTTCGTTGAAAGTTATTACTCGGGGGTTTTTGGGATCGCTGATACCGAATATGTTGTTAATTTTTAGAAATTCAAAATGGCGGATTCAATATCGCGGACAAAATTTCTTTTAATTCATCAGATTTCGTTGAAAGTTGTTACTAGGGAGTTTATGGGGTCGCTGATACCGAATCTGATGTTGATTTTCAGAAAGTTTTATACGTTGCATTAAAATTTTTTTCAAGTTTATAATGTGTTAGACAATTTTTGCCAGTATTCGACATTCAACGGGACGAGATTGGGATTTCAGATTGAAGCAAGTGCAGAGAGATCTCAACGAATCTCCGAACAAAACAACAGGAAAAAGTCCATTTGAAACGCTCTACGGATTTATAAACCGAAATGATAAAGGTGAACTAAGGAAGCTCACGTTAGACGACGACAGCCGTTACACACTTCCCGAAATCATCCAAAACGAAATTCGAATTAAGATTGAAGAAGGACAAAATGAATATCCCTCGGAAAACACACCTCTTTTTTAAACCATTTTTTAAAGCTTAACAAATTTTAAACTGCTTGTCTAATCAAACTAAATAATTTTTTTAAATATAGTTTAAACTCTGTAAAATAAATCTGTTTACTTGAAAATCCTTATTAATAATATTAAAGAAAGATAAAAAGCTTTTCGTAAAAAAGCGTGGGGTCAAAAAGACCCCGTGTGTTCTCCGAAGGATATATAACACGATTTGACAAAAGCCAAGTGAAAAACGTCAAATTTGAAATAGGCGACATAGTCATGATGCAAGCAGCAAAATATTCACCAGGAGAATCATCGAAGGTTCGAGCAAAATGCAAGCTATTGGTCATAACGAAAGTTAAACCAGGCGACACTTATGGAGTCCCATATATATGAGCGATTCCATCTCAAGTGATCAAGGTGGAGAAAAATTTTTCTCCAATCGTAGCAAAACTTGGGGCTTTTGTAGTACTCATAGATAGTAATTTTTCGTGAAAATACTTTTTTACCTAGTCCAATATTTTCCGAGGGGGAGGGGGTTAAATTTTTGTGTTTTTCAGTACAATGCTTATTTCAATAATTTTTTACTCTTAAACAATTAAACATACAAATTTGACAAAGTACATTTTGGAAAGGTTTTTTCATCCTCTTTCGATTGAAAATAAGCATTTTGAAAAAAAAAAATTTTTGACCAAAAAAAATCAAATAAAAAATAAATTTCAATTTTTGAGGGAGATGGATACGATTTTTTTTTTTAAACGAAAGCTGAGGTTTTTTCCTAAAAGGACATATAAATGATAAAGTGGGACTAGAACGTTTAATTATTGAAAAAAAGAATTTTCTCCAAAACGGAGCTAAAAATCGGATTTAGAGCGCTCCGGCGAGTAGAAAACTGTTTTTTTCAATGTTTAAACGTTCTAGTCTCACTTTATCATTTATATGTCCTTTTAAGAAAAAACCTCAGCTTTCGTTTAAAAAAAAAAATCGTATCCATCTCCCTCAAAAATTGAAATTTATTTTTAATTTTTATTTTTTTTGGTCAAATTTTTTTTTTTTCAAAATGCTTATTTCCAATCGAAAGAGGATGAAAAAACCTTTCGAAAATGTACTTTGTCAAATTTGTATGTTTAATTGTTTAAGAGTAAAAAATTATTGAAATAAGCATTGTACTGAAAAACACAAAAATTTAACCCCCTCCCCCTCGGAAAATATTGGACTAGGTAAAAAAATATTTTCACGAAAAATTACTATCTATGAGTACTACAAAAGCCCCAAGTTTTGCTACGATTGGAGAAAAATTTTTCTCCACCTTGATCACTTGAGATGGAATCGCTCATATATATATATATATATATATATATATAATCGAAACACAAAAGATAACGTCTGGGTAACGGCTACCTTTTTTTCTTACTCCAAGGCGATTTCAATAAGAATGTGTCTCTTTACCTTATTTGCATACCTACTCGTTTCATATTAACGGTATCTATCAAAAACATTAAATTGGTTACTAGTGAAATCAAATTTGAATGAATTACGCGGCACTTCCAGTAGCAGAAAACTTCCGAAAAACAATTAGCCAATCAACAATCTTCGTCAACACCTGAGGTTTCATGTACATCGTCGATATTATATTCTGTCAAATCGCTCTAATTTCGTTTTACCCTAGTTTTTTTTACCACCATTGACAATGTTCAGACTGTTTACTAAAGCGCTTGGATTTATATGTTATATAGATGTGAACCGTCAGTGAAAAAGTGAAAATGTCGGTAATTTCGGAAAGTGAATTTCCTAAAGTTTTAATAGATGGATGTACAGGTATGTATTGGGTTATAATTTATTTTAAAAGGTAAATAATAATAAATAGAAATAAACATTAATATTATTTTTCATTGTATGTAAAAAATATTATATTTTTTAAAATTAATTTACTTAAAATGATAATTAAAAAATATATAATATAATTAATACAACATACGTGAAATTACATTGTTATTAATATTTTCATGAATAATTGCAAAAAATTTCCTAGAAAATATTTCATTAATGTATTAGAAAATTCATTTCAATAAATAATAATAATATGATACTACTTATTTAAATAATATCCTAATAAATATTATTATTATAATGCTACAAGGAGGTATAATAATTATTTTTATAATTAAATTTGCAGGTTTAGTTCTTATAATCAAATTAATTTTTTTAACTTTTTAAGTCACAAAAATTTTATATAATAAAAATAAAGTAATATAATTGTTTTAAAAATGAATAACAAAAAATTAAATAAAAAACAATTAATATTATTTTTTAATAATTTAAGAGATTAAAATTATTTTTAATTATTGTACTTATGTAATAATTTATTAGATAATTCAATAAATAGTAATAAATTGATTATTATAACTGTATTATTACAAGCGTAATGTTATGTCTAACCTTATTATTATTTTCCCTAAATTTTCTCGATTTAACTTTAATTTATAAAAATTAAAGTTGGTACGAGGTTGGATAAATGACAAGAAATAATTTTATTTGAACACAATATATTTGAAAAAGATCAATGTTATGCAAACATGGAATGAACACAAGCTTTCTAAAATGAGTCTAAGTGGTTTGTCTCTCTGTACCTTGGCTCAGCGGGTGGTGGTCCTAGCTCGTGTTGTAGGAGAACAATGCGTCTGTTCGGCAATTATGCGTTAAGTGGCTGCAGGTTAATGATTTACGAGACTCGTAAATTATCTTCGTTCGATGGGTATTCAGCTTTTGTCACAACTCGAACGATGTTTTCTAACACCAAATTAGACTTCAAGATGAGTTGAATTTAGAATTTTCACGTAATTATTCAGGACAACTACTATACTGGGAATGAGACCACTTATGAAGATTGTAATTTTTAGACTAGTAGTCCAGGTGACTACTACTGACGATTACATCTTTAAGACTGACTTTTAGAAGATAGTGTAGCCCTTTTTATACTAGAACTTTTTGTCTTTTACCATGCATCATTAGAAAATGTTCTTTTAGCATTGAATTTTGGAAAAGTATTGTTGTGGCCACTTGTGTTGATTCAGCTTTTAGATCGCACGTGTTCATATCCTGTTAGTCATATGTTTTCGTTATATTTTTATGTTGTTTGTTAATTTATATAGTTATTACAATTTGTTATTGACTTGTTATTACAATTTGTTATTAACATGTTATTGCAATTTGTTATTGTTGTTTACAATATTATAACTTGTTATTAATTGTTTTTTTGTTACATTTTAAGACTATCTTGTTATAATTTGTTACAATTAATCAATATTATTTTGTTATTGTTGTTACAACTAATTATTACTATTTTGTTATTATTGTTACAATTAATTATTATTATTTATTGTTACAAATTGTTATTATCTAATTATTATTGTTGTTACGCTTACTACTACTTGTTATTATTTTTACAATCAATTATTGTTATTATTTGTTATTATTATTACAATTACAATAGTTATTATTATTTTGTTATTACAAATGATTATTCGCTGTTATTGTTTAAATCTAATTATTATTTTATTATTCTTATTAGTACTATTTTCATTAAATAATAATTGTATATAATTGTTAATAATAATGTTAATAACAATTATTTATTGTTATTCCTATTATTATTATTATTATTATTATTATTATTATTATTATTATTATTATTATTAATTTTAAAAAATATGTTACGATGACGTAACACCTCCCCCTTCAAAAATTAGGAAATTGAAAAATGAAATTGAACAATTTCCAAATTGTATCTCTTACATTTAAAACTAAAAAAAACTTACAATCGTATTAAGATTGAGCGTAAAACATACATTTTTAGAAAAAAAAATATTTTTTTTTGACACACACACACAATTTTAAGATAGATATAATTTGTTATTTGATAAAATAATATGACTAAATGTTTAGAAGATAGCATGCACATATTATACTTGTTAACGAGAGAAAAAAAAATATATTTTTTTTATCTTAGTCTTAATAATTTTTTTTGTAATTAAGGCAATTTTTTGCTACGTGATATCTTCTGAAACATCTTTCACAAGAATTGCTCCATTTAATTATTTCGATTTTATCACTCCAAATATCTATTGCTTCTTTTCTTTCGTTAAAATCATATTTTCGTGTTAATCTTATTAGTATTATTTCTTGCTAATTTTCTTTTTTGCTTTTTTTTATTTTATAATTTTTTATATTGACCTTAGTTTATCTTTAACATGCGTAATATAACAAGTTTGCGTTTAAAAAAAATAAAATAGTACAGATAGATTTTCTAAAGTGAATTTCTCATACTATTAGTTTTGTTTCCATAAAATGATAGACGTACTAAAGGTAATTAAACAATAATTCTAAAACGAAATTATATTTGTAGTTATTATTTAAATATCTAATTTTTTGTATTTGGATTTAGAGACTTTAATATAATCTGATACTAAAAAGTTTGTTTAGATACCAATATTTATAAAATTTGATGACATTTGTTTTTAATTTAGAATGTTATTATGTCAGATATTTTGTTAGTATAAAATATTCCGATATATGGATTTTCTTAAATTTTTTATTCAAGAATGTGTAAATATATTAAAGAATTTACGTAATTGTTTTAGAAATTATTAAACGATTAAATCACATCAATTTTAATACAAAAAGTGACTTAATAGTTTTCATGATTAAATTAAATGTATTTGTTAATACTGTGCGAAATATAATAATGTCCTTTTGTTACTAAATTGTAAGAAGTAAGATTTGATTTGTTTATTTGAATTGTAGCTTTTCTAAAATTTGGTTTATTATTTTCTAATTTGTTAACATAATTATTTAAAGTGTAATTTTTTGTTTAAAAAAAAGTGTACTTCGTACATTTTTTATTAAAAGGCCATTCAAATATTTTTATTCACAGCACTTAAGATTATCTGTTAATCATGTACTAAAGTGGAACATATTGTATATATTTATATTGTTTAAAATGTAACGTTTACTTGTTTTAAAAATTATATTATTTGTAATTTCAAAAAGAATATTTAGTGTAGAAGATATTTGTGTTTAAATGTAAGATTGTAAATGGTAAAAATAGAAAAGAAAAGTAAAAATAAAAGAGTAAGATAACTTAACCTTAACATGCTGCTTTCTTACTTTCTCTAAAAGAAATTGCAAATATTTTATTTTTATTTCTCTCCTTGTTTTTGGTCAATTGTTAACAGATTGATGTTAGATCGCTTCAACCGAAAAATTTATATTAGTTTTCATTCTAAAAATAAATTATATTGAATGATGTATGTTTTTATGCATGGGTATAGAAAAGTGATTTGTTAGTTAGTTTTATATAATTTTTATGGTATATTTAAATTACTTTTTAATAAATAACTATTCTTAGTATTGCATTTTATTTGTAAGATAAAATATACTATTAATAAGTGTGGGAATTTTAGTTTGTTATTAATTATATATTTTTTGTGTCTCCAAAAGATATGAATTTTTATTCATTTTAGATAATTTTGGGGTATTGTTTATTTGTATTATTTTTTAAATTTTAATTTGTATTCGATAATTTATTCTCTACTGGGAGGTGGTTCTGGAGGCGGTCGATATGTATTGTCTAATGATTGAGTCTCTTTGATTAATTGTATATAATTTTTTGTAGAACATTTTGTACGTCCATTGGATGTATGATCATCTAAGGATGATTTTATTGTTGAAAGGATTTCCCTCCAAGTTACATTTTTAATTTTTGCAATACGTATTTTCTGTTGATTAAAATTTTCGCAGTCTTCTTTTTCTAGTAGGTTATCTTCTTCTTCAGATGATTCTTTACAATTGGAGGTTACATAGCCTTGATCAATTTCTTCGTGTTTTATCAATTTTGTTTTCTGTTTAATATACTCAGGATAAGATTTAATTTCATCAGTATAAACTACGTTATAAAATTTCTTTTTCTTTGTAATACATAACTTTTTCGGCCTTCCTCTCTTCTTTTTTAAGGAAGTATTAAAACGTGTGCTTTGTTTCTTTAGTCTACCTTGTTTCCTTTTTTATGTGCTCCTTCTTCTTCTTCTTCTTGAATTTCTTAATTCTTCTTTTCATCTTGAATTTCCAGTGTTTCTTGATTTTTTTTCCTTGTATTTCTTCTTTTTGATTATTGTTTTTTTGTATTCTTCGTTGATTTCTTGTAACAACATTACAAGCTTCACTACGTGTATCGTAATTTTCAGTTTTGCTGCATTCATTATATAACATTTTTTCAATATGGCGGAGATTTTTTATTACCTCCAAATTTGAGTAATTATTTTCACTTGATACACAATTTAAGTATTCTATAAATTTTTCTTTGATTTTTTCTTGCACACATTTATTAATATATTCTTGAGTAATATTTTCCTGAGTTTCTTGAATTCGTTCTGTTTTTATTTTTTGCACTTTATTTTCAATAATGTCCTCAATAGGATTTGTGGATAAGGCGTCAGCGTTGATGTTTTTCGTACTTGCTTTGTAGAACACGTTTATGTCATATTCGGCTACTGGTTGATCTTTATTTACTTCTTGTGATTGAATTTCTCCTACTGGAGTATCTGAATCGTCTGTTTTTAATATAATAGGTTGGCAGAAGTCTGATCTTTGTAAAGGTGGTTCCTCACAAACATTATTTATTAATTTATTTAAATCGTTTTCTTGATTATCAGTTGAAAAATGGGGTATATCCTTCTGTAAAGGTTGATTAAAAGGGTTTGTGATTTTTAAAAACTTGTCGTTATTGTTATCATCCCATATCTTTTTTCTACAATTAGTGGAAATATGTCCTAATTTTTTGCAGTAATTACAAGTTATATTTTGATTTTTATGTCCGAAGTCTGTTGCAATGTTAGTTCGTGGTTCGCGAGAATAATAATGTTATTTTTTAAAAAATTTTGTTGATTTTGTAAAAAATTTTGTTGTTGACTTTGCAAGAATTTTTTATGTTGATTTTGTCTTTGATTTTGAAAAGGAGTGTAAAATTGCTTTTGCGGTACGTTTCTATATTGATTTTGTTGCGGATTTCTGTAAGAATTTTGTCATTGAAATTGATTAAACATTTGATTTTTGTTATTAAATTGATTTTGATTTGGGTTTGCAAAATGTTGTTGAGTGCCTGTATGAAAGCGGTTTTCTCCTCTAAGTCTTAGCAATTTATTAAGTTAAGAACAGTTTGATACAACATGACCGTTTTTTCCACAAGATGAACAAGTGCTTACATTGTTTTGAACCATATTAATTTTTGTTGTTTCTGCAAAATTTTTATTATTTTTAAGATGTGTATTATATTCAATATTATTCTCACTTCTTCGTAGTTCACGTTGAATTAATAATCTTCTTTCTATTTCTAAAGCTTTATTAATTATCCCTTGAAATGTATCAGCTGTTCCAATTCGTAATTCTATTTCTTGTGTAAGCCCTCGCGTGAAACAATCTATAGTTGCTTCATCTAAACTTCTTCTAAATGCTTCATCTACACCATTCCCATTACTAATAATACATATATGCATCTAATATTCTTTCTGCTGCTTCTGCAATTGTTGAGCCGTAAGAAATTACATTTTCGTGTTCCTACATATACATTGCTGCTAGTTCTCCTTGAAATTGACATACAGATTTTATAGGTGCGTAAATTTGTTTTAATCTTTCTGTTAATTCTTCTACAGTATTAAAGTTATTTCCTATTATAATTTTTCTTGCTTCTCCCAAAATTCGACTTCTAATTAATTTTACTAAATTTGTCTGAACTTGTACTACTTCAGGAAGCATAGATTTTGCTTCTAAACAACTTTCGATAAAAATGGATAATGGTAAATTTGTTCCATCGAAAATAGGAACTATTTCTAGAGCATCGCGTAATGAGATTAGTTGACTATTTGGCAGATCCATATTTTCTTTAAAACAATTTGTTTCTTAAGGAAAAAAAATGTTTAACCGAATAAAAAGAAATTTTTAGAATATATATATTTTTATATATTTTTAATAACTTTTTAATAATATATGTGTATAAATAAATAAATGTTTCAATTGTTATAAATTTTTTATTATTTTATAGAAATTATTCAAAATGAAATTGTTTAAAAAAATTTATTTAAATTTGCATCGTAAAAAAATTTATTTGTCACTATTGTTAACAAAAATTTATCAAAATGAGTTTGTTATTGTTAATAATTTTGAATTTGAATATTAAAAAAAATTTTGTTTGTTATTATTTTTATAAAAATTTATGAAAAATGTGTTTATTGTTTAATTGTTATTAAAAAATTATGAATATTGTTTAATAAAATGAATTATTTATTTAAATGTATATTATTGTTATTATTCTTGTATTTTTTGTATGAAAAAATGGTTATTTATTCAAATAAAATTATTTCTGTTTTTATTAATTTATTAAAATAATTGTGCAAATAAAACCTATTTGATTGATTTATAATAGCCAATTTAGAAAAAAATAAGAAAATCTACTTTTTATTAATTAATTTACTGTGTTTTATATTCAAAAAATAATGAGTTTAAATGTAACTAAAAATAATGACACTCTTGAATTTACTAATTCACGACGGTTAATTTACCAAAATTAAAGATATATTATTTTAAATTAATTACTCTTGCATTTATCAGTTCGCGAAGGCTGATGTACTAAAAATAATGAATTATTTCTTCAAATTTTTCTTTGCATTTATCCGTTCACGACGGCCTATACACCAAAAATAACGATATATTCTTAAATCAAATTATCCTTGCATTTATCCGTTCACGACGGCCTATACACCAAAAATAACGATATATTCTTAAATCAAATTATCCTTGCATTTATCCGTTCACGACGGCCGATGCACCAAAAATAATGAGGTATGTTATGTCCAACCTTATTATTATTTTCCCTAAATTTTCTCGATTTAACTTTAATTTATAAAAATTAAAGTTGGTACGAGGTTGGATAAATGACAAGAAATAATTTTATTTGAACACAATATATTTGAAAAAGATCAATGTTATGCAAACATGGAATGAACACAAGCTTTCTAAAATGAGTCTAAGTGGTTTGTCTCTCTGTACCTTGGCTCAGCGGGTGGTGGTCCTAGCTCGTGTTGCAGGAGAACAATGCGTCTGTTCGGCAATTATGCGTTAAGTGGCTGCAGGTTAATGATTTACGAGACTCGTAAATTATCTTCGTTCGATGGGTATTCAGCTTTTGTCACAACTCGAACGATGTTTTCTAACACCAAATTAGACTTCAAGATGAGTTGAATTTAGAATTTTCACGTAATTATTCAGGACAACTACTATACTGGGAATGAGACCACTTATGAAGATTGTAATTTTTAGACTAGTAGTCCAGGTGACTACTACTGACGATTACATCTTTAAGACTGACTTTTAGAAGATAGTGTAGCCCTTTTTATACTAGAACTTTTTGTCTTTTACCATGCATTATTAGAAAATGTTCTTTTAGCATTGAATTTTGGAAAAGTATTGTTGTGGCCACTTGTGTTGATTCAGCTTTTAGATCGCACGTGTTCATATCCTGTTAGTCATATGTTTTCGTTATATTTTTATGTTGTTTGTTAATTTATATAGTTATTACAATTTGTTATTAACTTGTTATTACAATTTGTTATTAACATGTTATTGCAATTTGTTATTGTTGTTTACAATATTATAACTTGTTATTAATTGTTTTTTTGTTACATTTTAAGACTATCTTGTTATAATCTGTTACAATTAATCAATATTATTTTGTTATTGTTGTTACAACTAATTATTACTATTTTGTTATTATTGTTACAATTAATTATTATTATTTATTGTTACAAATTGTTATTATCTCATTATTATTGTTGATACGCTTACTACTACTTGTTATTATTTTTACAATCAATTATTGTTATTATTTGTTATTATTATTACAATTACAATAGTTATTATTATTTTGTTATTACAAATGATTATTCGCTGTTATTGTTTAAATCTAATTATTATTTTATTATTCTTATTAGTACTATTTTCATTAAATAATAATTGTATATAATTGTTAATAATAATATTAATAACAATTATTTATTGTTATTCCTATTATTATTATTATTATTATTAATTTTAAAAAATATGTTACGATGACGTAACACCTATTATTGTTACAATTAATTATTATTATTTATTGTTACAAATTGTTATTATCTAATTATTATTGTTGTTACAACTAATTATTACTATTTTGTTATTATTGTTACAATTAATTATTATTATTTATTGTTACAAATTGTTATTATCTAATTATTATTGTTGTTACACTTTCTACTATGGGCGAAAGATAGCAAAAGATGGCAAGATCTAGAGATCTATTACTAATGAGTGTTTCCCATATTTCTAAACTTTGGCAAAGACATGGGAAAAGTATGGAAGCAAAAAAGTTGGATTTTTGTTATTTTTGAGAGCAATAAATTTGTCATTCTGAACTTTGGCGAAAAATGAGAAAAGCATAGGAGCAAAAAAATCGACTTTTTCTTATTTCTGAGAATAAAAAATTTGTTATTCTAAACTTTGGCAAAAAAATGGGAAAAACATGGGAACAAAACATCCGATTTTTCTTCTTTTTGAGAGTAAAAAATGTTTAATTCTGAACTATGGCAAAAAATGGGAAAATTCTGGGTGCAAAAAAATCAACTTTTTCTTAATTTTGAGAATGAGAAAATTTGGTAATTATTTAGAGTCACGGCTTTTGCGAATTTTAGAGATAAATGATTAATTCTTTTTGGAAAGGCTTTTATTCAGCTAGAAAATGAAAAATTATGTGTGGGAGGATGAAAAAGTTACTTACAGATCGCCAGGGCTGCAATACAATTTTTTTTTGATTTTTTATGTTTTACTCGGTAAATATTAAAAATTTTGAAAAATGTTCTACATAAAAGTTGTAGATCTTGTAAAGATACACATTTTATGTTACATGCAATTTTTTCATAAATTGAGTATTTTTCGAGAAAAATACAAAAAACGAAAAATAACCATAGAAACGTTTTAATGCAGAGGGGAGTCAAATAACTTCCTAGATGGTACTAGAAGGTGTCAACTTAGACCAGACCCCCCTCCAACGTTTAAAAAAGGCGTTTTTAAGGTGCATCCACAACATACCACTCACAGGCGGGCGAAGCCCGCCGCTACTGATTCCCTATACCGTTTAATGCAGAAGGGAGTCGAATTTACTTCCTAGTTTGTACTAGAAGGAATCTAACTTAGACCAAAGCCCCCTCCAAGGTTTAAAAAAGACGTTTTGATGTCTAACTTAGTCCAGACCCCTCTCCAACTGATTTGACTCCCTTTTTGAATTAAAACGCTGAAGGAAATCAGGTGTGGCGGGCTCCGCCCGCCTTTGAGCGATATGTTGAGGATGCACTTTTAAAACGCCTTTTTTAAACGTTGAAGGGGGGTCTGGTCTAAGTTAGATACCTTCTAGTACCATCTAGGAAGATAATTTGACTCCCTTCTGCATTAATACGTTTCTGTGGTTATTTTCCGTTTTTTGTGTTTTTCTCGAAAAATACTTAATTTATGAAAAAATTGCATGTAACATTAAATGTGTATCTTTACAAGATCTACAACTTTTATGTAGAACATTTTCCAAAATTTTTAATATTTACCGAGTAAAACGTCTGAAACAAAAAAAATTTGTTTCCCAGCCCTGGCGTTCTGTAAGTAACTTTTTCATCCTCCCCCACCTAATTTTTCATTTTCTAGCTGAATGAAAGCCTTTTCAAATAGAATTAATCATTTACTTTCGACTGGAGATACAGAAAAATTATATACGACACACGGCCAAAAATTTGGTTTCCATGGCAAGCGTGATATTTAAAGCCTCAGCTTTGCTTCGGCCTTATATATCACGCCGGCCAGGAAGTCCAACTTTCTGGCCTTGTATCGTAATATACTATTTTAATACTATATTACATAAAATTTTGACGAAGATGTAGAGTATGTATTATGTAATAAATATTTTGTGATAAGTCTGTAACTGAATTTTTGATGAAGCATTAACAGTGAAATAAAAATTTCAGTTCTTAAATTTTTACATTCACATTTCATTTAACAAATTAAACAAGTTTACAAAATTACACTGAATTGAAAATATGAATTAAAGCAGCAAGAGTAATTAAACAAATTCTATAAATAAAATATTTCTAAATTTAATATATAATAATTATAAATAAAAATTATTATTATTATACTTGTAGTATTATAATTATAATAATCGATTTATTATTATTTATTGAATTATCTAATAAATTAATATATAAATACAATAATTAAAAAAATTATTAAACCTCTTTGTAGCATTATAATAATATTTATTAGGATATTATTTAGATAATTAGTATCATGTTATTATTATTATTTATTAAAATTAATTCTTTAATACATTAATAAAATATTTTCTAGAAAATTTTTTGCAATTATTCATGAAAATATTAATTACAATGTTTCACATATGTTTCATCAAATATATTACATATTTTTTAATTATCCTTTTAAGTAAATTAATTTAAAAAAATATAATATTTTTTTACATACTGTGAAAAATAATATTAATGTTTTTTTTCTATTTATTATTATTTACCTTTTAAAATAAATTATAACTGCAATACATACCTGTACTTCCATCTATTAAAACTTTAGGAAATTTACTTTTCGAAATGCCCGATATTTCCACTTTTTCACTGACGTTTTATATCTATGGGCGGTATTCATTGTCGATACTTATTTCTTAAGCAGGGACTTAAGCTGCCACCTAGATTTATAGTCGTGCAATGAGCATTGCCTTAAGCAGCACCTTAAGCATTTGCTTGGAAAAGTAAATTGTTCGATTTTGAGGTGCATAGTTCCATCTTAAGAACGCCAAGTATTCATAGTCAAATAAGATGAACTTATTTGACATTGCCGGCGAACTTATTTGAACGAATTGAGGTTATGATTTTAAGTCAACGTTTTACTTGACTTAAGCAATTACTTATTAGTGAATATATATTTGGGAAGTGTTCACAATGGATATATTAGATAATTGAAGTGATATTGAGGACGATAGTGATAATGAAGGTGGTCCAAATAATATAAGACGTGCAAAAAGATACATTCGAGATGCAGAAAATCCATTTGAAACTTTTGTTATTGTAAATTAAATGGAATCTGTAACCTTTACATTTGTAATCAATTAACATAACCTCAAACTAAAAATTTATGTTTTATCAGAACTGAAAATATATTTAAAATTGATTTTATCTCATATTAAATAATCCATTTGTACAGTTTTTAAACAAAATTTATTGTTAAATAAAAAGAATAAAATTAACAGTTTGTACATAATTTTTCTTAAAAATTACCTATATATATATATATATATATATATATACCTATTATTGCAGCTTGTTCTTGCCGACACAATGAAAGTTTCTCAATCAACTGTCTCAAGAATTGTTTTTCGTGTTGCCACTTTGCTTGCCAGCCTCATTAATTTATACATCAAAACTCCAACAACTGGTGATGCCCGAAATGACTACCTCGTGTTGATGGAGCGATTGATTGCACTCACATTAAGTTAGTCGGTACAAGATTTAACCAGGTTGAAGAAATGTTTAGAAATAGAAAAGGTTATTTTTCACTCAACGTACAAGTAGGTACATTATTTCTCATATGGAATTTCCATTAAAGTCTCCAAATTAAATATACATTTAAGCTTCCGAATATTTTCTACATCATACATTCTGATATTTTATAAGTTTATGCTTAAAACTGAAAATTATGCAATTTTTTCTAGGCTGTGGTAGGACCACGAATGGAATTTTTCGACATTGTACCAGAATGGCCGGGTAGGGCACATGACAGTCGGATATTTCAGAACTCAGTAATTCACATGCGCTACGTTCAAGGAAGATTAGATGCGATTCTTGTAGGTGATAAAAGATACCCCTGTCTGCCTTTTCTTATGACACCTTTCAGAAATCCGCATAATGAAGAGGAAATGAAGTATGTATTTAAATTATTTTTACATCGATATAACTACTTGCTGAAAAGAAAAATTGACATTTATGTAAAATTAAATTTTTTAGGAACAATGAAATTCAAATATGAACGAGAATAATTCTTGACCGAACTTATGGTGTGTGGAAACGAAGATTTCAATGCTTGGCGCGGGGAATGGCAACGAAACTCATTTGTTCTACAACGACTGTGGTAGCATGTGCAGTTTTACATAATATGGCCTTACGTTTCAATAACATATTACCAGAAGACGATGAGTTACATGAATATGAAGAAGTTCCTGTACCTAATGCAGAAAATATTAATATGGATGGAGAAGTACCTTGTCAATTACTAGTTCGTCGTATATTTAATGGATTATAAGTATTACATGGATTATATGTTTCGGTAAAATATATAAAGACATTTAATTTTAAAAAAAAACCATTGAGTTAAAATATTTTGTGTACATATTTTTTTATTTCATAAACAATAAAATTTAAAAAAAGTGTATAAAAGTTATTTAACATTTTAATAATATTACTACATTATACTTGAAGAATACTACAACTGCAATTAAAATTTTTTAATAAAATCTTTTCTTTGTAATAAATAACACATATTTACAGCCTTACTTCATTTCACTTAAAATAATCAGTTGTTAAACAATCTTAATTTCCAATATAAAATTAAATATAATATATAATATAATAAAATGTATGAATATTATTAAATATAAAAAATCTAAAAAATAAAATTCTGTATAATAAATTGTCTGTACTAAATTATAAAATGCACACTTAATTACTTAATACTGTTAATTATACTAACTTTGGAATAAATAAATTAAAATATTCTAAAATGAAGTATTTAAAGAATTAACGTAAATTAAAAATTCGAAGCACATGAAATTAATCTTACAATTTACTTTTACTTACTCCATTGCCTGTTTTAACCGCATCTCCGCTATTTGACCTTCGGCCTCGGCATTACGAATTTCTAATTCGTAAATTTTTTTAAATTCTCCATTTCAAAATTCTGTTTTCTAAATTGGTGCTCTAATTTTTATGAAAGCAACTCTTTCTCTTTCTGCATTAAACTCCATAAACGTTCCGTCTTTTTTGTATTATGCATATCAAGTTTTTGCCTGTTTAATTTATTATTTGGCGTAGAGTGCACCACGTTCACCTATTCCTCTTCGAGCTCTTGCTCACACACAAGAAGTTATTACTAACAATATAATTATTTTAAACTTACAACCTGAAAATTACTTTACCATTTATTAAATCTTCTGAGAAGTTTGAAGAAAAAAGTGATGGCGCAGTGGTCATTAAATCAGGAACTACAGCTGCTATTGTGGGGACCCGCCTTTAGGCTCCCCTCTCACTCCTCTCCGCGTTACTAAGTGTGGACAAAATTGTGTGAGAGCAGAACTCGCCGAAGTGTTGGGTTGGACGGATGTGTCTGGTGTGAACTGGATGTGTGGCATGCCGGACGACTGACTCCTGGTGGAATAGAGTTTTATATAATAAATATATTAATCTGAATGAAGTTGGTGTCAATTAATTAATCCGAATTTTTGCCCTTCTGAGAGTCAACATCTACATGGGTTTTAATTAAATATTACAACAAAAAACCCATACTATCTCTGGATTCACTTCGGCAACTTTTATTGGAACATCAAGGTTTCCCGTTGCCATTACATCCTGTCTTTCCTGAGTTAAAGCATTTCTCTATTGCGCCTTCATGTTGCTCCACATTTTTTTCAATTGTTTAATAGAACATTTAAAAAAATTTGGTTAGAAACTTCAAACATGTCTTCAAAAATTGTGTTTGCTTAGCATAATCAATTGGTTGTACCTGCTCTGCAATATGTACTGAGCCGTTGTATGTTTCTTCTATTTCACTCCACGCAACCTTTTTAGCTTTCATTGTGGAACCATCGTTTTTGCGATTTTCAATAATGTGCGACAATCCTTTAAGAATTGCAAGGAAAAGTTTTTTTTTCCGTATCTGTGTAATGCTTTTTAGACATTTTATTTCTACAAAAAAATGTTATAATAATTAGTATAAAATGTAAGTTATATAAATTTAAAAATATCGTTTAATAACAATTACAATTTTAGAAACATTATTTATTATATTTTTTTATTTGATCAAAATTATGAAAGTTATGGTTTTTTTAGAATTAACGTTTTCAGATACAAAGGACTTGAAACACTTTTTTCTTTGTTATACCAAGAGATTAAGAATCATATAACATATGGAAATTATTTATTTTTTCATGAATATTTCAAATATGTAATAAAAAACATTTATAAAGCGAAAACATTGAATAAATTAAAATTGCGTCTAAAATATGAGTTTTCTCAAAAGCGAGGTAATTGATTTTTGATTTTTTCTTTCGCATTACAACCACTGACAAATAAAGAAATTTTTCTCACTTATGCCAAAGTGGTGTTCTTTAGAATTCAAATTATATTTTAAATTATGTCAGTTGTTGCACAAATTTTAGAGAAGGAACCCTAAAGAACACCCTTTGGCATAAGTGGGAAAAATTTCTTTATTATAGTTATTTATTTTTATATTAGTTATTTTTTATTACATATTTGAAATATTCATGAAAAAATAAGCAATTTTCATATATTATATAATTTTTTATCTTTTGGTATGGTATATTTACTTTTATTTTCATATAGAATTCGAAAAATATTGTTGCAATTAAAAACATTTTTTTAATGAAAATTATACTGTGAATACTTCATATTCATTAAAAATAAAAAACCGCTGCCAAGTTATACATTTTTGTTATAATTTTGGTACTCATTTCATTCGTTTTCGTAAATCTTGTGTTTATTTCATGAACACTTTGCTTCCTCATAGAGATGTTAATAACAATAAAGTATAAATTTAGAACAATTATTCTTAAGTGCTGTAATATTTTTTTCTCTTTATTTAATACTTTTACATGAAAATTTTTTTTTCACAATTTCTGTTTTTTTTAAATATCAATAACTTCTTTATTTCTAATCGAAATAGCTTCAAAAATAGGTCAGTCGAAGCGTTTTTTAATACTCTACAAGTTGGTAACTATGGTTTTAATGTTATTTCTACATTTTTTCAACAAAATTCTCAAAAAAGTCTTATTTTCCAAAATTTTTGATTTTTAAAAGTTTAATATCTCCGGTGAATATGAACGAAAAATGTTCATTCTAGGCTCAAAAAATGCGTCTAAAAAACTCTAAAAAATTAGAGAAAAACATTTATAGGTGTCCTAACATTTTTTTAAAGTTATGGGCAAAAAACTTTTTTTTGAAAAATTAAAAATCAAAAAATTAAATAGTTAAACTTTATTAATCTATCTCAAAGTACTCTCATTTTATGTCATCAGATGAGACCTACAATTTAAAAAAAATTCAGCCCAGAAGCTCTTTAAAATTTGGAGATATTTTTGAAAATGTGATGTTTACACACACACACACATACGGAATGACATTTTGTAAAAATGTCGTTTTTGAACTCCTGAGGTCAAATAACATAAAGATATGTTAAAAAATCGAACCTGAAAAATTTTTGTATCACAATACTTCCTCAGTATGAGGAAGCAAAAAATGTATTATAAAGAATTTAAATAATTATAAATTAAAGTCCAATAATTTTTAAGAAATAATTTTTTTTAAACTATAACGCATATTGCAAATAAATTTTTCTATCCTAATGAATACAAATTTATTTCCATATATTTATATTTTGTCAGGGTTTCTTAATCCTGATGAAATATATATATTGAAATAAATTTGTTTTCAATTTCACTTTTTCCCCATTCAGGTAGTCACTTTTTGTATTCTTTTACTTTATAACTTTTTTCCTGAATATATTGAGATTTTGCTCACGTTAAGGGACTTAATCCTACACCCCCATAAAATCCAGATGTCAACATTTCGCTCACCTCTTTGAAAGGAGTAAGAAATAAGACTAGTTTTACTTTCAAAAATTAAAACATATTCTAGCATGAAAAAAATTATTTAAAAAAATTTATATTTCGCATTACACAAAAGAAGTTTATTTATTTATAAACTTTTTAATTTTGCTTCTTCTTATTTTTCTACATAGTTGAGTTATTACTTTTCTGACAAAGATAGTACATGAAATATAAATTACAGTCTTTTTAATAAAAAAATAACTCGTTATTATTCTATAAAAGCTGCACTTGGTTATAAAAATATTAATATTAATATTGGTCAGTATTTTATAAATATTCTACTGTTATGTGTTCTATCTGCATATTATTATTTTTAATATTTTTAATATATTTTATTTGATGTTTTTTTAATTTTTCCGCTTTTAAACAAAATTAATTAATAAGAACTTCATATTTTTAAATTTTGTTTCATTACTGCACTTTAAAAAATTCAATAAATAAAATATTTTACAAATTTACTTGTTAAATTGATTAAACAGTCTTGAATTACAACATTTTTATAAATTTCATTATAAAAATATACTTACATTATTAAATCATCTGTTCACAACTAATACACCAATTTTAAACATTACATATAAAATGTATTGAATATTTATATTTGAATTAATCACTATAAAAACAATTAAAATAGCAGGATGCACTGACTGATATTTCAAACAAACGAAAAACTTGATTGCAACGCGATGTATTGTACATATGTTCCTTGTGCGCATTGAGGCGAATTCTCAAAACCATGGTTTATTGGTAAATACAAGAGAATATTAACGGAAAGAGCAGAACGTTTAATAAGATCTTCCTATTCAATTTGCTTGGCCAAGAAGTTCTTAAGCTGCATTTTCTTTACCAAGCAATTGCTTATTTTTGACTATGAATACATACGTCTTAAGCTCGACTCATTCGAATAAGGCCGACTTGATCAAGCAAAGCTTAAGTCCTTGCTTAAGTCGGGACTATGAATACCACCCTATATTTAACTTATAAGTCCAAGCGCTTTAGTAAACAGTCTGAACACTGTCAATGGTGGTAAAAAGAAACTAGGGTGAAACGATATTAGGGCGATTTGACAGACTATCGTCGATATTTGGTTTTCACTCTTTTGGCGGTATTCATGGTCGACACTTATTTCTTAAGCAGGGACTTAAGCTGCCATCTAGATTTATAGTCGTACAATAAGCATTGCCTTAAGCCGCAACTTAAGCATATGCTTGACAAAGTAAATACTTCGATTTTGAGATGCATAGTCCCATCTTAAGAATGCCAAGTATTCATAGTCAAATAAGATGATTTTATTTGACATTGCCGGTGAACTTATTTGAACGACTTGAGGTTATGATTTTAAGTCAACGTTTAACATGACTTAAGCAATTACTTATTGTCTTTTTATAAATATTTATAATAAAAATGAATAGATTTTTGATTAAAAACAATTTAATAATAATTAAAATTTAATAATTTAGAAAAAGGTTCAAAATTTATAAAACTTTCACAATAAATAAAAAGTATTTTTTTTCATCGAAATGTTTAAAAAGCATTTCGATTTGGTCTTAAGAATGTGTCTACCAAATAAATGCATCTACACACATACATTCGGAAAATTTTTTCCCAATATTGAAATATTTATATACACTATACTTGAAAATTTGTAAAAATAATTGATTCTAAGAAAATCGACACCGTATATGAGGAAATAAAACTGTTAATATTAAATAATTATTAAAAATACATATACAATTAAAAATAATAACAATACTTTCTCATGTGATGAGAATGTAAAAATGTGTCTACCTAATAGAAAAATAAAAAACAAGGTTAATTTTAAATTTAAATCTAACTTCCAATAATATCGACTTAATAGTTAGGTAATATAATAATTAATATTATATTTCTCTAAATAAAGAAGATCTCTATTGACTTTTTAAAGTCGATTTTCTTAATATTTCTTTATCATAAAATATTAATATTTTAATATTATAGTTATTATTGTTTAAAAAAATAAATTCAGGAATATTTTAGTTTTTGGTCTGGGAATTTAAAAATCACAATTCTCTAGACACCCTAAATTAACTTTTTACACTAATCTTAATTAACCAAAATAAATTTAATTATATTTTTTAAATGAATTAAACATAAAGAAATTAAATATTTTTGGTTATTAAATTTTTTTAAAAATAGGTTATTAGTTTATTATTGTTAGCTCTCAGTTATGGGAAAGTCGAGAAGTTCGGTCGATAATTAATCGGTCGATTAGGAAAATTAGACGATACGATTTGACAATAACAAAAGAATAAACGAGATGATCGTTTGAAAATCAAAAACGACAACGAACAAAATCGCTCGAAAAAAATTAAATTCTCGGATCGAAATGAAACACTAGACTCATTCGAATAAGACCGTCTTGATCAAGCAATGCTTAAGTCCTTGCTTAAGTCGGGACTATGAATACCGCCCTTTGTCATATTCTCGGTTTTTTCTCGATTATTTTTGTAATATAGTATGTAAAATTGTGACGCCAGGCAGAAGCCATAATTGAATTTTGAAAAAGTAAAGCTTTTGAATTGAAAGAGGAGAATCTTATAGATGGCCTCTTCTCATTAATTAAAATTATTTTAAATTCGCAAATAAATCGCTTAATTCTTTCTTTCGTTATATTTTTGAAACGAAACGTTAGTTAATTAAATTTGCTGTAGTAATGTAGTATGTTGAGAAACTTATGATTTACCGGTAAAAACACAAAAAAATGTTAGAATTCAACGAAAAGAGAACTTTTATGTCGTTGAGTGGTTGAAAATTGCGAATAATTCAGTAAAGATGACAGATGAAATTTTGATTATTATTTAATACTAGCTGTCGTATCCGTCTTCGACGGGTTTTAGTTTCTTCAAATACATTCAATAGTGTGTCTACCAGTCTCCAAAAATTGGAAATAGTAGGGAATTTAATTTGACAGAAAAAAATAATAATTACACTGTAAAAAGAGGCATCTTATTTTAAGATACTTTGTTAGTCACTTTTAAGTTGTTTCCAAAAATTTATCCAAAGCATCTTAAAATGCATTAGGTTCTTAGATAGAAGATTGAAAAATAAGTTGTTTTAATCGTTTTAAAAGTGATTATAATGTATTTTAAGATACTTGTTTTTGCAGTGTTTTTACAGTGTAGCTACCATTAACTACTTAATTAGAAAATTATTACTATTTTAAATCAGTGATTGACTTTTTATCATCAAATAGTTTATTTTTAATTAACTAAAATGCAGAAAACAATGTTTGTCAATTATTTGTAGAAATTTAATTATAGTATTATAAGTTAATCCAAAATTTTCACTATTTTTTGGAGTTATAGTAAAGTCGAATTCAAACTAATTGTATCATAATTGCTAAAATCTAAAATAAGACCTATATTGCAAGCTGAATTCACAGTTTTCCCGGATTAAATTAAACTCCTGCATATTTCCCTTTTTTCCAGTTGGTAGTTTTTGAAGTTTTATTTATCGTTATTACTTATCAAAAAAATTTATATTTGATAAAAAAAGATACATCTGGAAAAATTTTGACAAAGCTGGGAAAAACCGGATAGTTTGTTAAACAAAAATAATGATAAAATTATTATATGATATTATCATTCCGTTATTTTAAATATTAAACATTGAATTCAACGATCATTCTGAGTCAGGTATAAAAAATAAAACAACAATAGTTGTTTAACGTTTCGACAGCGCGGCTACCCTCTTCAGAAACCATATTTTATTTAACAAAAGAAAAAAATAATTAAAATTAAAATACATTCTTAAAATATAATATTAATTATAAACTTATTTTTAAACAATTTTTTTTACCGAAAATTAAACAAAATTTAAAAACGTTCCAAAAGAACGTCTTATTCGTGGCGATTACAATTGGACACTGGCGAATAAAATACTGTTTATAAAATTAACTGTGAAAATTGCTCTGCATGTTATGTGGGTCAATCAAAAAGAATGGTAGGTGTTCTTATTAAAGAACATAAAAATTCAACTTCTAATGTAATTGCTACTCACAATGATTGGTAGGATGTTCAAAGAATGGTAGGTGTTCTTATTAAAGAACATAAAAATTCAACTTCTAATGTAATTGCTACTCACAATGATTTTTTTAGACACAAATTTGATTGAAACAATTTTCTTATATTAGACAAAGAAGCAAACTACAATAAACGTTTAATATCAGAAATGATACACATTAACTAACATAAAATAATTTTAATGCTGTGAATTAATATTTTTAATATCATTTACCATTTTTAATATTTTCAAAGTTTCGCAATATAATTTTTGATTAATTAGACAAACAAATAATTCTAGATTCCATTATTTTGACGTCAAAAGTTTATCAGAGACTCCAAAAATACTACTGAATTAAGCTTGATAGTTATTTGGCTGTCAATTATAATTTTTCAATTTTCTGATATTAAAAACATTTTTATACTTACTTCCATCTTATAGATATAGTTACAGAACAGTATATTTTTCATAATTATGCTAAAATATGACTAACTAACATGTAATATTTAATTACAGAAAAAAGTATTATTATTTATTATTTTCAATATTTTTTCATCAAATATAGCTAATATTTTAAATTAGACCAACACCTAAGAGATTATTTTTGTTTAACAAACTATCCGGTTATTCCCAGGGTTATCAAAATTTTTCCACGTGTATCTTTTCTTATCAAATATAAATTTTCTTGATAAGTATTAACGGCAAATAAAACTATAAATTGCTAAAAAAAATTCATTTATTTTATGAAAATACTCTTCGTCGGGTTTTTGTTTTTCCTAATAATTTTAACAGGGGTTCCACTCTCCGGAAAAAGGGAAATATGCAGGAATTAAATTTAATCGGTAAAACTGTAAATTCAGCTGATAATATAGGTCTTATTTTAGATTTTAGCAATTATGATAAAATTAGTTCGAATACGACTTTACTGTAACTCCAAAAATTAGTGGAAATTTTGGATTAACTTATAATACTATAATTAAATTTCTACAAATAATTGACAAACATTGTTGTCTGCATTCTAATTAAATAAAAATAAATTATTTGATGATAAAAAGTAAATCACTGATTTAAAATAGTAATATTTTTTAATGAAATACACTCAAATCTCGCTATAACGAGAAGTTTGGGAGTCAAGTCTCCCTCTATTACGAGCGCAAAAGGAGAAATCCCCACTTTTACGATTCTTCATTAATTTTTTTAGTGTTTACAATTTACATAATGTCAAAATTACAAACGTAACCTAATTTAATTTGAACTTTAATATACAAAAAATTTATATAAGTTATAATTTTGAAGATGTTCGACTGATTGATATAATTTCAAATAGGAAGTGTCTTTATTATTTTTACTTTATATAATTAAAATTGATTTTAACCAAATTTGAACCAACTGAATGTGCATTTGTTTATAAATAGTGGGGATAATCGTCAAAAAATTTTTCTCGCTATACGGAGAGACAGAGTTCTCGTTAAAGAGAGCGCTCGTTATAGAGAAGGTCGTTACAGCGAGATTTAAGTGTAGTTACCCAGCTGAAAAAGTTCTATAGAATTTCACTAGAATCATTCTATAGTATCATTCTATATAAATTCTAGAGAATATTTTATAAACTTTCAATAGAATGATTCTATAGGATTTCTACGTGAATTCTACTAAATTTTAGTGGTTTTTAATTAGAAGGAATATAAATTTCGTAAAATAATTTTTTTTAACATTATAGTTATGTATGGTTACGAAGTTCAATGAATTTTATATATTTAAAGGATATAAACAATTATTTTGGACTAAAATTTGTTGAAAAATATTATTTTACAAATTTAAAGTTTTTCTAATAAAAAATCACTAAAATTTAATAGTATTTATGTAGAAATTCTATAGAATCATTCTAGTGAAATTCTATAGAATATTCACTAGAATTCATATAGAACGATTCTATAGAATGATTCTAGTGAAATTATATAGACCTTTTTCAGCTGGGTAATGGTAGCTAATTATTATTTTTTCCAGTCAAATTAAATTCTTCACTACCCAGGTGAGAACTGACGGCTACTTCAGGCTTTACGAAGCTTGATTCAGGCCTGGTCAGGATTGATTGAGGCTGGGTAAGACGGCCGATGCAAGGCTGCTTGAGTCTATAAATGTAACACCGATTTCAGCCTGACGCGCAGTCTTTGATGAAGATTGGCGTTCAATCTTCAATCAATGCTGCGGAAGCCTAATTCATGAATGAAACGAGACTGCTTCCACTGTTCCCAAATTTACGCGTTTCTCGCGCTCATTCAATATAATATGAAAATATCAATTGATCAATTGATAATAATAATAATAATAAATATTATTGTTATTATTTTTATTCATATTATACATGTGTATAAATTTAATGGCAATATACTATTAGAACAATTATATTATTTTCATGTAAATAATATATTACTAAAAATAAATGTCATTTGAAATAGTAACATTAAAAAAATAATTTTAGTAAAAAAAGACAATTTTTCTGTTAATTAGTACATTTTTTTCTTGATTTTTTAACAGACTTTTAATATTATTTACAAACATGTTCACATTTTGTATTCACAACACAACACACAATTTCATGATTTTATATATCGCTTAGAAACGAAAACGGAAAAATATTCGCTCGCATGTGGGATCGAAACCCCGACGCATACCCGACACCCCTATAAACGCACCTATTTAAACCGCACGGCCAACGAAGGTTGGAAGGGATCTTGCTTAATCAAGTATATGAATGCCAAAGCATGGTAACTCAACATTGATTCAGCATGGGACACCAATGTTCGTCCCATGCTCGATTCAAGACTCGGTCAATCTTCGTGAGCGAAAATACAATATTCACTTTCTTTATTACCGGTGTGCACTGAACAATATTAAATATAAATATTTATAAATTATTTAATATTACAATATTTTTTTCATAATATGTTTAATTTTATTATATATTATTTCTTTCTTGCACAATGTCAAATTATTATTTTTATAGATCAAGAGTTTAGTTTGTCTGAAAAATATTCTGTGATCAAAAACTTACAGTGTAAAAAATGTTCATTAAGGTGCTATAAATATTTATGCCAAATATTTTTACACTAGGATTAACCGTTTAGTAAATGTTATCAAAATAGTATTTTTTGTCAAACGCGTGTGACCTTGCAACTCAGCGTTGCCAACTCAAGAGTTTAACGTATGTGTTGAGTTGGCAACGCTGAGTCGCAAGGTCACACGCGTTTGACAAAAAATAGTATTTTGATAATATTTACTAAACGGTTAATCCTAGTGTAAAAATATTTGGCATAAATATTTATTTCACCCTAATGAACATTTTTTACACTGTAATTTTTGATCACCGAAAATTTTTCAGACAAACGAAACTCTTGAACTTTAAAAATAATAATTTGAAACTGTGTAAGAAAAAATAATATATAATTTAACTTTATTTATTCATTAATATCTTAATGTTAATTAAATTATTATGGTTTTAAATAATAATTAATAATAATAATTATTAAATAAATTAATATAAAAAATTACAAAAAAATGATCGTAGAATATATTATAGTAATAAATAATTTATAAACATTTATATTTAATATTAAGAGCACTCGGTAATAAATAATCTGAATATTTTCTCATGATTGATTCAAGCTTGAATTAAGATTAGATTTTCAAGCTTCACTCACGAAGGTTGGCCGAGTCTTGAATCGAGCATGGGATGAACATTGGTGTCCCATGCTGAAACAATATTAATGTGACAATGGTATAAAGACTGCTTCAACTCTTGGTTACCCACGCTGTGCGTTCAGGGCTCAATCAAGCTTCAACTCATCGTCAACATTGGTCTTTCTCACCTGGGTATTTCCCATTTTTGGAGACTGGTAGACATACTATTGAATGTACTTGGAAAAACTATATCCCCTCGAAGACGAGTATGGCAGCTAGTTAAAAAATAATAATAATATGAAAAAAATTATGTATATTATGAATATTATTATTATAATATTCCAAAAAAAACAATTTTTTTACAAAATTTTGACAGATTGCAGTAAATTAATCAGTTATGATTATATATATATAAACAATAAATTTACTGTTTTTTAACATATTAATTAGAACAGGAGGTATTAATTTTTTTCAAAAAATTTTAAAAAGGGAACATTTCCAAATTTTATATTTTTAAATGTATATCTTTTAAAATTTTTGTAATTAAATATTACATGTTATGTAGTGACATTTTAGCATAATTTTGAAAAAATACTGTCCTATAACTATCTATAAGATGGAAGTAAGTATAAAATTTTTTTGAATATCAAAAATTTGAAAAATTAGAATTGACAGACCAATTACTATCAAGCTTAATTCAGTAGTATTTTTGGAGTCTCTGATAAACTTTTGACGTCAAAATAATGGAATCTAGAATTATTTGTTTATCTAATTAATCAAAAAAATTTTAAATGCAAAACTTTGAAAATATTAAAAATGGTAAATGATATTAAAAACTATTAATTCATAGCATTAAAAAAACCTGTGATGCGATACTTGCATTATGCTACTGGGAAGAAACTTCGATAGTAAAATATTTTGTTATTTTAATTCTAGATTTAACCTTTAGGGATGTTTTAAGCATTGTAAAGGCAAAAGTTAAACAAGGTTTCTATTATTCTTTTTTGCTTTTACAGACTATCCGGTTTTTACCAGCTTTGTCAACATTTCTTTTTTAGGTGTATCTTTTCTTATCAAATATAAATTTTCTTGATAAGTATTAACAATTGTGATACAATTAGTTCGAATTCGTCTTTACTATAACTCAAAAAAATAGTGGAAATTTTGGATTAACTTATAATACTATAATTAGATTTCTACAAATAATTGACAAACATTGTTTTCTGCATTTTAATTAATTAAAAATAAATTATTTGATGATAAAATGTCAATCACTAATTTAAAATAGTAATATTTTTCTAATTAAATAGTTAATGGTTGCTAATTATTATTTTTTCCTGTCAAATTAAATTCCTCACTATTTCCTATTTTTGGAGACTGGTAGACACACTATTGAATGTATTTGAAGAAACTATAATCCTTCGAAGACGAGTACGACAGCCAGTTATTAATAAATTAAAAAATAGATGCCAAATTGCAAATTTTTTTTTAAATTTTTGCAGATTGGTTCATAACTTATGTTCAGCTCAATATTTTTTCATCAAATATAGCTAATATTTTAAGTTAGACCAACACCTAAAAGATTGCCAAATTTTACTCTAATCGGTCAAGACGTTTTCAAGTTATACGCGAACAAAATTTTGCAGACATACATACATACATACACACATATATACATACATACATACAGACAGGAAATTTTTTATTACCATTTTTGGATTCTCAGTTGCTTAAATAAATGAATTATGCTAGAAAAAATTAATTTCGTGCAATGTACAGACAAAACTGTCCCAGGCGCGAAAGACCAATGCTGACGATGGGTTGAAGCTTAATTGAGCCTTGAACGCCCAGCATGGGTAATCCAGAGTTGAAGCAGTCTTTAAAACACTGTCAATCAATGTTAGTTCAACATTGGAGACCAATGTTCGTCCCATGCTCGATTCAAGACTCGATCAATCTTCGTGTGTGAAGCTTTAATATCCAATCTTTATTCAAGCTTGAATCAAGGCTTGAATCAAGGCTTGAATCAACCATGATACAATATATAGTTAATCAATCATTTCTAAATAATATAAAAAATTATCTAAATTAAAAAATAATTATAAAATTATTAAAAAATAGATATTAATAAATAATTATTTAATATTTAATAACTATTTATTAATTTAGATAATTTTTTATATTATTTAAAAATTATTGTTATTATTATTAAATACTATAATAATTATATAATATAATAAGTATTATTATTAATTATTATTATTTAAAATAATAATACTATAATTATAAAATTAAGATATCAATGGTAAATAAATTTCAACAACTAGCTGTCGTACCCGTCTTCGACGGGTTTTAGTTTCTACAGATACATTTAATAGTGTGTCTATCAGTTTCGGAAAACAGGAAATAGTGGGGAATTTAATTTGACTGCAGAGATAATAATTAGCTACCATTAACTATTTCATTAGAAAAATATTACTATTTTAAATCAGTGATTTACTTTTGTCATCAAATAATTTATTTTTATTTAATTAGAATGCAGAAAACAATGTTGGTCAATTATTTGAAGAAATTTAATTATAGTATTATAAGTTAATCCAAAATTTCCACTAATTTTTGGAGTTACAGTAAAGTCGTATTCAAACTAATTTAATCATAATTGCTAAAATCTAAAATAAGACCTATATTGTAAGCTGAATTTACAGTTTTTACCGATTAAATTCAATTCCTGCATATTTCCCTTTTTTCCGGATGGTGGAATCCCTGTTAAAAATATTAGGAAAAACAAAAACCCGACGAAGAGTATTTTCATAAAATAAATGAATTTTTTTAGCAATTTGTAGTTTTATTTGTCGTTAATACTTATCAAGAAAATTTATATTTGATAAAAAAAGATACACGTGGAAAAATTTTTATAAAGCTGGAAAAAACCGGATAGTTTGTTAAACAAAAATAATAATAGACACCCTGTTTCACTTTTGCCTTTATAATGCTCAAAACATCCCTAAAAGTTAAATCCACACTGAGAGAAGAAAAGCACAGATTCTGAAATATAAAAGTTAAGCATCTGGACTCCAATTAGACGCAGCAGCAGTGCCACTGTGGGATAGGTGTCGTACTAAAATGTGAAACGGATTTTGACTTTGGCTTGAGGTACATATGTTGTACTTCAAATGCTACTGTTTAGAAGTACAGTATCTGTCGGTCGCTATGAAACAGATCCTGTACTAATTAGTTCGTACCGCCGCTGCGCTTCTTGAGCATAGTATCTGAACTGTGAATGACACCAACTGAATAAAATTAAGAACGGCAACTGACACGCATTTTAATGCTATGAATTAATGTTTTTAATATCATTTACCATTTGATAATTATATAATTTTAGCAATTATGATACAATTAGTTCGAATTCGATTTAATATAAATCCAAAAATTAGTGGCAATTTTGGATTAACTTATAATACTATAATTAAATTTCTACAAATAATTGACAAACATTCTTTTTTGCATTTTAATTAATTAAAAATGAATTATTTGATGATAAAAAGTAAATCACTGATTTAAAATAGTAATATTTTTCTAGTAAAATAGTTAATGGTAGCTAATTATTATTTTTTCCTGTCAAATTAAATTCCCCACTATTTCCTATTTTTGGAGACTGGTAGACACACTATTGAATGTATTTGAAGAAACTGAAACTTGTCGAAGACGGGTACGACAGCTAGTCTTTAATATTTTCAAAGTTTTGCAATTAAAAAATGTTTGATTAAATAGGTAAACAAATAATTGTAGATTCCATTATTTTGACGTCATTATTTTTCCGACAGGTGAGATATTCCGAGCGGGAGGTTTGACGTCTAGGTGCGACGGTATGCATTGTCGATTATTGTCCGATGCCTACCGCCGAAACTAGACTGTCGATAAACCGGTTGTACTCAGAAGAGGTTTATTTACAGTTTTTCCCTCTTCTTTGGCGAGAAAACCCAATTACGGGTGGTCCAGGCAAATGCGAGTACTCCTATCTTCGAAAGCCGCACTGTAGGCGCACTAGGATAAAATAAATTTACTAATATTTGTAGAATGGTTATGCTTAATCCATAAAAAGTATCAGCAGGGACTCTTGTCGAGTGCGTAAGGCCAATAGGGCAGGAGTATGAACGACGAACGACAATCAAAAATATATAATTTTCCATTTTTAAAAATTTTGAAAAAATTTAATACCTCCCGTTCTAATTAATATGTTTAAAAACTGTAAATTTATTGTTTATATATATCTTTAAAAAAGTCAGAACTGATTAATTTACTGCAATCTGATAAAATTTAAAAAAATGTTTTTTTGAATTTTTTTGAAAATTCATAATTTTTTTCATTTTAGTATTATTTTTTATTTCAATTTATTATTATATATCTTTAAAATCATTTATATTATTAATAAATTAAAAAATGTATGCCAATCTGCAAAAAATTGTAAAACATTTTTTTTGAATGTTTTGAAAAATTTATAATTTTTGTTCAGCTCAATATTTTTTTAACAAATATAGCTAATATATAGCTAAATTATGCTAAAAAAAATTAGTTTCGCGCAATGTACAGACAAAAGTCTGATTTTATTAATATAGATAGATTATTTATTGTATAATACTTACATTAATGATATTATATTGTAAATAAAGTTAAATCTTATATTTTTTTTGTCACAGTGTCAAATTATTATTTACAAATAATACCTGACATGCAGGTCATGCTTGATAATTTTAGAGAGAAAAGTTTTCTTCTAAGAGAAATTTTCTTTTATTAATTAAACAAATGTTATGAATAAATATTTAGACTTGATACTTAAATTTTCTTTTTTTAAAGCATAATTTTGGGAACGCACATAATGAATTATTTTACCGATTTGAGTTAATAATTTTGTTAATAATTGCGATTTTTTGGAAACTGTTCAATTTAATGAAACATTTAAATATAATGTTTCGCTACGAAAATTCAGTTTTTATTTTTTAAGAAGAAACCTCAGCAAAGAGACGTGAAACCGCCCCTTTTCCACTAAATAAATCTTGACTTGAGACGATACTTCGAATGTTAGTTACTTTGGTTGTTACGACCGGTTCCTTTTGAACCTGGCGCCCAACATTGTTTGGTTTTGTTAAGGATTATTGTTGTTGTTATTAATCAAAAAACATTCTGTATTCGTCGTAATTCAAGATTCGAGTTGATAGTATAGACATCACAACCTGTACGGGAGCCGGCGAAGGACCCAATAATCAAGGTTCTTAGACGGGTTCTATTCTATATTCTGTATAGAATGCGGTCGGAATCCCGTACAGGACACGTCAAGGATCCATTCGGGTTCCTTTGAGATAGTTTCTTAAAATTCGTTACTCAGGGGTTATTATAGTTGCTTATTGCGAATCTGATATTGAATTTCAAAAATTCTAAATTGTGGTTCCAAAATGGCGGCCAAAGATTTTAAAAATTCATCGTTGATACTTAAAACTCTACGTGAAAATGTTGTCGGGAACCAGTCCCGGGAACTTACCGAGAGATTCTCGGGAGACATTCCTCAGAAATTCCCGAAATTTTCTCTGGGGAAAAAGTCTTGTCAAATTTCTTTAGGGACAAAATAAGTAAAATCGGACACTTGAAAAAATTTTGTCTCCAATTTTCAAGTAATTTATAATTTTCGGTAGATATACGAGTACATTTTTACCCCCTACAATATTTTTCAAAAAAAATTGTATTTTGGAAGTAATCACATGTTGAAGTTTTAGGTCACTTTATTTTCGTTTTCTTATTACTCTAAAACGAATAAAGATAATTAAGTAAACTTCTTTTTAGAATGAAGCCTGAAGTCTATATTTTGAAGGTAAAATAAAGCGATTACTAAAACATAAATTTTTTTAATTGTTACTAACAATTCTTTTAAACAAATGCAAATTGAAGATTGTTCTCAATGTTTTTTAAAGATTAAATTACCATGTACTGTTGCGCAATTTTCTCAGAATTAATTTAAAAAAAAGAAAATTGAGTAACCTTCGTATGTATGTCTACAGAAAATCATAAATTACTTGAAATTTGGAGACAACATTTTTTCAAGTGGCCGGTTTCACTTATTTTGTCCCTTTAGGAATTTAACCTTCAAAATTAAAAATGAATAACTAAAATAAAAAATATCTCTAGCATGGTATTCGTAATATTTTGTAAATTTTATAAGCAACACGGTGGGTTTGAATTAAGTTCAACCTAAAAAATGCTTGCACCTCCGGTTTTTTTCTTAAACTTGTTTCTGGAATGCCTTCTGATAATTTTGAACACAAAAAGAAAAAAATCGGTCTAGCCGTTTTTGAAAAAACTTTTTTTTTTCTTTTTTTCCCAAATATTAGTTAATTTATTTTTTAGAAAATAAACCAGTATAAGTATTTTATTAGCTTGAGTTTTTTAAATCAGTAGTAGAAAAGAGGATATTAGTGCTAAATTTCATGAAACAACTAAAAACCATAGAAATTAAGGAAAACCATAAAATAACTGTTCATAATTTACTTCTTTGCATATTTTTATTTTTCAGTACATGTAAACTCAAAATTTTCTACGCAAAAATCAAAGCCTATGAAATCTTCTGTAAATTAATAAAAGAATTAAGGGTATGTCGAAGTTGTGAAATGTAAACAAACCAAAATGTAAACAAACAAAGCACTAAAATCACATTATTCGAACAGCATTTTCTCCCACAAAAATTAACATTGGATCTTTTTTTTATAAAAATTGTAATTTTAGAGTGTCAAAGTTTCCATTGAAATCATATTTGACTATGAGCAATAAAAAGTAATTAGTAAAATAACTAATTATAATGACCTATAAAATAGAATTTTTGATGCGTCGCGAAAAATAAACTGTTTGAGTATATCAACCGCACTGACGATAAAGAAGTCTCATATCAGCGATTGGACCTTCAACATGTAGAAGGGAAAATTTATTTCTTTTCTCCTTTAAATTATAAGGAGAAAGGGTAAAAACTTCTGCAACGTCCGTGCAGTTGATATAGTCAAACACTTAAACTTTTTGCGACGTGACATAGCCTGAAATGCTTTATCATCTCAAATGCAATGTTTTTGCTGTACATTGCAAAAAAATTCGGCTAAAAGTTTCAAAGTTATAAGCAATTTAAAACAAAAATAATGTTGTAAGGGTTGAGCCACTGTAGAAAATCAATGAAATATTTAGGTAAATGGTTAAAAATGTCCTTCAAATAATAGAATTACACTTGAAAATGAGGAAATGAACCATGAAATTAAAATAAAATCCCATATTGTGCATTTTTGCATAACATTAGATATTTTATTTCTTAAGAATGAAATCAAAAAATTTTAAATTAAAACAATAAAAAAAGATTATCGAAAAAATTTTGTCCTCTTTTTTCGTTAGAAATAAAGTTTTTGACACCTCTTTTGGGCGGCTCAACCCTGACGGCACCGCCTGGCTCAACGCTAACTCACGCGTCGTTTTGCGACATACCACACAGAACACAAACGCGTCACACAAAACCCCAAATTTCTTTTCACATTTTTGTATAACATCTTAATAAACAATTTCAATAAATTTACTTTGTCTTTGGCATATTTCTTCTACATTTACTTCTCTTTTTTTGACATCACAAAAAAGTTTCTGTTGAGCGTATAATATCCTCTTTTCTACTACTGATTTAAAGAACTCAAGCTAATAAAATACTTACATTGCTTTATTTTCTTAAAAATAAATTGACTAATATTTGGAAACAAAGAAAAAATAAGTTTTTTAAAAAACGGCTCGAGCGATTTTTTTCATTTTGGGTTTAAAATTACCAGAAGGCATCCCAGAAACAAGTTCAAGAAAAAAACCGGAGGTGCAAGCATTTTTTAGGTTGAACTTAATTCAAACCCACCGTGACATACATATATACATCCGGACAATTGTTCAGGGTCTTAAATAACATAGTCCTATATAGAAGAAAATTTATTGGAAGGATTTTTAAAAATTTTATAAATTAAACGACTACAAAGCTTCCTCACGAGGAAGCAAAAAAAATTATAATTATTAATTCCAATTAATGTCTAATTAATATTTCTATTTAATCCTTATTAATTAAATCAGACGCCTGTCTGTACATTGCTTTAATCTTTAAAATTTTTGCATAAATAGTTGTTATTCACATGAAGGATTCCAGAAATAATCTTATAAATTCTAAAGTATGTATGTCTGTCACAAAATCATTGTAACCCAATATTTTCAAAAAATCGAAAAATTCAAAATTTTATATGTTTTCATGGATTGTTTTTAAACTATCTATACTTGAGTATTACATGTTATTTAGGCACATTTTAGTATAATTTTGCAAAAAATACTATCATAGGTATAACTAAGATATAAATATCAAAATATTTTCAAAAAATCGAAAATTACACATTTTTTAATGAAAAGCTTTTAAAATATCTGTTTAAAAATGGTTTTAATATTAACAATTGAGAGAATATAACTAATACTAATTACTATTAAACTTAATTTAGTAGTATGTTTGGGATCTTTGATTAAGATTTTAACGTCAAAATAATACAATTCAGAATTATTTATTTATCCAATTTTTCCTTACATACACACATACATACATTTAAATTTTTTAAATTATTTCTGGAATCGTTGATGTCAATAACAACTATTTATGCTAAAATTTTGAAGTTTGAAGCAATGTACAGACAGACATCTGATTCTATTAATGAGGATGGTAAATGATATTAAAAAATATTAATTTACGGCATTAAAATTATTTTTCAATTATTAAAAATGAAGATTTTTATGATAAAATAGATACTGCTGAAATTCAAGAATACCTGTGATACGATACTTGGATTATGCTACTGGGAAAAAACTTTGATAGTAAAATGTTTTGCTATTTTAATTCTAGATTTAACTTTTAGAGATTTTTTGAGCATTGTAAAGGCAAAAGTTAAAACAATTTGTCATATTTAGAAGCATAAATATCAAAATCCATCTTTTTTAGGTTAATTAATATTTTCTAGAAATAATCTAGTTATTCTGTAAAGAATTTAAACATTTTCAACTGTCTAACAACTAGTTGTCTGAAGGGTTACAAATGACAATAGGCACAATATAGAAAACTGTCCAGAAACAATAAAGAATCAAGTACTACTATACAGAACCAGGAAACTTCCATGATAAATTTCCACACGGGTGGTCCTTCTTTAAAAAAATTAAATTTTTTGCAAACAAATTTATGTTTATTTAAGTAATTTATGCCTATTTTGTTAAAAAATAATTTTAAAGTTAATAATTATCATTTTTATTAACAAATATTTTTATATTAAATATAAATTTAAAATTAATTAATCCATTTTTTATTACTTATTTATATCTTTATTTATATAACTATAAATTTGTCTGTAAAAAATACAATAATTTTTATAATTGTTAATAACAATGATAATTATTAACTTTAAAATTATTTTTTAACAAAATAGGCATAAATTACTTAAATAAACTGAATTACGCATTAGTTATTATCGAGTGGTCATACTAGACTAATTTAAATTGATTTCGGTCATATTAAATGGAAAAATAAACACGATGTTTATTAAAATTCTTTATATATTGTTTACTTTGAGTAACAAAAAATATATAAACAATTAAAAATTAAAACAACGGGTCTATGGGAAACTCTTAGAAAATTTATCTCCTTTTATTGAAGACCAAGAACATCAAAATCGGATAAAATTTGTAGGCTCTAAACAATTTTTAACAGTAAAGTGTAAGAATCCTACTGTGCCAGGCGTCCCGGGTACTAACACAGCGCTGGCACCGAAACGTTGTCGCGCTTCCACAAAAATTGCAATATCTCAAAAACTATTTGAGTCTCCATCGATTTCTTTTTTTTAAATGAAAGGTTAAATTATAAGGAATATTTTATTAATTGACAAGAAAACTCAAAAATCGGTCCCGCTCGGGCAAAACAGTTTCAAAAATTTTTTTTTGACTTTTTTTGGGCAAAATTTTTTTTGTTTTGTTCTGTGATAGTCAGAAGAAACACGATTTCAAGTATATAAGCCTTCCCAATTTGATTAAATTTCATCAAAAACTTTCGGAAATATTAAGATTTAAAAAAATTATAACAAAAAAAATTCAAAATAGCGTAACTTTAACAAATTTCAAAAAAATTTTGGTACACTAGTTTCTAGTATCCAATACTACAATTTCACCAAATTATAGCCTAATTCAAAGACCCCATGCAAACCGCATATTTTCTGGCGGAGTCTTACCCATTAATTTTGAAACAAGAGTATTGCATGAGAAATAATTATCCAATTAAATATTATTTCTTATTTAATTGTTTTTGTTCTATCTCGAAATTGTCTAATTATATTTATTTAAAGGCTTACTTGAATTTTGATGAATTATTAAAAGTATTATATAATTTCTATAATAATTTTCTTATTCAATTTTATATCTATTGCTTTTCTTTTGTTATATTTATTTCAAACGCAATATCTCTATTATTGACATTCTAATTGTGCGATCATCAACAATGATTTATTGCTAATGTCTTCAATTTCAAAAAGACAATTTTGTTACTAGGATGTAACAATATAGATGTCAATGAAATCGTTCACATATTCGATCCACCACATTTGCTGATATGTTTGAGTATTTAAATAAATCTCGGTCAATCATGTAATAATCGATAAAATTAAAAAAATTAGGGTCATATATTGCGCGGAAATAATTAGCAGTACTTTAGCATCATTTTTAGTACAGGCTAGTCATAATCACGCAAAAATCAAATGTGGTAGATACGAAATGGGTTCAAGTGGAGAGGACATTGGAATTCTGTGTCTATTTCTGGACCAGGTTTTTGACAGTGTAAATGGCACTGGAAGCAAGAAGTCAAATGATCGATAATCAATTTACAAGGAACCAATTGCTACGGAAGGTGATTGTCCCCACGAAGAACTTTGGAATACGGCCATTCGTATTTTTGAAAGTATGAAATATGTCAAAGTGCGTAAAAATGATTTAGAAATACCGCCTGTTTTAATAAATTGGGTAAAAACTCTTAAAGGCTTTTAAAATCATTCGGAAAAAGATGTTTAAATACGGGTTCAAAAGCTTTGGAGGGCGACTTTTTAACCATGACCCCTTGGAAAATTTTTTTAGTCAAATAAAACAACACGGTCGTCGAAATGTTAAACCTAATTGCGTCGATTTTATGAATTATTGTAAGAGTTTACTTTTCAATTCGCTTGCAGATAATAATTTACACTTGTCTAACAGTTCTAACTGCGAGAAAGATACTTCCTCTGGCTTACTTACTGATACTCAATCATTTATGTCAGTAAGACATGGAAATTCATTTTACTTGCCTTGCCTTCTTTATTTTATCAAAAAATTATAAGTCAAAAATTGTTGAATCTTATTGACATGAATTGCATATCGTGCTATTATAACTTTTTCAATGAATGTAATAGCGATGGCGCTTTTTTCAGCCACGTCACGTATCAAGTCCACATCGCCTGCAAATTTTATTTTCCACGCGTATGTCATCACATCGAATTAAAAAAAATTAAAGATTTCCTTTTTGAAATTATTCATGACGGTTTTGTGAAATGCGAGCATTGCGTGGATTTGAAACGAATCATTATTTCTACTGTCGTAGATTGTTTAGGAAAAAATTATCTACAATTTTTATTAAAAATTATGCAAGGAAAAATTGATTTACCTTCGGGGAGTGACGAGTTACAAAATATAGTGTCGCATGCGAGTAAACGTTACCAAAAAAAGAAATTTTTGGCTATGTAAATAAGTAGGGGAGACTGGGATAAACCCGCTCACTAGCGATTTAAAGGTATAAACTCAACTTGAGATGGAGATATTTGTACTGTGAATAGTACTTAACATACAACTAATGTTAACGAACTTTCGTTTACTTTCATGAATTTGTCATAGAATCAGAGGCGGTCAATTGTTTTTAGAAGTGCAAAATAAAAAAAATGATCTTCGGATGTTTAAGTTTTTCGATTATTATTTTTAAAACTTAATTTATTCGACAAATTTTTTTTTATGCTATTGGATGTCCTTTTTCGAAATATATATGTAGTTTTGTTTGATTTCAAAAAGATTTATTTAAATTCATTCTGAAATGTGAAAAATACATTCGGGGTAAAGTCGCTCACATGAAGTCGGGAAGTATTAACAGTATTTGCGTTTTTTTTGACGATCTTAACATTTTTAATATTAAAAATATTTATTAAAAGATAAATAATATTCATTTCCTAACAATATTATTAAATTATTGGGTAATTAGTTGAATATTTAACATTTTTAATGTCCCGTATTTCGCGATTTGTGGCGATTTTTTTCAACAGATGGCGCCGAACTATCAATATTTGTTGGCAACATTGAGCAGAATCATGTTTATATCAGTCATTATTAGTGATTATTAGGTTAAAACGGTTATAAGAAACAACGCAAATAAATAATGAAAATTTGTCGCTGTTTTTTTCGGCTAAAAAAAACATAAATCTAAAGTTTGTCTTCGTTCAGTTCACGTTTTATCATTGTTTATTTTTTAATTTAAAATTTCGAATTTCATTTGTTATATTTTATTAATAATAAAATCTATAACTTGTTACATCCAAAATTGTAACTACATTTTAATTTTCTCCTAATAAAATATTATTTAAATTTACCGTTGCAATTCATGAAACCTATACTTATTATTTAATAAACCAATATTTATTGTCTACAGAACTCATAATTTATCATTAATAGATCCTACTGAAGACGGAAATAAGGAGAAATTTAATATATATGAGCGATTCCACGTCAAGTGATCAAAGGGTCTTTTTGTGTAATGTTTATTTCAATAATTTTTTACTCTTAAACAATTAAACATACAAATTTGACAAAGTACATTTTGGAAAGGTTTTTTCATCCTCTTTCGATTGAAAATAACCATTTAAAAAAAAAATTTTTTGACCCAAAAAAATCAAAATTAAAAATAAATTTCAATTTTTGAGGGAGATGGATACGATTTTTTTTTTAACGAAAGCTGAGGTTTTTTCCTAAAAGGACATATAAATGATAAAGTGGGACTAGAATGTTTAAATATTGAAAAAAAGAGTTTTCTACTCGCTGGAGCGCTCAAAACCCGGTTTTTAGCTCCGTTTTGGAGAAAATTCTTTTTTTTTAATGTTTAAACATTCTAGTCCCACTTTATCATTTATATGTCCTTTTAGGAAAAAACCTCAGCTTTCGTTAAAAAAAAATCGTATCCATCTCCCTCAAAAATTGAAATTTATTTTTAATTTTGATTTTTTTGGGTCAAAAAATTTTTTTTTCAAAATGCTTATTTCCAATCGAAAGAGGATGAAAAAACCTTTCCAAAATGTACTTTGTCAAATTTGTATGTTTAATTGTTTAAGAGTAAAAAATTATTGAAATAAGCATTGTACTGAAAAACACAAAAATTTAACCCCCCTCCCCCTCGGAAAATATTGGACTAGGTAAAAAAATATTTTCACGAAAAATTACTATCTATGAGTACTACAAAAGCCCCAAGTTTTGCTACGATTGGAGAAAAATTTTTCTCCACCTTGATCACTTGACATGGAATCGCTCATATATACAAAATAAAACTGTTGGTATTACCTTAAATTCTTTTAAAAAATCAAGTGATCGGGTTTACCCCGAGGGGTCAGCGGATTTACCCTGGAAAATTGGGATTTTAAAATTTGGTATAATTAAAAATTTTCCCTAAGTAAAAGTAAGAAAGATAAATCAAAATTTTTTTTTATTTTGTTCGTAGAAATCATAAGCTTTCAAATTATATAAATTAATTTGGATTTAGAGAATAATTTCCTAGGTTTTTACCGTTCTGAAAAAAAGTGAGCGGGTTTACCCTAGTCTCCCCTATTTTTGTTTGCAAGGTGGTTTTTGTTGTTTTGTTTAAAAAAATGTTATTAGCTGATAAGAATGTAAATATGATATTACTTAAAAGATGTTTATGTTTTGTTTTAATATTTTAAATAATTGTTTAAGATTTTTTATTTAAAAAAATTAGTATATAAGTTTGAAAAATGGTTTAACTGTCCTTGTTAATTAATGAATTTTTGACAATTTAATGTTAAATTGTAATTTCAAGTTTTGTTTAGTAGTTTAAATGATTTTTTTATTTTTAAATTTAAAATTGTAAATTTAATTTGTAATTTGTAATTTTTGCAGAGAAAATTATTTTCATTAAATTATAACTTTTTTTACCCATGAGCATGGACGATAACTTCAAAAATATTACTTTCTGTATTTTGATCGCAAAATTGTCCATACTGATAAGGGTTTTTTTCAAATTGATATAATGTGTTTTCTTTAACCACTTTCATCCTTACTTACACCTTTATCATTTTACTTATAAAATACTATAAATTATTACAAAAATAATAATACAAACTTTGATTATTATTAATAATAAATATAAATAATATTAAAATTATTATTATAAATAAATAATTAGAAATTGTTACATGTATACTCTTTTTTATTCATTATTTTAACAAAAATTTTTAGTTGTCTTCTTTCAATAACAATTTTTTAATAAATTATAATTTTGTTGATCATTTACTGTTTTTTTGAAAGATTTAATAATATGGTGGAGTTTTTTAGCTGCAATACGTTGCGGAGCAAAAAACTGCATCATTTTATTAAATTTTTGAAAACTTAACTTTTGAAATTCAAAGCGACATTAACACATACGGAGCGTTCTGTCGCGATACATATTTTGTACGTATTAGAGGCGACCGAGGCGCCTCATCCGATGGGGGTCGAACTAAACAAATATATCGCCTACTTTCATTACAGTTTGGCGGCCGTGGCTACATTATTTTTGCGATAGCTGAGGTGCCTTTTCACATAGATTGGTGCGCTTAATCTGAATCTGGCAACGAAAATCTCCCATCACATCAGGATTTTGAGAAAAGTGGGGGAAAGTTTCCAAAAATCATGTTTTTCGCTGTTTTCGAAAATTTCGAAAATTCAAAACCAATCATTTTTTAAAACAGTTGTATACAACTGTTTTAAAAAATGATTGGTTTCGCTTAGAATTTATTACTTTGGGATTTTCGGGGTCGTTGATTACGAATATGTTGTCAGATTTTAAAAATTCAACATGTCGGATACACTATGGCGGACTTATTTTTCAAAATTTATCAAATTCACTTAAAACTTGTTACTCAGGGGTTTTTGGTGTCGTTGTTTATGAATCGGACTACAGATTTTTTATTTTTACATCATATTTGTAATCAACGACCCCGAAAATCCCAAAGTAATAAATTCTAAGCGAAACCAATCATTTTTTAAAACAGTTGTATTCACCAACTGTGTGAGTCAATTTATTATGCTTGACAACTGTTAAAAAAATTATTTTTGACGGCTAATTTAATTTGTTGTCAGCAATATCGCTTTATTTTCTTAAAGTACAGGGTTCAGGCTTTAATTTGACTCATATGACAAGTCACTAGCACGTCGGATTTACCCGGTAGATAAACAGCGAAAAACATTCCCAGTGTGCACGTACTATAACTGTTCTAGACCAAAAAAAGAACAGTGTTCTAGAATAAGTGTTACAATTTTATTATAGAACAGTTCTAGAGCTTTGTTCTAAATTTGTTCTGGAACAATTGTTCTGTATTTGTTCTATAACAGACATGTAACATTTGTTCCAAATTAGTTATAGAATTTTGATGTAACATTGTTCCTACAGTGTTCTAGAACACTGTTACAAAAATTTAATATAACTGTTCTTTCACTATAAACTCGTGTTTATTTTCACTACACGGAAAAATGTTATTATTAAATTTTATAAAAGTATTTTACAAGTGTAGGACAAAATGCGACAAAGGAAAATTTTGTTATCAACAAAACTTACACAGTAAATCTTATTTTAAGATCGGTCTTAAATTCAGCACTGTCTGCTATAATGTTAAAGGATACAAAAATGTTGTATCTTAATTTAAGGCTGCTTTCCTGCTTTAAAATAAGACTTTCTTTTTACTGTAAAATTTTAACAAAACGTACCTATATAAAATTTAGTAAAGTTATATTAAAATTTGTTAAAAGTTTTCGATATGTGATATAACTTTACTAAATAAAGTATAATTTTTATTAAAGTTTAATACTTCTAATATAATAACTTTCTTTCCGTGTATAGTGCAGCCGTGTTTTTGCATGAATTACAAAAAATCTTTTGAATTTAGATACTTAGAAAGACTCGTATCGATAATTCGTGAAAAATTAAATAATTTTTCACTGTCAGCTTGCATAAATTTTCAAAATTTTTAAAAACATTATTCACCAAGAATAACATCAAATATTTAATTAATTTATTATCAATTATTAATTAATAGGTATATCATAAAAATACAATAATAAATTATTAATATTAACTAATTAATTAAAATTTGTTATTATTTGTAGCATAATTATATATTATTCTTTGAAATAAAAAAAAATAAAATATATATATATGGGCCCGATTGTGGGCCCACGATCGGACAAGGCTTAAAACATGTTAATTTAGTGCAATATTCTTACAAAAAATTTGAAAAAAATTCATTGAAACATACATTGTTGAAAATGAAATTTTATTTAAAAAATTTTAAAAAATATTTTTATTAAAAACTACGTGTGAAAACAAAACTTTTCATTATAAAAACGTCCAATTTGATCAATTTTTGATGCAAAAGCAAAATAATTTCCGATTTGGCCTAGAGTGCCTCATATATAGTTATTTTTTTAATAAGTATGTTACATTTTAATTTATAATTTTAGCGCTGCACATAACGGTCCCTCAATTCAAAAGGAAGTTGAAGTAAAATCACTTCCAAACTTGCGTGGCTATGCAGTATGCGTATTCGACTTGTGTCCTCTAGGTCTAGGTTTCGATCCCCCGTGCGTGCGGAATTTTTCATTCTTAGTTTTAAGTGTTCTGTGTATAATTCTGAATATTGTTATATAAAGTATAAGTTCAAATAATTATTAACAATTATAATAATAATTTAGTCATTAATTTAAATAAATAAGATAGTCTGTTTAAATTATTAAAGAAAATAAATTTTTTTTTTTTAAACTTATTGCAAAAAAAGATATTCTATTAATTATTCATATTTTTATTTATACTTATAAACATTTATTTGTTCTATGCAAATATTAAATTTCTGCTTGGGTATTATTTATGATAAATCGTTTTTGTTATAGAATTGTTATATATTTGTTCTAAAACAATGTTCTAGTTTTGTTCTAGAATTGTTACAGACTTTTGTTCCTATTTTGTGCCTCCAGGGGAACGACATTTTGACCTGCCTGTTCCTCACTAGTTACAGAACTTGTTCTTTTTTGTTCTGGAATAGTTACAGAATTATTCTGTAACTTTGCACACTGGGTTATTTTTGGAAACTTTCCCCCACTTTTCTCAAAATCCTGATGTGATGGGAGATTTTCGTTGCCAGATTCGGAATCAGCGCACCAAATACTGCAGGAAATCACTTCTTGATCTCAGACAACGACAATTTTTTCTTTGCAGGCTTGTGTAATTAATACTATGCTTTTTTTAAAACTTATTGTTATTTAAAAAATGTTTAATTACAAAAATTTTCAAAAATAGGGCTCGTGATATAAATAAAAAATTTAATAAACGAAGATTTCACAAAAAGAAAAAGCGTTTTGGTAAAGAATTGTTACCTGTAGAGTAATTTGAAAAAAAACTTGCGCCGCCGTAAACGAATACTGCACATGTCCCGTAACGCCGCGCTGGACATTTTTATGTTTTTCTCGAAAAGTTAGTGCTGTCCCATAATTAAATTTACAGGAAGTATTCTCTACATTATTGACAATATCTATAAAAAAATTTTTTGAAATTTTTTTCAGGCAAAAAAAAATATTTTTTTCCTTTTATTTTTTTCTTAAAAGAGTACTTTTTATTATGAGTATTTTGCAAAAAAGCATCTTAATCGGTCAATAAGAAAAAAGTTATGTGCCTTTTTTTAAAAACCGACCAAAATTTTGAGTAAGGAGTAACTCAAAAATTTTTGAACATTTTGAAAAAACTTTTATACATTTTCTTTTATACATTCCATGCATATATTGCTTAAATATTATTACATTTATTTCTATTCACTTGAATAGAAAAATTTTAATTTAGAATTTGTGCTTAAATCCTATTTTCATTTAGTCCATTAATTCATCTTGCTTGGGGGCGAAACTTTTTGGACTTCTAATATAAAGGTAGATTTGAAATCAGCGACCCCAAAAACCTCTCAGTAACGAATTTTAAGTGAGTACGGCGAATTTTCAACATTTTTCTCTGCCATATTGGGTCTGCCATTTTGTAATTTTTTAAAAAGCGTTTCATATTAGATTTACTAACCCTAGATTTACTAGGGTTTACGGACACGAAAGTTCTAGGTTGGCAGCTTATATTTCAACAACCTTGAATCTTCGGTAAAAAAATATGTCCATCCCCTCCATAAGGAGTTAGCTTATCTACTTTGATATTATATATCAAATATACGTATTCCAAAACTATAATGTAATTTATTAAATATTTTAATAATTAATTTAATTTAAAATAATTAATAATTTATTATTTTTAATTGAAAATATGACAAATAAGTATTTAATTATTGTTAATTTAAATTTTTCAGAATATTAATAAATTTATTTATTTTATATTATTAATATTTAATTTAATATAATTAATTATTAGTTATTTATTACTTTAATTTAAAAATTTGAGAAATAATTATCTAATTACTGTTGAATTAAATGCCTTAAAATATTTTATTTGTAAATTTTACCAATGAAGTTTTATAAATTTCATTGGGTTTCTTTATAGATATAATAGCTAGTTCGTGAACAAAGCAATTTTAATTTATACTAAAATTTATATTTCTTTCGGTCAAAAAACCAGTTTTTAGAAACCTAAAAATTCGAATTTTTGTGATAACCATTTGCCATTTCTAGAACAAATTTTTTTTTCAAAAATCTTCGTTCACGAACAATATAATATAGTAAACTAACAAATTTTTCTTTGTTTCTGATTTGAGTTGAGTTGTTCTCGTTTTATCGTACACACCGCAAGCCACCTTAAAAAAAATATTTTTTTTCAGTTTTAAAGTGGCTAAAATTTCATGACAACATGTACTATTTAGTAAAATGTATATTATTTCAATAAAGTTTTAATGAGAACTCTAAAAATAATTATGAAAATCACTCTTTTTTGGGATCTAAAAGGTATGTAACCCCTTAACGTTTCTCTTATATTTTTAGCATATGTTCATATACTTACTGTAAAAATACTTTCGATACAAGAAGCATAAGAGACAGTAGCTAAGTTTTCACGAATTTGTTATTATAAATACACAGAAAACGTGCTATGAAAGTATTAGAGTCTTCTTATAAGAATCGCTCGAACTCCGACTGATTTTCAGTATACGCACATATAACTCACAAATACATATATATTTCTCTGGACAGTTTTGTCGACCTGTAAAACATTATATATTATATGCAGTATTTAATACCTGTTGATGTTATAAGAAGATAATATTTATTTAATAGTAAGTACATCAATTAAAATTTATTGCATTTTTATTCATGTTTGAATGTATAAGCAACATGTGAAAATTGTTAGGTTATGTTATTGAAAAAGTCACCGCGTTGTACGCGTTTCATTCCTTGACACCATTCAGATAAATATATGTGTATGAGTTATATGTGCGTATACGTAGGTTAGATTGTGTTTAGTAATGCATGTCGAGCAAATAGAGGTCATTTGTTTTTTCGTCTCCTTTCATAAAAGAAGTGAGATGAAACTATAAAATTCAATTGTTATAATTGTTATTTTAACGATTTTCTCGACTTTGACGAGAAGTTGTCGATCGAGACTCGCTCGACATGCAACACTAATTGTGTTGTATAAAGTCTGCCTCAAAATCAGTTGGAGTTCGAGCGATTCTTATGAGAAGAATCTAATACTTTAATGGAAAATTTGAAGAAATGCACCTCATTAAAATCCTGAACTGGTCTAGATTTATATTCTGATTTCTTTGACGAACCTTTGTTTTTACTTTTTAATTTTTTGATCCGTTTACCATTTATTTTTGATGATCCTCGTTTTTTACTTTTTAAGAAAGTATTATCAGATGACTCTTCGTATGATGGAAAATTTTTCTCATAACATTTTGTTTCTGTTTTATTTTCTGACAAATTATCTTTCCAATCTCTTGATAGATTATCTTTAATTATTTCTTTTGCATTTGCATTTCTTCCTTTTCTCTTCAATTTTTTTTCCTTTTTTAAACATGTCGACCTCGATTTATATTTTCTGTTGCAGGATGATTTAGACTTTAAATAATTTTGTACTTTATTTATGCATGTGGCAAATGGACCAATTAATATGTAATCATCTTCACTGATTTTTAATGTAAACCTACATTTTTATAATAAAGGCTTGAAAATATTCATTTTTTGGATAACTCCTATTTCCATACTGTCGGAAATATTCTACGCTTATAATAATATAGAATTGAAAAATTTAATAAATTACACAAAACTTTGACATATTTTTTAATTCTTCGTCCCACACTTAGTAAGGGATTCCCTCCCCGGTTTCAATATTTTTTAAATAACTTTTGTTTTACTCAATGGAAAATAAAATCAGTTTCTATACATTTCGACGGTTCCCTCCTCAACATATTACTATAAAAATATTTACTTTAAACATAACATAGTGGGACAATTTAAAAAAAAAATTTGGGTTTAAAAAAAAACGGACTATATATTTTTCTTTAACTTTGTCACTTGAAATTAAAATGTCAACTTTTAATTGCTTCTTCATATACACTGAAAAAAATGATAATGTTAATTTTGACATACAAGTATGGTTAGAATGTATAGCTGAAACAGCAATACCGCATTGCTGTTCTTAAAATACAGTATTCGTGTTCTCCGCATACATATTATTGTCTCTCAAATACATATTGCTGTTCTACACTGCGTATGGCTAAAACAGCAATACTGTATGGCAGTATCATATCTACACGGAGAGACCCACATTCGTAAAAATTACTAAAAAATGGTTGCAATGACCGGAAATAAGGGGACTTTTAGCATAATGTACTACAGAATAAGATAAATTTACAAAAGAAATAGATAAATTTGCTACATTTAAATAGCAAGTTTTAATACTTTGTGTAAGAGTTGTAAATGTAGCAAAAATTGATTATAGTTTTCTCTAATTTCATTACACAAAATCTGACAAATGAAAACATTTTCTACTAAAATCTACGATCCACTGTAGTAATTTTTGGTGAGCAAGTGTGGCTAGCGAGTGCAGTCATATGGCGCCTGCATTTCTATTGGTTGCTAACTTCGTCAATCTCCGTAAATGAGCCGATGCCATCCGATCATTGACAGTGACTATGTTTCGCGTATGTAAAATAAATTTGGATAATATCTACAATAAATAAATATAAATTGAAACGTAGGTCGTTCGTTATCTCAGAAATTGACCATTATAAATTAATAAATTTTGCATTTATTCCTGTCCCAAGAACTATGTCTTATAATAAGTTGTTAAAAGTAAACTGCTTTCTCGTAAGTGCTGTAAATTTTCATCATTCAATATATAAGGAAACAAAGATGTATACTTTCAGTGAAATTCGTTGTCGTGCGTGCAGTTGTGTATTATAGTGTATTAATTAACCGCGTCTATACATATAAGTGAAATAAACATGTGTGTGTCTTCAAATATTTATCCAACAAATATATAAGTGTGTGTGTGTGTGTGTGTCTGTGTATGTAAAAATCCTTCCAGTTTACCTCCATTAGTCAAGAATTGACGGGAAACCGGCGACAAAAATCCGTATTTTTTCTTTCACTCTTTCTTTCTGCATTTACAAACGACTGTAGTAATTTCACGTACACAATACTTCTGAGTTTACTACAGTTGTTTGGAACTATTGGACGAAATAGTAAGAAACTATGCTAATTTGGTGAACGTTTGTCGGGTTTAGTGACTTAGTGTAGAAAATAGTAAAAAATACAAATAGTCCCCTTATTTCCGGTGGTTGCAATGTGAAAATAGTAAATTCTAGTGTGATTTTATACAAAAATTAGTAATCTCGGTCTCTCCGTGTACCAATATAATATGTCAGAATTGGCTATATTTATGGCAGTACCATAAATATATTTTTTTCAGTGTAGTAATAACAAAATTTTTCATGTTTGATTTTTTAACATATCTTTATGTTATTTGACCTCAGAAGTTCAAAAATTACATTTTTAAAAAGTGATATTCCGTATGTGTGTGTGTGTGTGTGTTTGTAAACATCATATTTTCATAAAAATCTCTGAATTTTTTTAAATTGTAGGTCTCACCTGTCGACATAAAATGAGAGTACTTTGAGATAGAGAAATAAAGTTTAACTATATATATATTTTTATTTTTAATTTTTCAAAAAAACGTTTTTTGTCCATAATTTAAAAAAATATTGGGACACCTGTAAATGTTTTTCTCTTATTTTGTATTTTTTTAAACGCATCTTTTGAGCCCTCAATGAACATTTTTCGTCCGTATCAGTATATAAAAGTAAAAAGTGTCACTTTTTTGTAATTATTTTGTTGTAGATTGAAATTGAGGGGCTGGATGCTATAACGTGTTACGCGCCATTTACTTAATATGGCGCGTAACACATTATAGCATCCAGCCCCTGAATTATTTTATGATTTATTACACTTACTTGTAAATATTTGTTTCAAAAGATATTAAAAATATTCACGCATCATAACTAAAATCTAAGTACATTTGAATACTTTCTTTTTTTGTGTTTCTACAATAAATTTAAAAATAAGACATAAACAATGCAATTTTTCTTATAATTGGCCAAAAACCTGAAAACATTGATATTTCAGTTTTTAAAAACTACAACCAAAAACCTTAAAACATTGAAATTTTTTTGTGATGTTTTTTTGTTTGGATTTATAATTGTAGTATGATCTTATTGTGTTTGATAAAAATCCATAATTTTAAAAAATATTTTTTTTTGAAAATTTTAGTTTCCAAAACGGAATTTATAGACACTAATCTGACTCTAGTAAAAATTATCTATATTAAATTTATATGTTCCCACATAGCACAAAAACTTTCAGGAAAATTCCAGGAAGTATCCCGTGGGAACCTTCGGAAGTTACCCTTGGTAACTTCCTGGAAATTTCCAGGAAATACAATAATGTCCGCAGGTTAGAAGTTTCCAAAAATTATTTAAAATTTTGTTTAGTGAAATTATTATTTAAAAAGGTTTAAGAAAATTTAAATGATTCAAATTTTGCATTCTTTTAAAATAAAAAAGTGGGTTTAATTAAAAAAAATGATCATCACAACTACAGCACACATAAGGGTTAGGCAGACTCGAACCCCAAGTCTCATAGGTGAGCTGCTGGGATAGCGCTTTCTGCGCTCAACCAAATTGCCACTTGACTTTACAGGGTTACAAGTCAGGTTACAAGGTTCCCAGGGGAAACTTCCTGGAAGGTTTTGTGCTATGTGGATTACCTAAATGTTCTAAAAAGTTATTTAATTATAATTTCAGTAATGTTTCAGTAAAAATTTGAAATTTTGCGGCGTAGTGTGAAAAAATAGAGAAAAATGGAATATTTTTCCCAAAAACATTAATTAAAGGTAATTTTTAAACTCTAGATCATTAATGAAATCCAAGAGTTAAAAAGTTATTTTTTTCATTCTGATGCTACGTTCACAGAGATTTGCTATTTTGTTTGCACGTTGCTAGATATATACATCTGGTCTAAACATTTTTCATTCATTTGTTGTTTTATCTCATTATGACGTTTTAACCGTTTTTAGTTTAATTTATTCATTGTTTCATCAAGTTATACAAATTATGGCAGAAGTTTTTATATCCGGAAGGACAAGATATTTAAATATTAATGGATTTTTATACGTTCTACATTCTCCGGGTAATGGTGTAAAAGAAAAAACAAATGTGAAGCGAGAGCTATAATTTTAGGTAATTATGATATCACAGGCAATATTGTGGTTCGAAAAGGTCCGGATAAGTCAGAACATAGTCATGCTCCTGATAGAGAAGAAATAAATGCTTTAAAACTTATTGGCGGGTCAAAGCGGCGAGCTGAGGAACATCCTGAAATTGTGCCAATTAAAATTGTGCGAGCGATTCAAAATGTCCCAGAAGGTGTTCTCGCTCTATTTCCTGACAGAGACAATGTAAGAAAAGCTATTTAACGTGAACGTATGAAAGATTTACCTGCCAATCCTCGAAGTAGTAAAGAATTGCGAGAAATTCCAGAAAAATACCACTTTACCAGGGCAACAGTGCAACATTCTTTTCTGCTGTATGATTCTTTCGAAGATGCGGATTATAATGACACTAGCGGAAGACTTATTATATTTTTAACTCAAGAAAATCTACGACTGATATTGGTTTCAAGAATGTGGTTTGTTGACGGTACCTTTAAGATTTCTTTGGAAATATTTACTCAGGTATATTGCAACACGTAAAAATAGAAACTTATTATTTATAAAAAATAAATGATATTAAATTTATACTTTTCCAGGTTTTTGTTATTTTAGGCTAAATTTCACTAATTGGCAATGATAAGAAACAAGAATTTGGCTTGCCCATTCGTTTATGCTCTTCTAGAAAAGAAATATCAGGACAGTTATTCTAAAGTCTCTGAATTTGTAATACGCGAAGCATCGAATTTTAAAATCTCAGTGGATTTATACATTTTTTTGAAACTTTAATGTTTTTAAAATTTTTATACTTTTTATACAAGTATTGGAAATTATATTGGATCTTTTGTATTTTGGCACTTTTTTTATTTGAAACTTCTGTCTTTTGGTACTATATTTTGGACCTTTCGTATTTTTGAACTTTTTTATTTTGGAACTTACCGATTGGAACTTTTGTCCTACAATCGATTTAAGCGATTATTTGATAAATCACTGAATTATCAAAACAAAATTACAATAAAAATCTAATGGCTACTAATTTTTTAAAATCCTTTGAGGATTTTTCTCTGCTGGGGTAGTACTTTCATCCCACTATAGTAATATCTTAATCAATTTTTTGGTGTACTACTATTTAACTAACCTTCAACCATGAGGCTTTAAAGCTAAACAACTCAGAAAAGGGAGGAAAATGTAAAAGAAATCAAGTTTTAAATCATTTTTTCTGCCAATTTTGGTTATTGCAAAATTATATTACGAATACACTACTGCACAGTGGGCCAGGAGAACCTGTTCGGTGGCCAAAAGTCAATTTATATTTCAAATGGCCTGAAACTTGTTACTCGGGGGTTTTCGGGGTCGCTGATTACGAATCCATTATTAGAAAAATTTATTCTGGCGGTTTCAAGACGGTAAACGATACGCAATAAAATTAATAGATTTTCTTGTAATTGCATATCTAGGGGTTTTTAATGTTGCTAATTTTAAACCTCATATTCAGGCTTCAATAATAAAAAGGTTTAATTTATCTGTAGTTAAAAAACTCGTCCGCCATATTGGATCCGTCATTTTGAATTTTTAAAAACAAATAACAGATTCGTAATCAGCGACCCCGGAAACCCCTGAGTAACGAGTTTCAAGTGGATCTGATTAAGGAGGGAGCCTACTTTAGAAGGCTTAAAAATAGCGCTTTTTAAAGAATTTTTTAGGAAGGAGAAAAATAACTTAGACCTCCGGGCTTTTTGAGATATTTTTGTACATATTTATAGCATTTGTGATAAAATTTTTGACATGAAATATTAAAAAATAGATAAGTTAAAATTAATTGTTGATAGTGGTGCACATCTGGACTTAAAAAACGGTGGACACGATATAGACCGCAATTCATTCTTTGAAACATAAAAATAAAGAAAAATTTTAAAGTTTACATATGTAGTTTCTATTTGAACTAAAAAAATTCCAAAGAAATAGTGAAATTCGATAATTTTAAGAGATATAAACAGAAAAATCATTTTTTTTGAAAAAAATAATGACTTTAACTGGTTCTCAAAATTGTTAAAAAAAATTTTTTCAAATTTTTTTTAGTTTAAGTAGAAGAGGGATTAATACTGAGTAAAACAAGCCATCATTCATTAAAATCGGTCAAGGCATTTTCTGTCAATCCTGCCCACGAGTTAGTAAATTTCGTAAAAAGTGAAATTCGAGAAAACGCGCTTTAACTTTCGCGCTACCGACGGGCCACCTGGCGGGTGGCCAAGCAATTATTAATGTTATAAATCTGCTCGAATTTTGCATTAAAAAAATCGCGATTTTAAGTCACTGAACAAAATTTTATCTACTTTCAAAAAATAAAAAAATAAATTTTTGTTTACATTTCCTCTAGTTTATTTATAACAATTTAACAATTGGTTGTAACCTTCAATGTTTTTTAACTTAATTTTTTACACTCGACAAAAATCAACAAAAAACATGAAAAATAATTTAGATTGGCTTTTAAAACTTTAGATACATATTCTTGGATGTATTTTCTAACGATTTAAGCAAAAAAAATCGATTTTTTTACCATGTAAAGTAGGCTCCCCCCTTAATTTTTAAAAAAGTCATCCGCCAGAACTATCACTAATTAGAATGTCATAAACTACTTTAACAAAAGATAAAGTTAAAAAAGTCGACTTTTGGCCAGAAATCAAGGTGTTCTGGCCCACTGTGTACTGTCAACGAGTATAAGGATTATTACCCGCGATTCTTTGAAAAAACATGTCACCACTTTTTTAATCATATTTCGGCAATAAAAATAGATACAAAAAAATTAAAAACGGTTAACAAGCTTATTAAATTTTGAGTAAAGTAAGCCATATGTGAAGTCATTTCACTAACTATTATTTGAGTTATAGAGAGACAAAGAACAAAAAGAAATTATCAAATTTTCTCATTTTTGTCTCTTGATTTCAACTTTTTCAAGCATCTAGAAAAATTCAGCTAAATTTTTTTTATAAACACAGATATCTTAGTAAGAATGTAAGCTTTAAAATAAGCCTTGGAGAATAAAAAAAAGTCAATCTAAATTTTTCTAGATTTAAAAAAAAATTAAAATCAGGAGACCAAAATGAGAAAATTTTGATAATTTTTCTTCTTCTTTGTCACTCTATATGACTCAAATAATAGTTAATGAAGAAACTTCCCCCACATCACCGAAATTTTCCTAAATATTTATTAAATATTTACTTGCTATATTCAGAATATATAATTCCAATGTTTTTTAAAAGTTGTGTAAAGATTTATATGTCCCGATTTAATAAGTGTTTAGTGTGAACATTTCCTGAAAATTTTCGCCTAATTAAAATTATAATTAGGCGAAGATTTTATTGAAATGTTCAGGAAAGTTTCGCTCTAAACATTTATTTAATCGGGACATTTAAATCTTTACACAACTTTCAAAAAACATTGCAATTGAATATTCCGAATACAGCAAGTAAATATTTAATAAACTTTTAGAAAAGTATCGGTGCTGTGGGGGTTCACATATGGCTTATTTTACGCAAAATTTAATAAGCTTTCTGACATATATTTAAGTTTTTTGTGTCTTTTTATTGTCGAGATATGATTGAAAAAGTGATTGCACGTTTTTTTATAGAGTCGCGTGTAGTCTTCCTGATACTAATGGACGATAGTGTATACAATTAAAATCTATTGTTTTATTATTTTTTTGTTTATTTTTTAATGTTACATTATTTTTACATGTAAAGTGTAATTTCTTCGCAGATGTGCATTCGTGTAATAAATTTCCATTTTTAAAAATTAATTTTGGAGACCGAAAATTAGTTTATGATTTAGAAAAATAATTCACTACATTTACGCAAACTTACAAACGTAAGTTTGTGTTAAAATTGTATTTTTCTTGATTGTTTCGTTTATGTTGTAATACCGCTTATTTTACAATTTGGTCATGGATTCCCTCTACACCTGTGTAATGGTCTAATTGTTTGTAAGGTGTGTGACAGTGGATCAATAATCGTATATAAAATGTAAAACGTATATAAGTGGCATCCTTCGAGATTCATATCCAAGCAAAAATTTCTGTTACATGCCAGTATTCACAACAAGCTCAGTATTAGTAAATTTTACTAATAAATTATTAAAAATTATTATTTGGCAGTAAAATTTACTAATTCAAAAGCAAAGTTACTCACTAATTCAACTAAGTTTCTAAGTGAATATTTTTACTAATATTATAATGTAACATTTACCAATGTTATTTTTGTTATTGTGATGTTTTGATATGTTGATATCAGCATTGCATATTATTTGCATGATTTGCATTTGCATATGATATCAGCACTCCCCTATATATATATAATATATATATAATATATAATATATATCTTAATTTCACGATATATATATATATATATATATATATCGTGAAATTAAGAGAAATTCTAAGTGAACCAAATTCCTCATTAGAAAGCCAGAAATGTTGCTTCCTCATAAGGAAGCTTTGCATTCGTGACGATTTTAAATTTTTCAAAACATGATTATATGGACTCATTTTCATCTAGGATATATGTATATTAAATTCTGAGCAAATATCCAGATGTATGTGTATATGTGTGTGTGTATGTCACAAAAAATTGTGTACAAATTATCTCACACAAATTTTAATGGATTGCCCTAAAATTTTGCAGGTTTATTGCAGTCATTAATACCTAAAATCTGACACAAGGATTTTCAAATTTATCCATAAAATTTTTTTATACAATTTTTTCAAAATTAAAAAAATTTTTTTTTGGATTTTTTAAAATAATTTTTTTGTTTCTTAATATTTTCATAAATTATTCTCAAAATTACATTCCTGACAAAAAACGAATCAATTGATATATACAAAGTGCACATTTTATTAAAATTTATAAAATTAATCAATATTTTTCTTTTTCACAAAAAATTCAAATTTTGTGTTATTTGAAATATTACCTTAACATATTAAAATTAAATTAAGCAATTGGTTTATAATATTTTGAGGAAGCGAAATGGTCATAAAATGAACAACTTGTCTTAACTTAATTCAGCAATTTATTTGCCTTAATACAAAGTTTGAATTTTATTTAAAACAAGGATTTGGAATAGGAGAAAATTCGAAAAAATCAGAATCTTCAGCAACAGAAATTGATGGAATAAAAGGTATGATGCTCATTTTATAATTGAAGATATTTGCTCTGAATTTGAAGGCAGAATTAAACTTTTACCGATAAATAAAGAAAAATATATTCCTTTTAGCAAATATGTAAAAGGAACTGAAATTAAATTTCATTTTATCGACTCCTTCAAATTTATGGCATCATCATTGGAAAAATTAGCATCATACCTTACAGAATATAAAACTGTCAAACAAGGTTTTTCTAACTTCACTTTAGAGGAAATAAATTTATTAACGCGTAAAGGAGTTTTCCCTTACAAATATTTAGATTCTCGAGTAAAGTTGAAAGAAACAAAATTACCAGATAAAGTAAAATTTTATAGCACATTAAATGATAGTGGGATTTCTGATGATGATTATTTACATGCTCAGCGTGTATAGTCTACATTTAATTGTTCTAATCTCGAAGAATATGTATATTTATACATGAAAACTGATGTCTTGTTATTAACTGATATCTTTGAAAATTTGAGAGATCAATGCATACTCGCTTATAGACTTGATCCTGCTCACTATTATACAACACCAGGATTAACGTGGGACGCAATGTTAAAATTTACTAATGTAAGGTTAGAACTGCTTACAGACATTAATAAGTTAATGTTTCTTGAACGTGGTGTGCGCGGAGGTATTAGTCAATGTAGCAATCGTTATGCTTGTGCTAATAATCCTTTCATGAAAAAATTTTAATGAGAATGAGGAAATCAAGTATATTATGTATTTTGATGCAAACAATTTGTATTGGTGGGGTATGGTTTAACCACTTTCTTATGGTGGATTTAGAATCAAAGCAAGCGAAACTTTTGACAACTTTGAATGATAAGCGGAAATACATTATACATTTTAGGGTATTAAAACAGGTTATAGCTAATGGGCTAAAATTAGTAAAACTTCATAGAATAATGAAGTTCAAGCAATCAACATGGCTTAAGCCATATATAGATTTCAATACTTTGATGGGAGCTAAAGCAAAAAACGAATTTGAAAAAACTTTTTTAAGCTCATGAACAATGCTGTATATGGAAAAGCAATGGGAAATGTTCGGAAACACGTCGACGTTAAACTTGTAACTAAATGGAATGGTCGTTATGGGGCTGAGGCTCTTATTTCAAAACCAAATTTTCACAGTCGGTCAATATTTAATGAAAATTTAGTAGCGATTGAACTTAGAAAAACATAAATTTATATGAACAAACCAATTTATATTAGCTTTTCCGTACTTGATTTGTAAAAAACGCTTATTTATGACTTTCATTATGATTACATGTTTAGAAAATATGGTAAATCTTGTAAATTAATGTACACAAATACGGATAGTTTAATTTACGAATTAAAATGCGGTAATATTTTTGCTGATATGAGGAAGGATATTCACAAATTTGGCACTTTAAACTATCCAAAAGATAATATTTATAATATTCCCAAAAAGACTAGAGACAGGACGGCTAACTCGGATGTTTTCTCACTCAGAGCAGTGAGCTAGAATTAGTGGGGTTATGAAGGCGTGGTTAGATTGCGCCAAATATCTTGTTTCGGTTCTGCACATCGCGTACTCTCTTACGTTATATATTTAAATACATGACACGCGTGTGTGAAGGGAAGTGCAGAATCAAAACACTATATTCGGCGCAAACTAACCACGCCTTCGTAATCCCCCTATATTTGTCCTACCCCCACTATTGCAGTTAGCCCTCCTGTCTCTAGTCTTCTTGAATATTCCACAAGTCAACAATAAAATACTTGGACCCATAAAAGATGAGTGCAGTGGAAAAATTATTACAGAATTTGTTGGCTTCCGAAGTAAAATGTATAGTATTCGTGTAAATACTCAAGATTTTACGAAAAACGCAAAGGGTGTTAAAGCGTTAATTGTAAAGAAAAATATAGATTTTAATGATTATATTGCTTGTTTAAGTAACAATTCAATTCAAATTAGAATACTCCAGGATCCCGTGTACATTTTTTTCATTGACTACTAACAAGCTAATTCTTTGTGAGTAGCTTCATATTGATGAGACGCCCAATTTTTTTCCTTACAAAAAATCTCCATTGTGGTAGCTAACAGGGATAGGAGGGATAACATATGTTGATTTGATGATTCTCAAAAATTTATTACAAACTGCCAGTTTTTTATTAAATGTTAAAAACATTAAGAGCATTATTAAAAAAAATTGTTGTCCTACAAATGTTATGATTTGATAAAAGAGTCCCCCCTTCCAACATGTATTGATAATGTGGTCATTACAAATTATTACTAACCAGCTGATTTTTTAAATATTCATTCATTAATATTTGTATAATCTAAAAGTCATTTTGTCCTAAAAATTACGTGGTTTATTACCCCGGTCTTACAGTACATTGTACTTGTCAAGAAAGGAAGAAAAAAACAATAACAAACTAGAACTCAAACAGAGGACTTTGTTTATATATAAGTAGATAGAATAGTGCCGAGCATAACAGTGTTAAGATGTTTTCAGTAGACAATGAATTTGTCTTGCGAAAAATAATTTCAAGAAAGTTAGTGTTCTAAAATAATTATGGATTGTTTTTTTGTAAAGTACATTGTGAAAACTCTACTTTTCGAGGAAAAACAGAAGATGTAAAAAAATTTACTGAAGACATTTGGATATCTTGCCAAACTTTCTTATCTGCTCGAAAGCATCATCGACACAAATATCGAGATGTTGTATTGCCTGAGAGTTGGAATGACGATGTAATAGGTTAGCATTCCTCTTGCTACAAAGGATTTCGAGTAAAATCTAAATACTTGTCTTATGAAAGGTAAGTCGTTCGAACATTTTTGCAATTTATTTTTAAAATAAATGAAAAGAATTTATGTAGTTTTTACATTCACATAATTTTGTAAAGTAAATGTAGTATTAATATTATAAAATTATTGACACATTCTTCAAACAATAATTGAATAGGGAATTTTGAAAAGGGCTCAATTCGTATTTTTTTCAAATTTCAATTTTTTTGCATTATTACATATTCAATGATGTTTTCTTAAAAGAAATTTCATCTGAGATACTTTAAGTGGAAATTTTTTTAAATGTATTATCCTTTGACTTTTAACTTAAGATGCTCAAAAAAATTTATTACATTTCGAAATTAAATTAAAAAATAGAGAAATTGATTCTCTATAGTAAGACATTTAGTTATTATATTTTTATGATTACAACGATTAACTATTTTTAATGAATTCACTATGGGAAATTTTCCCGAAAAGCTGGCCAAAATTCAAATTCTCCGATGGACATAAAAAAACGTTTTCATAGGATATTGGTTATTTTTATATCCAAGTAATGGACACCGGGTTTTATTTTAAAAAATCAATTGTTTCTATTTTTTTATTTACCGTCAAAGTTACGTGATGCTTGAATGCTCAAACGTGTTTAAAAAATAACTTTAAATAATAAGTTATAAATTATATTTTGTTGAATCAAAATGTAAAATATAATTAAAATAACGATGGAAAATAATTGTACGAGTAAGTATTTTATGTTACATATTGCTTCCTCATAAAGGAAGCCTTATAGTGATGTCGATTTCCGAATTTTTTAAAATCAATTATTTTTACAAATTTTCAAGTGTCGTATATATAATTCGTCGAGAGGAACAAATGTCCGGATGTATGTGTGTATGTATGTGTGTGTGTGTATATGTGTGTGTGTGTGTGTATGTCACCGATTCTTGTGGACAAATATTCTCTTACTCATCTTGATGGATTTTGATAAGATTTTGTAGGTGTATTACGGTCATGAATACCAAAAATCAGACAGAAGGATTTTCAAAAATATATCAAAAAAAAAATTTTTTTAACATTTTTTAATTTTTGAAAAAATTAATTTTTGGATTTTTGGATAACGAAAGAACAAAAAAACCAAAATATTTTAAGATGCTTTCTACAAAAATTTTCTAAAAACACAACAGATGAACAATTATTATGAAATTTAAGAAATAAAGTCTACTTTGTTTGTCGAGATATAGAAAGACGTTGGCAAAAATGCCACAGGAAAATCGAGGTGTTTCAAAATAAGCATAAGGTCTACCTTTCAAATACGACGACAATAAAAATTATAGATTCAAAAACAAAAACTTCTACATCGAAAACTGAAACAGTATTACCTTCAACATCCACGCGAGGTCGTAAAAGAAAATTGTTTAAAAAAAGCTCGGAACGATCAAAACAAAGGAAAGCTAATGAGATTTTAAATTCAGCGATGGGTGATACCAATCTTTTGATTCGTGCTGCTTGTAGTTCTGCATATGAAAAATCAAATTCAACCTTGTCACGTGCATTAAAAACTGCATTAGAAAGCCCAGAAAATATTTTAAAACTAACCTCTGTGGAAACAAAAAGTATAAATCCATTATCACCAGATAAATCTTTAGCGTTTCTACTAGAAAATAATTTTAGTAAAGCCCAATTTGTCAATATTCTAAGCGAAAATAAATTGCGTAATTGCAATATATATCCACCTTACAAATCTTTAACTGCTGTTAAAACAAAATGTAGAACTGACGGTATAGAGGTCTACAGCATACTGTTTCAAGAATTATTGAATTGCAAATGTCAGTTATAATGGCTCTTCTAAATAATAATCCATCGAATTGGATAGATATTGAACTAGTTGTTAGTTATGGATTCGATAGCAGCACGGGTCAGTCGAATTTTAAACAGCAGTATATTGAAGGAAACGACAATTGCTCAGATTCATCTCTTTTAGCGTCAACATTAATTCCTTTGCAATTGATTAATTCAGATAAACAAATTATATGTCAAAATCGCACCCCACAATCGATTCGATTTTGTCGACCAATAAAACTCGAATTTATTAAAGAGACCAAGGAGACTGTTTTAAAAAAACGAGCAGAAATAGAGGAGCAGATTAAAAAATTAAGAATATTTCAATTTAAAATTAACGATGAAAAATGGATAAACGTGCATTTCAAATTGTTTTTAACAATAATCGATGGCAAAGTTCTTAATATCTTAACGGAGATTCCTTCATATCAAACCTGTCCCATATGCGGTGCTACACCAAAAGATTTTCTTGCAAAACACGATTTTAATTCAGAAACTTTTAAGCCTGAGGAAGGTCATTTAAAATATGGAATAAGTCCGCTTCATTGTAAATAAGGATGTTTTGAATTTCTGATCCATCTTGGGTATAAAATGGAGGCAAGAAAGTGGCAAATCAGAAGTGAAAAAGATAAGAAAATTGTAGAGAAAAGTAAAGCAAGAATACAAAAAGAATTTTTGGAAAAATTAGGTTTGCGAGTTGACAAACCAAGAACTGGTGGATTTGGCAGCAGTAATGACGGCAACACTGCAAGACGAGCGTTTGATAATTACGAAGTATTTTCAGAAATACTTGGTGTTGATAAGGATTTAGTTTTTCGATTCAGAGTCATTTTGATAACTTTATCCTGGCAACTATCTATCGACTTATAGAAATTTCAGAAATATTGTTTCGACACTGGATTTCAGTATTTGGAAAAATACCCTTGGTTACCAATGACACCTACTGTACACAAGATAATCGTACATTCTAGGCAAATTATGGAAAATTCGGTTTTACCTCTTGGATTTTTTGGAGAAGATGCAGCAGAATCAAGGCATGATATATATATAAATCAAATAGATTGAATCACTCTAGAAAAAACAGCCGGAAAAATAATTTAAGTGATGTCTATCAGCGCGCTATGGATAGCTCTGATCCCTTTATTTAGTCGATTTATTTAACAAAGCGCATTAAACAGCATAAGAAAGCAAACCTTCCTCACGAAGTTATTCAAATGCTATCCTGTAGCGATTTATTTAACGAAGATGTCTATAACAATGACGAACAGGATAAAGAAGATAAGGATGACGATAATGATAATGACGATGATGATCAAGATTAGGGCAGTTTTTACTTACAAATAAAATATTGTGCAGATACCAAACTAATTTTCTGATATTATGTACTTAAGTTATTAATTTTATGTATTTGATAAACCGTGCAAAGATTTTTTCATATTTAACACCATTTTTATACATTTAACAATTATTTAATTTAATTGATTTACAACGTATCATATATAATCCTCATGAAATTTGTTTATCCTTTTTCTGTCATCAAGCTTGTAATTACCAGCTTTAAAAATTGTAATAAAAATATTCATTAAAATTTAGTTGCTTCATCACAAAAAACCGACTTATTTATCCATCATTTAAAACTTTTTAAAAATAACTTAAGATTTGTAATTAGAGATCTTAAAAACCACTGAAAAACTAGTTTCATTCGAATTCATGCGATTTTTAATTTTCATGTCCACCATATTAGATCCGCCATTATGAATTTTTAAAAACTAACTTTGGATTTGTAATCAGCAGTCCCAAAAACCCTTGAGTAACAAATTTTAACCGAATCCAATAAATTTTTAAAAAATATTCCGCCATATTGGATCTGCTATTTTGAATTTTTTAAAATTAACTTCAGATTCGTAATCAGCGACCTCCAAAACCCCCGAGTAATATGTTTCAGGCAAATTTTAATTAAATTTGAATTTTAGCCAGCTTTTTAGGAAAATTCCCCATAGTGGAATTTCGAAAATATCAATTTCCTTCAAGTCAATGTTATTAAAGATAATTATTTTATCATTTTCTCATAAAAATAGCATCTAATTACTACGAAAAAAGCTGGACTCTTTTATTTAAAGCTGTTCGAAATAAACTTTTTTTTGTGTCTCCTGTAAAATTTCAAGAAACCGAGTTGAGCCCTTTTCGAAATTCGCTATTCAATTGTAAATATAGGATAATTTCTTCAATAGCGATGATGACATGTGATATTAATGTAGGTAGTATTAATTTGCTTATTTCTCTTGCAAACAATTTTTAATCTTTAAGTTTTTAAGAATAATTTCTTTTATACAGCACTGAATCAGCTTTATCATCATCAACTCCAAATGCTGAACCGGAAGCATTGTCATTCACTTCACAGTTAGTTAATTAAATTTTTATTTTTTAGTACACTGAGAGAAGTCCAGGGCTTAATAGTTCCCGCTAGACGTCACTATAAGCTACTCTGCTTGTCGCGTTTGAGATGTCTCGAATCTAGGGCTCAGACACCCCGAATCGATCAAACATTGTTCCTGCATGTGAGAGACAACTCATGACCGAAACAAAAAGTTGTAAGTAATCCCGCTTCGGGACGTTGCACGTTTTTTATCGGGGCTTGAGACGTCCCGATCGCAGGTTCACATAAGAACATTCAAAATGATCACTCAAGCCTAGCACGGGACGTATTAATTCCCAGACTTCTCTCAGTGTAATTGTTTATCTTTTAAAATATTTAGGCGAGTGTGGGGCAAACCGGCGGTTTTTTAACTGTTGTGCTGTGTTAACTTACAAAAATTTTCCGGTCAGTTAGAATATTCATCTATAATATTGCATTTACATAATCCACAATAACAAAAAGCATAAAGAATCATGTGAACAATGTTTGTAGTAATGTAAATAATAGGGAAGAGGGCCCTAAGGTGGTCACCCATCTTTTGAACGACTGTAGATTTCAACTGGAATTATATATAAAGGCCAATAATACGGCGTTTGAAATTTTATCTTATTACCTAACTTTCTATCATAAAGTTTTTTTCATTTCATTAATAAAAAAAAAGTTATCGCACTTTTTAAAAAAAGTTGAAAATTCGACTTTTAAAAAAGTGGCCCCAAGGTGGTCACCATACAAAAATTCACTAAAAAAGTTTTTAAAAAATGTAAAAAACGTATTATTAAGTTGTTTATTTAATATTAATTGTTTTTCAGGATCACAGAAATATATAACATATTTTTTTTGCACTTTGTCCTTTCGTCAAAAATGATACTTTCTGTGTATGTATTAGACAGGTAAAATTTTGAAAATAATTCTTTTTCATTATTATTCATCATAAAACTTAAAAATTGATAAAATTCACATTCACAGCGATAAATGTCGATAAATATAGCGTATAAACACATTTTTATAAAAAATCAAAAGTGACCACCTTGGGGCCAAAAAAGTGTCCACCTTAGGGCCAAGACACTTTTTTTAAACGTTAATGAAAAAATTTTTTAAAGCACAATATTAATTATATTCATTTGGAATATTATTGTACGATATATAAAGATAATTATAACGATTTTTACTAATTTAAAATAGTTAATTTCGATGATTTTAACACCCAGAGAAAAAAATTTCTCGATAATTTAATAACAGAAATACGACGTTCACGTTACAAAGAGAGTATACGACTATTTACCTCAAAACTTTACTAAAATCATTGTCTTCTCAAATAATAACAATAACAAAAAACATTCGAAGATACTAACTAATATACAAAAATTTTCTTAGGGTGACCACCTTAGGGCCGTCTCCCATAAGTTATACTAAACATGGTTGTTTTCAATTTGTTAACAACACTTTTTCCAATTTCGCTATTTCGGAAATATTGAGATCTGGCCGGTTTGCCCCACTCACCAGTAATATTAAAATATATATTATATAAAATATTTTAAAATTTTATAAATAGTAAAATTTTTTTAACGATACATTTTTGGCGTATTATAACAACTGCAGTGTCAATTATTTTGCCAAATACGAAAGAAAAATGAACCCACCTCCATATAACAACTGGACAACGAAACGAGATAGTCATAAAATTGCAAGAGAACGCTTGATTAATTATATTCAACTAGAAGTTATTAAAAATCGACGAGTGATGTCATTAGATCACCTGAAATATTGTTATGCTGAATTCGTAAAAGAAATGTATGAAAAAGAAAAAATAGAAGCTGGAATATTTAGTAGTCAAGCTCTCAAGAAGTTTATACAGAGTCAAATGAAACATAGCATTTCATTGGTTAAGATTTTAAATATTATTCGAACAAGAAGCACAATATTTCGCTTTGAAATATCGAAGAAATATATTAAAAACAAAAAAAAGCCTTTAACAGATTTCATCGATAGTGAGGTACTAAATAAAGGAGAGTGCGATGTTCCAACAAAGCAAGAATTGTTGCAACAAATTAAAAAAACAGTATTCATCTGCAATGTATGGTGTAATGCACACATGTCTTGCCTCACAAAAAAGTAGCAAAAAATTATGGATGGACGATAATTGATAACAAATATGACTAAATTTCAAAGTAACCTAAAAATACTATAGTTATTTATAATTAATTATTCGACAATTTATTTAATTTGTTCATATTTTTAGAGTCAGATATTACGAATGAGGAAAATGAAGAAGATGAAGATGAGACTGAGGTTTACAACGAGGAAGATGAAGATACATCCGATGAATGTGACCGAGATTAATTTTTTTATATATATAAACACTAATTTTTGTAATAAGTTTATTAGAAAATAAAGTTATTTCAGACTAATGATAAATACCTTCTTTTTTGTAGGACATAGTTTTATTTGGACAGAGAACCCACTAACCTTTAATGTAATATTTTTGTCCTACAGTTGGTAATAAAAAAACGTTTTTGTGGCATTAACAATTTCTGAGCGTAGGACTAACATAACCTACCACGTTATTTGCAGGACAATATGACTTTTAGATTACATAAATATTAAGGAATGAATATATACAAAATCAGCTGGTTAGTAATCATTTTTAATGGCCTTGTATCAATACATGTTGGAAGGGGGGGACTCTTTCATCATACCATAACATTTGTAGGACAACAATTTTTTTTAATAATGCTCTTAATGTTCTTAACATTTAATAAAAAACTGGCAGTTAGTAATAAATTTTTGAGAATCGTCAAATCAACTTATTTTATTCCTCCTACCCCTGTTAGCTACCACAATGGAGATTTTTTGCAAGGAAAAAAATTGGGCGTCTCATCAATATGAAGCTACTCACAAAGAATTAGTTTGTTAGTAGTCAATGAAAAAAATGTACACGGGATCCTGGACTAGAACTCAACATGTTATTAGGTCGCGATTGCACAAAGTCGAATCTGTTAAACAAATTAAGTAGCTTTATGTCCGATGGAAATGATTAAGTTTAAGTGTGCGAGTTAATAATGGTATTAAATAAACATATACTTGACATTGATATAATTAGTTTATTCATTTATTACCTCAAAAGTTTTACATTTATTTTATTAATTTAACATTTATGTATAATTCATTTATTCATTGCTGATTTATTAATGATTCATTAATGATTCATTGTTGATTCATTGTTGATTCATTAATGATTCATTAATGATTTATTAATGATTCATTATTGATTCATTAAAGATTCATTATTGATTCATTAATGATTCATTGATAATTCATTAATGATTTTCCTTATCTATCCAGCTATTATGAGAATTATCAAAACCTACCCACTTGACAAAAACTTTATTTCCACGAGACTTTAAAACTTTTTCTACAAGATATAAATAAGCATATTTTACTTTAAGAAGTTCCTCTTCATAGAATCCACCACTGATTGATTGGTCTTGGTAATGCTTGAGCTTATAAGTCACAGGTGTAGTTGATGCAACTTTATCAATATTAAATATATCAGTGAAAAACGTAAAATAGTGTTTGTTTTCGCTAGTCTTTATTTAGAGAATTTCAATATTTGAGCTTTCGTCTTTCCATGAAAGATCTTATCAGGTTATATCAAATCAATCTAAAAGATTTTTTACAAATTAACAAAGAAAGTAAATATTTCAGTTGTCCAATTTGAAGTATATCCTTTTTCAAAGACGTTTTTGAATTTGCTTACTCGTACTTTATCACCAATTTGAAACTTTGATCTTCTCTGTAATATCTTTCTTAATTTTAATAATCTTTCTTTTAAAGTGTCAACATCTTTAGGTTTCATTCCAATTGTTCAATGCTTTGTATCATTATAATTAGAAATCAGATTGGATAATATATCATACCACTTGTAATTACCTTGTAAACTAAACTGCATCCACATCTTTCTCTTGAGGGTTCGATTAAATCGTTCTACAATAGACGCTTTTAGATTACTGTATGTTGAATAAAAATTAATTTTATGCATTTTCATTAATGCTTCAAATTGTGATCTGTAGAATTCTTTCCCCTTATCTGAATGCAGGTTTTTTTGAAATACGTTTCTTTGCAAATCCAGATTTCATTGCTTCAACAACATCTTTTCCGTTGTTACTCTTTACTGGAACAGCCCAAGCATATTTGGAGAAAATATATATAACTGTAAGTACTTAAACCCTTTATTTACTTTAGAGTAAGGTATTATTTCTACTAAATCTGCTTGCCAAGTATCATCAATACCACGCATTTCTACTCGACGACGAGTATAATTTTTTCGAGCTTGAATATGAAGTTTATTCACTACTGTCAATTTTTGATCATTCATTTTCCAAAGTTCTTATACAAGTATCCAATTTACTAATTGTTTTAGCGTTTCTATATGATAAAGGACCCCGCACCAAATACATGGGAAAAAGATCCCGGTAAAATTTTGTTATACTTTGCAATTTTGTAGTTGATTAAGAAATGTAAATGTTAAAACTAAAAATAATGGACAGTTTTTTTGTTATATAACATTAAAGACATAAAAGGGTACTGTACAAACTACAGCTTAAAAAGGGTAAAGCGCAACATAGAAAATTATAAACAGAATGAAGTAAATATTCTGCAGCTCTCCATAGCAAAGAACATTTATTTAAAAGCGATTAATGTTCATTTATGGTAAATATTACTGCAACTAACAACCATAAAACGACCATTGTTGATAAAAAGTCATGCACAATCATTTTATTATATTAAAAGACTTTAATATTTTTTTAAACACTTATACGCCTAGGAAGAGAATTCGTATGAGTTAAAAAATATTATTTTCACTACCAACAACCATACAACAACCATTGTTCATTGAAAGTCACACACAATCATTTAAACTAACTAAAAAGACTCTTATTTTTTTCAAATATTGTACGCCTATCATGTGCAGTCGAATGTGTTAAAACAATATTATAGTTGCTACAAAGAACCGTACAACAACCATTGTTGAATTAATGTCACGCAGAATTGACTAAAGTAACTTAGAAGCCTCCGACATTTTTCTCTAACAATTATATGCCCAGATTGTGTGGTGAGATGTGTTAAAACAATATTGTAGTTGCTATCAACAACCATAAAACGATTATAGTTGAATCAAAGTCGCACACATTTATTGAAAGTACCTATAAATAATCCCTCATTTTCTTCTAACCATTATTCGCCCAGATTGTGTAATCCGATGTGTTAAAAGAATATTATAGTTGCTACCAACAACCTTACATCAACCATTGTTGAATAAAAGTCACTCACAATCATTTTAAGTATACTTAAAGAGTCTTTCTTATTTTCATTTAACACAGACAACCTGAGATTGTTTAGCCGAATTTGATAAAACAATACAGTTACTATTAACAACCATTCAGCAACTACTGTTGATTCAAAGTCACATACAATCGTTTAAAGTTCCTAAAAAGTCTCCCTTATTTTTTTAACTATTTCTTTTTTTATTTTGATTACTTTCTTATCATATGAGAAGTTATTAGTTTTGTGCTAATTTTTTTGGTATGTTTTTTACATTTTTTTATACTCCCAGATTATAAAGACTTTTAGCCAATAAAAAACTATTAAATTCCTCCTTTTTCTAAAATGCTGATTTCTTATTCGTTTTTCAATTTTAAAATGGCGAGAATATTTATTTTTTAAAAATATAACATTAAGCCTTAACCCCTAAAAAAATAAAGACTTTTATCCAATAAAAAAATATTAAACTCCTCCTTTTTCTGAAATGCTGATTTCTTATTCGTTTTTCAATTTAAAAATGGCAAGAATATTTAATTTTTAAAAATGTAACATTTAGTCTCAACCTTTTAAAATATAAAGACTTTTGGCCAATAAAAAATATTTAACTCCTCCTTTTTCTAAAATGCTGATTTCTTATTCGTTTTTCAATTTAAAAATGTCGAAAATATTTATTTTTTTTATTTTTAAAAAATATAACATTTAGTCTCAACCCCTAAAAAAATTAAGACTTTTAGCCAATAAAAAATATTTAACTCCTCCTTTTTCTAAAATGCTGATTTCTTATTCGTTTTTTTTAGTCTCAACCCCTAAAAAAATTAAGACTTTTAGCCAATAAAAAATATTTAACTCCTCCTTTTTCTAAAATGCTGATTTCTTATTCGTTTTTCAATTTAAAAATGACAAGAGTATTTCATTTTTAAAAATGTAACATTTAGTCTCAACCTCTAAAAAAATTAAGACTTTTGTCGAATAAAAAAATATTAAACTCCTCCTATTTCTAAAATGATGATTTCTTATTCGTTTTTCAATTTAAAAATGTCGAAAATATTTAATTTTTAAATATGTAGCACTTTTTCTCAACACATAAAAAGATAATGATCGTGTGCGGCTTTGAATCAAGAATGGTTGTTGCATGGTAGCAACTATAATATTTTTAAACACATATGGCTATAGAATCTAGGCCTGTGAGTGTTAACAAAAATCAAATAGACTTTTTCATGTACTTTAATCAATTCTGAGTGACATTGATTCAACAATGGTTGTTGTATGGTTGTTTGTAGCAACTATAATATTGTTTCAACACATTCGACTGCACATTATAGGCGTACAATATTTGAAAAAATGAGAGTCTTTTAGTTAGTTTAAATGATTGTGTGTGACTTTCAATGAACAATGGTTGTTGTATGGTTGTTGGTAGCAACTTTATATCTTTAATGTTATATAACAAAAAAACTGTCTATTATTTTGAGTTTTGGCATTTACATTTCTTAATCAGAAGGTCATAAACTACAAAATTGCAAAGTATAACAAAATTTCACCGGGATCTTTTTTACAATGTATTTGGTGCGGGGTCCTTTAGATTTATTTGTCTTTCAATATTTTTAAATTTTTCCGCTACAGAGTCCTCCAACGTCTTTATCAACACTTAAGTGTCGTCAATATTTAAAATATTTTTATTTAATTGTTTTTCAAAGTTTCTTATGTCACTTTCAAGAGCTCTCAATCGAGCATCGAATACACCAATCACTTCAGCGTTTCTATATGATAAATCTTGATTTATTTGTTTTTCAATATTTTTAAAAAATTTTACTGTAGAGCTTTCAATAATTAATCTTGATGATAAAAATGATCCTGGAACACATTGGGTTGCATATAAAAAGGTTAATAACAATGTAGTGTAATTTGACAGTTTTGGTAATCTGCCACCACCATTAGAGCTTATCAACTACTTTGGTGATGATATTTTAATAATGTATAATTATGAAAATTATCAAGATTATGGTACTTTTCATTAGGGTCAATTGTGTCTTAAATTTTTATGTAAACAACTTAAAGCGAATAAAAAGTCTATATAAATGCTGTAAACAGGAATTATTAATCAGTTTTTAAAAAAAACTTCGTCATGGATGAATCGTTTACTATAACAATATCTGGTAATTCATCAGTTTTAGAGGCTAAATATTTTCCACCAATTGAATTATTACCTACTACAAACTATTGGAGAGCTATTGGGATTCGCACCTCGACAATTAGAACCTAATATAACTCATACATCTGATTTACCAGTATCAATACTCAAGGTAAATTCAATATGAGTAGAATGTAGTATCACAACTGGTGCATATATTAATTACAAAAGAGTTCATTCAATTCACGAGTTCTTTCCAGTGGTACCAGCTGTATATAATATTGTAGAAGTACCTTTACACGTCATTTATCTTCCAGTCGCCGTGAAGACAATATATACTATTTAACACAAAATTGTTGACCACAACCACAATGAAATCCTACATTTCACAAACACCTAATCAACTTATGTATGCTGAAAATGCTGGTCATTAACAAACTTGTTTGATAACTGTAACCTCATAAATGTAAAACTTTTTCTAAACTCACAGTACTATCCCTATGGTAGTTTAAATTTGAATGTTAATCAAAACCAGGGACTTTCACGAAAAATATGTGTAGTGTCTGTGTCGTGCCTTGACACGACACAAATAACGCTTTGTAATTCGTGCCGTGCCTAGGCAGGACACAAAGTTCGCTTGGTAATTCGTATCGTGCCAAGGCACGATACAAAGTTCGTTTCGAAATTCGTGTCGTGCCTAAAAAAACACAAAGTGACACCTTGACACGACACGAATTACAAAATTGCATTTGTGTCGTGCCTTGGCACGGCACGAATTACCAAGCGAACTTTGTGTCGTGCCAAGGCACGACACGAATATTGCCATTATACCTCTTCAAGAAGATGCTTAACCGATAGTTTTCCTTTTTGAACCACCGTGCAGTTGGAGTTCTCTACCTGAACGATATAAGAGTGAAAATATGTGGTTGATGCATAACTGTCATGGACTGAAATGGACGGCTGGGGATGTGCCATATGACCAATTACAATCGCTTTTACAGGATTTTTTATCTGATGCTCGTACGATTTATGTAAAGGGACTAGAAAAAATGAAATGGCTTGAAAAATATGTAATTAATGTACGAAACCTTGAGGATTTTAATTGTCCATCACTTAAGAAGCGTAAATTAGAATCATTAGTATATGTATGTAACTATCATACCCTGTGTAATAAATGGTGTGCGGCAAGTAATGGATTAATGTTAGAAAGCTGGTTTTTTAAATCTGAACAAGAATATTATTTTGTAAGAAATGTTGATAATGGTGTTGATAAAGTCGATATTAATAGTGAATATTTTACTGGGATTCTCTTGAGCATATATTTCCTGCGCATTTAGAGTGGGAGAGATAATGAATTGATGGGGATGAGTTTAGACTATATAAGCGACCGAGTAAAGACGATTTTTAACATTCAATCTGCCCAACCTGGAAGACCAAACACCTCCAAGGACAAGTCTGAGAAACAACATGGACTTTACAAAAATCAATGCTATTGGACGGATGGAGAGTAAATTCTTGCCTACGAAGCCGCTGTCCGAGTTATCTGCAGGAAGCGAATTCACAGTCACAAAATTAAAAAAAGTTCAATCCAAGTATGGAGATAGGATTGTTGCTGAATTAAACAAATGTTTCAACATCTTTATGCCTGTAAGTTTTTACAAAGCGTTTGAAGTTGAAAGCGCCACCTGGATAATAATGCAAGAGGCAGCCCGCGTGGAAATGAAAGTTTGGGCGAAATCCAGCAAAGTATGGGAAAGCTTGGCAAAATTCGGCAAAGCTTGGCAAAGTGTGGCTAATGAGCGTTTCCCAAGTTTTGGAATGTACATGATTTACAACGATTATTAAAGTAAAAAATCTCAATTTCTGGAGCTTGGAAAAGTTCGGCAAAAGTCGGCAAAGTGTGGGAGAGTGAAAAAATTTATTATTTTTTTCTTATTTTTTTGGAAAAAGAAAAATCTCAATTTCTGGAGCTTGGCAAAGTTCGGCAAAAGTCGGCAAAGTGTGGGAAAGTAAAAAAATTTATTATTTTTTTCTTATTTTTTTGGAAAATGAAAAATCTCAATTTCTGGAGCTTGGCAAAGTTCGGCAAAAGTCGGCAAAGTATGGAAGAATGAAAAAAAAGTTTTTTTTATATTTTTTGTCAAAAATTAAAAAACTCAATTTCTGGAGCTTGGCAAATTTCGGCAAAAGTCGGCAAAACAATGTTTTTCTATATTTTTTAAGACATTTTTAATTTTTTGACAAACATTAAAAATCACACTTTGCCGACTTTTGCCGAACTTTGCCAAGCTCCAGAAATTGACATTTTTCTTTTTCCAAAAAAATAAGAAAAGAATAATGAATTTTTTTTACTCTCCCACACTTTGCCGACTTTTGCCGAACTTTGCCAAGCTCCAGAAATTGAGATTTTTCATTTTTCAAAAAAATATGAAAAAAAAATTTTTTCCCTTTCCCATACTTTGCCGACTTTTGCCAAACTTTGCCAAGCTCCAGAAATTGAGATTTTTCATTTTCCAAAAAAATAAGAAAAAAAAATAAAATTTCTATTCTCCCATACTTTGCCGACTTTTGCCAAACTTTGCCAAGCTCCAGAAATTGAGATTTTTCATTTTTCAAAAAAATATGAAAATAATAAATTTTTTCACTCTCCCACACTTTGCCGACTTTTGCCGAACTTTGCCAAGCTCCAGAAATTGAGATTTTTTACTTTAATAATCGTTGTAAATCATGTACATTCCAAAGCTTGGGAAACGCTCATTAGCCACACTTTGCCAAGCTTTGCCGAATTTTGCCAAGCTTTCCCATACTTTGCTGGATTTCGCCCAATTAATATATATATATATATATATAAACATACTGTGTCAAACAATGAATCTTATTCTAATCTAAATATAACTTTGGTGTGAATAATCATATCAAGAAGACTATATACAAGAGAGCGAACTTCGTTCTAAATGTATGGAGAGGAGTGGGGCTGTAAGCGGGAACATGGATGGCGCGGAGTGTGTTGCCAATGTTTTTAAGAATAGAGACAGATTTTCAATAATATTTATCAGTTTCTCTGAATTCAGAGTTAAAAACTCGCACAATTTTAGAAAATGGTATAGAAACAAAACAAAAACACGTGTTTGGAAGTTTCATATGCTCAAATACGCTAGATTTGTATATATGTTATTGTAAATATAGTCTTCTTGAATCATATTAATAGTACATTTGAATATAATGAAAAATTAATACAAAGAATTGCATTTTTTAACCTAATAAGTACACAATGGTGAAAGTGAAAATGTAGTTGACGGCTGCGGTGGTGATGGTAAATTTTGTGGCATTTCAATTTTTTATATAAAATCAGTAGTGTTCGATAAGAAACAAGATTGCTAGAAGATACAAAAGATGAACCCATTTCATCAGGAAGTGGTTTAAAAACTTCACCTTTAACAGGTAGCGGAAATGGTGCAACCGGTTCTGCGACTGGAGGGAATTGGTCCTTGTCCTGTTCAAAAAAAGAAATTTTATATGAAAAAAAAATAGTTTCTTAACTGTATTACTGTAAAAGAACCATTATTCCATAAGAGTGAGAGAGAAAGAAACACCTTAAGGTGCCTCTTTCTCTCTAACACATTGCGTAGTCTTACGTTCACAGCTTGGACGGCACTTCCGTAGGCAACCGCAACGAGAGTAAGAGAGAGAGTCTCTTTGTCTCCCTCACACCAATGCTTGGTGCTTTACAGTACACTCACAGCTTGTTACCGCTCACGCATGCACACTGAGAGAAGTCCGGGAACTAATACGTCCCGTGCAAGGCTTGAGTGATCATTTTGAATGTTCTTATGTGAACCTTCGATCGGGACGTCTCAAGCCCCGATAAAAAACGTGGAACGTCCCGAAGCGGGATTACTTACAACTTTTAGTTTCGGCCATGAGTTGTCTCTCACATGCGGGAACAATGTTTGACCGATTCGGGGTGTCTGAGCCCTAGATTCGAGAAATCTCAAACGCGACAAGCAGAGTAGCTTATAGCGACGTCTAGCGGGAACTATTAAGTCCTGGACTTCTCTCAGTGCATGCATGTGGTTGCCAAGTTCTGAATGTACCTTAACCCCTTCGTGCCTCCGGTACATATATGTACCACCTCCAAAATATGTTATAACTCTTATGCATTTCAACAAAACGACAAATAGTTTGGCTTGATTTATTCACTAGGGTTACTTTTACATGTAAAAAAATATTAAATGACAGAGAACAATAATAATTATAATAAACAATAGGTATAATGTTGAGAAAAATACTTTTTTTAAAGTTACTTATATTTGCTCGAGACTCACCACTTGGGGGTTTTTGGGGTCGCTGATTCCCAATCTGAAGTCAGATTTCCAAAATACAAAATGGCAGATCCAATATGGCGGACTTTTTTCTCAATTGCTTATATTTGCTCGAAACTCACCACTTGGGGGTTTTTGGGGTCGCTTATTACGAATCTGAGGTCAGATTTCCAAAATTCATAATGGCAGATCCAATATGGCTGACTTTTTTCAAAATCAGACAAGTCACATTTTCAAATTTCAAAATAGCGGACTTTTTTTCAAAATTGCTATTTGCTTGTAGGTATACTACTCAAGGGTTTTTGGATACGCTAATTTTAAATTTAAACTTTAAAATAGGGTTCTTGACGAAGGTTCACAATAAAAACCTAACGCGCCTCTGACGGAACCTCTTAGGTGGTGTTGAAGACCGTGAATAGATAATCAAATATCGTATTCTAAATATACTACCTCAAAAACCCCAAAGTTATCAGTTTAGAACTAATCCAATTAAGTTTTCAAAACAGCATCCGCCATATTGGATCTGCCATTTTGAATTTTGGAAATCAGACCTCAGGTTCGGAATCAGCGACCCCAAAAACCCCTAAGGGGTAAGTTTCATCAAGATCTATCCACTGGTTTCTTGGGGGGCACGAAAGGGTTAAGTCAAACAACATAAGAGTCTACTCACTACATGTTACACTATTAATTATTTTTAAACAAATTATTAAATATTTATTAATAAACATAAATAATTGTTTAAAAATATTAACAATTTTTTTCTTTGTTATATTATAAAAATAATTTTTTTAAATTTTAATTATTACTTTAATTTTTGAGAATTATTTATAAATATATATTATAAATTATTTATTTATTTCAATAATTTTTACTGGTTTATATTTCAATATATTCATCAAATATAACTGAATATTTAAAAATAATTATTCAATACTTACTTCTCGAGCTCTTCTTTGAAATTCTTGTTAAATTGTTGATATTAACAACAGATTGGCATCAAATGTAAATTTTCGTAATGGTAAATCCATTACCTTTCTGTATCTATATCCCGATTTTCTTGGATCTCTTAAATATCTGTGTTTCACCGGAACTTTTCCTTTTTCCATTTTTTTTAAACTTAATTTTAATAGAACATCTATTTTTTATACTAATTTTAATTTTTAACAATAAAAAATAATGTTTTTATAAAAGCGTAAGACTCCGTCAGAAAAAAAGCGATTTGCAAGTGGTCTTCCGATTTCTTTGAAAACTTAGGAAATATAATTTTTTCATGAGTTAAATTTAACCTTAATAGGATTTTGAAAAATGTTAAAAATGGCGGCCGTTACGCCATATTGAAAATGAGTGTTCCGTTTTTTTCAAAAATTAATATCTCTGAAACTTTTTAATTGTTTTTAATAAGATTTACAGGTGATATAGTTAAAAATACATAGTTTAATTTCATATTATGAACAAAAAAAAATTTCCAAAATTTATAAAAAAAAGTCAAAAAAAATTTTTGAATTAATTTTTAGTTCAGTTGGCCTAATTTTTAAATTTTCTAATAAGTAAATATCAATTCCTTGCAATTTCACCTTTCATTTAATAAAAAAAATTATGGAGACTCTAATAGTTCTTGAGATATTGCGATTTTAGAGGGAGCGCGCACCGAGGAATTATACTCCATAGCGAGGCGGAATATGAAGGGAGCGTACAAACGTGCACAAACCTGCATAGGCGTCCTCACATAGCGAGTATACTGCATAAAGCAGATTTGTTTGTATCTATTCTTTAATTCTGATCGAAAATAGTTAATATTGAAAACTGAAAATAGCTATGTGATTGTAATATATTTTTTATATTATTTTTGATTTCTATTATTTTAGTGTTTTTTGTATCGTCAGTTCTTAAGTTTTTTTGTAGTAATTTTGGTTTCTGTTATTTCAGATTTTTTGTATCGGTAGTTTTTAAGTTTTTGTGTATTAATACCTTAATTATTAATAATAATATTTATATTTATATAGTAATATATATTATTATTATTATTAATAATTAAGGTATTAATACACAAAAACTTAAAAACTACCGATACAAAAAATCTGAAATAACAGAAACCAAACATAATACAAAAAAGCTTAAGAACTGCCGATACAAAAAAACTAAAATAATAGAAACCAAAAATGATACAAAATAATATAAAAAATATATTACAATCACATAGCTCTTTTCAGTTTTCAATATTAACTATTTTCCATCAGAATTAAGGAATAGATACAAACAAAGCTGCTTTATGCAGTATACTCGCTATGTGAGGACGCCTATGCAGGTTTGTGCACGTTTGTACCAAGAAGACTAGAAACAGGAGGTCTAACTCCGGTAGTGGGGGTACAGGACAAATACGTATGATTGTGGTTTTCGGCAATAGGCCGAGAAACTGAATAGCCTATGAAACGCGGTAGCGTTCTGCGCACCCAACACTATTACAAGTTTCTATAATTCCATGTGTGTCTGCTTCGCATTAGTATTGGAACGTCGAACATGGAAACTTACATATACAAGACTGTAAGCATGTATTGGGTGCGCAGAAGGCTGCCGCGCCTCTTAAAGTATTCAGTTTCTCGGCCTATTGCCGGAAACCAAATTATCACGTACCCCCACTACGGGAGTAGTTGTTCATTTCATAACCATTTCGCTTCCTCAAAATATTATAAACCAATTGCTTAATTTAATTTTAATATGTTAAGGTAATATTTCAAATAACAAAAAATTTGAATTTTTTGTGAAAAAGAAAAATATTGATTAATTTTATAAATTTTGATTAATATCAATCGATTCGTTTTTTTGTCAGGAATGTAATTTTGAGAATAATTTATGAAAATATTAAGAAACAAAAAAGTTATTTAAAAAAATCCAAAAAATTTTTTTTTAATTTTGAAAAAATTGTATAAAAAATAATTTTATGGATAAATTTGAAAATCCTTGTGTGAGATTTTAGATATTAATGACTGCAATAAACCTGCAAAATTTCAGGGCAATCCATTAAAATTTGTTTGAGATAATTTGTACACATTTTTTTGTGACATACACACACATACACTATCAACAGAACAAACAATCAGAAAAAGTCACTAAAATAAGAAAACACTATGCAAATCAAAAGAAAAAAGTAAAATCAAACTAAACTTTGAATCTTTCAATATAAAAAACAATAAATATATTTTAAATAGACAAGAGCATAAAAGTCTTAGCGATAAATAAATTTCTATAACAATTTTTAAATGCAATACTTGATTTGCTTACAATCCAGTATAAGCATTAAAAATATGCACACGTAACGACACACCGCGAATGGCTGCGCAGCACATTGCGTCTTGGCGGCGCGACGACGTGATGCGCAATATTCAAAAGTCATTTTTGTCCTACCTGCACGGAAAGAATGTCATTTCGGGCACTAAAGGCGGGCGCAAAGTAGCACATTCTGACCAAGAGTATGGAAAGCGGGCGGAAAATATTTTACGCCCACATATTAATTCTTTGCTTTTTTCTGTAGATAAATTAATAAAAATAAAGCTTTTTGCTAAAAATCAAAAATAATATAACCAGAGACCGTCTCCAAAGTTTAGTTTCGTTTCAGTTTCTGAGTCGACACGAAACTAAATTGACAAACTGAATTTAGTTTCGAGTCGACACACAACTAAACTAACTTAATTATCACGTCCTGGCACTTTTTCAGGAGACTTGTCATCCTGACACCTAGACAGCCTGCACTAGGTAAATCACTAGGTGTCACTAGGTTTATCATTATAGACTTCGAAGAGTCAACATTTATATAGAGTTTAATTTTTAACTAAAATGAGCGTTTAATCGTGCGTGCCCTCAATGCCATACTTTCCCTGCAGTTTGGACAAAAAATTATGTTTGCATTATGGGCGCAAAGGTGATTACGACTCCGGCGAGATCACCTATTTTGCGCCCTTGATCCAAAAATAACTATTCTCGAAAACAAAAAACGATTTTCTGAAAAGTAAGTATTTCATCGGAAAAAATCTCAGCTTTCATTTAAAAATAATAAATTTTTTTTTCAAAATTCGTGTCACAAATTTTTTTTTGAAAATAAACTACGCCATTCGAAAGCTTATGAAAAACCTAGAAAAACCATGTCCTACTTTTTTAAAAAAAATTTCCGTTTAAGTATAATAAATTATCAAAGTTAAGCGTGTCACGCAAAAGTTTAAAGCTTTAACCCCCTCCCCCTTGGAAAATTTTTTATAAAATTCAAAAATATTTGTCTGACAAATTACTAACCTGGAGGGCATATCATATAAAAAATTTGGAAAGAATTGAACCAAAAATTTTTTTTTGGTGGATTTTTGATGTGATTTCCACCATATATGTTCATTTAGTAAAAAATCGAAGCTTTCGTTTAAAAAAATAGTATCATTCCTCCCCTCAAAAAATAAAAAATTTATTTTTAATTTTGATTTTTTTTTATTACCTTAAAAGAACTTTGAGGTGCTTTGAAACGAAATGACAGACTAAATGTCCCCTACTGTCCCTGTCCTCGAGGCACTTGTGTTACATTGCCTTCAATAATAAATTGTATTATTATTGTTATCAAAAGATTTTAATTCTTTAAAAAATCTGACAGCTTTCGTTGCTTTTTAAATAACTTATTTATGTTGTGAATAAAAAAGAACAAAATATCCTCTGGAAATAAACAATAAACTTAATGTTTTGGACATGACATTAATAAAAAACAATAATCAACTCATTACTAACTGGTATCAGAAAAGCATTTCTTTTAATAGATTGATAAATTATTTTTCACGTTATCAAATTCAACAAAAGAAGAATATTGTTTACAATTTGTATGACACAAGCTATCTCATTGTCTCACAAGTCATTTCATGAATGAAATATTAAACGAATTTTTGAAATTTTACAAAATAATGATTATCCTTTTGAATTTATACAAATAATATTTAAAAAAGAAAACATTCATTAGTTTAGAAAACAATAGATAAAGAACATACTAATAATAGCGTTACAATTTATCAACAACTACTTAAAGTTTGTATTCCTTATAATAATATTTATTATGAATTATCTAACATTAAAAAAAATTATTGTCTATTCCAATTGTGGAAAAAAGCCTTTGATGTGTAATAAAATTAGGAAAAGACTTGGCGGAAAAGTGGGATAGAGCTAATATTGTTTATAAATTTAATTGCAATAGTTGCCCAGCTACGTATATTGGTGAATCGAATCCTACCTATAAAAAAAGAATAAGTGAACACAAAAATAAAAACATCGAATATGTTGTGAATACACATCAATAGAACTAATTATGGTAATAATTCATTAATTCCTCGGCTTAGCAGAGAGGCTAATGCGATCTCTAATCAGATAAACTTTTTTGATAATAGCACTACAAGGTTCACATCATTATTGCGTAATATTGTTTTGAATACGAGAAGAACTATGTAGTAGAGTGGCAACCTAAATTTGTTTGTATAAAATATATATTGTAATTTTTTCTTTTAGTCTTAGGAGTACTTGTGTACGAAAGGGCAAGTCCCGTTATGTTTCCAAATAAATAAATAAATTATTAAATTAAAAAAAATAGTAAAAAATAGTAAAATGAATATAATCATTCTTTTAATTTTGACGATGCAGAAATTTTAGATTACGAAACTTCTTTTAAAAAACGATTAATTTCTGAGATGATTTATATTAAATGCAATAATTTTACTATTAACAAGAAGGAAAATAATCAGTTTCTTACAATTAGTAAAACCTATTTTCCTTTGTATATAACGCAAAAATTGTGATCGGCGCAGTCAGTATGACTAATCACTCGTCTTAGCATGTTTGTGATTTGCAAATTTAAATATTTTAATTTTTATTTAATTATTTATTATTATTTATTTAATTTGTTTACATCACATAACGTGTTAACAAGTAAGTTTCGCCAAAGATACACAATAGAAAAATACAAGAGTTCAATACTTAGGTCGTTCTTACACCCTTGAATTTTAATAATTACATTAACAAATTTTTTAATCACAACACAATCGGTTGACAACAAAATATTAAGCCAATCGTCCTCTGTTTGATTTCTGATACTATCCCCGACAATCACTCTCAAAAACGCGGGACAATTATATAAAATATGTAGAAAGCTTTCACTTTCGAGGCAGCTAGAGGGGCACATTCTATTTGGATACCAATCCATCGGTACTTTTTTCAATGTTTTATTACCGTTTTTGTCTTTTTGTGTCCATACGCAGCTATATAAAAAAAATCTGAGCCTAAATTCACAATCCTCGTAAAATTTTCAAACAGTTTGCTGTATTAAAACTTAATTTTCTATATTTCAGATAAATTTTAACAGCAAAAACAAATACAAGTTATAATTAAGAGTATAAAAAATATCCGAAGTTTTTTAAAAATGCATTTTTGGTGTTTTAAGTTTGTTTTTGATGATTAATATTTTTATTAATATATTCATTATCATTAATTTTCACAAGAACATCATAGAATTTAATGAAAGTCAATATTTAGTTTGCCACGCAATATTGCCAAGCTTGCAGTAACCTTACGGCAATCTTACTGAGCAACATTGAGGCAAACTTACGGTAACCTTACAGTGTAACCTTGTGACAGGTGGGACATTTCTAGCTTGAGGTAAGCTTACGTGCTGTCTGGGAACTTTATATAACAAAAAAAATGAAAAAATTTTGTAATATAATTCTTTGTATAAAATATCCTTCCACAAAAATTAATAATAATAATAATATAAAGATAAAAAACAAATACCAAAAATGCATTTAAAAAAAATTCGGATATTTTCAATACTTTAACAAATACATGTGTATTTGTTATACTGTTTCTTAAAAAAGGAATGTTTTTGCTATAAAACTATACTAATGTATTCCCATGTAGATATTCACTTTGATTTCGAAGCCTGATTCTCAAAGTGGCTATAAATTTTGAGCTTATTTAAAAGTGTTCAAAAACCTCAATGTGAAAGGGTACGTACACTAATGTAAATACTCTAATCTAGTATGGGTGATTAAATTAAAAATGCCATTTTGCAGTCCTGCCGAGAAAACTCGTGTCCGAACTTATATATCGAATATTTGATGGTAAAGGGGTTACACCTGTTTGCATTTTTTTAGTGGCTTAAAATATACTATGACATCCCTAAATTAATAATCAATAACGTCATTGCATGTAAACCATTTGGAAATTATCTTAAAAATTTTTTTTCTGTAGCACCCAGGCAGAAAAGTCGGTGGTGTGCCGATGCCTACGACCGGCTTGACACCGGCCCGGTGGTAAAGTCGGACAATACCCGGTACCGGCACTATGGTACCGGGCCGGTTCCTAAAAGACAACCGGCCCGGCACCGGCCCGGTAGTAAGTTCGAACAATAACCGGTACCGGCACTGTGGTACCGGGCCGCTTCATAAAAGACAACCGGCCCCGGCCAAGTACTACTTTTTAATACCGTTTTTACACCGGCGATGGACTTTTTCCGGCATCAAAATTAGTACCGGCCTGGCACCGGCATTCGATGCAGTTTTTACACCGGCGACGGGATTTTGCCGGCATCTAAATTAGTACCGGCCCGGCACCGGCACGGTATCACTACTTGATACACCGGCGATAAACTTTTGCCGGCATCAAAATCAGTACCGGCCCGGTACCACTACTTGATACCGTTTTTACACCGGCGATGGACTTTTTCCGGCATGAAAATTAGTACCAGCCCGGTTCCGGCATTCGATGAAGTTTTTACACCGGCGACGGGATGTTGCCCAGGCAGAAAAGTCGGTGATGTGCCGATGCCTACGACCGGCTCGACACATAAAATTGCATTCGGCTAAATCTTCTGGAACTCAGAAGTTTTATAGTTCAAGACATTCTGAACCAGAAATGTTAATGCCAAAATTAAAAAAAATGAACAGTTTTTGAGCTACAGTTGCTCACACTTACAACATATTAATAAATTTAAAAAGTTTTTACTCATGTTCCTTTTTTTTAAATCACTCGAATTAAATCAATAAATGTTGCTTGGGGTTTTTTTAGGCCCTTAATTACAAAATCAAAAGTCAGAATTTCAGAATTCTAAATGGCGAATTTAATATGGAAAAAATTCCAAATAGCGAATTCAATACAACAAAGAAGTTCTTGAAAAAAATACGAATTAACTTAGAAAATATTACTCGGGGGTTTTTGGGAACCCTGATAACAATTCTGAAGTTAGAACTTCAGAATTCCAAATGGCGAATTCAATACAACAAAGAAGTTCTTGAAAAAAAATACGAATTCACACAAAATCTGTTACTCGGGGGTTTTCGGGGACTCTTATGACGATTATGCAGTTAGAATTTTAGAATTTTAAATGACGAATTCAATACAGGAAACAAGTTTTTTGAACAAAGTCTGTTAATCAGATGTTTTTGGGGTCCCTGATGACGATTCGGAAGTTAGAATTCCGAATGGCGAATTCAATACTGCAAACAAGTTCTTGAAAAAATCTCGAATCAACACAAAATCAGCTACTAGGGGGTTTTTGGGATCCCTGATGACGATTCTAAAGTTAGAATTTCAGAATTCCGAATGGCGAATTCTATACAGCAAACAAATTCTTGAAAAAATCTCGAATTCACACAAAATCAGTTACTAGGGGTTTTTGTGGTCCCTGATGACGATTCTAAAGTTAGAATTTCAGAATTTTGAGTAGCGAATTCAATAAAGCAAACAAGTTCTTTAAAAATAACATGAATTCACTCCAAATGTCTGTTACACGGGGATCTCTGATGACGATTATGAATTCACAGAAATGAAAATAGCAGATCCAACTTGGCAAACCATTTTTAAAAAATATCTCAAGTTCACAAGAAACATAGTGAAAGAAGGGAAAATGGATACTGTTAACGAGTTAATGGTTGCAAGTGAAGAAACCTTAGTTCATGTTTAACAATTACTTATTAAACCTTTTTTATTAATCTCTCCTTACTTAGATAATAACCATTATATTGAACATGGACTCATAAAATATTAACAAGTTTTAAACTCATTAAGATTCAAAGATTTTTTAATTCAAATAAATAATAAGTTAAAGTCTTTTTAAACATTTGGCCTACTTTATAGAAATAAGTAGAAATATTTTCAAATATAAACAGTTTTTTGAAGATTTTAATAAATAGGTATAATTAAAATATACTTTTAAAGCCTATATGTTTTGAGCAAACTATATTGCTGATCCTCTGACTGCAGGCAGAGTTAAATAAGAAAAGGATATTAGTTTTTTGTCAAATGAAAGCGCAATCTTTTCTTAATATAAAAATTCACATTAATATTTTTCAATCTTTGGTTTAGACAACATTTACGAAAATTCATTAATAGCTGCCCTTAAATATTACACTTCCTTTTACACAATTATTTCTGCAATGTTGTCTTCAGCATCGTTGTTATTTATCACAGGTCTGTTTGCAGCATCTTCAATAATATTTAAAAGACGATTGTCAGGATAATGAACATTAGCCTGATGTCTTCCAAATCCGAGGAACCAAACTATACTGGCAACATGAGCACATGAAACTAGAGTTCGTGCTCCTGATTGACAAGTGCAATAGTAGCCATAAATCGAGTCGTTATCATAACCTTCTTCTCTTCCATCATTGTAGGAAATGAATATTTGGTGTCTCTTTGCATTGCGAAAGCGAGAGTAGAGTCTAATTCTTAAGAAACCTGGTTTATTAAAATGCTCATCCAATTGAAACTCTTCCTCATTTTCCCTTTGCAATTTATCCTCAATGTAAGACGGGGCTAATTTAATTTGGTATATCCCCACTGTCAAATCTTTTAAATCGTCTTTGGTCAAGATTGGAAAGTCTAAAACATCTAAATGATTTAAACGTCTCCACTGACCATTTCTTAACCGAAGATTATCCACCTCAACTCTGGCTTAAACATGATTGGGAACTTGTGATCTTTCCAACATTCTACGTTCCATAGTGATAAGTGGTCTATATCTATTTAGTATCGCACCAGCGATATTATAAAAGTCAGCAAGATTCTTCGAGTGCGTTATACTAATCGTTTTATTAAAAAATGCGAAAACTGTTTTAATATGGCCATTTCTTGCTTCAACAAGCCATCTGTTCTTTGTCACAATACGCGAATCGTTACTTTCTTCAGTTGATAGCTGACTTCTTCCAGGCAGAAGAAGTGAAGGCATTTTATGCTGAATACCTAAGCGATTTAAAAGGGCTGTTACGTCGCGATAACCTCTATCAACTATAAGAATATCATTATTTTCCAACCAATTCCTCATAGAACTAGCGTCTTTTTCAAATTCATTAGTTAAGATTTGTGCGTCATTATTTCTGGCGTCAGCAAAATATGGACCAAGAATAGACAAAATATATCCATCTGTACCAACAAGCAAAGTTGGTTTCAACAAATGTCTATTCTTGTGTATGCTGTAAAATTGTCGGAGAACTCTAAAATTAGAACTTTTTTCAATAAAAGCGTAGGTACCGTCAACGATAATAATTGCTTTTTTTCATCTGGTTGAGGATTGTAGAGAACGTTAGCGAAATCCGTAACATGTTGATCAATGAAATCTTGTCGCCTAATAGATTGAAATCCAATATTTTGGATTACAAATCTCTGCATCAATGATTCTCGCACCTTTCTTATCATCAAACTTACATTCTGTCTACTTGAATAGTCAAAAATCATTTTTATAAACCTATCACTTAAGCCATTTCTTAATTTGCACAAGAAAGCCAACAATTCTTTTTTACTAATATTTCTTGGCGTGCCATACATTTCGACAGGGTCACAATAGTTATAGAGGTCTTGAAACTGAGCTTTTGTTATCGGTGAAACACAATCAAATTCTTCATTAGTAAAGTCACTTTCATCAACAAACCTTTTTTTTCGTTTGCAGCATCTCTTAACTGTTCTAAAAATAATTGTAATATTGGACCTTTTATAACATAGGGTCTGTTTATAGATCGTAAGTTAGCTAACATAGCTTCAGGAAATTAACCATTCTCATCTAAATGGTTTTCGCATATTCTTGTATTTTCAGGTACATAAATGTTTCTTTTTATAAAAACATTTACTCTACACTCTAAAGGTAAAACATGTATATTATTTGCTATGTTACAAATGACAGAAGTGTGACTTGATCTTTGCGATAGGACGTTTAAACGTAAACATGTAGGATCTTCTTCAATTCTTTGAATATCGATTAAAATTAAACGATTGCAATTAAGGCACAGCCTTGAATTTGCATCTAACAAAAGCGCAGGATGCCCTAGCCCAATACGACGCTCTATAGCCATTTCACGCTTCACAATATTTTCATCGCCAATCATTAAAGATAATTGTTGTATACCAAAAGGTTTATTGCAACAATAACAGATTTGTGTGACTCTAAAAGCCATTGTATTTTATTAACATATTTTTGAGTATTAATAATGAACTAATGTTTAATGATTTATATTCTAAAAGAATAAGTTCACTAATAGCACAGATATTTTCAACAATAAATACTCACAAATTTGACTGTCACATAACAACCCAGGCAGAAATCAACGACCGGCCCGGTACCGGGCCGGTTCTTGTTTTCATTGTTTTCGTACCGGTTTATTGCCGGTACAACACCGGCAAGATACCGGGCCAGTGAAATTTAGACACCGGACCGGTGCCGGTATTTCTGCCGGCTTGGAGCCGGCCCGGTCAACAATGATAACCCGGGAAATATTCGCCCCGGTGCCGGTAAACCACCGGCTCGATACCGGGCCGGTAGTAAAAAAAATTATTTATTATTATTATACATTTTTACATATATTAAACGTTTAACAATATTATTTATTAATTAATTTAATTGTAAACACTAAATAGAATGCTGAAACATATGAATTATTATTAATTATTAACGAAAAATCTGAAGACATGAGGAATTGAACTCAGGACCCTCGGGCTGCAAAGTCAAAGCCGCATCCGCTAACCTTAACCTGCTTATGAAAAGTGAATCGAAAGTTTATATATGAAGTGTGACACCAGGACTTATTACAAAATGTTCTAAATTAATAGAAAAAACCTTTTCTAAAAGACAGTTTGAATAATGTAATTTCCAAGTTAATAATTATAATAACATTTGTTAATGTCATTATACGTTGGGACTAAGGCTAAAGAAAAACCGCTGGCATGGTACCAGCCCGGTACCGGCTTTATAGAAAAAACTTGCAGAAACTTAGTATAATGAAATTAATATAATACCTTGTTAGATTATCAAAATTTTATAACAATAAATCAGATAAAACCTGACCAAAATTATTTTAAACGAACAAAGTTATTATAGGGTGTCTAGTAATTCGGCAGTTACATATTCCCAGATTTTTCAGTGATTTTCCCGGACAATTTAAAGCTGAATTAATAGAGTTTAATGAAATGTAATTTTTCCAACCATATAAAAAAAGATTTTAAAAAACATTTGATTTTGAGAGATTTGATTTTCTTATTCTTCCGACTGGCGTAAAAAAATTTCAAAAAATTAAATATTTAGACTTTTTAAGACACAAAAATATTATGCCCGTAAAAGTCCGTTGACGGTGTAAAAACTGCATCGAATACCGGATGCCGGAAAAAGTCCATCGCCGGTGTAAAAACGGTATCAAGTAGTGGTACCGGGCCGGTACTAATATTGATTCAGAATTATTTTTAGTTTCAACTAAGTCTCGAGCCTTAAGTAAGCCTTGAGCTAATCTTGATCTTTAAGAAAGTTTTTAGATTTAACCATGTCTCGAGCCTTAAGAGAGCCTTAAACTTAAGGGGAGATTCCACTGATTTTTTTTTTGAATACCGAAATTATTTTTTTTTAATTTTTGGTTAGTATGATTATCTAAAAATACGGGAAAAATAGTCTGAAGCGATAAGAATAGACTCGCGAGCAGGAGAGTAGGAATAACATCACCTTTCCACCTCGAAAATTCATGTTTTTTCATTAATAACCTAACTGCAATTTGTTTATTTTAAAATTTACATTTTTTCTTTTCGCACCGCTTGAAAGAGTAGTTCTTAAGTAATAAGAAATGTCTACTGTTACATATCAAAGATTATGTATTTAACTTTAAGTTAAATTTTTGTATATTTGGTCCTTCAAACTTTAAACGCGTTTTTCTCGAAACAACTCATTTTCAACTTGTTTACACTCTCATTTTTACAATTTTCAACGAAATAACTTGCAATTTGGACAGCATGTTTCTTGAATGTGTAGTTTTCGTGTAAACTAGGATATTTAAGATCCATTAATATTTATAAAAGTTATAAACAATTTAAGTTGCAAAATTATGGTCGAAAAATTAAAAAGTCTGTCATTTGGTTATTTTTCAATACATTTTTTTTGTTCTAGTTTACACGATAGCCATAATGGTATAGATTAAGAAAATTTTTTATTTTTTTATTTTAGATTAATTGTCGCAGAGAAAAAATGTAAACAACTTTTAGAGGGGACCACTTTCAGCAGCCATTTTCTAAGACTCCATTAAAAAAATAAATAAATAAAAAATGGTTTTTATTACTGTAACACAAGTATTTTATTGTAAAAAAAGTTTAACTAACAAATATTTATTTTACTACCTATAAAAATTTTTTTTAAAAAAACCTTAATTTCTGTGTAATCTCCCCTTAAAGGTAGCCCTGAGGTGGCCTTGAGGTAGCCAACATTTGTTTGAGCGAGCAAATTACTTAAAGTTTATAAGTCTTACTTTAATTAGCTTATACTTTGATTAGATCTTAAGACTAACTCATGGCTCAAGGCTCTAATTCATTAATTGTTCAAGTCCCGCTCAAAACTAAAACATCCTACGTTTAAAATGTTGGCTACCTCAAGTCTACTATAAGACTACCTCAAGGCACGCTTATGGCTCGATAATTGTTTGAAGCTATAAACTCATTTTCATGCTTACTTAAGCTCAAGACTTCTTTGAAACTTAAAACTCGTCTTGAGCTTTAAGTGAGCCTTGAGCCTTTAGCGAGCCTTATGTACTAAGTTTAGAGGAGTTTTGAACTTCAAATAAGCCTTGAGGTAGCCTTAACGTAGTCTTAAGGTAACCTTGAGGTAGCCTTAGGGTAGCTTTGAGGTAGCCTTGAGGTTTCTGTTACGTACACACCTATCTATCAGTAGGATAAGAGCCTCATCTCTTAGTTCAGGATTAGCTTTAACCAAGTCTGGGGGCTTAAGCAAGTCTTAAGTCATAAAAAGGTTTTTGCTTTAATTAAATCAAATCTTAATCTTAGACGAGTTTTTAACTTGAAACAATTTTTAAGTCTTAAGCGAGCCTTATCCCTTGTTTCAGTCTTAACTTAAGACTTAGACGTGTTGTTAGCTTCAAAAAAATCATAAAATGAGCCTTGAGGTAGCTTTGTAGTAGGTTTGCTGTATTGAATTCGCCTTTGGAATTCTGAAATTCTAACTTTAGAATCGTCATCAGGAACAACAAAAATCCCTGAGTAACAGATTTTGTGTAAATTCAAGATTTTTTCAAGAACTTGTTTGCTATATTGAATTCGCCATTTGGAATTCTGAAATTCTAACTTCAGAATTGTTATCAGGGTTCCCAAAAACCCCCGAGTAATATTTTCTAAGTCAATTCGTATTTTTTTTCAAGAACTTCTTTGTTGTATTGAATTCGCTATTTGGAATTTTTTCCATATTAAATTCGCCATTTAGAATTCTGAAATTCTGACTTTTGATTTTGTAATCAAGGGCCCCATTATCACCGGCGATGAACTTTTGCCGGCATGAAATTTAGTACCGGCCCGGTTCCGGTATTCGATGCAGTTTTTACACCGTCGACGGACTTTTGCCGGCATAATATTTTTGTGTCTTAAAAAGTCTAAATATTCAATTTTTTGAAATTTTTTATACCATTCGGAAGAATAAGAAAATCAAATCTCTCAAAATCAAATGTTTTTTAAAATCTTTTTTTATATGGTTGGAAAAATTACATTTCATTAAACTCTATTAATTCAGCTTTAAATTGTCCGGGAAAATCACTGAAAAATCTGGTAATATGTAACAAGGTATTATATTAATTTTATTATACTAAGTTTCTGCAAGTTTTTTTCTATATAGCCGGTACCATGCCAGCGGTTTTTCTTTAGCCATAGTACCAACGTATAATGACATTAACAAATGTTATTATAATTATTAACTTTGACATTACATTATTCAAACTGTCTTTTAGAAAAGGTTTTTTCTATTAATTTAGAACATTTTGTAATTAGTCCTGGTGTCACACTTCATATATAAACTATTCATTCACTTTTCATAAGTAGGTTTAGGTTAGCGGATGCGGCGTCGACTTTGCAGCCCGAGGGTCCTGAGTTCAATTCCTCATGTCTTCAGATTTTTCGTTAATAATTAATAATAATTCATATGTTTCAGCATTCTATTTAGTGTTTACAATTAAATTAATTAATAAATAATATTGTTAAACGTTTAATATATGTAAAAATGTATAATAATAATAAATAATTTTTTTTACTACCGGCCCGGTATCGAGCCGGTGGTTTACCGGCACCGGGGCGAATATTTCCCGGGTTATCATTGTTGACTGGACCGGTCTAAATGTCACTGGCCCGGTGTCTTGCCGGTGTTGTGTCGGCAATAAACCGGTACGAAAACACTGAAAACAAGAACCGGCCCGGTACCGGGCCAATGGTTTACCGGCACCAGGGCGGATATTTCCCGGGTTTTGATTGTTGACTGGACCGGTTCCGGGCCGGCGGTAATGCCGGTCTCACGCCGGCACCGGCAAGTCCGCCCTTGGTACCGGCCCGGTACCAAGCCGGTCCTTTATTTCTGCCTTGGCAGTTCTGAAGCGTTAAAATACATAACTTTAACTTTACACATAAGCCACCTATACAAGAACTTGTTTTCAAAGCCATAGAACCCATATACAAAGACCTTAGTTCGGACGTTTTTCTGTCACGTTGCCTGGGTGAATAAAAGCAAAATGCGAATGAATCATTCAATTCCGTCGTGTGGTGCATTGCACCAAAAACTGTTTCGAGCAGGAAAAAAGTGCTTGACATAGCCGCTGCTGTCGCAGTCATGGATTTCAATTATGAATTATTGTCGGGCCTTTTTCTGTTTACGATATTACTCGGATTGGCAGTTGGACGAAAGTTATATGATTTTTGCTTCGAATTGGATAAAAATCGGATCAAAGACGCCGAGCACTCACTTTTAGATGCGGCAAAAAATGCTCGGCGGATCATTACTTTAAACAAAAAAGACCTGGAGGAGGCAAATAGGGCAATTATATGGTGATGGGATAGCAGAGTAAAAGTAACAAATTTTTAATTTCAAAATTTTTGAGATTTCTAAAAGTTATAGAGTTGTGAAACTTCAAACGCGAACTCGAACAGTTTTCGTCCGATTGACCTGAAAATTTAACTGTAGCTTCTTAGATAAATTATCTAGTGAAGTACACACGATTTTTAAAATTGATAAAGAATTTTTTTTAACAGTTACAGTCGATTTTTTGGGTGAAAAATATACTGGAAAAAAAATAGTATTGAACCAAGAAAATTTTTCTTGGTTGAAGCAAATGGTGGGATTGAATACGGCCAAGAGTATTATAGTATTGATTCAAGAAAACGATTTTCTTGACATAGTATACTTGGTAGGAGAGTATATGTTCTTGATCCAAGAAAATATGGAATCCAGTCAAGAAATTAAGTTACACGAAAGAAATGCAGATTATATTAATTCAAGAACATTTGTGTATCAAATCAAGAAAATATTTTCTTGATTTGAGAAAATTATAAATTTCAATAAAAAAAAATTTTCTCAATTCAAGTAAATTATTTACTTGAACTCTCCCCCCCCCTTACCCCCATTCCATCATTTCTAATACTTAGGTCAAACATTTTTATTATTTAATTAATTAACATTTAAATTTTTTATTTAAATAATTAAATAATTGTTATTTTACATATGTATTTACATTTAATTAATACTTAACACAAATACAACAAATATACCTTGAAATAAAATTTTCCACGGTCGGAGGAATTGAACCCGGGTTGCGCGCATCAGAAGCTGTACCGTTACCACTATGCCATCCAAGCCTCAATGGACAGTTTTCAAAAACTGCTATTTAAGTTGCACATCCATTTAAAGCGAAATATTTTCTTGGATCAAGAACACCGGCATTGTATTAAGTAAAAAAAAGTTTCAAATCAAATGAATGAAATGATTTGATTTAAGAAAAACGATTTCTCCAGACAATACTTTACTATTTCGCTTAAGAACATAATATTTTTGATTCAATCCTTTTTGGTACTTCGGATAAGTAAAATATTTGATTTGATCAATAACATATTTACTTTCACCAAATACTGAATTATTAATTCAAGAACTCTGTCCAATGCTAATAATTACTTGGCACAAGAAAATTAATTTCTCTCCTCAAATAAATATGGGATTGATTCAAGTAAACTCTGCCAAGTAAATGCATTTACTTGGTTCAATTACAATTTTTTTTCAGTGTAGGCAATGTCTGGAGGAGCTAGGAAGCTTGGCAGCGCTGCGCCCGGATTTCAGGTTAAATTGGTTTCTTAAATTACGATTTTTTTTCGTGGCGTGTGGAGAGGAGCGCAAATGGAATAGCGCATCTCCATTGACTTTGTCGGAAAATATAGAGATAACCCTGAATAAATACGCGAATCATCTTAGGCTACTGGATAAAGAGCGACTTGTGCATTCCAAAAGCCTTATCCCTCATAATACTCTCACTTATTACTAAAACTTTCGAAATCTCACACTTCCGAAGTTAGAAATATAATCATTCTTTTTTAAAATTAGAATTGAGACAGAATGTCACTCGTGTCCCCTGTCAATGATGTCCCCTTAAATATACAATAATACACAGGCATACACAAAAAGTTTATTTTTCTAAACACTACAATAGTTCTTTTTTTATGTATTTTTTGTTGCTAAATCCGATTCGAAAGGCAAAATTGACATATTTGCTCAAAATTTTTATTATTTAAAAATAATTTTCAATGACATCTTTCAGAGTGTCACTGGTGTCCTCTAATTTGCCTACATCTTCCTGTGATTTAAAGCTACATAATATACGGTGTATATTATATTAATATTTTTAATATTTATGTGTTTTCACAATTTAAACTAAAATAAATTTATTTGAGGCTGAAAAAGTGCCTTGTAAAAAATTCTTTTTTTTACAAAAATCTGTCTGTTTATGTATAATAATTTCATGGATTATACAAGCTATTCAACCAAAAAAAAATAATCTAACCAGATATAAATTTCAACATCGCCAAGTCAATGTTTGTAGTTTCAGAAAATGACATTTTTAATTTAGGGGAGGGTAGGCTACATTGAACCGGGTATTTTCTAAAGTCCAAGAACTAATTAAATTTTACAAATTTTGATCAGGTTTTTGTATCAACATTAAGCTGAAGTACTCCTTTAGTTAACATACACATTACAAACACAAATTATTATGATTAAATAATTAAATTAAATTTTTTCTAACAAGTTACACTTTTCTTATTTTGAAGAATCTGTGTCTACATTGAACCACCTTTAATAAAACACTACAATTTACTTCAAAAATAATATTTCCACTTACACATTGTAAAAAATATTATTTTTCACTCAAAAAAATAGAAAATTGTTGTTAAAGAGTTATTATTTGTTAATATAGGAGATTAATATATTTTGATGTCAGGTTAGGTAGGTAAAGTGACAGTTTGAGTTTATCTCGTTCACAATTGTGATGAAAGCATGTCTTCTAGTATTTTTCTTACTAATTAGTAGAGCAGACAACTTTACCACTCTTAAAATTGAAAATTCTTTGCATTTTCGGGTGGTTCAATGATGCCGCACTCACTGCATTCACATGACATTCACAACAAAAATTGTTTATAATAAATTTATGTAAGGCTTAAAATTCTTTATCACATCGGAATATTGAAGTTGACACCCTAAGCGACATAAATCACAAGTTTACTTATTTTTAAAACTTCCTATTTGAATAAAAAAAATTCATTATATTTCCACAAAATTTTTTGTTTTGTACGTGAAAAACAGTTTTTTTCGTTTTTCTTTGTAAATAATAAACCTACGTGCTCGAAATTTTTGGACGTAGTCGCTTTCGGTAATACTAATTTATGTATTAAATAAGAAAAAATTCCACTCAGTCACACTGCAAAAAGAAGTATCTTAATTTAAGATGTTTTGGTAGTCATTTCTAAGATGTTTTGGTAGACACTTTTTAGTTACTTGAAACATCTTAATTTAAAATGTTAAAAGTATCTTCGTACACATTTTCTGTGGTATTTTTGGGGCAAAAAGGTTTGAGGTTAACTATGGGCTCTTATGGAAAACACTTTATGTATCTTAATTTTTAGTAACTTACACTTATGGCGCATCTTACGATTCTCAAGTAACTTATCGCTAAACATCTTATTGCGACAGAAACATCTTAATTTAAGATACTTTAAAGAACTTACAAAAGTATCTTACTTTTCTAAGATGGAAGAAATATCTTTATTACTACTAAAACGTATAAAGCATCTTAAATATCAGTAAGACGCTTTAGAAAACATCTTATTTTAAGATGTAAGACACCATTTTGCCATCTTACATCTTATTTTAAGATATCAAAAAAGACACCTATTTTTGCAGTGCATTTCTTAGAAAATTAAAGTGGTTCACTGTTGACGCTGGTTCAATGTAGCCTACTCTCCCCTAATCATCTGTATACTGGCCAGAAAAAGTTACATCTCTTGACTTTAATTTGTAATGCTTAGCAGATTTTCTGAATATTTCAAAATTTTGAGCCATTTTGAAAATTCTAATTTTGAAATCGGATTCAGTGGGAAAAAATACATAAAAATATACTAGTTATGTTTTGATAATTTTTTTTAATTTTAATTCGGTTTTTTGAGTTGTTTTTTTAATTTATCTCAAAATTTTGTGCGATTCTGTCAATTGTGACTTTAAATTCGGATTCAGTGTCAAAAAATACATAGAAATAAACTATTGAAGTGTTCTAAATTGTTTTTCATTTTAATTTGGCTTTTTGAGTCGTTTTTAGGGTTTATCACAGAATTTTGAGGAATTCTTTCAATACTGACTTCAAATTTGCATTCAGCGGGAAAACGTACATAGAAATATAATACTGTTGTTATATGCAAAAAAATTTTATTTTAATTCGGTTTTTTGGAGTTTATCTCCAAATTTTGAGCAAATCTTTTAATTTTGATTTCAAATTCGGATTCAGCGTGAAAAAATGCATGAAAATATACTACTGTAGTGTCATAAAAATAAATTTTTATTTTTTTATTCTAATTTGGTTTTGAAGTCGTTTTTTTAGTATAAATCAAAAGAAAAAAACCAATCGGACTTCGGTAGACGCGTTTATTAAAAATCCATCGAATTTGCACCTTTTAAATTTTCGAACTTTGATATCGGATATGTAATCAGCGATTCCGAAAACCTCACAATAATAAAGAGACAACTTTGTTCGATATTTAAAAACCTGTCCCGATATCGGATACGACATTTTGAAATTATTAAACCTTACATTAAATTCGAATGGAAATTTTAAAAAATTTGAAATTTTTTTCTGCAGATGTTGAAGAGTTAATAAAAGTTTTTAAAAAAGTTTCGTACACTAAACATAGTGTAGAATTGTGATGTTTAATCTAATATAGGTCGCAAGGGCTCAAAATTTTTGTAATAATATAGATTATCGTTAAAAGCTAAAACCCAAACAATACCCAATAATAATGGAAAGACTCAATCTAATTCCAACTGGGATTTCCAAACATTGGGCAACATTAATTGAAGCGTTTTGTGCAAGAACCGCATAAGTCCATTTTTGGAAATCACTTTTTATTAAATAAGTGACTAAACTAAACATTTAAAAAAAATAATTAAATTATCATTTCGAGAAGAAACTTGTGATATTCTTTAATAAATTTAATTTACTTGTGATATTCTTGACGTATGTTAGTAATGTATTAAACAGTTTATATTTTAAATGAAATGCACTCGAGGGCAGGAAAAATTGATAGTGGTGACTAAAAAAATATAAAATATTGAAAATTGGTTCAATTAATTTTAAAAACAATTTTATTATTTATAAAATGTTACGAAATATAATCAAAATTCAATATTTCTAATAAATGTTAAATATTTAATAAAACTGCGATACTTCATTTGATTTAATGACTTTTCTGTGTTTTTTATTTCATTTTGTGCAGAAACCGAATAAGTCCAAAAGTTAATTTGTAATTAATACTTTATATTAATTAAAAAATAATCAATCACATTATACTTTTGAACTTGTAGGTTAGTAGAATATAATACAAAAAAGCAGAATTAGAAAAAATTTCAACATGTAAAACAGTTTTTATTGATTCCTAAACAATTTCGATTTATGGACTTATGCGGTTTCTGCATAAAACACTTTAATTGATTTCAAAGTTACTAGCCTACACTGAGAGAAATATCTATATAAGATAGTACGAGCTGTAGCCATATTTTTTCACATCTATATGACATACGCCATTAGTGAAAACAACATAATAATTTCTGAGAGATAACGCTTTTTGATATGATTGCTGAGCAAATAACGCTCTTTTAGTATGATTTGTGAGCGAATTCAGTATTTTAATATGTTTTCATAATTTTTTTAATGTTTATAAGTAAGTGTCAAATTATCGTCTAACCCTTGAAGCCAGATACGTGATAGGACAGTTTGCACTTGTGCATCAAGATCTCCATCAAAATTGTAATTTGCTTTTATATATTCCCCTATATCTTTGATATTTGATGAGCTCAAGGATCGGTCGTTATTTCTTTTTTGAAGAGAACGCATTGCTTCCATTACACGAATTGAAAATCTAGTAGAATCTTCAATTCCAATATTTCGTTTCTTCATAAATATAAACAAAATCTTAGTTAATACATTTCTTAAACAATTAAAAAAATTTTTTTAAATAGAATTATTTTATACTACTAATTTAAAATTAAAATAAATCAAAATAATTAAAAATAAGTACAAATATATTTATAGAAATACAAAAAAGTAGAGCAAATTGGTATAAAACTTTCACCTGATTCTGACAGTTTTCATAATGCCTAAAATTATTCAATACATTTTTTCTCGTATTTCGTACACTTCCATTGTCAAAACTGTCCTTTCTATAACAAGGCATTTTATTTAATTAATAAAAAAGCAGTTTTTTGAAATTTAATTGTAAATTTAATTAACTTGAACTTGCAGACAAACTCACCTAGTAACATCGAGATGAAAAAGCAAACTTCAAAGCCATTGTTTGTCATAGTAATTAAAATTTTCCCTTAGACTATTTTCAATAAATAATAAATATGTATAATAATGCGTTGCCAGATATAAATAATAATTTTAATGTAATATTAAATTATTAGGCATATAATATTAATGCAAAAAATCCAATCGAATACAAATATTTGTCAACTATAATCTAATACTAATAAAATATTTAATATAATTATAATATACGTTAAATGAGTATATTTATTATAAATATAACTTTTTAATTCTAAAGATAAAAACAGTTGAATAGAAAAATATTAGAATTATTTTTGAAATAAATAAAGGGAAAACATTTTCTATTGTTAAATGTTAAATGTTAAATATATATATAATTCGCAAGATATGTCAAACAACGTCGAACGGAAAATAAAATATTCATTTGTAATTTAAATAACACTAGCAGTAAACTCTGGTCGCAAGAAATGTTAAACAACGTCGAACGGAGAATAAACTATTGATTTGTAATTTAAATAACACTAGGAGTAAACTACGGTCAAGAGGTCGGGGTGCAAGGAATAGAAAAATGGACATAAGGGGAATATAGAAGCTATTGCATTAAATATTAATGGAGAATTGACCACTGCCCATCTCTATATACGAGATCAGAATTGGCAATTTTCACATAATAATATTTTACGGTATATTTTATTCTACTCATTTTCGTAACAGAAAATGCATACCATCTATTATACAATTTAAAATTTTTTAATAGGGAAGAGGGATTCTAAGTTGGTCATTAAGCGTTTCTCAGAGATGGTATACTGGATGAATCTATAATTTCGTGGTGTAATATATTGATGAGCCGTTACATACACTACCGTCAGAAATTTTCCGTAAGGCTGCATGCCCACAACCCTAAAACATACCAATCTTTAAAACACGATTTCTTTGTAAATACAACTATAAGAAAAATAACAAATATATACGTAACTGAAAATTTAAATAATTTATACAAAGATTGCAGAAATTAACAAATTTGACAAAACAATAAATTTTTTTTTGAAATTTTTCCAACCCCTGAATATTTTTTAAAAATTTCTATCTTTAAGAACCAAAACTGAAAATTAAAAAAAAATGTAAGAAATCTGTATTTACCGTACAATTATTAATCTGTACCCCCTAATTTATCGTTGATATCCTGGTAAATATGACTGGGAAACAAAGCGTTGGTACATATCCATTTTTCGTAATCGGATTGGTTTGTAATTTATTACTTTGTCAAACTGACTTTTGATTCGTAATCAGTGACCCCAAAACCCCCAAGTACCAATTCTCGAGTAAATCCGAACGATTTTTAACATTTTGACCGACATATTGAAGCCGACATTTTGAATATTTGAATTTGACTTCGGATTCGTAATCAGCGACTTCAAAAACTTCCGAGTAACAAATTACAAACCAAGCCGATTACGAAAAATGGATATGTAAAAATGCTTTGTTTCCCAGTCATTTTTACCAGGATGTCAACGATAAATTAGGGGGTACTTGGTTCCCTGAAATTTTTATATTACTTCCCTGTCAGATTTGAATAACCGAAAGTGAACCCAGCTGCGTGCACTTTAGGTGCACTTTTGGGTTTTTCATATAAAACTTGATAATTTGAGTAGATAAGTACAAAAAATGCATAAATATAATTGAATAGATAGTTGTAGAGTAGATTTGTATAGTAATTATAATAAATAAAGTAATAAATAGTAAATAACAATAATAAAAGTATCGTAAATGTCAGTTCTAGTGTAGGATGTATGTGTGTGTCAGATCGATATTGGAATAAATTGTTGATATGTCGCCGCGCATTTTGCGCGACAGATGGCGGAGGTGACATTTGTCCATGGCTTTATATTACATACTCCATCATTGGCAATTCAAACAGTTCAAGCAGCGCCACTGTTGAAACTAATATAAGCAGGACGGCTGGTCTATGTTTCCGTTTGGTTACTTAAACTTTATTATTATTTTAATAAATAAACTGTATAATATTCAATTAAATAAATTATTTTACTAAAATCATTACAAAGTTTAAGTAAACAATTAAAAACATAGACCAGCTGTCTTGCTTATGGAGCCTTGCCAATAAAGAAAGCTATTTTTGATTTGTTGGTTAAGTTACACAAAATGAAAAAAATTTATTTTAAAAAAAACCTTTATAGTTCCAACCCCTAAAAGACAAATGGATATTTAGACCAATAAAAAAAAACTCCTCCTTCTTTTAAAATCATTTTTTCTATTTGTTGGTAGATTTAAACAAAATGGAGAAAAAAAGTTAAATTTGAAAAATAAAACATATAATTCCAAACCCTAAAAGACAAATGGATATTTAGACCAATAAAAATAAAGTTAAAACTTCTCCTTTATTAAAAAAGCTATTTTTTATTTCTTGGTAGATTTAAAGAAAATGGAGAAAAAAGTTAAATGAAAAAAAACATATAATACCAACCCAAAAAGAAAAAATAAATGACTTAGACCAATAAAAATGAAATTGAAACTCCTCCTTCAATAAGAAAGCTATTTTTTTATTGGTTGGTTAAATTACACAAAGTGGAAAAAAATTTTTATTAAAAAAAACACATATAATTCCAACCTCTAAAAGAAAAAAATTAGTGACGTATTAGTCATCCATTTTTTCTACATGTTATATTATTTAAATAAACATTTTATTCTCCATTTTATGAATTTTATCCAACAAACAAAAAATAGCTTTCTTTATGAAGGAGGAGTTTTAACTTCAATTTTATTGGTCTAAATATCTATTTGTCTTTTAGGGGTTGAAATTATATGTTTTATTTTTCAAATATAACTTTTTTTCTCCATTTTGTTTAAATCTACCAACAAATAGAAAAAATGATATTAAAAGAAGGAGGAGATTGTTTATTTTTTTATTGGTCTAAAATATCCATTTTTTCTTTTGGGAGGTTGGAACTATAAAGATTTTTTTTAAATATATAAATTTTTTTTGGTGTAACTTAACCAACCAATAAAAAAATAGCTTATTCTTATTGAAGGAGGAGTTTCAACATTATACTTTTATTGATCTAAAACATCTATTATTTCTTTTGGGGGTTGGAATTATGTTTTATTTTTCAAATTTAACTTTTTTCTCCATTTTGTTTAAATCTACCAACTAATAAAAAAATAGCTTACTTATTGAAGGAGGAGTTTGTTTATTTTTTTATTGGTCTAAAATATCCATTTTTTCTTTTGGGGGGTTGGATCTATATATGTTTTTTTTAAATATAAATATTTTTTCCATTTTGTGTAAATTAACCATCAAATAAAGAAATAGCTTTCTTCATAAAGGAGGAGTTTCAACATTATTTTTATTGGTTTAAAATATCCATTTTTCTTTTGGGAGGTTGGAACTATAAATGTTTTTTTTTAAATAAATTTTTTTTATTTTGTGTAACTTAACCAACCAATAAAAAAATAGCTTATTCTTATTGAAGGAGGAGTTTCAACATTATACTTTTATTGGTCCTAAGTCATTTATTTTTTCTTTTGGGGTTGGAATTATATTTTTTACTTTTCAAATTTATCTTCTTTTCTCCATTTTGTTTAAATCTACCAAGTAATAAAAAAATAGCTTTCTTATTGAAGGAGGAGTTTGTTTATTTTTTTATTGGTCTAAAATATCCATTTTTTCTTTTGGGGGGTTGGATCTATATATGTTTTTTTTAATATAAATATTTTTTCCATTTTGTGTAAATGAACCATCAAATAAAGAAATTGCTTTCTTCATAAAGGAGGAGTTTTCACATTATTTTTATTAGTCTAAGTTATTTATTTTTTTTTGGGGGGTTGGAATTATATGTTTTATTTTTCAAATATAATTTTTTTCATTTTGTGTAACTTAACCAACAAATAAAATATAGCTTTCTTTATGATGGAGTATGTAATATAAAGCCATGGACAAATGTCACCTCCGCCATCTGTCGCGCAAAATGCGCGGCGACATATCAACAATTTATTCCAATATCGATCTTACACACACATACATCCTACACTAGAACTGACATTTACGATACTTTTATTATTGTTATTTACTATTTATTACTTTATTTATTATAATTAATATACAAATCTACTCTACAACTATCTATTCAATTATATTTATGCATTTTTTGTACTTATCTACTCAAATTATCAAGTTTTTTTTATGAAAAAACCAAAAGTGCATCTAAAGTGCACCCAGCTGGGTTCACTTTCGCTTATTCAAAACTGAAAATTAATTTTCAGTTTTGGTTCTTAAAGATAAAGGTTTAAGCTTTCTTTCATGCAATGTTAGAGCTTTTTATGTCTTTCCACTATTTTTAGGGTTCTGAATAAATTTTAAAAAAATGTTGTGGGTATTTTCTTTTTCATTAACACCCAAACTTTCAATAAACACAAGAATTTTGAAATAAACACGACATGACCATTTTTTTGTTACCCAGTGTTATACACAAATATTACAAACATTTGAAAAATTCTTACCAGACTTGGGGATCAATACCACAACCTGACGCAGCACAGCCTAACATTCTGACCACTTTGCTACGCTGACGTAAAGTATACAGAACCAAAACCTTCTTATATGCCATTATTGGGCAAATTTACCTACCATTACTGGCAATTATATTTTGCCATCATTGATAGAACATGTTGGCCATTAATGTGCTACTACAGGGCCAAGCTACGTCTTAATATTAGCAATTATAATTTACTATTTTAGGTACAACATTTTTGTAATTAATGGGCCAATAATGTGCCATTATTGGGCTGAGTTCCGTTTTAATATTAGCAATTACTAGCTGTCGTACCCGTTTTCGACGGGTTTTAGTTTCTACAGATACATTCAATAGTGTGTCTACCAGTCTCGGAAAACAGGAAATAGTGGGGAATTTAATTTGACTGCAGAAATAATAATTAGCTACCATTAACTATTTCATTATAAAAATATTACTATTTTAAATCAGTGATTTACTTTTGTCATCAAATAATTTATTTTTAATTAATTAGAATGCAGAAAACAATGTTGGTCAATTATTTGTAGAAATTTAATTATAGTATTATAAGTTAATCCAAAATTTCCACTAATTTTTGGAGTTACAGTAAAGTCGTATTCAAACTAATTTTATCATAATTGCTAAAATCTAAAATAAGACCTATATTGTAAGCTGAATTTACAGTTTTTACCGATTAAATTAAATTGCTGCATTTTTCCCGTTTTTTCCCAGTTTACAATGCTTTACAATGCTCAAAACATCCATAATAGTTAAACCTAGAATTAAAATAACAAAACTTTATACTATCTAAGTTTTTCTCCAGTATCATAATGCAAGTACCGTTTTACAGGTTCTTGAATTTCTGTAGTATGAATTTTATCATAAAAAATCTCCATTTTCAATACTTTAAAAATAATTTTAAAGCTATGAATTAATATTTTTCAATATTGTTTACCATTTATCATTTACCGTTTTTAATATTTTCGAAGTTTTGCAATTACAATTTTTTTGATTGATTGGATAAACAAATTATTCTAAAATTCATTATATTGGCGTCAAAAGTTTAAAAGATATACATTAAAAAATAAAAAATTAGAAATTTTCCATTTTTTAAATTTTTTGAAAAAATTAAATACCTTTCGTTCTAATTAATATGTTTAAAAACTGTAAATTTATTGTTTATAATTATATATCTCAAAAAAGTCATAACTGATTAATTTACTGCAATATATCAAAATGTAAAAATTGTTTTGACAAAAATAATGTCGTATAACCAAAATGTAAGTATAAAAATGTTTTCAAAAAATTAATAAAATTAAAATTTTTCAAATTTTATATTTTTTAATGAATTGCATTTAAATCATCTATAATTCATTATTACATGTTATTTGTTTAAATTTTAGCATAATTTTTCCAAAAATTGTCTCTTATAAATAGATATTTTTTTCGTTTTTTTTAATTTTTCGAAAACATTTTTATACTTACATCTGAAATATAAAAAAGTATTTTTTGTTTAAGCTAAAAGTAGTTCTTAAATTTTGACTCGGGCCTGTTGTCATAAATATCACATCAATAAAAATTAAAGTATAAAGCAGTTTTTAAAAACAAATTAATATAATAAAACTTTATCAATTTCGTAAGAAAATTACCGATTTTTCCTGGTCAAATTAAATTTCCGCGGCTATTTATCAGTTTCCCCGCGCAATTCGTAGACACTTTGTTAAATGTATTATAGTAGAAACTAAAATCCGTCAAAGACTGGTATATAACATAGTTTTTCATAACATATTTTTTTTAAAAAGAGTATTTTCATAAAATAAATAAATTTTTGTAGACATCTGCGGGTTTATTTATGGCTAAAACTAAAAACCAAGTATATTTAAATGTGTTTAAGGCGAATATAAGAAGAAACATTTTTGACGTTAGTAATAATGAAAATAACAATGAAAAATAAAATATTTAAAGTCGAACGCCCTTCATTTGTTTTCTATTGTTAATTTGGTTTTAATTAGTATTGTGTTTTTTGTTAAGTACAAAATTGTACAAAAGGGTCTAGAGCCTGTTTATTTTGAAAATAAAATAAAATCATAAAACATCTCCATTTTTAGAATTTCTGAAGTTCTTTTAATTAAAGAATATTATGAATGAACTGGATAAATAATTATGAATTGCATTATTTTCATGTCACAATCTTAATCAAAGACCCCAAAAATACTACTGAATTAAGCTTATGATAGTAATTAATAACAATTAGAATTTTTTCGATTTTTTTATATTGAAAATATTTCTATATACTTACATCTTAGTGATACTATTTTTTGTGTAAAATTATGCTAAAATGTGACTAAATAACATGTATTATTTAATTATACAGAGTTTAAAAGCAATTCATTAAAAAATGTAAACTTTAAAATTTGCAATTTAAAAAATTTTTTGAAAACATTTTTATACTTAAATCTTAGTTATAGGACACTATTTTTGAAAAATGATGCTAAAATGTGACTAAATAACATGTAATATATAATTATAGATAGTTTAAAAGCAGTTCATTAAAAAATATATAATTTGGATATTTGCGATTTTTTGAATTTTTTAAAAATCATGTTTATACTTTCATCTTAGTTATAGGACATTTTTTTGGGCAAATATATTCTAGAATGTGATTAAATAACATGTTATACTCAATTATACAAAGTTTGAAAGCATTTTTAAAAAAAGATAAAATTTGAAAATTTTTGATTTTTGAATTTTTTGAAAAAATTGAATATCTCCCGTTCTAATTAATATTTTTCAAATCTGTAAATTCAAAAACCTTCCTTAGCCCAAGATCAACCATTCTGCCAAATTTGGTTTCAAACGGTACAGCCGTTTTTAAGTGATTCGCGAACAAAGATTCTGTGACATAGGGGAGAGTGGAGCAAAATGGGGTACCTTTTTGTAATTGGCTGTTTACAGAGAACCAAACGAATAAATCGATTCAACTAATCATCAGAATTCTTCTTTGTACTCTTAGGTTTGAGGAAATTATGATAATAGCGGAGAAAAAATTTTTTGAAAGAACTTATATCCTATTTTCGTAGAAGGTGCAAAAACCCCATTTTGCCTCATCGGTGGGGCAAAATGGGGTGGTATCAAATTACCATACAAAACATGGAATATTTTTTCAAAATTTGTTAAATTCTTGTTGTAAGAGATTATAAATACAAACAAAAAGTAAGATTCTTTATTATTATGAAGAAAAAAACAAGCAAGTTACAAAAATGGCAACTATCGGTTTCCCGATTACCGAATTATAAACTCCACACTTCGAATTTATAATGCACCATCGATGACCCGTTTTAGGGAACTTCCCCGGCGCCAGGTAGGTGAACTACCCGGATCACGATAGCAGAAACAAAACAGGAACTTTCCCGGACTAGCTCAAAACCGAGCTCACTATTTTATTTAAATCGAAGTTAACTTTAAGTGACGAGATTCTATCAGGCGTGAGTACCGCACACAGGAGAGAGAGAGAGACAGACACAATGAATTTACACTCAATTAACAAATTTGACTAGAGAGAATTTAATTAATTAATTGAAATGATATAACTTTATTTTTCCACACTTTAATTCCATTTATCGGAGAATGAGAACTTCCACACGCCGGTCTATGTAATCGGTATTCCCAAGATACGGAGGAGATGAGTCCTGAGCACTAACCTCTAATCCGTTCCAGGCGGGCACGGAAATCCATTTTTCACTAGTAACTACTTTCAATTGCTGAAACCACCAGCCGCGGTATCACCGTATCTTTGCAATCGGCAGCCAGGCACGAACTGTCGAAATTAGGCAAATTGGCTTCCTGCTTCGGTCCCATACATAGGTCATGCGCACCGTGGGTTCGCCCCTGCAGCATGATTACGGTCCCAACGTCTATGACAGGTGATTGCCGGTTGACAGTAGATTTTTGCCAATTAACATGAATTATTGGCTCATTTTCGGTTGCGGTTGATAATTAAATAACAATGAATAAATTTGTGTCTTATAATCAACCAGAACGTGTGGAATTCTCTTCAAATAATTAATCTAACATTTGAACAACTCAACATTTTAATATCATCTTGATTCTATATAATACAAAGAAATATTAAATGAAAAATGTTGAGTTCGATTCTGGCTGCCGCGTTTAATATTATAATAATAAACCGTAAATAAATTGGGCTAGTTTCGGCGAAAACTTAATTTAGGTCTTTATAACGTGATTATTTAAAAATCAACGTTACAACTCCCCTTGGTCTAGCCGAAACATACCCTTTAATTTCATTGGGCTTGTGACCAGAATACATCTCCCTCGCAATTGAGAATTGCTATTATTAATTGGGAAACCTTTAAGACCTTTAAATCTTTGTTGATCCGACGAGGTACTTGATGCTTTGAAGGCAATCATTTTAAAGAACTTATTACCTTATTACCTACAGTGTCCTTGCTACCTACCTTATAATAGGATTTGATGTCCTCCGGATCTGAATTATTCGTTATCGGGTTTATTAGGTTCTTTCAAACTTTTGTGTAGGGACAATTAACAATTTAATAAATGAAATCCAAAGTGTTGTATTAAGAACTTAGAATTTATTAATTATTTAACGTAACTATTCCTATTCGACAAAATTGGTCGGGAATAGTTTAACTATCTGATAGAATAACAAGAATAGACTTAGGGTATTATTTAATGAATAGTCTATAAACATGTTAATTATACTCTATTACCATGTAACAATCTAGTTAGTCTAATTAAAACAAAAAAAATTAACTTTGGTTTTTCCGCACACTAGACAAAGGAGATATGTAATTTAGAACTAACTATATCATGGTGAGAATATGTTTGCTTGAGGCAAGTGACAAACAAAAAAAAACAAAATAGAGTTATTGTCAAGAATTTTAATCGATTGTGGAAGAAAAATGAAACGAAACTTTTTCTCTATTGTGGGAATCGTTAAACAAAATGCTGATGATCAAACAAAAAAAAATTCTAAACGGTCGACCCGATAGGGTGAAACTTATGAATAAAAGAAAGAAAAGAATACTGGGTGGCATTTCAGGTTTTTGTCTCTAATCGAATGATGCTGTATTTTCGTTTATTTTATTTATTCCGTGGAGTCGGCTTTAGTAGGGCAGTTGCTCTTCTCGTGTCCTCGTCCGTGGCAGATTTCGCAACACATCCTACGGTTAGCTGTCGATGTTAATACTGGAAGACCGTTTAATTGCTCGTAATGTCTCCTCTCGGTTTCTTCTATTACCATCTGCAGCATTTGTCCAAAAACGTCGATGGCTATGACCTTCGCCTCTTGATTAATTCTGATTTTCGCCTCTTTTTCCCTTTCAATTCTTTCTTCTTTAGCCTTTTCCAGCCATTTTTGTCTGGCTATCCACGCTAGTTCGACTTCGGCTCGTCTTCTTCTATCTGTCTCCCGTTGGAGAGCGTCTTCCTTGGCTCTAATTTTATCTTCTGTAATCTACTTTTTATGGTTCCATCACCCGTTTAATATTTTACTAATTAACTCTAAACTAAGATGACTATTCTATTTACTTATCTACAAATGCGAGTTCTATCTTCAAGAGATTCCTTTTATGGGTTATCTCTTTCTCCCCCATCCCTAGGTTCTCTGTAGGGGACCAAGAGTTTTATAGGGAACCTACCTAGTGATCTACCTTCCTTTGTCGCGATTTCGTATACGGAAGGTCCTAAAATTCGTATTACTGTAAACGGTCCCTGATTTTTACCACCGAACGCTCGTGTGATTTTCTTACTAGCGGATGAAGTTACTTGTTTCTTGCACATGACTTTATCTCCTACTTGAAATATTACGTTTCGACGTCTTTTGTCATATTGAGCTTTTTGTCTATTAAACGCGCTGTCCATTTGTAGTGTCACTAAGTCTTGTAATTCTTTAAGTTTCTCTATTCGCTTTAACCATTCGTCTTCGTTTGTTGCTTCTAATTCTGTTGGTTCTTCCGTTCTGTACCGTAGATTATTGTACGGCCTCGGTTTCCTTCCCGTGTTTAGAAATGCGGGGCTGACACCAGTACTACCGTGAACTGCGGTATTATACGCAAATCTAAGGTCTTTTAGGTATACGTCCCACTTGCTGTGATTTTTGGAAACGTACGCTGAAATCATTGTCTTTATTACTCGGTTTACCCGTTCTACCGGGTCGGATTGCGGGTGGTATACCGGAGTGAACGCGTGCTTAATTCCATACGCTTCCGTTAATCCTTCGAACGCTTGATTTACATATTCCGTGCCGTTATCCGAAACTAGTACTTGGGGCGCTCCCCATCGATTAAGAATCATATCTTCGAAAGCTTTAATAATCGATTCTGCGTTTGCTTTGCGCATCGGAGCTAATTCTATCCAACGTGTGTACAAGTCTTCGAAAATGACCAAATATTGGAATCCAAGCGAGCTTTTAGGCCATGGGCCCATAACATCTGTCGCGACTACTGACCACGGTGTTTGTATCACTCGTTTTCCCATGAGTCCTGCCGCGGGTCTTTGATCGGGTTTGATTTTCTGACAAATGTCGCATGTTCCTACCCATTCTTTGATATCGCGGTACATACCTGGCCAGTAATACGGTATAGAAACTCGTTTGTACGTTTTTTCTATCCCAAGGTGACCTGCTTGGGGTTCGCGATGTGTCTCGTTAAAGACTTCTTTTCTCTGTTCTTTAGGAATTACTAATTTCCACGCGTCGAGGTCGTCGATTACCGAATCGATTAGCAGGTTTGGGCGGAACGGTAAAGTTTACCGTCGGTTACCTTCCATCCGTGGAATTTCCTCGGAGTTTCATTCACTTCCTTCACACGCTGGCAATACCATGCATCTTCCACCGGCTCCATAGCGGCTATCGGTAGCGCCATCTCCTCTTCATACATTCTCGATAGTGCATCAGGAACCAAGTGTTCTGAACCTTTACGATACACTACATCGAAATCGTATTCTAGGAGATCTAACGCCCACCGGGCCAACCGTCCAGTCGGATTATGCAAGTTGTGAAGCCAGCGTAGTGAACTATGATCGGTAATGACCGTGAAGTGAAATCCTTCGAGATAATGGCGGAATTTCTTTACAGCCCAAATTACCGCGAGGCATTCTTTTTCGGTGACCGAGTATTTCCGTTCGGCTGTTGTTAACGTTCTGCTCGCGTAAGCTATTGCTCGATTTTTTCCTTCTTGTACTTGAGTAAGAACTACACCAATACCGAAATCGCTTGCGTCGGTGTGTAGTTCGAACGGTAACGTAAAATCAGGATACGTTAGAGTTGGGGCTGTCACGAGTTGTTCTTTAATTCGGTCGAACGCAATTTGTTGGTTTTCATCCCATTCCCAGGAGACGTTTGTCCTCAACAGTTTATTTAGCGGTTCTGCTAAGGTGGCTAGTTGGGGAATAAAATGTCTATACCATGACGCCATTCCTAAGAATCGTCTTAACTGTTTAACCGTTTTTGGCTCTGGATACGCGCGGATGGGTTCTATATTCTCTGGGTCTACTTGTAGACCCTCGTGGTTTACAACGAATCCTAAATACTTTGCGGATGTGACTCCAAACTTACTTTTCTCAGGATTGATTGTAAGACCTGCCGCTTGTAACCGGTCTATTACTATTTTGAGCCATGCTTTATGTTCTTCTAGAGACTCTGTTACTATTACTATGTCATCTAGATACGCGTATACGTATGGTTCCATTTCGGGTCCGATCAGAGAATCGATCATTCTCTGAAAGGTCGCTGGAGCACCTGACAACCCAAATGGCATACGAGTGAACTGAAAAAGTCCAAGACCTGGAACTGTAAAAGCAGTATATTCTTTACTCTTTTCCGAAAGGGGAATCTGATGATAACCCCATTTTAGATCTAAGGTCGTAATATACTTGGCTTTTCTGAGCTTTTCCAGTATCATGTCCATCTTCGGCAGTAGATACGCGTCAGTTTTGGCTATCCGATTAAGCTTACGGAAGTCTATACATAATCGGTACGTTCCGTTCGCTTTTCGGACCATAACTACCGGACTTGACCAACCACTTTTCGACGGTTCTATAATTCCCTCAGCTAACATTCTTAACGCGTCGTCGTGCATTGCTTTTAATACTTTCGGCGATACCCTGTAATACCGTTGTTTGATAGCTGGGTGGTTCTCTACGTCGATAACATGTTCAGCGCGGTCTGTCGCGGGTAAGTTATCTGGTACTAATCTGAGTATAGAAGAAATGAATTGTTCTAAGTCATTTCTCTCTTCGGCAGAGATAACTTTTAACCCGTTTACTTGATCTACTTCTAGTGGGGTGTTTTCCTCTGTGACTTTAATTGCTTCTATACCTTCTTCCGTATAATGGTGTACCGTGTCTGGGTAGTCGGCCATGTACCATTTTCTTTGACTACCATCAAGTATCACGCCAAAGGTGTGAATAAAGTCTACTCCCAGGAATACCTGTTCACCCATTCCTGGAACGATCAGCACCTTCATCATGCGGGATACCCGATCGACCTCTATTGGGAGATAGCAGACTGCTTTTACTGGACGAACCGTACCGTCGGCTGTCACGACTGCTTTTTCGGTTGCCTGTTGCAATTCCGCTTTGTACTTGTCGGCAATTGCTAAACCGATATCTCCCAATACTGTGCGTGATGCACCATTATCTATTAAGGCTTGTACATTAGGGGTATTACCTATTCGTATACTCGTAAATACCCTCAAACTAAAACCTTTGTCCTCCGCTGGCGGTTCCCTAATTTCTAATCGCAGCGGCTTTTCTTCGGATATTGAGTTCGGTTCAATGTCCGATTTCAAAAGTGACATGATCGCTTGGTTTTTCTCCCATGGACATGCACCATTAACTGCCTCAACGCGATTGTTCAACAAGACAGTTTGGTTGGCCTCAAATTTTCGGGTGGCTTTCCGGTTTTTCGACTTCTTGTTAACGATCCCCGCGGATTTCCGGTTTTCTATGAGTACGGGTACGGATTTTTCCGCGGCTTTTACTATTACTGTTGTTGAGGTCTGATCAGTTTCTGCGGAGGAGGAGTTGACCTTTACTTCTCCTCCTTCTTCAAGTTTCCCGGACACCCTTCGCAATTTTGGGTGTTAACACCGTCTTTACCACACCGCCTACAGTAGTTACTACGACGTGGTAAAGCGCAACCTGTTTGGAAGTGACCGGTTTGCTTACAATTCCAACAAACTATATTTTTCGGGTTTCTTTTCGTGTCGTTGTCTGATTGAGAGTTAGAATTTTTCGTGGAATTATTTTTTGAAGTCAAACTATTCGTATTTTTATTCGTTTGGGAATTCCTTTCTCTATTCCATTTGGACTTTCCTGACTGTTTGGAGGACTGTTGGTTGCTTGGCGAGGTAAAACTTTTACTGTTCGCCAGAGCTGCCACCAATTCCTCCATTGCTTTTGGCCAAGTTTCGCATAGCTTATCCGTGTTTGTTTGTGAGTTTGCCGTGTTTATCGGTCCCGGTGTTGGTTCCGTTTCCGACTTCACTGCCGCGATGTTTAACGGTGTTTGATTTGCCCTAACCTGCCCTCGAAACGCATACTCCGGAATAAGCGATTTCTCAGGTGGGGGTGGGGGTGTGTCATCATCCGTAATTGCGGTTACTCGCTCGTATTCGGTAGCTAACTCCGCTAGACCGTTAAAATCGTAAAATTCGTGTCTACGGATTGCTCTACGGTATTCAGCCCTAAGGTTCGCATGTATTCGGTCCATCTGTGCTGTCATGTCAATTGGTCTAGTCGACAGTTCGTATAGTCCGTACATGCATGTCAGGTAATCGATTGCAGATTCTCCAGGTCCCTGTCTTCTAGAGAGAATCTGCTCCTCTAAACGATCTTGGTATCGGGAGTCTCCAAACCGAATTTGGAATTGTCTTTTACATTCCTCCCAGGTATTCCATCTTTGCCTGTTTTGACGATACCAATGTGCTGCCATCTCGGTTAGGAGGAAAGGCATTGCTACTAACAGTTCTTCGTCAGTCATGAATGACGCGGCCCTACCCTCTTCTACTCGCCACAAGAAATTGTCAACGCTTGCCCCTCTTTGTCCGTTAAACTTTACGTTCCAGCTTTCGACTGTTCTCGCGACGTCTCTGGGGTGTCTGTGCATGTAACTCTGTCTTTGGGTGTACATGTTTTCCTGTTCCCATGGTCTATTTTGTCCCTGAAAAAAGTCAGTTTGTCTTCGTCCGTAATTTTGGTCAAAAACGTTTTGTCTGCTTTCTGTCACGTTTTGTTGTGACCATCTTTGCTGGTCGTAACTGCCGAATGTTCGTCTTTCGAATGCGGCAAATGTGGGGTTTGTTTGGGGAAACATACTATTTGTCGGGTAGTATGATGTTTGCCTCGGTCTGTCGGACTCGGTTGTCAGTTGTCCGTCTGGCCGTAATAAGGACGGTCTGTGTCCCGTACCGTAAATTGTTGGCGGTGGAGGTGGTAACCGGTCTAAGTGCTTGCTCCAACTTAACCCTTCAAAACGCGGATCCGAATTACCTACTGTCGCGGTTTGAATTATAGGTGGCGCTGTCGAGTCAATTCTGTTTTCTGGGTGTGCGTACCTATTATTTACCGTCTGTCCGTAATTAGCCGGATTGTAAACTGGGTCAGATTGTCGTGTTACTGTTGTCGATGTGTAACATGTTGGGCATGTACTTGTCATGGTGATTTGTTGTTCAGTCTGTCTTTGTATTAATGACATTAATGTTGTCATTTGTTGTTGCATTAAGAACATTGACTCACGCAATTCTTGAATTTCGTTATTTTCCCTGTTATGTGTCTCGTGTTCCGTATTTTGTCCATGTCTACGGCGTGTATTGACGTTCCCGAAATTTAGATCTGGTGGGGGAAAGTCGGTTCGGAAATTTTCCGGTCTGTAGAGTCTTTCTATTCTGTTACAGCTATCTGAAAACGTGCTTGAGGGGTCCGAAGTGACGGGGGTATTCGGTAGTTGTGCGAATTTCGCTGAACCCGGTGTAAGGGGGGTAGAGGTTGGTATCTGTACTTGTGGTATTGTGAACGCTTCGTCGCTATCATACCACGGGACGTCTTTCCTACCCTCCATCCGTGCCACTAGTCTTTCAAGTCGCGATTGTACTTCTTCGAACGTACCCGATGTGCTACAACAGTTTAAATCGAGTTGTGTTTTCATTGGTTCGAACGCTTTAACTCGTCGAGAGAGTTCTTCTATCCTGCCCGTTGGTTCGGTCGCATTTTCTCGAATTTCCCTTACTTCGGTCTGTTGTTCGTGTAGTAACTGGCTTTCTTGCCCCCCTACTGCCCCTTCTAATTCGGGTTGGGGCAGATCTGTGTTCTCCTGATCTGACATGTTTTATTCTTCTGTTAAGAAAGGAGGAAAAAAAAATTCAATAATAGAATAAATTAATTTTTATTTATTTTCGGTAAATTCCGCAATTATCCGTAATTATGGTGAAATAATTATAATCTTTTCTTAGATTGTCGGTATTTACTCCTTTCTTTGTTTCTTAACAATTTTTCTTCAGTCAAGATTGAACGGAAGGAACCACGAAAAAAAAAACGGATTCAAGATTGACTACCTTTATCGCCGGTAAAAAAAATTTTTTTTTTCCTTCAAAAGTATTAATTCCAATTGTCCATTACTTTTCTAGAATCGTTCCCAAAATATCAAAATTTGTTACTTTTACTTTTCAATTTACATTAAATGGGTCAAAATTATCCTAATTACTTATAGATATGTCTTTTTATAAACAAAAATACGAAAGAAAGGCAAAAAAAACTTTAATTTTTGGAAAATATACTAATATTTCCTAAACTTTCCAAAAATTTCCATAAGTTTCCAGAAATTTCCGTAAATTTCTACAAATAACTGTTGTTTCCTATTCGGTCTTTGGTTGTTTACTGGTGTTTTCCCTAATTTCCCCGCTCTTGGAAAAAGTTCTCGGTTTATTTGTTAAATTTCCTAACTTTACCGAAAATTTCCGGTAAATTTTTCGCTTGGAAATCTAGCCAGGATCAATCAAAAAGCTTTCTTATCTTAACAAAACAAAATTTCTGCACTTTACCTGAAATACTGCAAAATTTCATAAATTACCGGTAAACTGCCTCCGAATTTTGGTAACTTTCCTGCCTTTCAATTTAGTTACTGTCGGTTTAGAAATATTTTCTTTTTCAATTCACTAAATTTTTAAGCTGACTGGGGATTATTTCAAAATTTCTTAAATTCCCAATCTTACCGGGTAATTTTTCCGATAAAAAAAAAATTCTTTTTAAAATCGGGATTAACTGTAATTACCTAGTTCTAATTTCTCTAACTGTTTTTGAAAATTTCTTTCGTTTCCTTAAATTTCCAAAAATTTCTGGTAATTTTCTCCTTTATTACCAATGTCTACAAAGGGAAAATACTTTGAGAAATTATTCTTTATCTTTTACTTGGGTTCGTGCCTGTTAAAAAAAATTTTTTTTTTTTTCTAAAGAGAGTGAAAATTCTTTTCTATCCCATTAATCACTTTTTAAAATAATTTCTTCACTTCAGTTATCGAGAAACCCAATCTACCTTTAATTGAAATCAGAAATAATTTTGGAAATCTTTCAAATTACTTTTTTTTCAATTTTTACTAACCAAAAAAAAAATTTCTACTTTTCTCGAGGGTGGTAGGGGACACTGCAGGTACAAAAAAAAATCTTCTTTCATGCTGAAAAAAATATACAACAAAAAAAACACAATTTTCAAAGCATCAACTACAAGATTATTATAAAAATAAATTTTCAAATTTTCCCCAGAAGAAAAATAAATAGTACCTGTCAGATCAACAATAAAGAAATAAATTTAAAAAGAAAAGAAAATTCAATTACTCACCAGCAGTGAAGGCTCTCATTCAGTTATCTCACTACAAAATTACACTGAATATTCCTCTATCGTCTCTCTCACCTGTCACGGCCCTTTAGTTGGGCGCCACTGTTGTAACGATATTTACTTTTACTTACGGGTTTTACCCATTAATCGTTACAAAAATGGCAACTATCGGTTTCCCGATTACCGAATTATAAACTCCACACTTCGAATTTATAATGCACCATCGATGACCCGTTTTAGGGAACTTCCCCGGCGCCAGGTAGGTGAACTACCCGGATCACGATAGCAGAAACAAAACAGGAACTTTCCCGGACTAGCTCAAAACCGAGCTCACTATTTTATTTAAATCGAAGTTAACTTTAAGTGACGAGATTCTATCAGGCGTGAGTACCGCACACAGGAGAGAGAGAGAGACAGACACAATGAATTTACACTCAATTAACAAATTTGACTAGAGAGAATTTAATTAATTAATTGAAATGATATAACTTTATTTTTCCACACTTTAATTCCATTTATCGGAGAATGAGAACTTCCACACGCCGGTCTATGTAATCGACAACCGAAAATGGCGGCGTCGTATCGGCTTGCCATGCGATCCTTGATCTTGAGGTTATTTCTCGGTCACACCGTACACCGGTGATATTCCCAAGATACGGAGGAGATGAGTCCTGAGCACTAACCTCTAATCCGTTCCAGGCGGGCACGGAAATCCATTTTTCACTAGTAACTACTTTCAATTGCTGAAACCACCAGCCGCGGTATCACCGTATCTTTGCAATCGGCAGCCAGGCACGAACTGTCGAAATTAGGCAAATTGGCTTCCTGCTTCGGTCCCATACATAGGTCATGCGCACCGTGGGTTCGCCCCTGCAGCATGATTACGGTCCCAACGTCTATGACAGGTGATTGCCGGTTGACAGTAGATTTTTGCCAATTAACATGAATTATTGGCTCATTTTCGGTTGCGGTTGATAATTAAATAACAATGAATAAATTTGTGTCTTATAATCAACCAGAACGTGTGGAATTCTCTTCAAATAATTAATCTAACATTTGAACAACTCAACATTTTAATATCATCTTGATTCTATATAATACAAAGAAATATTAAATGAAAAATGTTGAGTTCGATTCTGGCTGCCGCGTTTAATATTATAATAATAAACCGTAAATAAATTGGGCTAGTTTCGGCGAAAACTTAATTTAGGTCTTTATAACGTGATTATTTAAAAATCAACGTTACAATACATACATATACTATGCATACATACATACATACACGAAATTTTTTATTGGCATTTTGGAATCCTGGATGCTCAAAACGAATAATTATGTGTAAAGTTTTAAGTTCTGAGCAATGTAGAGACAAAAGTCTTATTTGATATATAATTTATATAGATAATTTGTCATCATAGATATAACATTTTAGTCACTGATGTGCAAAGAATATGTTATTACTGGACCGAGTTACGTCCTAATATTGTCAATTATATAACACAGGCCAACAAAATTAGAAAACATTATGGTGCGACCAATGGCGAAGCTGTTTCTGATAGGTTTTTTCATGCTGATTATGAATCTGTAAATAAAAATTAGTTATTCATTTTTGTTATAATTTTGGTGCTCATTTCATTCGTTTTCGTAAATCTCATTGTGTTCATTTCATGAACACTTTGCTTCCTCATAGAGATGTTAATAACAATAAAGTATAAATTTTAAACAATTATTCTCAATTGCTTTAATATTTTTTCCCTTTATTTAATACTTCCACATAAAAAAAATTCATGTACCCCCCCCCTAGCGCTCACAGTTTTTCATCTAGAGAGCTAAAAATTGGTACACGTATGTATTTTCACGCGTAGATTGCACGAAAAATATAGCGAACGTGATTGGAGTTGATCTTCATACAGTTTTCCGCAAAAAGCATTAAATTTTGCCCGTTTTTTGCAAAAAAGGCCCCTAGCGCTCACAAGATTTCACCAAGAAATATGAAATTTGGTATGCTTATGTATTTTCAAAAATGGATTACTGGAAAAATATAGCGAACATATTTGGTATTGATCTTCTTAGTGTTTTCAGCAAAAAACTAAAAAATTTTGAAAATTTCGAAAAAAAATCATGTAACCTCCTCTGGTACCCACAGTTTTTTTCCTAGAGAGTTTAAAATTAGCATACTTATTCATTTTTACGCGTAGATTACACGAAAAATATAGCGGAAGTGATCAGAATTGATCTTCATGCTGTTCTCATCGAAAAACTAAAATCTCTTTTTGCAAAGTCGAAAATTCTTTAACCCTTGCTGGTTCTCACAATTCCTAACCTAGTGATCTGGCCTTATACATTTTTATTTATTTTTTCATGCAGATTTCAAAAAACATACAAAAAAAATTATTGGAGTTCATCTTCATATTTTTTTTACGTAAAACTAAAATTTTTTTCGTTTTAGAAAAAAAGTGTGTACCCCCATAGGTTTTCAAAATTCTTGACCTATTAAACTGCAGTTTGGCTTATTTTATGTAGTTTCGTGTGTAGATTTTAGGAAAAATATAGCGAACATGATTGGATTTGATCTTCATATTTTTTTCAGCGAAAAACTCAAAGTTTTTAAAAATTTCGTCAAAAAGCGTGTTTTTGGCCCTAGCACTCACAGTTTTTTATCTCAAGAGATGAAAATTGGTACACTTTTGTATTTTCACTTGCAGATTACAATAAAAATAGTGTTAAAATAGTTATGATTTATCTTCATAAATTATTCATACCCTACAAGTTGGTAACTATAGTTTTAAAATTATTTCTACATTTTTCAACAAAATTTTCAAAAAAGTCTTATTTTCCAAAATTTTTTATTTTTAAAAATTTAATCTCTCCGGTGAATATAGACAAAAAATGTTCATTGAGGATTTAAAAGATGCGTCTAAAAAAACTCTACAAAATTAGAGAAAAACATTTATAGGTGTTCTAACATTTTTTTTAAGTTATGGGCAAAAAACGATGTTTTGAAAAATTAAAAATCAAAAAAATAAATAGTTAAACTTTATTAATTTATCTCAAAGTACTCTCATTTTATGGTCCCAGGTGAGACCTACAATTTAGAAAAAAATTCAGCCCAAAAGCTTTTTATAATTTGGAGATATTTATGAAAATATGATGTTTACACACACACACACACACACGGAATGACATTTTTCAAAAATGTCATTTTTGAACTCCTGAGGTCAAATAATATAAAGATATGTTAAAAAACCGAACCTGGAAAATTTTGGTATCACAATACTTCCTCTATATGAGGAAGCAATATATACACTTAAAACATTTAATTTTCACCTTTTATCCTATGTTTTTTACAATAGAGAATATTCAATTTTATGTTGGCAAAAAAAATTATATATCAATTGAATCGGCAGAATTAATAGATTACAAATATATCATAAAAAATTTATTTATTGTAATATTTAAACATTTTTGATATTTTATTGCCTCTATTTTTTCTTTATTACCACTGTCATAAACATGGGTTTTCAAGATATGTGTTGGTCGAGAGTTAAACTTAAGTCGAGAAATTTAAATTATGGAAAAAGGCTTAGCCACAATTTTTTTTGTAAAATGGGCCGTCTAAATTCCAAAATTTAGCGAATAGTGACAATTTCTCTAATATCTGCGCGAAGTAAACAAAAATTCGTCTTTTTACGACAGCGTTCTCTCGTGGAACAGGGTATAGAAGCTTCTACTTGGGCTCAAATTACAGCTTGAACTGTCGCCTACAATCCCCGAAAATCCCATTCCTGCACCATAACTTTTAAATCCATAGTAGCCGACTTACGAAGCAAGAGGGTTTCCACACTGACCTTCAACAAATTGTGCAACACTTTTAAAATTTGTTTTAATGCACCAATTTGTTCTTGGTGCATTTGTAGCACATTGACATTATTTTTATAAAAAAACAAACATAATTTAATTTTGGTTAATATTACATATATGTCAGTTCTAATTTGGAAACTTCCTGGAAGCTTCCCATAGAAACTTCCTAGAAACTTTCTGAAAGTTACCAGGAAGTTTTCAAAAATGATTAAAAAAGTTTTTAGTGAAATTCCAGATCCATGATTACGAATCTTACATCCATTTTTTAACATTCAAAATGCAGGATTCAATTATAGTATTAATTATTAGTTTATTTCAGTGTATAAACAACTTCTATGAAATAAAATAACACATAAACAAATTAATATTTTATAATAGTTGTTTATACATTTAAATAAAATGTATTTGATTCAAAAAACCAACTAATTTTTATTTCACTTTTATTTTACATTTTATTTCATTATATAAACAACTTCTGTGAAATAAAATGAAACATAAACAAATTAATAATATGCAAGAATAATTAATACTGTCACAAAACAGACAAGTAGTAAAAGCTTGAATCAAAATAACACAAAAACAAAATAACATTATACAAGAATTCACAACATTGTTTAAAAAAAGCAAATACAATCCATTTTTAAAAAAGCCATCAGCCATATTGGATCTGCCATTTTAAATTTTCTAAATCTGACTTTGGATTCATAATCAGCGACCCTAAAAACCACTAAGTAACAATTTTCAGTCAAATCAAATCAACTTTTAATTAAGCCATCAGCCATATTGGATCCGTCATTTTTAATTTTCTAAATCTGATTTTGAATTCGTAATCAGCGACCTTGAATACCCCTGAGTACCAATTTTCAAGTGAATCCAATTAGTTTTTAACCATTTTATTTTACATATTGAATTTTATCCGCCATTTTGAATTTTCAAAATCTGACTTTGGATTCATAATCAGCGACCCTAAAAACCTCCGAGTAACAAATTTTAAGCGAATCCACAGATTTTCAAAAAAAAATCGTTTGCCATGTTGTATCCACCGTTTTGAATTTTTAAACTCTGACTTTGTTTTTGTGATCAGGGATATCTAAAACATTAAGCTGTCAAATTTTAAAGAAATCTATCAAGTTTTGCAATTCTATTCACATGGTTACGATATTGTAAATAAAAATTGATTTTTGACGCTATTTTGTGTACGTTATTTTGAAATTTTTTTTCGATTACACATTCAGATTCCACATTCCGATTCCACTTTCAATATTTCGATTTCACATTCCGATTCCACTTTCAATATTCCGATTCCACATTCAGATTCCACTTTTAATATTCCACTTTCAATATTCCGATTCCACTATCAATATTCAGATTCCACTTTCAATATTCAGATTCCACTTTCAACATATTGAATCCACATTCAGATTCCATTTTCAAAATTCCGATTCCACATTTAGATTCCACTTTCAATATTCAGATTCCACATTCAGATTCCACTTTCAACATTTCGATTCCACTTCCAATGTTCCGATTCCACTTTCAATATTCAGATTCTACTTTCAACATTCATATTCCACATTCAGATTTCACTTTTAACATACGAATTCCACTTTTAATATTCAGATTCCACACTAAGATTCCACTTTCAACATTTCGATTCCACATTCCGATTCCACTTTCAATATTCAGATTCCACACTCAGATTCCACTTTCAACATTTCGATTCCACATTCAATATGCCGATTCCACATTCAGAAAAAGAATTTTTTACCAAAAAATTATGAAGAAAAAGAGTAAGTCGAATTATGTAACATAAATAAAAAATTGTATCGAAATGGTATAAAGAAATAGTTGCAAATTATTTATTTACAAATAATTAGTAAGTTTTCAACGCAAATGAGGAAATAGGAGTAAAGTTTAAAATTGGTAATCAGAATGTGCAATCAGAGTGTGTAATGTGAAATCGTAATATTAAATATAGAATCGAAATATTGAAAGTGGAATCTAAATGAGAAATGTTAAATTGAAATGTGGATTCTACACGTGGAATGTGTAATCGAAATATTGAAAGTGAAATCTAAATGTGGATTCGGAATATTGAAAGTGAAATCGGAATGTTAAAAGTTAAATAGGAATGATAGAAGTAGAAATTGCATATTGAATGTGGAATCGGAACGATGAAAGTGGAATCTGAAAATTGAATGTGGAATCGAAATGTTGAAAATGGAATCTGAGTGTGGAGTCGGAATGTTGAAAGTGGAATGTGAATGTGGAATCTCAATATTGAAAATGGAATCGGAATAATGACTGGAATAGGAATATTGAAAGTGAAATCTGAATATTGAATGTGTAATCGGAATGTTGCAAGTGGAATCTGAATATAGAAAGTGGAATCGGAATACTGAAAGTGGAATAGGAATATTGGAAGAGAAATCTGAATAATAAATGTGGAATAGGAATATTGGAAGTGAAATCTGAATGTGGAATCTGATTATTTAAAGTGGAATGGGAAGAGTTTAGCGGAAATCACCTGATAGTAACATTGTAACCCCTCCCATAATGAATTTATTATTTCATATGTTCTTGAGTGTACGATCTACAGCTTCAAAGCATTTTTTATGAGTCATAGTGCATTCATCCCATACTATGAGGACACTGTCTTTAAGGACATGAGAAATCGCAGCATCTCTTGATATAGAGCAAACAAGTGTCTCCATCTATTGAACATTAAAAGGAATTTTAAACATCGAATGGTCCGTACGTCCCCCAAGAAGAAGAGTATTTGCAATTCCGGAGGAAGCTACGGCTTACACAATTTTACCCTGACTTCTCATTTTAGCAAGAACCAAATTAATTAAAAATGTTTTTTAGTATCGCCAGGAGCATCATGAAAAAATGTTAAAAGAACGTTACGATATACTTCAGTTTGCTGATCTGTAAGAGAATTTTCGTTTTCGGTCGCAAACGACAAAAGTTGATTTATATCGCAGCTGGGGTGCGTTCACGTAACTCTCACTTTCACATTTCACTTTCACTCAAGAAATTCTCACTTTCACTTTTCACTTTCTCTCTCACTTTCCTCAAAAAAATTCTCAATTTTCACTCTCACTTTCACTAAAAAATTCTCACATTCACTTTTCACTCTCACTCTCAATCTCACTTTCACTAAAAAATTATCATTTTCACTTTCACTAAAAAATCTTCACTTTTAACTCTCACTCTCACTTTTACTAACAAAAATTTTAGTTTTCACTTTCACACAAAAATTCTCACTTTCACTAAAAAATTCTCATTTTCACTTTCACTTAAAAAATTCTCAATTTTCACTGTCCTTTTCACTTTCATTCAAAAATTCTCACCCTCACTTTCACTCAAAAAATTTCCACTTTTGAAAAGGTTTTTTCATGCTCTTCCGATTGAAAATAAGCGTTTAAAGAAATTTTTGACCCAAAAAAATCAAAATTAATAAAAAAATTTAATTTTTGGGAGGTGACGATACGATTTTTTTAAAACGAAAGCTGAGGTTGTTTCCTAAAAGGATATATCAATGCCTCCCGTTCATATAATGATTATTGAAAAGCGAATACAAGATGATTCTTATTCACTTTTTGGTGCAAGACAATGCTTATTCGATTTTCCGTGCAATAAAATGCTTATTCAAAATTGTGTGCAAAACAATTGCCACTGACAGAACAATTAATGTAACCCTAAATCTTCCTATTAATATTAAATTGCAATTAAATATCTGAGAATTTCAGTACGTGTCTATTGTTATAAGAAACTTTAAACACGGATCCTATCACACGTATTAAGAAATATTTTTTAAGCAATTGCAATTATAAATTATACTGAATTGAAAATTTTATTAAATTCATAGAATAAGCTAATTTCAGAATGTACATTTTCCCATAGAATTTTGAATAAGCATTTTATTGCACGGAAATTCGAATAAGCATTGTCTTGCACCAAAAAGTCAATAAGAATCATCTTGCATTTGTTTTTCAATAAGCATTATATGAACTGGAGGCGTCGATATACATGAAAAAAGTGGGACTAGAATGTTTAAACATTGCGAAAAAAGGTTTCTACTCTCCTAAGCGCTCTAAACCCGGTTTTTAACTCTGTTTAGAAGCAAAATTCATTTTTTCAATTTTTAAACATTCTATTCACACTTTTTCATGTATATGTCCTTTTAGGCTGTGTCCACAACAGAAGTTTTAGTGAACAACAACGCGCAATTTGCATGTAACTGTGCACGCAATTGTTAACCACTGAAAGTAAAATGCTTTTTGGTTCGTTACGCCTGCTTTGAATTTGTTTACTTTTGCATAACCTCCAACTTCTGTTTTTACGAAAAAAAAATTTTAATTATTGCATTCTGTTTGAAAATTTTATTAAAATAACTGAAAAAATTTAATTTTAGGAATGATTTTTTTATTTATCGACATAATTGAATTCTTTCGAAGAATTATTTGTACAAATAATTGAATTTTTGGAATGAATTTAAAAAAAACATTTTTTTAATAATTGATTGTTTGGAAGAATTAAAATTAATTCTTTTAACTGAATTCTCACAAAGAATTTTATCCTAAAATTTTTAAATAATTGAATTCTTTTGTCGAATTTTAAAAAAATTTTCAAGGTTAATTACAATTTTTGAGGAATTCGATTAAAATTGTATTAAAAATAATTGAAACGCGAGTTATCGAATTCTTTCCGTAAAAGGTGCAAGTTAGATTATTTATCACTTAGAAACAAGTTTCTTTCCCGTAAAAAGGTGCAAGATAATAATTTAACACTTAGAATCATTAATTTTGTTGTTTTAACTGTCGTATTTGTTATACAAAATTAACAGTGTAAATTTCATTAATTCCTTCCGTAAAAGGTGCAAGTTATATTGTTATCACTTAGAAACAAGTTTCTTTCCGTAAAAGGTGCAAGATAAATAATTTAACACTTGGATAACGTGAAACTGTTAATTTATAGCAAAACTCTTACAAAGTTGTGAAAGTTACATAAGTGTAACATAACAAACTTTAAGTTTCATTCACTTGAAACGAAACCAATCAAGAACCTAAATATAACGACTTTGCTGTATTTTGTCAACGAATATTGTGTAATAAACGTAAGTAATGAATTGTAATAATTGTAATTTTAATTAATGTTGTAAACAATAAATTCATAAAAGGAATATTATTCTTGTTTTTAACGCAAAACCCATAGTTTTGACAAGTGATCACGATCCTACTATAAAAATAAAGATCAGGCCTTACCAACCTGATTAATCAGCTAACTGGTTTTACAACCTCTTTTAACTAAATAATCAAATTTATTTAAAAGCCTTTCTTTTGCTCGGGACATAACAAACTATCTTAGTCTGGAAGGAGTATCAAATGCTGCACCTTCTCAAAGTGCCTCTTCCCAGTGAACATCATCCTCAATCAATTCTAAGACTAGGCAAGCAGACTTGTATGATGAAAGTACCAAGCCCATTACAGTTCGTAGACTCTCAAATAATGTAGTTGCATACGTAAATAATAACACTCACTATTATAAGGATAAATGCTATACACTCTTCCAATTGCGGGATCTCTGAAAACTCCAACATGACCATTCTCTGGTGTACTTCTTTTTCTACTCAATAGTTGGCCTTGACTTTTATTAAAAGTATACTATGAGGGTACTTCACAATACAGCACTAGTTTTGCAAAACTGTCTAATTGTCAGAGTTTGAAAAACGCCATAAGAGTATTATTTTTTTGATTTTCTACTCGTTCTATGACATTCTCTGACTTGAAGTACGCTCTCCGCGTTCTCGAAGTAAACATCTAGATGCATCACAGGCGGGTACCTTTCATGTATAGGAAATTCTAGGATTCGCAAAACTGCTTCCGAAGTTGAAATATACCGCCCAGTTTGATGTCTAGTGATTTTATCATTTTCGTTCGTTACACCAAATGTAGCTTGGTCACTTCCTTTGTTTACATATTTACATATACATTTTATGAATTTTACACTGCCGCAATTCTCCACATTGATATGAGTCTTAAAAGTTCGTAAAAGAACTGGTGAAGATCAATTACGATCTGGCCTTTTAAAAAATTCAAAATGGCGGACATGTTATGTCACAATATAAGCTAAAAGCAGAAAATGTTTAATTAAAACATCATTTAAGAAAAAAGGCGTTCCAATTGGCATTACATTGATCACCAACAGTGATGGAGGTTTGAAAACTCAAAATATGTTGAAATTTTACAAAATTTTTAGAAATACCAAATCATAAATCCAATCTTGTGGAAATTTTTTTTAAATTACATAATTTACACAAAACTTGTTACTCGGAGTTTTTGGGGTCGCTTATTACAAATCTAAACTCAAATTTTAAAAATACAAAATGTCCGACTCAATATGGCGGACTATTTTTTGTTTAAATGAACCAATTTACTTAAAATTTGTTACTCGGGGGTTTCTTGAGGTCGGTGTAAACATATATATGAACTCAATTTTCAAAAATACAAAATGGCGAAACCAATATGGCGGCCTATTTTTTGTTAAAATAGACATATTGGGTCCGCTATTTTGTATTTTAGAAAATTGAGTTCTGATTTGTAATCAACGACCCCAAAAAACCTCGTGTAACAAGTTTCGAATAAATTGGGCCATTTAAACAAAAAATAGTCCTCCATATTAGGTCCGCCATTTTGTATTTTTGAAAATTGAGTTTATATTTGTAATCAGCTACCCCAAAAACCTCCGAGTAACAAGTTTTATGTAAATTAGGTCATTCCAAAAATAATCCATTATATTAAATCCATCACTTGGTATTTCTAAAAATTTTGTAAAATTTCAACATATTTTGATTTTTCAAACCTCCAATACTGTTGGTGATCAATGTAATGCCAATTGGAACGTCTTTTTCTTCTTAAATGATGTTTTAATGAAACATTTTCTACTTTTAGCATATAATGTTTCATATCTTGTCCGCCATTTAGAATTTTTAAAAAGGCCAGATCGTAATTGATACAGTACTTCAATACGAAAATTGTAAAATCTTACACCTTATAATTGAGTCCATAGAATTATGCACAGGGCTCTGATCCAGTTGACATGGAACGTCCCATCCCAATCAGCACATAAGCTTGCCACAAACTTGCATTAAGAATGCTGTGCAAGGTGTGCAAGCTTACAGAGTAAGCTTGTGACAAGTAACAAAATGTTCTATTGCTGCAAGCTTGCACTGCAATCTTGCTACAAGATTATGATATAAGCTTACTGCAAGCTTTTGAGACAAGTCTAAAAACAAGCTTAGTTGGCAATTTTGCTAAAAGTTTGTAAAGTAAGTTTGCAGTAAGCTTATTGCAAGCATGCTGCACAAGTATATACAATTTACTTTAATCAATTTCAATTTTTTTGAGATTTTTTAATAAAATTTAACTATACACTCAACAATATAGCTAGGTGGCAAAAAAATTTAATGCGCTGCCGTAAATGCAATAAATTTCAACTGCGCATCGTGTCAAGTTTTTTAATTTATCCGTCTGCTTGCAGCAACTTTGTAGCAAGTTTGCCAAATAAGCTTGTCGAAAAGTTGCCTCACAAGCTTGAAACAAGCTTTTATTATAATCTTGTAGCAAGATCGTAGTGAAAGCTTGCAGCGATAGGACATGTTGTTACGTTTCAAACACTTGGCACGAGCTTGCTTTGTAAGCATTGTAAAACTAGCCGTTCCCTCAAATACGTCATGCATTAAATCCAAAATAATATTATCGCAAATGTGGAAACCAAAAAAATTATTTTGTTCTTAGTATATCAGGTTTTTCATAAATTAAATTTCTTATCTGCTCAATGTTGGCCTTACATATTCTGCATGGTTTCCCCGAATTGAAATTTTCTATGTAGCCTAACATTTCGTTCAATCTGAGATTGTCGCGCAAAATTAAACATAATTGGATAAAATCTTATATATCTTGTTTCCTACTTTTATTTCCAAACCCCAAGAAGTAATTTTAAACTCTATTTTAATGGCATATACTGCCCAATCAGATCAACTTGTTTCGTTATTAATTTTTTATTAACAACTTGTTCGACATATTTTTGTCCAATTTTACACTTTTTTGACATAAGCAATAGCTCTTTTTCTTTATATACAGCAAACCTCTTATGTTCAGTTTGAAACTTACTAAGAACGATATTTGCTAAATCACAGACTGCATTGACTATATCAAGAATTTTTTTTCATGTTTTCCGAAGATTACTTCTAGTTGTTGTAGAATATAATTCTTATACGTAACATTTACAAAAGTAGTAATCGAATCTACGAAAATTTAAAAAGCATTGCGCGGTATAGAAAAATTATTATATAATATAAATGTCAAAATTAACATTTCCTTTTCCAAATCAATTTTTGGAACATCCGTGTTGTTTTAAACGATTATTAAACATACAGAAAAAATATTTTTATCACTAAAATTACAGTTGTGTTCAATTATTAACCGATCTAAAGATATTTTAACTTATTTAATTCGTCCAAGATTTTAGTTTTACTTTATAAATATGTCTTTGTAAAAAAGTCCATAAGTGTTTGCATACGGGGGTGAAGTCGATATTCAAAGCAAAAAATGATTTGAAGCAATAGTCGACCGCGTCTGCTACTTTGTTTGTTTCAACTTTGAAAATATAGTTATTAATAACTACATGAACGCTTATTCTGGGTTTCCGTCTTCTTCGAAATTTCCAACAACTGCAACGTATGGTCCAACTGGTTTGCCACGTACATTTGCGTCTGCAATTCTTTCTTCCTTAAACTTGTTTAAATCTTCTTGCGTTTAATAAATGAAATTTAAGTTATTAACTTTAAATAATAGAAAGTAGTTTCTGTATTTCATTTGTAATATTAATTGCAAAATACTTAAAACTATAATATTTTCTTAACAAAAGGCAAAGAGTATAATAAATCAAACTTTGTAATAACTTTAGTTCTCTTAAACTAAAATATGATGTAATGGCTACACATTTGAAAAAATTACATGAATAATTCTTTACCTGCGAGTTAACGATAAAAGAGTTCTTCACATCCTCGGAACAACACCCGAATGGCTCGAATTCTTTTCTCTTTTCAATATTACTCCTAAAATGCGTGGCAAGCAAAGCAATCCTAATGGAGAGTATTTTTATAACAAAATAATTTCTTAAGTTAAACACAATTTTTTTTACTATTTATTTTCTATAAAGTTAAAGATTTTATACTTTACCTGATGTAATCAATACTTCATCAGACAAGAACAATTCCTTTTTCGATGTTGCATGCGACACTATTAATTTGGAAACATCATCCCAAGAATCGATAAAACTTTTAGCTGAATCTGGGTAAACAGCGTCAAAATCTTGAGAAATCTATTATGACGGTTCTTTTAATAATAATTTAGAACATATACAAAATCCTAATGGATTATTATTTCCCTTGTTCGTCAAAAATCAAATTTAACACCAACGTGACAAGTCAGACGCCAGTTAGTTTATTCATTAGAAAAACTAACAAAAACAATAATTCAAAAATTAACAAGATTGTTAATAAAAGAAAAGAATCAATACTACTTTACAAAATAACATTATCTCAGAGGAAGTTCCGTTGAGAAAAATTAATAAGGGAAAACTAACCTTTTTGAAACACGATTTCGTCTTTCGTCTTATTATTTGTGACGCTCCACGAAAGAAGGGACCTATCCCCGAAATAACATTAGGCTCAGTTTTCATGCATTGTGTACGGAAAATTGAGCCTAATGTTCTTTCGGGGATAGGTCCCTTCTTTCGTGGAGCGTCACATTTATTCAATTAAACTTTCATCTCATATAATCAAAACTCAACTCTCTTCACATACCTATGTCTAAGCTCTCGATACAAAAATCAGACTATATCTCTTATCACATGTGTGTATTCGTCGTCTGCTAAACAGAAACACGCTGCTAATATTCACATAAAGGGTGGTTTTTACTTCACCCAACACCCTAAGTAAAAAATAGCGCGAATATTTAAATAATAGAGAAAATAACTAAATTGACGAGACTACTTCGTCACACTATAAATAATAGATATTTTATTAAAATATAATTCATAATTTAGAACAAAATGCAATGAAAGATATAATATAAAATAAGCAAAATATGTCCTATCGGCGATCGCAAACATTTATATTGTGAAAAGTAATAATTAACGTTTTCGCACAAACGTCTTTGCGCAAATGTATCCTTCCACTTAAGTATCACTTCTTCTTGAGGTTTATCATTTTCTTTTAGCCATTTGATGCACTCTTTACTCGTTGATAAAGGATTAACTAAATAATAAAAAATTGCATATGATATTAAATGAATTTTTTAAAAATATTCACTGTTATACAGTTTATATTAATAAAATATAAGTTTGTGCCATATTTATTATTATACTTGATCGTTATAAAAATATGAACTATACAGATATTAAGATTTAATAATTATAACTAATAAGGATATTAATTTTTGTATCTTCTGCTTGAGTTTCTTCGTTTGAAATAATCTGGAGGATTATTAACCTGTGTCGATATCTTAAATATTTTTCGTACAAGACGCCGCCTGCGTTGACTGCTTTCGAAGATTTTGTAACCTTTTGAAAAGGATAGTAAAATAATTTCGCGGATTCCTCAATTGTTCTATCTGGTAGTTTAAAGATTGCGCCTAATTCATTGCCAAGTTCACCATACCTATTTGAACTAATTCTGTAAAAAATATTTTAATAACGATTAAACTTTCAATTACTTTTTTAATAAAACTACTTGAAACTAAAATCAAAACATTAACTAAAAATATACCTGTACGAATTTGTACTTTCAAATTCGTAATTATTCTATTACTAAATCACTTAAAAGACGAGTATCAATTGTCGAATTCAGTTTAAATCCCTGTTCTACTATTTTTCCTCTAGTCGTCGTTTCCAAAAGTTCACGATCCGTTTTTTTTTAATACCGCTTTTCAGATAAATAAATAGATATTAAAGTACAGAAAAATAAAGCAGAATTGTAAAATGAAAAAAACAGAACTGTAAAATTAAAAAAAAGATTAAAAAATTAAAAAGGTTAATAACGCTAACTGAACTTTCATCCATTAAACTCGCAGTTTTATTAATTATCAAATCATTAAAATCTAAGTAATTAGAGTCTACTAAATCAAGGTTGCGATTAACTTGCAAGATCTCAGTCGAAAAATTAAATGAGCATTTCTCGGACGTTTTCTATTTACGGTTTTTAATATAATTATTATTCTTCCACATCTCTAACCTATTAAAAAAATTTTTGAACCCGCATTCTGAATTATCAAATATTTTGTCTTTCATATCATGATCAATTTGTCTAAATATTTCTTCATCAATTCCACCTTCTGAAATACAAAAGTATAACTTAACTATCATATATAACACTTTTATTATTACGAAACAATAGTCTCTTCATTGTGGATATTATTTTGAAAAAACAGCGAAAATACTAAAATAAATATCGTAAAAAATTAATATACGCACGAAAATCTTTATTTTAGTGTAAAATAAGCTATAATTATCAAAGGCAAAGACAATTTATTTTAGGTTAGGATTGAGTCCATTCTGCATACTTACTTTCATATCTGTCAATGAATTGGTCCAGTTTCCAATTCTGTAAAATATTCTTTACACATTCATTCATTTCCACTTATTGTTAAATTAATCCATTTCCACATTAAACATTAAACTAAAAGTAAGGAAAAATCGACAAAAATAAAAAATACCAGTGTGTCAGAGAAACACAACGCGTACGGAAATTCACGGAACTTATAGACACGGTAGTAATAGCAAAAAACTCATGCAGAAACTGCGTGTTCCCCACAGTCGTTATAGCCAGTTATCGCGAAGACCCACGGTCAAAAGTTTAGATTTGCCTGTGTCAATTAATTTTATTAATCGACATTTAAGTGTTGAGATCATTCTTTAGTTTATTGCACCTTAAGAAATGATTGGGTTCGTCTTCTGCTAGATAAGAAGAAGAACTATGGTTACAAAGAGTCATAGGTGCCTTGACTATGGAAATATAAGTAGAGATTGCCAATCAGTAGATAGGTCGGCTGTGCTTCAAGTGCGGAGAAGCCGCCCAAAAGGCAGCAGATTGTAAAAAGAGCCCACGCTGCTTCTTATGCCAGGCAAAGTTCGGCGAGAATGAGAATATCTAGCATGTCGCCAGATCAGGAGGGTGCAAAGTCTTCAGAACTACCCTCGAGGAAGCAAAGAAGGCTTTGTCAAGGACAATGAGAAAATAGGCTAGAACAAGAGGGACACTAAAGAGTCGCGCAAGAAGACATGCGACCATCCATCTACGAAGTCTGAAGTTATTAGGTAGTTCCGTAGGTGCATATAAGGTTCGAAACCCAGTGGAATCAAAAGATGTTTTTAGTAGGTATTAATGTTTGTCTAAAGGAGGTATGTAGAGTTTATATTTTATCCTTGCATTTTATAGCTGAGCCATGAAAACAGCACAGCTGACTTAACGCCAATGTTAACAGAAGATAAGAAACTTTTATACTTTGAGAAATTTAGAAATTGTATAAAGACAAAATTAATTTTATGTAAAGTTTATACAAAATTTAATATAATGATGATTTTTTTTATTAAAATTGCATATTTTGTTTTATATAAGTAGTATGAATGTTAGTAAATAAAGTTATATTATTGATTAATAAAATAGCTTTTAATAAATAAAATAGTAGTAAAATTTATATTAATAAATAGATAAAAATTAGTATATATTATTACAAAAAGTTAAATTGGTAAAAAAGTATTATTTAAAGATTTATTTAAATTAAAAGAAAAAAGAATAAATCCAGAAAGAAAAATGATTGACAGATACACAATGGCATTGTTTTCGTGAAACGTTAGACACGTTGACGACGAGAAAAAGAGAAAATATATCTCTATCTTTATTTGTAAATTTAAATACTATTAGTGAGAAAAATTAGACGCTTTCCAAAAAGTAAAGAGTGGGATAAAATTATCGGTAAGAAATGCATGGCAAAAATGAGCAACCCTATAAGGTAGGGGAAACTTTGAATTTTAGTCAATCAAGGGAAAGAGTTTTACATAAACTAAACCAGATTTTGAAATTTACACAAAAATTGTAAATCTTGGGGTAGATCACGACTATATAAAACCTAAGAAAATAAGCGTCGCTCTCTCAATCTCAAAGCATTTTACAAAGGTAATACACTTAATTAAATAATATCCAGGGGCTATTGAGAAATCTATGTTCCACCTTCAAAACATACATTTAACATCACAAATATACACATATAACATAATTAGTATAGGGGCTATTGAGAAATCTTTGTTCCGCCTGTAGAATACAATAATTTACACTCAGTTATTCCTAATGAATGATATAATTAATAAATTATTAATTATATTTCAATATTCTTCAAAGTCAAGCCACGGTGAAAGTGTTGAGGGGCTATTGAGAAATCTTTGTTCTACCTTATAATCGTGGTATAAAAATCAAATCGTTTTATTGAATATTCTTATAAGCTGTATTCATATACTAATAGGCTATATCGATGTGGCAGTTTGAAAGATTCAATGAATTTTGATCCTTGACCACCATATTATTATTTATAATAGGTAATAATTAATTCATTTGAATTAATTATTTAAGTTAATTTTTCAGAGAAATAAATAAATTTTATTATGTGAATTAAACAAATTTTGACCATTTTTCGATATAATAAATTATTCATATCCAAAATAGATCAAAATTTAAAAAAATTTATAATTTTAAAGAATATTTACTTATTGATAGAATAGGTAATTTAGGGAATAGGGAAAACTTAACCTTTTGTAGGCAGGATTTATATAAAATTTTGTTATTAAATCTTATTTAAATTTTTATTTGTAGATTTGTTAAATTGGAAGAATTGAAGCAGTGTGAATATTCTTATTATTCGTATTAAGTGAAGGAAGAATATTTTCTAAGGTGAATGAACTTTATTATTTATTTTGTTTATTACTGAGTCAATTCATATAGACCATAGCAACTAAACTTACAAAATTATTTATTTACATAAACTATATCATAAGAAAAGATTTCTTTATAGTTAAAAAATTGTGTTAATTTAATTTTAATTTATTAATTTATATTTTATAATTTTATCCAACGAAAGAAAGATAACAAAATTATCTTATTTAGTACTGGATAATTTAGAAAGAATAAAAGCTGTTGTGAATAATTATTAGAGCAGATTCCTCTAATTTGGTTACAAAGCGACAAATTTTCTCAAAAATAAAATATAATAATTTATATACACATGTACATTCACACATATACACTGAACACATAAACCTGTATATATACATGTGTATGTATTGTGTGTATCTGTTTAGTGTATATGTATGAGAATACATGTGTATGTGTTTAGTGTATATGTGTAAGTATACATGTGTATATGTATATGTATATATATATTCACACATACACTAAACACATACACATATGTATATATACATGTATATCTATATGTATATATATTCACACATATACACTAAACACATACACATATATACTCACACATTTATACTCATACATATGCACTAAACAAATACACATATATATTCACACATGTACACTGAACAAATACACATATATACTCACACATATACACTAAACACACACACTTCTATATACTCTCATATATAATGTACCCAAAAAAAATTCTTTTGGCTTTTTCAAAAATGTGATGGGAAGTATTTTATATATATTATAGGTATATTGTGTATATTATATATATATATATATATAATTTAAAAAAATCAAAAAACTTTTTTAACTAAAAATATATGTTTAATTTAAACATAGGGGAGTGCTGTTAGGGTAGGACAGGTGTTAGGGTTGAGCCATCGCGTTTATTTTGTGTTATCACACTAGCGCCATCTGTTTTTGTACTTAAATTCTTGCTACTAATGCCAGTCAACTTTTCACATGAGTTTCAGTCAAGTATACGAACGTAGACTTGTTTTTTTCGAGTCATTGTTATACGCTCAACAGAAACTTTTTTGTGGTGTCAAAAAAAGAGAAGTAAATGTAGAAGAAATATGCCAAAGACAATGTAAATTTATTGAAATTGTTTATTAAGATATTATACAAAAATGTGAAAAGAAATTTGGGGTTTTGTGTGACGCGTTTGTGTTCTGTGTGGTATGTCACAAAACGGCGCGTGAGTTAGCGTTGAGCCAGCCGGTGTCGTCAGGGTTGAGCCGCCCAAAATATTGCAATTACGAAGCGTACTTGCAACAGAAATTCATTTTTTGACTTAAGGAGGTGTCAAAAACTTTATTTCTAACGAAAAAAGAGGTAAAAAATTTTTTCGATAATCTTTTTTTATTGTTTTAATTAAAAAAATTTTGATTTCATTTTTAAGAACTAAAATATCTAATCTTATGCAAAAATGCACAATATGGGATTTGATTTTAATTTCATGGTTCCTTTCCTCATTTTCAAGTGTCATTCTATTATTTGAAAGACATTTTTAACCATTTACCTAAATATTTCATTGATTTTCTACAGTGGCTTATCCCTTACACCCATGTTCAACCCTTACAACATTATTTTTTTTAAATTGCTTATAACTTTGAAACTTTTGGCCGAATTTTTTTGCAATGTACAGAAAAAACATTGCATTTGAGTTGATCTTTCCAACAATATACGCGAAATCGTAAAATCCGCACTGCAGAGGAAGTTATGAAGAAAATTCAAAACTATGTCCAACCCTGACAGCACTCCCCTATTTTGTTATTGAATTAATTTTAATTTTTGTCGAACGAAATTTACTATGAATTGAATCAAAATTATTATGTTTAACTTGACTGTATGACTAAGATAATTATGTTTGATTTAAATATATTGTTTTCTCAGTGAAAATGCTATTTTTTATAATAGTTATTGCTAAATGAATTTTTGCATCATTTTAAACAAAATTTTATTTCTTCCAAATGAATAAATCGATTGAAATAAATCAAGCTTTAATATTAAGGGGAGAAGATATACTTTCGTTTAGAATTAGAGAGTTTTTAAAGAGTTTATTTTTGAATAATTCTTTAACAAATTTGTTATAAACATTTTTTTTTATTTTTCTGCGCCTTTGAAAAATTTGATAAAAATTTCAACATAATTTAAACTGTTAGAAATCATAATGTATAGTGCAACAAGACTATACTTAGTTTTTAATCAATTTTATGGTTATATAAATGTTAACTCGACAGTATTCTGTTCATTTCGTAGATGCAAACAATGTTTAAATTCAGAAAAATATCAAATTCGCATCTCCGCTGCAATATAATTATGTGCTTGTGTACAGCAAGCAAGAGTCTTACAGGTAAGCCAATGTTACTTGAACTTACTGAACACAAGATTCAGAGTTCGAGTCCAGACTTGGTGAAATGTTTTATTTCTAAAATATAAAATTATTCTCCAGTGTAATATTACAGTGATGTCACAATAACCTTACGTGCTGCTTGGGAACTGTTTTGAAATTTTTCCATAAGCGTGTAATATTAAAGGAATGTTACTGTCATGTTACAGTAATATTAATTGATAATATTACCCATCAGACAGATATTTAATATGACAATAATGGGCAATTCCACGTGAGATTTTAGTCGACCTCTTAAAATCGTCCAAAAATATTTTTTTCTATTCTGTATAAAAAAACAGATACATAATTTTTTATTTTTGTTTAATTGTCAAAATTTTGGAGTTATGAATTTTCGAAATTTTGCACTTTTAATCGTAGACCTATATTTGGTAGCTTATATGTCCGAAATTTTGAGTTTAGAAAAAGTTGTCATAGAACGAAAGTTTAAGTTTTCTTTCGACTTTTAGAAAATGAAAACAAAACATTTTTTTTTCATTTTTTATTTAAAAAATAAATAAAATTTATTAACAAATTAATTTTCTTTAACTTTTGGTATGATAAATTTTTAATTTTCTTTTTTTAAAACATATCTGTAAATGATAAGAAGGTTTTGCAAAAAGTTTCAGAGTGGGCCTGACAAGTTTAATGGGTTAAAAAAATTAAGCTGGCTGTGCAGGTCGCACGCCCGCGGCGCTATGAGATTTTTTTACAATTTACTATTAAAAATTGTCTAGAGCCTACAAATTTTATCGGATTTTGATTATTATTAAATTTTTAGACTCTAGACAATTTTTAATAGTAAATTGTAAAAAAATCCCATTGCGCCGCGGGCGTGCGATCTGCACGGGCAGCTTAATTATTTTTTTTAACCCATTAAACTTGTTAGGCCCAGTCTGAAACTTTTTGCAAAACCTTCTTATCATTTAGGGGAGAGTGGGGCAAAATGGAGTACCTTTTTGTATACCAACACATAGGTACCCCATTTTGCCCCGCACTGCATAGTACAACAAAATGTTATGTTTACAAATTGTTGTAAACAATTTAACAATCTATTCTATTGGAAATTACTCTTGAATAAGTGCCGAAAAAGATCCCACAATTTTCAAATTATATAAATTATCCCAAAAAGTTTTATAAGCACTTTAATTTAAAAAAAATCGATATTTTTTTCGCTCAAAACTTTAAAGTTGTATAACTTTAAAAAAAAATTCATATTGCCCTCATAATTAATAACATTTTCTTATCAAAATGAATGATACATATCGAGGATACAAAAATTAAATGTACCCATCATGGAGAAACAGAGGTACCCCATTTGACCCGCCTACCCATTTTGCCCTACTCTCCCCTACAGGTATGTTTTAAAAGAAGAAAATTAAAAATTTATTATATCATAAGTTAAAAAAAATTAATTTGTTTATAAATTTTTTTAATTTTTTTAATAAAAAATGAAAAAAATGTATTATTCATTTCCTAAAAGTCGAAAGAAAACTAAAACTTTCGTTCTTTGACAACTTTTTTCTAAATTCAATATTTTCGGACTTATAAGCTACTGAATATAGGTCTACGATTAAAACTGCAAAATTTTGAAAATTCATAACTCGAAAATTTTGACAAATAAACAAAAATAAAAAAATACGTATCTGTTTTTTTATACAGAATAGAAAAAAATATTTTTGGACGATTTTAAGAGGTCGACTAAAATCTTACGTGCTACCCGACTGGTACTAGTGCGTGTCGTCCGAGCGTTCGACCGTTTTTCCATTATGCGTCAAGCGGTAAGAGAGACAACTGCTGTCACACGCTTGAGAAAGAGAGAGAAAGCACAAAATCGTTCTCAATTAATACTTAGGTAAACTTAAACAAATTAATATGCTAAGGATTAATATAGTATAAAAGTAATGAAAAATAAGAAAATAATATTTAAAATTATAAAACGCTCTTACCAACTCCAATCGCAAGTTGACAAATTTTAACAGTATTTATTATTTAAGGATTTTCTCCGTGTAAAATTTATAAAAAATCTGTTTAAAAATATAATAATATGGAAATAATATTAAAGTTTAATCTTTTTTAATTTATGGAATACTCTATGAAAATATACAATGTGAAATATTTGCAGAAATTCCGTAAAGGCATTTTTTACTGAAATTCGTATGGAATTTCCGTAGAACGGTTTCCGTAGAATCTTTGGATAGGAAATGTGCGTATAAAAAATGCAAATTAAAATAAAATGTTTTGCTTTAGAAATTATTAAAGCATAAGATTCTTAGTTTTAAATGATATTAATAATAATAATTTATTAATTTATTAGAATGAAGAATAATAATAAATATAATAAATTAATAGAATAATTTTAAAAATTAATAATAATCTAAGCTTCATATTTAAATCGTTATGATGGCTGGCGAGAGAGAAGTACCGATGGCGCACTCACTGCCGCGCATGACGTGGGTCGCTCTTACCTCTCGTCATACCTGAGGAGAGCCAGCGATTTATATTACTTGGTTGCACATTCAATTTCACCAGTCTGACTACAACCGGACTCGGGGCTTGCTCCGAGGCCGACCGACAGCAGCTCACACTCTTTTCCTTTACCCTTGATCTATTTCTTGGACAGTGAGGAGATAATCCTGACCAAGGGATGATTTCCTTCGGAAGAGCTGGAGACCATGAGAAGCTAATCTGTTTACCGGCTCTCACAAATTCCTAGAAGAAGTTGTATAGAGACTTCGGGAGCTAACGAGTCTCTGTAACACCCTTCGTTTTCTGAATAATAATTTTTACCTGGTGCAAGGTAGACCGTGTGGAGCTCCACCGTGTATGATTTGTACCCTTTCCACCTTAGTCTCGTCCGAACGTGGGGAGCTAACCCGGGACGATGAGACATGTTGAACTGAGGTGCTAATCGTTCAACAGAGATGACACTTTACACCTGGACAACTTGGCCTTGAGGAGATAATCAGGTCAGGATGTCCTAAACACACATGTATCAATACACTAACTTCGCGACGGGTACGATTATCGACCGTAGTTCGATACCTAGTTTTCCTTTCGGTAAATTCTTATTTCCGATCTAGTGTGCACGACCCTAGTTTCCGCCCGCCCGCGTAGTTTGAACGCTAATGAAAATAACGAGGACGATGAATGATCATTACTTTGTTTTGCAGTTTTTTGAAATATCAGGGTTATTAAATTTAAAAAAAATCAGATGATTTTTTTATTTGTCCGCCATTTTGAATTTTTAAACAACGACTTCAGATTTGTAATTAGTGTGACGTATGATTTTGAACAATTGGAATTTTTGCTCAAAATTTATGCTTACGTCAAGCAACATTTGACTTACCCACGACGACTCGGCTTATTATCATCTCTCTCGATGATAATCATTCCCATTTTCGGCCCTTGTGCAGCAATTTCAGTAGTGGTATCTTGATTTCACTGTCGTTCGGAATGAAACGAGAATACCACCCTACCATGCCCAAGAAACGTCTTAACTGTTCCACGTTCTTTGGCTCTGGATAGTTCCGTACCGGTTCTGCCTTGTGTGGATCTGGCCTCAGACCCTCACCGACCAACAAGTATCCGAGGTAAGTGACCTCCGAACATCCAAACTCGCACTTCTCTGGGTTACAATTAACTGGCGTTTCATCGGTAACACGTATGTGATGTTCCGTCAGGTCCGTCATTCCGTGTTCTTTTGATTCTAGTAGTACCCATTTGTTCACCAGGGCTTGGATAATGTCTTTTTGTTGATCATCGAGTGCAGAAATACCGGCACACTCGGCAAATATCAATTGTTCTCTCTCTCTTCTCTCTCTCTCGGCCCAAACTCATGCTGTTCTCCTTGACAGACTCTCCACAATCCTTCTCTCAACTTCACATCCATGTTCCAGGCCTTACAGAAGTCGATGCCCAAGATGATGTCTTGTGTCAAAGTATTCATCACTTTGACTACGAAACGTTGAGCATATCCGTCGACTACCATATTAAGGTCCAGAATTCCAGCTACTTTAGTAATACCTCCTGTCGCGCTCCTTACTACTACTACTACTACAGTGCTTCGTAATGGCGGTCGCCGATCGACATGTCGAAGAAATATCTATTCTCCGTCCTAGATCCATCGATATCCTCTCCATCATTTAGGTTTGGGTCAGCTGTGACTCTCACAGCCCCTCCCCTTCCCTAGACTATAGGTACAGGGATTACATCCGTACCTCTGGCATGAATTTGAACGTCTTCTCTAAGGTTAAGTCGTCCCTACCTATGACTGGTTCTATACTTTTCCTACTATTGTTCTTTCTCTTTAATTCTAATTCTTGTTCCGTCTTTACCAACTACAACTAGGCGCGAATCTATCTGCGCGCTGGCTTTCTTTTTCTACTTTACTCGGACCAACGCTCTCGGCTCTACTCTCCACGACACACGGTTCACAAAACTCGGCTCTCCTCTCTACGTCACACGGTTTAACAGCATTTCTTACTGCCTGGTTAGGTTGGAGGAGGGTACAGAGCTGTGCTGCGCCCCCAAACACCGTTTCTCAAAGCAGCTCTAACTGCTTCACAATTCTAGGGTACGCCATTGGATAAGCAAAGTGCATTGGCATTTGCTCGGCTTGGGCTAGTGGAGCACTGTCAACTTGGCCCTGTACCATTGCTGGTTTCTGGCTTGGCGTTGCTGGACTCATCCCCTAAACGCTCTTTTCTTCTGTCCGCTCTTTTTCTTTCTTCTCTTTTTTACTCTTCTTCTTTTTTTTCTTCAGCTTTTCTGTCTTTGTGGAGTGATCGCTCTCACTCGACTCCGACTCTTTCTCCATGGCTGAGTTGTCGCTTCGTGTGACCCAAGATCAGTAGGAAACTGGTCAAATATGGGAAAATTTTCTCCCCTTTTCCTTGTGTTCTGGCTCGAAGTTCGTCTATGACGTCGTCATCGTCAACTGTTACCAAATACTCATTTTTGAAGGCCCTCTGAAACGATCTCCACGACGTTATCTCACGGCGTAGTGACCTGAACCAACTGCTGGCCGTTTTATGAAGGATGATGGGCAACGCTTGTAAGATTTCTCTGTCCGAGAAATCTGAAGATTCCTTGCAGTCCTCTAGTCGCTCCAAAAAATTTTCGGTATTGTCGTCGTCTCCAAAGAATTTTAAGTCCCAGTATTTTAGTGTTTTTATCACTTTGGACCTCCGGCCGGACTTAATTTGTTTGCCCCCCCCCTCTTCGCGTCTTGACTGAGATCGCTCTCAGATTTGGACTCACTCGTCGAGTCATCCAAGATTGATCTCCGGCTCTCCTTCCGGTCTTTCTTTGACTTTTCTTTTGTGCTCAACTTCCGACTTTTCGCACGAATCAAGTCATCGCTCCTACTCACGCAACTGCACCTTCAACTCGTCTGGCCCTCATCACTACCACTGTAGTCGATTTGCCTCTCAACTTTCCTTTTATCGACATCCCCTACCTTCTTTTCATTCTCTTTTCTCTTGAACTCACTGGCCGGCTCTCCGTTCTCGGGTACTCTTTTCTGAATGATATTCATCTGACTCATACTACTTCGGCTCGATGGGTTTCGGGGAGCTGATGTGGGTTTCACTCGCTCATCCATGTTGGGTGTGTGCGAGGTCTCGGCAGCTTTTTCGGTTCTTTGGAGCGAAATGATCCTCGATTCCTGGTGATGTGTAATCTGAAGACCATTTCCCACGGCTGTCCTGATCTGGCTCTGTTGCCATTACCCTCCTCTATAGAGGCTTTCTACTCTCGGTACACCCTACTAATCTTTCTATTTCGGGGGTCAGACTCAACCGCGTCGCGCATGTTTTGCGCATTCGGCGCCATTATTGCTGATTAAATTGTGTGCGGGGCTGTCATTGTAGTGCTCGTGGTCATACTCATTTGAGCACTAGTGGTGGTGGGGGAAGCAGTAGTCATGCTGGCTGTCGACATGACTGGTGGTGGGGGTGTGAATCGCGGGGTAGAAACAACTTTGGTCGGACTCCGTCTGCTGTACGTCGTTTCGGGTAGCGACCTTTGTTTCTGTTTCTCTATCTTGCTCGCTCTAAAATTTAAATTTTATTTCTGACATCAGTTCACTGGAAAAATTTTATTTGAAATTTTCACGGGCTGGCTTTCGGCAATTTATTAGAAAATTTTAAAATTTGTAAATTTAATTTTATTCGCAGCAAGGAAATTATTACAAGTCAAAAAAAAATTTTAAGTTTCAATGGCAAAGGCACTACACTCTTTTTATTTTATACACACTACGGCAAGGACAACGTAAATTCTAACAGTCCGGCATCTGGCAATTTAAATTTTCGAATTTTCTGGCAAAATCTGGCAATTTTAAAAGTTCGAAAATTTTTGCTGGCTCTGGTAATTAAATTCTGAATTTTCTGGCTATTAATATACAAAAAAAATTTTGTCTGTCTCTGGCTATTGGAAAATTCAGAATTCTGGCAACAATTCACACACACAATGTACAATAAATTATTTAGTCTTGTCTCGGTTCGAGCTTGGCTCCACGTTGGGCGCCAAATTTTGTGACGTATGATTTTGAACAATTGGAATTTTTGCCCAAAATTTCTGCTTACGTCAAGCAAAATTTTGACGCATGCAACACAAAAAAAGGAAATTTAAACTGAATAAATTTCGCAGTCAGGCGGCAATTAATTTTTACATAAGATAATTAATAAACTTGACTTGACTCGGCCCAGCAACCCCAAAACTCTCAAACCTCCGAGTTTCTCTCTCGCTCAGAGGAGATTCTGTCCAAACAAAATTGGCAGCAGAAAAGCCAACGGCGAGACACGACTGACACGGTACTTTCAAAACGACTTACCCACGACGACTCGGCTTATTATCCTCTCTCGATGACCTCCCTGGTCTCGGCTTGGCTATCCACTTGGCGACGTGGAAAACGTGAAGGAAAACTTGAAGGGATATTAATAAATTACACAACACTTCAACCAAAATTCACAATATCGATTTATTCATCGAAACCACGAGTCTCAACTCCACACTCTAACACTTTGGCTCACACACTCGAAACGTAAATTTACAACAAAAACTACTGAAAAGTTTGGTAGCAAAGTAACTAAGTACCGGCTCGACCGAAAGTAATTTCCATTATGGTGGCAAATGTATGGCCCACCTGTATCGTCGCGAATTTCCCTTATGGCTAGTCTTCTTCTTCTCGTTCTCCAAAATAGTACTGGCCCCGCCATCTACCACTTTCTCTTGCTAGCTAGCCGCGCGACCTACTTTCGCTACTACTAGTGGGTCAGCCGGCGGCGCTAGCTTTTCCTCAATTACCATGATAATTTGGCATGTCAACTCGGGGCTTTTCCGACGGATGGCGCGACGATTCAGAATTTTTAACAGAAATAAATCAAGTGAAACTTCACATCCTCATATTAGCGACCCCAAAAAAACCTTAAATACGAAGTTTTCTAAAATTCAAAAAATTGTAAGGCAGTATTCAATATATTGATTCAGCTTAGGGGTAGGTTTTAAGAAAGGGGTTAAGGTGAAAAATTGAAAATGATAGGCTGTAGAATAATATTAAAAATAACCAACGATTATTTTTTTAAAAATCCAATTTTTTTAGTTTTATTAGTATTTTTAATAAATAAATCGAAATAGGGGTAGGTTTTGGGATTGACGATTCGATCTGAAATATTAGTAAAGGTACGATTAATAGTCCCAAAAACGTTTAAAGAATTTTTAAATAAAAATTTCCCATTTTTCTATATTTTTTGCAATACAATTATTGGTTACATTTAAGGGTTGTTTTTACCCATAAAAACCGAAAAGGACTGGATTTCGAAAAACGTCCAGACACAGGTATCTTTTTTTAGCTGTAGTTTCCGAAACCATACCTTTAAAATCTGACATTATTTTTTATAGATAAAACTTTCTGTACCCATTATAAATTGGACAGTCAAAAAAAATGGTTTAATGACTCTATTTCATTTAGATTGCACAAAGTAAATATTGAATTTGGATCCCTTTTATATATGGTTCCCTTATATATTATTCTAAAAGAGTATTTTGATGCTAATCTTAATTGAAAAAAAATTTTTGTTTAAAAAAATTTACGTTATCCAAACAAGTACCAGGAGGCTTTATCCTCAAATGTTCTGGTTATATTTTGCAGCTTCGATTTGGATCTAGCATATTTCACCACATCGGAAAACTTTAAATATGACTCAAAACGTTTCAATGCCGAATTTTTATTTTCCGACCGTTAAGAGAAATTAAAAAGTTGAATTTTCTGTGGCAAGATTACATCGTGTCTATAAAGCTCTTAGTGATAATCAGTTGTGTTTTCTGTCTCCCCTGCCTCAGTTCCCGCTTACCTTTAAGACGAATCACCTAGTGGTATGAGTGCTGAAAGTAATAACCAAGCGGATACAGGAAGGGAAAGACCAACACACTTGCAACTTGCCTTTAGAGAGGGGTCTGAGACCAAACACAAAATTGACACAATCTTACTAAAACCGCCAGAACAATTGCTAAGAAAACGAAAAATTCAAGAATTACTCGTAGAGAATAAACAAAGAAAGCACACGAATAAAACAGAAAAATACTTCAATCCAAATGTAAATATGCCAAAATCAGATGAAAATGATCTCTCAACGGTAGGGGTCCGTGATCAGCTAATGAAATATATGGATGTGAGCTTTTACAGAATTATCCGCACTCTCACACAGCGTGTAGATGATGACCGAGATATTTTTAAACAGCAAATTTTAGATTTAAAGAAGGAAGTAACCGATACATACTCAAGATTGTCTGCTCTTGAGGAGAGATCGTTTGTTGCTCAAGAGTCATCTGTCAATACGGGCAACATTGAATATCTGATTTTTCTCCTACAAAAATTGAATAATCAGACAAAATTAATCAACATACAAGAACGTCGACATCGGAAAAATAACATCATGGTTAGTGGCCTTGAGGTTTCAAAAGATAAAATAAAGGATGATCTCGATAACTGTCTTCAAAATATGTTCAGGCTAAAGAACCAAGTATCGGAAGCAAAATTAAAATCTAGACCTGGAAATAAACCCTTGGTCATAGGAGACAACTATTTACATAAATCTAGGCTTAACACCCGAGAATGCCCGTATCGATAAAATGCTGAGACTTAAAGCCCGTGAATGACGAGAAGCTGGAAAAATGTTAGTTTTAAAAATGGCTCACTGCAGGTTGAAGGCGTATGGAATGTTTTCAACGAAGTAACTGGACAGTTGGTGCAACAGAGTAAGCGTCTAGTGTGATTACAAACTAAACCATCAAAAAATGTGCAGTAGGCCGCTCGTCAGTCATTTCTTGTAATATACATGGACTAAGAAATTTAAGTGAGGCTGAGGAGGAAGAACTTGAGTTTACACATGAACAGACGATCTTAACACTCTCTGAGACTTGGAGTACTGCGGAGACTGTAAAGAAACCAGGAAATTGGACTTGTTCAGAATGCATCACATCGCCTGTGACAAAACAGCGTGCAACTGACTGAGCTTCGGGAGGTCTCGCGGTAATGTATGGTCCGCACTTCAATTGTAGTAAATTGTGTAAATAAACGAAGCCTTAAACTACACGAATTTATAAGCGCGAATGGGTTTTTCTTATTAAATGGAAGAACAAGGGGTGACTCTTAGGGCAACTTTACGTTCTCCAGTGGGAGTGGCAGCAGCGTTGCTGATCTAGCTTGGATAGATCTTGCGCATGCTGATCTATTTTCTTGTGTACAAATGTAATTAACTCGGATCATTTCTCTATACAAGTAAGACTTAACCCAGTCAAAAAAGTTCTATAGAATGACTCTATAAACAAGTTGTGAATTAAGATGTTCATTACATGAACATTTTGCTTCCTCTTTGCGATAAAAAAAAAATTTGCTTTAAAGTGAATATTTTCATTTTATTTAATTCTATTAATGCTAATAAAATATATTCTTTTTATACATCAATCGATTCGTCTTGATAAAATAAAGATTTTTAGTTTGTTTTTAAGTCAAGAATAACATTTTATTATAAGGCAACATGATTTTTAAGAAGGAAATAAATTTCTAATAAAAATGCGAATTTTTGGTTTTAATTATGTTTAATTCTATAAATTCAAATACAATGTATACTTTATATATACTAATTGATCCTTTTTAATGCAACGGATAAGATTATTGAAAAAAATGAGTAAAATTTTATTGTACTGGAATATAATTTCGATGAAAGAACTCAATTTTTGATAAAAAAGGTAATTTTTCTGCTTTAATTGTCATTAACTCTATAAACTCTAATACAATTAATACTTTATATATACCAATCGATTCTTCGTGATGCAAAGAATAAGATTTTATTATATATTAACTTCAATATTCAATTTAATAAAAAATTTTAGAAAAAAGTGAACTGCTGGGACAGCGCTTTATGTGCTTAACTAAATCGCCACTTGACTTTACAGGGTTAGTTTATATATCATATATTTCATTCTATCTTTAAGTAAATATATATGGTATATAAACTAACCCTGTAAAGACAAGTGGCGATTTAGTTGAGCGCATATAGCGCTATCCCAGCAGTTCACTTCGAGGGCTATCCTATGAGACTTGGGGTTTAATTTAACTCACAATTGCCTTACATGGTCAAAAGAAATGTTATTTTTAATACGTTTATGAAACCGCGAATGTCCCATTGAAGATTTAAAGATAAAGTTTATTTAAATTAAATTTTTGTTTTTTGATATTAAATAGCAGTGTTTATGCTTTAATTTGGACCAATGCTGACAGATTGACTACAAATAATATCACATAAATTCGTCAAAAATTAAAATTTATGAATTTTTTTTATTTGATATTTTTTTTAAAGTCATAACTTTTGACTATGTTAATTTTTTTTTAATCGGATATGACTAAGATTTTAAGAGTTTTAAGACTGCCAAGTTTCGTTCCGTCTTTGATTTATTAACGGGCAAAGTATTGCGGACATGCATCCTTACAAACATAATTTTTTTATTCGCCTTTCTGGAATTTTTACTACTTGAGTAAAAAAAATAAACATGAATTGTTAAATTTTAAGCAATGCACATACAAAAATCTTATTATATTTATAAAGATATGTATATTATATATGGGGCAAAATTTCTGAAGCGGACCCCCCTCCAAAAATAAGGTTCTGGGATTGACTTGATATTTTGGTAATTTGTTGTCCTCTATAAGAGTGATAAATTCCCAAAATATTGGTACATTTGAAAAAAAAAATGTAAAAAGTAGAGGGGGTAAAAGTTTTAGATTTTCGAAAACATTGACATTTTCAAATCACTATAAGTCGGATAAAACTTTATGGATTTTCATTTATGAGGAACGGATTTTGAAGTATTTTTCATGTACTTTCTGATGCATATAAGAAAATTTTGAAAAACAAAATTTTAACAACTTTTTTTCAAAATTAATTTATATTTTTGATTTTTGACCGATTTGGGTATTTTTTTGTTTTTTTAAAAATTTCATTGGAAAGCTGAGGTTTTTTCAGATGAAATATGTAATTTTCAGAGTGGGACAGAAAATAGTTTAAGAGAAATTTAATAAAAAAAGTAAAGTTGCGCGCCGTTGGTGCGCCTTTCACGACTGCGGTTTCTGACTGCATCTTATTCAGTAAAAGCTCTCTGCATTGTTCAGGGTTGAGACTGTCATTATACAATAATGCCTGCATTACTGTTACTGAAAAATTTTTGAATAACCTGTTTTGAAAATTTTACTTTGAAATTGATTAAAATTATAAATTATTATACTGTTATTTGCCGAAATAGAAAAATTGTCTCGAGGGAAGATTGAATAACAAACAAAAATTTTTAACAATCATTAATTTTTTTATTCAAAAGAAATAAAAAAAATTTGTATTAATTCTTTAAGTCAATAGTAATTTTTGTTACAAAATTTTAATTTGTTTTTTAAAAGGGAAAAAATTTTGCAATATGGGTTAGAATTCTTAAAATTTTCAGAGAAAACACAAAGTATTTTTTTAAAATAAAAATGACATAAAACATTTCTATTTGGTCTTAGGAATGTGTCCACCAAAAAAACCGAAAAATATATTATTTTTTATAATAGTTATTTCAAAATTATTTTTTTTTGCAAATTTTGAAACAACATGTTATTTTGATTTAAGTGAAACAAGCGGAAATATAAAGGGGATAACATATACTATCGTTTAGAATTAGAAACTTTTTAAAAAGTTTATTTTTTAATAATTATTTAATAAATTTTGTATAAATAATTAATTTTTTTAATGTTCTGCGCATTTTAGAAATTAAAAAAAATATTTACATACACTTAAAACTATAAGAAATCAAAATCCGTTCAAAAATGTATGAATGACAATTATTTTAAAAGTTATAATGGAAATTATATTAGAGCGGTGTAGTGCATCAACACTGAAGTTAGTTTTTGATAATTTTTATGGTTATATAAATGAATAAAAATGTTAATTCGACAGTATTTTGTTCATTTCATTCACACATTCCTAAGACCAAATAGAAATGTTTTATGTCATTTTTATTTTAAAAAAATACTTTGTGTTTTCTCTGAAAATTTTAAGAATTCTAACCCATATTGCAAAATTTTTTCCCTTTAAAAAACAAATTAAAATTTTGTAACAAAAATTACTATTGAAAAAAATTACTTTTTTTTGGAGGGGGGTCCGCTTCAGAAATTTTGCCCTATATATATGTATATATATATATATATGACGTTCCATGTCAACCGGATTAGAGCTGTATGCATAATTCTATGGGCTCAATTATAACGCGTCAGGTCTTAAAATGTTCGTTTTGAAGTACTCTAACAATTAAGATCTGGCCTTTTAAAAAATTCAAATTGGCGGACAAGTTATGACACATTATATGCTAAAAGTGGAAAATGTCTTATTAAAACATCATTTAAGAAGAAAAAGACGTTCCCATTGGCATTACATTAATCACCAAGTGTTGGAGGTTTAACAAATCAAAATATGTTAAGGACAAACAAAAATGTATTTGGTGTTGCTGATCACAAATTAGATATCAAATTTTCAAAATTCAATATGGCGGATCCAATATGTCGGAAAAGAAATTTTTTTATTTCAATTTTTTTTGTCCAGCATATTGTATCCGACGTTTTTAATTTTGAAAAAATTATGTCATATTCGTAATCAGCGACCTCGAAAACCCACCCGTATCGATTTTCAAGCAAATCCAATGATTTTGAAAAAATTGTCTGCCATATTGTATCCGCCAATTTGAATTTTAAAAATCTGATTCCATATTCGTAATTAGCGACCTCAAAAACCCCCGAGTAACGATTTTCAAGCAAATCCGATGATTTAAAAAAAATGTCGAAACTTATGAACAAAAACTTTAAATGCGTTTTTTTTCAAAATGGCTTTTTTTGATCTACTAAGACTGATATCTCGAGTTCTTTTGAAGGGATTTTAAAAAATCAAATGGCTTTATATTCAGTGTCATCATTCGTATAAGTGGAACCTCCAAAAGTGGAAAATTTCCAACGCCCCGTTTTTATAAGAGAAATTCTAAATAAAAACACCTTTTTGCATATCTTGGAAAGAAGTTCTCTAAAAAAAGGGAAGGGAAGAAAATTCCACTTTTTTGAGGTTCCACACCTAAAGAAATATCTATCGAAAAGCATATCACATCGTTTTTGGTTTTATTTGTTTTAGAAACTTTAAAATCGATCCTACAATCAAAAATAGGCATTTTCGAAAATGGCTTATTATATCGCCACCATTTTTAATAGAAATGAAAAAAAAATTTTCTCAAATTGTTAAATAAATTATTTATTACATGTAAAAGAAAATTTTTTAATAAATGTCATAGTTATTTTAATAATTTATACTAAAAAAGCCTTATTTTGACTGTTTTGAACTGAAATGTCCCCTTAAAATTTTACAACATTTTTAGAAATACCAAAGGATGGATCCAGTATAGTGGACTATTTAAAAAAAAGGATTTAATTTACTCAAAATTTGTTACTCGGAGGTTTTTGGGGTCGCTGATTACAAATATGAACTCAATATTTTAAATACAAAATGGCGGACCCAATATGGCAGACTATTTTTTGTTTAAATGTCCTAATTTACTCGAAACTTGTTGCACGAGGGTTTTTGGGGTTGCTGATTACTAATCTGAACTTAATTTTCTGTACTTTTAATAAGACAATTTCTACTTTTCGCCATATAATGTGTCATAACTTTTCCGCCATTTTGAATATTTTAAAAGGCCAGATCGTAATTGATAAAATACTTTAATGCGAACATTTTAAGATAGAGAGATTTTTAAAACTCTTATTGTAAAAATGTATTATAATTACACTGGAACTCTCAAGAGAGTCCAACCCAAGAGAGTCACCAGCTATGGTCGCTGCTCTTAAAGACGTCAGGGGGTACAGATGGGCGGGATCAAAATCAGCTAACGAAAAGCAGGAGCGTAAATCTTAAGTGTTCCTTTAAGGCCCTGATTATTTACATATTTAAAACCATTTTTGAAGATTTTTTGTTTTAAATTTTTTTTACTGTTAAAAAAAATTTATCAAACCGAAAAGAATTTATCCTACACATTTTTTAAAATTATACTGTGATCAGAATTTTTGGTAATGATTTGATCCAATATTAATTTAATCTTTTTGAGAAAACTGTATTTATTTTTAATTAATGAAAATAATATATTTTATTCAAATATGAAATTCGTTTCTCTATTTCATATTGTCTAATTATAGTATCATAAAATTGAACTAAATATCGGAAAAATAATATTAGTTTAACTAATAACCTATGAACGCGCAATTTTTGTGATGCATATGCTGCATGAGGTTTTAGGGACGTGTCAATTTTCTTGTAATAAGAGTTGCCGTTAATATGTAAAAATGTCATTTCTTGAGGTAAAAGTAATAAATTTTTTTCTTCATTTTTTTGGATTTTTATCGTTAAAATTAAAGTGTAAATATCATACGGCCATTTTTCTTTTAGCTCAAGGTGTACTGAGTTTAGTAAAAAAAAATTTTAATGGAAAATATTAGGAAGAAAAAATATATTGCAGGTTAATTATTAGATGACGGTGTGGGACTGAATTGGACATCGTGATTAAAACCAACCAAATCTTTGAATTCTTTCATTTAATTTATATTAATTAACTATTTTATATTATATTCTTTGCTTAGAACCACTTTATAAATAAATAAATAAAGAATTTATTTTAAAACTCGAATTCACAAGCGAGTTGCTACAAACAGACAAGCCTGAAAACTGTAATTCAATTTATATTATAATTATTACTGATTTTACATATTATATTATATTCTTTGTATAGAACTATCTACAAATAAATAAAAGAAGAATTGATTTGACTTTTTTACCAAAAAAAAGAAAATTTGTATCTCATTCTTTAATTAATTGGCCGTGTCCAATTTATCATAAAATTGAACTAAATATCGGAAAAATAATATTAGTTTAACTAAAACAAAAAATACTTTTGAATTATCAATTTTGTTATCTAAAAAATAATTCATCTTTTAAATCAAATTATTATTTTTCAAGTTTTAAATAAAAAATAAATAAAAAAATGTGTACTTGAAAATTTATTGATTTCATTATGATTTTAGAATATATTTTCATCAGAAGAAAAAATTGAACAAAAAGTTAACATGTAAATTTTTCTTTTCGTATTAATAAAATTTGTTGAACTTATAATATAAATTTGAAAAAAATAAAAAAAATTATAACCATGTACAAAAATTATAAATAAAATGAATGGGCTCCTTTCATGTTAACGTACAAATATTCTTTTCATAGACCCTACGGTCCTTAATATCTTCATTTTTGAAAGGTCAAGGTCACTCTCCAAGAGAGTCACATAAGACTCTGCGAGTGACTCTCTTGGGAGTTCCAGTGTATATTATATATATATTATATATATTTCTTTAAAAAGTCGCTTTTTACGACTATGTTTAGTACAAATAATTTTAGTATTTTGAAATTGAAAATGATGATTTTGTTCGTGTGCATGTGTGACTCTTTTACCAAGCCTGCAATCTCTCTTATGTTGGTAACAGGCCCCACGTTCACAAGGAATATTGTAAACAACATGGTTCTTAAACTAAAATTCCGTTACATCCTTATTTTTTGAAAAAACTTAAAAGGATCTTTCTCATAAGAGAAGACCACTCTTATGTCATAATCCCGATAAAGACTTAAAAAAGTGTTTTAGTTCATTAACAAAAGGTAGGACAATTATTTTATTAGTATCAAAAGCTGTAGTTGAAGTTGTTTCGTTTGGTGAAAAAAGTTTTTGAAATCTAAGATTAATATATTTACTTAAAAAGGAAGAAGGAAACTCATTTTCTTTTAATATGTTAAATATAAAATTTAAATTCTCTACATAAAATTTACTATCAGAAAGTTTAACAGCCTTATCCACAAGGCCATATATTATGGACACCTTATCCTTTACAGATATGTTTGAACCATAATTAACATACCTACAAGAAAAAGTATCCTTGTGGTACCAGTTAGTAATAATGCGATTATCCTCTCTCATGATCTTAACATCAAGAAAATTGATCGAGTTATTTACCTCGATTTCAATAGTAAATTGTATGTTTTCATTATAATTGTTAAAAGCGTTAAGAAGATTGTCGATGTTGTTATCTTCAACAATAACAAAAATGTTATCGACATATCTCCGGTAAAAATAGTAAGGAAAGTTCAGTTTTCTCAAAACATCATGTTGTAACCCCTCCATTACAAGGTCAGCTATTACGCCTGACAGTGGTGAACCCATTGGAGTACCGAAAATTTGTCTATAAAAACATCTATCGAATGAACAATAGGCGTTGTCAATGCAAAGCTCTAGCATTTCTAGAAACTCATCAAAAGGAAGTTTTGTGTGTTCTCTAATCTCCTTCCATTTAGTTTTAATACATTTCAAGACTAGTGACTTCGGTATATTAGTGAGAAGCGATTTAACATCTAATGAAATTAATTTACAGTTATGTGGAAAATTCTTATATTCTATTTGTTTAACGAAATCAAAACTATTTTTTATGTGAGCTTCAGTTTTATAAATTACTTTTTGAATTGAAATACTAATAAAATTTGACAAATTATAAGTAGGTATACATTCTTGTTGATAGTGCGGTTAAGCTTTCTAAGACTGAATTCATCAATGATAAGTTTGGTTGTTTCTCGCAGAATAAAGATATTACCCCTTTAGAATTAAGAAGTCACGTTGTATATCAGGTTCCATGCGAATGTGGGATGGTGTATATCGGTCAGACTATGAACTATGTAAGGGACAGGGTCAGTATCCATAAGAGAGATTGTAAAAATGATAAAAGGGCTTCTTCTCTAGTTGCACATTCCTATGAATATGAACAAATTTTCAATTTTAATAACACCAAAATTATTTGTAATGAGTCTAATCTCAGGAAACGACATTTTTAAGAAATGTTTTATATTGTCCAATTTAGTAATTCTGCAAACAAACGAACCGACATAAATAACCTTAGTGATTTATATTTTAATCTAATATCCGATATGACCTTATAATTAGTTTTAAATAAATAAAAAAGTTTTTTATGGTTAATTTTTAAAGATTTATGACTTTAGTATACTCTTAATAGAACTTTAAGTTTCGACGACATGTGAATGGCACCGTAGAATTTGGGCATTGTGAATGAGCATTCATGGTTTTGAGGTTATAACGTTTCTTTGACAGCTGACGAAAATTATTGTTTTTTGGAAAATGATAATTTCCAGAAATGTTGATCACAATGCTGTCTAATGATGGTTTAAATGTCGTTTTATTATTTTTCTGCATATGTTTTTCTATATGCGTTTTGACATCATGTTTCATTTTTGTGTGTCTGTGACTGTTTTGTTTTATGTTGACATCACGAAGTAGTATAAGGAGCTCCCACTTCCTTTATAAACATGTATACATTTTCCAATTCTCTTTCGGTTTTGTTGGGTTAGCGATACTAGCAAACCTATCGTGAAAATTTCGAAACATGGAAAGTATCGTCTGCTGCGCATTTGTTTGTAAATTCATTTTTGTAGGTTATAATTTCAAAAACCGTGGATTGTAATAAATAAGATGTGTTTATATTTAAGTGTTTACAACAAAATATTGATTCAGTGAAACTTTTTTAACAAAAAGGGTTTTTTCACGAGGGACTCATTTATTCTTTGGATTTCAACGATTTGAAGATAATGGATATGTGAGAAAAAGAGAATCAGTTCCTTTAGGTACAGCGCTTTTCCCTGAAGATTGCGCTAGTATCACTAACCTAATGAAGTCGAAAGAGAATTGGAAAATGAATACATAATTTTTTTAAATTGCTAATAGAGTGGGAGCTCCTTATACTACTTCCTGATTGACATGGTGAGAATTCTTTCTGTGATCTCTTTATAAGGAGAAAATGAGTATTTTTTTATATTTTTTTTTCTTTGTTAATTTGTAAAATATCTTTTAGGTTGATTTGATATAACCTGATGAGGTCTTTCATGGAAAGACGAAAGCTCGAATATTGAAATTCTCTAAATAAAGACAAGCGAAAACAAACACTATTTTACGTTTTTCAGTACAATTTATTCTGGTCAACACCAAAATACATCTTTTAAAATAAATATTTTTAATTAACAAAATAGGTGTAAATGTTTTTTGGATTAATTAAATTTAGTATATGATGTTGTTTTTCTTCTAAAAATCCACTTATTTATTTCTCTTTTCTACATTAGCTTTAGCCCGACAGCGTTGGGCCTCTTCAGATGAGAATTCTAGAGAATAAAAATTATAAAGAAAATATTATATTCGATGAAGAGTAAATAATTAAATTTTGAAAAAATATAACATATCCTCAAAAACTCACCAAAGTGGATTAATTCCTTCAATTTAAAAAATTATATATATATATATATAATAACCCAAAAATGAATTTTTTTGAAAACGCATTTTTTAGTGCGAAAATATGTACATAGTATAAAGTCTGGTTGCTTCATAATGTATGTACAACGATACATTGTGCTTGGCAAACACGTGTGACTTGATTATGTATGAACGAACAGTTATCTCTAGAGAATTGAAAAAGTTTTTCATTTATCTATTCTAAACCAAAAAGACTACTAAAAACAACTCGTATCCACCCTCAACCCCCTTATCACTCCCAGAGTTTTTATGACGCAATCGACACCCTACTCGACCTTTATTAGCAGGTGTAAGGGGGTGGTAGTGGGCATATGGGTGGTGAAAAAATTTTTTCATGGTCATATTCAGTTTTAGCAACCCCAAAAACATGGGGATAGGGGAGTGTGACCTCTGGGTTTTGACTTCTTATTTTTTTTGTGTGTCTGTGTTATTAACAATAAGCGGAGTAAATTTGTATAAATAAATTTTATTATATTTTATATATTTTACGATAATACTAGATAATATAGTCAAATATATGCTTGTAAATAAAAGTGTAGGCAAAATCCAGCAAAGTTCATCACGATATTTAAAGTACGGGAACAAGAAAAAATAGGTTTTCGGGAAAATTTTCGAATGGAGAGCTGTACCAAAGTATTTGAGGAGAGTTTTTTTGAATATGTAAAGTAAAAAAATTTATGTTCTTAATTTTGATAGTTCGGGGATAGTATGGAAAGTACAGTAAAGTATAAGAAATTCAAAAAATAGTTTTTTGAGAAATATTAAATATGAAAATTAAAAATCTGAATTTGTGGAATTCTTGAAAGTACGGGAAAATACAGCAAAGTTTGGGAAAGTGAAAAATTATTTTTTGTGAAATATTAAATCTGAAAATTAAAATTCTGAATTTTTGGAATTTGACAACGTATACGTGTACGGGAAAGTGCAGAAAAGTATGAGTGATAAAAAAGCTGGGCTATTGCGAGTTCCACTCGCACTGAAGTAGCGAGTTCCGTAAACTAATATTTAAATTATTTAATACAAACAATTTTTATTTAATTTTCCAAAATTAAAAAACAATTAATTTTTTAAATAAGTTTTTTGTGATCTGACTGAAAAAATACACCAGTATGCCGAAATCATGGTTTAGAACCATGCTTTCGAGCATACACGGAGAAAAATAGTTAGCTATTTCAGCTAATTTTTAGCTACTTTAGCTAACCTTAATTGCTATTATATGGATAGCAATTATTGTTAGCTAATGAAACTAATAATCAGCTAAAATAGCTAATTTGTTTTGCTAAAACGGCTAATTATTAGCTGTAATAGCTAAAAATTCGCTATCCATTTAATAACAAACTCATTTTTCTCCGTGTAGTTTAGAAGTTAAGCAGGGAATGGTAATTTTAAGGGGTCAACCCAAGTTGTAGCGGGAAAAAATTGACTATTTTCATTAATTAATTAAAAGAAAACCACTTATTGTGTAAAAATACACAATTTAAACAACAAATTCCCATGAAAAAATTTTAATTGATTTAATTGCAAGTGCGTGTACTAAACTTATAGTGACTTTTTTGTTTGATATTTAAACGCAATAATATGTAGGAATTACTGAACAAAAGTTTGTTCATATACACCTAGAAGGGCAAATGACATCAAAGTGTGCAGGTCGCGTGCCTACGTTTTGGATTCATGTGAATCTGTTTCACCCTTTGTATGTACAAATAGACACGATTTCGTGACGCCTTCTGTTTGACAACTCTAGGTAAAGTTATCTCATCAAGTCGTCACGAGGCACTATATGTGTGTATGACCTTTATTATTACATATTATGCCCCTTATTAACGCACACTAAATCAATTATCTGCACTAGGTTATTTAAATATTCAGGATAATATTAAAAATATGTGATGCTTAGGTTGAAAATATGAAACATACGGATTGGCCGTTTTAACTTTTTTTAAGCACTGGATCAAAATTATTCTACTAGCTAAATCATATAAAAATAAAAATTAGTGCTCTGAGAGTCTATGTTGATCTCAGCTGCACAAAATAATTTTTTGATAATAAAAATGTGAGAAATAACAATGTTTATTCATTGGCAAAGTTTAAATTTCTTAAGTGCGGACAAAGGACACCAGTGACTGACAACATTATCATATAGCTTTTTTCAATATTAAAATGTGCAATTAATCTTTCATCTTGGAAATTTAAATTACAATCTTAAAAACCAATGATGATTTTAAACAAAAATATTAAGTTAATCCTATTAAAAGAACACTTCGATAATTCAGTATGATAAAATGCTATCTCACACTAAAGGTTAATACCATGCTATCTTTGGGTAGTATTTTGTAGTACTCTATCTTTAAGTAACAATTTGTACCGTAGTATCTCAAAAAATGCATATTTTCGATTTTTTTATTAAATGATACAGTAAAAATTCTGTTTTATATAGTAATCAGTATATTATTCATATCACAAGCACACAAAAAAAGTTGTTTGTTTTTTAAACCAGAAATACATATCTTATAGTATTTTTGCCCGCTGAAAACGAATCTGAAGTCAGAATTGCTCCATCACCCTCAGTTTTTTTAAAATTGAGAAAACTACCCTTAACTCCAAATTTTAAACTAAAAAAAATTGAATAACAGATTTCTCTTTAAAACAAAACAATAAATTTATCTACTTCTGCTACAACAACTCAGAAACAATGTCAACATTGCTTAAACACCCTTTGTTTAAGGGTGTTAACTACACCTAAAGTGTAAAAATTCAAAATTATAATACAAAAACCCACATTGGTTTTCAAAACAACAGAACGTTAAATTTAAATTTAACAAAAACAAATTATGATGTTTTAATTCTCAATATAACTTAAACCAATTTGTTGTGGTTTTTCATTTTTTTATTAGACATTTTGATTTTTACATATTAGGGGTAGTTATTTCAATTTGAAAAAATAAAGGGTGATGGAGCAATTTTAACATTGCTTTTGAGTTGTTAAAAAAGAAATAGATAAATTTCTTGATCTTTTTTGAAAAACAATGTGGTTTTTCATTTTTATCATTTTAAACCTTTATTTTGTAAATTTAAAGGGTGTAGTTTTAGGTGTAGTTAACACCCTTAAACAAAGGGTGTTTAAGCAATGTTGACATTGTTTCTGAGTTGTTGTAGCAGAAGTAGATAAATTTATTGTTTTGTTTCAAAGAGAAATCTGTTATTCAATTTTTTTTAGTTTAAAATTTGGAGTTAAGGGTTTCATAAAATTTTCAATTCAATATAATTTTTAATTACAATTGCTTAAAACATATTTCATATTACGTAAGAGAGAATCAATGTTTAAAGTTTCTAATAACAATAGATACGCACTTAAATTCTCAGATATTCAATTTACTTTAATATTAAAAAGATTATTTAGGGTTACATTTATTGTTCTGTCAGTGGCAATTGTTCTGCACACAATTTTAAATAAGCATTTTATTGCACGGAAAATCGAATGAAATTTAATGAAATTTTCAGGAAATGCTTATTGTTTACAGACAATTTAAGAAAATTTTTTTTAAAGCAAATTATTAAAAAAATAATTTTTGAATAAACAATTTTTTGAAAGTACCATTTTTTAAAATAATAATGATTCGATTCCCACTTATTTCACGAGTATTTTCCAAAAAACATCGATGGAGGGTCTGAAACTTTAGGGGATATTTAATTTTTTGTTCTTGCGCGCAACCATAAATAGCGCATTTTCCTGCTCTACATACAAACTAATGTTTAAAATCACCTATATAAGTTGTAAATTTTTACCGAATTCAATTTTTATTGTTGTTAATAACTAACTATTTACAGAATAGTAGGTATACTTAAAATATGCAGTTTTTTCTAATCATTCAAATTTATCAAACTTTTTTGATATGTGGATTTACATTAAAAATAAAATTATAATTTGAACAAAAATAAAAATAAGAATTTATTTAAAAATTGTTTAAATAATAATTGTACTTTTACTTTTAATCTGGATAGCTTCATGCCAAAAAAATTAAAGTTGTGTTCTAGTTCTTTGATTGAGTAGTTGTCACAGAACACATACAAATGAAAATTGTGAAAACGACTTTATAATTATTTGTTAATCATGGTTATAAATATTAAATAAAAAATAAATTACCTGAAAGCTTTTGAAATTTAAATGCTTTAGGAGACATTAAAAACAAAAACACTTTATTGAGTTTACAAAATTAAGTGAAATTAACTTTTAGAAAGTAAAGTAACTCAATTAATATTCAATATAATTGTTGTTAACAATTATTTAAACAATTTTTAACTAAGTTTGTTTTTTTTTGGAATTTTTGTTCTTTTTCTTGGCTATTAAAAAAATTCAAATTTTTTAAAAGAAAAATAATATAATTAGGGAAAATTTAACCAACCCTTATGGTTGCGCGCAAGGACAAAAAATTCAATACCCCCTAAAGTTTCAGACCCTCCATCGATGTTTTTTGAAAAATACTCGTGAAATAAGTGGGAATCGAATAATTATTATTAAAAAAAATAAAAATGGCACTTTTCAAAAAATTGTTTATTTAAAAATTATTTTTTTAATAATTTACTTTAAAAAAATTTTTTTTTCTAAAAAATTTTCTTAAATTGTCTGTAAACAATAAGCATTTCCTGAAAATTTCATTCATTTATCTTAGAGATATACCATTTTCAAAATTTCAAACAAAAATTTAAAAACCTCGTAAATCCAAAATTTTTTAAAATCGAATTTAGGCTTTTTACTGGCATTTATTCGACTTCAAAATTTTGAAATTTCAACAAAATCGAAGAACTAGGGTACAACTTTAATTTTTTAGGCATGAAGCTACAAAGAAAATTTTTTTTTCAATAATATTTTAGTTTTTCCTTGACAACGCTATAGCTATTATAAAATAGCAAGTTCACTATATTTTTCCGGTAATATTCACGTTAAAATACATTAGCATGCCAAAATTTAAGCCCTCCATGTTGAATAGTTTAGAAGCTAATGGGGGGGGGATGATAAACTTTTATGCATTTTTGATAAAAAATCTTGTTATTTGCTTGACAACGTTATAGCCATCACCTTAAATCACATTCTCTATATTTTTCATTTAATATGATTAATAATTTATTATTTTAATTTGAAAATTTAAAAAGTAATTACTTAATTAGTTAATAAATTATAAAAATATTATGAACTGAAAATATAAGAAATAATTATTTAATTACTGTTAATTTAAATGCTTTAGAATATTTTATTTGTAAATTTTATTAATGAAAATTTATGAATTTATATTCTTAATTTGTTTTGATTTTTTATTTTATTGAATATTTTATATTATTGTTAAAAAAGCATTTTAAATCTAAATATTTTCGTTGAAAACTTTGTTGACCCGTTAATCGACACTTGTCCAATAGCCTATTTCGGCCCTTAAAAACCAATGCATTGATTAAAGGTAAGTAAATATTTTGAAAATTCCAAATAAGTGAGTGTTCTGGTTTCTTCATTTAATGTTGGAACTGATGGCTTATGTCAATTGTTAATTAAAATTATGTTGTTTGTGTAATGATGTGAAATTTGTATACATTGGTGATGGTCCTGAGTCGGCACCTATTTGTTTATTTTTTTATGTTTTGCCTTATTTTTTATATTTTTCATGTTTTTACTCTACAGATATGGGGCGCAGCTTTATAGCTGATTGTCTCTTTTTAATTTTTTTTTCAATTTTCAACATTATCATAAAAAATATTCTGCTTTTTTATAGTAGGGGAGACCAGGGCGTAATGGATCACTTTTCACTTTTTGCTGCTTAACTTCGCCATTCTTGCTTTAATAAAAATTTCATTATGTGGAAAACTTAGCCTAACATCTCAGCTTTGAATTAAAAAAAGTACGCCCTAATATCACTTTTACTTTTTTTCTAGAACAATTTTTTTGGAGAAATGCAAGGCGAGCCATTTCGCCTCAGGCCGGGGCGAAATGGATCACTACTGGGGCGTATTAAATCAGTAATGAAATTATAATTTAGATCATCAAATATTATTACAGCATTGAAAATTTTGGTTTCTATTGTACATTTATAACAAAGGATATTAAAAATGAAACATATTTAATTTAAACTTTAAACATTTTTATGCAATTTTAAAATTTTTAAAAGTTGTAGCGAAATTCAAAATCCATTTCCTTAAAAAATCTATTCTCCAGTTATTTTTTTTTATAAAAGGTTATCGTTGGTACTTACTAATATATCAATTACAAGAAATTAAACTTGACAGGATTATTTATATAATATTCTAAATATAATAAGTTTTTCTTAATAAAATAAGCAAAGTGATCCAAAACTGTGTTTAAAAACTTTCTACGTTAATATTTAACGAAGTTATCATTATTTAAAGGATGTCAGTAGCTTATAAGTCTGAAAATATTGATTTAAAAAAAAAGTTGTTAAACATTGAAAGTTTTAATTTTGTTTCGACTTTTAAGAAATGTAAAAAAATCCTTGTCTGAATCTTTAAAAATGTTTTTAAATATGTAAATAATCAGGGCCTTAAAGGAACACTTAAGATTTACGCTCCTGCTTTTCGTTAGCTGATTTTGATCCCGCCCATCTGTACCCCCCTGACGTCTTTAAGAGCAGCGACCACAGCTGGTGACTCTCTTGGGTTGGACTCTCTTGAGAGTTCCAGTGTAATTATAATACATTTTTACAATAAGAGTTTTAAAAAGTGTGGTTTTTAAGAATTCAGCATCAGAATGTTCCTTTGTACAAAATATATTTGATTCAAATAAGTGGTGTTCTCATTACATAAATATAAAATTTTGTGTCACTTGTTATATACAGTCATCTAATTATTTTTTATCCTCCAGTACATCAAAAGGATATTTGTAATAATGCGTCTGATTAACTGACAATTGTCATGTTTTGTTTTATAGAGGGCTCAAGAATTACATTTATGAGAACTAACACCTGTCGTAGTAGTAGTAGTCAGGTAACGTGACATCACGCCACGTGAACTCATAAACCCTACAAATGTCCCTCCATCTCATACCATTCTGAATTTTCTGTGACCTATAATAATCATTAAGCTGTAATCATATATTAAAATTATTCATTTCGAGTAATATACCTACACAGACATGAGCTGCATGTGTGCCTTAATTGTTTGTAACTTAACTGTTTCATTAATCAATTATACATACAAACTTTAAAGAAGAAAATTAAAACATTTTATTATTAATAATTAATAGGTTTCAATATAAATAACGTTCAATTTTCTTAAACTATTATTAATAATTTATTTTTATTATTTAATACATTTTTAGGAAAGTTTCGGTGCTATGGGGGTTATTATAATAAATTATTATTATTGTAAATAACTAATTAACATTAATTATAAAGGTTAACTTGTAAAAATTTCAGCTTATACCTATCAATTCAATACACTTTGATGGTTGACAGCTATCAAAAAGGGTGTCAACTTTTATAAAATAAACACTGAAAGAAATGCTTTAAGATTCTCACTAACTTATAAGTATGGTATAAGTATATATCATATTATATAATAACAATAAACACAATCCTCAAAAATAAAAGTACTACTTAAGCTAACAAGGTTGTTCAGAGGAAACATTTATTTTATCAATTTTAAACTTTAAATATTACTAATACACATATAAATTAAAATTCAGTTTCAAAAATTCATTAGTATTAGTATCAACCATATTTATATGTAACTCTGAAATTTGTCTTTTCGTATTACCATAATTTTTTACTTAAGTTTGGGACATCCATTTTCGTCCGCGAACTTTCGGGGACAAAGATGGTAATGTCTCTGATTCATGAAAAAGACAACTATAAAACGTCTAAAAGACATCTTTGTCTGGTAATATTGTTGTATTAGCAAACATTCTCACAGTAATCACGAATAGTAACTTTTAGTGAATTTTTCAAAGAATTCATCATTTCAATTAATTCACTTCAATTTCTGATACTTATAAAAATGTTTAAAAACACTTTCATGTTTTTTTAACATGTCAAAAAATTAATTTATACATAATAAAGAGCACAAGTATCCCATCACTTTTGTACTCGCATACAAAAACTATGTGCGGTTCATAACACATACATGATATTTGGCACATTTGACAAATTCCTGTCAAAACTTTTGCAGGAGTACCCACAATTGAACCTTTTCCCTTATATATATAAAGGCAGTTAACAGCTATTATCTGTCAAAGTGTATTGAATTGCTAGATATAAACTGAAATTTGTATAAAAAAACGTTTATACTTGTGGAATTTTTGACATCTGTTTCGTGTTCGGTGTGCTAAAATGTATGAGAATATAGTCATTAATCAAATTTTTGATTTTTGTAACTTTTTATATAACCTTTTTTAAGCACTCTATTATTTTCTTAAAGTTAAATACAAAGTAGCAAAGTAGTAGGCGAATACACGACTATTTTTATAAAAAATACTTCTCTACCAATTGCCAGGTTTACTCGCAAGGTTTACCATACTGTCAGTCGATTATTACAATCACAAGAAAAAGTAATTAAAACACTTGCGCTGGTACCAGGACATTTGAGTAAAATAAAATTGTTTTTAAAATGGGACTGCGATGGTTCATCTGGGGGTGCGTTCACGTAACTCTCACTTTCACTTTCACTCAAAAAAAATTATCACTTTTCACTTTCTCTCTCACTTTCCTCAAAAAAATTATCACTTTTCACTCTCACCTTCACTCAAAAATTCTCACTTTTCACTCTCACTTTCATCTTCACTCAAAAAATTTTCACTCTCACTTTCACTCTCATTTTCACTCAAAAATTCTCACTTTCACTCAAAAAATTCTCACTTTTCACTCTCACTCTCACTCTCACTCTCACTCTCACTCTCACTTTCACTTTCACTTTCACTAAAAAATTCTCATTTTTACTTTCACTAAAAAAATCCGCACTTTTCACTCTCACTCTCACTTTTACTAACAAAAATTTTAGTTTTCACTTTCACTCAAAAATTCTCACTTTTCACTCTCACTCTCACTTTCACTAAAAAATCTCATTTTCACTTTCACTTCAAAAATTATCAATTTTCACTGTCATTTTCACTTTCACTCAAAAATTCTCACCCTCACTTTCACTCAAAAAATTTCCACTTTTTATTCTCACTGTCACTTTAATTAAAAAATTCTCACTTTCTCTCTCACTCTCACTTAACAAATTCTCACTTTTCACTCTCACTCCAAAAATCACTTTCTCTCTCACTCTCACTTAACAAATTCTCACTTTTCACTGTAGTGCATTCTATAGAATATTCTATAGAATTTGACTGGAAAAAATTTATAAAATTTGTGTAGAAGTTGAGAAATATCCAGTTATATTCTATAAAATATTTGGTAGAATATTCTATAAAGTTATTCTCTATATGAGGCATTCAATGTCAAGTTATCCAGGGTCTTACGATGTAATGCTTATTTCGATAATTTTTTACTCTTAAACTATTACACATAAAAATTTGGCAAGGTACATTTTGAAAAGGTTTTTTCATGCTCTTTCGATTGAAAATAAGCGTTTAAAAAAAATGTTGACCCAAAAAAATCAAAATTAATAAAAAAAATTAAATTTTGGGAGGTGACAATACGATTTTTTTTAACGAAAGCTGAGGTTGTTTCCTAAAAGGACATATCGACGCCTCTCGTTCATATAATGCTTATTGAAAAGCGAATGCAAGATGATTCTTATTCACTTTTTGGTGCAAGACAATGCTTATTCGATTTTCCGTGCAATAAAATGCTTATTTAAAATTGTGTGCAAAACAATTGCCACTGACAGAACAATAAATGTAACCCTAAATCTTTCTATTAATATTGAATTGCAATTAAATATCTGAGAATTTCAGTACGTGTCTATTACGTATATAAGGCTTATGACATGCAAGTACCGACTCTTCCGACAAGGAAACCTGGTCCGTCTTCGACGACAATCCTGGACGCAAGAGTCGGTACTTGCAATACGGCCCATTGACATAAGGATTTTGATCGAAGTCAGACCACATTTCCTGGCAGTACTAGCCATTACGGCCGTGTTTCTAGGAAAGTTCATAAATACGTCATCATTTTGAAGCAGTAATAGCACTTACCGAACATTTTGCCTGCAAGTACCGACCTTTTCAAAATGATTTCACGTTAGTAGAGTAATTAAAAGCTTATTATTTATAAAACTAATTATTATTTATGAATAATATTACTATAGCCAGATTGCTTTTTTCGTATGGAATCCAGTGATATAAAAAACTCATTTTGCATAAAAATGTCGAATACCGACTTTCTTCATTAGGACGGCAGAATGTTTAAACATTTCAAAAAAAGGTTTCTACTCACCGGAGCGCTCTAAACCCGGTTTTAGCTCTGTTTAGGAGAAAATTCATTTTTTTAATTTTTAAACATTCTATTCACACTTTTTCATATATATGCCCTTTTAGGCTGTGCCCACAACAGAAGTTTTAGTGAACAACAACGCGCAAGTTGCATATAACTGTGCACGCAATTGCCAACCACTGAAAGTAAAATGCTTGTTGATTCGTTACGCCTGCTTTGAATTTGTTTACTTTTGCATAACCTCCAATTTCTGTTTTTACGCAAAAAAAATTTTTAATTATTGAATTCTGTTTGGAAATTGTATTAAAATACCTGAAAAAATTTAATTTTGGGAATTATTTTGTTATTTATCGACATAACTTAATTCTTTCGAAGAATTATTTATGCAAATAATTGAATTTTTGGAAAGAATTTAAAAAAACATTTTTTAAATAATTGATTTTTTGGAAGAATTAAAATTAATGTTTTTTACTGAATTCTCACAAAAAATTTTATCATAAAATTTCTAAATAATTGAATTCTTTTGACGAATTTTAAAAAAAATTTCAAGGTTAATTACAATTTTTGAGGAATTCGATTAAAATTGTATTAAAAATAATTGAACTTGAATTCCTAAATAGAATTTTGATATTTATGAAAATAATTTGTCCTTTCAAGAAATTATATTATTTATGAAAATAATTAACGCCTTCGCAGTCCAGCTAAAAATCGCTTGTGGTCCAAAAACGGTCTAAGAAAAAAAAGTTTCTAAAAAATGTAATTTCATTGTAATTAAGGTTTTTGGAGTCGCAAAATTCGAATTTGAAGTCAGTTTTTCAAAATTTAAAATGGCGGATCCAAAATGGCGAATTCGAAAATTTTAAATTTTATCAGATTTGCTTGAAACTTGTTACTCGGGGGTTTTCGGGGTCTCTGATTACGAATCTAATGTCAGATTTTCAAAATTCAAAATGTCGGATCCAATATGGCTGTCCAGAAAATAAAAAATCCAACCTAAAATTCCATCAAATTGCATGAATCTTGAAATTATCCGCCATATTGGTTTCACCATTTTAATTTTGTAAATCTGACATCATATTCGTAATCAGCGACCCCGAAAACCCCCAAGTAACAAGTTTTAAGCGTATTTGATAAATTTTTAAATCTTTATAGTCGCCATTTTAGGTCCAACATTTTGAATTTTGAAAATCTGATTTGAAATTCGGATTCAGCGACCCCAAAAACCTTAGTATGCCTTGGAGCAGATTTTTTGCATTTTCCAACCCCGGGACAACCCTGGGAGCAGATTTTGCCGCTCTTAAGGTCGCTAAAACCGTGGGTGAAAGAATTCTGGAAGCAGATTTTGTCACTCTTAAGGTCGCTAAACCGTGGCTAAAGAACTTTGATTTTTTTACATTTTGCAACCTCGGAAAACCACCCTGGCATCAGATTTTGACGTTCTTAAGAATGCTAAAACAGTGACTGAATAGTTTGGGACTTTTTTCAATTTTATTACATTTTACAACCTCGGGACAACCCTGGGATCACTTTTTTCTTACCTTCAAAATGGTAGTCCAGTCGCCCTGTGTTTTTACGTGCCAAAATTGATACCTGAAGTCTAATTGTGGATTCATATAGTGTGGGGTGGTAGTATGGAGATGTATATGTTTCCCACTCGAGATTTTTTAAGCTGCGCGTTATAAACAATTTTGAAGGTGCCAAAAAACAGTTTTTTGATGACCGTTTTTCCCATCAAATTATAGGGGAAAAAGTTGTAAATGAAAGTTATAGAGCTCGAAAATACCTTTAAAATGATGGGTCATATGTTAAAATTGGTCAATTTGTTTACTTGCAAATGAATTTAAACCACTAAAAAGTGCACTTTCTTATTTGTTTAATAACTTGAACAAAAGTTAACAAATTCTTTCGATATTCTCCAAAAATGTACCTCTCAAGACCCTCAAGATGTGTGCCAAATCTGAATACGATTTGATAAATAGTTTATGAGAAATTCCATTTGTTAACTAAACAAGTTGTGAATTAAGATGTTCATTACATGAACATTTTGCTTCCTCTTTACGATAAACAAAAAATTTGCTTTAAAGTGAATTTTTTCATTTTATTTAATTCTATTAATGCTAATAAAATATATTCTTTTTATACATCAATCGATTCGTCTTGATGAAATGAAGATTTTTAGTTTGTTTTTAAGTCTAGATTAACATTTTATTATAAAGCAACATAATTTTTAAGAAGGAAATAAATTTCTAATAAAAGTGCGAATTTTTGGTTATAATTATGTTTAATTCTATAAATTTAAATAAAATATATACTTTATATATACCAATCGATCCGTTTTAATGCAACGGATAAGATTATTGAAAAAATGAGTGAAATCTTATTGTACTGGAATATAATTTTGATGAAAGAACTAAATTTTTGATAAAAAAAGGTAATTTTTTTGCTTTAATTGTCATTACCTCTATAAACTCTCATACAATTTATACTTTATATATACCAATCGATTCGTCTTGATGCAAAGAAGAAGATTTTATTGTATATTGACTTTAATATTCAATTAAAAAAATTTTTTTTGAAAAAAGTAAAAAAAAAATTTTTTTTAATAGATTTTTTAATGTCCATCAATCCATTTCGAGATATTTTTATGATAAATATTCCTAGCAATTTTCAGCCGAATTCGTTGAAACCTCTTCGAGTTATCGTGTTCACAAAAAACGGGATCCACACACACACACACACACATACACACACACATACATACATCCGGACAATTGTTCAGGGTCTTATATAACATAGTCCCATATAGAAGAAAATTTGTCAAAAGGATTTTTAAAAATTTTGTAAATTAAACGACTACAAAGCTTCCTCACGAGGAAGCAAAACATGATTATTTAAAATGGAATTTCTACATTTTTGGCCGGATGAAAATTAATTTTTTTTGTTGGGTTCTCTTCATGAAATGCCAATTTATCAATCACAATTTGTAGCGAATTAAATTTTTACAAGAAAACTGGTTTTTGGGGGGGAAAAATTGTTGGCTTATAAACAAATGAATACTACATCAACAATTTTTATTTTAACAATTTGGCATAAACGCCATTTGATTATTTATTCTTTCCTGCAAATTTTGCAAAAAAAAATTTTGATCTAGGTCAAAAGGGGAGGAAGATAATTTTTTTCAAAAAATTCCTGAGCCTTTAATTATTAATATTTCTTATTTTTTTATTATATTTGTTTAGTTGATTAGTCATACTAATTATAAAAAAATCAATCTAAACATCTATGCACTTCTTGTTCGTAAAATTCATCAATTTGTTTGAATGTTATGACAACTTTTACGAATTTAAAAGTTTGAATTCAACTTTAGCGCGAGCGACTGATGATGTCTCCAACTATGCATCCTAGAGCAGCTAGGCTGCTCAAACGTTGCATTCAAACGTTGCATACTTTTGAATAATATTTTTACGAACAAGAAGTGCATAGATGTTTAGATTGATTTTGTTATAATTAGTATGACTAATCAACTAAACAAATATAATAAAAACAAGTTGTGAATTAAGATGTTCATTACATGAACATTTTGCTTCCTCTTTACGATAAGCAAAAAATTTGCTTTAAAGTGAATTTTTTCATTTTATTTAATTCTATTAATGCTAATAAAATATATTCTTTTTATACATCAATCGATTCGTCTTGATGAAATGAAGATTTTTAGTTTGTTTTTAAGTCTAGATTAACATTTTATTATAAAGCAACATAATTTTTAAGAAGGAAATAAATTTCTAATAAAAGTGCGAATTTTTGGTTTTAATTATGTTTAATTCTATAAATACAAATAAAATATATACTTTATATATACCAATCGATCCATTTTAATGCAACGGATAAGATTATTGAAAAAAATGAGTAAAATCTTATTGTACTGGAATATAATTTTGATGAAAGAACTAAATTTTTGATAAAAAAAGGTAATTTTTTTGCTTCAATTGTCATTACCTCTATAAACTCTCATACAATTTATTCTTTTTATATATTCCAATCGATTCGTCTTGATGCAAAAAATAAGATTTTATTATATATTAACTTCAATAACCAACTTAAAAAAAAATTTTGAAAAAAAATTTTTTTTTAGAAGAATGTCAAAAAAAAAATTTTTCTGAGAATTTTTTAAAGTCTATTAATCCAGTTCGAGATATTTTTATGATAAATATACCTGGTAAATTTTAGCCAAATTCGTTAAAACCTCTTCGAGTTATCGTGTTCACAAAAATCGGGATCCACACACACACACACATACATACATCCGGACAATTGTTAAGGGTCTTATATAACATAGTCCTATATAGAAGAAAATTTGTCAAAAGGATTTTTAAAAATTTTGTAAATTAAACGAATACAAAGCTTCCTCACGAGGAAGCAAAAATAAAAAATAGTAATAATTAAAGGCTCAGGAATTTTTTGAAAAAAATTATCTTCCTCCCCTTTTGACCTAGATCAAAATTTTTTTTTGCAAAATTTGCAGGAAAGAATAAATAATCAAATGGCGTTTATGCCAAATTGTTAAAATAAAAATTGTTGATGTAGTATTCATTTGTTTATAAGCCAACAATTTTTCCCCCCCAAAAACCAGTTTTCTTGTAAAAATTTAATTCGCTACAAATTGTGATTGATAAATTGGCATTTCATGAAGAGAACCCAACAAAAAAAATTAATTTTCATCCGGCCAAAAATGTAGAAATTCCATTTTAAATAATCATGTTTTGCTTCCTCGTGAGGAAGCTTTGTAGTCGTTTAATTTACAAAATTTTTAAAAATCCTTTTGACAAATTTTCTTCTATATGGGACTATGTTATATAAGACCCTGAACAATTGTCCGGATGTATGTATGTGTGTGTGTATGTGTGTGTGTGTGTGTGGATCCCGTTTTTTGTGAACACGATAACTCGAAGAGGTTTCAACGAATTCGGCTGAAAATTGCTAGGAATATTTATCATAAAAATATCTCGAAATGGATTGATGGACATTAAAAAATCTATTAAAAAAAATTTTTTTTTTACTTTTTTCAAAAAAAATTTTTTTAATTGAATATTAAAGTCAATATACAATAAAATCTTCTTCTTTGCATCAAGACGAATCGATTGGTATATATAAAGTATAAATTGTATGAGAGTTTATAGAGGTAATGACAATTAAAGCAAAAAAATTACCTTTTTTTATCAAAAATTTAGTTCTTTCATCAAAATTATATTCCAGTACAATAAGATTTCACTCATTTTTTCAATAATCTTATCCGTTGCATTAAAACGGATCGATTGGTATATATAAAGTATATATTTTATTTAAATTTATAGAATTAAACATAATTATAACCAAAAATTCGCACTTTTATTAGAAATTTATTTCCTTCTTAAAAATTATGTTGCTTTATAATAAAATGTTAATCTAGACTTAAAAACAAACTAAAAATCTTCATTTCATCAAGACGAATCGATTGATGTATAAAAAGAATATATTTTATTAGCATTAATAGAATTAAATAAAATGAAAAAATTCACTTTAAAGCAAATTTTTTGTTTATCGTAAAGAGGAAGCAAAATGTTCATGTAATGAACATCTTAATTCACAACTTGTTTAGTTAACAAATGGAATTTCTCATAAACTATTTATCAAATCGTATTCAGATTTGGCACACATCTTGAGGGTCTTGAGAGGTACATTTTTGGAGAATATCGAAAGAATTTGTTAACTTTTGTTCAAGTTATTAAACAAATAAGAAAGTGCACTTTTTAGTGGTTTAAATTCATTTGCAAGTAAACAAATTGACCAATTTTAACATATGACCCATCATTTTAAAGGTATTTTCGAGCTCTATAACTTTCATTTACAACTTTTTCCCCTATAATTTGATGGGAAAAACGGTCATCAAAAAACTGTTTTTTGGCACCTTCAAAATTGTTTATAACGCGCAGCTTAAAAAATCTCGAGTGGGAAACATATACATCTCCATACTACCACCCCACACTATATGAATCCACAATTAGACTTCAGGTATCAATTTTGGCAAAAAATGACCACTTTTTTCACAGGGCGACTGGACCATGGCAGAAATGTGGCTGACGAAGTTTAAAGTTTGTTTTCAATTTTTTTACATTTACTACCCTCGGAATATCAATGGGGTCACTTCTTAGCTTTACCTAGTTTATAAAAACTGCCGCTGGTGCTTATTTTTTCGACTTAAATCATCTGTTACCTTGGACTTTAACAAAATAAAATTTTTAAAGGATTAAAACAATAATGATATATTTATATCATTATTATATTAATATTTATATATTATATCATTAAGTATGTTTTGGAGAATTCATGCATACATAGCTCACTAATTTTACTGAATGAATGTAAAATTCTAGAACGTTTTGGTTGTTACTGTATTAATAGTTTTTTTATATTCAAGTGTAGACTAAATTTTTGTATGTAATACTTATTATTATTTGTAAAGAAATATATAAATTTTAAAGTACAAATACAATTCGTTTTATTTTGCATTTATTTCAGAACTTTCTTGAATTGAAAAGATACAATTAATTAATTATCATATTTTTACGTAATGAAATTGTGATTTATCACTAAGTTAGATAACACTTGATGTAAAGATTGTGGTGGGTATTTAAAGAGATACAATTAATTACTTATTATATTTATACATAACAAAATTGTGATTCATCACGAAAATATATATTAGTTGATACAAAGATTGTCTATTCCTGTATATTTGATTTTGCACATGTTGAACTACCCATATTGTTAAACAATTATGCATAGTATCCTTCACGTATGTAGTATGTTGGTAAATATTTCACTGAAAAAATAAATTTCATGAATTAAACTTATTATACAGTTGGACCTGGATAAGCGAGAGTTCAAAGGACCGGCAATTTTCTCTCGCTTATAGAGGTTTCCTCTTATACAGTTTCTCATACAGGAGTACTTTATTGACGGGACCAGCAAATAGCTCTCACTTATCCAGTTCTCTCTTATCTAGATTCGAATGTATTATTAAAAACAACATATTTTGCTCTAGGTATGTAAAAAAATTACTTTATTGAACAGTTTTTTAATTTAAAGTATACTTACTTTTCTTATTTTTCGGAATATCAATGAAAGCCCATGAGAATGATGCAGTGTAATAATAGTATTGTTAATTGTATTATTGCTTTTTAGAAATATTGTCATTAAAGCCATATAATTTTCTTGACATTTAAACAAGTCTAATAAATGATTTTATTATGATTGATAATGATGATTTTTATTTTTTCACCTCAACCAGACAAAATCGTGTCGAGTACTGACAATATTAGTAGTAATTAATTTGAACCAAAACCTTTGATGCAGAATTGTTGTGAGTATATTTATTTAGAGTAGTGACTATTCTCAGTCAATTGATTTAAAATTGATACAGACAAATTTGTGTCGAATTAATTTATTCATAATGATTATTCAACTCTGCCAAAATCTTTAAAGCCTACTCAACCAAAGTCGTGGCGAGTAAATTGATACAGACAAATTAGTGTCGAATTACTTTATTTAGAATGATTATTCAACTCAGCCAAAATATTTAAAGCCTACTCAACCAAAGTCGTGGCGAGTAAATTGATACAGACAAATTTGTGTCGAATTAATTTATTTAGAAAGATTATTCAACTCAGTCAAAATCTTTAAAGCTTACTCAACCAAAATCGTGGCGATATTTATCATAAGTGCATATTAAAATTTATCATATTTTATTCGTTTTCAATAACATTTACTGGTTGTGAAACAAATGTGGATATCGTGTTTGCTTTCTTAACATTTACAAAGAAGCACACGTTTTGTAAATTCTCTACACTTACAATATCCATCTGATTTGGAATTTCATGAACTCGATGAATGAAATTTAAACTTATGTCAGAAAGAAGTGTTGTAGGGAAAGCGAGTTCTTTTCGATATCTTCTAATAACGGCGTAATAAGTTGCTGGACAATCACAATTATTTCGACATTCACAAATTGATACCTTTAGGAATAGGCGAATAATTCCAAATCTTATGTTATTATTTGCAGTGTATTGTGCACATTTAGAATTAGTAACTTTGGCTTGCGTGTATATTTCAGACGTATATATCATGTTGTTCTTCATTAACTTTGTGAAGACTGTGTACTTTGCACACTGAACTCTATGATCTATAAATATTTGGCGAACATCATTTGGAATTCGTTTTCTTGAAAATCCTCCAACAATATATATATATTTTCTTTAATATGTTGTAGTTTTAATTTTTTAGAGCAGCAAATATACTTTTTACAAAAAGCATGCGCTCTAGACCCTTCAGCAAGTTCGTCTTGATTTAGCGTGTATGTATTCACAAACAAAGATGCTCCAAAATATATTTGGAGTTGTGCCCCTTTACTTTCATGTACTAAATTTTTCAATTTCCCATTGATGTCTTCATATGTAAAACAAAAATATACATATAAAGGACCAATTTCACGAACATCTTGAACAAAGTGTCGCATTGAATGCAAGTTGTTCGTCATGTTGCGAGCATCATAAAGAAATGCAAATCTAACACTGAAATCTTTTATCATTCGATCTGCATTGTTTAACATATCTTCTGATATGCTTCGTTGACTAAGGAGATAAATAGCAGCAACTAATAACTTGAAATGCTCAAAATAGTCTGGCATTAAAGCACCTTCCAGAACTACAAGAGAGACATGAAAAAAGAAAACTTTAAACTCGGATGCTTTCCAGTACTTTAAATGCTCTTTTATAGATCAAAGTCGTCTTTGAACGAATTGTGGAAGCTAACTTTTTTTAATAAGCTTATCAACGTCGTCAACTTTGTTGTGAATGGAATATCGCTCACCTGCGTGAGAAGGATCAAACTAGAGCATTAAAAGTGATTTGAATACACCAAGAAATACGCAATGCATTGGATCTATTGTTGTCGTTCTAATCCATTTGTAAACTAAATTTGTCAAAATAGTTGGGCCTTTAACTCCACAAATTGGCTTCTTAGGAGTCGCTCTCTGTGCTTGGCGTATTGTCTCTTCTTCAGTTCTGAGTTCAAGATTTAATTGATGGGGGTAAATCTGAACACCCCCTTCTCTTTTTCCTTTTATTTTACATTTTTGACATCCCCATTCTCCATTGTATTGTTTCATATTCATGAACAATGCTTTTGCTGGCAGATTACATGTTCCTGCAATCATAATACCCTTTATAGTAATAATTCCATTTTCCACATCAGGTGTATTCACATCAATGCCAGACATAATTTGTGAAATTTCTGGGTATATAGGTAACAAGAATTGGTTAGGTGAAGGTTTATTTTCGCCAAACCACATTCCTGCTAGAATCAGATTTTCTTTCTTAAATCTCAAATCATAAGGAAGTTCATTTATTACCATATAAAATGGCCAAAAGGAAAATTTAGACGACTTGAATACTTTAACACCATCGGTATACCAAGAAAACGAAATGTTATTTAGATCAGATAAAAATTGTCCATCTGCCGATAATTCTTTATATATTTTTTCATCATAGATATCTTCAATATTTTCATTGTTCAATTTAACCCTGTTAAATCGATGCTGTAATTTCTTCTGGAAACCGTGTCGTTTGTAAAGAGCCTTAATTTGATCAATGATGGAAATTGTTAAGAAATAAATACTTTTAGATTCTAATAAACAATTTGGACATTTAAACATTTCTATTTGGTGGTTTTGTAAACAAGAGGAGCAGTAAAAGTGTCGTGTTAGAGGATTTTGCAATTTCTCAAAGTACTTTTTAAATTGATACATGGTTGTTTTACAATTATTTGGTTCAGGGCAGTGCAAGGCCAATAATTCTAATATAGCAGATAAAACAATTCCTGAGAGCGAAATTCGCCACACAACTGCAAGAATGGAAAGAAGACTTTCTTTAACTGTCAGTGGTGAACCTTCATAAAGTGGATTATCATCATACAATTGCGTAATCGGTGTGATTAAATAAGTGTGACATTTTCAACACGAGCCGAGGGCAAGTGATGTAAATTGCACGAGTAAAGTTACCTTTACGCACGAGAGCCATACTGCCGTACCAAGGAAAAACTTACATAACTAACAGTTTTGTGCAATTTTAGTTTTTTGTTACCTGTGTGAACAAAAATTAAATTCATTAATAAATGCAGAAAACGATAATTAAAAAACAGACAAGTGCGAGTAGAACTCGTATTGAAACCGAGAGTTCAGTACCCTCTGTAAAAACTTCTACTTTTTCTTTTAAAAATATATAGACAAATTCCAATTAAACTTGAAGTACAGTGTTTTAAAAATAAAAAACAAAATCAGATTTTTTTAACAAAATTTTTAAAAAAATTCGAGTTTTTCACTGAAAAAAAATTTAAAATCAAATCCAACCATGTTCGCTATATTTTTCCTGAAATCTACACATGAAAATACATAAAATAAAAAACCTGTAGTTCAATAGGCCAAAAATTGCGAAAACCAACGGGGGTACACACTTTTTTCTGAATCAAAAAACTCCCAGTTTTTTGCAAAAAAAGTATGAAGATGAACTTCAACAATTTTTTCTGTATGTTGATTGATATCTGCACCAAAAAATAAATAAAAATGTATAACGCCAGCCAACTAGATTAAATATTGTGAGAACCAGCAAGGGTTAAAGTATTTTGTTCGAAAAAACATCGCTAGGGAGGGTACATGCTCTTTTTGCGAAAAACGGCCAAAGTTTGATGTTTTTCGCAGAAAACACTATGAAGATCAATTCCAATCACGTTTGCTATATTTTTTCTGTAATCTATGCGTAAAAGTACATAAGTGTACCAATTTGTAGTCCTGTAGGTGTAAAACTGTGAGCGCTAGAGTGGGTGGGTAAATGGTCATTTTTTGTAACCGTTCTAATACTATCGGATACGGAACCCTAACAATCGAAGAATATGAAAAAAATAAAGAAATGCTTGATAATCATTCTCGAAACATGTGTAAGTTCCAAGCGACATAGAATATGTGTAAGTTTTTCTTTCGTATTTTATAAAGGTAGACATCGTAAGTCACATTTTGCATAGAACTTGTTTAAAGAATTAATTTTTTTTCTTCATAAAAATAAGAATCAGCACATACACTTTTAATAGAGAAGTGTCATTTAATTATTAAATTTTTATTTCTAAAACAGAATTCTTGAATCAAACAGTTTTTCTCTGTTTTCTCAATTCGATAGGGATTGCACTTAGGTAAGTTTTTCCTTTGTACGGCAGTATACAATCATAAAGAAATAATAAGGAGACAACTTGTTGCGGTGAAATCTAAAAATACTTACTGATTAGTAATATTACAAAATTCTTATTTTCCGCGTTTCCTCACAAGAAACGCCACTTTTGCCACGCTTTAATTTCGATCATCATGTTCCTTAAAGTAGGAACAGATTTCCTCTAAATCGCACATGGAATGAAGTCTCCTTATTATTACTTCATGCATACCATATTTTTTGCAACACTTACCTCACTCTTATCTAATTTTGCTGCAATACTGATAACATTTGTGTGTTAGTGTTGCAAAAAACATATTTTGTCCATAATCTATGAGCGTTAGGAACTTTAATGTGTATAAAAATGTTTTAAGTGTGTAAAAAATGCTCAAATGATCTATGAATAAATGGTAATTAACATGCACCTTGCATACTTAATTTAACATTTTATTTATTTTAATTTTCAATAAAAAATATAATTTCTTACGTTATGTGTAAATTCGCATTAAAAACATCGTACAAACATCTTAGAAATCTTGTAGAAATATAGAATAGGTAACCGCATTATAATAGAACCCATTTAACGGCAAATTAAATGTACTCAAATTTTTTGACCTCATAAATACCTTGTAAACAAGGTAGTCGTAGAAACATTTTAAAGAAATATAATAAAACCTATAGGAACCTCAAAAAATTGGACAAATCCCTATTACAATCCCTCATTGAAAGGGACTTCCTATAGTTTTTTTAACTATATTTTTAGCAGTGAAGTGAAGTGTTTAGAGTGTCAAAGTTGGTAACAAACATATTTTGTTTGAATCAAACTTAAAATATCTTTGCTATACAGTTAAACAAATTTAAATTTAATTTAAATATATTTTTTGGTTCATTTATAGAAATAATATATTTAATTCAAACATAATTTATAGTTGATTTAAAATTATTTATTATCAACTTTTAAGTTTGAATCCAACATAAAATTTTTAAACATATGTTTTGTTTAAACCAAAACAGAAAATATGTTTGAATTAAACATAATTATTCAAACAAAAATTATTTTTGAATCAAAGCAGTAAATATTTTATATATATTAGAATTAAGCTTACAATGTAATTTGTTTACATTTCACAACTTGAACATGACTACATTTTATTGTAGCCTATACTCTACTACTTAATTGCTGGCATCTCAGTACTGATGTGATTTCATTGTAATTAAGGTTTTTGGAGTAGCAAAATTCAAATTTGAAGTAAGTTTTTCAAAATTTAAAATGGCGGATCCAAAATGGCGAATTCGAAAATTTGATCAGATTTGCTTGAAACTTGTTACTCGAAAGGTGGCACGACTTTTTGTGGCCACATATGGGCCATGGACTGTCAAGGGGTTAAATAATTAGGGTAAAATAAACCTACGGATCATCTTGCCCATACCAGGGGGGTCATCTTGGACACACCGGTGTCCAAGATGATCTTTTTGTAAGGTTTCAGAAAAATTAAATTTATTTGTAAAATATTAATGGTCAATCTTCCTTAGGCGGATCATCTCATACACCTTTCTCCTGTCTGTTGTGAATACGTCGAGGAATACGTTTAAGAATTTCTATTTTGCTCAAAAGAAATTTATTAACTAGATCACGAAAACGTCACGCATTTTTTACGATTCAGTTATTATTTTTCAGTGCATATATTAAAAGTGATTAATTACCTTCATCTGACATATTAATGTCATCATCTTCAATAGTATTTGAATTGTTAGGATTATTAGTAGTTTTTGTTTGTTTGACCGTATTAAATATTCATTTGTAAGATAATGAAAAAGGCCTATTTTACGGTTTTTAAAGATGACATTTATTATTTTGATCCCAACTAGTTTTAAGCCATATATGGCTCCTCATCAGGGGATGAATATTTCACAAATATTGTGTGAAATTGTGCCTTTTTCATTATCTTATAAATGAATGTTAGGATTATTATCATTAATGTCGTTATTCCGAATACCAGGAGAACTGATATCATCACGAAACTGCATATTGAAATCAATTTCCATTGAAATATCATCAAGTAATTCATCATTATTAATTCTTTGTTCATCATCTACGTTGTTTTCCTAAAATTAAATGATTGATGTTACCTTAATATCACAAGATTTGTGCTTAATATTAGCTCAATACTTTTCATCAATGTCGATGCAATATTTTACAGTAAAAAGTGAACTTTAATTAAAGATCAGTCTAAATTCCGCATGCAAAATCCATTCCTTAAATTTAGAATTGATTGCTTTAAAAATGTTGTGACTTAATTTAAGACTGCTTTCCTGTCTTAAAATAAGTCTTTCTTTTCACTGTGGTTCTCAACACATTGTATTGGGACGTTTGACTCAATCTTTTTCGTCCATCAAATACGATCCTCTTTTAGCATTAAAACACTCAGAAAAAAATTTGTTCGAAACATCCAAATTTTGGTTGAATCAACCAAATAAATGTATTGCTATACAGTCAACCAAACGTTTCTTTGATTCAACCAAAAAATGTCTTTCAATATGTATATTTTATTTATAAATTAAAAATTTATAAAGGTTGGGAATAGTTATTTTTAGAAGAAAATATTTTTTTTGACACTTATAAAATTACACGAAACACAAATACACATTGAATTGAATTTTGTGCTTATGCACCATATATTATGCGAATGATTTTATTGTTAATTAATTTATTTTTTCAGAAATAATAAACTTTTTGAATAGTGTGAGTTTTAGAGTTTTTTATAGTCGTCAAGGTCGAGTTTTAGACAACGGTAACTACCCTTGCAATCAGCAAGCTCTGGTTTCCTCAATAAAACGGTTTTTTTTCTCGGATGAAAAAACAACCTTGTCGGAAGTGTGTAGCCACTTGGACAAGTGAGAGGATTAAATATTATGAAAATTTATAACGATTATTTACTGTTTTTATTTAAATATTAAAAAGAATAGGAAAAATTTCTTTTTAATTTTCTTAGATAAAATGCTTTAATATAAATTTTGAATAAAAAAACATTAACCGTAAAAGAATTGAAAACTTTTTTAGTAAAAATATCTTCCTACAAAGTTTAATTCAAGAAATGAAGATATTTACAAAACAAAAATTGTATAATTTTCATTTTAAAAACAATTAATATTTTATAAAAAAAAATATTGTCGAATAATATGACCTAATCATATACCATGAAAGCGAAAGAAGCAAAAGTTAAAGTACTATAAATGTAATTTGATACTTTATTAAAACTATTTTATTTTACGAATTTTCTTTAAGTAAAATTTATTATTTTAAAATACTTAATTCAAATTTAAAAATTTCTTAAGTTCATAAACTTTGATATAAAGATTAAATAAATAAAGGGAAAGTGTTAATTTAAAAAAAAAAATTTTGAATTTTTTTTAATAATAAATATTTAAGGTTTAGATAAAATAAACTAATTATAATTTTTGCTTCCTCATAAAGGAAGCCTTATAGTGATGTCGATTTCCGAATTTTTTGAAATCAATTATTTTTACAAATTTTCAAGTGTAGTATATATAATTCGTCGAGAGGAACAAATGTCCGGATGTATGTGTGTATGTATGTGTGTGTGTATGTGTGTGTATGTGTGTGTGTGTGTGTGTATGTCACCGATTCTTGTGGACAAATTTTCTCTTACACATCTTGATGGATTTTGATAAAATTTTGTAGGTGTATTACGGTCACGAATATCTTGAATCAGACAGAAGGATTTTCAAAAATATCTAAAAATAAAAATTTTTTAGCAATTTTTTAATTTTCGAAAAAAATGAATTTTTTTATTTTTTGAAATAACTTCTTTATTTATTAAAATTTTTATTAATTTTTCTCAGCATTATATTCCTGGCATGAAAACGAATCGATTCATGTATATAAAGTATATATTTCATGAAAATTTATGGAATTAATAAATATTATAATTTTTCACAAAAAATTAAAATTTTGTATTTTTTGACATTTTATCATAACACTTTAAAATAATTATTCTATAATAAAAAATTAAATAATTAATATTTATTCAGGGTAGTTTACCCGGTTTATTAATTATATTTAATAAACTATTATCATTATTTAACTTTTAAAATTATATATAATAATATATATTGAGGAAGCTAAATGGTCATGAAATGAACAACTTGTTTTTACTTATAAAAATCAATTTACTAAATATTAATAAATATTAATTGTTGGTATAAATTGAGATAAATTTATCTTAAGCCATAAAAAAAAGAAACGAAATAATTTCAAGATTGAGGAAGAATGCTGACGAGTAAAAAACGAGCTAGAATTTCAAAGTCAAGGTCGGTCATAACCAGCAAGATATAAAAAGAACAATATATATAAATTTACCTCTAACAAAAATGGTGCAATTTTTTTTTTTAAATAAATTTAATAAATATGAAATTATTTAAAATTTTGAATAAAATTAATAAATATTTTTCTGAGTTAAATGTTTTTTTTTTAATTAAAAAAAAAACAATTCATTAATTGGTACAGTAAAGAAAAATGTAAAAATTTTCTTTTCATTAAGAAAGTCTATTATCTATTCATCTATTATGAACATTTAACGTAATGAACATTATGAAACAGTTTCATTTAAAGATTAGTTAAACAAATCAATTACTTTTTATTGCTTATGTTTTAATCGTATTAAATCATAAAATGGGGTCAGTGTATGAAGCAATGTTACGGAGAGGCTACATAGAAAAATTGAAATCAAAGGGATATAATGTTGAAGTAAAGGACCATGAAAGCATTTTTAGAAAACAATGTTACAAAAATGCGTACCAAGAAAACTGTAACATTAGGCAGGACGGCCACAGGATAGAAAAAAGTGATTATGATCGAGATTTTCATCATTTTAATTACATTAAACCACAAATGGATCATGAGAATTGGTGCAATCATAAAAATGCGAAAAACCAAGGTAACATGTATGAACTAGAAGCATCGAAAAAATACGAACAACCATGTAACCGACAGCGGAAAAGAGGAAACCAACGACAAAGGCAACGAGTTCGTAAGAAGGTCCATGTCCATAATGAATTTAATAACCAAAATAATGACACGAATTTTGAAGAACATTGTCAAAATATGGACATGACATCGGAAGGTTATGAGAGAGAAAATTTTTACAACAGGGATCAGAATTTGCAGGAATATAACGTTGAATCCAGAAATCTACAGCACAGATTTATCGACGAAGAAGAATGTATTTATCTCAGAGACGAATATAGAAGACACAACATACAGGATGATTACGGAAGAGAGAAACATAGAATTTATGAATGCTTTAACTATGATGACTCGTATATGAATTATAAGAAACCATATTTTGTAAATGACAGTTTCGAAACAAATGATTTTATAGAAACCAGGCGTAAAAATAGAAAAATATATGATTATGATTTCACAATACCACCAATTATTTTTAAAGATTCGCCCAGAAACCAAAGCCCTTTAAAGGACAAAAAACAATTGGATCATAATGTATCGCACTCCGTAAAAGAACCACACCTTCAAACAGAAAACGAAGAATCAAGTGACAAGAAAGTAATTCATAATCCAGAGGAAAATTTAGAAATTAAACAAACGTCGTTATATACAAGTCCCATTATAAATACTACCGAAGAGTATATCAGTAATAATAAACAACTTCCAGATAATAAAATAGTAGATAGAATCGGTGATGGTATTATAAAAGTAGAGTTGTTGAAAGCAGAAAACCAAAATCATTTTCTAGACAACGAAATGTTTGAAAACGGTAAAAAAAATAAAATGGTGACTTCACAAAATACTGATACGAAAAGAAGCAAACCTGCAAAAGAGTTAAAGAAAAGAAAAAAATTAAAAATTAGAAAGGAAGAAGAATTTAGTGGTCAAATGGTAAATGAAGACGTCATCATTTTAGCAAACACATATGCTGAGGAAGAAGAATTTCCCATAAATAAGACTTTTTTATCTCACAAAAGTGTTAATCAAGAAAGTTTAGAAATAATTGAAAGAAATAGTAAATTATCAGAAAAACATCAAAAATATTTTTTTGATAAATTTTCAGTGGAATCAAATGAGAAGAACAAAATAAAAAATGAAGAAGTATACAAATTCAAAATGGAAACAGATACTATAAACATGGAGAAGAAAAAGAAGGCAATGACACTAAACACTCTTATTCAGCAAAATTTTCGCACAAAAAGACTATTGTCTTTCACACGGAAGAACATTTTAGTGAACCTGAATTCAGATATAGATGACAGAGGAAGAAAATGGATTATTTTAGTGAAAACAATTATTGAGGAAAAAGAAAACCATCTGGTCCAATACAAAGGAATGAATCTTAGTAGGAATTTAAAGCATAAGTTGAATGTGTATTATTTTCAAGAAATTAAGACATTACGAAGCAAAACACTAAAAATACTAGAAACAAAACTTAGCTTCAACAGGTTAGGTATAGGTTAGATAAGGGAAAGCTTGATTTCTTTTGTTTGGCTTCTAAATATTATAAACGAATTATATAATAATCACGGGTAAATCATTTAACTTAAAATATGGGTACATATATTTCTAGCAAAAATACGGATCAAGTGAAAACAGGCCAAGAGTTGCGCCTTTAGTTCAAGGGAATTCTAAAGTGCTCATTAAATAAAAAATGGAACCATTTTTTGGAACTTATTAACAGATTCCCCATTTTTGTCTTTACTAAGTACGCAAAGTGCTCGCCGGCGGCCGCCGTCAAACATAGTGGTCGTTGCCGACCACAACGACTGCCTCACAGTGCGAAAAATGAATACGTGCTAATTATTTCTGATTCTTATTTGATTCTTTTAAAAGGTTTCTTAAAACTACTTAATTTAAAAAAACAAATAAATAAATAAAATTTTTTTCCTATAAATAAATTTTCTATGAAAATGATTAAAAATATCTATAATAAGAGAGTTGAGTTTACAAAATTAATCAAGACATAAGAGGACATTTTCAAAAAATCAGCTATAAACAAAACATTGAACTCATATCTAAATTAAATAATGTTCATCTTTAAATTTTTTTTAAGTCTTGAGCAAAAGCAATTAATAATAATTTTTTTGGGCAATATTAATATTAATAAAGATATAAAATTTTTTAAAATAATTTTAACAACATTTTAGGCAATAATTTCCAAATTTCTTTTTAATTTAAAGAGAATATATCATGGAAAGAGGAAAATTACATGTTAACATAAAAAAAATAGCATGCTGAATGGGATTGTTCTTGATATGTTTCTTTAAAACAAAATTCCAGAAATTAGTTCAAATTCAATGCTATTTCCAGGGTTACCAGGTTATGCAAAAACAAAAAAATCATTGAATTGCAAATTTTTTTTATCAAAATGTTTAAAGAATTAAATTTGCACGACAGTTTTATTATTTTAGAAAATTATAAAATTTTTTTTAAGTTTTAAAAATTCTCCATTTAGTTAGTATGTAACAAATATTACGAAGTTTTTTTTAAATTCGATTAATTGAGTTTTTTTAAAAGCTTTATTTTTGAAATTTTTACTATTAATTATTTTTATTAAAAAAAGGGGTTTGTAAAATTAATTGTGGTTTTTCAAAATATTGTTCAAAATGTTGCAAGTCACAAGAAAAATTTCCCATTTCCTTTCAATGTCCAAAGGAAATACAAAAAAACTCGTCTTATTCACAAAATTTGTTTATTCACAAATAATTGACAAAAATTCAATTTCAAAATTCTTATTTTTCTAACCTTTTACTAAGTTTTATCAAAAATATTTTTTTTCTAATCTGCTAAAAATTGAATCTAATGTACGAATTTTATTATCCATGAAATGATTTAATATAATTTAATTCTCGCGAAACATCTAACAGAAAATAATTGAAAATTTTTTTAATATTCAATAAAAAATATCATTATTTAAAAAAAAAATAATAATAGAATTTTTTTAAAGCAATTTTGTCATTTACAATTATGATAATTGATTAATACTTTAAACAAATTTTGTTAAAATTGAAAATTATTAAAATTTTTCTTGGAATATTTTATTATTTGTAAAAAATAATGTAATTCTCGCAAAGAATTATATTAATTAAATAATAAGTAAATTTTTGCGGCAAAATTTCTTAAAATTAACGAAAATAATTGATTTTCTCTAGAATTTTATCACAAGTTATTTTAGATAATTAAATTCTGTTTGGTGAATGTATGAATTTAAGTTAACCGAAAGGCAAAATAGATTAATTTTATTAAATACCGTTTATTAGGAAGTTATTATCGTATCAAAGGGTAACAATATAAATAAAATACTTGTAAATATTCTGCTTGTTTCTGTAAATGGACATGAACTAAACTTCATCAAAACAATAATATTTAAAAATAAAAGGGATAAAACTTAACTAACACAATTCTTAATATCAAAATTCTCACACATTCCGTTACTTTATCTTCTTATAAAAATATTAAATACTATGATTTTATTGAATAACCATCAACATTTTAAGCTGACTTACTAATAAATCAAATGACATTTAAACTCTAATAAAATTGTGATTTTAATTTTTTTTTGTAAATGTCCGCATATAGTACTTTAAAAGTAATATTTAACACAAAACAGCACTACAAAATATTTCTTATTAACAATATTTGCAATAATTAAAGTGTTCTATCTAATAAATAAATATTGAAATAAAAAATATTTCAAAATTTTTGTTATTAAAATTGTGTTTTAATTAAATTTGTTCTAAAAAAAGATTCTGTACAGTTATCATCTAAAAATGTAACAGAAATTGCGATTTCCAAGGATTTCAATTTAAAATTTTTGCAAAGTCTAATTTTCTTCAGATCCACGCTATAATACTATTAATGTGCAATTATTATTTACAATTGTAAACAAAATTATCTCCTGAATTCAGTTAATTAGAAAGGTCCAACCACAGTATAATTTTTAAATACAAAAATTAATGATTGAGATAAAATATAGAGAAAATGTATAAAATTAGACAGGTGTACGAACTTGGATACACGACTCTGTATAAGGTTACATCTCAGGTGACTAGATCGTTAGGAAGTATACATTGAAAGAAATACCTACATAGACAATTAAATTCTCATTTTTTATGTAATTTAAATGATAAATGATAATTCTCTAAAAAATTATAGGCACTAAATTAAAAAAGTATATTTTAACGAAATTAATAACCAAAATATACACAATATCTAAGAAGCAAAGTTACAACGCATAGAGCAATTTTTACTTATTATTAATTATTATTTATTATTAATTTAAGCTACATAAGCTTAAAAGCTTAAAATTAGCAAACATAACTTTTCTTTAAACATTAATTTGAGGCAAATAAATAATTTCAAATTATCACAAAAATTGAATTAGAATTTCAAAAACTAAAAACAAAAATTTTTAATTAAAGCAATCTTTCATATTTACAATAAAATCCTCCTGGAAAAAGAGAATTAAAAATACAACCGCTTAACAAGCTTTATAAAATGGTTTTGTCTAAATACTAAAAAAAAACACCTACACTAAAGATTGGTATTAAAATAAAAGTTTTATTTAAAACAAAACTTTTACATGATTAAAATGCTTATTTAACGTTGTGTATAAAATCAAGAAAGCTCTAACATTGTTTTAAACAACAACTGTATATATAATCTTTATTAATATTGAAAAAGTAAAATATTATTTATGTTCGAATTAAAGTTCAAAATATCAGTAACAATGTATTTATGAAGAATAATTATAACATTCATTGAAATATCACATAATTACGTTCCATGGAAGTTCTGATTAAAATATGCTAAATTGCAAATTAAAATACGCTTTAAATACTTCTAGAAACTGCAACTAATTTTCTTATAACACCTTAGAAACCATGAAACAGTAATATCAAAGAAAGAACACTCTAAATTTCGAGCATAAATAAAACTATTGTAATACCACTAACACTAACATAAATCATCAAGTTAACTACTATAAATTTTAATGTTAAAAAATCATTTTTTCAAAGATAAAAGCAGAAATAAAATTATTTTTTTATAAAACTTAAATTTATTTATTTTTGTGTTTGTTGAAAATTAAAAAAAAAGATAAATAAATTGAAATATAATGTAAAACAAATTCTGAAAAACATTTTAAACAGTGAAATCATTTTTAGATTACAATTTAGTTCTTCCTTTTCGTATTACAAAAACAGAGGTTAAATGATCATAAAATAAACAGTTAGACGTTTTAATATAAGAAATAATTTAAAAGATATTTTTGTTCTTTTTTAACGCTATATCGAACTAAATTCTTTTAAGCACTTCCACAAATTGGTGTAGTACATAAACATAATTAAAAACAGTGTTCAACACTTCACCTTTAAGCTTTATTTTAAATTAAAGAATTATATGTAAATTCATTCTCTGATAATGTTTGCATTTTTTTATATAAATCTTAGTACATTTCATGAACCAAATCAAGATAAACTATGGTTAAATATACACATTTTTTTAAAAGTCTTAATTAAACCAAATTTTTCTTGCTACGATGTTATGTAATAATTCAATAAATATCAAATTTAAGGAATATTTTTAATACGTTTCCCTTGTCAGAATTATGAGAAAAATTTGAAAGGAAATATTAACATAATTTATAGTATACAAGTATTCAATATTAATTTCATTATGAAAATACAAAAATATATATATTCTAATGTTGTATAATACAATTTTCTTTTTTGTAAACAACTTTATAAAATCACTACAACTTGTTATACTCTTCTTACAAAACGAATGATTTATTTATATGTAGAAAACAAAAATTGTATACAAAGCATTTTTGAGTTAAACACAACCCATATTCAAATGAAATCTAAATATTGCGAACTTACGCTATAAAGTTTGTTAAAAGAATAATTTTTCATATGTATTCTTCGTTTACAATTAATGGAAATATGTACTTAAACTGCTAATTATAAAAGAATATATACGTTTATCAAATTAAAACAGAGATGAACTTAAAGGTAACCAAAATTATCCGAATCTTAAACATTGTAAATCAAGTAAACTAAGTTATTTATCCGGAAATAAAAAGTATCTAGTTTGGTAAAATACAACAAATTCATATAAAACTAAATAAAAAAAAACATTTTTTTACCACGCTAGATCTTTGAATTAAAATCAGAATCTTAAAAGTATTACATTAAATACAAACAAAGAATGTACTAAACAACGTCATTACTTTCTGACATTGTAAACCAAATGAAATAAAAGCAAACATTTCTTTAAAAAATTTCATGAAACAAAATAAGAAGAAACGAATCATTCAACAAAAAAGTTTGCCTTTATTTAACGAATTATTTCAAATGTTAACAGAAAATAACGAAAATTTTTAAATTGTAAAAAGAGCTGTCAAGGGACGACAGCGCACAAAAAGGGGGGTATTGGGTCAGAAAATCAGAAATTTTCAATTTTTTATGCCCATATACATAAATTTTATTGATTTTTTGTCAATTTTTTTATGATTTTGTGCGGAATTATATTAAAGAAACAATGTCAGTATTTTCTCGTAAAATATTTTTTTTATATAAAAAAACTTTAATTTTTAAAAATAAACTATCATTATTATGTTAGCAAGTCGCAATTGAATGATTGTAGGAAATAAAACCATCGCATATACATTTGTTAAGGCTATCTCATGCAAACGTACAAAAATTTTTTAGATAATTTTAAAAAAAGAGAGACATGAAATAACTGTATCATGAACATTAAGGGTTTTTCTTCTTTATAATCACATATAATGTATTTAAAATTTGTTCAAATTATTCAGGCAATTTTTATCAATATTATAGAGAACACAGGCATATTCAATCAATGCGTTCATAGCTTTCTATCTACAAAGAAAGATTATTATATATAGAAATAAGGCAAATAGTATCAAGTCTGGTAAAAACGCATAAATATATAAATAATAAATTTTGAATGCTTTCCGTAACTTGACAAAAAGACAGATGTTAAATAAGTATATATTTAAAACTTATTTTTTTACCATGCTCGATCATAAAGATCTGAAATACAAAAATTACTTGTTACTACACAACGATAAAAATTTCCGACTTTTGTTAGTTCTAATAAAGCAAAAGCAAACTTTATTACCTAAAAATCTTCCTAAAATAAAAAAAAGAGGAAACGAATTATTTAAAAAAAAAGTAGAACCAAAAGTTTGCTTCGGTTTAAATACTACTTATTTTCAACAGGACCAGCATTTCAAATGTCTTAAAATAATTGAAGGAAGGACTTGTATGTAAAAACTTTACAAAACCATATGTTTAACATAAAGCTGCCAAGGGACGTCAGCCAGAAAAAGGGGGGTATTTGTTACGTATGGCTCCGTAACTATTTTTAATTTTCTTATTAATTAAAAATTTGTTATATTATATAATTTGATAAAAAATTTGGGACTTTTGTAAATAGAATTAAGTACTCAATAGACATATAATCAGGACATAAGAGGATATTTACATAATTAACTCATCAATTAATTTGTCTTAAAACTATTTTTTCATAATTATATTATCCAAATTTAAAAATAACGATAACTATTCTTCAATGGATTTCATTCCCAATAATATTCAATATTATTTTAAAATTATAATTCTAAAATTGATTGAAAGAATATGGACATCACTCTTATTTCAAAAGGAATTTGTCTACTTTGTTATAAGTTACTTTCCACAGAAAAGACTTTTAATTGTATTGGTAAAATACCAAGAAAAAGTATACACTTAAACATTGGCAATAGATGATACAGAGCATCGAACTATATCACGCCATTTTGAAGAATTTGCAAGCTTGCAAAAAGCTTGCCTGGCAACAACGAAGTTTGGCGAGCCGTGTGCACAGGCATCCCCACTCTATCGTTTTATATTAATTTCAAGGTGTGATCCATACTTTCGATCGTTTTAACTAATGAGTCCGAATTTGTTCCTCCCGCAGTAAAGCTACGTAGAATTAAGTGTTCCTCCCGAAAATCGGTAGAGAGTTTTAATAATTTGTTTTTCCCGCAAAGCGGTTGATTATATACAGTTGTGAATTTATTTCCCGCAAAAGGCGGAAGTTTATATTTTTGTCCCCAGAAATAAGGGTTGATTTTGAAGTTTTATTGATTAATTGATTTTAATCGAATTGAAGTGAATTGATAATTTATATGATTTTTTTTAATTATATATGAAAAATAAGCAATTTTAAAGAAATAAAGTGAGAAAAGTGATTTACCATATCATTGAAAAGGAATTAAAGTTAAAAAGAAGTTAAATTTAAAAAATAATTGTTTAAAGAAAATATTACTAGAAAATAGTGATTATTAAAAAATAAATAAAAGTGATTCATTTAAAAGGGAAGACAGAGTGTTAAATTTCAAACCTCTATCTCGTGATTATAAAAGCATTTTTTGTAATTGTCTTTACTGCAAATATCAGAGCTGATTAAAAGTTCAAAATCGGTGACCCCGATTTTTGAATATTAAAATCAATTTTGATATAATTTTGAATTAAGATAAGCAAAGAGTCTTAAACTGAAAATAAATAATTAAAACGAAGGAATGAAAACCATTGAAGAATAAAAGAAATTAAAGAAACAAGGAAGAGAAAATCTTGATAAGGAGTATACTACAGGTATGAATCTGAGTGATTCACCTATAAAGAGTAACAGGAGACTTTTCTGTCTCTAATATAAATAAAAGATTTATAAGTTGGTGAGTTGATTATTAATTATTACATACTTAACACATTTATACACTTTTACACATTACGATTTATATTGGCACAACAATTATTATTTTATAAACAAAAAGAAATAATAACTATTGGATATCATAAATGTCATATTATTATTACGCATAAAAAAAAGAATTTTCTATTGTATTTTATAAAAGGAATGTTTCACAATACTAACTATTATGCTTTAATAAACATAAAGAATTTAGAATCTAGCAAAATTCTTGTTAGTTGTATCATTATTTTAAATCAATATTTTAATCTTTTAGAATTAAATAAACAAGAGCATTCTATATTGAATCATATTGCAAGTAGTGTTTTATTACGGTTTTCTAACTGTTGTCACCTAATCCTTTTTTTTTACTTCTTTCAATTAAAATACCGTCTAACCGGGGTTATTGAATTAATAATAAACCTAAGAGAGGGATCCACTACCTTTTGAATATAAATTTTGTTCCCGAAAAGCAAATAACGTTTACCTTGAGGTGTTTGATTTTGAGTCTTATTCTATTTAACATATTGAAATTACTTTCAATACAGTTAAAGTTGAATTTGCTCAAAATAAGGATTTTTATTAAATAAATAATCAAATTCATCTTTAACAAACTATTTATTTCGGGGTCACCGTTATTGAACTTGTAATCAATTCTGGGTATTTAATATTGATTGTAATTAAATTATTTAGACACTCTTTGATGTGTATATAGATAATAAATCCAATTTTTGTTATATGAATTTTTTAAGAGAAATTATTTCACATTGCACAAAATAATAAAAATCAACCCTTGTTTTTGGGGAAAATATAAAACTTCCGCTACTCTGCGAGAAATAAACCAAAAAAATATAAAATCGACCGCTCTGCGGGAAAAACTCTTAATAACTCCTCTTTTCTTTCGTATGACCTCTTGATCACACCCTGAAAATCTATATAGTGGGGGTCTCCGTTGCACACGGCCCACTCAATTCTTTTTGTTACTGGGCAAGCTTATTGAAAGCTTGCAAATTCCTCCAGTAAGACAGGAAGAGTTAGGTATTTTCTTGTACACCTGTCTTCCTCATAGGAATTTTTTACTACCACACACGAACAGTTGTTCTTATTGCGACATTTTTCCGCTTAGGTCAACGATTCTCGAAGACCTTGATCAATTTTATATTCTTTTAGTTTTATTAGACATTCGTTTATTTTAAGTATTATTTGGAATTTAAAATAAATAAATAAAATTGGAGTTTAATTATTAGTTGGTCATGAAATAATGATTTTGAGTAATGATGAGTAGATTGTTCAGAATGAAATAATTACCCCCTTCTTATACCTATACTAAATACTATTGCTTAATCCTATTTACAAAAAAAAAGAAAATCCCATATATTCAATGAATCTATACAATATAAAAGAATTTTGAGTTTAATTAAAAACAATAAAAAAAAAAAACGTTACGAATTCAAACGTAACAAATACCCCCCTTTTTTAGGCTGACGTCCCTTGGCAGCTCATGTTGTACGTACAGTTGATGAGGAGTTTACATATAATCCTTGATTCCATTTTTTTTTTTTTTACAATATTTAGTTTTTTGATTAGCTGAAAATGATAAAAACAATTAAAAAAAGAAAAAAAAAAAAAAAAAAACAACAACAACAAAATCAAACTTATAGTTGTATTTTTAAAGTTTTTTTTTTTTAAAAATCGTTTCCTTTTTTTTTTTTAGGAAGATTTTGAATACATGAAGTTTGGTTCTGTCCTAATCATTAATAGTGATAGTTTACAGTTTTATTGTTGTTTAACGACATAAAAATAATTTGGTATTTCAAAATATTAAAATTGAGCATGGTAAAAAAATGCTTGAAATATATGATTTTGTAACCATTTTTTTTTTTTTTAAATTTGTTATTAAATGAAAAATTCCTTAATTACTGGTATGTTAAAAAAAAATTTTTTTTTTTTTATACCAGGCTAGATGTCGTTTGGCTTGTTTCAGTGTAGAATACTGTTTCTTTCTGGAGAAAATTTAATTAATTTAATTAGCGATGTCAAAAAATTTTATAAACTGTTGACGAGAAATATGATAAGTTATTTTCATGTTACAATTGTTTCAAATATTGAACGTAGAATACATAGAATAGAATTTGTAATGAAAAGATTTTATGATGTCGAAAATTGAATTTATTGTAATCATTTGTTTGAATTTTAGTTCAAAAAAAAAAAATTTTTTTTTTTGTCTTTTATTTATTCTGTTGTTTATAAAGTTTTATTTGTTGATTGATCTGTTTTTCGTAATTATTTTTTTTTTTTTTTTTTTTTTAAAAACAAAATAAAGTTTGCAAGTTATTTCATGCCCTTTTTTTTTTAATTGTGTTTTTTTTTTTTTTTTTAATAATTTAAAATTTGGTACATCTACATGAAATGACTTTTACAGGATACTTTATGTGACGCTGATTTTGCTTTGATATAGATAACCATGATAAATATTGAAAAAATCTTAGCAAAGAAAATACTTTAATATGTAATATATAAAACAACTTTTACGAAATTATTCGAAAAAGAAATGGCTGACTGAATGAATTTGTGCTTATGATAATGATAATGATAAAAAAAATGGGATTTTCATATCCTCATACCCCCCTTTTTGTGTGCTGTCGTCCCTTGACAGCTCTTTTGTATGTAAGGAAGTTAGTTAGGAATGTAAAAAAAATTATAAGGAGTTGAAATAAAATAAAAAAATGATATATAATTAAATTATTTAATTTTTATAATATTTTAAAATTTGAAATTAGGATGTGGGTTATTTTTAGAGATGTAAGTTGATCGTCTACGTCCGGTAGATCTTTGTTCTCATGGTTAAAATGCAAGTTAGCAAGAAAATGTTCTGTTGAGGCTGTGAATCGGTTGTATTCTGATTAGTGTGTTATAATTGATTGTCGTGACTTGTTCTGTTTGTTCGTGGTCCCAAAAGTGATAAAATGTCTTCCGGTATTTTTGATTTTGCTGTGATTCGTGCTTCTTCTGATTTGATTGCCGATGGTGTTAGTACTGTCGATGGTCTTATTAATCATTTGAAAAAAAAATATGTGTTGGAAGAAGAAAAGAAAATTAAGTCCGGTGCATTGGGGTGAGTGTTTTTTGTAAAATGTGAAAATTGTTTGTTAATTTGATTTAAAAAAAAATGTTTCCTTGTTTGTTTGTAGGAGAGGGGTTTTCTTTTCTTCTTGGGGAAATGCTTCTCCTCGTGACGACGGTGAGAGTTTGTGGCCTTTAGAGAAAATCCTGTCTGAAGGAATAATTTATAATTGTGCTGAGGCTGAGTGGGTACAGGAATACCAATGGTCTTGGGAAGAAGGAAGGTACAAAGTGCGGTATTTTTGGTGTCCGAGGGGTTTTGTTTTTCCATCCAATTGTTGTGTTCCGGACGATGAGATGGTTGAAAGGATTGTCGGGATTCTGGGAATCAACGTAGTTTGCCAGTGAGTTGGTTATTTGTTATTTGTTTTTGTTGTAAAAAAAAAATCCTTGTTTCTTTTTTTGTATACTTTATATGTTTTTTTTTTTTTATTTAGTTGTCACGTAATTGTTTATTTATTTTTTTTTAGAACTTATTCTACTTTGCCAATATCTCCACCTATGCGAGGTTTGCGGCCCAAAAGCAAAGTTTTTGAACTGATTTTTGTCCAACGGTATCGTCAGGAGTGGGGAGAATTGCTATTGTGTTATTCTGGATGGGAGTTCGTAAGTGTTAAAAAAAATTTTTAAAATATATGAATAGTATTAGTTGTAAGGATATTTGTTTGAAAAAAAAAATTTAACTGTTAAAAAAATGTTTCAGCGTTGGAAGTTGGATGTCTCTTCTGTGTGGATTCCGGAAGAAATAAGCGTTTCTGTCATTTAATGTTATTAGTAAAGTGTATAAAAAAAATTTTTTTTTTTATCCTCTTTTTTTTTACGTTTGTGAGTGTGATTTTGATCCAATTAAATGTGAGAATAAAACATTTTTTTTTTTTTAAATATTTTATTAAAGTTTCCGTTGTGAATTTACCTCAAAAGAAAATTTTTAGAATTTGATTACATAATAGGTTATTTGTTTATTTTGTATTTTTAATAGTTGAAATTTCCAAAATTAAAAGAAATAATAAAAAAAATTGGATTTTTAATTAAGAAGAAGTGGATTTAATTAGATTTTTTTTTTTTTAAATAAGTTATGACAACACTATAATAAAAAAATTAAATACCTTCAATAAGGACAAAAAGAATTGCCAGAGTAAAAATAATTTTAAATGTTATTTAAGATATTCTGAAAAGATATATGTTCTAACCTCTTACTTGTTTTTTATAAAAATTTTATTCCAATAATAACTTTTTAATAAAAAGTGTTCAAATTTCTTTTTTTTTTATTAATTATAACAATTTAATTTAATTATAATTCAATTACAATTATTCATATAGAACATTTGTATTAGTTTGAACTTTTGCAATAATTGATGCATTGATTGACAGTGACTTGCACAAACTGACAGTAACATCAACAATGACAATTTTTTAGAAATGTGTGTTTTTGTTCTTTTGTTGTTTCAGTGTTGGGGAATTGACTTAAGGGCTTTATGGATTCCGGAAGAGAGAGATGCTTCTGTTTTTTTTTTTTCAATTTTTATTACGCAATTTTAATTTAAAACCTTCTGAGTAGTTTCTAAAATTACAACTATAGTCCTTCAAAAATTCAATTGTTTTCTACAATTTTTTAACTAAATTCGTAACAAAAAAATTTTTTTTTTTAAAAAAAAAATGTCTGTGGTTATTTTTCATATTATAAAAATCTAAATAATTTGAATTTTACACTAAAAATGTAGTATTTTGTTTCGACATAAAAAGGAAATTGCATTTTTTGAAAGTAATTCGAGGAATGTAGTATCATCAAAAAATAGTTGAAAAAGTCGTAATAGAAATATTTGATCTCAGTTATAAAATTCATATTTTTAAATTTTTAAGAATGTCGTTATCATTTTTTTTTACAAAAGTTTTATAAAATTTGCGAGCTTGAGGATCAGTAACAAGAGACGACTGCAATTTTTCGTTGTATTTTGTTAACGAAAGTTGCTTTTTTTTTGTTTTAATATTTTATTTATACTATTTATTATTCTGTTTTTAATTTAAAAAAAAAATTTTATTATTTATTTCTTTTTTTTTTTTTGTTTTAGTTAGAAAACATGTAGTTTTAAAATAGTAATAAAATATTTTTTTTTTTTTTGGCACTTATAAAAAAAACCACTATTTCTACTTTAACTTTTTCTACTCGGAATTGTTAGTAGTAGTTCAGTCACTTTCACAAATAGTAAAACTCATTGCTATCATTCGATTACTTTTGATGCAACTCTAATGAAATCTCTCGAGAAATGTTGTTGTTCTTAAAAGTTTGTTACTAACATTCTCTATGGGAATTGAACTTTTAATGAACATTCAAATATTCAATACATATATTTAATTTTTTATTTCAAGTGGATTCTAGTGTAATTTTCGGTAAAGTCGGTATAAAATGAGTCGAAAATGTAAATAATAATTGGATTTAAGAACAATACAGTATAAAAAAAAATTTTTTTTTTTTTTTTTAAAAAAACAATTTTTAATTTTGAAATCTCTTTTTTTTTGAAACTGGGAGTAAAAAAAAAATCGAGTGCAGTGTAGGTAACTTGCCTCACTGTTTGTTGCATTGACTTGATTTGATTGCCGTTTGGTGACAGCATCTTACGGCGTTAATTGTTCTCACGGAGAAGTTCTATTTTTAGACTTCACGGTCACTGTAGGCGTCAGTTAATTGCTTGTGCGTCGAATTGAGAGCATTTGTATTCTATACTGGTTTCTTTAGTTAGTCTTTTTCTTTTTAGTTCCTTCTTTTTGAATTTATTGTTTAGTGTGTTAAATATCATAAAATATTGTAATAAGTGTGTGTTTTCTTATCTTCTTAAAATTTTTTAAATAAATCTTCAAGAAAAAAGTGTTTTCGGTGTGTTTTTTTTTATTAATCTGATCAAGCGAAAATCAACCAGCATGGTGAGTAAAGCGAAATTTTTACATTCCTTTAATTAGTAGGATCGTTGTTTCCCATTAGGACGTTTTGTTATTGTAGTTCACCGAATTATTCTCATCATCTCAATTCAATTATTTTTTTTTTGGAATCTTTTAACTAAAATCCTTCCTAAAATTAACCGTTTTTTTTTTTGACTATATAAAAAGAAAAACTCTAAGAAGTTTCACAAAATCCATTCTTTTTACCATTCAATCCTACAAAATTATTAATTAAAAGTATGATATAATTATTTTTTTTTGATTTATATATGATTCAAAACTCTTTCACAATTCAATTATTTTCAGAAATTTATTCTATAATCGTTTGAGTATTTGTTTATTATCTAAAATTTAATCTAAAATCTGTTGTTAAATCAATTTATATTGTGTAATTCTATGAGAAGTTGATTTATTTACTTATAGAATTAAATAATAATTTATTGGATAAATAAAGGTGTTTTAAACTTGAATTTAAATTAAAAAAAATTTTTATTGAACTCAAGAATAAAAACACAATTTTGTATAGTACTTGTAACTTTCCATATTTTTGGTTATCAAGGTGTAAAACTCAAAAACATTATAAAGAAATTCTTACGATGAACTTTTATTTAATAAAAAAAAATATTTTTAAGTGAATCTTGAAAGATATATTTTTTTTTTTTAGTTTTGAATGATTTGCTAACAATTAAAATTTGGTGAGAATAAATAATTGAACTTTTGAAAAATATAAATGAATAAGATTTTAAAAAAAAATTTTATTAAGTTCAAAAGGTAAAATTTTATAAATTTTTATTTAAATTGTAAAAAAAATCCAATCTTAAAAAAAAATATCATAAAACAATTTTAATGATTAGTTTTTGAAAATATTTTAATTTAATTGCTTGTAAAGAATTAAATTTCTTAAAATAATTTTTGTATAATTAAAAAAAATAATTTTTGATGAGTTTTCCTTAAAAATTTCCAACATGATCCAATTTTGCAAAACGTTAGAAATAATTTCAAGATGTTATTGTTTTTGTAAGTATTTGAATTTTTGTAAATATATAATTAAAAATACTGAAAATATTGAATTTTGAACATTAGAAGCTAATTTTTATTAATTTTTTTTTTAATTTTTTTTTTGTAAGAATTCTTCTTCAAAATTTTCGATGACTCAATTACTTCCAACATTTACAATTAAAATTCTTCAATTTTTCAATTAGATTTGCGAGATTTTAAGTATTCAAAGATATTAAAAATAAACACGCTTATCTTTAATTATCTATAACTTAAACTATTGAATTTAAAGAAAAAAATTACATCAAGAAGATAAAACTTTGTTCTTTTATTAAGTTTTGTGTAATGTAAAAAAAACTAAATTTTTATTAATTAAAATTACAAACGAAGTATAGGTTAATTTCTCCAAATAAAAGTGTTTAATAATTTTCTTCTAAAATTGATTTTCCTTTTAAAAAAATTTTAATGTATTAATATTTTTTTTAAAAAAATTATGGTTATTGCTGGTTTAAAAAAAATTCGATCTAAGAAATTTTTATTTTATTATTTTTTTTTTGAAATTTGAAAATAATAATTAACTGGACACCTTAAATTAACTATTTTAACTTCATACAATAATTTTAGTTTACTGAGATGAAATTAATCTTACTTTTAAAAGAATTAATAAGAAGAATTTAAATGTTTTTGATTGTCGTATCTTTTAACAAAACAGGTTATTATTGTATTGTTTTTTAGAAAAGTTGCATTATTTGAGAGGGAACCTATAAACATGGTTGCCACAGAATCTAGATTTCAAAATTCTAGGCTTTTTTAGGTTTTCGAGGTCAAAAATATGAAAAAATTCCAGATTGAGATTTAAATTTAGTTTTGATAATTAGGGATTTTTGTAGCTCACGGTCATTTCCGGTCATATATTATTTTTTCTGGTTCTAAAAAAAATAACTTTGAAAATAAGTTATTCCATGAAAAATTAATAGAATTTCCTGATTTCAGACAAGACTATTTTAACTTAAAAAATATTTTAGTTTACTCTAAAAAAAATAAATAAAAAATTTTTTTTTTAAAAATATCTTTTTGACTGTAAAATCATTTGGGACTTAGATAGATTTTTTTTTTTTAAATAAATATTTTATTATTATTCACTGTCTTTCCAAAGGTGTTAAGATTTTTTTTTTTTTTAAAAAAAAATGCGTAAAAATGATGTCAATCTTGCATAGATTCTTAAATAATAGAAAAATTAATATTTAATTTTACTACTTTCTATTTACGACAATTTGTATTTTCTTGTTTCTGTCGTTCTAATATGCTTTTATTCGGATAAAGAAATTTTATTTTATTATGATTCTTATTGATTTTGTACTTTTTCAATGGTTTCCATTGGTATTGCTGTTTTTTTTTTAAATTTTATCTGATTCCATCATAACCTAAACATTTTAAACCAATTAGGTTTATACAATTTATATATTTTAATTTTCCTCCTAGGTTTTACAGCATATTTAATAGTTTAAAATGACTTTTGTTAAATAGTTAATTAACCTAACTTGTTGACTATCTAATTTGTTAAAATTTTAAATAGGTGTCGAGAGAAACCATTGAGTTTGTTAGAGATCACGTTCGTAACAATGTTCCACCTGGCTATCATCAACCATTTCTGCAGACTATCGCACACTATCCTGGTAAAAAAAATATATAATTTTTCTTTTTATATATTTTTTTTGGAAACAAAAAAATGTTTCTATATCCCTTCCCCTTTTTTTTTTAGTTGATCCTATAATGGCCTCTCTGCACACACACTTGTTGTTGGTGCCCAATCTAGTCACTCCGCCGGCTACTGTGGTCCGTGAGTATTACTCCCTCCGTCTTATTGGTATGGAAACTGCCTTCCCCTTTTTTATTTGGTTATTTGTTATTCCCCCTTTTCTATTTATTTATTTATTTTTCTTTTTTTTAGGCGACTATCATCCAAGTGATTATATTGTCCCTGTGTCACCGCGCCACGTATGATGCCGCTGGAGAATGTTTGGAGCAATATTTCTGGCTAGGCACTGGAGACCTGACATTCGTAAGTCAACAAAAAAAAAATTTTGTTCCATGCCTTGATGCGAAATGAGTTTATGCGTAATTTTGTTGTTTTAGCAAAAGGAAATTTCCTTATTTTTGTTCTAGGGGGAGTCACCATTTCTACCGCGAGTGGCTCGCACTTCGTCTCCACCGTAGTTTTTGTTTTTCCTTTTGTTATTTTTTTGTTTTGTTTTTTTTTTTTTAAACAAATTTAAAATTAAACAATAATGCATACACATAAAGTTTATAATCTAACACCCCTTTTTGTAAAAATTTTGTGAAATATATATATATATATATAAATAAAATATTTACTCTAAATACTTCTATTTTAAACTTCTTTAATCAGATTTTTTTTCTTTTAAAAAAATCAGTTCCCTTTTTTTTTGTTCTAATTTTTGAAATATAAGGGTTTAGGTGATGGTGTATTACGTTTTGGTGAGTTTCTTTAAAGAAAAAAAATTTTTTTTATATATCTTGAGTACTCTTTCTTTTTACTTATTATTATCGATATATTCCAGTTATTTTGTGAGGGACATTTGACGCCGTTTCTCGTCGTTTCTTTTTATGAAGGATGTTTTCCCTACTTGAAATGTTCTTGATTTTTTTGCTGCGGACTTTTTGGATTTCATTCGTCTTCGCCTACGTCAGCCTACGAGTGGAAGGCTCTGCTTCGATTCCTTTTGAAGGAATATGCTTCCAGATAGAGACATAACAAAAAATTGGCCGCTAATATGTCGCCTCACCATTTGCAACGATGGTCGATTTGTTGACCAGAGTTGCTCTTTTTTTTGCTTAAACGAGGGATTTTTTTTTTTTAAAGATGAATAGTTTGTTTAAAAGAAAATAATTTGAATTTTAACATACATCCGTGCTGTTTAGTGGGAGTTGGATGCGATCTCGTATTTTAGGTTTTGGGGTCATTTCTATCTGTACTGTAGTTTGTAGATTCTCCTCTTGCTTAGATTCCCTACATTCTCGGAGTTGTTCGTTTTTTTTTTCTTGTCCGGAAGGGCATATATTATAGAGTCGTCATTTCTTTGAAATTGAAATATACTGGATAACGTTGAGGATTTCGTCTTTCTTACTTTTATCGTGCAACGGTATATGATATAACCTATAGTCACTAATATTACTATAGTTGTAGTTCCTAAAACCGAATGCGTATAATAGTTTTGTTTGTTTTGCCCTAAACGGTGCTCGCTCTGAAGCTTTAATTCTTTTTCTAAGTTTTCTAGTTTTATATCTCCTTCCATCTTTTTCCACGGTGGTCTAATCTTTTCTGAACTTATCGGCGTTTGTTCTCTCCTACTTTGCTGTAAAATGGGCGATAATTCCTCTAAACAGAGTTCCAGTTTAGGTTCATATAGATATTCTTGTTTATTCTCTTTAATTTGCAATGCAGGCAATTCTATAGTGTCGGTAGTCAATCTACATCCTGAAGCGATCTGCAACAAACCTACTCCTTCTAATTTTTGAACTTTCGTTGGTTGGTTATAACAAGATAAATAAGCAGTTTCTTCTGTTGTCAAAGAATAGATCCAACTTCCTGTCGTTGTAATTGGACTCCAGTGGGGCTGTTGATTGTCAGTAATTCTGATATCACAACTCTTCAAAGTCTCATTGTTTGTTTCCCTTAATAGTTCTGACTCACAACTGGGTATCAGAATAGAATCATAAATGACCTGTCTGGGGTGACAAATATATTTGTGTTCGATGTAAGAGCAAGTAATTAAGTCTTCTTCCTCTAGATAAAAATACTTTCTAACGGCCGCACTGGTGGCAATATATCTAGCATGCGGAGAAATATAGGCTCGATTCCCATGAATCGTATGTTTTTGCAGTGTTGGTACCTCGTGCATCTTATAAAGTAAATACTTTTCCCTTTCCAATAGTGGTATATCTAGGGTCATAATTAGTTTGTCGTTATTCATTCTAGAGCTTACTACAGATATTTTTCCCAGTGTTGCTACGTTTACTGTGTTCAAATTTACAGGAAAAATAAATTCCCCCAGATGTTCTTGGGCTTCCTTCGCTATCCTCAATAATTGTTGGTTTGTTAGCATCCTAGGGTGTAATTTTCCTTCCTTAGCACTATACATAACTTGCAGAGTTTGTTCCAGGGCATGTTCATAAATATCTAGGTGTTCTTCCCAGTTTCGAATAGTAATCTGAATCCAAACTGTGTAATTTATATTATCCATTTGGTTCCCGAAATCTTGAATACGCGTTTGCATATTATTTAACCTTTCCTGCCAATTGTTTGCTATTTTCTGCTGTTGTTCTGCTGCCTGATACAGATTATGTAATTCTGCCCTGACTAAATGGGTTTGTTCCCCTACCAATTTGGAAATATTTCTTTGCGCTTCGTCCAATTCTAACAATGACCTTTCATATCTTTCCCCATCCTCGTAACTTAGTACTCCTATTACCGTGCTTGCCATTTTCCCTACAATTCCAAACCAAGGTACACTTCGTTTCCTAATAGATTTTGACATGGGTCTTTGCATTAAATCGTCGTTTTGATCTCTTAATTCTTGCGTGGTTTCTTGTAGTTGTTCCCACTGCATTTTAATGATAGATATCCTCCTGTTTATACCATAAAAATTTAGAATTTCTTCGCAATCGTTACGCAATATTTTTCTACAGGGAATCTCTAAACTTTTAAATTTCTTTTCTAATTCGGATAGATGTGTGTTAAAATTTTCTGTATCTAGAATTATCACCGTGCGCCAACTTCCTGCTACACGTTGTACATTCGGCATTAATTCAAAAAATATTCCAGTGCTCTTTTGGAAGGGCGTAATTCTTATATAAGGGTTTTCTTCTATTCCTCTTGCTGTTGTAATCAAACATAGGCATAGCACTAACATCTCCATGATTCAGCTCTACTATCTGGAACCCAAAATTGAAAAGGATTTCTTCTTTCATTATCTCTTGTAAAAAAAATTTTTTTTTTTTTTTTTTTAAATTTCTATAGCCTGTTTAGCTAGTTTGTCCGCTTCTTCATTTCCTACAATACCACTATGACCCGGTTCAAAAATTAATTCTAGTTTTAAACCTAATGTTTTATTTTTTAAAATTTCAAAGATTTCCTTATTTACTACCAAACGTTTTCTGTTAGTTCTCCAGCCGTTCTTTTCCCAAATCGGTAACCAACGATGGTAACCGTCTATGGTGAACTTAGAATCTGTATGTATCCTAACTTTTTTATAACCTAATAATTTGATTATATCTAAAGTTTTTAATATAGCTTCTATTTCTGCCCCATTATTTGTTTGTTTTATTAGGGCTTTCTCGCTAACATTTCTTGGGTGGTTATGATTGAACCATATCCCTATTCCAGCTTTGGCCTTTTCTTTTCCATTGGCTTTGCACGCCCCATCTGTATATACATGTATGTATCCTTCCTCATCTTCTCTATATCCTGCTTGATTTTCTAGTCATAAATGTGCCCTTTTGACTTGGTCTTTATGTTTTGTGAACCTCTTTCCTTCTGCGTCACAGAGTACTAGATTATTCTTTTCTGTAATTGATACCACTTCATATGGTCCATGGTAATATGGTTCAAATTTACCTGTTCTAACTTCCTCTTTTACGTCTACTACATCTCCTATTCCTACATTTAGAGGTCTTGCCTGGTTGTCATAGATTTTTTTAGAAATTTCCTTCGCTCTAATTATGTTTCCTGCTGCAATTCTTCTTATTTCTATCAATCGAGTTATTAACTCCTGTATGTAGGATTCATAGGTCTCTAACTTTTCCTCATTTGGGAATTCTGTAGGTGTTCTAGCTAATCTTCCAAAAACTAACTCATAAGGGGTGAACTTTGTAGCCTCATGTACAGAAGTGTTATAGGCGAACATGGCGTATGGGAGTAACCTATCCCAGTCGTCACTAGAATGAGCATAATGACGAATGAATTCGGCTAACACGGCATGACTTCTCTCTAAAGCCCCGTTAGTTTGCGGCCTATAAGCTGTAGTGGTGACTTGATTCACCTTAAATATTTTTGCTAGTCTTCTCATGAGATTGCTAATGAACATTCTCCCTCTGTCAGTCAGTATTGTTTTAGGGGCTCCATAAAGCGAGAATAAATTTGTAGCTATAGCATGAGCAATTGTGATTGCACTAATGTTTGGTACAGCTACACATATGCAATATTTGCTTAATTGGTCTTGCATGGTGAGCACATGACAATTTCCATTAGATGTGGTAGGTAATTTTCCTACAGTGTCTAGAGATACTTTGTCAAAAACTTCTAAAGGGGTATCGGTTATTATCATTGGTTCCCTGTTTTTTATCCGGGTTATTTTCTTTTGCGCGCAACTTCTGCATTTTCTTATATATTCCGTTATGTCCTGCCGTAGACCTGGCCAAGTATACCTTTCTCTAATTTTCCTAAAAGTTTTATTTACACCTTTGTGTCCGGCTAACAAACTGTCATGATATTCCTTAATTATTTTTGGTCTTTCGCTTTCCTCAGGAATTGATATTTTCCCAAAACACAATTTTATTCCTATGCCGGTTCCATAGAATACCTTCACCAATTTTTCTACCCAAATATTACCCATGGGTTCTGTTAAATCTCCATACTTGGATATTCTAAATTGTTTGACATTTTCATTTAGTAAGACTTCCTTAAGGTTATGAAGAATTTCCTCGAACTCTCCTATATTTAACTTATCATCATATTTCCTCGTTAGCACTACAGTATAAACGTTATTCTTACCTCTAGGCGTGATTAAAATTTTTCCTACATTAGGTTTCCTAATTTTAACTTCCATTAAATCTAAACCTCCTATAGCTACTATTAACTTAGTTATAGAAAAACTAGGTTCTGCATCTCTTGAGATAAAATGTACGTAGTTGTCTCTGATACTAGTGATAGCTTCTCTGTCATAAGTAAGCGTATCTATTCTTTTTAGAAAAGGTTCTTCTTCTGTTTTAACAGTCTCAAATACAATTTCTTCGTCATCTATGTGAGGCATGATTACATCTATGCGTTGACTCGAATTTGAAATCGTATTGTTTGATTTCTCTGTGGTTTCGTCTCTTTCAGGTAATTTTGTTGTAATTTCTTTTTCTTTTACTAATTTTCTCGGAATCATTCTATTCTTTTTTTGTTCCTCTTCCATTTCTGACTCTTTTTTTTTTAGTACTGTAGTGGGTACAAAAGGAGTTGAATGAGCATTAGGTTTCTCCTTAAGCGCTGGTGTACTAAAAGTTACTGTTTTTTCTTTTCCCAGTACCGTTTTATTTTGTTCTTCCTCTATGTTTATTGGTTCTTGGTTAGTGTTGTTCTTATTTGAGTAATGAGGCAGAGGGTTTTCGATTTGTGCAGTAATTTCACGCAGCTCCGCGATTATTTCCTCCATAGTTTTTTCTTCTTGTTGTAACTTTACTATTAGACTTTCTTCCTTAGAATTGGTTACTTGTGAAACATTTCTTATGTCTTCTTCTTCTCCTTCAAATAATTCGTCATCCCAAAAATAAGTTTGATGTTCTGCTAGCGATAAATCGAATTTTCTTATAGAATTTTGTATTTCCTTAGCCATTTCTCTATTTATTGTATTTTCTTTAGTACTTTTCTCGACTATAGTGATTTCTTCTTCTTCGTCAGAACTTTCTACCGTGGGGCTCAAATAAATTGCGTTTTCCTCTTTTTCTTGGAGGTTTTCCATATCTCGTTCGATATCTTCTTCACTCGATTCTGAACTACTTTCTAACTGTATTGAAGTTTCGTTGAGAGAGGATAATACACTATGATTTTGCCTTAAAATCGGGACCTCTACAGGTTGGGGTGGGAGTTCGTCATCAGATTCTTCACTACTTTGTTCTAAGTTGATCTGAGGAATTTGTACTACCTCCTTATTTACCGTAGAAATTGGAATACCCTTTCTGGGCCTCAATCTAGTTGCTATAGGACCCTCATCTATTACTACTGGGGTTCCCTTAAGTTTCATCTTCCCGGGTGGTCTCCCTCTTTTTGGTTTTTCTCCTGTTATTTCCCTTTTGGGGGGGATTGCAGTGGAATCTGAATGAGCTCTGTGTCTACTAGTTCCAGTGACATCTATATTTGTTTTCGATGAAGTTGGTACCTTTTTCTTATCTTGCTTTCTTTTGTTTTTGTCTAACAACTGATTAAGTGCTTCGTTGGCTTTTAACTTTGCTCCTCGGGCTCCACTACTAATAGGAAAAGTTTTCTTTCCTTGTATTATTTCATCCACACTTTCATTTGTATCTATTTCTGAGTCGGAATTGTCGCTACTTTCGCTATCATAAGTGGGTTCTTCATCTGTTAGTTCGGGCCTTTTGGAATTAGGATTTTCCGATAATCCTCTGATCCATCGATTTATTTTTCCCGGTTTACACTCGAATTCGTATTGGTAATCTCGTAATCTTAATAGCCACTTAGTCATTCTAGTGGTGGGCTTAACGGCGTCGTTGATAATTTTCAAGGGCTCATGGTCGCACGACAGAATAAATTTTTTACCGTATAGATATGGTCTGAAATTTTCTAAAGCAGAAATTACTGCTAGACATTCCTTTTGAGTAGAATCATAATTTCCTTCTGCTCCTACCAATGTTCTTGAAAAATAAGCTACTGGTAAGTCGATTCCATCTATCTCTTGAGTAATTACTGCACTAAGGGCATGATCTGAAGCGTCTGTAGTTACTCTAAATATTTTAGAAAAATCGGGATGCTGCAAAATTGGATTTTTGCATAAAGCACGCTTTAGTCTTCTGAAACTCTGTTTCTGTTCGTTTCCCCATTTAAAGATTTGATCCTTTTTTAACAAGGTATATAATGGTAATGCTATTTTAGCGTAGTTTTCTATGAATCTTCTATAATAACCTGTAATACCTAAAAATCCTTTTACTGATTTAGGATTTTTTGGTATGGGAAAATCCTTTATGGCCGACAACTTTTTTGGATCTGCTTTTATTCCTGACTCTCCTACTACATGCCCTAAATAAGCCACTTCTTTACGTAGAAAATCGCATTTTTCAGGCTGTAATGCTAATTTTGCTTCTTTTAACCGTCCTAACATCCTTTTTATAGTTTTATCATGTTCTTCTAGACCTGCTGAAAATACTATAATGTCGTCTAAATATACGAAAAGCTCTGCTCCTTGTAAACCTGACAGCACACTATCCATTAGTCTTTGGAAAGTTGGTGCCGCATTTTTGATTCCCATTGGCATTCTCTTGTATTGGTAATGCCCTCGTCCGTAGGAAAATGCGGTTTTGTGTTGGTCTTCTTCGGCTGTACCTATCTGATGGTACCCCATTGCTAAGTCAAAAACCGAAAAATATTTTGCCCCACCCAAACGTTCTAATATTGTACTAATTAAGGGCATTGGATAGCTGTCACCTTCCATTTTATCATTCAAGGCCCTAAAATCTATAACTAGACGCCATTTCTTGTTTCCCTGCGCATCTGCTTTTTTAGGCACGATTAGTACTGGTGAATTATAACTAGAATTAGAGTTTGCTAATAAGTCATCTCCGTACATTTTATTTACTAATTTAATTCCTTCTTGTTCATATTCTGTAGGTTGTCGGTACTGTTTGCATTTTACCGGTTTGTCGTCACTCAAAGGTATATAGTGCTTGACTAGTGGTGTCATAGGTAATTTGTCTCCGGGTAACAGAAATTGATCTTGTCCGACCCGAACCCAATTTTTTACGAATCCTAGCTCTTCTGTGTTTAAATGGTCTAGTTTCATTTTGTTAAGAATTGCTTCATATCTCTCTTCCTTCGATGTAGCATTTTTGCCTAACTCTGAGAAGTTATTTGGACTTGTATCGTCTACTAATTCATAAGGTAAGATTTCTTGAGGTGGAATAGTGATAGTTATGTCCTTCTCTGTCGTATTTATGGCCATAATTTTACAACTTCCTTTTTTTTGTCTTACTAATGCTTCGCCTAACATTAATCCTTTTTTTGCTTCGATCCGCGGTAGATAACCTTCCTTCAGGTTTTCATTAATTATAGGAATGCTGACTATTTGCTTAGTTCTTGCTTTAATTCTTAATATTCTGGGTACCGGCTTTACTTCCTTTTTTAGTTTTATCTTTTCTTTATTCGATTCCGGATCTATAAAAGGGATTGGATCTACTGGCTTAGATTGTGTTACTAGCGCATTATAGAAAAATGAAACTGATGCTCTTTCCTCTCTCAGGAAAGGTCTTCCTAGAATTCCTTCCACGCTGATCGGAAATGTGGGTCTAACTACGTGAAACAAATGCTGTATTCCATTGATTCCGATCTCTATTGTTCCCAAGGTAAATACTTTAGTGAGGGTTACTCCTGTCATAAAAGTTATTTCTGACGTTTTTACCGGAGCATTTGCTGTTAATGCTGTACTTTTTATAATATTTATATCGGCTCCAGTGTCCACAAAAAAATTTCCTTCCCCTTTGAAAATATAATCTCCTTTCATTTTTACCGTGGGCGATTCCGAAGCTAATTCATTTATCTTAAAGATAGCTACTGATCCCTGAATCGAACTATCGTTTGACGCACTTGGTCGTTCGGGTTCGTTGTCGCGTCGTTCCGACGAACCTGATCCCAGTTTAAAGCATTGCTAGTGTTTATTCCCTCTTGAATTGCCTGATTTTGTGGAACAAAATTCGGGTTCACATTTTGAGTTGAAGAATTCATCGCTACACTTTGATTATCTTGATAATTATGATTTCTGTTGTTTCTAAAACTCTGTGGGCCATTTGGGTTATAAAGTCTACCATCTCTGTAACCGGAATTTTGGCTTCTACCCAGTCCTATATTATAGTTTCTATAATTTACCCTAGGCTGCATGCCCATGCTGTCTGATCTGTATCCACTTTGCTGATTTCTTTGAAACGACTGATTAAATCCCTGACTGCGGCTGTGGTTTGCCTGATGATTTCTAAATCCATTTCCTGTAAAATTTTGCCATTGTGGTCTAAGTATTCCGGGTGTATTTTCCGCAGTATTAGAATAATATCCGATTGTATTCCCGAAATTAGAACGTATCTTTTTCTGTTGCGCTTGCTTAGCGTATGTGAGTGCAGTTACTAAATCTACGGGGTCATGACGGTCCACCGATCCTGAAATGTCGTCGGGTAACGCGTCAATGAATGCTCTGAGAGCTGTCTGATTAAATGGCCTCATAATAATAGCTATTTCCGCCTGATTATATGCTGGATATAAAGCAGCTTTACATCCACTTAAATATGATGTTAATCTATCGTACAAGTCATTTACGCTTTCTTCTCTGTACATTTTTAAATTTATTATTTGAACGAAATAAGCTTCATAAGGTTGACCGGGGGCGAAACGTTCTTTTAACGCGTCTATAAGTTCCCCTATTCTAGCAAAATTTTTTCCTTTAGTGCAATCTCTTGCACTGCCCTTGAGTTTACATAGAATTTCTGAAATTAGATCGGCTTCGCAAGTTGCGTTGATTTTCGAGGCGGCATATACTACGTCTTGAATAAATTCTTTGACTGACATATTTGAACCATCGTAATCAGGTACATGTTTCATGGCTCTTTCCATGGACATGTCATTTTTTAAGGATTGAACTACCACTACTGTAGCGTTTTCCTCATTTACTACTTCTGCTGGACGTTGAACCTGTACTACCCTAGGTAAATCTATGTCTACCCGATTTCTCATTGTATCTGCTACAGTAATGTTATGAGGATCCTGTTCTTCTTGTATTTCTCCCCCATTCTGTGGAGGTTGATTTCCTGCATTTGGGGGCCCGTTTCCACCGTCCATTTTGTATATGTTTTTTTTTTAAAAAAAAAATGGACCTTCTTCTAATATATTTAGAATTAACAAAATTTCGCTTATATTGAAAGATGAGGTATCCACCCTAAACTTTCGGCCTGTTTCCAACCTATTATAGCCTGATTGATATTTTCTATTGTTGAATCTGATAATTCTATTACTTGAAAATAAGTCTCGTGCCCTTGTACCTCAATTATTATTCCCCCTATAATATAATATTGATTTCCAAAAAGGGTTACTAAATCTACGTCGCAAGGCCAATAATCTATGTTGAGTAAGTCTGCCACAATATAGTTGTGTTTGGTTTGGTTCGTCACTAGAAAGTTTGTATGTCCACCAATTATTTCTGGGCTTTCTAGAACTACTTCAAATCTTTCTGGTGTGCTCTCGTTTAAAACCATGAAGAATATTGATTATTAAGAAGTGTAACGACACTAACTCTAGATCCTCGACAGAAATTAATGATAAAAGAAAATCAAAAAAAAAATGTCTTTTTTTTTTTATAAACAAAGTTGATTTAATCGTTCAGTAATTTGCTCTATATCTCTTTTATTCACTCTTATTCTGTAGTCTGTTCCTCTAATCATACACTCTACTAAATTTAATGATCGCTGTGCTTTTTCTAATTTTCTGTTTAACAGTAGGTATTTTTGCGAAATTTCATGCAAATTGCATACTGCTGAATTAAGCCTATTATAAAGGTCTGTAGGATTTTCGTGCCGTGATTGTAAAAACTCTGGTGTCATATGACCAAAATGTAATACAAATTACCCTAACTTTAAATTTTTGAATTCCGAAATTAAATTATTAATCTGATCTTGTTTAATTAACAAATCGGACTTAATTTCTTTAATTGATTGTCTTTGTTGGTCACTGCAGTCGCTTAAGGCAAATAACCATTTCACTATAAATCTACCACGTTTCTCTATCCTTTCTATATTACACTCTAAAATTCTACACTGCAAAGACAGTCTTTGACTGAATTCTTCCACGGATTCTATTCTTTCTTTTATTTCACTTATATCGTCATGAGAGAAACCAGTTGCTATTCTATTAATCGTTGGAAACATTAAAAATAAAAATAGGATTAGAGTATAATTAATTTGTCATGGTTTTTTTTTTTGATTCTTAACTTATTAAAAAAATTTTAAAAATGTATTTCAATATTATTCTTTAAATATATACCCTTTTAAATGACAAAGAACTACCTTGAACTTGTAATTTTACCCTTCTTGGTTAGTCAGCACTTTTATTTGAAAAAGAGAATTTAATATTTTCCTTTTTTTAATTCCCTGTTTTTTTTTTCGTGCGCTAAAAAAAATGATTTTTTTTTATTAAATATCCGAAAACGAACTTTGTTTTTTTTTTTTTATTTCTATTGTTCAAATTAAATGACTAATTTATATCTTTTATTCACTTATTCAAAACCCTGGATATTCTAACAGTACTAGTATATTTTTATTACTATTTAGTTATTATTTAAAAAAAAACAAATTTTTATGTTTAAAATTTTAAACTCCATGAAATAAAAAAAATGATTAGGTTATTATTCTCTTATATGACAAAAATACTTAATTTTATATATATAATTTTTTATTCCAACTCTTTAATTAATTTTAGAATTAAACTAAATCAATAAAATATCAAATTTCATTTACAATTTGCTGACTTTAACTTTGCTTCTTAATACGCATATGATATCAATTCCAATATCAAAAAAAAATATTTTATTAAATATTTATTTGAAGCGAAATAATTTAATTTATTAATAATCAATTTATTTTATTATTTTCTTTAAATTAACAAAAGTGATTTAGTTCTATATATATAAACTAGTAATATGAAAACCTAATTTCATTCTTTAAATTTTTATATATTATTTCATAGCTTTTCTTTGATTATTATTGAGATTATATTTTACTTCTTTTCCGTGGAAGGAGACTTTCTTAGACTTACTCGAAAACAATAATAAATAGAAACTTTATTCTGATCTATCTAATAATTTAATTCCCCTCACTTGTCCAAGTGCCTACCCACTTTCGACAAGGTTATTCGAGGAAACGGACCCGATTTTATTGAGGAAATCAGAGCTCGTCGTTACGAGGGTGATTACCGTTCTCTGACTCGATTTTTCGAGTGATAAAAAAAAAACTACACCCGCACTTCTTAATAGTATTATTTTGCTGCAAATAAAATTTTCATTAATAACAAACAAAATCACCTTTTCATATAATATTTATGCACAACAAACATTCAATTATATTTCAATCAATTTTTGTGTGAAAATGTGAATGTGTCCTAAAAAAAAATTTTTTTTTTTTTTTTTTTTTTTTTTTTTTTAAAACTTTGTAATAATTTTATTCTTTCATTAAAATAGAAAAAATGTATCCCACCGCTGCCACCAGTTTGTTAAAGATGAATTTGGATATTTAATTGATAAAATTCCTTATTTCGATCAAATTCACCTTTAACCGTATTGAAAATAATTTTTTTAATATGTTAAAAACTGAATAAAATCTAAACTTTGAAACATCCCAAGGTAAACGAATTTTGCTTAAAGCGGGAATGAATAATTAATATATTCACAAGGTAGTGGATTTTTTTTTAGGTTTGCTATCAGATCAACAACCCCGATTAGACGGTACTTCAATTTTAAGAATAAAAAAAAATATATGGTGTTGAAATACAAAGGTTGAAACACAAAAATGAAAAACACTTTTATATAGTATTAAATTTAAAACAATAATATTCCCATTTATTTATATAAGTGATTATGATATACTTTTACAATACTATTAAAATAAGATTAGAATTTATATAATTCTGAAACTTCTTAAATCTTAAAACCCATTCGATGATAGAATATAATAGTGAATACAATACTAGATTTTACATCAAAATATTTAGAGGAAAGATGTTAGTCAAACAATTATTATTCTTTATGTTTTATTCTTTTCTTTCCCTCATATATTAATTTTTCTAAAATAATAACAGTGTTCTTATTTAGTTTTAAATCATTTCTTTTTAATAAAAATTTGTTTAATTATTAAACATTGTCAAATGTGTAGTGTATCAAAAATCTGAACGATCGACTCACCAGTTAGTTAGATATATATTTTTATTGTAGAGAATATAAAGTCCTTTATTACACTTAGGAAAGTGAATGACTCAGATTCACACCTGTTTAATCCAAATTTGTCAAGATAATCCTTATAATTTTATTTCCTCCTTTATATTATTTTTTTTTTATTCGTCGTTTTCCTTTTTAATACTCCAATAATCTTTATTGTTTATTATTTTTTTTTTATTATGTTTTTTTTTGTCTTTTATTCACATGTGAAAAGAAAGAAGAACTCTATTTTATTTCAGATTTAAAAAATAAGAAAATTAATATTCAAAATTGATTTTAATATTCAATATTTCGGGGTCACCGTTATTGAACTTGTAATCAATTCTGGGTATTTAATATTGATTGTAATTAAATTATTTAGACACTCTTTGATGTGTATATAGATAATAAATCCAATTTTTGTTATATGAATTTTTTAAGAGAAATTATTTCACATTGCACAAAATAATAAAAATCAACCCTTGTTTTTGGGGAAAATATAAAACTTCCGCTACTCTGCGAGAAATAAACCAAAAAAATATAAAATCGACCGCTCTGCGGGAAAAACTCTTAATAACTCCTCTTTTCTTTCGTATGACCTCTTGATCACACCCTGAAAATCTATATAGTGGGGGTCTCCGTTGCACACGGCCCACTCAATTCTTTTTGTTACTGGGCAAGCTTATTGAAAGCTTGCAAATTCCTCCAGTAAGACAGGAAGAGTTAGGTATTTTCTTGTACACCTGTCTTCCTCATAGGAATTTTTTACTACCACACACGAACAGTTGTTCTTATTGCGACATTTTTCCGCTTAGGTCAACGATTCTCGAAGACCTTGATCAATTTTATATTCTTTTAGTTTTATTAGACATTCGTTTATTTTAAGTATTATTTGGAATTTAAAATAAATAAATAAAATTGGAGTTTAATTATTAGTTGGTCATGAAATAATGATTTTGAGTAATGATGAGTAGATTGTTCAGAATGAAATAATTACCCCCTTCTTATACCTATACTAAATACTATTGCTTAATCCTATTTACAAAAAAAAGAAAATCCCATATATTCAATGAATCTATACAATATAAAAGAATTTTGAGTTTAATTAAAAACAATAAAAAAAAAACGTTACGAATTCAAACGTAACACAAATGGTTATTACACTTAACCAAACATTTTTATTTTATATAACCAAAAAATTTGTTTATTTTAAGAGAAAAGATTTAATTGATTTAAATAAATTTGTTTGTTTGCTTAATTTTGTTATTTATTTTTCTCTAATAATGTTTGAATTTCCTAATTTAATATTTTCTAGTACATATTATTCGTAAATTTATAATTTAATATATATGGGGGATTCCGCGTCAAGTGATCAAGGGGTCTTTTGGTGCAATGTTTATTTCAATAATTTTTTACTCTTAAACAATTAAACATACGAATTTGGCAAAGTACATTTTGGAAAGGTTTTTTCATGCTCTTTCGATTGGAAATAAGCATTTTGAAAAAAAAATTTTTTGACCCAAAAAAATCAAAATTAAAAATAAATTTCAATTTTTGGGGGAGAAAGACCCAATTTTTTTTTTTTTTAAACGAAAGCTGAGGTTTTTTCCTAAAAGGACATATAAATGGTAAAGTGGGACTAGAATGTTTAAACATTGAAAAAAAAGGGTTTTAAGCTCCGTTTAGGAGAAAACTCTTTTTTTCAATGTTTAAACATTCTAGTCCCACTTTATCATTTATATGTCCTTTTAGGAAAAAACCTCAGCTTTCGTTTAAAAAAAAAAATTGGGTCTTTCTCCCCCAAAAATTGAAATTTATTTTTAATTTTGATTTTTTTGGGTCAAAAAAATTTTTTTTTCAAAATGCTTATTTCCAATCGAAAGAGCATGAAAAAACCTTTCCAAAATGTACTTTGCCAAATTCGTATGTTTAATTGTTTAAGAGTAAAAAATTATTGAAATAAGCATTGTACTGAAAAACACAAAAATTTAACCCCCTCCCCCTCGGAAAATATTGGACTAGGTAAAAAAATATTTTCACGAAAAATTACTATCTATGAGTACTATAAAAGCCCCAAGTTTTGCTACGATTGGAGAAAAATTTTTCTCCACCTTGATCACTTGACATGAAATGCCCCATATATATATATATATATATATATATATATATATATAAAATAAATCATAAATTAACCAATAATATGTATATTCTAGAAAAAAGTTTATTTGAAACATCCATAACTAAGAACTTCACAAAATCGTATTGGAAATTTTCTTCTCACTGGTACAAATTAAATATGCAGAAAGTCTTACAATGAACACAATGCAATTATTTAACTGACACTTATAATTTTGTTTATTCGATTTACCGATTTAACTATCATGAATTTGACGCGAACGCGGACTGCAGAAAAGTGAGACCGCCATTTTTAAATTCACACATGTACTTTTTGAGACAAGCAAATATTTTTGTTTGACTCAAATAAAATGATTTGGTTGAATCAAACAAATTTGTGTGTTGTGTCAAACAAATTGTATTCAACTAAATAATATTCTCTATTTAAAACACTAATTTTTTAAAATGAAACAAACACCTTCAAATAAAAAATGTCTTTCGGATAACCAAACAAATACGTATTTATTAGAATTAACCAATTTTTTATTTAAATCAACGAAATTGTTTTATCGTAACAAATAAAATAGGTTAATTAAACAGTTTGGTTAAGTGAAATAAACTTTTTCTCTGAGTGAAGTATGATCATATAATGTACATTAAATTGGAAGAAGGTTTCTGTGCAAATTCCAGTGCAGGAACTTTAGCTACCAATGTTTTATGTAAAGGTTTTAGTAGAGCATAATTTTTATTTTTTTAGATTTCAATAATAAAACGTTCAACGTCCTTCCGGCAGTAAAAAAAGACTCAGGTATGCCCCTTCGTAATCGCTAAATAAAACTTACAAGGATTCATATAATCATAAAGTATTATATATCGTTGAAAAGGTGAGGAAACAAGCTTTTAGCGTATGTAAATATCGAGCTTGTAAATTCAAACTGAATAATATAATAACATTATTTGTTAATATATTTAATATATGATTTATAAAACAATATATTGTAATATTTTATAAAATTATAATATTTTTTGACACAAATAAATTGCGACCTTCTGGTAATTTAGGCATTTGGACGTTCTATCATTAAGAGTAACCAGGAAATATTCCTCGAACGCATAGTTATAAAAGTTGCATTTTTGGCGAAAGTGACAGACACTAACTCAGCAGGCAGACGGAAAATTAGATACATGTGTCAGTGGTCCAGAAGCTGGAGCCAATTCTAGCTAGTGGCCGTGGCTGAACTAAGGAAACTACTCAAACTCAAATTACTCCACATTCAATCATTATTAAAATAATTTCTTCATATTGTCAAAACGGAGAAGAGCGCACCTCAGTGACCCTTCTTCTTTCACTACTCTAAATATGAACTTAAAATATTTAATCATATTAAGATGAGATGGTTTAGGGATTATTCAAAATCCCTATTTTCAAATGTTTAAACAATTTTTTTAATAAGGGAGACTGGGGTAAACTCGCTGACAAGGTAAACCTGCTCACTAGCGATTTGACGCTACGAACTCAACTTGATATAGAGATATTGGTACTGTGAATAGTACTTAACATTTAATTTATTTTAACGAACATTCGTTTAGTTTCATGTATTCAAGATACAAATAGACGAGGAATCAGAAGCGTTCAAGTGTTTTTAGAGGTGTCAAAAAATAACATTCTATGGATTTTTAATTTTTTTAATAATTATTTTTGAATATTAATTTATTTGGCTATGTTTTTTTATGCTATCGGATGTCCGTTTTGAAGTACATATATAGCTTTGTCTTATTTCAAAAAGATTTAATTAAATTTATTCTGAAATGTGAAGAATACATTCAGGGTACAGTCGCTCATTTAGTTTAAAATTTAGAATAAAATAATTTCACGTATTATATTTTAACAATAATAAAATTTATAACTAGTTAAAACAAAAATTGTATCTACATTTAACTTTCTCTTAATAAAATGTAACATTATTTAAATCCATAGTTTTTATTTCAAACGGCAGAGTTGTAATTCATGAAACCTATATTCATTATTTATTAAACCAATTTGTTGTTTATAGAACTCATAGTTTTTTAATTTAGAGAATCTGCGATATGTGTCATAAACTGATGACGCTTTTTCGCATGTGTATGATTGTTTACTATGGTTGTATGTGCGTATTAAAAAGTACTCAACTACTATCGAGTGAAGAAGGAGAAAGAACTTTAGCGGAAAAAATTATTTATTAGTATTTTTAATATTTTTCTCACAACAAAGACGGTAAGTACTGGTTAAAGAAGTGTTCACTCCAATACACCTAATGTTTCTGATGCTATTACACATAATATTGTTAATTGTAAGGTATTACAAAATTATTACATGATATCACCTCAATATTTTGTAATTTTTATTTGAAAATAATTATAATTTTTTGTTAAAAATAAAAACTTATTAACAAAATAATAAAAAGCGTCTGTCTATCAGGGCAGACGGACAATTAATCACGTGAACACTACAAAACATTTAAGGAGTTGACAGTCACGGGAGTTGGGAGTAAAAATTTTTCGAGTTAAAAATCAAATCCAAAAAAGAGTTAATTCAATAACTTATTATTTCTACTGTGTAAATTTCAAGTCCCTTTCGTTTTAACTCTCAAATGGGTGCAACATTTATAGATTCGCCTGGGGGGTTAAAATCTAACTCCCTTCTTTTACAGTCTAACATCAAAACATAAGCATAAATTTTTTTCTAAATATTTTTGTTCGGTTTCTATTAAATGCGTTATATTTCAAATTAAAACATTTATCATAATCATTTATTTAACATAAATCATTTATTTATCATATTTCATTTCATTTATCGTCAATTCTTTAAATAAAATCCTTTTTTATACAAAGCCATATTTTTTTGGTTCTAATTTAAGTAAATATTTGTTTGATTCAAATAAACATTTGGTTCAGTTAACAATAAATTTTGTGTTTAAAGAAAGAATTTGGGTCATATGGAGCAAATTTTTAGTCCAATTAAAAAAATTAACATAGTTGTTTGGTTAATTGTAAAAGAAATGTTTTCATTTAGTTGATTTAACCAAAATTTGTTTGTTTTCAGACCACTAATATTTTTATAAAAAACAATGTATTGTTTAAAAGTACAGAATTCAAACTACTCTCTTAATCTGAATCAGTTAAAAATCATGGCTTTAACTGACAATCAGACATAAACGTATTGAGAGTTGCAAAAACAAAAGTTCTGAATGGTAATAAATAAAGTATTTAATGATTAAAGCCCGTTTCATAAAATTCTTTACAGACATTCACTTATTTTCAAAAAGTCCATTAAAAGTTGTTGTCAACATTTCAATTATCTTTATAAATGAATAGCAAACTTCTTAGACAAAATATAACTACACTGTTAAAAATGTTCTGAATTTTACGATAAAATTCTGATACAAATGTTACTTAATTTTCAAAACGACGGTACTGAAATCATTTGTAAGTTACATTTGCTTGAAATTTACTATACGTTTCTTATAATTCCTAAATGTTACTTAAAAATCAAAACTTTTAGTAAAAATCCTTAATGAGTATCGGAATTCTAACTTCAGCCAAGCAAAACTCAGTAACAACTTAAGGAAATTTAATAAAATGTAACTGAAAATTTGAGAATCGTTTCAGAAAGTATAGAGAGTAACTGAAAATTACGAAACTGTCACAAAAATTTAAGTTACTGCAGCCCAATTAAGGTGCGCACGGTTACTTTCGCGCAGCTTGGGTCAGTTGCAAAAAAGGCATAACTGAAGTTAGAAAGAACAGATTTTACTCCATATGTTTCTTAAAACTTATACTTTACAGCATATTCTCATAGCCTCCCTTGGTCGAGCGCGTCTAGGCGCGCTCCCAATGGTTGAAGGCTCCATAAAAAAACCCTACGCTCAGACAGTACTATAAGGCTGAGAGTTCAAATCGTGGTAGATAGATAAATAGATACTTCCGTAAAAATGTTCATAATAATTTTTTTTAAATTAATTTACATTTATTTTAATATATCAGAATATAATATAAACAGATTACATTTTTTACATAAATATTCAAATGATTTAAGTTACGAAAAATTACGAAACTGTAACAAAATTTTCAGAAAATAGCAACGGAAATTTTATGCTGTTAATGTTAATGAAACGTTTCTAAATTTTACGTAACATGTAACTGCATAAAACTTCCGTTGCTTGTTTCTGAAAAATCCTACAAAAATTTTTAACAGTGTATATTCAGGAATTTTAATAAAATACTTAATATTTCATTTATTTTGAAAATTTTTCTTAATTTAATTATTTTCCATATTACTATTTTAAAAAAATTTCCCGAAAGAATTTAATTATGTAACAAAAATCTTGATAATACTCTACACGAACATTCAATTATTTTCCAAAAAATATAAATTTTACAAGAATTACAGTTTTAGTTAATATTTTAGATAATAATTTAATTTTGGAGAAGTTACTAACAATTGCAATTTATAGAAATAATTAAATTTTGTAAAGGTTACAAATTAAAATCTCTAAAAATCTGCATTTTTCATATACTTTTAATTAACATTTCAATGAAACTAATTTTTTATGAAAAAGCTCGAAATTTTAAAAATTATTTCAAGTTTTTATTTTCTAATTTGTGTTTTTAATTAAAGAACTTCTGAATAATCAAAATATTGTAAAGTGTAATTGTAAACCAAAATTCATTTTTAAATTTAAAGTGTCTGTGAAAACCAATCTTCCTGTTAAAAAACTCCAAATTGTATCCGGAAACAAGCATGTACCAAGAGAAGAAAATGTATCGAGTGAAGAGAATACAGACATTGACTCTGATGAAAGTGAAAATATTAAGGTTGTAAAGTTGCCAACTTTTTTTATCTGTACTATAGTACAGATAAAAATCAAGTTCCGAAAGGTACAATATAAATTGTGAATGATTTTTGTTATTTTAAACATCAATTTTTAAAATTACTGGAGTTTATTAACCAAATAATACCAAATAATAAAAAATTATTGTATGAACTCAATAAAATAGATAATATTCAATATATGTATAATGGTGAATAAACATTTAATTATTCAAGAAATTGCAATTTATTGAATAATTGAATGTTTATTAAAATTAAATTTTTTATAAATAATGGTATCAAATTTTTCAAAAATAATTCAATTCTTTTCAGGAATTGAATTCAAATCATACTGAAAATAATTGTAATTTTGTGCTAAATTTTATTATTTATTAAAATGATTAAAATTCATAAGAATAATTATATTATTTCAGAAAATGAATGTTTTAAAGGAATTTTAAGACTTTGAAAAATAATTTAATAATTATGAAGAATTTAAAAAAAATTTAAACAATTGATTTTTTTAAAGAATCTATGTAAATTCTATTTTAAAGTATTAAATTCTTGTAAAATTTGTGTTACTTTAGAAAATAATTTAATATTCGTGAAGAATTTAATCAAAAATTGTTTTTAATAATTGAATTGATTCAAGAATAAATGATAAAAATAATTGTAATTTTTGAATTGTTTGAAATTAATAGAATTTCAACAAAGAATTTTTGTTATTTATATAATAATAATTAAAATGTGACTTTTTTGAATAAATTTTTTTTTAATTGTAATTGAATATCTATGAAGAATTTTATTACTTTTGAAAATAATTGCATTCTTGTGATGATTATAATTTCATAGTTTCAGGTAAACAAAAAAAATACATCCAAATTGAGAATTTTCTTTTCAATTTTAGAAATTGAATATTTTCCGAGTACATACTTTTGACAATTTATATTTCTTGACTTTTCTCTAAATTCCCTGATCTATGGCAAGCCTATTTCTTAATAAAATTTTTAATTAATCTACCTGAATTTACATTAATTTAAATCTTATTAGATGCTAAATTCGTTTTATTTCAATTGCGAAAGGTACAAATTCGTTATTTTGTATATAGATAACAATTTTTACCAATAATGATTTATTAAAAAAGACAAGAATTTTCTGTAATTGTTTACAGCTAAAAGATAATTAAAGAAATATTTTTCAGGTATCATGTCTACAAAGAAAAATCGTTCAAAGACAAAAGTAAAAAATGCACTTGCATTAAGAACGATAAGAAGATTACTGAAGAAATCGACGAACCGGAAGTTGCAGAAATAATCGGTAATAAAAATCTTAAGTCTTTTGAGATTTAAATAACTTTTAATTAACAAAAAATGTTATAGTATGAATATATAAATTTTCCTGACTTTGAATGAAACTTTGAAACATTCCCTGACTTTCCCTGACCGTCAGACCCTCTGTTTCTATATAACTAATTGAAATAAATTTTTGTAGATGGAAATTTTCCTCTGGGAGAACAAACTGCTCACAACTTGGAAAACTCACGGAATTCTGTTAAAAATGTACCCGAATTCATGAACTTGATGTTCCCAAAAGGTTGAAATTAATTTGTCAAGAATCATATGAAATTATTAGCTTAATTGCATTAATTATTGTAACATCTATCGATAAATGTGAATTTATAGTCTACTGCTTCAATATATTTCACATTTAGAAGTAGAATAATATTCCGCAATTTAAATTTAACTGTCATTGTTATTTCTATTTTAGTAACTCCAGAAATTGTCACATTCCTTGGGCAATTAGCAATTTATGCACAAAAAATTGCATAAAGATGGAAAAGAAAATCCAGTAAGTCATTTTTTATAATAGAAATTTATATTTGTTTTCAAAAAATCTAAATAGGGGAGTGCTGTCAGGGTTGGACATCGTTTTGAATTTTCTTCATAACTTCCTCTGCAGTGCTAATTTTACGTTTTCGCGCATATTGTTGGAAAGATCAACTCAAATGCAATGTTTTTGCTGTACATTGCAAAAAAATTCGGCCAAAAGTTTTAAAGTTATAAGCAATTTAAAAAAAAATAATGTTGTAAGGGTTGAACATGGGTGTAAGGGTTGAGCCACTGTAGAAAATCCATGAAATATTTAGGTAAATGGTTAAAAATGTCCTTCAAATAATAGAATGACACTTGAAAATGAGGAAAGGAACCATGAAATTAAAATCAAATCCCATATTGTGCATTTTTGCATAAGATTAGATATTTTATTTCTTAAGAATGAAATCAAAAATTTTTAAATTAAAACAATAAAAAAAGATTATCGAAAAAAGTTTTTCCCTTTTTTTTCGTTAGAAATAAAGTTTTTGACACCTCCTTAAGTCAAAAAATGAATTTCTGTTGCAAGTACGCTTCGTAATTGCAATATTTTGGGCGGCTCAACCCTGACGACACCGCCTGGCTCAACGCTAACTCACGCGTCGTTTTGTGACATACCACACAGAACACAAACGCGTCACACAAAATTTCAAATTTCTTCTCACATTTTTGTATAACATCTTAATAAACAATTTCAATAAATTTACATTGTCTTTGGCATATTTCTTCTACATTTACTTCTCTTTTTTTGACACCACAAAAAAGTTTCTGTTGAGCGTATAACAATGACTCGCAAAAAACAAAAGTCTACGTTCGTATACTTGACTGAAACTCATGTGAAAAGTTGACTGGCATTAGTAGCAAGAATTTATGTACAAAAACAGATGGCGCTAGTGTGATAACACAAAATAAACGCGATGGCTCAACCCTAACACCTGTCCAACCCTAACAGCACTCCCCTACTAAATTCGATTTAACCCTCATAAATATAGTTTACAAAGAAGATGTCGAGCGAAAATATACAATTAACATCACAATCAACATCATTCACACCATCAGTAGCGGTGGTTGTCAATGGGGAGTTATTCATCAACCCCAAACATGAAATAGACATCACGCGCTTCAAAAAACGTCCTGAAGAAATGGTTAGGCGTTTAATGTTGATATTAGTAGGATAGGAGGAACTTTCTACAATGACGGCTCTTGGTTATTCTAGAGGCGGAAAACAAGGCAAGTCGGTTCCGGAGGACATTAGAAGTGCTGTATATGATACGTATATTTTTTCATAAATTATGATTAACCAGGGTGTTTAATAAGGGTTGTCCAAAAAATTTTCTTGACTTCTCCTTGACGTTTTACTTAATTTATTGATGCTTTCTTGGTAAAGAAATATGTTTACTATTACAGGAAACGATAAAGTAATTAATCTATATTAATTTAATTAAAAATAATAGTTTTTTAAATCATTTTTATTGAAAATTTTGAAAGCAGTTGAATTTGATTAAGTATAAAAATAATTTAATTTGCGAAGAATTTTACTAGATATACTCTCTAAAACTGAATCAGTGAAATTTGACTGATTTTCAGTGACTCCATTCTTACGATTTGAATCAGTGAAATTTCACGTAAAATCAGTTAAAAATGACTGAAATATCAGTCATATTTCACTGATTGGTCAATTAAAAAATAACTGAAATTTTCAATATATGTGACAGGAATTTTCAGTAACTTTTTCAATGGTCAATCAGTGAAAAATAACTGATATTTCAGTCATTTTTAACTGATTTTCAGTTAAATTACACTGATTCAAATCGCGGGAATAAAGACACTGATTCTCAGTCAAATTTCACTGATTCTTAGTGAAATTCCACTGATTCAGTTTTAGAGAGTAAAAGAATAATTGAATTTCTGTAAAGAATTATTTTTAGAGAATTTAAAATTCTTCTTGAAATTGAATTTCAGGGAAAATTTTAAAAATTATTTAATTCTTTCGTGTAATTTTATTTAAGTAAATTTGATTAAAAATAATTTAATATTTGCAAAGAATTTTAGTATTTATAAAAAGAATTGAATTGTTTTGAAGAATTTAATAAAATTTTACGAAATAAATTAATTTTATGTAAATTTTGAAAATGATGAGATTCTTTTGAGGAATTATATGGGACCTGGTCTATGAAAAGGACCTTACATGTGAAAAAATCATTTTTCACATTTGTGTTGATTCGGATAGTTTGAAAAGCTCTTTAAGATAATGAAAAATAAAATATGATAATTTGATTAGAAGTTTTTTAAAAAAAATTTAAGTCAAAAGAAACAAAAGTAAAACTATAAAAATAATTGATTTTTTTGTTAACATGGAAATTAAAATAATGAAGACGATAATGTATTATTAATTAGAAAAGTTGACAGTTTTCTTGACAACAGTTTATATTTTTAATAAGAAATTCTACGCAAATAGCACTGCATTCGAGGATAAAGTTGTGTTAATATTGCGTAGCAATATTGTCAATGTTTTCTGTAAATCTTTAGGCAATATTGTCTTGTAATGTTATAATATTTTGATTTAGTCTCGAATTGAAAAAGTAGAACATTTAAAATATATATTAACATTCAAAAAATTCTATATAGATTATGTGAAAGACAAGGCGAAGTCATTAACATACGAAAAGTACGTGGATGTCATAAATAATCAATGTTGTACATTAAGAAATCCTAAAAGAAAGATCATCACCAATACTGAGAAGAGCGACAAATCGAACGAAACAACTGTACAAGGAAAAGCAGTCAAAAATATTCATGATGAAGATGAATCAGAAGAAAGGTATTATTTATTAATATTGAATAAAGCAGTTAATGAAAATATAAACAAATCTTTTACTTTGGAAATATTACAATCTATTGAGAGAAAATTATACAAAATAAAATAACGTAGAGTACCCATAAAATTTATAGCATGTCTTAAAAAGAAATTTCTTTTCTAACACTGAAAATGCATCATAACAAACCTCAAAAAATAGGTCGAGTAAAAAACGAAAACCAGAAGAGTAAGCAGTCTCTGGACTATCGCTTTGACAAGCTACTAGTCTCCTGTGCCGTTGAAAATGACCAAATCTTCATTGATTGGATGCCAACACAAATTCAAAATATCGTAGACTTCGTTCAAAGTTTGGACATAGCTGCGTTAAACAAAATTTAACATTCTTCCTCTTTCAATTGTTTTTTATTTCTTAAACTTTAATCATACCTTAAAAAAGGCTTTCGATGCCATTTTTTCCATCTGTGTGGGGAAAAGGAGTCATGTTGTCTGAATATTAATTTTAATAATTTAAGTGTTTAATTCATTTTTGTCTTTATAACTTAAGAATGTCTAAAATTTACTTCAACTTAAAATTTATTAGAGACGCATTTCATTTTAAGTGGAAAAATAAAATCTGCTACTTACAAAATGCAGAGAAATGTTAAAGTTGTTTTGAAATTTCTTTGCATAACAGAATTTTTTACATCTGATACTTTTTTAGTTTTGTATAAATAATTTTGATTAAACAAAATTATTTTCTAATGTATCTGTTCCTTAAAGGGCTCTTTAGCCCTATAGGAACTCTTAAATACCTTTATAAATAAATAAATAAAATAAAATATGTGTATACATAAACACAAATTAAAAATAGAGCCGCTGTATCATAGAAGGGCACGTAAAATCATAGAAGGGCCCATTTTTTTGGGGGGAAATCTCAAGAAAAATTAAGATATCAAATTCTGATAGTAATTAAAATAAAATTCAACAGTCTGTAATGAACTATTAAATTATTTTTACTCAATTTAAATACATTTTTGGACCTTTTTCTGAACAAAAAGGTAAATAAATGAATCATTAGTAACTTTACTCTGAAATTATTTATGTCTATAAGTTTTGTTGACATAGTTAAACTTGAATTATTATTATTACTTTATTTAAATAAATTTTGAGGCCTTCTTTGAAATGATAATCAATGCAAACGGTGCATAAGAACCGAAGTTATTGATATTTTTAGCGCGTTACTCCTCAGAGGTCAGAACTGAACTTGAAACTTTAGACGCTATTATCTCTAAATCGTATTTTTTAAACTACTGTCACGGTGTGCATGATTTCTCCCAAACCGCTAAAGCAATCGGCTTAAAATTTACAGGGTTTCTTTAAAGATATAATGGTTAATTCGCGAACAATAGAATTTTAATTTCTACCAAAATTTATATTTTTTTTGTCAAAAACCAGTTTTTAATTTCTAAAATGCGCAGAACATTAAAAAAATTAATTATTTATACAAAATTTATTAAATAATTATTAAAAAATAAACTTTTAAAAAAGTTTCTAATTCTAAACGATAGTATATGTTTTGATTTTAAAAAAATACTTTGTGTTTTCTCTGAAAATTTTAAGAATTCTAACCCATATTTCAAATTTTTTCCCTTTTAAAAAACAAATTAAAATTATGTAACAAAAATTATTATTGACTTATAGAATTAATACAAATTTTTTTTATTTCTTTTGAATAAAAAAATTAATGATTGTTAAAAATTTTTGTTTGTTATTCAATCTTTCCTCGAGACAATTTTTCTATTTCGGCAAATAACAGTATAATAATTTATAATTTTAATCAATTTCAAAGTAAAATTTTCAAAACAGGTTATTCAACATTTTTTTAGTAACAGTAATGCAGGCATTATTGTATAATGACAGTCTCAACCCTGAACAATGCAGAGAGCTTTTACTGAATAAGATGCAGTCAGAAACCGCAGTCGTGAAAGGCGCACCAACAGCGCGCGACGCGCGCGCAACTTTGCTTTTTTTATTAAATTTCTCTTAAACTATTTTCTGTCCCACTCTGAAAATTACATATTTCATCGGAAAAAACCTCAGCTTTCCAATGAAATTATTAAAAATATAAAATAAAATACCCAAATCGGTCAAAAATCAAAAATAAAAATTAATTTTGAAAAAGAAGTTGTTAAAATTTTGTTTTTGAAAATTTTCTTATATGCATCAGAAAGTACATGAAAAATACTTTAAAATCCGTTCCTCATAAATGAAAATCCATAAAGTTTTATCTGACTTATAGTGATTTAAAAATGTCACTGTTTTCGAAAATCTAAAACTTTTACCCCCTCTACTTTTTACAATTTTTTTCAAATGTACCAATATTTTGGGAATTTATCACTCTTATAGAGGACAACAAATTACAAAAGTATCAAGTCAATCCCAGAACTTTTTTTTGTAGGGGGGTCCGTTTCAGAAATTTTGCCCCAAATGGACAACATGTACTATCAGGTACAATGTACGTTATTTTAATAAAAACTCTAAAAATAATTATGAAAATCACTCTTTTTTGTGGTCGAAAAGGTATTTAACCCCTTTATTCATATCGCCTTGTCAAGAACATTTTACAACTGACAATGAATAAAATATTTAACCAAAAGAGAATTAAAGTTAAGTAACATGTGCTGTGAATGCTAGTAAAATATTTTATAAATTCCAAAAAAAATAAAAGTAAATATGAAAAACCTATCCTCACTTCATGTGAACAATAACGGTCAGAACTTCCCAAGCGGATCCCTAAAACAAAATTTTTTCTTTTTTAACCAAAATATTTTTTTTGACTCTTACTATGGTCGAAAGGAATCCCTGAAAATATTAACTTAAAAAAAATTTTTGTAATAGTTATTAACAATTAAAGTTTTTAGTAGTGCTAAATTAAAAATTTTTTTCCTCGAGTTCTAATTAACGGATTTCAAAATTAAAATAATGGTTTTTCGTCTTTAATAGCACTATTTGAATATATTTTTTGTTTTTAAATTTTTTTAACGCTAAATATTTGCACAAATTTTAATATCTACTTAACAGTATCAGAAAAAAAACTACAAAATATCTTATTTTTAAAAAAATTATTAGCAATTAATGATTTATTTACTGTACATTCTCGAATAGTTTATTACGCCAGTTATATTTTACACAATAAATAAAACATTCTAAAATAGAAAATATTTGACCCATTCTTATTATAATCTTTGGCTTAAGATATTTTACTATTAAATAATATAATGTAATTAATTAATATCTTATTCATTAATAGTACATGTATTTATTGCTTCCTCATACTGAGGAAGTATTGTAATACCAAAATTTTTCAGGTTCGATTTTTTAACATATCTTTATGTTATTTGACCTTAGGAGTTCAAAAATGACATTTTTACAAAATGTCATTCCGTATGTGTGTGTGTGTGTGTAAACATCACATTTTCATAAATATCTCCAAATTATAAACAGCTTTTGGACTGAATTTTTTTTAAATTGTAGGTCTCATCTGCGGACATAAAATGAGAGTACTTTGAGATAAATTAATAAAGTTTAACTATTTATTTTTTTGATTTTTAATTTTTCAAAAAAACGTTTTTCGCCCATAACTTTAAAAAAATGTTAGGACACCTATAAATGTTTTTCTCTAATTTTTTAGAGTTTTTTTAGACGCATCTTTTGAGCCCAGAATGAACATTTTTCGTTCATATTCACCGGAGATATTAAACTTTTAAAAATTTAAAATTTTTGAAAATAAGACTTTTTTGAGAATTTTTTTGAAAAATGCAGAAATAACATTAAAACCATAGTTACCAACTTGTAGAACATTAAAAAACCCGTCGATTGACCTATTTTTGAAGCTATTTCGATTAGAAATAAAGAAGTTATTGATATTTAAAAAACAAAAATTTGTGAAAAAAAATTTTTTTATGTGAAAGTATTAAATAAATAAAAAAAAATATTACAGCACTTAAGAATAATTGTTTAAAATTTATACTTTATTGTTATTAACATCTCTATGAGGAAGCAAAGTGCTCATGAAATAAACACAACAAGATTTACGAAAACGAATGAAATGAGTACCAAAATTATAACAAAAATTTATAACTTGACAGCGGTTTTTATTTTATTTTTCGCCATGTACCGAACGGGGCAATCATGGATAAATTCTCATTACTCGTAACTATTTAACTCTAATTATTGGTATATCCCGTGCAGAAATTAAAATGTGGGCCTGATAGGGTACTGGACAGTTTTCCCGATCTCTGGTGTGGCTCTGGGTAGAGAAACTGACCAGTGCCCGACTAGAGTGTGAAGCTGTTCCCGACCAATGCCCTACTTAGGGAAAAACTGGTCAGGTCATCTAAAATTAATTAGCTAAAACTGAAATACTGAAAATATTTGAATCCTGTAAATAATTATAACCTGAAAGTAAATAAAAAAATAATGAAAATAATGTCAAACTGAAAGTGAATAAAAAAATAATGAAAATACTAAAAATATTTGAATTCTGAAAATAATTATAACCTGAGAGTGAAGAAAAGAATAATAAAAACAATCGAATTCTGAAAATAATGTTAACCTGAAAGTGAATAAAAAAATAATGAAAATACTGAATATACTGAAAAGAGAATAAATATTTCAATAAATAAAGAATATTTTAAAAAATTAAATTTATATTTTTAATGATTAATTCTTTAGCTAGAAAATGTTTTGATTCCTTTTTTTAATGATTAATTCTTTAGCTAGAAAATTTTATGATTTCTTATTTTTTAAATGATCAATTCTTTAGCTATCATAAACATCTGGAAGTAATTCCATTAGTTCATCAACCTGAAAAAAATATATAAACTTGTTGGAACAGAAAATGTTGATTTGTATAGAAATATATATAAAAAATGTACCTCGTCATCGCTGATGTTTATTATTAAAATATCAGAGTCATCATCTTATTCGGAATCAGAGCTACTGATAATGATGGTTGATGCTTCACTGTCATAAACAACCATATAAAGCAATTCCATATCAGTTATTATTACTACATCAGATACAATTGGTTGTTCTGATTCCATTTGGTTCTCCATTTGGTCCTCCATTTCTCTAAAAAAAAATTTTTAATTTAAATAAAACACTTTAATAGATTACATTATAATGAATAAAAAATATGTATATATTGTTGTATTGTAGATATAATTAATACTCTAATAAATTGTAAACTTACAATGTCTGTACTTTCACTCAGAATTTCATTTAAAGTATTGAATTTTAAACAAAGAAGTTTCTTTAGCTCAAAACAAGAACAGAAAATTGTGGAGTAAGACACAGATGGGTTCAGCTGTTTTACATGCTAATCACCTGATTGGTCAAGTCCAATATTTTATTGTCATAAGACTGAACCCTGCTCATTAGGGCTTTACGCATGCGTTAGCTGCCACTTCCCTTTAAAAATGTAGCCTAAATAGACTGATATATTTATTATTAATTTAAATTAGTGTTTTCTATTAATAATTTTAATTAAACAGTTTGTGATAAATTATTTAGTTCTATTTTCTGAAATATATATTCTTTAAAAAAGGTAAGTAATTCAATCATAGTTTGTTCTTATTATTACGCGAATTTTAGTAACGTATCTAACCTATAAAAATAAGTATAAATTAGAATTTAATTATATTAATCAATTTGAATCTCTTAATTTTTAATTCAGCTAATAATGTATAAAACTGTCTTCTATTACATGAATGCTACTTTTTCAGGTAGGATTTATCTTATAGAAGTATAAATAACTGTTGTGATGCCGACGCCAAAGAAAACTACTTCTGACCGGAAAAGAAATTGTCTCTTCAATGAGGAATGGTTGACAGATTCACTTTTTAAAGACTGGATAGCCGCAGATAACGACAAAAATTATGCAAAATGTCTTGTTTGCAAGGTTGTCCAAAAATATGTGTTAAATATGATGGCAAAAAGGCAATAAGCAGGCACGCAGAAACAAAGGCTCATGTGACTTCATCGAATAGCCAAAAAACTTCTAAATCGCTAACAGTTTTCTTTCCAAAGAAAGAGAGTAAATTAGAAAATAAAATAATTTTAGTCGAATTAGCAAAAATTTATCATACTGTCAGACATGGGTTAAGTTACCTACCTGCAGATTGCGGTAATTAGTTTTAAATTAGTTAATAAATATTAAATATGTATTTTTGTGTGATAAATTTTTAAGTATTCAAATTTTCAACATTTTATCTCATCAATAATATGTTGAGTTTTTAACAATATTAATTAAAACATTTTTCATAGGTAATAAGCTCGACAGGGAATTGTTTGCAGATTCCGAAATATTGGAGTAAATTGTTCTGTGTATCAGAAATTGCAAAGCATTAATTCTCACTTGGTAATAGCCAATTGTAAATGCCACATCACTCACAACACTGCAAAGTACGGAATGAAATTATTATCATATGACGTAGAAATTCTTGTATTAAAAGTTTTTAGCGAATTTTCAAGCAGTGCGAAAAACGTTGAAAAATTAAAAGAGTGTTTTGACTTTGCAGAACACAAATATCACGAAATTCTAAGGCAGCTCGGAATAAGATGGCTTTCTCTTTCTCGAGCAGTAGAACGTCTTTTGCTAAATTGGACTCCAGTAAAAATTTATTTTCTTAAACAAGGTAAGTTTACGTGAACATATATAATTAAATATTGGAGATTTAATTCATAAAATTAAATAAAGTGCCAGGCATAATACAATTATTTTCAGGAGAAGAAAATTGTGATAAGACTATTTGGTCTTTCATAAAAGATCAGGCTGACGAATTGCGTGATGTGCCAACTCTTTCAGAATGTTATATATATTTCGTACATCATTACCTTCAAATTTTTGAACCAATCATAAAGGTTTTGGAAAAAAAAACTTGTAGTGCGACAGATGTTTACGGAATTATGTTAAGTTTGCGAGATGCTCTAAAATCACGATTAGAAGATAATTTTTTTGGTTCTAATGTAAATAAAGCATTGCCAAATCTTACAAATTACGAAAGGAAGAAATTTCTTAATGATGCATTAACAGCATATGAAAGAGCTATTAGTTATCTTGAGAAATGGTTTGATTTCGATAACTCGATTTTTAAAACTTTGCAAGCTTTCAAATTAGAAGACAAAATTCCGACATTAAATGAAGTTGTTGAGATCAGTAAACAATTAGAAATGCAGGTAAAAATGCTTTAATTCTGAATGTATAAAAGTAATTCTATAATGTTAAAAATTGTTAATTAAATGTTTCTTTTTAAATAGATCGATGTGGATTTAACCTATGATGAACTCGTAATACTAAAAAAGATTTTTCCATTTATAAACGGCGATTTACAACTGTCATCTCCGGAAAAGTGGGCATTAATTCTGTAAAAACTCGAAGCTCTGAATTTAAGAAAAGTCGTGGAAGTAATTTTTGCAATACCGGCTAGTAATGCCTTCGTGGAACGTACATTTAATGTTATAAAACACTTATGGTCAAAAGAAAGAAATTGTTTGTATGTTGATCTACTTAAAGCTGAAATATATTCGACAAAATTTGGATCTGACTTGCTCAGAATTTTATCGCTAAATAAAACAAAATCCTTTACTACTCGATGCTGCTAAAAGCAATAAAAAATATGATTTTAAGAACAATAATTAAAGTATAAAAAATACGATTTTAAAAACAATAATTAAAGTACTATGTTCGTAAATATGTTTTAATTTTATTTTTCAAAAATCCCGCTAACCCCCCCCCCTTATACATAGGTGGCCGGCTGAACAGTCAGAAAAAGGTGGCAGCCCTACCCCGACCAAGCCACTCGAAATTTTGAAAAATAAAAATTTAAATACCCCACCAAGAGGGCTTGAATTCGCTGATGGTGCCATCTAGTGGTGGCAGCCTAAACAAAACATCGGTAGGTAATTTATACCCCTTTTAACACACTTTAAATTTTAAAAACTCAAATACCCCGCCAAGGAATTTGAATTCGACGGTGGCGCCATCGCAAGATTGCAGCCCGCAATAAAACTCGGTCGGTAAGGTAGAACACCCCTTCTAAGCCACTTTGAAGTATTCAATTAAGAAATCTACCGTACCGAATGTAGGTAAGTGGTCCCAAAGTCTCATAGCTCTACTACTCATGAAAAAAACTTAATTTCCTAATTGATTTAATAATTTTCGACTCATTTCATTTCTATAAACTATTGCCATTTGAACTTTACATTTCTATACAAATAAATTATATTTCTTGAAACATTTTTCATTTTAAATTAACATGATGAGTATTCTTTATGTATTTTTATGCTGAATCCGATTTTCATGGTCAAAAAATTGTTCAAATAGTCCTGTAATTGTTATAAACAATTTACTTTGCAAAAGTAAAATTATGGAATTTTAAAAATTAATTTAAAAGACTTCCGGATGTCCTAGAGGTCTGAAATTTTTTATGCAAGTTCGGAACTGATAACTCTACAATAATCCATAGTTATTTGTTAACTTGCACAACCAGGTTGCCGATGACGGGTATACTTGGGGATCATCTTCGAGGAATTAGGTCGAATTTTTTGTAAATGGTTTAGGCATTCAATAACAAGAAAGAAATCCATTGCACTTTGCAATTTTAAAAAATTTGTAAGTTTTTAATTTCATATTTTAAGCAAAAATACCAAGAGTAATTTTTGTCTTAAAATTACTTAAATTTCATTAAAAAAATTTTTAACAAAATTTTTTAATTTGTTTAAACAATTGTAAAAAAAAAATTTAACAATCGGGACTGATTGCATTGTGTTTCTAGGACCTTAAACTATAAGAATCCATTATAAAAAAAATATCGATTTTTTGGTCAGTAGGTCCTTTTTCTCAGTCCCGGTCACATATGTTTATAAATTATAGCTAAAAGATCCATAAATTTCTAAAAATGGCTAAAATAAATATTTTTAATTGTAACTTATGTGAAACATTTTTGATTAAATATTGCAAACATTTCCATAAATTACTAAATAATAATTTTTAATTGAGATTTGCGCTATTACATCTTTATAAATTACCGCCTTATTAATGGTTATACTTCTTTACAACAAATTTAATTGTGATTCTCCACGTAGTGCACGATTTAGTTATTACTATTACTAATTTTTTTTTTCAAATTGAGTAAAAGTGGATATAGAATCTTCAAATATAGTGTTTATGAATGAAGTATCAGTGATGAGCCGGAAAAAATATTTATAATTTTTCTATTTCTTAAACAAATAATTTTTATATATCTGCGTATATATTTTGCGGCTATACTATTCAGCCATAGTAAAATGAAAGCACCTGTTATATTTACAGGCAAATGGAATAATAATTATCTGTATATGTTATTTTGCAAATTACAATTGTTTAACAATTATTCTTTAAACAAATGATGAAAACAGTAACATTTTTTGAAAAACTATGTATGCTAATCAATTCTACACGAAAAATTAGGAAGGTTGTTTAAGATTCTTTTTTTGTCAAAGTTTAAAAAAAAAATTTCGGGAATTTATGGAAATTAATCCGGTAATTTATGGAAATTTATATAGAGATTTATGGAAATTTATGCTGTAATTAAGAGTAGATTATAAAATGGAATTAAAATTAAAAAAAATTTTTTTGGGAAATTTATGGAAATTTATCCAATAATTTATGGAAATTTATGCTGTAATTAAGAGTAGATTATAAAATGGAATTAAAATTAAAAAATTTTTTTTGGGAAATTTATGGAAATTTATGCTGTAATTAAGAGTAGATTATAAAATAGAATTAAAATTAAAAAATTTTTTTTTGGGAAATTTATGGAAATTTATCCGGTAATTTATGGAAATTTATGCTGTAATTTATGGAAATTTATATAATTATTTATTACATTCCTAAACTTCAACGATTAAAACAATTTGCTTTACTTCACTCTGTTGGTGTTATTCAGTTCACTCTGTTGTTACACGCTGTTTAATACAGAAAAGCCGTACCATGACAAGAAGGCCAGACCATGACGCTGAGGCCAGACCATGACGCTCAAGAAAAAGTTATTTTTTAAACAATTTATTTGCGATTTTCATTCTGTTTCATATTTACGTCATTTATATTCACTGATCTAATACTACTACACTTTAATTGACGTAAAATATTAATAATTATTAATTTTATTGAGAATTATGTGAAGCCAGACCATGACGATTCTGTGATTCCCTATGCAAGTTTGGTGCTTTTAATGTGTAAAAAATTAAACAATTAATTCTCAAATTAGTTTCTCTCTTAGTAATTTACTTAGGAGAGTTTGTTGTTGCGTTTTTCTAATATTGAGTAAAGTTTCGATTTGATTTTTATGTAAATAATACAATTTTATAAAAAGGCCAGACCATGACGCAAAAACGAGGGACAAGAATTAACATCAAAAAAAAATTGTTTTAAATAAATTTTTTTCGCAAGTTCTTTGTTTTTCACAATTCTATGAACATAAACAATACGAAACTATGAATAGTTTTTAGATTAATTACTGTATTTTATTAAAAATAACAATTTTTTTTATATACATCGTACTGGGGACAGGCCAGACCATGACGTTTTAGTACCTTAAAACAGCTTTTAAAGCAAAATTATAAATTTTTAAATGTAAACGACTATTGGCTTTTGTTTGTAAACACAGAAATTAGATTTTCTCATTCAATTCATTGCAATATGTGCAACTAATTTCTTAAAAAATACGAGGGACATTGAATTGTACACTACGCGGAGAATCACCCATGTTATTTTTCAATTTTCAAAAATAGATTATTTAGTCCCGTTTGTATTTTAAACGTATATATTTAAGTTTGATAAAAAATAGGTCAAAAATTGTTACATTTAATTACTTTAAGGTTAATATTTTTTTCAGTATTAAAATGAAAATTGACTTTAAATTTAATATTTATGTACAAAAATAATAATGACAGTGGACTCTTTACTTAGGGCTATAAAACGTTCTCCTTACTTAGCTAGACTTTGACAATACTTTTTCAGATAAAAAAAATTTGATGAGAAAACTGAAAAATTTTACAAATTTGTTATTCAATTATAAAATGTCAAATAAAAAATTGTATATTTAATTGGTTATCAATATAAATTCCATTTATATAAATTATTAGGCACAAGAGATAAAGCTATACATCGCCTATTTGGTTTTACGTGCAGTACCTCCGCATACGCGTATTTCACTACACGGACCGCCTACGATCATAACAGGGTTGAGATACGCTCAACCAGCGCCAACAACTCAAGTGAGTTGTCTACCGATCCACAGTGGTTCCCCGACTCCTCACCGAAGTGACAAGTCAAAGAATCTCCGCGGCCCCTCGGTTTGGGGCGGGACCTTTCTAATCCCTAGTGGCTCTGCAGTGCCACCACCCGAGTTGAGACTGCAACTCACATAGCGAAGCACGGAAAAAGGCTTCTCGCTCAGCATCATGAGCTTTCAACCACTGACAAAAGGGGAATGGAAAAACGCATCTGTAAGCACGGAATCTTTTGCTTCCCGCAAAGGAAGCAAGAGAGACAATGCCCAGATTGCAGAAGACGGGTGCCAACGAATTGGAGGAGCAGTTAGTTGCAGTCGTCCTGACCATGATAGCTCCCAATAAAATGAGAGTTAGCATTGGGCAGTCCTCGTGCACTTCCAGCGGGGACCACGCGGAGGTTCTGCTCCCAAACCGAAGTCTCACCCAAAAAAAAAAAAAAAAAAAATCCCACCACCTACCATCACCACAAGGGTCCCAAAGCAAAGCAGACTTGAAACATTCACGCTCAAACACACCTTAACTGTTAGCAATCACCCAAGCTCTTGTGCTGAAGGCACGATCAGCAAATTCACACATACATTCATACGATTCCCTGCTTCCCACCACCCCACTCACATTCCATTCACCACCACCACCAATTACATTCATGCTATCAAGATCCCGGAATCTTGCATACATATCGCACTCACACAACACATGCAACCAAGTCTCACTGGCATTGCCACAAGGACAGGCTGGGGAGTCAGAAAGTTTTCTCTTGAAGAGAAAAGCATTCAGACTCCCATGGCCCGTCAACAAATAGCACGCCCTGAGACCCGGATCAAACTTCCTACACCTACCCACAAACGTTACGTCACGTATCCATTCATAAGTTACCCTCCCTTTAACACAAACATCCCACCTTTCCTGCCACCTTTCATGCGCTCTATCCACCACCAGATTTTTCGCATCCAGCACATTTAATCCCTCCACCTCATTATCCGCGACTAAATCTAAAGCATTCATACCGATATTTTTCCTAACCATATACCAATTCGCTCTCTTCTTACACTCCAAGTCCCACGGAAGCGATCCATATATTACCTGCATCGCCTCCGTGAAAACTGTCCTGCATACTCACGTACACGCATACAACCCGACGCGCTGACATCGATTTAACTCCACACATACTGTTTTTAATTTTAACAACTGATACCAAATGGACGCCGCGTACATTACCGCGGGCACAAGCATTCCATTCATAACTGTTTTCATTACGCCCCTTTTTAAACCCCAATCTTGCCTTAAAACCCGACGCAAATTTCCGACCACCCCATTAACCTTTTGGCGCATTCTGTCGACATGCGGTCTAAACCTCATGTCGACACCCATCAGAACCCCCAAGTATTCGAAACTTTCGACAAACTTGACGGTCCTTACATGGCCATCACTCAATTCAACATGCACACGTCTATTCATCATTTTTAACCCCCCCCCTTTAAAACCATGCACACCGTTTTCCTATCGTTAACATTCACACCGACTTTATCACCCCATTCATAAATAGGTTTCATAACCTCGCTCGCTCTACCTTCTATTGCGTTTCTTGTTTCGCCCGTCGCGATGACAACCAAGTCGTCCGCAAACGCTATCACTTTAATACCCATGCTCTCCAAAAGATTTAAAAGTTCGTTCATTCCTAGGTTCCACACAGAAGGTCCACCGATGGACCCCTGTGGGCAACCTCGCTCACAAACTCTCGTTACTTCATCCATCCCATTTGTCATACTCGCGGATCTATTTTTAAAGTAACTCTCCCATAGCCGAACGTCTTCGCACGCGCATCCCGCTTCATTCCTTAATTTCTCTAGGGCAATATCCCAGAGAACATGGCTGAAGGCCCCTCGAAAATCTACAAATATCCCTACTACGTACTTACTCTCCGAATCATTCACAATTTCTTTCAATTTTTCCCAAGCATCCTCCGTACATTTCCCCTTCCTAAAACCGTATTGGCATTCATTCCATTTTCCCTCCATCGCGACCAACATCCTCTCAACCATCATTCTTTCCAAGATCTTACCCATACCACTTAGCAGACTAATCGGTCTGTAAGATTCTGGGTCAGACCTTGGTTTGCTTCCATTCTTCAACAATGCTACAACCCTCGCTTTTTTCCACTCTTCCGGGAAGTGGCCTTCATTCAAACACGAATCATACATACTTTTCATATACCTAGGCAGAGCACAATGAATATGCCTTAACATTAAATTTGTAATACCGTCGAAACCCGGTGCCTTTCCCAACTTCATCTTTTTGACCGCCCCCCTTAACTTATCTTCACTGTACTCATATGCCTCGCCATAACCAACCTGTATCTCTTCCCTCTCGCGGACATTTGATTCGTCCGCGCGAGGAAAGAAATCGTCCATTAGCAAATTCGCACTCTCTTCCCAAGTTCTCGTATACCGTCCATTCTTCGTTAATCCCGCCAAACCGTATCTATCAAGTTTTCCGGTGCACAACTTATAGACCCGATTCCACGGATTACGCGACCCTTCCTTACTTACGAATTCCCTCCAGTCCGTTTCCTTCGCGTCCCTCATCATTCTCTTGTATTCTTTCATGCAATTTTTCCATTCGTTCCACTTAAGTCTATCGCGATCACCATTTATTCTTTTTTCATTCTGATACCGTTTTCTCTTTTTACGAACCTCCTTCCGTTTTTCGTCGAGTTCCGCGTTCCACCACAAGACTTTACTTTTATTTCGCCGGACACACTTTTTCATACACTCGTTATTCGCGGTTTCGATCCATTCATACATCATGCTAACTTTGTCACCAGCCCCAAGTTCTAGGTACCTATCATACCCAAAAGTTGAGGCATAGGACTCCAGCAAAAACCTATATCTTTCCTAATCACACTTCTTATCATTCCATCGTTTTAATTCGACCGATTGTGATTCGACCACCAGCGCGTTAACAATCATTCTGATTTTAATTATATTATGGTCGCTTAGACCCTCTCTATCCAAAACCTCCCATTCAAAGGTATATTCTTCCCCTTTGTAAAGAGATACATCTATGTCGCTCTCACCCCTCGGCCCACTAAAAGTATAGATAGGCGAGGGCTCGTTCAACACAGATACATTCCTCCACAAAATCCAATCAGCCAGTCTTTCACCCCTATCCAACGTTCTCCAACTCCGACCTAAGGCTTTACTATGCCTGAGATCAGAGGAGGCGTTGGCATCCATACCAATTAAAACTCGTTTCCCTTGAAGCATGCGAAGCACTACATTAAGGTAAATAATACATTCACTCATATCCCCATTTGGTCTGCAATATAATGAAACAAAATAAGCTTCCCCAATTTGTCCCTTTAACCACACACATACACCGTCCTTAAACTTACATTCTTCTAAAACCATACATTCATAGTTAACGTCGAACACGGCAACGGATGCCTTGCCCGACTCGCTCGCAAACACTCTTGGACCCGAGGATAAACCACACACTCTACCGAAGTTAAAGTATGGTTCTTGAAGAAGACATACTTGTATGCCCTCCGCAAGAACATACCTCAACAGATCACTCATAACAGCAGACGCACCGTTGCAGTTAAGCTGCAAAACACTCACACTCGACATAATTGTATTCGCGTTAAGGACTTTATCCATTATTGCACCGAGTACGGAGGACATTCAGTCGCCACACATACTCGGGACAATCAGATAAAGCTATACAAAGGAAAAATAAGTATAGATTAAAGTATCCTCCATTGAAGCAAATCGACCAGAAAGATGGATCCACTTTTGAATCCGGAATACACGCTGAGAAGGTAACTCAAAAAGAACTGAGTTAATTAATTTGTATATTTACGTATTCGTTTATACAAATAGGGTTTCGCTTTATTATAAATTTCGTTTATTTTTATATTCATTCGGTTTCTTAACACTCACAAATATAGTATATTGTGTGCTAAAGGACAAAAAGTGACTTTTTCATATAAGTGCAAAATTTGTTGATTGAAAATCGCACGAGTGTGAAAAAATCATCTGTCTCGTGACACATATAATATTTTTTACTACAAAGGTAGGAATTTTGCGATGAAAAAAGAAGCGTGACAGATATTTGTCCTTATAGTAGTGTATTGATATGGGTTCAAACTTACGCCCTGTTTAGTTTCGTTTAGCCTGACAATATGGTGAAAAAACTTTCTTTATCTAAATTATAGAGACTACATTTTTCAACTGCGATAAGTACATATTTGTACATACACATGAGCAGCATCAGTAATCGCTTAATAAAAGACAAGTAATTTTTTTCAAGCTTTCCGCGTAGTTCAGATCTTATATTTGGACCGCATACCGTAGAAAGGTAATTTCATACTTTCAAATAATATGCTGTAAGTCCTCTAAGACTCTGTCCTAACCGAAGAGTCAGTTCTTAGAATTAAACCTCCTAATTAAGTGAAGGATATAACCACCTCTATTTTTAAATCACCATATTTAAAAGATGTAAATCTTGTAGTGACCCTGAAAACTCCCGAGTAACAAATTTCAGCAAAATTATTGAAGGCTTTGTCTGAATTCACAATTTATTATAACTTTTAATGTTTGTTAAATTAATTTGTTTATATTGTTTGCAACTTTACTTGAACAATTTTTTAAATCAAGGAATACCCAAACATTAGTTTTTTTTAATATTGAATAATAAATATTCGATTATATCAAAGATAGTACAAATTTTTTGCAAAATTGTTACTTTTATTCAACTTTTCAATAAAGAAATTAATATAAACAAATAAAAATTTAAAAATCGGACTGGACAATGTTTCTCTAAATTTTATAAGCTTTAATTGAAAAATTTTTAGGTTTAAATCGGTTGAAAAATAAAGCCTGTAGACTTTTTTGAAATCTAATTATCAGGGTTGCACCATTGAGGAGGGGGATGTTTTTCCTACCCTCCAGCTCGGGAGATTATTTTTATCGCTTCAGACTATTTTTTCCGTATTCTTAGATAATTATACTAACCAAATATAAAAAAATTTTGAGACTTTTTTTTCTGTGTAAACTACTTTACAGGCATGAAAAGTAATATTTTCTTTATAGGTGTTACACAATAGGTATTATCGTATCAAGGGCGCAATATACGTGATTGCGATGATGGCGAGATGAAGGAACCGAAATGTCCCCGAGATCCTGAAATCTCGCTAAAGTCGTAATAAGTTTGGCGCCCATGTTGCGAACACAATTTTTAGTCCTAACTTCATGAAAAGTATAGTATTGAGGGCACGAGAAACTTTTGCGCCAGTTTGTGTGACGTCAGCCATCATAAAATAACTTTTGCGCCCGCTTCTCTGACCCCGGGCGAGAATCAGTTACTTTGCGCCCTCTTTAAGTGCCTGAAATGACAAAATTTTCGTGCAAGTAGAACAAAAATAATTTGTGTAACACCTACTGAAAAAGAGATACTTTTCTTTAACATAAATGTAGCACAAAGTGGTCAATTTCTGCACATTTAAAAGTGTGCAGGAAAGTGTACTTTACTGCACACTTTCGATTACTTTTTCGCAGATTATACAGAAAAGAGTACTTTCCGGCACAATATGCAGGAAATTGTGCTTTCCTGCACACTTTTCTGTAAATAGTATAAAAGATATTATAATCAACATAAAACTATATTTATTGATTAGAAAAGTATAAAAATTACTTTTTCGATAAACAGGTGTTGCACAAAGTACTGTGTGCAACACGTACGAATGAAGATTTTCCGTCCTCGTGTAAATTGTCCTCGCACGCGTCGGAAAACAGCTTCTTTCCGTACTTGTTGTACAGTGTACTATTTCCGCACAGTTTTTATTACATTTCCGCACACTATGCAGGAAAGTGTACTTTTCTGAAAACTTTTCTGAAAACAGTGTAATATACATTATAATTAACAAAGAACTATATTTATTGATTTAAAAAATATAAAAATTACTTTTTTCATTTAACTGGCGTTGCACAAAGTATTTTATCCGATCAGAAATGTCCGACTACGTGTTGGAAAACAGCTTCTTTCCGTATTTGTTGCACAATGTACTATTGCGTCCGCTCTCACTTAAATTTATCGAAATGTGTTTCGATTGCATATAAATCAATTTTTACTCAATAAAAAAACTGCTTCCTTTAGTGCTATTGAAAATAATTTACTGATCATGTCATCAGTGTGATATTTTTCGTGTAGTTAAAACAAAAAATGGTGTCCGCAGTTTTATTTTTCTACACAAATGTTTCGTTTAGGTCCAATAAAACTAGAAAATTTGACAGTAATAAAAAGGGAAGAAAAGTCGAAAAAAATGCAAAAATCTGACATTAGTGCATCAAAAAAGGAAGAAAATTTTGTTGAAATCAAAAATAATTTGCCTAGAAAAGTTAGGAGAACGAAGAAAACGGAGAAATCAATTAACAAGAAAAATTCAGTAGAGAAACTTTTCCAAGGATGTTCAAAGGAAGTTCGTGTCGTGCCCGTGCCTTGACACGAAACTAATGGTTATTTCTCAAAAAATGAGGAATGTCTGGCTATAAACGGCAAAAAAAGTTATTACATATAATTTAATTTTTTTCTATTTTAGAATGTAGTAATAGACAACGTGGAACATGAATTTTCAAACACCTGTGAAATCGATTCGATGTTGCAGATTTTTATTATTGCAGCTGTTGATAATTTCAAAGTCAACTTCTTAATTTCTCAGTTTGAAGCAGTAAATGCAACAATGAGTTTAATTATGTTCGTAAAAAATAATGGGGTTGATGAAGCTTATCAAAAAGAGGAGTTATTTTGAAAGAGCTCATTAATAACTTGGATAAAAAAAATTGCTACGTATGAAGATAGAATTTCTGTTGAATGTTCCATAAATGCTTTTTATTTATCACAAAAATTATTTGAAAACTTACCTTAGTCTCAAATACGAAGAGAATGTTTAAAATGCGGCCTGATAAAAAGAAACTTAAAAAGGGAATTTTTTTTAATGAACACCATTTTAGAAAATCCCAGTTCCGAACAAAGTTTGTTCAACTTTTTTGAACCAAACAGAACATGTTCCAAATTCCAGGGAACTGTATTAAGCACCTATGAATCTAGCGGTTAGTTTTAAAACCACTGTCTATGTTAACCAAAATAATAATAATAAGCGGACAAAAATCTGAAACTTATTCTTTAGTGCTACAAACGTTTACTTACGTGTTTTTGGGGTTGCTGATTACGAATCTAAAGTCAATGTTAAAAATTCAAAATGGCGGATCTAATATCGCTGTCGACATTTGAAAAAAAATTAATTTTTATAAATTTTAGTATCTAAGGGTTTTTGTGGTCGCTGATTACCAATCTAAAGTCAAAATTTGAAAATTCAAAATGGCGGAACCAATAAGGCGGTCGACATCAAAGCACTCACCCTAAAGGTGGTGGACCCGTCCCAGCTAATCAAGCTGGTGAGAGTTGTTGCCTAGGTACCCGGTCCAAGGGTGAACCAGGCCTCAATTCTTAGAAACCTCGGAAGACAAAATACCGGGGTGGATACATCCAATTGAAGGGTGTATTTGTGTGGCGAGAAAAGGATGGACCAAGCTTCGGCTGGGGGCTGGACTCTCGCGTTAGGAGTACCGGAGAGCGACATAGGGGTTCTCCAGGCTCGGCAGTGTAAACTGTGCTTTGGACTAGGCCAAATCACTCTAACAGTGCTGAGGCCAGGGACAGACGCAACTGCTGAGCAAAGTGCTCAGGGTAGGGACGCAGCTGAGGAGACCGTGAATCAGCCTTAAAATGGCTGCTTCCGGGATTTAATGTACGCAGATCAATTTGCATCATTGTAAAGGCGCTTCGGCGATTTTAGCCAAGAGCTTGACAAAGATGCAGACAGCTTTAGCCTTTGTTCAAGAACCTTGGACTTTCAAGGGAAGAATCAGAGGTCTAAATGGATGCGGAGAGCTAGTTTGCTCACCACATGAACCGGTTCCAAGGGCTTGTCTGATCTATAAAGGTCTAGACGCTTTTCCTTTGTTGGAATCGACAACTAGAGACTTGGCTGTTGTAAAGTCTAAGTATTCAGAGACGAACGGAATAAAAAGGGAGATTATAGTAATTTCCGCTTATTTTCCGAGTTCGGGGGGAGAACCTGCGCCATCAAAAGAGGTGGAAAAGTTGGTAGAATTTTGTCAACAGCAACGTCTCCCTTTGATAATAGGTTGTAATGCCAATGCGCATCATGTAGTTTGGGGTAGCACTGACATTAACGACAAGGGCAGAAATCTACTAGATTTTCTGATAGATACAGATTTATAAATTTTAAATCAGGGAAATGAGCCAACCTTCGTTACTGTTAATTAGGAGGGAGGTATTGGATATTACGATCTGCTCCAAGTCTGTGTGGGGTGGTGTGGGGGACTGGAGAGTATCTGACGAAGATTTACTCTCGGACCACAGACTTATCACATTCAGACTGGAATCGAAAGATCGGGAACATAAGTGGAGACGTGACCCTAGGAGTACAAATTGGGACTCATTTACTGAGGGCCTCAAGGTCTCCATGGATCACTTCCCCACCTCGTACGGAACGTATGAAGAGTTAGAACTCGCAGCGATATATCTGCGAGATTCGGTTGTCGGCTCCTTTGAGAGAAACTGTGTAGCCAAAAAGGTGGACACCAACAGGAGTAATACGTGGTGGAGCTCCTGTTTGGAGGGTCACAGGCAAACAGTAAGAAAGCTTTTTAATAAAGCCAAGAAGAGTAAGAATCAGCAAGCATGGGATAATTACCATGCAGACAAGGGGCAAAAGGATTAGTATTTGTGTGGATAGTCAGGCGGCCCTAAGGGTTCTAAAGAATCCCACAATAGAATTAAAGCTTGTCTGGGAATGCCGTAGCGCACTAGACGAGTTAGGTTCAGTAAATAAACTTTCGTTGATCTGGTTCAAGTCGCGGCCACTACCGAAAATTGGCGCCACCTTCTTGACCACTGACACATAGATCCACTTGTCTATGTGCTCGTCGCCATATTGTCCCCCACTTTCGCCAAAAATACAACTTTTATAATTACGTTTTTCAATATTTATTTCAAAAAATTACTTGCAAATTTTGGACAATATACTTTATCAGCACGAATTCCCCTAATTACCCCAATAAATCCAAACGAAATATTTAAATTTTTAAGACAAGTGTCAAGCATGAATGAAAGAGATGACGCATGATAAAAAGAAAATACTACAAGAACAAAACGCGTTCATAATATATATATATATATACTTATGCCCTTTATTTATAAGCTTTACTTATTAATAATGAATTAATGAATATAATAATATTTAGAACCTTGTTAAGGAATTATTTACTTTATTTTACTATTAATTTTGAAAAGTTATATCTAGGGAAGTAACAGAGTGCGTTAAAAACTTTTTTGTACTCTAATTTTGTGCTCCGTAAATTTATTCGGAGTGAGAGATTGGAGTGTTAATAGCGCGAAGAAAAAAAATTTTAAATGGCAGAAGATTTAAATAATTTCGACGCCTCCCGTTCATATAATGCTTATTGAAAAACGAAGGCAAAATGATTCTCATTCACTTTTTGGTGCAAGACAATGCTTATTCGATTTTCCGTGCAATAAAATGATTATTCAAAATTCTATGCAAAAATGTACATTATGAAAATAGCTTATTCTATGAATTTTATAAAATTTTCAATTCAGTACAATTTATAATTGCAATTGCTTAAAAACTATTTTTTAATACGTGTGATAGGATCCGTGTTTAAAGTTTCTTATAACAATAGACACGTACTGAAATTCTCAGATATTTAATTGCAATTTAATATTAATAGGAAGATTTAGGGTTACATTTATTGTTCTGTCAGTGGCAATTGTGTTGCACACAATTTTGAATAAGCATTTTATTGCACGGAAAATCGAATAAGCATTGTCTTGCACCAAAAAGTAAATAAGAATCATTTTGCATTCGTTTTTCAATAAGCATTATATAAACGGGAGGCGTCGATTTTAATCATCACAAATTTACTAATTAGTTTGAAGTGTACTAATTGCATAAATTTATCGAAAAAATATACAAGAATTTTTTGTTAAAAAAAGTATTTATGGTTCAAAAAGTGATAATTATTATTTGCATTATAAAATAAATGACATAACCTTAAACTAAGCTTGTGTATGATAATAAGAACGTCTAATTATACACGTAAACTAAAAAATATGGTTATTAAAACTTTATAATTATAATAAAACACTAATTATAAATAGATTAATCATATACTAATAGTAATAACATTAATGAATATTATAATAAAAATTAATATTTAACGAAAGTCAATAAAATGCATATATCATCTTGGAATAAGATAGTTATTTTTAACGCATAAAAAAATTATAATTAAAATTGTTTTTATTAATTTTACATTGTACAAAACTTGTAGAAAAAAGGAAGTTTTACTTAAAAATTTGTTTAAATATTTGGTAAATTTACAATGTAGAGTTTTCAAAGAGCAAAAAAAAGTTTTTAAAAAACCAAATAAAATTCATAATTAACTGCTAAAAAAGGAAAAATATTAAACATATAGTACAACTAGACCTTTTAAAAATCAGTTTTAATTATAATTGTAAATATGCTACTAAAAACACTTTAATCTTTAATCATAGACAAACAATTTGGACCTCTTAAATTTGGATACTAATAAATTAACGTTTAAAATATATTATAATTTATTGAATTTCTAATAAAATTTTTAACTAAAGGCTTTTAATTTTATACTGTGTGAGTGCACTCCAAGAGCGAATGTCGGAAACACCCGATGTCGAGGTGGATTCACAGTACGGACGGCACGCAAACAGTGGAGCGAGTCGTATATAGGGACGGCGCGCCAGTGGAATAGACGTTGCTGCGCAAGACAGGGCGTGAGACAGAACATACGCGTCGCGTCGTGTCTTGCGGTGTACATGGGGTCGATGCTACGGTCGATTCACAGCTTGCCGATGCGCACATACTGTTTTAGCGTTGTTGCGCAAGGTGTGTTTTCAGTTGCTATTTTTGATATACTTTATAATTTTTGGAATTTTTATGAGCTGTCCACCCTCCTTAGAAATTCCATTGCCCTCAATGTTTTTTTCAAGGCTAGTTGGTTGATTTGTCCGTCTTCGTCTCATGGAAATTACTTTATAACATACGTATAAATTTTTGAATACTATTATCGCTAATAGTAGTAAGAGTAGCTTAAAGGCAATTGAAATGTAGTCAATTGCTTCGGAAATTGATCCAAGGATTGGGATATTCATCTGTGAAAATAAATTACAATTTACTTTTTATTTCCGAATTTAAGGAATATGTATAGGGAATTTGAATTTAATTTTTCTAGTGACTTTTAATTGTTATGGTTATATATTGAGTTACGAGTATTTATTTGTTATTTATATTGGTTTTAATATTATTTATTGTTATTTTAATTATTTATTTGTTATTACTATATAATTTATGGTATGTATATCATTGGTGGGTATTATCAGTATCGATTTCGAACAACGAAATATCAATCATTGCTATCTTTCATGTTTTTAATAAAATTAATGTTTTTATTAATAAACTGTATTAATCATCAATTATGAACTTGTTTAATTATTTTTATCCTTACTTTATTGATAATTATTGGAATATTTTAAAATAAAGAGGAAAGAATAAGGCGACCACCAAATCCCCTTCCTTCTTTTTCTCTCGTCTTTCTTTTTGTTTCCTTTTAATTACCATGAATTGATCAATACAGTATAATAATTGTCTAATAATTATAAGTTTTATATATTATTTTTATAATGTAGTGAAATAAAAGTTAACTTATAGTAATATGGATATATCGATCGATATTATCGAATGATAGATCGATAATTACTGAGATCGATATATTGTTCGATATTAATGCTAATTGTTGGCAATTTTGTTTATATCATGTTTTATTTGTTAATTTTTGATTAACAACCATTTATTATGGTGATCCTATAGTGAAAATTTCAAAATAAAGAGGAAAGAAGAAGGCAACCTCCAAATCCTCTTCCTTCATTTTCTTTCGTCTTCCTTTTGTTTCTTTTATTACATGTTTAGGCTTATTTAATATATATACATATATAATATGATTAATGTATTTTTATTATGTATTATAGTTATAGTTCTTATTTGTTTATAGTAATATGAATATAGTGTTATTATTTAATTTGTATACTAGCTTAACTATTATTATTATTATTATTATTATTATTTTTTGTTATGAATTCGGGTACCCGAGAATTCTGAGTTACTCGAAAATTTCGGGCTACCCGAAAATTTCAAGAACCCGAATGAATTCGGGTACCCGATACATCGAGAAAACCCGAGCCCGACCCGACCCGAAAAAATTCGACCTGACCCGACCCGGCTTTTCGGGCTTTTTGCACACCTCTAATATATATATATATATATATAATAAATATCTTAAAACATTATTATCAAATAAATCTCTATAAATCAACAATAGTTCTGAAGCTATAATTTTAATCTTACTGTAACTGGACTTTAGGGTGATTTTACATAATCAAAACTGAACTCAGCTGAATTTCAACACTTGATCATTAAAAACGTTACTGGTGCAATCTAGTTCCTTATAGTTTGTCTAGGCGGTCTCCGGTAGGGCGCCAGACAACTTTTGTATCGCCGGTATTGTCAACCGGACTAGAAAACATAACCAATCAAAATCACTAAATTAAACAATATTCAAAACTTAAATAAGACCGACTAAACAAACATTATTTTAACTAGATTATTAGCACGTGCCGGTATTAGTCAGCTATGATGGTCGTGGAGAGAGGGGTGGATTTTTAACTTAAGAGAGAAGGTCGTTTAAATCAAAAGGGTAATTTATAAATAAATCAACAATCAGTTAGATAAAATAATCAAATATATTGTTTCAATAAAATTCAGTGAACAATTTACAAGAGAGTTAGATAATCATTTTTGTTGCCTATGTAAAGTGATTATAATAGTAAAATATCATAAATAAAATTAATTGAGTATTTTGAACCATAGTAAAAACCAATAAATAATATAAATAACTTACAGATTCTGTGTCGATGATAAGTTGACTCGTGATGGGGATCATGATTTGATTTTTATACTTTTAATTTATTATTTATCAAAGAAAATACATTAAACTAATAATTAACTGAAATGTTAACTGTAACATATTATTTAACAATTCGAAACTATGAAAGAATTAAACTGAAACCATACTGAAACTAATTCTGATCTTACTACATTTTACCAGAACTAAAACTGGAAAAACTAACTAACGATGTTAACACAACGGGGAATCGATGACAAGAGAGAGAGAGAGATTCAAAAAGATTTCGGAATTATAATTTTAAATTAGTACTGAATTTTGGCGTTAGGTGACTTATCGGTATTCTCGATATTCACAGGCAAAGGGGGTTTTTCTCCTACCTTGCTTCTCCCAGAATTCTGATTTACTAATGCTACGATACTTAAACTAAAACGACTTTTCCTATGGCAAGATTGCGACCGTCTTGACCATAGAAACCTGTCAATTAACCCAAAAGTAGAGCTTCTTTACCAAACGAAGTCGCTTTCGTTTGGCAAAGCCTGCCAACTTACTAGAACTAAACTAAATTGAACTAATTTATCAAAATTCCTTAATCTGGAGCGCCAACATTTCATTTGGACTTCTGCTAAGTGTAGAATAATTACCAATACAATCTAACATATAAACACTATAACCAGTTAACTTTAACAAAAGACAATTATTATTACCAAAATTCAAATACTTACAAATTCGTTCTGAGATTAGTGCTATTGTGACGTTAGATGTAAAAATAACGTCACAATATATATATATATATATATAAAATATAATTGTCCCACTCCACAATTTTCTGGAGCAACATGAAAACCTTCATGCAAGAAGGAATATATAAATATAAAGGAAGAAGGTATATATTAATATAAACTGATTTAGAACATGTGCGTACTGCACACGTAATCGAAAAATAAACGTTTATTTTAAAAGGAAAACTTAATTTGTTTATAAAAAAATTTTGTTTACATTTTTCAAAAGTCGAAATAAATCTAAAACTTTCATGCTTTAAAAAACTTTTTCCTAAACTAAATATTTTCGGACTTATAAGCTACTGAATATAGGTCTACAATTGAGGCTCCCAATTTAAGAACAGGTCGGACGCTCGGACGACACGCGGCTAGTACCAGTCGGTTAGCAGTGAGTGGCCCAGAGGAGCTCACTGCCTACTGACTGGCAGTTGCGCGTGTCTTCCGAGCGTCCGACCGGTTCTTGAATTTGTGTTATTAAAAATAATAAATGTTATTAATTAAATGTTAAAATTAAATTAAATGTTAAATTAAAATGTTATTAAAAGCCGAGTAATATTTAAAATCACTGTAATATTACACTGGAGATTCGTAATCTTCACTGTAATGTTACAGTGATCTTACTGGAATTTCAAAATGTCCGCCTGCAGGTAATATTAATGGGAATATTAAGGTAATGTTACCTAACAATGTTAAGGTAATGTTACCTCACAATGTTAAGGTGATATTACACTGTAATATTAACGTAATGTTAATATAATATACAGATAAAATTAGAATATTTTTATATTTTAGAAATAAAACATTTCACCAAGTCTGGACTCGAACACTGAACCTTGTTTTCAGTAAGGTCAAGTAAGATTGGCTTACTTGTAAGACTCTTGCTTGCTGTACACAAGGTTCAGGGTTCGAGTCCAGCTTGGTAAAATGTTATTTTCTAAATTATAAAATTATTCTAATTTTATCTTAACCCTCGGAGAACACACCTCTTTTTTAGACTATTTTTCAAAGCTCAACCAATTTTAAACTGCTCATCTAATCAAACTAAATAAATTTTTTAAGTGTAGTTTAAAGTCTGTAGAATAAGTCTATTTACTTGAAAATCCTTATTAAAAATATTAAAGAAAGATAAAAAGCTTTTCGTAAAAAAGCTTGGGGTCAAAAAGACCCCATGTGTTCTCCGAAGGTTAATATTACTCTGCAATATTACCTTAACAGAAAACGTAATAATTTTTCAAAAATTAACATTCATTATAATAATAAGGGACATTATATTTAATTTAAAATTATTTATTTTAATTATTAGATTATTATTCTTACATTTCTTATTCTTATTTTGTTCAAAATAAAAAAGAATTATTTCAATAAATGTTATAAATAATTTAATGTAAAACTAAAATTGCACATTTTGAAATATAAAACTTTAGGAGTATTAGCATAAATGATTATTATAACAATATATAACATTAATATATTACGATCGCTGCGCATGACAGTAGTAACGTGATCACACACTCAGGTGTGCGTGGTAGCGGTACGAATTACTACTTTTTCGAGCAAAAAGTTAAAAAGTAAAACATTAAAATTTCTACAAGTAATATTTACAACATACTGAATGTAAAAAGTAATACAAAATTTAATGAAAATTACAATAACGATGTAAAAATTTAAATTCTTAAGGCAATTTTTGAAAGTGAATACAGCAATAATTACTATTAGTATTTTTACTACAAAAATAGTAATAGTTGGATAGTTCAACAATCGAATAAAGAAAATAAAGAAAATTTTGACCCATTATGCTCATTTCTCAAAAAGTTCCAGAAAAAATAAATTTCTAGTATGGAATATTTAGCTATAATTTTAGCAAATTCGAATTACTTTGGTCAGAATTCGTGAAATTTTCCCTAAAAATAAAAAGTATATTTTTTAAATCAAAATGCTGAAAAAATATTTCTATTTAACTTTAGGAATGTTTTTACCAAAAAACAGGAAGAAAAATTTTTTTTTATAAAAGTTATGTCAAATTAAATTTTTTGCAAGTTTTTAAACAAAATCTTATTTCTCCTAAATGAACGTCAACCTGAAGGCCTCGCTCAAGATTGTTAAGTATAAAATTAGAAAATATACATAAGTTGGTTTCCACAGATCTGCCTCTAACGAAGCCGTGGTGTTCGCCTATAAAGAAATTAGACAACTGAAAATAAATTACATCAAGTATTAAACTCTCAAATACTTTCGAGATTGCACTAACAATAAGTATAGTAATCAGTCTATAATTTTTTACTTGGTCTTTAGGTCAATCCTTATAGATAGGAACAATAATTCCTTTTTTCCACTCACAATCAGAAGGAAAAGTGCATGTAGACAAAGACATATTAAATATAATATACAAAGGTTCCAAAAAAGTCAAACGGCAAGACTTCAGAAAAAGTGGTGGTATATCATCCAGACCTGGACCTTTATTTACATTTAAATTCTTGAGCTTTTCCATAATTGATTGTTTATCTATAGAGAGGGATTGTAGAATAAAAGAATTGTTCAAATAGTTCGTTGAGGTTGACGGAGTCGTAGAAGTGTCATATACGCTATTAAAAAACTGGCAAAGATGTTTGCGATATTGACATTATTGTTTGACATTATATCATTATAAAACATAATATTAGGGAGTCGATTATCTTTGCGTAATTTGTTTACCTAATTCCAAAATTGTTTTGGGTCATTTATAATTGAGTTTTCAACCTTAAAAATGTAAGAATTGCAGCAGCGATTAGAAAGATTTTTGCATTCTGATCGCAAACGTGAAAATATTTCATAGTCATGTGGATAGTTATTAGATATTTCATAGTTCGCTTATACTGTAAATGAGCCAATTTTTAAAAAAAGTTCGCCTTTTAAGTTCGAAAGTAAACCATGGAGGAAAGTTAGTTTTCCGAATAGTTTTTATTGGAACAAAAAATCAAATGCGGTGTAAATGTAATTGTAAAAATTATCCAGAGCTTCGTTTACATAAAAAAGTTACATTCTGATGAAACATTAAATAATTTAATTTTTATTAATAAATTGAATAATCAATGACAAAGGAGGATGATGATTGTCCACTGGAAGAATAGAATTATTAGGTGAAATCAAATTGTAATTTACAGAGTTTAAATAAATTTGATCTAAGAGTACATCATTTTTGTTAGAAATTGTGTTTAATTGAATTAAATTAAGAAATTCCAAAGTATCAGATAAGATTTTTGCTATATGTCTTTGGTGTCGTGAAGAATCATGGTTAGGAACACAATGTTGAGTATCACCATCATCACAGCACCATGTTAAATATGGTGCATTAAAATCTCCTAGAATACAAACTGTGTCAGATGGGTATGTTACAGAAAGATTTTCAATAATTTTACACACCTCAGAAAAAAATTAAGATTAGAACTAGGAGGAATATAAAACAAACATAAGATAAAATTGTAGACTGAAATTTAAACCCAACAACAATGTGTTCCAGCGACACCACACCAGTGTTAATAATTGTACTGTTCAGGTGTGATTTTGTAGCCAAAAGTACTCCTCCTCCACGAAGATTAGAACTAGAATTTGCATTTCTGTTAGAACGATAACGACAAAATCTGGAAGTCCAAGTTCAGAGGTATTAATTCCACTGTGCAACCATGTTTCCGTAAAAGCGATGATATTGTATGAGAATAATGGAGTGGATTGTCTCAAGAGATGTAGCTTAGTTCGTATGCCCCTGACGTTCTGGTAGTATATGTGCAAGTCCGTGCGAAGCTTGTTATTATCACCTTCTACCGTGGGGGCAATAGAGGGAGGAGTAAAATAGTCATGTGTGAGAGGTACAACACAGGTTAAGTTTGGCTCGTCGATGGCGAAGTGGGGCGGGTCGGCTTCTTTGTGTTGACAATACGTGGTTCCCCATTAACGTAAGAGATCCGTAGTCCAGTCTCTCCTTTCGACAACCGATCGTTCAACAGAATTTTCATTTCCTTGAAATGTTGAAGTTGTTGCTGTGTTCTGTCCTGCGATATCGAAAGATTTGGTGGCATTGAATTTGGCAATTATGTTTTGTTCAATTTCAATTTTACGAAAGCAGCTATCACCAATTTGACATTTGTCTCGTCTGTCAGAGAAACTCGCAAAGGACGGGGCTGTGGTGACATCTGTGGGCGTTTACCAAGACGAGTTAGCGATATTATTTTTGGAGTATCTTGTGGTAATAGCTATTTCAAAATATTGTTTGTTAAATATAAATCGTGATTTGAATTTAATTCTGGCTGACTAACTTTTTCTTGTAAATTAAATAATATTATATTTGATTTGCGTCTGACACGATCAGATAGTTCATTTAAACATATTGATACCACATTGTTAGTACACTCAGTAAACTTTTTATTCAATACTTGCATGTTATCATTGATACCTTGCACTTCCTCTTCTAGAGCATCAACATGAGCCATGGTTCCTGATATTGAATTTTCAATTGTAGTAATTTTGTTTGAAACCTCATTTAGAGTTTCCCTGATTGGATAAATTTCTCGAACATACTGTTGAAGTTGCTCAGCCATCATCTCAACCATATCTTCTCTCTCGTCAGAGCTTTGGCCGGCGAGGATAGCCTTGACCCACAACAGTTTCTCTTTTTAGCACAACCAGGATGGTACGCTGCATTGCAGGTATCACAACGAGTGATCTCCCTTTGAATGTCATTGCTACATACACGACAAACTTTATCACAGTCGGGAACCGACAGTGAGATTGACGCCATTGTCACTCTTAGGTTAGAATGTTCTTTTAACTCAAAAATATGCTAATTTACAAATATCAGCGAGAAAAAAGAATTGTTCACTTGTTCAAAAGAGATATCACAAGAAATATATAGTCAACCATAATCGAAGGCACTCGTAAAACCAAAATATATGGTAATTAGAGGTGTGCAAAAAGCCCGAAACCCGAAACCCGACCGGGTAATTTCGGGCTTTTCACTTTTCGGGTCGGGTCGGGTTCTCGAAATTTTCGGGTACCCGACTGCATTCGGGTTCTCGAAATTTTCGAGCACCCGACTATATTCGGGTTCTCGAAATTTTCGGGTATGCTCTAAACCTTAAAAAGTTCGAATTCTCGAATTTATATAACTTGGAAGTATTCAAGTTCTTAATTTAGTAATAAAACATTTGAGAAAATGCATAACTACAAATATTCGACAAATTTTCGAAGATTTGTGTACTCAAATTCGTTAGGGTTCTCAGAATTTTCGGGTACCCGAATTTTTCGGGAACCCGAATGAATTCGGGTACCCGAGAATTCCGGGTTACTCGAAAATTTCGGACTACCCGAAAATTTCGAGAACCCGAATGAATTCGGGTACCCGATACATCGAGAAAACCCGAGCCCGACCCGAAAAAAGTTCGACCCGACCCGGCTTTTCGAGCTTTTTGCACACCTCTAATGGTAATATATCAGAGTGGCAAAAATACCATGCTTTCACGACCGGAGCATGCGCAGATTGATTAATATAACCTTGAAGAAACACTAACCTTTTTTATAAACGTTTAATAAAAAATAAATGAAGATAACTTAAGTGCCTTCCGTTGATAAATTTTCTATTCAGCGTTTCCTTTTCTTTCATTCTCTTTCATTTTGTCACTTTTGCTTCCTCATAAAGGAAGCCTTAGAGTGATGTCGATTTCCGAATTTTTAAAATCAAATATTTTTATAAATTTTAAAGTGTAGTATATATAATTCGTCGAGAGGAACAAATGTTCGGATGTATGTGTGTGTGTGTGTGTGTGTGTCACCGATTCTTGTGGACAAATTTTCTCTTGCACATCTTGATGGATTTTGATAGTAGGTGTATTACGGTCATGAATACCAAGAATCAGACAAAAGGATTTTCAAAAATATATATAAAAAATTGTAACATTGTTTTAATTTTTGAAAATTTTTTTTTTTGGTTTTTTGAAATAACTTTTTTCTATATATTAAAACTTTTAATAATTCTTGGCAAAATTGCATTCCTGACATAAAAACGAATCGATTCATGTATATAAAGTATATAGGGTCATTTGGGGTAAATGTAAACGGTTTATCTATTTTTTACGAAAAACATCAGTTCTTTTTGTTAAAAGGTAAAATGGACGGATTTTTTTTGCATAAACTTGTTACTAGAGCTCCCTAGAAAAATTTTATGAGGTTCAAAAAAATATTGATGCACCTGAATCGTCTACAACTGACTGTTTACATTTACCCCGAGATTTTTAAATTTGCCTAAAATTCGGGGTAAATGTAAACACCTCTGTAGTTAAGCGAGGTTTAAGAAACAAGTTATTTCAAGCATACTACTGTCTTAAGGGATGGAAAAACTGAAAAAAAATTATTCGTAGACGTATAGTAAATTAACCAGTTGACTGATAATGTATCATATAAAATATACAATCAACCATTACAAAATTAGTAATGTAAAAACTTGAATAACTTGAACAAATTTTATAGATTTTCATTCAACTTGGTAAAAAGAAGTTTTTAAGGTTGCTGAATAAGAATCTAAAATCGAATTTTTTAATTTCAAAATGGCGGTTACAATCATTTATTCAATTATTTTCTTTTAAAATGTAGTTGGCGTACTGTTTACATTTACCCCGAGTTTTCGAATTCTCGGGGTAAATGTAAACACTTAATTATTTATTAACTAAATTGACGAAAATCAAAAATCAAAGTCAATTTTTGTTGGGGCATGAATAAGGAAGAATTACATATTTTTGTTTGATTTTTAAATTTATTTTTATGGAAATGCGAGACAAAATACTGAAACAGAAAAATTTTCAATTTCAAACTTTTTTGCATTAAAAGATAACTTACACTAGGGCATTGCCAATTGTCAAAATAAAATATTGGCAATAGTCAGAACATCTTGTAGGTAAGCTGAGGTAAAAATATTGCCGTCGTACTTATTTTTTAATTTGTAAATTTAGCTGAAACATCTACTGTTTACATTTACCCCAAATGACCCTATTTTATCAAAATTTATAGAATTAATAAATATTTTAATTTTTCACAAAAAATTAAAATTTTGTATTATTTGACATTTTATCATAACACTTTAAAATAATTATTCTATAATAAAAAAATTGAATAATTAATATTTATTCAGGGTACTTCACCCGGTTTATTAATTATATTTAATAAACTATTATAATTATTTAACTTTTAAAATTATATATAATAATATATATTGAGGAAGCTAAATGGTCATGAAATGAACAACTTGTTTATTATATTTTTGATTACTTCGTGATAAATAACATGGAACAAATAAATGCGAAACTTCAGATTGATTAGAAAACGATTGATTTGACCAAGGACATATTTGACGAGCGACATTTTGAATATTTATGTAAAAAAATAATTAAACAAGAATTAAAATAAATAAAAACATATGTACAGTTTTGAATATATCTAAAGTAATATGTGCCCTAATTTTAAAGCAAATTAAATAAGACACTGGAGAAATTATAGATTTGACCAGCGACATATTTTTCGTACTTCACCAGTATCACAAGTATCCAACAATTATTTTTCTTCAAATATAGTTGAAAATAAACTATATATTTTTGTGGCAATATTTTGAAAAACCCTTAAAACCACAATTTATAAATTTGTATATAAATTTGGTTTGTGGCAACTTTTTTGAAAACTAGCTTTAGTATCTTATTCATTATACCTCAGACAACCCAAAAATGGTTCAGTATTTAAATTCCACAAATGGTCGTTTTCGTTATTTTAATTCGTGTCATAACAAATCATCATATTTTTTGTATTGATACTCTTATTTCTCTTGACTTTAAAAAAACATTTAAAAAAAATTAAAACACATGCTTTCATTTAGTACGAATGTCAAATTTTTCTGAACACTTATCAAAAAGTTGCAGTCTACCAAAGTTGGACAATGAAAATTCACTGATAATAAAAATTCAACCTATCTTTATTCCTTCATACCTCCAATTATGTTTTTCAGTAAGTCTTAAACACAGAATAATTATCGGAAATTTTTATAATCTTTCCAAAAATGTCTTTCAAAGCATTCAACGTTAATATTTAACGAATTAACAAGATGGTAATAGTATCTCTAAAACTGCTGCTTTCAAATTGCCAAAAAAATCTTCGAGTGGATCTTGGTTTATATTACCAGTTTTAAGATAAGTAAAACCTTCCTTTTTTAACATTTTCCAAAAATCCTCTAGTCCTTTGATATTAAAAATCCAATTATTCAACGTTGACATAGTGCATATTTCGAAGTTTTTGAAAGACATATTTCAAAAAAAAATTATTTTCAGAATTATCAGTAACAACTTGAATTAAACCTTGAATTGCATGCATCAAGTTTTTATGACAGAAGTCAGCATTATCTCTTGAAATAAGGACATTCTACTCCAATTTGAAAATAGTTTGTACTTATTCATCAGTGACAAATTTTACGTATGCCCTGATTTTACAACCCAAATTTGCAATCATTCCAATCATTCAAGCGATATTAAACTAAATTTGCGTGCATGATAGTCATTCATTGCAATATATTTTAAATATTGCAAGCTAAACACACGATTGCTATTTAGGCAAAGGTTAAAAATTTATTCCTTCGTATATTTTACTTCATTTATAATAATTTAAAGTGATTTTAAAGATACTACCAGGGGGTCGATTCCGTAACTTCACTTTCACTGTCACTTAAACTCCAATTTTCACTTTCACTTTCACTCACATTTTCACTTACACTCCCATTTTCACATATACTTCCACTTTTCACTTTCACTCAAAAAATTCTAACATTCACTTTTCACTCTCATTTTCACTCTTACTTTCACTTTCACTCAAAAAATTCTAACATTCACTTTTCACTCTCATTTTCACTCTTACTTTCACTTTCACTCAAAAAATTCTCACTTTCACTTTTCACTTTCACTAAAAAATTCTCATTTTCACTTTCACTCAAAAATTCTCACTTTTGACTCTCACTTTCACTAAAAAATTCTCATTTTCACTTTCACTTAAAAAATTCTCAATTTTCACTGTCACTTTCACTCCAAAATTCTCATTTTCACTTTCACTCTCGATGTACTCAAAAAAATTCTCACTTTCACTTTTCACTCTCACTTTCACTCAAAAAACTCTCACTTTCAGTTTTCACTCTCACTTTTACTAAAAAATTATCATTTTCACTTTCACTTCAAAAATCCCACTTTTACTATCACTCTCACATTCACTCAAAAATTCTCACTTTTCACGTTTACTTTCACTAAAAATTCTCATTTTCACTTTCACTCAAAAAATTCCCAATTTTCACTGTCACTGTCACTTTCACTCAAAAATTCTCACCCTCACATTCACTTAAAAAATTTTCACTTTTTATTCTCACTGTCACTTTCACTTAAAAATTCTCACTTTCTCTTTCACTCTCACTTAACAAATTCTTACTTTTTACTCACTCCAAAATTCTCACTTTTCACTCTAGTGCATTCTATAGAATATTCTATAGAATTTGACTGGAAAAAATTTATAAAATTTGTGTAGAAGTTAAGAAATATCTAGTTATATTCTATAAAATATTTGATAGAATGTTATATAAAGTTATATTACAAATAATTAAAATCCTGCGATGAATTTTATTATTTACGAAAATACTTTAATAGTTGCTAATTTTAATAAAATTTTCAAAAAGTAATTGAATTTCTGAGAAGAAATTTATTATTTATGTAAACAATTGAATTATTGACAAGTATTTTATTCAATATTTACAAATTTTTTAAAAATTTTTATTAAGATTTCATTTAACTGAGTAAATATAGTAAAATAATTCGTACTAATTTAATTGTTTGAAAAATTCATCATAAAAGTTCCATTATTTCCAAAAATTATAAAATATTGCAGGAATTAAATTATTTTCAATAAAATTACTGGAAAAAATTCAATTATTATTAAGATAATGAAATTCATCTCAAGATTCAATCAATTTTAATGAAATATCTTGAAGAAATGCAATTTTTTTAGAAATAAAAAATTCTTGGTAATATTTCAATTATTTACAAAATAATTGAATTTAATTTTTATAAAAAATCAAATGCTTAAACATATTTTATAAAATTCTTCGATTTCATTTAATTATTTTCATAAATAATATTCAGTATAATTTATAATTGCAATTGCTTAAAAAATATTTCTTAATACGTGTGACAGGATCCGTGTTTAAAGTTTCTTATAACAATAGATACGTACTGAAATTCTCAGATATTTAATTGAAATTTAATATTAATAGGATGATTTAGGGTTACATTTATTGTTCTGTCAGTGGCAATTGTTTTGCACACAATTTTGAATAAGCATTTTATTGCACGGAAAATCGTATAAGCATTGTCTTGCACCAAAAAGTGAATAAGAATCATCTTGCATTCGCTTTTTAATAATCATTATATGAACGGGAGGCGTCGATATGTCCTTTTAGGAAACAACCTCAGCTTTCGTTTAAAAAAAATCGTATCGTCACCTCCCAAAATTTAATTTTTTTTATTAATTTTGATTTTTTTGGGTCAACATTTTTTTTAAATGCTTATTTTCAATCGAAAGAGCATGAAAAAACCTTTTCAAAATGTACCTTGCCAAACTTTTATGTGTAATAGTTTAAGAGTAAAAAATTATCGAAATAAGCATTACATCGTAAGACCCTGGATGACTTGACATTGAATGCCTCATATAGAGAATAACTTTATAGAATATTCTACCAAATATTTTATAGAATATAACTGGATATTTCTCAACTTCTACACAAATTTTATAAATTATTTCTAGTCAAATTCTATAGAAAATTCCTTGATAGTTGCAATTAACTGGTCAAATTTTGTTTGTAACTTACAAAAATAATAACTCAGAGGGAATTTATAATTGGTTTTAAGGACTCGAATAATAAAAACATGTACGTGGTCACTGAAGCTGTTGGTTCTTTGTTACCAAAATCTTCAAAAACAGGTGATTTTAACTTTATTGACATCATAAGACAATTCGTAAGAATTTTCATCCCACATTAAAACACACGTTTTATCTTTTTAGTCACTCATTTTATTAGCCGCATCTTTCAAAACTGTTTTCACATTTGTATTAATTAACAAAGAAGTTATTAATCCGTAAAACGGTCGGATCACTTTTGCATATAAGCGATTCCACTTCAAGTGATCAAGGGGTCTCAAGGTGTAATGTTTATTTTAATAATTTTTTACTCTAAAGCAATTAAACATTCAAATTTGATAAAGTACATTTTGGTAAAGTTTTTTCATGCTTTTTCGATTGAAAATAAGCATTTAAAAAAAAAATTGACCCAAATAAATCAAAATTAAAAATAAATTTCAATTTTTTTTGGGAGGGGGGAGATACGATTTTTTTAAAACGAAAGCTGATGTTTTTTACTAAAAGGACATGTATATGAAAAAGTGGGACTAGAATGTTTAAACATTGAAAAAAGAGTTTTCTACTCATCGGAGCGCTATAAAACCCGGTTTTTAGATCTTGTACTACATACTTATAATTTTCAGCAAAATCTAGTGTGACCAACACTTCACCAGCACAAAGGTTTGCTTTTGCGCTTTCAAAATATTGCGTTTGTTGTTTTGATATAAAAGCTTGTGGTTTCTGTACCAGCAATTTTTCGCACAAATGTTCAAATAATTCTTCAGATTCTAGAATTTGTGTTTGTAAAAATTACCTGTCAGTTGATGTCCAAGAATGAATGTTACATTGAAGATATTATTATCGTGTAATAGTTGCAAAATAAATTTTGAAACTTACAACGTATATGGACAATCTGTACATTCACCCAAATGACTCTCTGAGCTTGCTTCTTCACACTTAATTAGTTTTAAGCAGTCTTTATAGTCTAAAATCGTTTTTTTATATTGTGTGTGAGATGTTTCACACTATTTGTATCTAACATGAGTAGTTGACATTCTGATGCGATGTGCACACGCAAACAGAATGCGTTCCAGCAGCACACATGAGTATACAGTGCTTTGGTCTAAATTTTGCGTATTTGCTAAAGGTTAAAAGGAAATTCTTATTTTCATTTCTATATTTATTGAACAATCCTTTCAAATCGGAAAGCAATAAAGGTTTTTGAACATACATTAGTATCAATTTCTTTTTCTGATGCACTGCTATCTATGATCATGTTGCTACAGGGGTAGTTGGGACAAGTCACACAAAAAAAGTCTCCCCCGGACAAGTCCTTCCAGGCCAAGTCTCACCAGCACATATCTTCCCAACAAACTAGTCTCCCGTGGACAGCTCCTCCCAGAAGACAAGTCATCCTAGGGACATCTCTTCTCAAATGTAAATAATGTTCTGTTTGGACAAGACTCCCCGAGACATATCTCCCAATAAAAACATTATTCATTACTTGAGTGGCAAAAACAGGACAAGTCTCCCCGGGACATCTCTCCCCAGAAATATATTATTCATTACTTGAGTGGCAAATTCAGGACAATTCTCCCCGGGACATCTCTCCCTAGAAATATATTATTCATTACTTGAGTGGCAAATTCAGTACAAGACTCCCCGGGACATCTCTCCCCAGAAATAAGTTATTCATTACTTGAGTGGCAAATTCAGTACAAGTCTCCCCGAAACATCTCTCCCCAGTAAAATATTATTTATTTAATGCGTGGCAAAACCAGAACAAGTCTCCCCGGGACATCTCTCCCCAGGAATATATTATTAATTACTCGAGTGGCAAATTTAGGACAAGTCTCCTTAGTAAAATATTATTTATTTAATGGAATATGTTTTCTTTATCTTTTTGTGTAGAGTTAAATCTTATTAAAGTAAAGTACTAATTAAGTTAAATTTATGTTAGAAAAGTGTTGTTCATATATAGGGGAGACAGGGGCGTAATGGATCAGCAATGAAATTATAATTTTGATCATGAAATATTATTTAAAATTGACAATTTTTGTTTCTATTGTACATTTATAACAAAGAATATTGAAAATGGAACATATTCCATTTAAACTTTAAACATTTTCATGCAATTTTTAATTTTTCAAAAGTTGTTATTTTTGTTATTTTTATTAATACCGTAAGTATTAAACAAAAATTGTCAATTGTTCTTTAAAAACAAATGTTTAATGCTCGAAACTTGATATACAAAAATTTTTTGCAAGTAATTTTGAAAAAGATATTGTTACGTTCGAACTCGTAACGAATTTTTTTTTAAATTCTATTTTATAATAGTATTATATCGCTTCTTATAATTTTTGGAAATTTATTTGTAACTAGAATTAGGCGATAGTCATTAAAATAGGTAAAAGTGGTGTGGATTATTTCTCTTTGGCAATCGAGGCATCATTTTCTTATTATTAGTTCATCTAAAAAATAGCAATTTGAATTCCAGTTTTCTTTGATTTCCTATATAGTTAATACAATACGTAAAATTATGAACATTAAATAATTCTAGAAAGAATATAAAATTGATCGAGGTCTTCAACAAATTGTCGATCTCAGCGGAAAAGCAATTCAATATGAACAACTGTTATCATTGTGTTGGTATAAATTCCCAATAAGAAGGCACGTGTACACAAATAAAACCGGGTTTTGAGCGCTCCGGCGAGTAGAAAACTCATTTTCTCAATGTTTAAACATTCTAGTCCCACTTTACCATTTATATGTCCTTTTAGGAAAAAACCTCAGCTTTCCTTAAAAAAAAATTGGGTCTTTCTCCCCCAAAAATTAAAATTTATTTTTAATTTTGATTTTTTTGGGTCAAAAATTTTTTTTTAAATGCTTATTTCCAATCAAAAGAGCATGAAAAAACCTTTCCAAAATGTACTTTGTCAAATTTGTATGTTTAATTGTTTAAGAGTAAAAAATTATTGAAATAAACATTGCACCAAAAGACCCCTTGATCACTTGACGCGAAATCCCCCATATATATATATATATATATATATATAAATACATCCGTGAAAAAGTGAATTACAATTATAATTGTCTCGAATATAATCTAATCAGGATTGATTAAAAGTTCAAAATCGGTGATCCCGAAATGTTGAATATTAAAATCAATTTTGATTATTGTTCTTTTTCTTAATCTAAAGTCATACTAATCAGAGTTTGTTTTCGTGCTAAATACAATCAAAGTTTATAAGGGACAAAGAGTACTGGAATTTTTTTAAGTAAAAAAAATTAGATATAATAAAAATACTAGAAAATCAAACAAAAAAGGAGATCTAATATAAAAAAAATTAAAAAGTAAAACAAAAAGAGTGGAAATACTGCAGGTGTGAATTCGAGTGAATCACTCGTTCAAGTGCAACTGGAGACGTTACTGTCTTTAGACACGATTATAATCTAATAAACTGGTGAGTCGATTGTTCAATTTTAAACATTTTACACACTTGACACCTTATGGGTATACTTAACAGGTATAAGAATAATTAACTTTAATCTATAAAATAAAAAAAATAAAGTAAAAAGGGTAATTAATTTTATTTCTTTAAAAAAATCTAACAGATTGTTTAGAGTATATTATTCGACGCAAATGTTATACATAAAAATAAGTTCTTTTTTTTATTAAAAATATTTTCACTAGTAAGTGTCAATTTTAACTAACAGGGCAATTAATTTTATATAAATCTCTATCTGTTTATTGGTAATATTTGTTAATGGAATATTTTTAATCTTTTCAATTTAAACAAAAAATAAAAATAACTTCACTCTATATCATCTTGCAAGACTATTTTATTACTTCTGTTTCCAACCTTTGTTACTTGAGTCTTTTATATTTTTATATTATTACAACTAAAGTACCGTCTAATCGGGGTCGTTGAATTGATAACGAGTCTAAAAAGAAAAATCCACTACTTTTGAATATTTTTTGTGTTCCCGGGGAGCATTTAACGTTTGCCTTGAGACGAGGCTTAAGTAATATACTTTCTTTCAGTGTATTAAGGAAATCTATTTTTCAAATACAGTTAAAGACGAATTACTGCAATTTAAGATTCTCTTTTTATACTAAGATAAATGTTTAACTAAATTTCGTCTTTAACAAACTAGTGGCAGCGGTGGGATTTATTTTTCTATTTTATTGAAATAATAGAAATTATTACAAAGGTTGAAAAAAAATAATAAGATAAAATTTGTTTTTGGGTTTATCACACTTACACCATTACACAAAAATCGCAGTGAAATTTTATGTTTTATGTCAAGGATTGTCATATGAATAGCACTTTTTTGCTATTATTAATAAAATCCTTATTTTCAGAAAAGCGAATTTATTGAATAGTTCGGGAGCAGAATTTTTGTTTACTCGCTAAAGTCGAGTTTAGAAACGGTAATTACCCTCGTAACGACGAGCTCTGATTTCCTTAATAAAAGCGGTTCCTTTTCCTCGAATAACCTTGTCGGAAGTGCGTAGGACACTTGGACATGTGAGAGAAATTAAGTTATCAGATAGTTAGAGAAAAATATTTTTTTTATTATTTTCTGTAAGTTTAAGAAAGTTTCCTTCCACAGAACTGATTTAGTTTTTATTTCATTAAAAGAAAATAAATGGAAAATATAGTAATAAATTTGAGAGTCCTATGTTACAAAAAATAGATATATAAATACATATAGGAGTAAGATAATTAAGTAGATATAAAAATAATATATACAAAAAAAATTCTTTTTCAAAAACAAATAGTTTGATAAATAATTAAAAATTTAAATAAAAAATTCCGCTAAAAAAACAAGAAAAAAGAGAAAAAGAAAAAAAATATATATATAAACAGAAAACGTAAATTAAATAATATATATATATATAGTTAATACGGATAATCGAATACTAGATTAAAAAAAATACATTTACATAAAAATCGTGAAATTAGTCGAAACGACTCATTTTTAAGTAAAAAAAACTGGTACATTACCAATAAAATTAAACAAAAATTTCTAAACAAAAATTTTTTCTTGTTACTTAACGATTTATTTTTCTCATTTTTTTCTAATATTTTTTTTTTTAATTTATAATTTTTTTTATAAGGAATTTAAAAAGATACAGTTAGGTAAAACACTTCTACTCTATACTAAAACAAAAATGATGAAGGAACAAGAGGAGTAGTATTACAAGTTCAAGGTAGTTCATTGTCATCAAGAGTCACATTAAAGGAAAATACTATTAAATATACTTTTCAACGTTATCTAATATAAGAATTATAGTAAGCGTGAATTGTAAAAAAAATTTTAAATAACTAGTTAAGCAAGAAAAAATTGATGATCAAGTTCTGGGATTTAGCAAATTGCGTTTTAGATAATCTTGCAGTCACATGACACCAGATTCCTTACAACTATTACATAGGGATCCTACCGATTTATATAATAAATTAAATACAGCAATTTTCAATTTACATGAAGTATCGCAAAAATATATAAGATTAAATAATAATTTAGAAAGGGTACAACGGTCCTTAAAATTGGTAGAATGCATGGTTAGAGGAACAGATTGTGTGTTCGCCAGCAGCAGACTTCGCTGTTTTTAGTGTATAAGAAGGGGAATTATAGATACTTTTATAAGTGTAAAACAATAAATAAATAAATAAAGATGAACGACGAAAACAGGACTCTAAACCCGGAAAATGGCCGTGGATATGGTGGCGAAGAAAACCAAGCCGCACAAGATCATAATGTCACAGTAGCCGACACAATGAGGAATAGAGTGGATACAGATTTACCTAGAGTAGTGCAGGCTATTTGCAGCCTATTTTATGTAGATACTAAATTTAAAAATGTACAGAGAAGAAAGTGTTAATGATTTGCATGATAGATTAGCATCATATTTGAGTCGATGTAAAGCCGCTCTATTTCCAACGTATAACCAGGCAGAAATAGCTATTATTATAAGACCATTTAAGTAGACTGCACTTAAGGCATTTATTGACGCGCGCTACCCGACCGTCACGAGCCGGAAGATTTAGCAACTGCTCTCACATATGCTAAACAGGCTCAGCAGAAGAAGATACGGTCCAATTTTGGAAATACAACGGGATATTATTCAAACATCATGAACAATACACCTGGAATGCTTATACCTCAATGTCAAAATTTATTAGGAAATGGAAATAGAAATCAACAGACTAACTATAGCCGCGCACAAGGGGAAAATTCCTGGTTTCAAAGGAATCAACAAGGAGGATACAGATCGAATAGTATGAGCATGCAACCTAGAACAAGTTATAGAAACTATAATATAGGACAGGGTAGAAATCAGAATTCAGGTTTTAGAGGCGATTATATTTTTAAGGGAGAAGGAAATTTTTTTGTAGATACCGGAGCAGATATTAATATTATAAAAAGTACAGCGCTAGCAGCGAATGCACCGGTAAAAACGTCAGAAATAACTTTCATGACAGGCGTGGCACGCACAAAGGTGTTCACCTTAGGAACAATAGAAATTTGTATCAACGGGACACAACACTTGTTCCACGTAGTAAGATCTACATTTCCAATAAGCGTGAAAGGAATTCTAGGAAGACCTTTTTTAAGAGAAGAAAGAGCTTCAGTGTCATTTTTTTATAACGCATTAGTTACACAATCTAAACCAGTAGAACCAATTCCTTTTATAGACCCGGAGTCAAATAAAGAGAAGATAAAACTAAACAAGTTGTGAATTAAGATGTTCATTACATGAACATTTTGCTTCCTCTTTACGATAAGCAAAAAATTTGCTTTAAAGTGAATTTTTTCATTTTATTTAATTCTATTAATGCTAATAAAATATATTCTTTTTATACATCAATCGATTCGTCTTGATGAGATGAAGATTTTTAGTTTGTTTTTAAGTCTAGATTAACATTTTATTATAAAGCAACATAATTTTTAAGAAGGAAATAAATTTCTAATAAAAGTGCGAATTTTTGGGTTTAATTATGTTTAATTCTATAAATTCAAATAAAATATATACTTTATATATACCAATCGATCCGTTTTAATGCAACGGATAAGATTATTGAAAAAAATGAGTAAAATCTTATTGTACTGGAATATAATTTTGATGAAAGAACTAAATTTTTGATAAAAAAAGGTAATTTTTTGCTTTAATTGTCATTACCTCTATAAACTCTCATACAATTTATAGTTTATATATACCAATCGATTCGTCTTGATGCAAAGAAGAAGATTTTATTGTATATTAACTTCAATATTCAATTTTAAAAAAATTTGTTGAAAAATTTTTTTTTTGAAAAAAGTAAAAAAAAATTGTTTAATCGATTTTTTAATGTCCATCAATCCATTTCAAGATATTTTTATTATGATCAAGGCAAGAACAAAGCAGGTAGTCAGTATTCCAATAATCAACGAAAATCTGAAGGAAGAGTATTGCCCCATAAAACCGCATTTTCCTACGGTCGAGGTCATTATCAGTACAAAAGAATGCCTATGGGAATAATGAATGCAGCACCAACTTTCCGAAGATTAATGGATAGCGTACTCTCGGGTTTACAAGGGGCAGAATTATTCGTATATTTAGATGACATCATAGTATTTTCAGCGAGCCTAGAAGAGCATGTTAAAACCATAAAAAGGATGTTCGAAAGATTAAGGGAAGCCAAACTAGCTTTGCAACCTGAAAAATGTGATTTGTTACGCAAAGAAGTAGCCTATCTAGGGCACGTAGTAGGAGAAGTGGGGATAAAAGCGGACCCAAGAAAATTGTCAGCTATAAAAGATTTTCTTATACCAAAGAATCCTAAATCAGTAAAAGGGTTTTTAGGTATCACAGGATATTATAGAAGGTTCATAGAAAATTAGGCAAAAATTGCACAACCCATATATATTTTATTTAAAAAGGACCAGTTTTTTAGATGGGAAAACGAGCAGAATGGAAGTTTTAAAAAACTAAAATGGAATCGATTTGCCGGTAGCCTATTTCTCAAGAACGTTAGTAGGAGCTGAAGTGAATTATGATCCTACTCAAAAAGAATGTCTAGCAGTAATCTCAGCATTAGAAAATTTTAGACCATATGTATACGGTAAAAAGTTCATTTTGTCATGTGACCATGAACCTTTGAAAATTATTAATGATGCTGTCAAACCCACTACTCGAATGACAAAATGGTTATTGAGACTACAGGACTACCAATACGAATTTCAATGTAAGTCCGGAAAAAGTAATCGGTGGATTAAAGGATTGTCAGAAAATCCTAGTTTAAAAAAATCCGAATCAACAGACGAAGACCTAAATCACTCCCGCGAGAACAGTGGAGAATGAAATAGAAGAAGAGAGACAGGCTCCCCAAGTGAGCCCCTTAGAAAGTAGTAAAGAATCTGAAAAAAATCCCTATTTTTACCCGTCGATATCCCCATTTTAAGACAAGGTCATAGTGTCTTACTCTCCCTCAACGAAACTTCAACGCTTTTAGAAAGTAGCGAAGAATCTAGCGAAGATGAATTTGTACGGAAAGTGAATACACTGCAAACTGAAGCGGAAAATGCAGTATATTTAAGTCTTCCAGTAAACAGTTCAGAAGATGAAGAAGAAAAAACCATAATAGAAGGAGACACTGCAGGGAAACCCATAAATAAAACAATGATTATGGAAATCCAAGATTCCATCAAAAAATTTGATATGTCATTGGCAGGACATCAAACCTATTTTTGGGATAATGAATTACTGCAGGAAAACGAAGAGAATAAAGAGGGAAGCCTACAAAAGTCTCATTCAGAGGAAAATAGTTTTAAAAAGGATTTGCAAAAACAAGGAGAAACTATAGATGAAATAATCCAGGAGTTACGTGAAATCAACTCACAAATCGAAAACCCTTTCCTCTATCATACAGATACACAAAATACTTGTAAAAGATCAATGAATTTAGAAGACGAGATAGGCAAAACAATAAAAAAAGAGAAAAAACCGTAACTTTCAAAACACGAGCATATAAAAGCAGGTCCGCTGCTCACTCTACGCCTTTTACCCCTAGGACGATATCAGAAGACGATGAAATAAAATCAGAAGACAAACAAAGAAAGAATAGACTAGCACCAAGGAAATTAATAGAGAAAGAGTTAACTACGCGAAATTTTACTGAACAGGAAGAAAATTTTGTAAACCCCGATCAAACTTTTTTAAAATCAAACCAACGAATAAAACTAGTCATGCCTCACATAGACGGCGAAAGGAATTTTTTTGAGCCTATTAAAAAATCTGAAGAAAAATCGTTACTAAAGCGAATGGATACTCTTATTTATGACAGAGAGAGCATCACAAACAAAAAGGATAACTACGTCCATTTTATTTCTAAGGACGCAGAACCTAGTTCTACTATCACGAAGTTAATGGTTGCAATAGGGGGATTAGATTTAACGGAAGTAAAAATAAAGAAACCTAGAATAGGGCTAATATTAATTACGCCTAGAGGTAAAAATAATATATATACGGTAGTAGTAACAAATAAATACGACGATAAGTTGAACATAGAAGAAGTGGTAGAAATCTTTTATAACCTTAAAGAAATTCTAATCAAGAAAAATGTAAAAAGTGTGAGAATATCTAGATATGGAGATTTAACAGAGCAATTGGGTAACCTATGGGTAGAAAAATTGGTGAAAGTATTTTACAAAACAGACATACAAATAACGTTATGGTTTGGCACGGTAAAGATACCCATAGAAAAGGATAGACCAAAAATAATCGCAGAATATCACGATAGTCTAATAGCTGGACACAAAGAAGTAAATAAAACTTATAGGAGAATAAGAGAAAAATACACTTGGCCAGGTCTACGACAAGACATAACCGAGTATATAAGAAAATGTAGAAGTTGTGCGCAACGCAAAATAGTGAGGATAAAAAACAGGGAAGCAATGATAATAACTGACACACCTTTAGAAGTTTTCGATAAAGTACACTACCGTCCGAAATTGTGCGAACGCTAACATCTCGAGCTATTAAAAAGCACACCCGCACAGAAACAGTGATAACTCGGTTAAAAATGAAGCTAGATGCTTTTTTTAAATTGCATTGGAAAGCTTATTAAATTTCCAATGAAATGCTACTGTGTTAAGTTGTATTGCATAAATAGGAAGCGAGATATCATGTTATAAAGACAAAAAAATAATTATATATTTTTCGGAATTTCTTACTCTGACTTTGACTCCCGGCACAGTTTAGCAAAGTTTATGAAAAAAATTGTTACTTTTACAGACAATTCCTTGTAACCAAAGCTTTAAATAGAGACCAAGAATAGCAAAAAATATTTACGGGTTCCCGAGATATTACAAAAATAGTAGGACCGTGCAAAGCAGAATTTTCAATCATCGATTTCTCTAATTCGCCGTTGAGTCATTTACTTGTCTATGAAAAAAGTGTCGAAAATTAATTTTACCAAGTACATTCTTACTGGGATCCACTTTTTAAATATCGATATATAATAAATTAAATTAAAAAATGGATCTCAGTAAGAATGTACTTGGTAAAATTAATTTTCGACACTTTTTTCACAGACAAGTAATTGACTCAACGGCGAATTAGAGAAATCGATGATTGAAAATTCTGCTTTGCACGGTCCTACTATTTTTGTAATATCTCGGGAACCCGTAAATATTTTTTGCTATTCTTGGTCTCTATTTAAAGCTTTGGTTACAAGGAATTGTCTGTAAAAGTAACAATTTTTTTCATAAACTTTGCTAAACTGTGCCGGGAGTCAAAGTCAGAGTAAGAAATTCCGAAAAATATATAATTATTTTTTTGTCTTTATAACATGATATCTCGCTTCCTATTTATGCAATACAACTTAACACAGTAGCATTTCATTGGAAATTTAATAAGCTTTCCAATGCAATTTAAAAAAAGCATCTAGCTTCATTTTTAACCGAGTTATCACTGTTTTTGTGCGGGTGTGTTTTTTAATAGCTCGAGATGTTAGGGTTCGCACAATTTCGGACGGTAGTGTATCTCTAGACACAGTAGGAAAATTACCTACTACATCAAATGGCAATTGTCATGTGTTAACCATGCAGGATCAATTAAGTAAATACTGCATATTTGTAGCTGTGCCAGACATAAGCGCAGTCACAATCGCTCATACGATAGCAACTAATTTGTTCTCTGTTTATGGGGCACCTAAAACAATATTAACTGACAGATGAAATATGTTCACTAGTAACCTTCTCAGAAGATTGGCAAAGATATTTAAGGTTAACGAAGTAACAACTACAGCCTATAGACCTCAAACAAATGGAGCCCTTGAAAGAAGTCACGCAGTATTGGCGGAATTTATACGTCACTACGCTAATTCTAATGACGACTGGGACAGGTTGCTCCCATACGCTATGTTCTCCTACAACACTTCAGTACACGAGGCTACCAAGTTCACCCCTTACGAGCTAGTTTTTGGAAAACTAGCCAGAACACCTATGCGATTCCCGGATGAAGAGAAGTTGGAAACCTATGAATCCTACATACAAGAATTAATAACGCGGTTGATAGAAATAAGAAGGATTGCGGCAAGAAACATAAACAGGGCTAAAGAAACATCAAAGGAAATCTATGAAAAACAGTCACGACCTTTAAACATAGATATAGGGGAAACAGTAGATGTAAAAGAGGAAATTAGAACGGGTAAATTCGAACCATATTACCATGGGCCGTATGAAGTGGTATCAATTACTGAAAAGAATAACTTAGTATTATGTGACGCAGAGAGAAAAAGATTCACGAAACATAAAGATCAAGTCAAAAAGGCATACTTATGACTAGAAAATCAAGCAGGGTTCAGAGAAGATAAAGAAGGATACATACATGTTTATACGGATGGAGCATGTAAAGCTAATGGGAAAGAAAAGGCTAAAGCAGGAATAGGAATATGGTTCAATCATAACCATCCAAATACCATTAGTAAAAAGGCCCAAATAAAACAAACAAATAATGGAGCAGAAATAGAAGCCATACTGAAAACTTTGGACATAATCAAGTTATTAGGTTACAAGAAAGTTAGAATACACACAGATTCTAGGTTCGCGATAGATGGTTACCATCATTGGTTACAAAGATGGGAGAAGAATGGTTGGAGAACCAACAGAAAACGATTAGTAGTTAATAAGGAAATTTTTGAAGTTTTAAAAAATAAAACGCTAGATTTAAAACTAGAATTAATTTTCGAACCAAGTTATAGCGGTATAACAGGTAATGAAGAAGCTGATAAGCTAGCTAAACAAGCTATAGAATTTAAAAAAAAATAAGGGGAAGTAAGGAAATTACCTTGTTAATTTTGGGTTTCAGATAAAAGAGAAAAATCATGGAGTTCCTAGTGCTATTTTTATGTTTGATTACGACAACAAAAGGAATGGTGGACAACCTTTTTTTTAGAATCACACCCTTTCAAAAAAGTACGGGAATATTTTTTGAATTAATGCCTAACGTACAGCGTGTAGCAGGAAGTTGGCGTACGGTAATAATTTTAGATACAAAAAATTTTAATACTCACCTACCCGAATTAGAAAAAAAATTTAAAAGCCTAGAAATTCCGTGTAGAAAAATATTACGCAATGATTATGAGGAAATTCTAAACTTCTACGGTATAAGCAGGAGAATATCAATAATTAAAATGCAGTGGGAGCAACTACTACTAGTAGTACTACTACTACTACTACTACTACTAGAACTGGACAAAGCGCAAAATAATATTTCAGAATTGGTAGGGGAACAAACTCATCTAGTTAGGGCAGAATTGCATAATCTCTATCAGGCAGCTGAACAACAGCGAAAAATAGCAGACGACTGGCAAAAAAGACTAGACGAAATACAAATGCGCATACAAGATTTCGACAACCAAATGGACAATATAAACTACACAGTTTGGATCCAAATTACTATAAGAAATTGGGAAGAACACCTAGAAATTTACGAACACGCCTTGGAACAAAGGCTGCAAGTTATGTATAGTGCCAAGGAAGGAAAATTGCATCCCAGAATGTTAACAAACCAACAATTGTTGAGAATAGCAAAAGAAGCCCAGGAGCAACTAGGAGAATTTATTTTTCCAGTAAACTTGAATACCGTGAACGTAGCTGCATTAGGAAAAATATCTATAATAAATTCTAGAATGAATAACGATAAATTAATTATGACACTGGAAATACCCCTGTTAGAAAGAGAGAAGTATTTACTTTATAAAATGCATGAAGTACCAATACTACAAAGACATACCATTCATGGGAATCGAGCATACATTTCTCCACACGCTAGATATGTTGCTACTAGCGCAGCGATTAGAAAATTTTTCTATTTAGAAGAAGAAGACCTAGCTACCTGTCATTATATTGAACATAAGTATATATGTCATCCTAGACAAGTCATATATGATTCGGTTTTAATACCCAGTTGTGAGTCAGAACTACTAAGGGAAGCAAACAATGAAACTTTAAAAAGTTGCGATATTAGAATCTCTGACAATCAACAACCTCATTGGAGTCCAATAACGACAACAGAAAGTTGGATCTACTCTCTGACAACAGAAGAAACGGCCTACTTGTCCTGTTACAATAAGCCAACTAGACCTTTAAAATTAGAAGGAGTAGGCTTCTTGCAAATCGCCTCAGGATGTAGATTAACTACGGACACCATAGAGCTACCTGCACTACAAATTAAAGAAAACAAACAAGAATATTTATATAAACCAAAATTGGAACTTTGTCTAGAAGAATTAGCACCCATTTTGCAACAAAGCAGAAAAGAACAAACGTTGATAAGTACAGAAAAAATCAGACCACCATGGAAAAATATAGAAGGGGACATAAAACTAGAAAACTTAGAAAAAGAACTAAAGCGTCAGAGTGAACATAGGTTAGGACAGAATAAACAAAATTATTACACGCATTCGGTATTAGGAACAACAACTATAATAATACTTGTAACTGTAGGGTACATTATATATCATTTTGTGTCAAAGATAGAAAAAACAAAATCCTCAACATTACCTAATATGCCCCAATTTCAAAGGAACAGAGACTCCGTCATATATGCCTTTCCGGACAAGCAAGTAAACAAGGAACAACCTAAAGAGCTTAAGGAATCTAAGCAAGAGGAGAATTTACAAAGCACAGGACAAATTGAATTAACCCCTAGACCTAAAACGAGAGAGCGTATACTACTCCCATCAAACAGCATAGATGTCTGTTAATTTAAACATAATTTTTTAAGAGGTCATTTAATTAAAAAAAAAATTTTTAATTTTCCCCGTTTCAATATAAAAAAGAGCAACTCTGATCAACAAATCGATCATCATCGCAAGTGGTGAGGCGGCTATCAAGCGGCCATTTATTTTGTCATTGTTTTTTTATATCCTTTCCTTCGTAAAGAATTCCAATGCAGCATTCTCTTTGAAATCACAAAAGAGAGTTTAAAAAGATGAGTGTGATCCAACGAAGCAGCAAATCCAAACGAGACTTTGGCATTTTGTAAAATCCTCCACCAAGAAGGAAGAGCCTACTTCACAAACACGTGGCACAGGCTATCGACACGGCGTAGTTCGGAAAAAGCTGAAATATATCGATAATAATGAAAAAACGTTTTTGACATTAAAAAAAAAATTTCTTTCAACAAATAATCTACAAAAGGATCAAAAGACAAAAAAACTCACCCAGACAATAAGAACAGCCTTGTGTTTAAAAAAAATATATGAGAATTGTTATTTCAAATGTTTTTACACATTAAAAAAATATACTAATTTATGAAATTAAAAAAAACGATAAAAAAATAAGAAAATATAAAATTTTTTTATTAATTAAAAAAAATATATTTTTAAATAATTTAACAGTTGTATTTTTATTTTTATTTTCAATTAATTACATTTTTAATCATTAAATAATTTTTTTATATATATAAAAAAAAACAAACAAACATTTCTTTTAAAATTAAAAAAAAAATTCTGAAGATCCTTCCATAAAATTTCCGTGTTGCACACCTAAAAAAAACTTTATATATATACATATATATATATATTAAAAGACTAAAAATGAGTAACTCAAGTTTACCGTAGGTAGGTTACTATGGCCCAACCATCAATAAAGGGTAAACTCTTGCCATGAGACGGAAACCACCCTCCTACGGCAGAGCCCCATAACCAGCTGGTCACCAGACTCCGGAGTAACTAAAAGTTGGAGGTATATTTTTTATAAAGAAGAGAGGAGAAGTCGTATATAAAAAAAATACACAGATTGCAGTTTATCAGAATAAAAAAAAAAGAAAACGAAACTTACTAAAACCTTAACTATCACAATATCCAAAGGAAGGGCACAGCATCAGACCAATGGCAAAAATAATAACAGATGCCAAATAAACTGAAAAACAGGACGGATTTGAAACAGGGTAAAAGATACAAAAGCGACGGTTTGTAGCAGTAATTTAACACATCTAGAAGAGTGTTTTTTTAAATACTTCTCTTCATGACTTACATACAAACAAAAAGAAAAATTATTACTGTGAATTAGTGCAGTCAATTTTATGGTGTTTTTAAAAAAAACTAATAACATATTCATGCTAATGTCTATATTTTTCAAGTATATAATTTAAATTAAAGTCTAAAAGTTAAGAGGTTACAATTTGACACCTGTCTCACTTACAAAACTTGACAGTCAGGATTGCCACAAATATTTGATTTTTCCCTGAATTCCAGACGAAATTATCATTTTTTTCTGACCATAAAAAATATTCTGATTAGATACTCAAAATGTTCTATTAAATTTATTTACAAATTTCATTAATTGTGAGATTATTCAAAAACACCAATAACTAAACTTTTAAATAAGTATTTAAATATTACATTTCTGCAGGAATTAAAATTCTTCGAAACGTTCGAATTCAAACCTTTACGAAACTCAACAATTTATAAAAATATTATTACAAACCAAAAAGAATTCTTAATTTTTTTGTTGTACTTAAATAACCATGACATTTTTCAACAAAAATTTAATTTTTAACAAAAATCCTAATAAAATCCTTCGCAGGCATTCAACTATTTTTAGAGGTAATAAATTTAAAAAAAATTAAATGATTAAATTTCAAATTATTTGAAAAAAAATGTAATAGAATTCGTAGAAATAGTATAGTAATTTTCATAAACAATAAATCGATTATTGGGCAATTTCATTTCTTTAATTAATTTTATTAAAAAATTCCAAAAAACTCAATTATTTAAATTAAAAAAAATAATTAATTTATCGAATAATTGAATGTTTGTTCAAATTGGATTCTCATAAAGAATGTTTTCAATATTTTTTTGAATAGTTAAATTCTTTGACAAATTTAAATAAAATTGTTAAGACTAATTACATTTTACATTTTTAACTTTTCAAAAAAATTTTTTATTTATTTTAAATAATATTCTTTTATCAATCTAGTATTAATGAAAATTGTAAAAATAATTCATTACATAATTTATCAGTCGTAATTTTATGATAGTTCCTTAAAAATTAAGTTACTTAAAAAGAAATTATTGTCTGAAATAAAAAAAAATCCAAGGTTTTATATTAAAATTCGTGGTTAATTTTATAGTTTACAAGGCAAACACAAAAAAATATCAAAATTTAGAGTTTTTTTATAGATTTTTGAAATTTGAATTTTTTGTACGTTTACTAAAAATCCCTAACTTTTCCCTGAATTCCCTGACAGTTGGCAATCGTGACAGTGCTTAAATAAAAGAATATAAGATTTTTTTTTACAATTCCTTATAAAACATCTTGTTAAACAATTGTAATAAAAAACTATTATCTATACATTTTAAATTGATTATTTAATGATAGTTTGTAAGCATTAGACAAGCATCCGACTTATTATTTTCCAGAAGACTAATAATTATTAAGAAAATCTTAATTCTAATAAGATGAGAATTTCAAAGAATCGCCAATATTTGGAATTTAAATATTTTCAAATTAATTTAATTTAACAAGATTTACATTTACAGCTTTCATGAAAAGATAAACCTTCAAAATAATTAATAGTTAAAATTCTAAAAACAATTAACTTGTTATTTAATAAGCTGAAAAACAAAAGTGTCAAAGAAAACTCTATCATTTACAATATTTTAGATAAGTTTTTCCCAATAATGCAATTATTTCCACTGAAAATAATTTTTTAAAAACTAGAAATTCAATCACTATTATAAATAATAAATTTTTTTAAAGTTTTTTCAAAGAAAAATAATTATCATTTTTTTTATAAAATTATGTGAGTAAATTAAATATTAAAAACATTGAAGGATTCAATGAATCATTTACTTTTGCTGTTAAATAATTAAATTCTAAAAGAAATTTTAATTTTGTTTGCAAAATTAAACATGCATTTTAGTTAAAATTTTGCATATTAAAAAACAACATTAAACTCTGAGTATGGAAAGATGAGGTTTATAGTTTGAAACTGAGGATTGAATTTTTTTGCTTAGAATTAGTATATTTGATTAATAAATAGTATCGTTACTACTAATTAAAAATTTACAATTAATATTAAAATATACTCATTTAAAAATATCTAAATAATTAGTAAATATCTAGATTATTATTACGTAATTTGAATTTCAAGCTGGATCTTTCTTTAGTTAAATAAAAATGTTTTTTAAAACCATTCTATAAAATGTTTTAAAAAATATGTAACATTCTTTATTTTTAACTGACATAAGTCTAGTTTTAATCATAATTTTTATATTACTCACACAGCAGTTTCTGTACAATTTAATTCTCTCAAAATTAAAAAAATTGTTTAAAATTTTAATTCTTACCCAATTTGCAAAGAAATTAAAACAGATGCTTGAGCTAAAAACATTTTTATTGTTATTATCATTAAAAGTACACTTTGAAACAAAAATTTTTTTTTTTATTCTTGTTATCATTTTATTTATTGGTCCATTTTTATCAAAAAATAAAATTTTTTTTGACATAACATTCGTTTTTTTGGTACAGTTTTTTAAATATTTAATCACATTCGATTTTCTAAACTTACTAAATATACATTTGGTTAAAAATTTTAACCCTTGAATAAAAAGAAAACCAATCTGTTTAAAAAAATCCTATAATACACAACCAAGAACACTAACCTTATTACATAAATTCAAAATTACCTTTACTTAATTTACTTTTGTCGTGCAAAAATTATATGCTAGACCAACAAAAAAAGGAAATGGCTCATTGATAGATTTCTACAAATTTTTATTTGTGATAAAATAGTCAATACCTCTTATAAAAAAAACAGTAACTTAAACTACAAATAAAAGATTAAAACTACAGGACAACTCTTGACCTGTAGGTTAGAAAATCTTAAAACAGCGGCGGTGGCGGCGATAACTTTTTATATTTTAGAAATATATATATCAAGTGATCAAGGTGGAGAAAAATTTTTCTCCAATCGTAGCAAAACTTGGGGCTTTTGTAGTACTCATAGATAGTAATTTTTCGCCAAAATATTTTTTTACCTAGTCCAATATTTTCCGAGGGGAAGGGGGTTAAATTTTTGTGTTTTTCAGTTTAATGCTTATTTCAATAATTTTTTTCTCTTAAACAATTAAACATACAAATTTGACAAAGTACATTTTGGAAAGGTTTTTTCATGCTATTTCGATTGGAAATAAGCATTTTGAAAAAAAAAATTTTTTGACACAAAAAAATCAAAATTAAAAATAAATTTCAATTTTTGAGGGAGATGGATACGATTTTTTTTTAAACGAAAGCTTAGGTTTTTTCCTAAAAGGGCATATAAATGATAAAGTGGGACTAAAATGTTTAAACATTGAAAAAAATAATTTTCTCCAAAACGGAGCTAAAAACCGGGTTTAGAGCGCTCCAGCGAGTAGAAAACTCTTTTTTTCAATGTTTAAACATTCTAGTCCCACTTTATCATTTATATGTCCTTTTAGGAAAAAACCTCAGCTTTCGTTTAAAAAAAATCGTATCCATCTCCCTCAAAAATTGAAATTTATTTTTAATTTTGATTTTTTTTGGTCAAAAATTTTTTTTTTCAAAATGCTTATTTCCAGTCGAAAGAGCATGAAAAAACCTTTCCAAAATGTACTTTGTCAAATTTGTATGTTTAATTGTTTAAGAGTAAAAAATTATTGAAATAAACATTACACAAAAAGACCCCTTGATCACTTGACGTGGAATCGCTTATATATATATATATATATATATATATATATATATATATATATATATATATATATATATATAAAATGTATAACTGGGGAGAGATGTCTCGGGGTGACTTGTCATGAATTTGCCACTCGAGTAATGAATAATGTATTTTTGGAGAGAGATGTCCCGGGGAGACTTGTCCTAGTTTTCCCACTCATTAAAAAATAAAATTCTACTAGGGAGATATGTCCCGGAGAGACTTATCGTGAATATGAATATCGGTTTGTTAACTTTAAGAAAGTTTTTCTCGAAAACTTGATTTTAAACTTAAGGTCCCTTTCAACATTCCAGGGGGTCGATTATGTAATTTTACTTCACTTCGACATCCACTTCGACATCCACTTCCACTTTCACTTAAATTTTCACCTTAATTAATTTTCACTCTACTTCCGTTTCTACTTCCACTTTCACATAAATTTTCACCTTCATTAACTTTCACTCTACTTCCGTTTCCCCTTTCACTTTCACTTAAATTTTCACTTTAACTAATTTTCACTCTACTCCCGTTTCCACTTTCACTTTCACTTAAATTTTCATCTTAACTAATTTTCACTCTACTTCTACTTCCACTTAAATTTTCATCTTAATTAATTTTCATTCTACTTCCACTTCCGCTTTCACTTAAATTTTCACCTTAATTAATTTTTATTCTACTTCCACTTGCACTTTTACTTTCACTTAATTTTTCACCTTAATTAATTTTTACTTTACTTTTACTTTCACTTGAATTTTTACCTTAATTAATTTTCCCTCAACTTCCATTTTTTCTAAAATTTTCACCTTAAATTCTTAAACTTGTTGGTCTCACCTGCGGATATAAAATCAGAGTAGTTGAGACCGCGGCGTGATGACTAACTTTTTTCTCTTTGTTGTTTTGCTCGGACATTTTGGTTTTAATTAATTGTTTACATCTTACAACTTAGAAAAGTTACTCTAAAAGGTTGCTCTTTATATATAGCGCGTTGTATTTACCATCACGCTTGAGAGGTACTTGACAAATATTTTGTAATTTTTTATAAATTCAGTAAGTGTAAATTAAAAACTAATAGGCCCTTAAAAACAAATGTTTCAATCTCAAAAACTAATTTTAGTTTTCTTTTTAAAACTATTTTTTTAAAAACACAAAGAAAAAATGAAAATTTTAAAAAGTTACTTTTGTATGTCAAAAATAGTTTTTCTACTACTTTTCCTACAATGCAATAGTGAATAAATATTATTAATAAAACTTTGTACAAAGTTGCAGTATTAAGTACAATAAGTTGTCTTTAAAGCAAAATTATGTCGATTTATGATTTTTAAATACATTACAATTAGTCATTACGTCTTGGTCTTCCATATACTTAACTCATTTCATTTAAATTTAAATTTTATGTCTCTTGGTTTAGCTAGCAATTTTTCATTGTTTGTTGTCCACGTAATAGAATTAATATTTATTAATTTAAACTAATTTTAAAAACTTTCTAAAACTAAAAAAATTATAAAAAATTATATTTTTATAAAAGTCCTTTTGGAGATATGCTAAAAAGACTTTGGAGATAAAATTATTTTAGCCATTGCATAAACTATGTTTAATGAAATTATTTAGTTTCTTTTAAAAATAATTAATTTAAATTTTTACTATGAAAATGATTAACAATTAATAGAGAGTAGATTTTATAAAATTATCAATACATCAAAAATTTTCACATTTGAAAGAATCATTTATTTATAAACAATATATTCTTTATATAGTTTATTTGTATTTTGCAAAGTCAATTATAATATTATCGAATGTAAAAGTTGTTAAACTCTTACCTGTTGTTTTCTTTATAATTCTTTAAAATTTATTGTATTTTGAATGAAAATTTTTTGATTAAAAATAACTTGATTTAAGAGCATTTTGCCAGAGGAATTTTCCTTTCAAAACAAGAACATTTTATTCAGTGATGTGCTATGGCATAACTAAAAAGTTATGCAATTATACTTTTAAACCTCGAAGATAAATATTCTTTTTCTTCTTTCGTCCACAATAACTATTAAAAATCCTTATAATTTCTACAATTTTCTCCATTGCTATGCATAATCTCATAATTTGTAAAAATGATGCTTAATATCCGTAGATTTCATTTTTGAGAATTATTTTACAAAATTTTTTGAATTAAACATAGAATTTGAATTTTTAAGTTGAGTTGCACAGAAAAAAGGTTAGATTAAATTTTGATGATGGAGAACGAACTACTTTTCAGTTTAAATTTAGTTTAAAAAATCTGCTGAAAAAACGCATTTTTTTGGTTAAATACAAGTAGATTTTTGTAAGACTATTAAGATAGCCAACTTCAGTGTTATAAAAATACTTGCATTTTAACCAAAAAATGCGTTTTTCCAGCAGATTTTTTAAACTAAATTTAAACTAAAAAGTTGTTCGTTCTCCATCACCAAAATTTAATAGAATGGAAAAGAAGGTCAAACTTAAATATTAAGACAAAAATTGGATTTTTTGGTCAACCTCCTGAGAAGAAATAAGTGATTAAAATCACTGAAAATCATGAAACACTCAATATTAAAGGTAAAATTTTTTATATTTCTATATTATAAAATTAAAAAGTTAGCACAAATTATAAAAGTACATTAAAAATACTTTACATTAAATAGTAATAAATTTTTAAATATTTATATACTTATTAGAAAAGTGTCAATAAAATGTAGTGACTTTTGACATTTTATAGTTAAGTTTTAAAATCAATTTTTATCTATTAATTTGGGTTTGTTTACATAATTATCTATTTATACAAGTAAATTAGTTCACTTTTAACAAATATCAATTATGAAATTTGTATTATCTAAATTATTTCCATGCTTCTTTATTAAATTTTCATAACTGTCAATCTAACCTTTTTTCTGTGCAACTAAACTTAAAAATTCAAATTCTAAGTTAAATTCAAAAAAATTTATAAAATAATTCTCAAAAATGAAATCTACGGATATTAAACATCATTTTTACAAATTATGAGATTTTTTAAAAAATAGGCCGCAACGGCTTCAGGTGAAATATAGTGGACTGACCCAACTATTTCAAATAATAATAAAGAAAACAACAGGTAAGTGCTTAACAACTTTTACATTCGATAATATTATAATTGATTTTGCAAAATACAAATAAACTATATAAAGAATATATTGTTTATAAATAAATGACTCTTTCAAATGTGAAAATTTTTGATGTATTTATAATTTTATAAAATCTACCCTCTAATAATTGTTAATCATTTTCATAGTAAAAATTTAAATTAATTATTATTAAAAGAAACTAAATAATTTCATTAAACATAGTTTATGCAATGGCTAAAATAATTTTATCTCCAAAGTCTTTTTAGCATATCTCCAAAAGGACTTTTATAAAAATATAATTTTTTATAATTTTTTTAGTCTTAGAAAGTATTTAAAATTAGTTTAAATTAATAAATATTAATTCTATTACGTGGATAACAAACAATGAAAAATTGCAAGCTAAACCAAGAGACATAAAATTTCAATTTAAATGAAATGAGTTAAGACTATTGAAGACCAAGGCGTAATGACTAATTGTAATGTAATTAAAAATCATAAATCGACATAATTTTGCTTTAAAGACAACGTATTGTACTTGATATACTGCAACTTTGTACAAAGTTTTATTAATAATATTTATTCACTATTGCATTGTAGGAAAAATAGTAGAAAAACTATTTTTGACATACAAAAGTAACTTTTCAAAATTTTCATTTTTTCTTTGTGTTTAAAAAAAATAGTTTTAAAAAGAAAATTAATTAATTAAGGTAAAAATTTAAGTGAAAGTGAAAGTGGAATGAAAATTAAATAAGGTGAAAACTTAAGTGAAAATGGAAGTGGAAGTAGAATGAAAATTATTTAAAGTGAAAATTCAAGTGAAAATGAAAGTGGAAGTAAAATGAAAATTAATTAAGGTAAAAATTTAAGTAAAAGTGAAAGTGGAAGCGGAAGTAGAAGTGGAAGTAGAATGCAAATAAATTAAAGTGAAAATTTAAGTGAAAGTGCAAGTGGAAGTGGAAGTAGAATGAAAATGATTTAAAGTGAAAATTTAATTGAAAGTGAAAGTGGAAGTATAATAAAAATTAGTTAATGTGAAAATTTAAGTGAAAGTGAAAGTAGAATGAAAATTAATTAAAATGAAAATTTAGGTGAAAGTGAAAGTGGCAGTAGAATGAAAATTAATTAAAGTGAAAATTTAAGTGGAAGTGGAAACGAAAGTAGAGTGAAAATTAGTTAAGGTGAAATTTTAAGTGAAAGTGGAAACGGAAGTAGAGTGAAAATTAATTAAGGTGAAAATTTAATTGAAAGTGGAAGTGGAAACGGAAGTAGAGTGAAAATTAGTTAAGGTGAAATTTTAAGTGAAAGTGGAAACGGAAGTAGAGTGAAAATTAATTAAGGTGAAAATTTAAGTGAAAGTGAAAGTGGAAACGGAAGTAGAGTGAAAATTAATTAAGGTGAAAATTTAAATGAAAGTGGAAGTGGAAGTGGATGTCGAAATGGATGTCGAAGTGAAGTGAAATTACATAATTGACCCCCAGGTCACATATGCTGTTTAACTGAAATTTTATATAAATTGTGAATTGGGTATTGAATATCTACATCGTAATAATCATTAGAAATAAATCTATTTTCCGCGATTATTTATTCGACTAGTCAAGCTCGGATTCAAAATTTATTGCTTTGTAAGAAACGAATTTTAATTCGTCGTTGTAATTATTATTATTCTTCCCTGTTGATTGATAAAAGTAATAGTAATCTCATTATAACAAGTATGAATATTTTTCCTATGAACTAAAAAGAACCACACTTTTGGGAAAAATAGAATTGTATTTAAATTTGAAAATAAAAAAATTCGCGACGAGGATTCAGTCAATTAAGGGGATCCCACTTACTGACAATGCAAATCTAAAATGGATAAAAATCTGCAACAACCATTTCTTGGAAAATATAAGATATTATGACATTATAAATTTAGGTAATTCATTTTTTAACATAAATAAACAGGATGAGTATTTTGTTTCTTGTAATTATTTAGAAAACTATATTTTTAGAAAGTTAAATATGAACAGTTTTTCTGGAACAGGCCTTTGAATACACCCACATAGCACAAAAACTTCCAGGAAACTTCCAAGAAGTTTCCCGTGGGAACCTTCGGAAGTTACCCTTGGTAACTTCCTGGAAATACAATAATGTCCGCAGGCTAGAAGCTTTCCATTGCAACTATCAGGTAGCTTCCTGAAAGCTTTCCATAGAAACTTCCTGGAAACTTCCTGCAAGTTACTTGTAAGTTTCCAAAAATTATATAAATTTTTTTTAGTAAAATTATTATTATTTAAAAAGGGACTGGAACCACCATAGGACTCAAAAGTTTCCATGTGAAGCATCTAACTTGCGGACATAATTATATTTCCTGGAAATTTCCAGGAAGTTACCAAGGGTACCTTTCAAAGGTTTCCACGGGAAACTTTCTAGAAGTTTCCTGGAAGTTTTTGAGCTATGTGGGCATAACAAAGTGCAACGACCTTTTCTCGAAGACAACAATCAAAATCAATTTTTCATTTGGGAAATTTAATTTTGTAGGAAAATTCAAAGGATGAGACTCATTTGCTATTCAGACGTTCATAAAAATTTTTTTTTCGTTAAGAGTGTAATTAACAGCTGTTTGGTCAGGATAGTTAATTTACTGACAATAATGTTTCTTTAACAATTTGAACAAAATAAATGTCTCACATTGTGTATTTTTCAACGCTAATGAATTTCCGCTAACAAAAAAGTAATTATATTTTATTATTGTTAATTTAAAGTTAAAAATAATTAAAATTTGACATTTTTTTCCCTTTGTCGCCATCTTTTGGTTCTATGTACCACTAAACAACTGTAACATGTGCTCTTCTTGTAGTAATTTGCTATACAAAACAGTTTACATATATTAAAGTATTTTATTGTTAATTTTATATATAATAAATGTTATTATGTGTATTTTCTATTAACATTAAGTAACTCACATGGTTGATTCCATTTTCATTTATAGAGGCTAAAATATGTAAGTCAAATAATAGATTCCTATGGAAATATATTATTTTTCACACAATTTTAGACGACACGTATTTTGCCGTTTGGCCAAAAATAATAATGTAGTGGGTTTTTTTGTCCCTAATTCTGGATTAAATGTTCTTTGAAGTCCCACAAATTGAATTAATTTTTTTTTAAATTTAACAAAATGGCGGCTATTTTTCAAAAAAAATAAAAATCAAATTTTCTTAAAAACCCCATCGTTTTTTTCTCCCAATTTTTTTTACTCCTTTCTTTCAAATTTAGTTATATACTGTAAAGATATCGAAAAAACATCGATTTTTCATTTTTGAAAAAAACAAAAAAAATTTAATATCCCTCTTTAAGATGCGGGAACCCGATAAGTTTTATTAGAAAATAATCTTTAGACTTCTAGAAAGTAGTAAAAAAATTGAGAGAAAAAAACGATGGGGTTTTTGAGAAAATTTAATTTTAATTTTTTTCGAAAAATAGCCGCCATTTTGTTAAATTAAAAAAAATTTTAATTAAACTTGTGGGACTTCAAAGAACATTTAATCTCAAATTAAGGACAAAATAATAATTACAACAAACAAAATATTCATCCTGTCTATTTATGTTAAAAAATGAATTACCTAAATTTATTATGTCATAATATCATATATTTTCCAAGAAACGGTCGTTGCAAATTTTTTAACAATTTTAGATCTGCATCACGGCAAAGTAAGTAACAATTTTCAGTCAAATCCAATCAACTTTTAATTATGCCATCAGCCATATAGGATCTAACATTTTTAATTTTTAAATCTGACTCTTAATTCGTAATCAGCGACTCTAAAAACCCCCAAGTACCAATTTTCAAGTAAATCCAATTAGTTTTTAACTAAGCTATTAGCCATATTGGATCCGACATTTTAAATTTTCGAAATCTGACTTTTAATTCGTAATCAGCGACCCTGAAAACCCCGAATAACAATTTTAAAGTGAATCTAATTTGTTTATCAAAAAATGTTGTTCGTCATGTCTGCGGTTTTGAATTTTTAAACTCTGACTTGGTTTTCGTGATCAGGGGCATCAAAAACACTTAGCTGTCAAATTTTAAAGAAATCTATTTAGTTTTGCGATTTGGTTCACATGGCTACGATAAAATTCACTTTAGATGCCATTTTTTGTTCGCTATTTAAAAATTGATTTTCGGAATACCCTTATCTAATAGGGAATATATTTTTGACGCGTTATTTAGGACTTTTAGATGTATTCCAAGATGATTACCTGTAGGGGAGACTGGGGTAAACCCGCTCACTTTTTTCAGAACAGTAAAAACCTAGGAAATTATTCTCTAACTCCAAATTAAATTATATAATTTGATAGCTTATGATTTCTACTAACAAAATAAAAAAGAATCTTTGATTTATCTGTTTTAGTTCTACTTAGGGAAAATTTTTAATACACATATACCAAATTTCAAAATCACAATTTTCCAGGGTAAATCCGCATACCTCTCGGGGCAAACCCGATCACTTGATTTTTTAAAGAATTTATGGTAATCTTAACAGTTTTATTTTGTACAATTAAATTTCTCATTAGTTCCGTCTTCAGTATGATTTATTAATGATAAATTATGAGTTCTATAAACAATAAATATTGGTTTAATAAATAATAAGTATAGGTTTCATGAATTGCAACTGTGAATTTAAATAATATTTTATTAAGAGTAAATTAAAATGTAGTTACAATTTTGGATGTAACAAGTTATAGATTTTATTATTGATTGAATATAACAAATGAAATTTGAAATATTAAATTTAAAAATAAACAATGATAAAACGTGAACTGAACGAAGACTACGAACTTAGATTTATTTCTTTTTTTAGCGGAAAAAGACAGCGTCAAATATTGATTATTTGCTTACGTTGTTTGTTATAACCGTTATAATCTAATAATCACTAATAATGACTGATATAGACATGATTCCGCACAATGCTGGCAACAAATATTGATAGTTCGGCGCCATCTATTAAAAAATCGCGAAATTCAATAATTTTTTTCTCTTAAACAATTAAACATACAAATTTGACAAAGTACATTTTGGAAAGGTTTTTTAATGCTCTTTCGATTGGAAATAAGCATTTTGAAAAAAAAAAAATTTTTGACCCAAAAAAATCAAAATTAAAAATAAATTTCAATTTTTGAGGGAGATGGATACGATTTTTTTTAAACGAAAGCTGAGGTTTTTTCCTAAAAGGACATATAAATGATAAAGTGGGACTAAAATGTTTAAATATTGAAAAAAAGAGTTTTCTACTCGCCGGAGCGCTCAAAACCCGGTTTTTAGCTCCGTTTTGGAGAAAATTCTTTTTTTCAATATTTAAACATTTTAGTCCCACTTTATCATTTATATGTCCTTTTAGGAAAAAACCTCAGCTTTCGTTTAAAAAAAATCGTATCCATCTCCCTCAAAAATTGAAATTTATTTTTAATTTTGATTTTTTTGGGTCAAAAATTTTTTTTTTTTCAAAATGCTTATTTCCAATCGAAAGAGCATGAAAAAACCTTTCCAAAATGTACTTTGTCAAATTTGTATGTTTAATTGTTTAAGAGAAAAAAATTATTGAAATAAGCATTGTACTGAAAAACACAAAAATTTAACCCCCCCCCCTCGGAAAATATTGGACTAGGTAAACAAATATTTTCACGAAAAATTACTATCTATGAGTACTACAAAAGCCCCAAGTTCTGCTACGATTGGAGAAAAATTGTTCTCCACCTTGATCACTTGACATGGAATCGCTCATGTATGTATGTCCGTATGTCACAGAATCTTTGTTCGCCAATCACTAAAAAACGGGTCAACCGTTTGAAACCAAATTTGTCAGAATGTTTGACATTAGGCCAAAGAAGGTTTTTAAATTTACAGATTTGAAAAATATTAATTAGAACGGGAGACACTCAATTTTTTCAAAAAATTCAAAAATCAAAAATTTTCAAATTTTACCTTTTTTTAAAAATGCTTTCGAACTTTGTATAATTGAGTATAACATGTTATTTAATCACATTTTACAATAGATTTGCCAAAAAAAATGTCCTATAACTTAGATGATAGTATAAACATGATTTTTAAAAAAATAAAAAAATCGCAAATATTCCAATTTTATATTTTTTTATGAATTGCTTAGTATAAACATATTTTCGAAAATTTAAAAAGAAACGAAATAATTATTTATTTATAAGAGAAAATTTTTGGAAAAATTATGCTAAAATTTGACCAAATAACATGTTATAAAAAATTAATTAAAAAATTAATTATAAAATTATAAAGTTTTGGTTATAGGTCATTATTTTTGGCAAAAAAATTTTTACAATTTGATAGATTGCAGTAAATTAATCAGTTGTTACTTTTGTGAGATATATGTAAACAATAAATTTACAGTTTTTAAACGTATTAATTAGAACGGGAGGTTTCAATTTTTTCAAAAATTTTAAAAAATTGAAAATTTCTAATTTTTTTTTAATGTATATCTTTGAAACTTTTGACGTCAAAATTGCAAAACTTCGAAAATATTAAAAATTGTAAATGATAAAATGGTAAACAATATTAAAAATATTAATTCATAGCTTTAAAATTGTTTTTCAAATATTAAAAATGGAGATTTTTTATGATAAAATTAATACTACAGAAACTCAAGAATATACCTGTGAAACGATACTTGCATTATGCTACTGGAAAACAACTTGGATAGTAAAAAGTTTTGTTATTTTAATTCTAGGTTTAACTATTACGGATGTTTTGAGCATTGTAAAACATTGTAAACTGGAAAAAAGGGAAACATGCAAGAATTTAATTTAATCGGGAAAAATTATAAATTCAGCTGGCAATATAGGTCTTATTTTAGATTTAAGCAATTATGATACAATTAGTTCGAATTTGACTTTACTATAACTCCAAAAACTGGTGGAAATTTTGGATTAACTTATATTACTATAATTAAATTTCTACAAATAATTGACAAACATTGTTTTCTGCATTTTAATTAATAAAAAATAACATATTTAATTATAAAAAGTCAATCACTGTTTTAAAATAATAACATTTTTATAATGAAATAGTTAATGGAAGCTAATTATTATTTCTATAGTCAAATTAAATTCCCCACTATTTCCCATTTTTCGAGACTGGTAGACAGACTATTGAATGTATCTGTAGAAACTAAAACCCGTCGAAGACGGGTACGACAGCTAGTTTCAGAATAAATTTAAATAAATCTTTTTGAAATCAAACAAAACTACATATATATTTCGAAAAAGGACATACAACACCATAAAAAAAATTTGTCGAATAAATTAAGTCTCAAAAATAATAATAGAAAAACTTAAAAATCCGAAGATCATTTTTTCTTTTTTGCATTTCTAAAAACAAATTGACAGTCTCTGATTCTATGACGAATTCATGAAACTAAATGAAAGTTCGTTAACATTAGTTGTATGTTAAGTACACCCAATAACATATATGCCTTCCTTCCGGTTTAAACAACTTTTTGAAAAATAGTGTGCCTTCTATATGAATGTTTTAAGTCAATGGCGAATCTCAATCATCATACGCGATAGACTGAAAACATTCTTATAGAAGACACACTACTTTTCAAAATGTTGTCCAAACCGGAAGGAAAGCATATATGATATTGGGTGTACTATTCACAGTACAAATATCTCCATCTAAAGTTGAGTTTATAGCGTCAAATCGTTAGTGAGCGGGTTTACCCCAGTCTCCCCTATTAAAATTGAAAATCTTAAAAAAAACATAAAAATTTTATGTTTTAAAAAAACATGTGTGATTTGTTTATTTATAAATTTATAAAAATTTTTGAAACGCCATTCGAAAGAGTGGTATTTGGCCAATAAGAAATTACTATTGCGGAATTTTTTTGTTGGGATTTTATGTTAAAATACAGTGTCAAACTTTGGTACAAAAATTTGTACATTTGAGCTTTAATGGGTTAATAGTTCTTATTACATCTTTTTTTAAATTTAAATTTTAAATTTAATAATGAAAAGTGAATTTAAAAATAGAGAACTATATTGAGGAAAAAAAGGAAAAAATAAAAATAATAAGACTCTCCAAAATCTACGTTTACCTCCGCGCGGTGAGAGTTGGTAACGTCATTATTAGTAGAGACATTTGACGGCTAAAGCCATTTTGAATTTTAGAAAACTACTATCATATTCGTAATCTGCGACCCCAAAAACCCCTGAAAACCTAATTCCATGTGAATCCGAAGAAGGTTTGAAAAATGGGTCGGCCATATTGGATCCGCCATTTTGAATTTTTGAAAACTACTATCATATTCGTATTCAGCGAACCCAAAAACCCCTGAGTAACCTGTTTCAGATGAATTTGATAAATATTTGAAAAAATATTTGCGGCATTCGAAAGAGCGGTTTCAGAGCTTTAAAAAATGTATATTTCAAAATTTTATAAGTTATTGCATCTCTTTCTGACCTGTAGGTAAAAAATAGGTCAAATTATTCGTAGATTCTGACGTAATGTAATGCCGTTACTGCAATTATTTCTTACCTGTAGGTGAAAAAATAAGTCAAATTAGACGTAGATTTTGACGTAATGTAAAGCCGTTATTGCATCTCTTTCTGACCTGTAGATAAAAAATAGGACAAATTAGACGTAGATTTTGACGTTATATAATGTGACGTTATTGCACCCTTTTTGATTTGTAAATAAAAAATGAGGCCGTTATTGAGCCTTTTTTGACCTGTAAGTCAAAAAATAGGTAAATTTTAACATAAGTTTTGACGGCCCCTTTGGGAAAGGTCCTACAACAGGAAGTTATGTTAAATATACTATAGTTATTTGTGGGCAACTGCAGAGTCTTAAAACAGCGGCAACAGCGGAATATGTTTGTAATATATGTATATCTGGCAAAAATTCCTCAAGTGTTCCAACTTCAAATTGAAAGTTATTAAATCAGGCTGTTTTTTACAGAATCTTTAGTACTATGGTAGAGCATTTTACCTATAAAATTTCAAGAAGTTTCATTGGGTAATCTGCTGTAGCTAGAATATAGTAGAGTAAACAAAATTTTGACGTATATGGTTTCGAAAGGTTTTTTCCCCCTCTTTGGGATGGTACAATATCATTGTAAAGCTTCCTAATTCCGCATCCAATAAGTATAATATACTATGCGACCTGTGGGGTATAACGCGGCGCGGCGACGCTTTCTTTTACAAAAACTTCAATTTCTCCGGAACTAGTTAAGTCTCCATCAATTATTTTAAATAAAATTAAAGGTAAATTTATAAGGAATTTAAATATGTTAATAACATACTTCTTAATGTTACTAACCGAAAAACAATTATATAATAAATTATTAAGAATTTAAAAATAATTTTAGAAAATAAAATTTAAAAATATAGAAATTTTTAATTGGATAAATTGAGAGAGAGTCTACCGCGCGCCTGCGGAGGTTTGCCGGAGGAACAAAACTGCCAGAGCCGAATGGCCCTGTTTTTATTGTGTGGGGTCATTTTTCTCTTTTAGGCACAAATAAAACTCAAAAGAAAAGAGAAATTCTTAACTTCACGCGTACACACGCACTGAATTCATTATTAGGAACCTTTAAATAATTTTAATTTTAGTTTAAATTTTGGTTATCTTAATTATTGACTGAAATCTAAATTTTTATTAAAAATCTTAAGATAGCGAGTATAATTAAGTTCTAATTATTGATTCGGATTATTGATAGATTCTTTCACATTTAATATTTAATTATTGAATGATAAATTCACTCCCTTTAATTATAATTTGCCTATGAATTGAAATATTAAGTATACCATCTTTAAGAAACTTCCTATATTATCATCAAATAACGTAGGAAGTGATAGTATATATCAAGGAACTTGGAGAATCTCAGGGTGCATGTAGCTCAGTGGTCAGAGCAGTCTACCGACAATAGAAAGGTCTTGGGGTCGTATCCCACTAGGCTACCGTTTTTCTCTGAGTTCTTTGATAATTTTGAAATTATTAAATAATTTTGAAAAAATGTCTTTCTAAAAAAACAGATTTCTGCATTTAGGATAGCTGCGCTATCGGTACTTATGATCTTGCTTTCTTGCCTTGTGCAGGCCGGCGGTATCTCAGGTACAACAATTGGGCAGTAGTAACACCCATCGCCTCTCCGTTTCTCTCTCTTTTCACCTGTCATTGCTCTTAGTCTAAGCAGGGGTACAGCCGTGTAAGACCAAGGCAATGAATTTCCTTCATGAGAATGTGAACCAACCCTGTGAAGAAGAGGTACAACTCGACCTTCACAGAGTTGATGCACCAGGTAGATTCTTCGACCCAAAGTACAACTTGGGGGAAGATGAAGCTTGTATTTCTACCCTTATCTCTCTCTCTCTCTCTTATACGCAACTATTTATCGTGTCGGGCATGAATACCGTGAGAATCGCGGTATCTAGTCTTTTCAATTTTGCTAAATCGACCTAGCGTGCACGATCCTAGTTATCGTCCGTACCGATATTTAGGGGTAGTTTCTAGAGTCTACCCTCGCGTAAAATGAGCGTCGGTCTCGGGTAGGAATTTGTCATTTTTGGGAATTAACTTATTTTCTTTCTATTCTATTTTAGTTAGTTTAGTTATTTTTGAGTTGTTATTAGTTAGATTAGGTTTTGATTGATTTCTTTTATATTACTTTTGCATTATATCGAGTCATTTATTTTTATTATGTATTGTTAACTTTCTTTTGGTTAATTTTAAATCCATCTTCGTTAATTATTATTTTTATAATATTTCTTTATTTGTTTTGAATATATTTTCTTACGAAGGTTTAAATCTTTGCTTTGTTACTGACTTTACCCTACCTATCGATATCACTAAATTGACTAACTAGCTTGCTTAAATTTTGTAATGACGCTTTTCGCCATTTTATTAATTTATTTATTACTTGCAAAATTGTATCATGAAGCACGTTAAATTTATTTTTTTTCGAGAACCCATGGCGATCCCACAATGAAACTTACCAAATCATTTAACAGACAAATTTTGGCATCTTTTGGTATAAATAAAACAGAAATTGAAAACCCCGTTTTATTAAATTGCGATTTTTTTTCAAAATTGTCAAAAATAGTGCAAAAATATTTTTTGTTAATTATAATATTTTTTAGTTTAACATATGGTATTTTACGAACAATTTCTGATATTGAAATTTAAAATCGGATTATTAGAGTAGAAATTATGAATTTTTTTTAAGTACTAAAAAATTCAAAATGTCATGTCTCCACATTTTTTTATTTCTTTCAAAAAATATTTGGGGTACTTTTTTCCCATCGCCTAAGGAGTATTGTGATAAAATTGATTATTTCACCAGATAGAATGACTCCAAAACTTATACAAATAAGATTTGATTCAGCGAAACGATTAATTAATTGCAACCTCCGTGCCGAATAGAGATTCGGTGCAATCACCTTTGAAACTATGCTCAATTAACAAAAAAAAATCGAAAACTACTGCTAATGTTGGGCGCTTGGTTAACAAAATTAAAACAAAATCCATTTCTGATAACAAACTAGATATATTTTATATTTTTGGAAAACGCGAATCTGTCTACTTTAACAAAAAAATAAAAAAATGGCTTTCGAAATTTGGCGACAAAACATGAGGTAGTGGAACGCAAAAGGGAAAGTTCACGAGGAGAGCACATGGCGCTTGAGATCCGCTACACTTCGGCAAACAAGTACACAATATAAAACTTTCGATTCGGAAATGAACGCCTTAACTTTGAGCGAAATAAATGAAAGTTAACAAAATATTTTCAAAAAATTAAAACCGCGAGTAACATAAGATCGAAAAATGGAACAAGGCGTCATTTCAAATAGTAACGAGAACTCATAATCTCCAGAGTTTAGAACGAAATTATCAAGTTAAAATTTAATAAAAGAGATTATGCATCCTCGCGGATAACAATATTGCCGACTCACCGGTTATTGAAGGAAAGCTACCCCGGAGATACCAGCAAGAGTCGTCTAGAATCGCCTTCTTTTCGACACTTTTCCTTGAAGTTGAGGTCGAGAACAACATTCGTGGTGTCACTTCAGGATTCGCAACGCAAGTGTCGAGCACGTTTTTAGAAATTTTGCCGGTAACGTCGGGAAGGAGAGCTAACCTAAGCTTGACGGTGCTCGCGCGCGCAGATAGTTAGCGAGGGCGCCGCGGCGGCAGATCTTTTCAAATTCAAAATCGGTGAATTTTTGATAGTTGAATATTAATAATTCAAAATCGCGAAATAATTAACCTAGTCAATTAAAATTATTTTAAAGCAATTAGTAATTAGGCTACGCAAAGAAAAACCTTTAATAGTAAAATACTATTTTATCGAAATTGTGTGAATTCTGCTAAACGAAAATAACTTCGATATTTTAAATTAAGTCGACTCTATTCCGAAGATAATCAAAGTGAGTTAAACAAAAAAATGTAAAGTCGAGCGATTTACAAATGTAGGAACTGGAACTCTTCTTTAACGTCGGAACTGTAGTTTCTCTTTAGGTATCGTCTTCCAAATTGGTTGGCGGCAAAAGTGACATCGCCTTATAAATTTCAAGGCGTTTGACAGCAAAATATGTCGATTAATATAAAATCGACAACTCAATTGGAATCCGTTTGGAATTCCAGCGGCAACTGGTGATGACAACCAAAAGGGGTGACGTCTGGCGACCGTGTGAGTGTGTGTGCGCGATATGCAACAAAATAACGTGATTGGTTCTAGAAACCAAAATTATAGCGGCATCCAAACAGCCAGAAAATAGGCTTGGTGTCAGTGACAGCCAATTAAGTAAAAATTGGACGACAGCAGGTCTCCAATATTAAAAAACAAGCAAGCCAGGTCAGCAGGCCACAAAAAATAGTGTGTAGCGTTATCAGCCGAGAGTGTGAGTGGAATGGCATCTTCAGCCCAAGAAGATTTTACATCCTGGTAAAAAAATATTGTGCGTAAAATATTTATATATGACAGAAAATTATAAAAATATTATTTAAGAAATTTCCTGAAATTTATAAAATTTACTGTTAACTAACCTTTTGTTAGTTATAAAGGAAATATGCTTAAATGGGCCAACTTCGCTTTCGTTGCAGTGCTGACGCACCTTATGTTTGGTGATATCTGAGGATATAATTTTTTAACGGTATTAGTAGCGAGAAGCCTTATACGAAAATTATTAAAATTAAAATTATTCTTAATTTATTCTTAATTATTAAAATTAAAATTATTCTTAATTTTCATAATTTTATTTATATCAATGTAAGGTTATACCGTAACACTCAAAGAAGAGTAAGTGAACAAAAAAATTAAAAAAATTTTTTTTCAAAATTAAACTTTTTTTTAATTTTATTGCTTTTTAAAGTACATAGTTTTACCTCAATAATGTGTAAATTTCAATAAAATCCATAAACAATATTAAAGATATTCAAAATTTTATAAATTTAATATTAAAATTAAAAATGGCGTATCTTCAACAATTATGAATTTGTTTGTTTAATTTGAGGAAAAGAAGTCTCTTATATAGAACTGTAGTCCCACACAGTTTCGCAAAAATCGTCTTACCCTTTGCAAATCGTGATTTTTCTGACGTGAAATACATAAAAAATAATCATTTGTGGGACAAAGCACAGTGACGTTTCTTTATATTTTTTAACTTTCTCGATAAACATAATTTTTTACCTTTTACATTTATTATATTACTTTAATTTAATCAATTTTTTATAAGCAATTATTTATTTATTTAACAATTATTTATAAAAAAAAGTTTTATTGCTTGTAGAAAATTTAATTTTTTATTAACTTTAATAAATTAATTATTTAATAATTTAAATATTTTTCAAAAATTTTAAAAAAGGTTTCTTTTATATTTTTATTTTTTAAACATTTTTTAAAAATTAAATTTTTTTTAAAATAAATTTTTTTTCACGAGCACAATTTGGCACAAATTTTATTTTTTAAAAAGGTCCAAAAAAAATTTTGAGTCAAAAGTGTAATTTTCTTAAATAATTAATAACTTTTTGAAAAACTGTTAAAGACCTTTTCTTTTGTGCTCGCTGAGCAAAACTACAAACTTTGCAGATTTGTAGTTTTTGACCTTCTCAACAAAAAATGTACAGGACAAAACTCAAAAGAAAGACCAGTTTTTGAGCTACAGAAGTTTAAAGTTAAAAAAAATCAAATAATGTGTATTAGTTGTTCAAGAATGTTTTGTTGACAAAAATCATTTAAATTCGCTTAAAACTTGTTACTCGGGGGTTTTTAGGATCGCTGATAACGAATATGATGTTGGATTTAAAAAATTCAAAATGGCGACTCCAATATGACAGACACATTGTAAGAAAGTGAATTGAATTCGCTTGAAACTGGTTAATCGAGGATTTTTAGGGTTCATTCAGCAGTTCAAATATTAGTATGCGATTCAGCTCGTTAAGGCCAAATCAGTAGACGGTTTGATAGTAATAATATTTTTTTATCATCGACCATTAATCGCATTTACTGCCTTGAATCCTTCAAATGGATTCTAAATGACGTTTTCAAAAACTACAATAGTCATCAGTTATTTACAAAAACGTTTTAACTATAATAATATAAAAACAGTAAAAAACAGCACAAAACTTGTTCTTTATTTACCTTGGTAAAGGTAGCTATAAAGAAAGATACTACAATAGTTAGGAAAGAATAAGTAGCAATTGTAAATAATGCAAAATAAGATCAAATATAAACGTGAAACGAAAAAAAGTAAATGTCTTAAAAAGACTCGAACTTATCTTGACTTAAACTAGTAAATCACCCCCTGATCTTGCCTTAATTGACTGAATCATTTGATTTTTTCACCTAAAACTATCAAACCGTCTACTGATTTTGCCTTAACGAGCTGAAACGCATACTAATTCTTTAAACTGCTGCATGAACCCTAAAAACCCTTAATTAACCAGTTTCAGGCGAATTAAATTGATTTTCTTACAATGTGTCCGTCATATTAAAGTCGCCATTTTGAATTTTGAAAATCCAACGTCATATTCGTTATCAGCGATCCTAAAAACCCCCGAGTAACCGGTTTCAAGCAAATTCAATTGACTTTCTTACCATGTGTCCGCCATATTGGAGTTGTCATTTTGAATTTTAAAAATCCAACATCATATTCGTTATCAGCGATCCCAAAAACCCCCGAGTATTAAGTTTTAAGCGAATTCAATTGACTTTCTTACAATGTGTCTGCCATATTGGAGTCGCCATTTTGAATTTTTAAAATCCAATACATATTCATTATCAGCGACCCTAAAAACCCCCGAATAACCTGTTTCAAGCGAATTAAATTGATTTTCTTACAATGTGTCCGCCATATTAAAGTCGCCATTTTGAATTTTGAAAATCCAACGTCATATTCGTTATCAGCGATCCTAAAAACCCCTGAGTAACCGGTTTCAAGCAAATTCAATTGACTTTCTTACCATGTGTCCGCCATATTGGAGTTGTCATTTTGAATTTTAAAAATCCAACATCATATTCGTTATCAGCGATCCCAAAAACCCCCGAGTATTAAGTTTTAAGCGAATTCAATTGATTTTTGTCAACAAAACATTCTTGAACAACTAATACACATTATTTGATTTTTTTAACTTTGAACTTCTGTATCTCAAAAACGGGTCATTATTTTGAGTTTTGTCCTGTACATTTTTTGTTCTGACGGTCAAAAACTACAAATCTGCAAAGTTGCAAGAAAATTGGCTGAGAGCCAAATTCAATAGTAAAAGTGCGGTGTCTTTTTATTTTTAAAAAATTTTAATTTTTGAAACATCTTTAAAAAATAAAAATATAAAAGAAACGTTTTTTAAAATTGTTGAGTAATATTTAAATTTTTTTCCAGCTAAATATTCGTTTTCAAGATCAAGGATGATTCTGGCTTTCAATTACGTAATTGGTACAACAGAACTTGTGAGGGTATCCATAGTGCGAGACCTTAGCATTAGGTTAAACACCTCCTTTTCGTATGAGGATCATATTAATTATACAATTAATAAGGCGACCAGAGTCTTGGGCATCATCATTAGAAACGCTAAAACTTTTCATAACGTCACAGCGATGAAAGCTTTGTATTTCGCTTTGGTAAGTCCCATTCTCGAATTTTCTTCGGCTTTATGGTGGCCATACCAAGACTGTCTATTGATATTATTAGAACGCGTCCAAAATATTTTTCTACGTTTTGTCGCCAGGTAGACAGGAGTTACAGTAAATTACTACAGTCATAATTATGATGACCTCAGATCATCTTTGGGCATACCTCTATTATCGCAGAGATACCTGTTTGCCGATTTGCTCTTTCTGTTCAAGATTATTAATGGATATCTTAATTGTCCAGAACTTTTATTTCTATTTAATTTCAATGTATCGCGACGCACTACAAGACATCTAAAGCTATTCAAAATTCCTAAAGCTAAAACTAATTACCTCATGAACTCTGTAAGTAGTAGATTAAGCAGAGAGGCAAATCAATATAATGGTGCTATTGAGTTCTTTGGCACGTCACTTGCGATATATGTAAAAAAATTTGCGTGCTCTTATCTGTGACAGCAATAACAATAATTTTGATTAACTTCGCATCGTAGTAAGCATTTGTTCATTTTTATTATTACAAATGGTACATCTGTACTAATGGGTATTAATTGCCCGTGTATTTTTAAAAATAAATAAATATTTGTTATCCTTTGTTGATGTAGCACAATATTTGTTTTTTAGTTTAATCAAAATTTTATTGACAAAAAATGAAATGGAGTTGCCCACTACTTGGGCAAACGTTCGTAAGCGCGTCAGTCTCAACAGGGTGTCATAGACTTTTTCGTTGATTTCTCGAAAAGTTATCGCGATCCCACTATAAATCTTTTTGGAAAAAATTCTTATTATTTTTGGCTATCACTATAAAAAAATTAAAAAAATCGGTGTTTCTCAAAAAATTTAAAAAAAAATTTGGAAAAATTTTTAATAATTAATGGAATTTTTTTTCTAAAAAATGTATTTAAAAAGTGCTAGTCATACTGAGAAATTAAAAAAAAATTTGAAGAAATATTGAAACTAACCGAAGTTATCTTAATATAAAAAAATTAGTACATAAATTTTTAAATTTGAATATTTAAAAAAAATTCGAAATTTTCTAAATCGTCTTTACTTTATCATATCTTATCCTTATAGCTAAAATGAAAAAAAGTTTCAAAAAATTGCTAACAATGTCGAAAAATCGTCGATCATTTCACATGGAATTGCTCAACTCGAAAACAAAAAAAGGGATTTCTTTGTTTTGTTGTATTGAAAGTACATATATTAAGCTTTATTTAAAAAAAGAAAAAGGAAAAAAATAATGTCGATTTTCTAAAAAAATGTCAAAAATATTTTTGATGTTGGAAAAATGAAGTTAAATTTTGAATTAAGAAAAATTGCACCATTCGAAAGAGAAGGATAAAACCTTTCGAAAACATATAGGTCAAAATTTTGTTAACTCTACTGTTTAAATTGTCACGAGCTTACCTATTACTGCATTAATGTTACATCGATCATTTTTCGTTTTTCTAAATAATTTTAAGTTATTTACTGTGCATTTAAAGTGTTATTTCCGATCCTAACCTAACTTTACTGGTGAAGCATGGCAGACAAGGATAAATTGGTTAATCCAAAATTGTGTCCGGTGTATAAACAAACAGTGGTTAAACAAACAGATGCAGTTTTCTGCAAATTGTGTTCATCTCCATATCATCCTGGTTGTGCAACACGCATTGCTACGCTTTCAAATGGTAATTTTTCAAAGTGTTAGCGTCCCAAATCTCCTACATTATTGTCTCAGACGATTCCGCTCCGTCTAAACCTTCTCCAGCACTTACTAATGAAAGCATTGAGCAAATAATTGGTAAGGCTATCGAGGGTCTGAAAGTTGGCATGAACAATAATTTGTAAATATTATCAACAAATATAAATGATTTAAAAACAACAGTCAACACGGTAACTACAAAGATGGACGAAGTAATAAAAAATATTGTTGATCATTCTCGACGCATAGCAACTATTGAAGGTACACTCAAAGATATTAATACAAGTGCTATTTCTATTAAATGTATGCATGAGATTCAGGATAGACTCTCTCGCTCTTGTAACCTGATTCTATTTGGCTTTCCCGATGAAAATGAAAACTATATTAAAACTTTAATTTCTGTTTTGAAACTTTTTTCTGGGCTTTTTAAGCCAGATCTCGTTGAAGGTTTAAAAACTTTTAGGATTGGTACTTTTACGCAGGCGCAGATTCATCCCAGACCTGTCGAAATCATAAGCAGTTATGTGGAGAAAGCGAAGGAAATCCATCGATTATTCATGGCAACAAAGAAAAGCGACACGGACTGTGTACAGATACAGAACATGCGTCTCACCTAGGATCAAACAAAACTGCAACTAGAGGAGTTCGCTGCTCTAAAAACGGAATTGGGGATTCATCAGCAAGCGGGAAAAGTGAGTGCTCGCATAACCTATCGAAACGGCATCCCAACTATAGTGAACACAACCCAACGTCGAAAAGCAGAGAGGAGTGTGCGTGTCTCACAGACATAGTAGATCGCGGTGGTAGTGTGTACTCTCCAAGTACATATGATGGTTTGTCCAATGTTTCTCATTCCCACCACAGAACTACAGCTGATTCTCACGCATTCTCTATTTATTATCAAAACGTGAGAGGATTGAGAAGTAAATTACTAAACTACCCCTCATGGATTGATAATGAACTTAAACGTTTAGTTTCCCTGAAAAAGGCAGCTCACATTACCTATAATCATTCTAAACTTCCAATAGATTATTAAATCTTTTCTCAATTACAAGCTGAATGCAAAGCAAAATCTAAAGCATGCTATAAAAGCCACATTGCAGGTGTTGAAAATTCAGTTATTTCAAATCCTAAATACTTCTGGAAATTTGTTAATGATCTGCGTGCGAGTCCTGAAATTCCAAACGAAGTATTTTATGGTGCTCATACGGCTTCCACATGTACTGACTCTGCTAATTGCTTCAAAGACTATTTTCATTTGGTTTATACCGGGTCTCCTGATGTTTCTGCCATGACTTCAGATTTTTGTAACAATGAATTTATTAATATTTTTAACGTATCGAGAAATAAAATTTTGCTTAAATTAAAATCTTTAGACATCAGAAAGGGAGCTGAACCTGATAGAATTCCTCCTTCTCTTTTGAAGTCCTGCTGCTCCTCGTTCGTTGATCCTCTTTACATATTATTTACCTTGTCCCTTTCGTGTGTTGAGTTTCTATTCGTATGGAAAAGAGGTATCGTGGTTCCTGTGCATAAGGACGGTAACAAGAATGACGTCACTAATTGTCGTCCAAAAGTTATACTGAGTAGTGTCTCAAAAATTTTTGAGAGTATAGTACATGACATTCTTTTTGATCAAATTAAGCACATAAATATTGACTAGCAACACGGCTTTATGAGGGGCAGATCAATTTTAACTAATCTTAGTCTCTTTCCAAATTTTGTTCTAAATAATATTGAGTCTGGAGCCATTGTGAACACTATTTATACTGACTTTGCTAAAGCATTCGACAAGGTTGCTCACGGCGTTCTCTTGATGAGGCTTAGAATCATGGGTTTCTCTGAAAATTTACTGATTTGGATTAACCCCTTGACAGTCCATGGCCCATATGTCTGATATTGATCGACTTTACACTTGGTCATTGGATAACAATTTATTGTTTAACACCAGTAAATGTAAGGTTATGTCATTTTGTAGATGCAATAGTGGATCTGATTGCGTTTATAAGATGGGTAACAATATAATAATTATGATAATGCATGAAAGTAAAAAATTCGAACTCCTGTATCTTCGATACGCATAGCTATAGGGTCCTACCGTTAAGTAATTGAGTGTAGGTCTTTAGGACTACTATTTTGCAAATATCAACCCGATCCCAGAACTTTTTTTTAGGTGGTAACAGTTGAGGAATTTTGCCCCCCAGGGTTGTGCTAAGTGTAGTAAAACTAAGATTTATGTAATTGAGTAGGTGGGTGCTTTTGTAATCATAGGTATTTCTCTAATATAATTAGTTCCAATGTACCAAAAAAGATTATTGCACATTCTTCTCAATTACGTTAAGAGAGTTGTGTGGGTTAAGGAAGGGAGAAATTGTTTTTGGTAGTCTTTTTTGGTTTTGATTTTAAAGTAAATTGCAGAAAAAGGGTACATTGTCATTAATCAATTACATTTTTGGTCATATATGTGCCCAGATCGATACAGCAGCATGACGAAGACACTTTGAAATAGTGCAAAAAGAACTGCACTCTACTTTTCCCGATAATTTTCCTTTACAATATAAACCGTTAGGGTCACTGTCATGTTTGCAAACATGGTTTTGAGAAAAATCAATGACAATGTGTATCTCATTTTATTTAAAATCCGTTCGAATATTTTCAATCGCTTTGAATTGATGTTTTGTGAGATATACATGTAAAAATTTTAAAATCGATTACGTTATAAACAATCTTCCTTTTAGATGTTATTTTAATATTATAGATTATGCCCTTTGCTTTTATTTTACTAACATTGTTTTGCTATTTAAAGTACTAAGTTCGATCAGTACTTTTATCAAATTTAATATATTTTAATTTACATTTTTGGCATTCTCCATAACAGCAGCTTTTGTTGCCGACATCACAGTCAAGTGAGTTTGAATAAAAAAATCCTTATTGCTATGAATTTTACACAATCATACACAACTAGTAATTTTTCGAGCAACAGTACATCCACACAAAATCAAAAAGTGTCCTCATCTGAGACCGAGACATATGTATTTCGATGCGCTAAATCTGAATCCGCCATTAGAATTTGGCAATGGGTCCTGCTTTTTCCCTAACCATAAAAATGTCTTAAAAACGGTATAATTGTCAGTTTTAAGCGATTAAAATTGATCCCAACTTTTATATTAACAATTTTTTATTGTACTTCATTTTAAATAAACTATTCTACAAGTTTTCCAATTGAAAATTCATATACAACATTAATCTACCGAACTCAGGTCCTTCTGAGTTTTTTCTCTTCATGTAGGTTATATAATATATATTTTAAGAAGATGTAAATTGGTGTTGACCAGAATAAAATAAGTTAGTTTTTTTGGTGTAATAAATGTGTTTTTCCTCTTGTTGGTCTAAAAATTATATATTTGTTTTTTAAAAAAATGACATGAGAACAACGTCTATGTCAATAACAAAGCTTTCGTCCTTCAAAGAAAGACCTCCTCAGTATGAATTCTTTACAATCAATGAAATCTAAAAAATAATAATAAATAATTATAAATGCTATTAAAAAAATATAACATTCGGAAAATTAAATAATGTCAAAAATACAGATCCTTTCTTTTCTCATCTAAGATAACCTAAAAAACACTACCTGTTTCAACAGTCACATTTTTTTGACTAAATAGTTAATATTAGCAACTAAATTTAAAATTTAAGTTGCACGTCATAATATTGCACGTCAAATTGCACATTTTTACATTTAGTTTAAATATGACTTTAAAAACAGCATAAGATATATATTAATTGTTTTTTGACATGTTCCCTTTAAATTGTCAAAACATAATTGTGAGAACAACCTAACCTCAATAAGTCAGTTTAAATTATAACTTAAGGTATCATACACAGTCAAGAGATGAAGCGAGGGAACATCACCACACTGCCATTCTACAATTACAAAGTAATTCGAGAATTCTCCAGGAGAAAGTTTCCTAAAAATATATCACAGAAATCAATCTCTTTAAAAAATTAATAACAAAGATAATAATAACAACAATGACAGTCGTTTAAAAGATGGAAGGCCACCTTAGGACCCCTTACCCTACATAAAACTTTCACTAAAAAAGCTTTGTCTTGACAGAATAATAAATAAAATATGGTACCTGTAATGAAGAAATGTTTGCGTTCAAAAAATTCTTGAATTTCCGACATTGTGGAATTTATTTGATAAATAAAAATAACCTTTTAAAATACATTTATTAATTTTGAATATCATTAAATTATTTATATTCTGTGATGAGTAACAAATTTAGTAATGTGTATAAAATTTAATAAAACAAGTAAACTTATTTAAGAAAGAAATTAATTTGCTAATAAAACAATTTCCATAAAAGCCAAAATAGAAAGGCAGCAAACAGTGTTTGAATAGATCGATGTAGAAATAGTAAACTGAAAATAAATAGAATTATTACTTTACCATATATTATTGCAAAAAAAATTCGCAGTAGAATATAATAAAAATGTTTCATAATCAAGAAGAATATAAATTGATAAATTGTCTTACAAATAATATCGACGTTTTGCCTGTCGTCGATTTTCAGGAGTGAAATCATCTTTTAATATATATTTTAAAACTCCTTTCCAATATTCCAATATAACATCACTCCAAACAATATTTTTCATATCGAAGGGAAACAATTCTTTATCTTCATTTGATAACTTCTCCCACAGTGATTCAATTCTCTTATTTTCAAATGTCCATGTTCCCATTGAGAAAAACTCCGTGCTTTTGAAAAATTTCACTCCCTTTTTATAAATTTTGTAGAATCTATAATTTTAAAATGAAAATTAAAAATAAATTATTTTACAATGTATATTACTATAAATAATATTTATTTACCCATGTAGAAGGATTTCCAGAACACTCTTTTGAAAAACTTCCTAAAATGGTTTCCGATAAAATTTCGTAAATTTCCAGAAATCCTTTCACATGGACAACACTGGCTCTCAAGAGTAGCAAGAGCCGTAGTTCGATTTTTAACAAATGCAAATTGTTTTTTAAATAATAATGTTTACGATTGTTCTCATAAATTATTGCAACTTACATGGGTTTTTTGCCCATTATTCGAAAAACAATATCACCAAATAAGGCAGGTAATAGATGAAAGAAGAAATCAAGAACTGCGAATACTTGTGGTGAACGAGCTATAATTGTTTCAGGATAATAAAGCAATTTGGATGGCAGTAAATCAGGCTTTGCGGAATATGCAATTCTTTCAAACTCTGCTTTGGTAAATGGATTTTCATTTCCATTTACATAAGTATAAACCGGTACTTCAGTTTCGGAAGATCTGTAAAAATTAATAAATTATATATTTTTATTGCACAGTTCCGGCCAAAACAGTGAGTCAACACATTTTCAAGGAAATGAAAACAATTTTTAACATAAAATTTATGAAAATTGAATTTTGTTCTGTATATGTTTTGAAAGATGATAAAATTTAAAAAAGAATAAGACCTTCGAGTAGGCATGTCCAACCTAGCGAAAATGTGAAAATCGGTGCAAATTGATTTCCATTAATTTTTACCCCTGCAACGAGAGTACACGGCACAACACAGACTGTACTTTTCCTCTTTATTCTATCAACAACTGTATAAGTATAAGATGTGCGAGAAGTGCTAGATTTGAAAAATTGTACGAACAAAGAGACCGGGAAAATAGGTTTGACGTGCCCTTAGAGAAGTAATTTGGCCAGTATTACATTTACATATTTTTAATAAATGGTTATTTTTAATGTTTAACAGAAATTTGAATAACTTCTAAAATAATAATAGTATATTAAGCAACAACAATCATTTGTTCGACTTATATTTTTTCCATGGGAAAAAGGTTACCATTTTCATTCAACTGAATAAATGAAAGGCTTTTACTACCTCTTAGCTGCTATCTTTTCAATTCAAATGTATTATTTTTTTATTAAATTTTCTTGGCAAATCTACACCATATCGTGTTTTAAATATTTTCAAGAATAGTAATTTTATTTTGTAGAAAATGACCTTTAAAATAAGCCTAAGATTATTGAAAAGTATTTATTATTTTAGAAGTTATATTCGGTTGTTGTGGCTATATGAATTGACTCAATAAAATAAATAATAAGTGTTATTGACCCTGTCATATATTGCTCTTCGCACAATAATTGAACCGCTTAAATTCGCCCTTATATCAATTCTACAAAAAAATTTAATACTTAAACTTTACAAATACTGTCTATAATAACAAGGTCATGTTTTCCCAAATCCCTAAATCAATTATTTTATATTTAAATAAATATTCTTCTGTAATGTAAATCTTTCAAATCTTTATATACTTTATATATCATAAGTTATATAATATCGAAAAATACTCAAAATCTTATTAATTTACTTAGAGAAATCCATTTATTTATATAAAAAATTAATTAAATAATTAATTTAATTAAATGAATTATTTCCTATACCAAGTAATAATTTTGGAGGACTAGGTTTAATATTTATTTAATCATTTAACACATTGTTATAGCCTATTTTACAGGTCATAAGAATATTCAATAATCTTTTTCCAAGGTAGCAAGGGCGATCATTTCGGAGGGCTACGGTGACGTTAGAGCATCTAGACCATCTAAAGTTATCAATTCATGGTGATACTTAAGGGGACGAAGTAGGACCCCACCCTCGCTTTGGGGAAGTTCGACTTACTAGAGGAGTTATTTTTGTGGAGTCCCTGGACTCTGACTGTAGGGAATGGCTAAATAGCCGTATACCTAGGTTCAGTCAGGCGGTTGGGAGCCTCCCCCTGAAGGTGGTAGACCCGTCCCAGCTAATTAAGGTGGTAAGAATTGTTGCCTAAGTACCCGGTCTAAGAGTGAACTAGGATTCAATTCTTAGAAACCTCGATAGGCATAATACTGACATAAATACATCTAATGGAAAGGTGTACTCGTGCGGCGAGAAAAGGAGTACAGGAGGGCGAGATAGAAGTTCTCCAGGATCGGAAATTTAAACTGTTTTTTCGACATGGTCAAGTCACTCCAAGAGTGCCTAGGTTGGGGACAGACGCAGATGCTGAGCAAGGTGCTCAGTGAGGAGAATCGTCTGAGGAGATCGTGAATTAGATTTAAAATGGCTGCTTCTGCGATTCATTAAACGCAGATCAATTTGCATCATTGTAAAGACGCTTCGGCGAGTTTAGCCAAAAGCTTGACAAGGATGCAGACAGCCTTAGCCTTTATTTAAGAACCTTGGGCTTACAAGAGGAGAATCAGAGGACTAAATGGATGTGGAGAGCTAGTTTTTTCATCACGTGAAACAGTTTGAAGGACTTGTCAGATCTATAAAAGTCTAGACACTATTTATTTTTTAGAATTAACAACTGACACCAGGATCATAATATCATAGCTTAGTTTGGACCGGAAAGTAAAGGCAGCACCAAAGAAACACTGGCTGGAATTGCGAAGCGGAATAAAGTCGATTGTTGACGAATATGCCTGTTACGTATTAATTATAATTAACTAATTATAATATTCTTCGGATTTGTAACAAAAATAACAAAGAGAATATTTTTTTAGCTTTCTGCTGGGTACTTAACATAAACTATACAACCGAATAAATTCAATTGGAAAGGTTATGAAAACAGTAAAATCTTTTATAGAGAAACAATTTGTTACAAATTGAATCATGCAGGACTCTGTCGATTGCCTAGGATGTATTAAACTCCATGGACTCACATCGACCATACCATGCTAAAAACCCAATAATATTAGACCTTCTATTCACCTACGGAACTACCTAGTGGCTTCAAACTTCGTAGATGGATGGTCCCATTTAGTCGCTGGTGCGACTCTTCCGTGCCGCTCTTGTTCTGGCCAATTTCCTTCTTGTCCTTGACAGGGTCTTCTTAGCTTCCTCTAAGGCAGTCCTAAAGACCTTGCACCGACCTGATCCGGCGACGTGTTGGATGTCCTCCTTCTAGCCAAAATTCGCCTGGCATAAGAAGCAGCATGAGCTCTTCTTACAATCTGCTGCTTTATGGCCAGCTTCACCGCACTTGAAGCACGCAGCCGACCTATCTACCGCTTTGCAGTCTCTACCTATGTGGCTGTAGCCAAGGCATCTATGGCACCTTGTGACTGTAGCTCTTCTTCTCACCTGGCAGGACACGAACCCAATTTTAATGTGTCCTATTTTCTCCAGATTATCTGCATCCTCTTGGCTGGTGACAACGACAGCGAGCTTTACTCCTCGCTTGTTTGGTCCAAGGACCGTCACCTTTCTGCTCCCTGCTGGCACCGTAGAGATTTGCTCCAGGGCATCCAAAACGTCTTCCTTTTCAGTAAGGGCGTCCATATCGCGGATTTCCAGCGTTGTTTGCCGGACCGCCATCTGCACCCTACCCAGGTCACCGTTCACCTTCGTCACTTCCTCGGTGAACGACTTCTCGTTTCAAGATCCTCCAATTTTAATGAGGAGGTCTCCCCTTTTCGTGGATAAAACTCCCACAACCCTTGTCTGACTGGCATCTAGGTCAGCCTCTTCTCGAACCTTCTTCAGCACATTGGAGAATGTTGTTCCTTTGGCCACTTTAACAATCACTGTGGCTCTTCCCTTCTTGAACTGATCTGGCCCTGGAACCGTTTTGATCCCCTTGCCTCTAGTCTTTTTAGGAGGTCTCTCCTCCTTTTTCCTTTTTGGATCCTTCGCAGGCTCAGGATCACTTCTCTTCCGCTTCTGAGCATCTAAGACGACGTTTCTCAACACGATTTCGTTACAACGATCTCTTCTAACTCTGCGATCTTGTCTAGCTTCTTCCGACCAGGTCAATCCCTGGTAGAAACTCTCGTCCTTTTTTGTAGCTGCTGCGTGCTTCACCTTGGTCTGCTGTATGAGCGATGTTAGGCTTTTAAGTCCATCCTTGATTGTCATATTGACATTTCTTTGGACTTCGCAGGACTTTATCATCTTACTGACCTCTTCTTCAATTGCTAGAATGCATGCCGCCTCTTCTTCTCGCAGCTTTATGCATTCATCTCGGTCCTTGTTGCAGCTAGCAATGTCATTTGCTGAAGCATTACTGAAGACAGAAATGCAGCTAGCCTGACTTGTCACACTGCTCGTACTCCCTCGTCTCTCCACCTTCTCCACGATGATCTGTGGAACTGCCAACGCCTTGTTGCCCTCCTGCATCCTTGGGCCACTGGCCATCATCCTCACGCTAGGTGCTTGATGATCGGAACCAGTGAGAGATTCAGCCGAAGCATTACTCCGCAGGTACTCTTCCTTGTTTTTTTATCAAAAAGATTTTCGGCAATATTAAGATGCTATTTAATTACGCTTCTGTAAAATTACGATTCTACGAAAAAACGATTCGCATAAATTGATATTCGGTGAAATTAGATTTCTGGAAAATTGAAATTCGATCAAATTGACTTTCTGCCAGATTGTAATTCAGACGAATAAATATTCTACTAAATTAAAATTCTTTCTACTTTTCTTTCAGTCAAGCTATTATTCTAACAATTATACATTCTACTATAATAATATTCTAAATAATAAAATTCTAATTAATAACATTTCTAACAAGTCCGGTTTAGGGTCTTTTCATGCGCCCCGCTTAAGAATTTCTTTTTCGTATAAGTAAACTATGTATTCTCTGTGAGGTGTTACCCGTGACTGCAGAAAGACCTGGTCTTTAATCTATATATATAAGATGAGACTTTTGTCTGTACATTGCTCAGAAATCTAAATTTCCTATACAATTATTCCTTTTGACCATCCAGGATTCCAAAAATGACAATAAAAAATTTCGTGTATGTATGTATGTATGTATGTATGTCCGTATGTCACAGAATCTTTGTTCGCGAATCACTTAAAAACTGCTAAACCGTTTGAAACCAAATTTGGCAGAATGTTTGACCTTAGGCCAAGGAAGGTTTTTAAAACTACAGATTTAAAAAATATTAATTAGAACGGGAGATATTCAATTTTTTCAAAAATTCCAAAATCAAAAATTATCAAATTTTACATTTGAAAAAAATGCTTTCAAACTTTGTTAAATGGAGTATAACATGTTATTTAGTCACATTTTAGCATAATTTTTCAAAAATAGTGTCCTATAACTAAGTTTTTAGTATAAAAATGTTTTCGAAAAAATTTTAAATTTTCAAAGTTTACATTTTTTAATGAATTGCTTTTAAACTCTGTATAATTTAATAATACATGTTATTTAGTCACATTTTAGCACAATTTTACACAAAAAATAGTATGATTAAGATGTAAGTATAAACAATATTTTCAATATCAAAAAATCGAAAAAATTATAATTGTTGTTAATTACTATCAAGCTTAATTCAGTAGTATTTTTGGGGTCTTTGTTTAAGATTGTGACGTCAAAATATTGCAATTTATAATTATTTATCCAATTCATTCAATATTTTTTAATTGAAATAACTTCAGAAACTTTAAAAACGGAGATATTTTATGATTTTATTTTTATCATAAACGGGCTATAGACCCTTGTGTACAATTTTGTACTTAACAAAATGCCACTGGGCATAAAGTAAAGCTTACATGGTACCAGTACCAGTCATTGACGGGTTTTAGTTTCTACTATAAGACATTTAACAAAATATCTACCAATTAAGCGGGGAAACCAATAAATAGCCGCAGAAATTTAATTTGACCAGGAAAAATCGGTAATTTCTTACCAAATCAAAAAAGTTTTATTATATTAATTTGTTTTCAAAAACTGCTTTATACTTTAATTTTTATTGATGTAATATTTATAACAACAGACCAGAGTCAAAATTTAAGCCCTACTTTTAGCTTAAATATATAGATTTTATTTAGGTTTTAACAATCGTAACGTAGGGTCTAATTGCGACACAATTATTTATAATTAGACTCTATTTTGACTCAAAATACTGGTGTATATTTTGGATTAATTTTTATTACATTATTTGCATTACTACAAACACATAAAGTTCTGAAAGTTGACAAATACTATTCCTGAAGAACAAATTTGATAGAAAAAAATCTGTCACCGATTCCAATTATAATATTTTCGTAACGAAATAGTTTATGGTTACTAATTATTAGTTTTTCCCAGTAAAATTTAATTCTTGGTGGGTAGACAGTATATCAAATATATTAGTAGAAACTAAAACCCGTCAAAGACGGGTCCGACAGCTAGTATTATTTATTGTCGTTAATTGGAATTTATGGATAGGTGGGAAATCAGAATTAATGTTGGCAATTGTTCGATGACCGTTGCATTAATTGCAAATTCAATTCATTGGGAAATTTGAGTATATAATTTGGTACCTTTTATTCTCTTTTCTTCTTTTTATTTTTGCAGCTAAGGTGTTATATTGCATAATAAAAATCTCATTCTCAATAAGACATATATATATATATACTAGGGGGGCTTAGCCCCCCTGCGCGCTTTGCGCGCCAACCCCCTATTTTTATATTTACATCTATTTATAGATAATATAAATATTGTAAAATGCGATCTTATGATATTAGCCATTCTGAAATTTTTAATATTTGTCATCAATTTTAAAGTAACATAACCGCCTGCAAGTAGAAAAATTGTCCATGGCATAGGCTTTGACGTCTTATTTAACGCGCCTATTTGAGGGGGTAAGCTCTGACCTGTAGGTAAAACACAGATCAAATTTTGACGTAATGTGATGGCCCACATTAAGGTTTCTTTTAAAACACGTAGCTCAAAAAATAGGTAAAATTAAACATGTATTTTGACATAATGTAAAGACCTACACAGAGACCACTTTTTGACATATAGGTAAAAAAAGATCAAATAAAACATGGATTTTGATGTAATGTGAGGCCGTTATTTATTCTCTTTTTGACCTATAGGTAAAAAGTAGGTCAATTTTGACATAAGTTTTGACGGCCTTTACTATAGGGAGCCCTTAGAAATCCTGACTCTGCGGCGGTGAAATGTTTTTATATAATAACTAACGATTTCCCCCTAATTCTGATATTTATTTTAATTTTTATTTTCAAATCATGTTCTCTTAATATGAATGCATAGTAATAAGGTAGAGTAAATTATATCAGGCGATACTAAAAGAAAGCACTTAAAAAGAATTTTACTTTACGGACATGATTATAATCTTATGGTGCACTTATAGATACTTCTTTATACCTAAAGGTAAAAAAATTGGTTAAATTTGGCGTAGATTTTGCAGTATCATCAAAGGCATTAATACAACCCTTTTTACTTGCAGCTTTAACAATAAATCAAATCTGACATAAATTTTGACATAAATTAAGGGTTATTATATGAACGTTTATGACATGTAGGTAAAAGAAGAATGTAAAATTACATGTAGATTTCGACGTAATGTAACAGACGTTTGAGGGCCTCTTTTTACCCGTAGGGCAAAACTGCCCTAATATTGTCCTAAATTTTGAGGGTAGCAGAAATTTTTTAACACTTTTCGACTTTTAGGTCGAACTTTCCTAAAATTGACCTAAATTTTAAGGGTAGAGAAAATTGTCAAATTTTGACGTTTAGGTCAAACTTTCCTCAAAATTGACCTAAATTTTGAGGGTAGCGAAAATATTTAAATTTTGACGTCTATGTCAAAAATGCCCTCAAAATTGACCTAAATTATAAGGGTTGCATGAATTGTTTGTAAAATTTTGACGTTTAGTTCAAAACTGCCCTCAAAATTGACCTAAATTTTAAGGGTAGAGAAAATTGTCAAATTTTGACGTCTAGGTCAATAATGCCCTCAAAATTGACCTAAATTTTGAGGGTAGCGAAAATAGTTAAATTTTGACGTCTAGGTCAAAAATGCCCTCAAAATTGACCTAAATTTTGAGGGTAGCGGGAAAGGGAAATGACTGAATCAGCGGCGGCGGCGGTGGCGGCGAAATGATTTTATATTAATAGGGATAGATATATATATATAGGCTAATTATTAGCCCATAATTCACTGCAACACCTTTGCTGTCAAAATTTGTGTGTGATATTTCTCAATTTTAAGACGAAATTTTTGACATATGTAATGAAGGAGGTTAACAATTAGAATTTAATGACCCAGGCATTTTAATTAATCAGGGCAACTCTCAATAATCGTGTCGCATGGATTTTCAAATTATCAACCGCGAAGTTTTCATTTCTCAATAACTATTAATAATTTGGATTGCACTGAATTGACACGTTGTCAATTAAAGTAAAAGTTTTGTTGATAGTAATTATATTAAGATAATTAACAACAACTATGATCTATAACAACCCACCATGTAATAACTTTAAATTTCATCCTGATAATTTTATAATGAAAACGTGTCATCATCAATGTGGGTCGCTCCATGTCTAAAAAATCAAAGTTGTACCCTAGTTTTTCGATTTTGTTGAAACTTCTAAATTTTGAAATAAATTTTTTTTTGAAAAGTGACATTTTTATTTTTTTTATAATAATGATTCGATTCCCACTTATTTCATGAGTATTTTAAAAAAATCGATGCAGGATCTGAAACTTTAGGAGATATTGAATTTTTTGTCCTTGCGTACAACCATAAAAAGCGCATTTTTCGGCTATACTCTACATACAAACTAATGTTCAAAATCAACTATAAGTCGTAAATTTTAACAAAATTTAATTTTTCTTTTTGGATAATTTCAGGCTATAGATTTGTAAGAATACTGTGAATTTTCTAAATTTATATTTGTTTAAACAAATTATTATTATTGTTGTTAATAACTAACTTTTTACATATTGTACCTAAAGAGGTGTATTTTTTCTAATTTTGCAATTTACCGGACCTAACATAAATACCTATGCAAATTTAGAAAATAATTATTATTGTTTAAGCAAGATTTAAACAAATTATTATTGTTAATTACTAACTATTTACAGAATAGTATACTTAAAAGATGTAGTTTTTCTAATCATGCAAATTTACGAAACTTTTTTGATATGTCGATTTACATTAAAAATAAAATTATAATTTAAACAAAAATAAAAATTTATTTAATTATTAATTAACTTTTAATTAAGGTTGGTTAAATTTTCCCTAATTATATTATTTTTCTTTCAAGAAATTTGAATTTTGGTAATGGCAAAAAAAAATTTCAAAAAAAAGAAACTTTGTTAAAAATTGTTTAAATAATTGTTAACAACAATTATATTGAATATTAATTGTGTTACTTAACTTTCTAAAAGTAAATTTCACTTAATTTTGTAAACTCAATAAAGTGTTTTTGTTTTTAATGTCTGCGAAAGCATTTAAATTTCAAAAGCTTTTAATATAGGTAATTTGTTTCCTATTTAATATTTATATCCATGATTAACAAATAATTATAAAGTCGTTTTCACAATTTTCTTTTTCATGTGTTCTATGACAATTTCTCAATCGAAGAACGAGGACACAACTTTAATTTTTTTGACATGGGGCTATCGAGATTAAAATTAAAAGTACAATTATAATTTAACTAATTGTTAAATAAATTCTTATTTTTGTTTAAATTATAATTTTATTTTTAATTTAAATCGACATATCAAAAAAGTTTGGTAAATTTGCATGATTAGAAAAACTGCATATTTTAAGTATACTATTCTGTAAATACACTACCGTCCGAAATTGTGCGAACGCTAACATCTCGAGCTATTAAAAAACACACCCGCACAGAAACAGTGATAACTCGGTTAAAAATGAAGCTAGATGATTTTTTTAAATTGCATTGGAAAGCTTATTAAATTTCCAATAAAATGCTACTGTGTTAAGTAGTATTGCATAAATAGGAAGCGAGATATCATGTTATAAAGACAAAAAAATAATTATATATTTTTCGGAATTTCTTACTCTGACTTTGACTCCCGGCACAGTTTAGCAAAGTTTATGAAAAAAATTGTTACTTTTACAGACAATTCCTTGTAACCAAAGCTTTAAATAGAGACCAAGAATAGCAAAAAATATTTACGGGTTCCCGAGATATTACAAATTAGTAGGACCGTGCAAAGCAGAATTTTCAATCATCGATTTCTCTAATTCGCCGTTGAGTCATTTACTTGTCTATGAAAAAAGTGTCGAAAATTAATTTTACCAAGTACATTCTTACTGGGATCCACTTTTTAAATATCGATATATAATAAATTAAATTAAAAAATGGATCTCAGTAAGAATGTACTTGGTAAAATTAATTTTCGACACTTTTTTAACAGACAAGTAATTGACTCAACGGCGAATTAGAGAAATCGATGATTGAAAATTCTGCTTTGCACGGTCCTACTATTTTTGTAATATCTCGGGAACCCGTAAATATTTTTTGCTATTCTTGGTCTCTATTTAAAGCTTTGGTTACAAGGAATTGTCTGTAAAAGTAACAATTTTTTTCATAAACTTTGCTAAACTGTGCCAGGAGTCCAAGTCAGAGTAAGAAATTCCGAAAAAAATATAATTATTTTTTTGTCGTTATAACATGATATCTCGCTTCTTATTTATGCAATACAACTTAACACAGTAGCATTTCATTGGAAATTTAATAAGCTTTCCAATGCAATTTAAAAAAAGCATCTAGCTTCATTTTAAACCGAGTTATCACTGTTTCTGTGCGGGTGTGTTTTTTAATAGTTCGAGATGTTAGCGTTCCCACAATTTCGGACGGTAGTGTAGTTAGTAATTAACAATAATAATTTGTTTAAATCTTGCTTAAACAATAATAATTATGTTTTAAATTTGCATCGGCATTTATGTTAAGCCCGGTAAATTGCAAAATTAGAAAAAAATACACCTCTCTAGGTACAATATGTAAAAATTTAGTTATTAACAACAATAATAATAATTTGTTTAAACAAATATAAATTTGGAAAATGCACAGTATTCTTACAAATTTAAAGCCTGAAATTATCCAAAAAGAAAAATTAAATTCGGTTAAAATTTACGACTTATAGTTGATTTTGAACATTAGTTTGTATGTAGAGTATAGCCGGAAAATGCGCTTTTTATGGTTGCACGCAAGGAAAAAAATTCAATATCTCCTAAAGTTTCAGACCCTCCATCGATTTTTTTTTGGAAAATACTCGTAAAATAAGTGGGAATCGAATCATTATTATTAAAAAAACAACACTTTTAAAAAAAATTTATTTAAAAATTATTTTTTTAATAATTTGTTTTAAGAAAAAAAAATTTTTCTAAAAAATGTTCTTAAACAATAAGCATTCCCTGAAAATTTCATTTATTTACCTTAGAGACACGCTCACTTTTTTTAAGAACGGTAAAAACGTAGGAAATTATTCTCCAAATCCAAGTTAATTTTTATAATTTGAAAGCTTATGATTTCTACTAACAAATTAAAAAAGAATTTTTGATTTATCTGTTTTAGTTTTACTTAGGGGAAATTTTTAATACACATATACCAAATTTTAGAATCACAATTTTCCTGGGTAAATCCGCTCACCCCTCGGGGTAAACCAGATCACTTGATTTTTAAAAGAATTTAAGGTAATCCCGACAGTTTTATTTTGTATATGGGCAATTCCACGTGAAATATTTCTATGACATTTTAGAATCGGTTAAACATATTTTTTTCTCGTTCCTTATAGAAAAATATTAAATACGTATTTTTTTATTTTTCCATAATTGTCAAAATTTTCGAGATATGAATTTTCGAAATTTTGGATTCTTAAAAGCAGACCTATTTTCAATAGCTTATATTTTTTAAAATTTTGAGTTTAGAAAAAAGTTGTCAAAGAAAGAAAGTTTTGGTTTTTCTTCAGCTTTTAAAAGATTTTAAAAAAATATATTTTTAAAAATTTTTTAGAAAAAAAAATTATTTTTTTATAAACAAATTAATTTATTTTTAATTTGGGCGCGGTTAATTTTTATTTTTTTATTATTTATTTATAGGTACCTGCCAATATACAGAAGATTTTTTAAAAAGATCCGAGATGGGCCGACTCATAGTTTTCGTTGTATAAATTTTTTAATTAATTTGTTTATAAAAAAATAATTTTTTTTTCTAAAAAATTTTTAAAAATATATTTTTTTTAAATCTTTTAAAAGCTGAAGAAAAACCAAAACTTTCTTTCTTTGACAACTTTTTTCTAAACTCAAAATTTTAAAAAATATAAGCTATTGAAAATAGGTCTGCTTTTAAGAATCCAAAATTTCGAAAATTCATATCTCGCAAATTTTGGCAATTATGGAAAAATAAAAAAATACGTATTTAATATTTTTCTATAAGGAACGAGAAAAAAATATGTTAAACCGATTCTAAAATGTCATAGAAAAATTTCACGTGAAAATGCCCATATATTAAATTTCTCCTTATATCCGTCTTCAGTATGATTTATTAAATATTATGTCTTTTTTTAGCCGAAAAAGACAGGGACAAATTTTGATTATTTGTTTGCGTTGTTTGTTATAACCGACCCCGAATGTGTTTCTCACATTTCAGAATAAATTTAAATAAATCTTTTTGAAATCAAACAAAACTACATATATATTTCGAAAAATACATCCAATAGCATCAAAAAAAAATTGTCGATCAAATTAAATCTCAAAAATAATAATAGAAAAACTTAAAAAATCCAAGTACATTCTTACTGAGATCCATTTTTTAATTTAATTTATTATATATCGATATTTAAAAAGTGGATCCCAGTAAGAATGTACTTGGTAAAATTAATTTTCGACACTTTTTCACAGACAAGTAATTGACACAACGGCGAATTAGAGAAATCGATGATTGAAAATTCTGCTTTGCACGGTCCGACTCTTTTTGTAATATCTCGGGAACCCGTAAATATTTTTTGCTGTTCTTGGTCTCTATTTAAAGCTTAGGTTACAAGGAATAGTCTGTAAAAGTAACAATTTTTTTCATAAACTTTGCTAAACTGTGCCAGGAGTGAAAGTCAGAGTAAGAAATTCCGAAAAAAGTAGAATTATTTTTTTGTCTTCATAACATGATATCTCGCTTCCTGTTTATGCAATACAACTTAAAATAGTGGTATTTCATTGGAAATTTAATAAGCTTTCCAATGCAATTTAAAAAAAGCATCTAGCTTCATTTTTAACTGAGTTATCACTTTTTCTGTGTGGGTGTGTTTTTTAATAGCTCGAGATGTTATCGTTCGCACAATTTCAAACGGTAGTGTATATTATGCTCATTCATTCATGCATACGTGGTACAATTCTTCTTCGAATTGTTCTACGGTCGACATCGCATTATCGTTACGTATACTCATACATGTACAACTCTAGTATCGCCGCAGTAGTCACGATCTTTTGTTTGCGTCTATAAGTTATAATTTATACGCGAATATATGCAAAAATATATATAAATACACATATATTTGGTTTGCATTTTTGTGCTACATAATAGTAAAACAGTGTTATGTATATATTGATCTTATTTCTAACACGATACCTTTTTTTAAATAAAAGTATATACGGTATATACGGTAACAACAATAATCTATTAGTAAGAATATAAATCAATCGATATGATCGATGAACCACATTTATACGTAATAAGGTAATATTGACAATTTATATTTTTTTGTTATAATAATAATAATTGAATCTAGTTACTCATCTTTATTGACACAAAAATAATAAAATAATTTAACACAATATAATCAATTATATTGACGACTTATAGTTACCATAATAATTATAATGATAACAATAATAAATGTTTATTTATATTAGTTATTATTTATTATTATTTAATCATTAATTAAATTTGGTTAACCATCATACTGACATAGTTATAAGTAATTTAACTCAATATAATTAATTATATTGATGGCTGATAGTAACAATAATAATATAATTTACTTTTGTAAGAATATAGTTCAATTGATAACAATAATAATAATAATTAAAGATGATTGTTTTTATACTAATACGGTTCATAATTTTATTATTATCAGGGAAGTTGGTCCCTTTCTTTTCTGTCCAAGGAGAACTCATAGAGTTGTTGTTCGAATTCATCTAGGTTTTTCGAACGTTTAGAAAAGTATATTAGTGTTGCCGGTTTAATTTCTAAATCTGGCAGATTGGTTTTTAGATCTGCTATTTTTGGTGTAGTTCCACAAGTTCTAGGAATGGCAGTCAACGTATTATGAGAAGTTTTGGCAAAACATCCTGGTGCCATTTGTAGTATTCATTTTCCTTCAATTTGAACCTTTGATTTGGATGCAGGGGTACAATATATATTAACGATTGTGGGATTTTTTACAGAATACAGCCATCCACCTAAGGTGTCCAAACAAGTCTAATGCTCATCTTCTTCGTAATCTATTTGTATGTTGCAATTTCTTAACGTCTCCAATGTCGGATATGGATATTCCACCCTGGCACAATTGATATTCTGGTGTTCTTTTACAAAACTTAAAATTGTCTTTTTTATTGGTATGTACGTTCTTAATGCTTCATCTACTGCAATATGTGAATACTCAGATTTAATAAATAATTTATTGGTTTTATTTCCGAAAATAGTTTGGTATACAGGAAATGAAAGTAATTTATATAATGTGCAGTCAGTTTTTTCTAATAAGGGAATATCAATAAGAATTTTTAAGTGTTCATTATCTAACAAAACCGTTGTTTTAGAGACCTGAATTATGTCTTCTAAACTGTAATTTGGCCTTTTGGTAGGGATGAAACCTTCTGGCTGATGGTCCTGGATATCTCGGAGTACTGGCATTAGTTGTTTCATGGAAATAAGATTTTGATGCATAAATCCCTTTTTGGTTAATCTTATTATCTCGAGCATTTTAGATCCAATCTTAATATGGTGGAGGAGTTGTGTCCTTAATTTGGAAAGAAATTCATTTAAATCTTCAAAGAAATTTTTATGAGCTGCTCCTTGATGTGCTTCCTTGATGAGGCTGGTTAAATTGTTTAATCTTTCCCCCATTAATTTAATGTTCGATTCTTAGGTTCCTGCGCGTTTGTATAATGAATCTAATTGGACTCTAACTACGTGAGTGTGTTTTCCAATTAGATGAGAAAGATTTGCTTCGGCATGATTTAATTCATTGATGTGTTCTTCAATTTGTTGGCCATCCTCGTAAGATAATACGCCAACAATTGGTCCCATTACTCTTCCGATGACTCCTAGCAGAGGGGCGAAGCGTCTTACACTTATTTTCCCCGGAATCATTATTGGTAGGATATTTCTATTCTTTTTTAGTTCCATAAGTTTGACATGACAAACCAATCGTATCTCTTAATGTTAAGGGGACAGTCAGGTATTTGAGGGGGACAATTTTGGTAGATGAAGTTGACCTTGTTGTTGAGTTCTTGTCCTCATCAACAGATTTATTAGGCTCATATTCTCAAGGCTACCTAAAGAAACTTTTAGCAAGTATATTCCGTGGTGGCGATGCTACCATCTGTGCTTCCCTTTTGTATGTAGCGTATAACACTTCAGTACATACTGTGACGAACTTTACGCCACATAAACTTGTTTTCGGAAAATTAGCTCGAATGCCTACTGCCTTTCCTCAACGTCCCAAATTGAAAACCTATAGAACTTATCTTCGTGATCTTATTACCAGAATGAATGAAACTTAAGACATTGCTTCTAAAAATATTATTGACTCAAAATTAAAATCAAAAGAATGTTATGATGCTAAATCACGCCTTTTAAAAGCTAAAATAGGCGATATAGTATACACTCAAAAAGAAGTACAAACAAATAAATTCGACAAGCAAGCTGACGGCACTTTTGTCATCATCAAATTCACCGAAAATAACAATGTAATATTGGAAGATGGGTCTGGTGATAGATTCATGAAGCATAAGGACAAGGTTTTACCCACTTATTGTAAAAATAAAAATATAGGGGAGACTAGGGTAAACACGCTCACTTTTTTTCAGAACGGTAAAAACGTAGAAATTTATTCTCTAAATCCAAGTTAATTTATGTAATTTGAAAGCTTTTGATTTCTTCTAACAAAATAAAATATAATTTTTTATTTATCAGTTTTAGTTTTACTTAGAGAAAATTTTTAATACATATATACAAATCTCGAAATGCGGGACATTCAAAATGTTAAATATTCAACTAATTACCCAATAATTCAATAACATTGTTAGGAAATGAATATTATTTATCTTTTAATAAATATTTTTAATATTAAAAATTTTAAGATCGCCAAAAATATCGCAAATACTGTTAATACTATTAATACTGTTAATTGGTTATCTCGTCGCAAAGCCATTTGAAGAACCTTTGAACCTAATTTTTTATTTATTTATTTAATTTATTTATTAATATACGTTTCTAGGGCTAATAAGCCCACAGAGGAACAGTTAATATTTTACAAATTTCTTTATAACATACATAATAGTATAAATAAAAAAAGAGAAGTAAATTAAAACATTAGAAACGTAGATGAGTAGTAGAACCTAATTACAATTATATATAATTGTAGTGCTTAACATAATGGATGTTTTTCCGAAAGGTCTTTAAAATCGACATATTCGGTAGCAATCAAAAGTCTGCTAGTTTCATCGCTAAGTTCACAATCTTGCGACATGAAATGCACATAGTTGTCTCGTTTGAAGGTAAGGCTCTCACCATTTATTTTGTGTAATATTTGTAATATTAACTCTTGATTCATTAATGTCTTCTGTTTCTTCATTAAGTGTTTGCTTGTAAAAATAATCGCAAGGATCAAGAGTAAGATCTAAAAGAACATCGAAAGCGTTAATTGATTTGGATGTATCAACGTTTATTGTTTTTTTAAACGACTTGGTCTTAAATTCGTCTTGGAACAATATAACTCTCTTGGATTTTGAAACCCATTTGTGGGGATAGATTGAGGGTAGGGAGTTGATTGTGCATAGGGGTGGATATTGATTGTAGGTGTTTGAAAGGTAACATTTCGTTTGTTATTGGTTGGATGATTTTCTTTAGAGAATTTGGGCAGATCTGGAACTTCATCTCGCCCTGATTCTTCGCTTTCTGTTTCTTTTCTGGATTAATAGGCCCATTACATTGGTTAACGGCTGTGGAATGGTGCTGGATTCAATGGCTTGGGTAGCTTAGAAATCAGTTATTTCATTTCCATATATTCCTTGGTGACTAGGGACATTAGGGTGGCCGTTAAAAACGACATTTTGGAATTTTGTCCATTTCCGGGTCTCATTTTGTCACAAATTGAAAAATATTAGATACGTATTTTTTATTTTTTTTAAATTAATATTTAATGGTGCCTGTAGGCTGGTGAAATTTTTCATGTATTTTGCATGGGAAAAAAACTTTTTTTCGTAGATTTCCTGTAAAATCGTTGAAAATTAATATTTTTTGACCGGACTACTCTGTTTCTCTTCATAAATGTTCAAAGAATAATATAAAATTTTTAACAAATGAAATTTGTTAAGTTAACTATTTTTTACAGGACCCAAAAGTTGACCAATAAAAACCAAAATAGGTTATTATTAGCAAAAAATATTAATTCTAAAAAAACGAGAAATTTAAACTGCTAATCATGGTTTATATTGTTTTTAAGGTCGCTGATTACAAATCTGAAGTCATATTTCAAAAATTCAAAATGGCGGATCCAATATGGCGGCCATGAAAATTTTAAAATTAATCAATTTCTAGGAAACTTTATATCAAGAGGTTTTGGGGGTCTCTGATTACAAATCTGAAGTCAGGTTTTAAAAATTCAAAATGGCGGATCCAATATGGCGGCCATGAAAATTTTAAAATTAATCAATTTCTAGGAAACTTTGTGCCAAGTAGAAGTTAGTATTTATTAGCTAGATAAGGTTTATTCACAAATTAGATGATACGATTTTATATATATTATATATATTTGACAAGTATCAGCTTCTCTTTTTATAAGTTTATTGATAGTTTACTGCAACATCTTTTAAACACTATTAATAATACATAATTTTTCCTTCTTAGAATTTAAAAAAACATTTGTTGTCGTAAACAAAATTATATAAACATAAGTTATTCAAAATCTTTGATAACTGTAGATTTTCGTAAATCCGGAAATTGTTTACGATACTCAGTAACAAGCTGCAGTAGGAATTGTTTTTGGCTTTCATTTCTTGTGATGATATTATTATATTGGTCAATTAACGCGCACTGCCCTCTCGGCACAATCATTTACAACTTTCAGTTTTCGTACTATATTAAGACCATGTTGAAAACTCTTCTCCTGACTCCAAAGTGAGGGGTCAACTGCGAGAAAGGGTTTATTTATTCCAAATCGTTCAAAAAATCTTGAAGATTGTGGTGTAATGAAATGATCCATCTCTTTGTTACATATTGCGAGAATGTCTTTAGGCTTAATTTGAAATCGCTTAGGAGAACTGTCGTTGACGTCATCCAGATCCGTATCCAACTCGAGAACCATCCTTCTTTTCTCATCATCTGAAAGTGTGACATCAAAAAAAGCCAGTGCTGCTACTTCTGGACTCAGGTACCACAAGTGACTCGAAAAATTTTTTAATGTAATTTGTGACATGGCTGGATCAATGGATGAAAATCCATGGAGCTTTTTTACAAATTCTAAATCATGATACGGAGCTCTCGAAGCTGAAGGAACTGTAAACCATGCTTCCAAATAAACATCCAAAATAAATATGCAAATTTCAGCAAGAGCTTTTTCATCCCTTGATGATAATTTAAACTGCTCTTTAAACAAATATATCTTTAAGGAATAAATGGCTTTGCTCATCCAACGAGCATGATGGTCAGCCCCAGGAAAACGTAACTTGATACCACGAGCTGGAACAAATCCCAAAAATATTTGCCCTAATTCCAGCAACTCTCTATAGTCTTCTCTGAGTTGAGAACGTTTGATTGTTTCTTTGGCAAAAGAGTTGATGGTTTCTGCACGATCTTTTAAAGCTTTTCTCACTTTCTTATTATCAAGTCCAATTTTAAATTCAGAGTGATTTAATTTTGGCCACGACTCTTTAAACCTTTCAAATAAAGGCAATCTTGGACCACTTGTTGGGGGCATTTTACATTCAAAAACGCATCTTAAAATTAATTCGAAAATATGATGGCGACAAGGAAGCCATAAAAGTTCTCTTTTTAAAATTTTTTCCAAAAAAACACATGCACCATTCCAACAGCCAAGATTTGATCCTGTAGTGTCACAGCAAAGCGCTTTTATAGAGTGACAAACGCCCCAGTCCAGAAGAACTTTGTAAATTGCATTTGCTTGGTCAACTCCACATCCCGATTCTAATTCTGGTATCCCTAACATTTTTTCTTCGTCACCATCAGTGATAACCACTGGTAACCTGTCTAGTATTTCTCGCTTTGCCAAATTAAGGAGTAACTTCCCATCCCAATGCAAAACCGTAGCATTCAACTGGGTATTTTTGAAAACTTTTTTAATGTTCTCTGCTTCAAGTTCACGTAGCTGTTCTCTGTAATTATTAATAGATGTTCTATTAACTATTAATGAATTGACATCATGCCTCAAAGATTGAGCAATAGCAATAATTAAATGTACAGCTTTTCTATCACTTAATTGACACTGATCCATAACTGCTACTACTTTTTCATTTATTATATTTATAGTACCACGTGCTTTTTTGGAACAGATGGACCAGCTTCGTTTGGATCAATGTTAGGAACAGCATATTGAAGATCTTCCACTGAAATATTGGAATACATACCAAAACTTTTCTGACACAAATTCTGAGGTGTTGATTCTTCACTAGACTGCAGCTCTACGATTGTACCTTTAAAGAATTCAGTACCATTAGTAATTTAACACTCCTTGAATCTGAATCAGAAGTTTTCTACTAAAGAAATATTTCGAATTCGTTTACCAAGTTAGTACTCTCTAAATCTGAATTAGTGCGGATTCGTGTACCAATTTGAATTAGTAACACTTTTTACTAATTTTTAGTAGTTTTTTACTAATTGCTAGTGAAAATTTAATAATTCAATTAGTAGATTTTATTTTTTACTATTTTAAATTAGTAAATTTTCTACTAATAATGATCAAAAAAACTACTAAAAATTAGTAAAAACAGTTACTAATTCAATTGGTAAACGAATCCGCATTATTTCATTAGCAGAAAACTACTAATTCAGATTTAGAAAATAGGTTTCTACTGAAAACTCAAAAAAATCCCTACGTAATTAGAAAACGAATTCAAACTACTAATTCAGATTTAAAAAGGATTCAATTTTTAATATATTTAAATGATATTTGAAAGAGTAGTTTGTTAAAATACTAACTTAATAAATCTTTTTCCATTTCACTTTTTTGTAATCTTCTCACAAAAATCTCTTCCCTCTCTGCTTCTTTTCTTTCTTGAATATCGTAAATGGATTCCAAATTTGCAATATAACCAACACGACCAGGTTTCCTTTGATTAAACAAAAATTCCCTTTGTTTTTCATCAATTTGATTTAATATATCTCCAGAAGAAATGTCGAATAAATTTTTCATTTCAGACGTGAATTTGTCTTCCTTTGGAGTATTAAAGGATAGTCCTGAATTTTTTTGCAACTTTCTCCACTCTTCGTATAAAGCTTCAATCATATATGCACTCTTATAGATGGTTTTAGTTTTTAAACGGGCTTTCTCCCAAAAAATAATAACTTCTTTGGCAACCAAAATAGCAGCATCCCGTAGACTCAATTTAATTTCACGAAGATTAAAAAATAGAACCTTCAGAACTTGCAATTTAGATGGAAGTTTATTCCCGTAGATTTGAGTTTCAAAATCACCAATTAAAAAAATGTTGTGTCGTAACTTAGGTAAACTCGATTGTTCATCCATAATAATTAATTTGTTAGAAAGTTATTAGATAATAACAAAACACTCAAATGAAATAGAGCACTGTAACATATTTCATCACAGATATATGTAAATTTTGAGGTTATAAATAAACTTTAACAATATCAACAAAAAACCAATGAAATTTACCGACACACGGTAACATAGGCATTTAGTTGGCCAGGCGCGAGAAGTCGATTATTATCGACTGATAATATTTAAATACCACTATTTATTATCTTTGAGAAAAAGAAAGAATAAATACAGTTATTAACACTGCCGTACAAAATAAAAAAGTCTATAACTGTCATTTGCTTTTAGGTTGATGTTAGCTTCTTTGTATACGGGAAAAACAACCTAAAAGCAAATGTCAGTTATAGACTTTTTTATTTTGTACCGCAGAACACTGTTCGTTGCATGTTAATTTTAATCTTGAATAATGAAAGACAACATAAAATTGATTATTAGTTCACTTTAACTAATCGATTTATTACAAATATTACTATTTGAATCAGAGATCGACTTTTTGTTATCAAAATAGTTATTTCTAAGTAACTTAAAAATGGATAGAACTTAAACAAAAATTTTGTTGGCTAATGGGATAAGATATTCCATAATTAAGTTTCACAAAAAATTATTAATTTTTTAAACATTATGCCCGCCATATTAGATCCGGCACTTTGAATTTTTGAAATCTGACATCAGATCTGTAATCAGAGACCCCAAAAACTCCTTGGTAGAAAGTTTCTTAGAAATTGATTAATTTTAAAATTTTCATGGCCGCTATATTGGATCCGCCATTTTGAATTTTTGAAACCTGACTTCAGATTTGTAATCAGAGACACCCGAAACCCCTTGATACAAAGTTTCCTAGAAATTGATTAATTTTAAAATTTTCATGGCCGCCATATTGGATTTTCCATTTTGAATTTTTGAACTGTTTTTTAATTTGTAAGTCGGCTTGAGCAACAGCTTTATGCGGTCTTCTATATTGTTTACGTTGAATTACCTTGTCATCTATCGTGGGAATTCAGTATTGTATTAAATATGTACAGCTTAGCTTTTCATTAGGTAAATGAAAAATATCTGCGTACAATATTTGAAAAGGATGAGATTCTGGGGTTTGAATTCAAAACTTATATCCTCATCACAGGTGTTAATGGCCATACCATAACAAGTTCCATTCTGATTGTTAACTTAAGCTTCACCTAAGTATAATCCTTCAAGGGTGTTGATCTTATAGAGATAACCTTCTTCAAGGTTAGAAGAAGTATGAACAGCTATAGGTTGTTATTCCATGGGTAGAAATTGGAAGTGAATTATTTGCAGTATGAAACTCTACATTACCATGAAGTATTTTTACGGTTACTGTACCCAGGGTTTCTAGGGCATGTCCAGTTATACCGGAAATTGAAAGTTTATTTTCCGTTGTCACTATTGTTTTAGGTTCTAAAGCTTCTAGTCTTGTCGTGTAATTGCCTTTGATGGGAACGAGTAACGAAAGAAAGGTGGAGAAGCCGGATAGTTGGTATAAGGATTGTAAGGATTATACATTGAAGGTGGAGGCATAGAAAAATGAGGGTAATTAGGTAATCCTGTTACGGCAGAATTGGACGCTTCGGGATTCTTAGATATCTGATAGGACATGGCTTTTGTGTAATCACTGTACATTTCTGATGATTCTGCATGTCGAGCAAAAGTTAATGCTTCTCTCAAATGTGTCGGTTATCGCGTATTTGTGGCAGCTGGTAAGCTTTTAATAAAGGAAATTAATGCAAAATCATTCATTGGAATTATCATAATGTCGCTTCTAAGGATATTTGTACCTTCTACATTTACAGGGTATTTTTCCTTTAGACACTGAGTTGCTCCACTGAGGAGCCCTTGCAATCGATCCTTATAGTCACTGACATTTTCACCTTGTTTTATTCGGAACCCAGCAATTACAACAAAAAAACCATTGATATGGTCGGGGCGTTGCAAACCGTTCCTTTAGATATTTTTTAAATTCTCTACAGTATTAAAACGCAAATCTATAACATTTTCGCGGGCAATTCCTCTAAGGCCGGAACATACACTATATTTGGATTATGTTCAAGTTAGTGATTAGTCTGATTACCGTCCTGGGTAGTCATTTTAAATATTATAATTGAATTATGTTCATCAAATTACAGTCGCTCATAAAATAATGAGAAAATTCACAATCATACGATAAAGTTAAGAATTAATTAAATAGTAATAGACACTATTGTAGGAATACAAAATCTTAGAATAGCATGACAGAAGAATTTTCTTTTAATTTTTAGTCATTAAATTATTTAAAATCGTTGTCAGGATAATCAAAATCTTGTTCTGTTTATATTCAATGATTGTGAAATTGCAGGGCTCGGATTGTGCGACTTTTTCGACTTTTCTAAGGAAATGGGACTTTTTTGTGAAAACATGCGATTAATCGACTTTTTCGAGATTTTTTTTGTAAATTGCGACTGAAATTTATAAAATTTTCAGAAAATTAAAGTTAAAGGAAAAAAGTTTAGTCAAAAAAATTTTCTGTTAAGTTTATTTCAAGATTTCTTTAAAATTTTCAAAAAACCATCAATATCTTCTTTTTTAAATAAATATTTAATTATTATTTTTCCATAAGAATTAAAATTTTTCAAAAGATTCAAATTCAAACCTTTTTGAAATTAAACTACTTATAAAAAATATACTTATAAAGAAAATACTTATAAAGATAATTAAAATTTTGACCAGAATTTTATTAAAATTCTTTGCAAATAATTGAATTTCAGAGAAGAATTTTATTATTTATAAGGATAATTGAAATTTTGAACAGATTTTTTTTAAATGTTTATAAGTGATTGAATTTTGAAGAGGAATTTTGATATAGTTGTTTATGAAGATAATGATAATTTTGACGAGAAATTAAAATTTTTTTTTGAAAATAATTGAATTTCTGCGAAGAATTTTAATACTTTTGAAAATAAATGAATTTCAATGGTGAATTTTAGTATTTATATAGATAATTACAAATGTACAGAAATCAATAAATAAATATTTGAAATTCTGACAAGAATTTTATTAAAATTCTTTGAAAATATTTTTTTTTGTTTAAAAGTAATTAAATTTTGAAAAAGAATTTTGATATTTATAAAGATAATTGAAATTTTGAGAATTTAAAAAAATTTGAATGTAATTGAATTTTTGCGAGGAGTTTCATTATTTTTGAAAATAAATGAATTTTAAAGAAGAATTTTATTATTTATAAAGGTAATTGAAATTATGACAGGCATTTTACTAAATTTTTTTTAAATAATTGAATTTTGGAAAAGAATTTTATTATTTATAAAAATAATTGAAATTTTGAACAGATTTAAAAAAAATGTCAAAAATACCTAAATAATTTTTTGCCATGCATTTTATTAAATTTTATTTAACATTATTCCAGATTGTTTGATGTTAAAGTATGTGTTGGCGAGAAATGTGTTTTTCTACAATTTTGACAATTTCGTGTTTCCTTTTCGGAGTTTTTTCCCTAAACTTTTATTCGACTTTTTTCCGACTTTTTCGGAAATTTTATGCGACTTTTCGCGACTTTTATTGTGAATTTATGCGACTGAAACGAATTTATTTGAGTCTTAAAGACGATCCGAGCCCTGAAATTGCTTTATTTTTAATTCTTTACTGTGTCATTGAATATGATATAACTTGATATAATATTTATTACTCTACGAAGTTCTTTGTCAGATTCACTGTCAAAGGGGTAAGATTCTGTAGTAGCAGTACTATCAATATCTGAATTGTTACTGTCAGCTGTCACTTATGTTATTTGAAACGTCAAATTGTTCAGCAATAGCTCTTTGAATGTTAATTAATTCTGTAATTGTAATTACTCTAGAAGCAGGGAAAATAAATTCTTCTTCCTCGTAAAAACCAAATTCCGGAACAATATCCTCGATCGGCTTTTGACGGCACATTGGGAGTAGAATTTAAAAATGCATAAAACGCCGTTAATAGAAATATACAAAAAGTATATATATATATATATATATATATATATATAATTATAATAATCTATATAGCTATCAACATATCTTATATATATATTGCTTCTAAGAATAATTATATTTATGTATATTTTCTCTTAATCTTTTATAAGAATCTGAAGTAATTTTTGTAGTCAGCTAAATTTTGCTTCACCTCTACACCAGTGGCCGTTCTACGAACCCGAAGAAGACTTATACTGATAGCGACTTCGAGGGGAACCTACATTAACAGGAGACCGGCAAGGGGTAGATGGAGAGGAGTTGCACCCCGACATATACCGGCAATTTGAAATCAACATATTGATGCACTTTATGATTTCCATTAAACAAACAACTTAACCCTAAAACCGCACACTGACGAATCCATCCTTAAACCGCACACTGGGTGTGCGACACCGGGGGACTTTTAAGTGTGTTCTCCAAGTTAGAATAGGATATTATCTTTTGGAAAAATTATCTTATATAGCTCAATACATCTATTTTGAAGGAGAATAGGTTTCATAATGATTTGTTTAATTTAAATAATTAAAAAAAAAGTTTTTTAAAACTACTTAAATTACCTTAAACCAAAAACTGGGTATCAGACAAGCATAAATTTTTCGCCGTCAGCTTCATAAAATTATTAAATATACAAAGACACTCGGCAGACTAATGTCACTGACGAAACATAATGTCAAGTACAAAATGTACTGTCTAATATCAATACATGTTCCATTTTTACGAATTTAACCGAAATATTAGAACAAAAAGCTAGAATATGGGTGTCGCACACCCAGGGTGCGGTTTAAGGGTTAACTGAGGGGTGGCACAACCGCTTCAGGCTTGTTGTTGGAAAGCATCACCCCGATATTTACTCCACGCTAATTGAAGTCTAAAAGGAACAAGCTGACACCGAGATAATAATTTCATAGCTTAGTTTGGACCGGAAAGAAACACTGTCTGGAATTGCGAAGTAGAATAAAGTCGATTGTTGACGAATATGCCTGTTACGTATTAATTATAATTAACTAATTATAATATTCTTCGGATTTGTAACATAAATAACAAAGAGAATATTAAAATAAGAATTGGAACTTTAATACTAAATTAAACCACTTCTCTTTATTGATAATTATGGGTTATGGAATCCCTCTACCAGAGGTATTAATGCCAATAAAAGATTTTCCTTTACAATATTATTATAGTTAATACTTGTATTAAAACGATACAATTTAACCCTATTCTATTCCTTATGTGCTACCACTGCAGGAGAAATCCACTCCTGAACGGGCCGTGTGTAATAATGAGTACTTGTAGTTTCTTAGGAACACTCACGCACACTCTAAATGGTTTTTATGTTTTTTTTTTATTTATGAAACGCACATCATACACGGTGTCTTTCAAACAGCCGGAGTGTTTTTAGTTTTTAAAAAAATCAGGTAGAAAAGCAGGCGCAATGCGCCTACACCGTAGGGTTTCGTGGCAAATATTAACATAGCAGTGGTTGCCATGGCAACGGTTGTTGTAACAAACATTAACATAGCAACGGTTGCCATGGCAACGGCTGTTGTGATAAATCTTAATATAGCAACGGTTGCCATGACAACGGCTGTAGTGATAAATATTAACATAACAACAGTTGCAATGGCAACGGTTGTTAAGACGTAAGACATAAGTAAACTTTGTATTCTCTGTAAGGTGTTATCCGTGACTGCAGAAAGACCTGGTCTTTAATATTATTTATTGTCGTTAATTGGAATTTATGGATAGGTGGGAAATCAGAATTAATGTTAGCAATAGTTCGATGACCGTTGCATTATTTGCAAATTCAATTCATTGGGAAATTTGAGTATATAATTCGGTACCTTTTATTCTTTTATCTTCTTTTTATTTTTGCAGCTAATGTGTTATATTGCATAATACAAGTCTCATTCTCAATAAGAGATATATATATATATATATATATATATATATATATTATAGTCTAATTATTAGCCCATAATTCACTTCAATACCTTTGCTGTCAAAATTTGTGTGTGATATTGCTCAATTCAAGAAGAATTATTGAAATATATAATGAAGAATAAACAACAACTATGATCTGTAACAATGCCGAGTACAGAAATGATGATCGCGAACTTTAGTTTTTACGCGCTATTGCGTATAACATTGTTATTTAAAATTATATTTTTTCACATTTTCTAATTATTTTTGTTTTTTTCATTATTTTTTTGTAGTACATTCATAAAGTTTATAAATTTCAAATTTTACTATAAAAAGGTGTTCATTTATTAAATTTTTTTCGGGATCTTGTCAATTCGGCATAAAAGCATTCTGTACAATAGTTTTTAGGAAAACGAGCTTGCTGTAAAATCGTCATACAGGCAGTAGTCTCCTTTATAGGCTTAAAAAATCGACTTTTTGATTTTGTTTTAAATCTATTCCAAAACTACCCAAGAATAGGTCTTTAAAATTTTAGAGGCCAATTTGACATATTTTTAAAGGTAGAACTGATTTTGTGACCGATAGTCGAGCACGTGTGAATGCTCGGGCAGACCCCAACGCGCGCGTTCCGCCGCTTCATGCGTTTTATTATTTACCTAACCTTTTATCATCTTATATACACCTAAAAAGGTGTATATATGCACTCAAAATTCGAACGAAGCGTTCAATTCGCTTGTGTGGCGCCTGAACCCAAAACACGTCAATTCCGGCTTTAAAATCGTCGACATAGCGGCAAATTTGGTTGCAGGCATTTTTAACAAGGCCTATGCATCTGTGCTGACCACTATACAGCTACTCGATGTTGTTTATCGTTCAACAATGCACAAATTTTGCCGATAATATCGATGCGGAGTGCATAACGAGGAAAAACGACGCTCGTCATTTTCGAGCAAGGAATTTCTCGAATTTTCATTTTCACACGTCATAGAAAACGGTGCCGGTGATAGCAAAAAGAATTTTTGTCCGATTAAAAAAAACAAAGTGTTCTCGCTGCATTATTAAATTATATTCTATTTGAACTAAAATAGTTGGACAAAAGTATTATTTTAACTAATTTTTTTTGCACCTTAAAGTGAATTTTTTTTTAAATAAAAAGGAATTTTTTTTCAAACTTCGAAAAAATTTGGAATTTTTTAATTTCTTCGATATTTTTTTAGTTCAAATAGAAAACACACTTATAAAAAAGAAAAAAAGTTTGGTTTGACTGCTTCAGATGAATCGTACTACCTCTATCACCGGCACCGTTTTAAAAATACAGACTACAGCGCTCTATAAAAATCGTTGTTACTAAGAAGAATTTAAATATTTTTTTTTAATAAGTTGATTTTTGAAGCTCAAATACAGTAGAATATCACCAAAAAATTTCGTTTACCGCAATCATTTACTTCCCTTTCAAACAAATTCCTGAAAAAATTCTTTTTTCGCCTTCTAAAGGAGACTACTGTCTTAAGTAAATTTCTCATTCAGTAAAATGGATTAGGTAAAATGGTCAGGAACCATCTCTGCACTCGGGACAACATGCTTACAAAGCAGGTTTCTCAGTAGAATCAGTCCTTCTTTTTGCAGTATGTAGAATAGAGGAACGAATCAGCAGTAGTGGTTATGCGGTGAGTACTTTTCTTAATATTGAAGGTGCCTTTTCTAGCACATCTAGCAAAGCTATCTGCAGAACAGCCAGGAAGCGAGGTTTGCCCGAGCTACTAATTAAGTGGATCGACAGCATGCTTCGCGTAAAGTTCCTCAAAGAAGAGTACGATGAGGCTAGGATAATAGGCTTTGTATCAAAAGGATGCTCACAAGGAGAAGCTCTTTCTCTTTTATTTTGGTGCTTATTAGCAAATTAGTTGATTAGGAAACTAAATAACCAGGGATACTATACGCAAAGCTATGCAGATGATTTCCTTATAATTATAAGAGGGCACTCAATTAACTCACTTTTAGAGCTTACAGAAAATGCACTCAAGATTGTCAAGAATTAGTCCAGTCAGAGTGGACTTTCTGTGAACCCAAAGAAAACGAATATAGTAGTAGTTAGTAGTTTTTTATAAGAAATAAACATACATCTATTATAAATTAATATTCATAACAATTACTCTTTATCTTACATAATTTTATGTTTTTATAAGAAATAAACATACATCAATTATAAATTAGTATTCATAATAATTAGTCTTTATTTTACATAATTTTATATTTTTAGTAGTTAATAGTAGTTAATTCAAAAAGTAAAAAAAAATCTTCCTTTTTGAATGAACATTTGGGAACAAGTTACAATCGCGCAAACCTCGGTCTACCAAACTGTGGCATGTTGTCCCATATCTATACAAATGTATGGATAGTCAGGCGGCCTTAGAGTCTCTATAGTTCAGTAAATAAACTTTCGTTGATATGGGTACCTGGTCACTCGGGAATCAGGGGCAATGAAAAAGTAGACGTTTTAGCAAAAATAGGTTCTAAAACGACATTATGCACCTATGTGCATTCCTTTTAGGAATATTCAGATTTATCGGTGGTTGATTAGATCAGCTTCAATTACCCATTAAGAGGATACCTAAGTGTAAAGATGGGAAAATCATAATTTTTTTTTAGATTTAGTTCTCTCAATGAACCTGAATGTCTTATTTTATAAAACATCTTATCATCTTTTAAAACATGTACAAAAATTTATTTATTTTAATTAATTTTTTCTTATGTATTTTATATATTACTTTTACAAATTCTGTATAGTAAGTAGGTATGTAATTGTTGATTTGATTTTAATTTAATGTAAAATTTTATTCATTTAAAAATAAAATCAGAATGGATTATATTAATCCTTTATAATGTTGATTTAATCAACGGTTTTTTGATACCTTAAAATCTACTATGAGCTACTTCAATAGGAGAAAAGAAAAATGGCTAATTTTTTAGAAAATACAAAATATATAATTTACCTTATTCTCTCATTTTCTGTATCCCAGATTGAAGCAATTAAAGCATTACAGGCAAAATCAGCTGGTACCATGTACATAACTTCAGTTTTATCTGGACAAAGTAATGTTCTTATAACACCAAGACCCAATCCCATCATAAGTTGATTAAAACCTTGAATAGTATCAACCCATCCAGTGACGGGTTCTTTATACGTTGCCGATGCTAAAATTGTTTTAGAAATTTAATTTTCTGCAGATCACTTTACAGATAATAATAATTGTAATTGTTTTTCCATTATTTATTATTATGTTTTTTACAAAACTTTATTTCTACAGTTTATAGTTTTCGCTCACCGATCGGAAATCTAAAGACACAAAACGGAAGATCTCTTGCTTTATCATTTAAAATTCCTTCTGCAATTGATTTTGTAAAAATATATGTATTGGGACAATTTCCCAATAACCTAAAAAATGAGAAACAAATAATTTGTAATATTAAATTGCAAGAAAATAGGTCATTAAAGCGGTGTCAAAGTTGATGCGATTTTCCCATTGAAGTTCAATGTAAATATCCAATCGACTATGGGACCCCTTTAAGGAAATTTTAAATGTTCATTTTCGGTTTCAGCGATCCCAAAAATGTCCTGGTGAAGAAAATGGATTGCAGTCAGAGTGATTTCGAGATATTTAAGAAAACGCGTTTCTAACAAGCTCCACTAATATTTAAAAGTTTCTTTAATATTTACAATTGCTATTAACTAAATTTAATATGTATGATCTATTTAATGACGTTGAAATAATTAAAAAATTTTAATTTATTATAAACAAAATGTCGAATACTGTTAAAAATTAATTTTTAAATCGTCAAAATACTGCCTTAAAAGCGTAAGCGCACTTACGGCCTGAGAAGCTTAATTTTTGACACTGCTTTACTAACCGTAACTGCAAATATTTTAGCTTATGGCGTGCAGAATGCAGAAATGCAAGTACGCTTCTGAAAGTTGATCTTTTTGGGGATATAAAACTTGAGAATAAAGTGGATAAGTGTTATACGGTTCAACGCCTTAGTTTTTTGGATCTAGTCGGGCTACATTTCCAAGCCGCACTCGCCAATACGGTTCGAGCTCTAATAAAAGTTCTCATCTACGTCATCATTTTGGCGAATCTTTGCAAGTACGGTTAAATTTTCTGCAAGTACGGTTCTATAAATAAGTATTGCACAAAAATCTCTGCAAGTACGATAATTAGGGTCTCATTATTTTTAAAAGTAATTAATATCGGTAAAATGTAATACTGTAGATAGATTCTAAATTTTATAACGAAACCAACGGTATACAAATCTCATTTTTCAAAAAAAATGTCACTTAGCCACTTTCTTTATCAGGACGGCAGTATAAAGGTCTGTCCTCTGAGTAGCGAAATTGTTTATTTTTTTATGTACATGTGTTACTGCAATTAAATACACTTTTTCTTTATATTTCAAGAAAATTAGGCTTTAAATCAATAGAAAATTAAATTTAAAATATAAGATGAAAATGGAATCCTTAAAGTCGTAGTAGTTTCAAGGGGTTACACTGCTTTGAAATTTTCAAAAAATAGAGAAAAAATTGTTCGTTTGAAGTATTCTTAATGGCCACAAAAATAATATGTCATTAGGTACATATCGATTACTCAAGTTAAAAAGAAAGGGCTTAGGGGGTTAAGTATGCAAAAAATGCCCCCTCTTCTATTTTTCTTAAATTTGGCCCATATGTTACTATCCATATGACTATCACTTTCTGCAATTTTAAACTTAAAATTCGGTTTTTTGGGGGAGTTATGGAGGGGGAAAGCAAAATCAAAAAACTTATTTTTCTCGAAAACTACTGAACCGATTTTAATGAAATTTTAAGAGGTTGTAAATATAGATAAGACGATTTTAGAAAAAAAATCCAAATATTTTTTTCAAAAGAAATTTTCAAAAAAAATTTTACCGTTATTTTTGTAAGTGACCACTTTCTCTTTTGTTGTAAAAAGTATCTTAAAATGTCCCCTTTAACATATATTTTTTTCAAATTTTTTAAAAATATAGTTTTTGAGTAAAATGTCAAAAACCATGGTCATGCTATTTGTCACGTACGGTAAGGCACATATATATACTGTAACGTTGATTTTAAATAATCACGTTATAAAAACTGAATTAAGTTCTCGCCGAAACTCATTCAATTTATTCTTGAATTATCATTATAAATTAAATACGGTAGCCAGAATCGAACTCAACATTTTTACATTATGATTATATCTTTGAATTGTATAGAATCGATATGACACATAAATGTTGAGTTGTACAAAATTATATTGTTTACCTCAAGAGAATTCCACACGTTATGGTTGCTTATATCACATCAATTTATTTATTGTTATTTAATTATCAACCGACCGAAAATGTGCCAACAATTTTTACAAATCGGCACAAATCTACTGTCGACCGGCAATCACCTGTCATAGATGTTAGGACCGTGATCATGCTGCAGGGGCGAACCCATGGTGCGCATGACCTATATACGGGACCGAAGCAGGAAGCCAATTTACCTAATTTCGACAGTTCGTGCCTGGCTGCCGATTGTCATATACGGTATCACCGCGATCGATAATTTTTACCAGAGAAAGAGTGAAAAAGATGGATTTCCGTGCCCGTCTGGAACGGATCAGAGGTTAATGCTCAGGATTCATCTCCTCGTTATCTTGGGAATATCATCGGTGTACGGTGTGACCGAGAAATAGCCTCGAGACCAATGACCGCATGGCAAGCCGATACGACGCCGCCATTTTCGGTTGTCGAGTACATAGACCGGCGTGTGGAAGTTCTCATTCTTTGATAAATGGAATTATAGTGTGGAAAAATAAAGTTACATTAATTCGATTAATTAATTAAATTCTCTCTAGTCAAATTTGTTAATTGTGTGTAAATTCATTGTGTCTGTCTCTCTCTCTCCTGTGTGCGGTACTCACGCCTGATAGAATTTAGTCACTTAAAGTTAACTTCGATTTGAATAAAATAGTGAGCTCGGTTTTGAGCTAGTCCGGGAAAGATCCTGTTTTGTTTCTGCTATCGTAATCCGGGTAGTTCACCTACCTGGCGCCGGGGAAGTTCCCTAAAACGGGTCATCGGTGGTTTATTATAAATTCTAAGTGTGGAGTTTATAATTCGGTAATCGGGAAACCGATAGTTGCCATTTTTGTAACGATTAATGGGTAAAACCCGTAAGTAAATATAAATAGCGTTACAATACATATGGGCCATATTAATGTGATAGGGTATAGCTAAATAAGTATGGAAAAAGTGACCGGAATATATTTTCCCCATTCATTCCTACCCACAAACATTTTTATGTTGTATGCGAATGGTTAACTAATTAATTACTTATTTAATTACAAAATAATACTTAAGGGTTTTCTGAATACAAGCATGAAATAAATGTCAAAAAAATTATTTCCAAATAAAAATCCAAAAAATTTTATTGTTACATTTTAAATTTTTTTATTTTTGGATCGTTGAAGCGGTACATCACACTTTTTTTATTTAACTTCTTTAACAGTCTTACTTTTTAAAAAATAATGGCCTACATGATTTTAGAGTGCGACACGGTAAAAAAACTCCAAAAATCCTAAAATATGATTTCAAAATTTTCAAATTTTTTTGTTTGTCTAAAAATATTTTTTTTAAATTAACTTCAGATTTGTATTTATCAACCTTTATAAGCCACTAGTAATAAGTTGCAAAAATATTTGACAGTTTTTTTATAATTAAACATTTGCATACAACATAAAAATGTTCCGCGTAGGGTTTTTGAGTATTTACCGTGACACATCTTGAAATCATGCCGGGCAAAATTTTTTATTTAGTAGATCATATAAGAGAATGAAATGAGAAAATACTTAAAAATGTCACTTTAATAAAACTAAAAAAATTTTTTTGAAAATTTCAAAAAACTTTCATTTTGAAATTTAAAAAAAAAAGATTATTGGAATTTTTTGAAAAAAAAATTTGAAAATTTTTTTTGGAATCTCTTTAATTGTCTTTCCAACATATCCAAAGCTGATTAAAATACATACAGTAGTTTTTGAGGAAAATGCGTTTTTCGATTTTTTCCCCTGCATAAGTTCTAAAAAACTCCAAATTTTGAGTTAAAAATTTGAAAAAGTTATTTTTAAGTGGGTAGGAATGAATGGAAAAAATATATTCGGGTCACTTTTTCCATACTTATTTAGCTATACTCTATCACATTAATGTGGCCCATATGTACGTGACAATACTGTACGTGACAAATAGCATGACCATGGTTTTTGACATTTTACTCAAAAACTATATTTTTAAAAAATTTGAAAAAAATATATGTTAAAGGGGACATTATAAGATACTTTTTACAATAAAAGAGAAAGTGGTCACTTAAAAAAATAACCGTAAAATTTTTTTTTGAAAATTTCAAAAAAAAATTTTGAAAATTTTTTTTTTTTAATATTTGGATTTTTTTTTCTAAAATTGTCTTATCTATATTTACAACCTCTTAAAATTTCATAAAAATCGGTTTAGTAGTTTTCGAGAAAAATAAGTTTTTTGATTTTGCTTTTTCCTTTCATAATTCCCCCAAAAAAGCGAATTTTGAGTTCAAAATTGCGAACAGTTATAGTCATATGGATAGTAACATATGAGCCAAATTTGAGGAAAATAGAAGCGGGGGCATTTTTTGCATACTTAACCCCCTAAGCCGTTTCGAACTGTTTAAGCAGGGTAATATATAAAAAAGTGTATACTGTATACTCGACGCTGCTAACTTTTACGTAATCATGAAAACGCGTTTTTCTCAAAACTTTATTTTAAAAAATGATGGACAATCATCTAGCTGCTACAGATTTAAATATATCCTCTTAGTTTTTTATTTTGTTTGTTTGGAACTTGTATATAATCTGTATATGTTAAAGACAATTCTGTATTGCACTTGTAATAATGGTTTCTTTTTTTGAAGTAGGCTAATATATTATGAAAAACAGTAGCCTTCTGTGCATATTACCTACTGGTGTTCTAAATGGTAAAAAACAAAAATGGAAAAATCTGTCGACTCTATTTTTAACTCTAAATTGAACCAGGTGAGTAAAAATGCCTGAAATGTAACGAAAAAATTTAAAATTTATCGTATTCTATTGAAAACACGTAAAATGTATATTTCATAATGAGTTTATTTAACAGTTTAAAGAACTTTATTAATTATTTATTTATTTTTCTTTTTGCTTTAATACTAGTGTTTAAAAATGTCCCCGTGCAAATTTTCCTTACAAACTATGAACCTTATACTAAATTTTTGGGTCTACAGAATGGTTTGAAAATTAGAAATACTCGCATTTTCCTAGACCACCCTTTAATGGGTTTTCTCGCCAGAAGAGAGGTTAATTGTAAAAATCATCTTCTGAGTGTAACCGATTTATCGACAGCCGAGTTCTAATAGTGTGTACTGGACAATAATCGACAGTGCACACCATTATACCTCGACTTCGCCCTAATAAGAAAATACACGTGTAATTACACATGCACATTTGTCCACATGTAATTCGTACTTTGATATTTTTTCAAGTTTCAAAAATTGTTACCACCGAGGCGGTCCCTCATCCAAGTTTTAACCCCACTGAATGCCAAAGCACAACGAGGCACCATTACTGACAGCGCACAGTGGTTTGAAATTGAAAAGTAGGGTTCAAAATAACTTAGAGCCTACAAATCTTAACCGATTTTAGATTTTCTTTTTTCTAAATAATCTTGATTAAATTCCTAAAAGATCGCTCAAGTCCGATTTTTGATTTTCAATTTTCATAATTATTTATATTTGTATAAACAATTAAAAAAACGCACTTTTTTACATATTTATTGTTATATCGAAGATATGAGTATTTTTTTATCGCAAAGTATTTTAACTTATACCTATAGGTCTCTGGATTGTAAAATGGTGTTGAAGTCCCATTTTTTATTGTTATAAACAAATTATATAAACAAATAGACATTTTAGACGATGAATTTCAGAAAGCTTCATGAAACTCGTTACTCGGGGGCTTTTGGGGTCGCTGATTTCGAATATGACATCACTTTTTTAAAATTCAAAATTGCGGATCCAATATGGCGCAAAATTTTTATAAAAATCGCTCTGATTCGCCTGAAACTCGTTACTCGGGTGTTTTCGGGGTCGCTGATTAAGAATATGACGTCACTTCTTCAAAATTTAAAATGGCCAATACAATATGGCGGACAAATTTTTAAAAAATCGCTCTGATTCGCCTGAAACTCGCACGTAAAGAAGGTTTCACCTATAAACACGGTGTGCGACACATAGAAATAGGCTGCTAAGATTGCAGATTCTTTTTCAATGCCTTTTACCGCTCTCTGACGGTGCATGCCTGAAATTTTTCGGTGCGTGCACCGAAAAATCCCGTGCCTACCACGACCTTTCTTGGTTCTCTACACTGTATTCTAACCTGTCATCTGTACACTGTGAATATAAGTGAAACCTTCTTTCCGTGCGTTACTCGGGTGTTTTTGGGGTCGCTGATTAAGAATATGACGTCACTTCTTCAAAATTTAAAATGGCAGATCCAATATGGCGGACGATTTTTCTCAAAATCGCTCAGATTCGCCTGAAATTTGTTACTGCTTGGGGGCTTTCAGGGTTGCTGATTACGAATCTAAAATCAGATTTTTAAAATTCAAAATATCGGGAACAATCAATCAAATAACTGAAAAAATCTTATTAAAGACAATGCTCTTTCTGAAGCTCTAAAAAGGGCTGATTGAAAGGTGATTACTTTTTTTGTGTTGGAACTGATTTATTAGCCCTAAAAAGGGCTGATTGATAACAGATTTATTTTTCGTGTTTTAAGTCATCTATAAGCCCTGAAAAGGGCTGATTGAAAATAATTCTATTTAAATAGTTTTAAAATTTTTATTTTTATTAATAGAAAGATCTAACAATTCGATAGCTTCTTTATCAAGACTGATCTCATTTTTTGTCCAGTTGTATCGATAGGAATATAAAAATGGGTCAGAAGATAAAAGAAGTTTATGAAGAACCCGGAACTCCCGGAACCTTTTAAAATCTTTATTTCGCGCCTCTTGTGTTTCTTCGGACAATTGGCCAATAGGTATCAAGAACGATTCAATCACTTCTGCACCGTGTAACAGAATTTTATGAAGCGTTGCAGGCATATAATACCAATTATACAGTTTCACATGTAACTCAGCTGTTTTGAGAGAATAAATTTTGTATTTTGCAGTATTCACTTTAAGCCCACAACTTAAAACCTGTAAAATAATTGAAAATCGTTTAACAAGCTCTAAATCAATTCCAGTAATTTTTTAAGTTAATTCAGGATCTTGAAATATCGTCGTGCATTATTTCCGTCGTTTGAAGTGCCAGAACCGGGTCTAGACATATTAATAATGAAGCCCATTTCTTTATGAAAAGCTTGTTGTATTCTTTCTTTTGCGGCTTTAACTTTTGCTTTATTTTCATCGCCTGATACTGACCAAACTTTAAGTTCTAAACGATAAGCAATTTTAAGAAAGCATTCCATAAAGTTTTCATTTTTACTGAAAATTTTTATCATGAATATATTTCTCATTGACTTTATTGAAATTGTTCATTTCTGTTGGGTTAGCCTTTCAAATATAACATGTTGCAGCTAATGGAGTTTTAGAAAGATTTTGGTAAACTTTACCGTCAACCATTGTTAATAACATTTTATAATCAACTGAAATTCGAAAATCTTGTACTGTAATCTTCAGTGGTATGAGTCCATCAATTTCCTTTTTCAAGGTTTCTACTTCGCATAAAGTTAATTCCTTGCTTTTTTTTGCATATTGAAATCCTATTGGAATGCATAATTTTGTGGAACTAGGGTAAGCATTTTCCTAAATAACATTAGCAGATTCTGATTAAAGTTTTAATGGCACCATTGATATCATGAAAATACTTTCATCTGACTTCATATTTTCAGGAAGCTTTTGTTTATACTTACTCTTTTCAGTTATGTATGTTTTTCAGTGTCAACGCCTTTTTATGATTTTGTTATAAAAAGTATCGTGCGCAACATGTGTGGCGGCATTTTGGAACTCGCGCTTCTTTTTCGTAACTCGTCTTCTGTGAGGGCGCAATGTTTTTTTTTGACCTCAGAGACCTGAAGCAAAGGCGAAGCAGTGTGATCTGATAATTCTTGGAGTTTAATACGAGCACTTTGTTCAGTGATAATAATCGCTTCTGCAGGAGGATATCATTCTTTTTTGGCCTCCACAAGATTGAAGTTTCGTTTAAAAATATCCGCCTTTTTGATTTAGCTTGCAAACGAATTAATTAATATTGATGTCTACTCAATTTTGCATCTTCAATTAAAGCAAGACATTCGTTATCAGTAAATGGATCAATTAATACATTTTTGAGTTTCGACTTCACAACCATCTTTCAACAAAAGTGCAGAAATTTCATTTGCTAATTTTCTTCTTCCTGAAGCTCGTAAATTGGAAAGAAAAGCATTTTGAATTTCATTGGCACTATTAGTTTGCTGAATCGTCTGTATTTTTCTTCGATTCGTTGATTTAGAACTCTCTTTAAAATCATCTTTACTTTTTCTACCAACTTTAAAAGATTTTAAGTCAATAGTAAAATATGAATTTAACCAATCAATATTGTATTTCTCAAAAGTATTTTTTCTATAAAACGAAAAAATCCATTTCATTTTAAAATAAGGCAGAAAATACCTAGATAATTTATCTACAACACATGTAATATGTTTGTCATCCACATTACACTTTTCTTTAATAATATTCCAAAAATTATCTGCTGTTAATTCTTTATTATGAACACTAATTGCAATTTCGTGTAGCTCTTTTACAGGTAAACTAACCGAATCCATTTTTGTAGTAGATGAAAAGCAACGGGCAAGATTTAATACTTACCGCCACTAATTTTACCAGATAGTATTATATATGTATATATGGGGCAAAATTTCTCAATTGTCCTAACTTAAAATTGAAAGTCTTCAAATCGGGCTGATTTTTGCACAATCTTTAGTACTATAGGAGAGTACTTTATCCACAAAATATTAAAATATTTTATTAAAAATTGCAGAGGGGGGAGGGGGTTAAAGTTTTTGGTAACGTGTGAACAGTGGATTTTTTTAGCTAATGTAGCTAAAATACAGTAGAGTGGACAAAATTTTGCCCTATATGTTTTCGAAAGATTTTTTTTTCCTCTTTCAAACGGTGTAAAATTTTTTTTTAATTTACAATTTAAGTTAATTTTTTCAAAATTAAAAATATTTTTGACTTTTTTTTGAAAATCGGCATTTTTTTTCTCTTTCTTTTGCCTTAAAATAAAGCTTATTATATGTACTTTCCATACCCCTTTAGTAAATAATGCCGTTTTTTGTTTGTTTTCGAATTATTAATTAATTAATTAATAAAAATCAGTAAAAAATTACTAAAAAATGAAATACTTTTCAAGCAAATAAACTATTCTCAATTATGAGCTGATCATCGTAAAGCTGATTAAATTCCGCATCTAACGAGTATAAATATATCTATTTTTATAAATAATTGTTAAATAAATAAATAATCAAAAATTTATTTATTAATTTTTTGAAAAAAATTACATTTCTTTCTTCTTTTTTGCTTTAAAATAAAAGCTCAATATGTGTACATTTAATACCGGTTAAGAAAAAAATGCCGCTTAATTGGTTTTTAAATAATTAATTATTTAATTTATTAATTAACTAATTAATTAATAGTAGTAAGAAATTACTAAAAAATGAAATACTTTTCAAGCAAATAAACTTTTTTCAATTATGAGCTTATCATCGTAAAGCTGATTAAATTCCGCATCCAACGAGTGTAAATAAATCTATTTTTTATAAATAATTGATAAATAAATAAATAATCAATTATTTATTTACTTAATAATTATTTATAAAAACAGTTGAGTTTATGATTGTTGGAAGCGGAATTTGGTAAGCTTTCCGATGATAAACTCGTAATTAAAAAAAGTTTATTTTCTTGAAAAGTATTTCATTTTTTAGTAATTTCTTACTACTAATAATTAGTTAATTAATAAATTAAATAATTAATTATTTGAAAACCTATCAAGCGGCATTTTTTCCTAAACCGGTATTGAATGTACACATATTGAGCTTTATTTTAAAGCAAAAAAGAAGAAAGAAATGTAATTTTTTTCAAAAAATTAATAAATAAATTTTTGATTATTTATTTATTTAACAATTATTTATAAAAATAGATGTATTTATACTCGTTAGATGCGGAATTTAATCAGCTTTACGATGATCAGCTCATAATTGAGAATAGTTTATTTGCTTGAAAAGTATTTCATTTTTTAGTAATTTTTTACTGATTTTTATTAATTAATTAATTAATAATTCGAAAACAAAAAAAACGGCATTTTTTACTAAAGGGGTATGGAAAGTACATATAATAAGCTTTATTTTAAGGCAAAAGAAAGAGAAAAAAAATGCCGATTTTCAAAAAAAAGTCAAAAATATTTTTAATTTTGAAAAAATTAACTTAAATTGTAAATTAAAAAAAAATTTTACACCGTTTGAAAGAGGAGAAAAAAATCTTTTGAAAACATATAGGGCAAAATTTTGTCCACTCTACTGTATTTTAGCTACATTAGCTAAAAAAATCCACTGGTCACACGTTACCAAAAACTTTAACCCCCTCCCCCCTCTGCAATTTTTAATAAAATATTTTAATATTTTGTGGATAAAGTACTCTCCTATAGTACTAAAGATTGTGCAAAAATCAGCCCGATTTGAAGACTTTCAATTTTAAGTTAGGACAATTGAGAAATTTTGCCTCACATATATATATATATATATATATATATATATATATATATATATATATATGAGCGATTCCATGTCAAGTGATCAAGGTGGAGAAAAAATTTTCTCCAATCGTAGCAAAACTTGGGGCTTTTGTAGTACTCATAGATAGTAACTTTTCGTGAAAATATTTTTTTACCTAGTCCAATATTTTCCGAGGGGGAGGGGGTTGAATTTTTGTGTTTTTTAGTACAATGTTTATTTCAATAATTTTTTACTCTTAAACAATTAAACATACAAATTTGACAAAGTACATTTTGGAAAGCTTTTTCATCCTCTTTCGATTGGAAATAAGCATTTTGAAAAAAAAAAATTTTTGACCTAAAAAAATCAAAATTAAAAATAAATTTCAATTTTTGAGGGAGATGGATACGATTTTTTTTTAACGAAAGCTGAGGTTTTTTCCTAAAAGGACATATAAATGATAAAGTGGAACTAGATTTCTCGATTTAACTTTAATTTAGAAAAATCAAAGTTGGGACGAGGTTGGATAAATGACAAGAATAAATTTATTCGAACACAGTATATTTAAAAAGATCAAAATTATGGAAAGATGAAATGAGCACTAGCTTTCTATAAGTGAGTCTTAAGTGGTTTCTCTGTTTACCTTAGAACAGCTAGTTTTTGGTCCTGGCTGGCGCTGATGAGATACAATGGCAATTGTGCGTTAATGGGTTACTAAGTGGTGCATGTAGATGATTTACGACACTCGTAAATTAGGCAGTTGAATGGATATTATGTTTCTATCAGCTTTTGTCACAACTCGAACAATCTTTCAAACACCAAATTTGACTTCAAGATTCACTGAATTTAGAAATTTACGTAAAGATCAGGAAAACTACTATACTGGGGTTGCGAGCACTATCACGAAGAGAACCACTTGTTATGGTGAAAAAATTAAGACTGGTAGTCCAGGTGACTACTACTGACGATTACATTTTTAAGACTGAAGATTGTTTGATAGTGTGGCTCTTTTTATGTCCAAATTTCCCTGTGTATTTTAAGCATTGATACCTTTTGCCATGCATTTGGAGCATCGATACCTTTTGCCATGTATTTGAAGCAACGATACCTTTTGCCATGCATTTGAGAAACCATTGTTAGAGAGACACTTGCGTTGACTCAGCTTTTAGATCGCACGTGTTCACATCGTCTTAGTGATATGTTTTTACAATCTAATATTATACTTTTAAGTTGTTGTTAATTATTTATAGTTATTACAATTTGTTATTAACATTTTGTTATTAATTGTTATTAACATTTTGTTATTAATTTGTTATTACAATTTGTTATTAACTTGATATTACAATTTGATATTATTGTTCTACATTATTATAACTTGTTGTTAATTATTACAATTTATTATTATCTTGTTATTATTAACTATTATTTTATGTTATTTCGTTGTTACAAATTATTATTAACTTATTATTAATTGTTATTTTGTTGTTACATTTTATTATTATCTTGTTATTATTTGTTACAATTAATTATTATTTTGTTATTATTGTTACAATTAATTATTATTATTTATTGTTATTATCTTGTTATTATTAACTATTATTGTTGTTACTTTTATTACTATCTTGTTATTATTATTATAATTGCTTATTATTCTTATTATTGTTATAATAATTACTACTATTTTGTTATTATAAGTGATTATTCGTTCTTACACATTAATATTGTTTAAATTTAATTATTATTTTATTATTCTTATTATTACTATTTTCATTATTTAATAATTGTTTATAATTGTTAATAATATGTTAATAACAACTATTTGTTGTTATTCCTATTATTATTATTAGTATTATTATTATTAATATTGAAAAATACGTTACGATGACGTATCACCTCCCCCTTTAGAAATTTGGAAATTAAAAAATGAAATTGAACAATTTCCAAATTCTAAGTAATTTAAAAAAAATGAAAGTTCGGCGTAAAACGTACAAAAAAAAATTTTATTGTATTCGTGAATAATTGTGTCAGAGTCAGAATCGTAATTTGTTGATTTGTCAGAATACCTAGGGTTGTAATATAGTCAAATATCTTTAAATTCTTCAACTTTTTCTCATTCTTTTTCTTAAATATTAAGCGTATACTTCATGCATTCGTTTGTTCTTTTTACACTATCGTATAAAATAATTTTGCAGTCGTTACATTCTGTTATCGTATCAACGTTTCTTACATATAAATGTTGCATTCTTTTATAATAAAACTTTCTAGTTCAGAAACATATAAAATAAATTTTTTTTTTACAAATTACTTTATCTTTCGAAAATACTATTGCCATTATAAACTCTTTTTACACACGCATAACGTAAATATACTTTTGTATATCATTTTCGTATTCGGTTGGTTGTCTGTCGGTAGCATTTTTTGAGAAAGAGAAAAAATTTAATTAATTTATTTGCATTAAAAAAATAATTTTAGTTCATGCTTTTTCTACGATCTAATGGATTTTACATTCATTAATAATTTTTGAAATGTTCACATGCAATTAAGGAAAATTTTATTTGACTTGACTATGTTACTTCCTATTTTGTCTTTCAAAAGTGAAAGTTGGTCCTATTCTCATTATCATGTCTTTCTTTGATACTCTAGTTTTGACAAATATTAAGGGTCATGCTAATGTGTATACTCTTCTAGTCTTGTCTGAGGTCTGTCTGTGGTGGGGTTTTCTTTTGACAAAAAAGGTACAGGGTGTATGATCAGGTGTATTTATGCATCAGTTCAGTTTCTTTTTGAGTTTTAAACAGAAAAGTTCGAAATGTCTTCGAGTAGTTTTGAAAATATTATAGAAAATGTGGATTTGTTTCCTGATCCAATTGAGTGTTTTAATAAGGCTTTAGAGTCCGAAAATTGGAATATAGATTCGTGTAGTGTAAAGAGTGTTGAATAAGATGTTGAAATGAGCACAAAAACGGATAGTGGATGTTTAACAGAATTTGATAATATTTTAGAAAAAGAAGGTGTAATGATTTCGAATGAAGAAGAACTAAATGATATTTTAAATGAAAAAAATGATGTATCTTTGCAATGTACAGAGAAAGATTATGGACTTACAATTTCGAGTGAGCAAAGTGATGGTGTACCTTTGGAACCAGTTTTTGTGCAAAATATTTGGGAGAAAAGAAGATGTAAAGAGAATTTTTTTATAAAATTTGAAAAAATACTAATTAGTGGACCTAACTGGTGGAGTACTTTTCCAATTAATCAACAAAATGAATTAAGGAAAACTTGTTGATTTAATAAAAGTTGATAATTTAAAAGGGATTTATCACATGGATAATACCTTTTTTATAGTAAAAGGACGTCACCTTGAAGTTGTAAGTAAAAAAAAATTGTTAATTGCTGTATATATTTTATATTACGTATTTATGAACATTTATGTTTATATATATAAAAATATGCATTTCGTTTTTAGGTAGACAGACATTTGGTTAGGTTTGAAACACATACCAAAATAAGTTTAGCACAACATTCTTTTTGTAAACTAAATGATGGTTTAAAAGTAAGACTGCCTTGTTCTTGGTTGGACATTAGACCAACTACAAAAGCAAAATGGGTCGCAAAAATAAAAGATTTTATAAAACAAAATGGAGGAGTAATTAATGCACCTTTTATTTTAAACAGTAAAAGATATAAGATATTTTTACCTTTTGAAAGTGAAGAAAAGTTTCCTTTCTTAAAAAGAGTAAGTGTTTTATGTTTGTGTTGTTTATAAGAGAAGGAGAAGAGGAAAAAAAAGTAAATAAAATTTATAAATTGTTTTGTTTTTCAGATATATTATATTGGGGATTCATCTAATGTTATGCATTCTTCTGGTGTAAGATTTTGTTCTTGGTGAGTTTTGTATATTGTAGTATGTAGTTTTTTTTATAAAAAAATAAGTTTTTAGTCCTATTAAAAGAATTATTAAAATTAATAACGATAGTAAAAGATAATTTAGAAATAATTGATATTTTGTTATTGATAATATGTAATTTTTATTAGATTCTTGGATTTGTGTTATTAATATTAATTTTTCTTCTATTTCAGATGCTGTGATAGAAGTGTTTTTTATACTTCAATAATTTTTAAAAACATTATATTTGAATTTTCAATTAATTTAGATAATGTAGTATGAGTTAAAAAAATTTTTTTTTTAAATGTTGGTATGTAAAAAGAAATGTTTCAAAGATTATATTATTAGGTTTTAGATTGTTGTGTTTGAATGTAAGATTATAAATAGTAAGAATAGTAAAGAAAAGTAGAGATAAAAGAGTAAGATAACTTAACCTTAACATGCTGCTTCTTACTTTCCCTAAAAGAAATTTCAATTATTTTATTTTTATTTATTTCCTTGTTTTTGGACAATTATTAATAGATTGATGTTTGATCGCTAAAACAGAAAAATTTATATTAGTTTAAATTCTAAAAAAAAATTATATTGAATGATGTATGTTTTTATACATAGGTATAGAAAAGTGATTTGTTAGTTAGTTTATATAATTTGTATGGTATGTTTAAATTACTTTTTAATAAATAACTATTCTTAATATTGCATTTTATTTGTAAGGTGAAAATTTTAGTTTGTTATTAATTATATTTTCTTTGGTTTGTCTGCAAAAAATTTTTTTTTTAAGATAATTTTGGGGTATTGTTTATTTATATTATTTTTTAAAATTTAATTGTATTCGATAATTTATTCTCTACTGGGAGGTGGTTCTGGAGGCGGTCGATATGTATTGTCTAATGATTGTGTCTCTTTGATTAATTGCATATAATTTTTAGTAGGACATTTTGTACGTCCATTATATGGAGTAACTTCCACAAACGAATTTTTTAAGGATGATTTTATTGTTGAAAGGATTTCCTTTGAAGTTACATTTTTAATTTCTGCTATACGTATATTCTGTTGATTAAAATTTTTGCAGTCTTCTTTTATTACTAGGTTATCTTCTTCTTCAGATGATTCTTCATAATTAGAGATTTCGTAGCCTTGATCAATTTCTTCGTGTTTTTTCAATTTTGTTTTCTGTTTAATATACTCAGCATAATATTCAATTTCATTAGTATAATTTTCATTATAAAGTTTCTTATTTTTTGTATTACATACCTTTTTCTGTCTTCCTCTCTTCTTTTTTAAGGAAGTATTAAAACGTGTGCTTTGTTTCTTTGGTTTACCTTGTTTTCTTTTTTCATGTGCTTCTTCTTCTTGAATTTCTTGATTCTTCTTTTCTTCTTGAATTTTCAGTGTTTCTTGATTTTTGTTTCCTTGTATTTCTACTTCTTGATTATTGTTTTCTTGTATTCTTCGTTGATTTCTTGTAACAACATTACAAGCTTCACTACATGTATCGTACTTTTTTGTTTTGCAGCATTCATTATTTAACATTTTTTCAATATGGCGGAGATTATTTATTACCTTTAAACTTGAGTAATTATTTTCACTTGATACACAATTTAAGTATTCTTTACAATTTTCTTCGATTTTTTCTTGCACACACTTATTAATATATTCTTGAGTAATGTTTTCCTGAGTTTCTTGAATTTCTTCTGTTTTTATTCTTTGCACTTTATTTTCAATAATGTCCTCAATAGGATTTGTAGATAAGGCGTCAGCGTTGATGTTTTTTGTACTTGCTTTGTAAAACACGTTAATGTCATATTCGGCTACTGGTTGATCTTTATTTACTTCTTGTGATTGAATTTCTCCTACTGCAATATCTGAATCGTCTGTTTTTAATATAATTGGTTAGCAGAAGTCTGGCCTTTGTAAAGGTGGTTCCTCACAAACTTTATTTATTAATTTATTTAAAGTGTTTTCTTTATTATCAGTCGGAAAAAGGGGTATATCTTTCTGCAAAGGTTGATTAAAAAGGTTTGTGATTTTTAAAAACATGTCATTATTGTCATCATCCTATATCTTTTTTCTACAATTAGTGGAAATATGTCCTAATTTTTTGCAGTAATTACAAATTATATTTTGATTTTTAGTTCTGAAGTTTGTTGCAATGTTAGTTCGTGGTTCCCGAGAATAATGTTGTTTATTTTGGAAAAAATTTTGTTGTTGATTTTGAAAAAAATTTTGTTGTTTACTTTGCAAAAAATTTTTATGTTGATTTTGCCTTTGATTTTGAAATGGAGTGTGAAATTGCTTTTGTGGTACGTTTCTAAATTGATTTTGTTGCGGATTTCTGTAATAATTTTGACATTGAAATTGATTAAATATTTGATTTTTGTTATTAAATTAATTTGGATTTGGATTTTCAAAATGTTGTTGAGTGCCTGAATGAAAATGGTTTTCTCCTCTAAGTCTTAGCAATTTATTAGGTTGAGAACAGTTTGATACAACATGACCGTTTTTTCCACAAGATGAACAAGTGCTTACATTGTTATGAACCATATTAATTTTTGTTGTTTCTGCCAAATTTTTAAGATGGGCATTATATCCAATAGTATTCTCACTTTTTCGTAGTTCACGTTGTAATAGCAATCTTCTTCCTATTTCTATAGCTTTATTAAGGACATGTTATTCAGTGGTCACGTGTTTCCATATTAAAATATATTAGACACGTGACCACTGAACAACATGACCTTAACTATCCCTTGAAATGTATCAGCTGTTCCAATTCGTAATTCTATTTCTTGTGTAAGTCCTCGCGAAAAACAATCGATAGTTGCTTCATCTAAACTTCTTCTAAATGCTTCATCTACTCTATTCCATTACTAATAATATATGCATCTAATATTCTTTGTGCTGCTTCTGCAATTCTTGAACCGTAAGAAATTACATTTTCGTGTTCCCACATATACATTGCTGCTAGTTCTCCTTGTAATTGACATACAGATTTTATTGGTGCGTAAATTTGTTTTAATCTTTCTATTAATTCTTCTACAGTATTAAAGTTATTTCCTATTATAATTTTTCTTGCTTCTCCCGAAATTCTACTTCTAATTAATTTAACTAAATTTGTCTGAACTTGAGCTACCTCGGGAAGCATAGACTTTGCTTCTAAACATCTGTCGATAAAAATTGATAATGGTATATTTTTTCCATCAAAAATAGGAACTATTTCTAGAGCATCGCGTAATGAGACTTGATGACTATTTGGCAGATCCATATTTTCTTTAAAATAATGTTTTTCTTTAAAAAAAAAAATTTTTAACCGAATAAAAATAAATTTTTAGTATATATTTTGTTTAATAACTTTTTAATAATATATGTGTATATAAATGTTGTTTATAAAATATTACTATTTGATTTGTTTCTAACTTGCATCGCGCAGCACTTGTGTTTATTGTTCTTGGTAAATAGAAATTATTTCAATATAGATATGGACAGATATAAAATTTGTAGTTTAAAACTCATGCATATATATTTAGAACACTTGTTATAGATAATATCGTAAATATTATGAGATGAATTGTGAGAAATTTTGTGCACTCTTGTTATAGATAATACAGTAAATATTATGAAATGAATTATTAGAAAATTTGTGAATAATAACAATTTTATATTTGTATTTATGCTAAAAATTTCTTAATATATATTTTTCTTAAAATTTTATATTTTTTAAACAATATTTTATTCTATATTTTATTATTACCCTTTATTAGAAAAAATTATATTTTTATATTGTTTATTTTATTTATTATTTATTTATTGTTTTATTTATTTATATTTTATTTTAACAATTACCAATTAAACACTGTTAAAAATATCGAAATTTCTAAAAATATTTAATTATTATCTTGATTATTTATTTTTTATTATTATTAAATTGCATTTAATTTGTTTATTATTAACTATTTATTAAAAAAAATTAATTTAACATAAAAGTAATTATTATATTTGAATTTTTTATTTATAAGTTATTTTTATTATTTTTTATTAGAAATTGTTATAAATAATATTTAATTTGTTAATAAGAATTTATAAAAATAATTAATTTATTATTAAATTTAATTCAATTTATTATTTGTTTAAAAAAAATTATTATTGTTTAAAAGAAAAAGTCTAATTATTAATTTTTATTTATTTATTATTTATTTATATTTATTATCAATTTGATTATTTGTAAATTAATTAAAAATTGTTTATTAATAATAAAAAAAATTTGTTATTATTTTTTATAAAAATGACTTTATTATTATTAACAATTATTTATTTACCTAAATTTAAATAAAAAAAATTTTATTAAAAAAGAGTTTTTTTATTGTTAATAATTGTTTATTTATTTAGATTTTAATCGTTATAAAAATTTGTTATTTGTTATTATTATTTATTTTTAATTAACTAAATTTTAATTTTATTTTAAAAAAATTATAAAATTTCAGATTGTTATTGTTAATAATTAATTAATTCTGTTAAAAAAAGAAATTGATCAAAAAAGTGAAAATTTATAAAAATGTTTATATTTATTAATTTATTTATAATTATTTATTAATTTATTTATAATTATTTATTAATTTATTTAATTCTAAATTATTATCAGAATTATTTATTTTTGATTAAAAATTTAGAAATTTATAAAAACATTAAAAGATATTATTTATTTACTTTTATTTATAATTATTTATTATTATTAATTATTTTATTAATTTATTATTTTTTTACAAGAATTATTTAATTCGGTTAAAAATTTCTTGTTTAGGCATAAATAATTTGAAAAATGTTTTTAAAAAGAATTGTTATTATTATTAATATTGTTGTTAATTAATTTATTATTATTTATTTATTTAAAATTTGTATCATATAATTTTGTTTAAAATAGAAGAAAAAAAATTTGTCAGAAATGAAAAATTTGAAAAAAAACTGTTAAAAATTGTTATTATTATTATTATTATTATTGTTATTAATTAATTTTATTATATTTATTTGAATTTTGAGCAAGGTACAAAATTTATTGAGTTTGTTTAATTTTTAAGTCACAAAAATGAAAATTCAAGAAAATAATTTTATAAATTTTATTATTGTTATTTTTATTGATTTATTAATTTATTATTAATTTTTGTTTGATTTTCAATTTGGTACATAAATTATTTAGTTTTGTTTTTAAAGTTTAATGAAATTTTAAAGAATTGTTATAAATTTTTATTATTATTATTGTTTATTAATTTTTATTATTTTTAATTTTATTTTATTCTTGTTTACTTTATTTTTAATTATTATAAAAGTTATTTAATTATGTTAAATTTAGTTTGAAAAATGTTACCTATAAATTTTTATTTTGTCAAAAAATTATTGAAATGTCATTAATTTATTTTATTTTTTTTGTATAATTTATAATTTAAAATTATTGCTATTATTTTAAAAAAATTGTTATTATTTATAAAAATTATTGTTATTTTTTTATAAAAATTATTGCTATTATTTAATAAAAATTGTTATTATTTATAAAAATTATTGTTATTTTTTTATAAAAATTAATGCTATTATTTATAAAAATTGTTATTATTTATAAAAATTATTGTTATTTTTTTATAAAAATTAATGTTATTATTTATAGAAATTGTTATTATTTTATAAAAATTATTGTTATTATTCATAAAAATTGTTATTATTTATAAAAATTGTTATTATTCTTGTATTTTTTATGTATGAAAAATGGGTATTTATTCAAATAAAATTATTCCTGTTTTTATTCATTTGTTAAATAATTGTGCAAATAAAACCTATTTCATTGATTTTAGATAGCTAATTTAGTAAAAATAAGAAAATCTACTTTTTATTAATTAATTTACTATGTTTTATATACCAAAAATAATGAGTTTTAAATATGACAATTTATATGCACCAAAAATAATTAAACTCTTGTTTTTACTAATTCGCGGCGTTATTTTATCAAAATTAAGGATTATATTAATTCAACTTAACTATTCTTGCACTAAAAATAATGAACTATTTTTTCAATTCTAATTTCTTTGCATTTATCCGTTTACGACGGCCTTTACACCAAAAATAACGATATATTCTCAAATTAAATTATCCTTGCATTTATCCGTTCACGACGGTCAATGCAGCAAAAATAATAATATATTCAAATTAAACTACTCTTGCATTTATCCGTTCACGACGGCCGATGCACCAAAAATAATGAGGTATGTTATGTCTAACCTTTTTATTATATTCCCTAGTGTTTCTCGATTTAACTTTAATTTAGAAAAATTAAAGTTGGGACGAGGTTGGATAAATGACAAGAATAAATTTATTTGAACACAGTATATTTAAAAAGATCAAAATTATGGAAAGATGTAATGAGCACTAGCTTTCTATAAGTGAGTCTTAAGTGGTTTCTCTGTCTACCTTAGAACAGCTAGTTTTTGGTCCTGGCTGGCGTAGATGAGATACAATGGCAATTGTGCGTTAATGGGTTACTAAGTGGTGCAGGTAGATGATTTACGACACTCGTAAATTAGGCAGTCGAATGGATATTATGTTTCTTTCAGCTTTTGTCACAACTCGAACAATCTTTCAAACACCAAATTTGACTTCAAGATTCACTGAATTTAGAAATTTACGTAAAGATCAGGACAACTACTATACTGGGGTTGCGAGCACTATCACGAAGAGAACCACTTGTTATGATGAAAAAGTTAAGACTGGTAGTCCAGGTGACTACTACTGACGATTACATTTTTAAGACTGAAGATTGTTTGATAGTGTGGCTCTTTTTATGTCCAAATTTCCCTGTGTATTTTAAGCATTAATACCTTTTGCCATGCATTTGGAGCATCGATACCTTTTGCCATGCATTTGAGAAACCATTGTTAGAGAAACACTTGCGTTGACTCAGCTTTTAGATCGCACGTGTTCACATCGTCTTAGTCATATGTTTTTACAATCTAATATTATAGATTTTATGTTGTTGTTAATTATTTATAGTTATTACAATTTGTTATTAACTTGTTATTACAATTTGACATTATTGTTCTACATTATTATAACTTGTTGTTAATTAGTACAATTTATTATTATCTTGTTATTATTAACTATTATTTTATGTTATTTCCTTGTTACAAATTATTATTAACTTATTATTAATTGTTATTTTTTTGTTACATTTTATTATTATCTTGTTATTATTTGTTACAATTAATTATTATTTTGTTATTATTGTTACAATTAATTATTATTATTTATTGTTATTATCTTGTTATTATTAACTATTATTGTTGTTACTTTTATTACTATCTTGTTATTATTATTATAATTGCTTATTATTCTTATTATTGTTATAATAATTACTACTATTTTGTTATTATAAGTGATTATTCGTTCTTACACATTAATATTGTTTAAATTTAATTATTATTGTATTATTCTTATTATTACTATTTTCATTATTTAATAATTGTTTATAATTGTTAATAATATGTTAATAACAACTATTTGTTGTTATTCCTATTATCATTATTATTATTACTATTATTATTATTAATATTGAAAAATACGTTACGATGACGTAACAATATATATATATTAAAATAGTTTTAAAAGAAACTAATTTCAATAAGAATCCTTATATAAAGAGTAGCACTTACCTTCAAAAAAGACATAATTTTTATACAATTTCTAGACATAGGGGAGACCGGGGCTAAACCGGACAAGTCAAATATTTCCGAAACCGTGAAGAATTTCAAATCGTGTAAATAACCTATGAACGCGCAATTTCGTGATGCATATGCTGCATAAGGTTTTAGGGACGTGTCAATTTTCTTGTAATAATAGTTGCCGTTAATATGTGAAAATGTCATTTCTTGAGGTAAAAGTAAAAAAAATTTTCTTCATTTTTTTGGGTTTTTATCGTTAAAATTAAAGTGCAAATATCATACGGCCATTTTTCTTTTAGCTTAAGGTGTACTGAGTGTAGTAAAAAAAATTTTAATGGAAAACATTAAGAAGAAAAAATATATTGCAGGTTAATTATTAGATGACGGTGTGGGGCTGAATCGGACATCGTGATTAAAAACAACCAAATCTTTGAATTCTTTCATTTATTTTATATTAATTAACTATTTTATATCATATTTTTTGCTTAGAACCACTTTATAAATAAATAAAAAAAGAATTTATTTTAAAACTCGAAATCGCAAGCGAGTTGCTACAAACAGACAAGCCTGAAAACTGTAATTCATTTTATATTATAATTATTACCGATTTTACATATTATATTATATTCTTTGTATAGAACTATCTACAAATAAATAAAAGAAGAATTGATTTGACTTTTTTACCAAAAAAAGAAAATTTGTATCTCATTCTTTAATTGATTGGCAGTGTCCGATTTAGCCCCATGGTGTGTCCGGTTTAGCCCCACCAATTTTCGGATTTTCGTTTTTGAGGTAGTCACCTTTGAAGCAATATATCTCTAAAGCTGTTGTACTTTTTTTAAATCGAACAAGTGCGATTTGTAGGTGAAAGTACAAGCTTTAAAACGGTATATTACACTTTAGCAAAAAGTATGTTTTTGTATGAGTTTTCTGGTCAAAGACCAAATCCGTCCGATTTAGCCACGGTCTCCCCTACGGTTTCTTGTACTTATATATTTCTCAACTCATGTCACTATTAGGAGAGATTCTCGAAACTAAAACATCGACACCTAGCGGTAGAAAAAGGAATTATAATGTAAACCGCGCGAATTTTTAAAAATAATTCATAACGAAAAATATGTAAGAATTGTATATATCGATCCGTCAATTATTTAGTAGTATTATTATTAATGTTATTAATTTATTGAACAATAATAATAATAATAAATGACAAAAATAATGACAATAAAATTAATAGTTAATATTAGCGTATATTGCAATTACTTAAATAAAATAAAACTGTCATCCATAATTTTATTAAGTTAATAGCTGTCGGACCCGTCTTCGACGGGTTTTAGTTTCTGCTAATATATTTGACAGAGTGTCTACCCGCCGGGAATGAAATTTTACTGGGAAAAACTAATAATTAGTAAACATTAACTATTTCGTTAGGAAAATATTACAATTTGAATCGGTGACAGATTTTTTTCTATCAAATTTGTTATTCAGGAATAGTTTTGTCAACTTCCAGTACTTTATGTGTTTCTAATAATGCAATTAATGTATTAAAATTTAATCCAAAATATACACCTGCATGTTAAGTCAAAATAGAGTCTAATTATCAATAATTGTGTCGCAATTAGACCCTACGTTACGATTGCTAAAACCTAAATAAAATCTATATGTTTAAGCTAAAAGTAGGGCTTAAATTTTGACTCGGGTCTGTTGTTATAAATATTACATCAATAAAAATTAAAGTATAAAGCAGTTTTTAAAAACAAATTAATATAATAAAACTTTTTTAATTTGGTAAGAAAATTACCGATTTTTCCTGGTCAAATTAAATGTTCGCATCTATTTATCGGTTTCCCCGCGTAATTGGTAGATACTTTGTTAAATTTATTATAGTAGAAACTAAAACCCGTCAATGACTGGTACTGGTAAATATTTTTTTATAACATATTTTCTTAAAAAAGAGTATTTTCATAAAATAAATCAATTTTTGGAGCTATCTGCAGATTTATTTATGGCAAAAACTAAATATCAAATATATTGCTGCTTAAGATTTGTCTTTACATTGCGTAAAACATCTTTAGAAGTTCAATCAAAAAGTAAAATTGCGTAACTTTTTACCATGTAAGCTTTACCCAGTGGCATAATGATAGCATCGTATCACATGTATTATTCAATTATACAGAGCTTAAAAGCAATTTATTAAAAAATGTAAGCTTTGAAAATTTGAAATTTTTTGAAAACATTTTTATACTTAAATCTTAGTTATAGGACACTATTTTTTAAAAATTATGCTAAAATGTGACTAAATAACATGTAATACTTAATTATAGATAGTTTAAAAGCAGTTCATTAAAAAATATAAAGTTTGGATATTTGCGATTTTTTGAATTTTTTAAAAATCATGTTTATACTTACATCTTAGCTATAGGACATTTTTTTTGACAAATATATTCTAGAATGTGACTAAATAACATGTTATACTCCATTACACAAAGTTTGAAAGCATTTTTAAAAAAAATGTAAAATTTGATATTTTTTGATTTTTGAATTTTTTGAAAAAATTGAATATCACCCGTTCTAATTAATATTTTTCAAATCTGTCACTTTAAAAACCTTCCTTGGCTTATGGTCGAACAATTGCCAAATTTGGTTTCAAACGGTTTAGCCGTTTTTAAGTGATTCGCGAACAAAAATTCTGTGACATACGGACATACAATTTAGATTTCTGAGCAATGTACAGACAAAAGTCTCATCTTAAATATATAGATATTAAATAATTTATTGATTAATAAATAACAAAAAACGAAGAACTTAATTTAATTTTTAAGTAATAAACTAGTAAATAAATTAAAATAATGTATTAAATAATTATTTAATTACTCAAATTGAAATTCATTAACATATATTTGTAATTTTTCATGAATCCAAATAATTAAAAAAAAATTTGTCCGCCATATTGTATTGGCCATTTTGAATTTTGAAGAAGTGACGTCATATTCTTAATCAGCGATCCCGAAAACACCCGAGTAACGAGTTTCAGGCGAATCAGAGCGATTTTTATAAAATTTGTCCGTCATATTGGATCCGCAATTTTGAATTTTAAAAAAGTGATGTCATATTCGAAATCAGCGACCCCAAAAACCCCCGAGTAACGAGTTTCATGAAGCTTTCTGAAATTCATAGTCTAAAATGTCTATTTGTTTATATAATTTGTTTATAACAATAAAAAATGGGTCTTCAACACCATTTCACAATCCAGAGACCTATAGGTATAAGTTAAAATACTTAGCGATAAAAAAAATACTCATATCTTCGATATAACAATAAATATGTAAAAAGTGCGTTTTTTTAATTGTTTATACAAATGTAAATAATTATGAAAATTAAAAATCAAAAATCAGACTCGAGCGATCTCTTAGGAATTAATTCAATATTATTTAGAAAAAAGAAAATCTAAAATCGGTTAAGATTTGTAGGCTCTAAGTTATTTTGAACCCTACTTTTCAATTTCAAACTACTGTGCAGCGTGACAACACAGTAGGACCAAATGACATAACTTGACTAAAAACCTCGAACACCATACAGTATTAACTGATTTCAATACAATTTTTATAAGTAATCTGTATAAAATTGAGAAGTGACCTATAAACCAAATATTAAAGAAACATTATTAAATATGTAGAACATTTATACAAATAAATTTTAAGTATGTTAATTATTTTAATTAATAGTCGAATTTTTTTTAATAATAGCACTCTTGTAACTAAAAATTAAATAATTTAAAAGGGTTAATGCATGAAACTGTCAAATTTAATCTTATTTTTATGGTTGAGTACGTTAAATTGAATGATTTAATCTAATTACTTTATGGTAAAACAATATTAAATATTTTTGCTCAAAACTTTGTACGTTTTTCTTAATTGTTTTCTATATCGATTCTGAAGAAAACTTAGTTTAATTTTGCACATTTTAATATATGTTTATAATATAATAGTGGTTAGCAAATTTCTCTATATTTAAGGGTAAATCATCAACATCATCACCATCATTAAGGGTACATCTTCTAAATTCCATACAGATTATTTTAAAAAAATGTATTGTTAAAATAGAATCATATAGGATTAATTTTATATTAGCTTTGTTTTATGTATCATCTGACTCCGATATTTTAATATTTTTTGATAATTTTAATCTGATACTGAATTCAGTTAATGAAAGAATTTCTGACCTCCTAATAGTTGTGGGCAGAGATTTTAATTGTAGGCTTGCCGCTCTAAATCAACTTCACCCTACCATGTTCACAGACTGTTGCAAATTCTCTATACAGATATATTCGACAGAATTAATGCCAAATACACGGAGTAAAAAACTGGTAAATATCATGGAGTCGTGTAATTATTTCTCATTGAATGGACGTTTGACTAGCAACAGACCGGGAAATTTGACTTTTATTGGTCTACAGGGTCGTAGTATTATTTATTTGATGTGGTGCTCGGCCAATAGTTTGTTCGCATTTTCTGACCTAAAGGTCCTTATATGATACCAACCTTCTCCTACCATCACCCACTAGTTTTATATTTGAATGTAATGTCTGCAGTTAGAGAAGAAGCAACTTCGAGTACTCTGTATTGTAATGATTAGATTTTCTTTAAAATCGTTACAGTATAAACATTTTTCGATATAAACAAGACTGATAAATTTACCTATGTGCAAGATGTAGCGATTTTTCGGAGGATTCAAAAAATGTACTGGTGAAAAAGAAGCACGCTTTGAAAAATCATATTATTTCAAAAAATATTATACTTTATTTACTGCTCTTATTTAATAAAATTTTATCTACTGAAAAAGTACCGGAAGGGTTAATTATCGACTGTTATGTTGCACAACTTTAAGTTACGAAACAGGCATTTTTTTGGTTTGATGCAAAAATACTCAATTTTTTATTCATATCATGCGATTTAGCAAAAAATGCATGTATAAAACGGCTACGTATACTTGGACGATACATTTGTAATATATTTTTTGAAAAAAAAATATATTTTTGTATTTTAAGAGTTGTATAATACCTTACTGTATTTTATTTTTGGTCGGGTCTAAGTGGTGTAACCCCTTAACAAAAGAAGAACAGTTTTATGGCATAATATTAGTTGCATAGAGATAGCAATATTTTTTGAATGAAAAAAAATATCATCTTATTTCAATGTGTATATGAATTATTGAAATGAAAGAACAACTGTGCAAGGCATGAGTTCAAGCGTAGAGTATCTGTACCTTTCGGTGCATTTGTTATCCCTGTCTAAAAATTTTACTATTCAATTCTCTTCACACTTATTATTTGCTATTGTTTTTATATGAAGTGAAGTTAATTGTTAGATACATTTTTTTAAAGGTATAGCATGTGCGCCTTACATTTTTCCGTGTAAATTCAAGCCGTCCAACTTGGTCTACATTGGATGCGCAGACATGGATGTTGAAGTCTGTGCATGGAATTTAGACTCAAGTTGATTAACATTGTGACGTCAGCACGTCACCTTTACGTTCACGTCAATGTAGAGGCAGCATAACATTGTATACACGAGATTTTATCCAAATCGAGAATGTTTTCCCTCTGTTACTCTATGTGTTTTCGAGCATGACTTTGCTTTAGACATACTTTGAGAATCAAAAACGCGCCGAGAAATCGTGAATACATGCTCAATTTCCAATATTATTATTATAAATAAATATTTTTAAAAATTAATATAAGATATATTATTACAGTCTAGTAAATTGTTCCTCATCTTCTTTCGATAATTTTCGTCGATTTATTATTTCAATGGTATTGTTTACCTCCTCATGAGTCATTGGCAGAGGATATATTTTTTCTTCAATTGCGCAAGAATTGTCTCGAATAAATGCAGTCGATACATAGACAGCCACCTTAGAAAGAAATAAAAAACGTCTGTATCTATTTTACTTGTTTAAAAAAAGCTAATGAAACTCACTTTTAAATTTTTTAATTCTCTGCAAAGTTTAATTATTTCCAAAACACTGTTAACATTGATAGACACTGCTACTTTTAACGGCTCATCAAATTTTGTTGTTGCTGCCGCATGAATAACGATGGACACCTCGGAATAACAGAGAAAAAGCGTTATGATAAATTTGGTATCAAATTAGATAACACTGGTCGACAAAAAGTTACTTTTTCTCTGATTCAAAGATCGGACAATGATATTCTTATAGGATTTTTATCGCTGAACACGAATATGACCTCCAAAAGTGCTTATCACGTCGATATTTTAAGAAAAATGGACTCAAAGTTTCAAAAAACCCTGTTTTTGGGCTTTTTTGATCACGTGTAGAGAGTGATGCCGACGTGCTAGAAGTCTCTAATTAGGCTTAAATTAAAGCTTGAACTGTCAACTATAAGAATCAAATCGAAAAAGTTCTGAATCAGTCAACAATGTTCATATAACACAACTTTTTCATATGCGCACGCGCTCTACTTGTACTCATAGAGCGGTACACTATGGCACTCTTACTTATTCATTTTATTTGCGCTATTTATTGTTATTTGACATTTTTGGGATCGTTAATTAATACGAATTTTGATATCACTATCACCCCCCCCCTAGCGGCAAAACTATTTGACCTAGAGAGTTCAAATTTGGTACAGATACGTATTTTCACATGTAGATTACAGGAAAAATATAGAGAATGTGATTGGAGGTGATGGTCATAGCGTTGTCAAGGAAATAGCAAGATTTTTGGTCAAAAATGCTCAAAAAGTCATCCCCCCCTTAACTTCTGAACTATTCAACGTGGAGGGCTAAAATTTGGCATACTGGTGTATTTTAACGCGAATATTACAGGAAAAATATAGAGAACTTGCTATGTAATAATGTCCATAGCGCTGTCAAGGAAAAACTAAAAAAAAAATTTTTTTCTAATTTCCACATTATTTGATCTAATCAACTGCAAATGGGTTTATTAGTATATTTTTACAGTCTGATCACAAAAAATATATTAAAAAATCTAAAAAAAAAGTTTTTAAATAAAATTTTAAAAAAATTGGACAAATGCGAGTTGAACTCGCACTGCAATGGCGAGTTCCGTAAACAAATATTGAAACAATACTTGCAACATTCATCAATAAATGGTAAAATTAAAATAAACAATTAAAAAAAATAATATATTTAAATCATTTGATAAAAAAATAATTAAAAAAAATTAAAGTATTGTATATCTAATATTGTAAACAATAATAAGTAGAGTAACAAAATTCGCACAAGTAATTATTCTACTTATTATTGTTTACAATATTAGATATACAATACATTTTTTTTTTAATTTTTTTTTTATCAAATGATTTAAATATATTTTTTTAATTGTTTATTTTAATTTTACCATTTATTGATAAATGTTGCAAGTATTGTTTTAATATTTGTGTACCGAACCCGCCATTGCAGTGCGAGTTCAACTCGCACTTGTCCAATTTTTCTTTAATTTTGACTTAAGATCCGTAATCATCGATCTCGAAAACCCCCAAATACCAAGTTTTAGTCAAGTCCATCAATTTTCAAAATTTATATGTCCGCCATTTTGAAACCGTCATTTTGAATTTTTTCAATAACGACCTTACATTCAATCAGCAACATTCAGCGAGCCGAAAAATAATAAATAGCACAAATAAAATTAATAACTATAAGAGTGCCATAGTGTACCGCTCTATGAGTACAAGTAGAGCGCGTGCACACATGAAAAAGTTGTGCTATATGAAAATTGTTGACTGATTCAGAACTTTTTCGATTTGATTCTTATAGTTGACAGTTCAAGCTTTAATTTAAGCCTAATTAGAGACTTCTAGCACGTCGGCATCATTCTCTACACGTGATCAAAAAAGCCCAAAAACAGGGTTTTTGAAACTTTGAGTCCATTTTTCTCAAAATCTCGATGTGATAGGAACTTTTGGAGGTCATATTCGTGTTCAGCGATAAAAATCCTATAAGAATATCATTGTCCGATCCTTGAATCATTTTCCGTATCGACTAGTGTAATTACATAATATGTGGAGAATAACGATGGACATTTCGGAATAACAGAGAAAAAGCGTTATGATAAATTCGGTATCAAATTAAATAATTACATAATATTTGGAGTTAGTTTTAGTATACTAAAATTTGTCTATATTTCAAGTAAATGTGATATCATTTAAAATATATTTCAGAAGCAAGTACTTATTATTACTAAATAGCATGTGCATTAATAAGACACATATTCTGAAAGTTTTGCTCTAAAAGAATATAACCTAAAAATGCTCAGTAATAGTATTTCTACATACGAGTAATACATTTTTTTACAGAAAATTTAGTTATTTCTTGTCTTAACAGGCTCGAGTTCGTTTTTCAGTGTGTGCGCACAAGATGGGTCCGAGAGACCCAGTATTTAAATTCAACAGAATTTAAATTTTTATATTTTAAATTTAATAAAATAGTTTAAAAACTACATTATTTAAAATAAAAAATAAATATATAAAACTAAAAAATATTTTTAGACAAATCATCAAATAATGTATAAATAATTACATGTGCATTATATGTATGGGGCATTCTTTCTCAACTTTATCAACACGCTGCCCATCTTCAGTTTGAACGAAAATCATTGAAATACCACTTAAAAATTGCAGCAAAATGTCAACTTTTGAATGGAGTGTGGCAAAATTTTCCGTTTTAAATGGTTCACTCTGAATCTGTCAATGAACGGAAAAAAATCAAGAAAATAATTTTTTATCTAAGTATATATAATGTTTGTTTAATTGAACATATTCATTTTTTATAATCACTTTAGAGTTCCCTTTTCATGTCTATATTGTCATATGATGCTAATTTAATAAATAAGTCAAATTAATGAAAACGAAAACATTCGGACAAAGTAACAAATTTTATTTACTCCAACGTTTCGAAATCAAATCGATTTCCTCTTCAGGGAGTCACAAAAATAATAATTAAATAAACGAAGACTTAAAATTTAAACCCTGACGATGGAGTAGAGTATACTGTCTTATGATGACAAAGAGCACAAAATGATTAAGAGATCTTTAAATGAGAGATTTGCTATAGCTCCAGCAGTTCCAGATATACTGAGAAGTCGCTTCTTCATACCAGTCAACAAAGAATTGGTTATTTAAAAGATTTTCGAAAGCCAGTATTTCTTCAGTACTTTAACCACTGTTAAGTATTAAATGTACTTTGCTGTTAATGTGAAATTTTACTTTACTATACTGTTTATTTATATTTATTGTCGACTTCTCTTTGGTTGTCATTGAGTATTGTTTGTATTCTGATGCGATAAAGATTGTTCTAATCTTCCTAGAAGGGCAGGAACTAATTTGGAATCAACCAATCTGCTTTGAACTTGTGAAAGTGTTCAGTGCGCCGATCATTTCTTAGTGTCTTTGTTATAATTATAATTTCTGTTATCGTCAAATAGTTTGATTATTGTTCCTTTTCGTCTTTCTTTGAAGAAAGACAATGTAAGTAATTTATCAATAATAAAAGTTAATAAATTCCAAATAATTCTTAGTCTCAAAAAGTCTCAAGTCTCTCAAGTGAAATCAAAGTTTCGATTTTTAACATGTGCGGTATAGGGAAAGCATGAGTTTATTACAGATTTTTAATTTTTTCACTTATACTAATCGTCAAATTTTGAAGAAAAACTAAAGTGTTATTTATTGAACTAAAACGAACTTTTATAAAAAATATAAAAATTTTTGACCGTTCTATTTAAAAAATATTTAATGTCAAACTTAAAAAATGATTAAAACATTTGTTTTAAAGGAGAGGCAAATTCGTAAACGTGACAACAACGCTGGTTAAATACTACAGTTTGTCTGCTAATTTCAGCGCGAAATTTTAAAGATGGACATGTTCCATACTTGCGACGTTGCCATAATCGTTTTTCATGATTGAGGTTATGATTATATATTGAAAACTTTCGTGTGTGAAATTCGTGAGACTGTACGTGCGCAAAAGCTTTTCAGAAACTCGCATTCAAAATAGTTTCATAAGTACAGTCGTCTGATACAAACTTTTAAGACTGACCAGTTACGCGACAAATACCTTAATTATTCTTTATCTGTGTTATATAATCAACATATTTTGGTCCTTCGAGACAGATGTAGGACAGACGGATTTACAAAATCCGTAAAATTTTGGAAAATGTAAAATTGCTCAAATGTATTTGTAAAATGCTGTCTAGCTGAAGACAAGCCTCTAGCTAGGCATTCTTTAATAAAAAATGTACTGTCATGCTGCAGTCGCCTTAATTTGGCATTGTCTTCATGAAATACAGAACTGTCTAGCTACAATACAGCCTCTAGATAGGCACTTGTTAATGAAAATTGTACTGCAACGCTGCAGCCGTTTCGATTCAAATATTTTTACTTTCGAGAGAACCACCAAAAACTTGCAACACGAAATAGCGCAGTAAATGACCCTCATTTTACAGATAACCATTTTGCTATCACGGAAGGTTATTTCACCCAAACATTTAGTTATATTTACAACGGGATAAATCGAAACGAAAATCGGACGCGAAATAAATTTCATCACGCAATTCTCATTCGATATACACTACCGTCCGAAATTGTGCGAACGCTAACATCTCGAGCTATTAAAAAACACACCCACACATAAACAGTGATAACTTGGTTAAAAATGAAGCTAGATGCTTTTTCTAAATTGCATTGGAAAGCTTATTAAATTTCCAATGAAATGCCACTATTTTAAATTGTATTGCATAAATAGGAAGCGAGATATCATGTTATGAAGACAAAAAAATAATTTTATTTTTTTCGGAATTTCTTACTCTGACTTTGACTCCTGGCCCAGTTTAGAAAAGTTTATAAAAAAATTGTTACTTTTACAGACTATTCCTTGTAACCTAAGCTTTAAATAGAGACCGAGAACAGCAAAAAATATTATCTCAACGGCGAATTAGAGAAATCGATGATTGAAAATTCTGCTTTGCACGGTCCGACTCTTTTTGTAATATCTCGGGAACCCGTAAATACTTTTTGCTGTTCTTGGTCTCTATTTAAAGCTTAGGTTACAAGGAATAGTATATAAAAGTAACAATTTTTTTCATAAACTTTGCTAAACTGTGCCAGGAGTCAAAGTCAGAGTAAGAAATTCCGAAAAAAATAGAATTATTTTTTTGTCTTCATAACATGATATCTCGCTTTCTATTTATGCAATACAAATTAAAATAGTGGCATTTTATTGGAATTTTAATAAGCTTTCCAATGCAATTTAGAAAAAGCATCTAGCTTCATTTTTAACCAAGTTATCACTGTTTCGGTGCGGGTGTGTTTTTAATAGCTCGAGATGTTAGCGTACGCACAATTTCGGACGGTAGTGTACTAATCAGTCTCATTTACCGAGAATTAATCTTCCCTCATTTACAACCCGGCGGGATGATTGGGAAGCCTTCAGAGATTTTTTTCTTTCTTTAGTTCACAATGATTCTTTTTTAAACTCCGTACAAAAAGTGTACTATTTGAAAGAGCTAGTTCAGGGGAGGCCAAAACTGCTCTAGATCCGCGGCCATTACGGATTCCAATTACCCTGTTGATTGGAATCTTTTGTTAAGTCGATATGAGAACAAGCGTTTACTAATTCGAGATCATTTGCAAGCCCTTACTAAGCTTCAAGTTGCAGCCTGCTTGCAACAGATTCTTGATGAATTGATCAAACGAAAGGAATCGTTGGGAACAATCGGTTATTGAGATGATTGGATTTCGTTCTTAGCAGTTCGAAGTATGGCTCTGCTTCAACTGCTTGCAATTAGGTTACAATTTTTCAAAATGACCATCCAAATCTCGTTGTCGTGTTTGCAAGGCTATTTAACACACAACAGTCCACGATGCTGTATCCCGTAAAAGGGTAGCATCTGAAAACAAAACTCCAACGTCATCTAAAAAATCAAATCCCAATCAGATTCATTATCGATTCAGGAAAATCCTCCATCTTCCTCATGACTCCTTCTTAGATCATCTGATCTTTGCAATAATACTGGTACCATTAATTACATTCCTCATTACGTTATCTGTCGAGATGCGGACGAAATACGTAAATTAAGAGTTGTTTTTAATGCCTCTGACAAATCTTCAAAAATTTCGCTAAATCAAGCTGGAGATTCTTTAAAATAGCATTTAATTGTTACTCTCACTTCTTTTTCACTCTCACTTCACTTTTAGCCTCACTTTTACATTTCCAAAATTTAATTTAACTTTCACTTTTCTAAAATTTAATTTAATTTTCCTTTGCACTTTCACTTTTCCAAGATTTAATTTTAATTTATACTTATACTTTCACTTACACTTTTCCAAAATTTAATTTAATTTTCATTTACACTTTCACTTTTTCCAAAAGTAAATTTAATATTCACTTACACTCTTACTTTCCCATTAACTTTTTCCGAAACTAATTTTAAGTTTTAATAAAACTCATACAGGTTTCCTAGAACTTGAATTACATTATAAAAGGTAAAAATACATTTTTTATATATCCTAAAGATATCTTAACAATGTCTTAAAATAGTTTTCAAATTCTATAACTGGTCTAAAGACGTCTAAATGTGTCATATGGACATTTTTATGAAGTATTTGAGACTTTCGCAGCAAATGTTGAGGACCAAGACACTTTGAGGACATGTGTAGTCAGTCTCGACAGTCTCAAATATCTGTAAAGACTTAAAAATTAAAAATTGGCTTTTTTGCTTCCATTATTTAAATAATAGTTTGAACAAAAGTTAAGATAGAAAAATAAATGCGATTTTTTAATTATTATAAATAAATAAAATTAATTGATTAAGAGCTTCTTAACCAATAAAGTCACATGCAGAGAAATTTGCTAAATTAAAAAGAAAGTAGATCTATTACCTTACTTAACACTTACCAAATTCTAAACATATGTGTACGTTTACATGAAAGGAGTTTATTTTGACGGTATTAATTCAAGAAATAATTACAATTTTTTGCTAAAAGTGGTTAAAATTTTTCTGATTTTATAAAAATATGTTAGTTATAGGAAGAAACAATTTAATCAATGTAGTACTTTAGATTTTGAAAAAACAACTATTAAAAGTTTATTATGATGCATAATAATTTAAACATAAAAATTTGTTGTCAAAACTTTTATGGAAAATGCTGATGTATGAGGTTGGCCCGAACTTCTTGACCTGCTTCATGATCATTTTTAATTAAATATATATATGTCTGCAAATATTCTTAACATTTGCTGCGAATGTTTCAAATACTTCATAAAAATGTCCATATGACACATTTGGACGTCTTTAGACCAGTCATAGAATTTGAAAACTATTTTAAGACATTGTTAAGATATCTTTAGGATATATAAAAAATGTATTTTTACCTTTTTCAATGTAATTCAAGTTCTAGGAAACGTGTATGAGTTTTATTAAAACTTAAAATTAGTTTCGGAAAAAGTTAATGGGAAAGTAAGAGTGTAAGTGAATATTAAATTTACTTTTGGAAAAAGTGAAAGTGTAAATGCAGATGAAAATGGAATTTCTGTTTGGAAAAGTAAAAGTGTTAGTGTAAATGAAAATTAAATTAAATTTTGGAAAAGTGTAAGTGAAAGTGTAAGTATAAATTAAAATTAAATCTTGGAAAAGTGAAATTGCAAAGGAAAATTAAATTAGATTTTAGAAAAGTGAAAGTAAAAGTTAAATTAAATTTTGGAAATGTAAAAGTGAGACCAAAAGTGAAGTGAGAGTGAAAATTGAATTAAATTTGAGAAAAGTGAGAGTGAAAAAGAGTGAGAGTAAAAATTAAATTAAATTTTGGAAAAGTGAGAGTGACAATGAAAATTAAATTAAATTTTGGAAAAGTGAGAATGAAAGTGAAGTGAGAGTGAAAATTAAATTAAATTTTGAAAAAGTGAAAGTGAAAGTAAGACTGAAAGTGATGGAAGAAGGAAAATTTAATTAAATTTTAGAAAAGTGAGAGTGAAAGTGAAAGTAAGAGTGAAAGTGTATTGAGAGTGAAAATTAAATTAATTTTTGAAAAAGTGAAAGTGAGAGTAAAAGTAAAAGAGAAAGTGAAGTAAGAGTGAAAATTTAATTAAATTTTGAAAAAGTGAAAGTGAAAGTGAAAGTGAGAGTGAAAGTGAACAGTGTTGACACTACTAGTAGAAGTGTATTAGATATAGTACTTTTGGGTTGCTTCTAGTGATCTAGTAATTACTAAAACGAATCTAATACTTTTTTATTGGTGTTATTTTATTTTATTAAATACACAAGATTTATACTTGATTGGTCATCGTCAGTCGGACCTTAAGGTCGGACGCAAAAGAATTTCTGATGGTTCTAGTAAGAAGAGCCAATGATATCGTTTTGCTCTGACAATAAGTTTTCTCTCGATATAAATGATAAATGTAAATCCTCCCTTATAGTTGGCCGTTCTGCGGGTGCTGCTTATTTTTCCTAACCTAATTACGTAAACAAAGTAAAGTTCAGTTTGTTTTGCGAAAAAACATGGCATTTCTGGCAGTTGCATATTGAAATAAAAAATACGTCAACAATCATGGATCGGTACGTACTAATCATAGTGAACAGGATAATTATATATATTTAAAAGAAAACAATTAATTTCTTTTCTCATTAATTGAAATTCTAGAAATTTTTTTTCCTAAACAGTATAAATTATATTATTATATTTAATTTTCATTAATCCAAGTTTTCATAATTTTAATTACTTTTTATTTATAGAACAAGAAAAATGATTGTGAACTTAACCTAAGTATGAAATAAAGTTACAGTGTTTCAGATTTGAATGACGTAAATGTAGTAATTACTTTTATTAGTTAACTTTCCTTTATGTAGGTTTCTGTTAAGAGAGCAAATACAAGAGGCAAATGACTCGGAATTTAATGATTCATATGAAATTTCTAATAATGAAACAAATAAGGAAAACGAAATATCTGGTGAAAATCAAAAATCTCATAAAAGGAAAAGTGACAGGAAGCAGAAAATATATTCACAAAAATTCCAAGAAGAATGGAAATTATCATTAAAGGATTCATCTTGGATTCGGAAATAGTAAAAGGTATTCAGTGTGGCCGTACTTGAGGAAAAAATATAATTGTAAATATGTTAGGTCTCACTGGTCGTGAGTCAATTTTAAAATTTGCGAAGACTGATTATTTTAGTTTAAAAATTGATAAGTGCACCGATAATAGCACCACGAAACGTTTAGCCTTAGTAATACGATATAAACAGAACTTTCGTTGTAAAAAAAAGTTTTAGCTTTACTAGAAGTCGTTAACTGCACTGGAGATGCAATATATCAAACAATCAAAGATTTCTTTAAAAAAGTAGATTAACCTTTAACAAATATGTTAGGCTTTGTAGCTGACAATGCGTCTGTAATGATGGGCGAATTTAATGGTGTTCAAGCGAGGTTTAAGACTGATATTCCCGATTTATTTGTCTTAGGTTGCACGTGTCATTCTTTTAATTTATGCGCAAATGCTGCATGTATGAAGTTACCGAAAGCTGTAGAGGATTTATCTAGAGACGTATACAACTTTTTTAGTCACAGCGCTAAAAGAAAAGAAGAATTTAAAGAATTCCAATCTTTTGCGGGCGTAGAACCACACAAATTGTTAAGACCTTGTCAAATGCGATGGCTATCATTAAAAATAGTGGTTGATCGCATGTTGGAACAATGGTCTGCGTTAATACTTTTTTTACAACTGCGTCAATTGAAGATAATGTCGTTGTGGTAAATGTAATATTAGGTGCTTTACAAAATCCGATTTATAAAGTCTACTACGCTCTTTTGTCTCATGTCTTGGCGCTGGTTACTAAATTAACCTTTTTGTTTTAAAGCAAAAAACCTAATAGAAACGATAGATCCTCGAAAAGCAATATCAGGCGAAGTCCGATTTATTACGCAGCTACTTTTAAAATTTAAACACATTGTCCCTGAAGAAGATTGGGAAACAATCAATTTCGAATGGCGTTTACTTCCGGAAATTTTTAACAAAGATGGATATCATGAAATGAAAATTACGAATGAATGACGCTGGATCATTTTGGGAATATGTTGGCAAAATTAAAAATGCAAACAATAACGCGATGTTCGAAAAGCTGACACATTTTATCATTAATTTGATGCGCCTACCTCACAGTTCGGCTGGTGCGGAGCGAACGTTTTCAACTTTAAACTTAATTAAAACTAAACAACGTAACCGATTGTTAATACCAACTTGTGATGGTTTAATGGCAGCAAAAACCTTGCTTGATGGTAATAAAAGTTACGATTGGGAACCTGCTGATGAGTTGATAAATCCTATAAAAATCTAAATCTTGATGTTGCAAATGACACAGTAAATGATCTCATCTTATCGTAGTGACTTAAATAAGATTTATTATATTTACAAATTATATTTTATCTGTAAAATTATAAGTTTAATTAAATGTGATAAAAAATAGCAATTTGTAAATAAAATGTTTAATATTACTATATATTTGTTCTTTTCCTTACTGAATATGCGGATATATAATTCAAAAATATTTTATTTAATTTCAAAGTCAAAGATGTAATTAAATGTAAATAAAATAATTTTTATAATTTCAACCAAACTTTAAATAATCAAAATTTCAATTATAAAATAAATTTAACTTAAACACAATTTATCTAAAATATTTGTTCATAATTTCAATTTTAAATACCCGCTAAAAAATAGTACAATTATCTAGTACGGAAGGAAAATAAATCTAGTGAATTTTAGTACAAAATATTCTTGGAACTAGTACGGACTGAAATTCTCATGTGGCAACACTGAAAGTGAAGGTGTAATTACACGAACGCACCCCTGGATTCTAGACAATTAACCACTATCAGTTACTCACATTAACATATGGAATGTCGTGTTTTCGCTTCTTAGCCATTCGAATTCTTCAGAAACTAGCCGCTGATAAGGCTCAAACTTTTTCTGATGCTTCCAAATCCCTTTTTAAAAATATTTATGTAGATGATTTTTTCGTGGGTGAGTCTGATGAAGTCTAGGATTTTGTTCGAACGATGGTAATTATTTCAAGCAGGATTATTAAACATCGAAAATATCCTTTGACCGCGCTGGGTCATTGATTCGAATAGAATTGTAAGAATTAGAGGGCGGTTTGCTAATTCTCCATTATCTTATGAATAACGCCATCCAGTCATTTTCCATGGAAACAGCTTAATGTCCAGACTTCTTATCGATTGGGCTCATCGCAGATCTGTATACGGAGGGTTCCAACTAACCTACGCGTATGCAGTTCGCATAGTTTGGCTTATTTGAAGAAAAGTTCAAGTGAAAGCACATATTCGCACTTGCATCACTTGCGCTCGAAATCGTGCCCAAAAATCTGAACAATTGATGGGGAACCTCCCACACGAGAGAGTGACTCGAAGTTCACCCTTTGAGAAAACTGGGACTGATTACGCAGGGCCTTTTGCTGTAAAAAAACACCAGGACGAGGATCGCCAACTGTTAAGGGCTATATAGCTCTGTTTGTTTATCTTCAAAATCCGAACATCTTGAAGTTGTAGGCCATCTTTTCAGTCATTTTTGGGTGTATTACAACGATTTGTCGGACGTCGAGGCATTCCTCATCAACTGTGGAGTGACAATGCGACAACATTTCACGGGGCTGATGCTGAATGACGTTCTATGTTGCGAGAGGCTAAAATCGATTGGAATTTAGTAGAAAACACATTAGCTAACCAAAAAATAAAGTTAAACTTCATTCCTTTTTCAGCTTCTCATTTCGGAAGCTTGTAGGAAGCGAACATAAAATCCGCTAAATCCATCATGAAAAAGGTTATTGGATCACGTCCTCTTACCTTTGAGGAATTATCCACCCTAATGGTTGAAATTGAAGCCTGCATGAACTCCCGACATCTACTGCCGATCACAGGCGATCCAGATAATTTGGGTCACCTGACACTTGGCCATGTACTTATCGGTAAATATTTAAAACAGGTACTTGTGCTAAGCAGCTCAAATAAGAAGATTGATTGTTTAAGCCATTGGCGGCTAATAACATCATTACGAGATCACTTTTGGAACCGTTGGTCTTAAAATAACTTCACACATTGTAACAAAGAAACAAGTGGATAAACCCCAAACCTAATCTACAAATCAATAAGTGAAAAATTCTGAAATATACATTTCTTAAAACTCAGAAACGGCTCTTTCGAATGCCTCAATAAAAAATATTGTAACTTTATAAATAAACAAATTACATACAATTAATTAACAAAAAACACGATTTTTTAAAGATTTGTTATTAGAAATCAATTTCTTAAAATAATTATGAATATGGCGTCAAAAATGTCCCACCTAAAATGTGGTAACATTAAAAATAATAAAAAAACAAAATAGCGGATTAAAAATGTTCATATTTGAAACATGCTTGGCAAAAGTACGATTTGCACATGTTACAGTGCAAGAATGTTCTTATATCACAATTGTCATTAGAGCAATATTTTATTTTTTGCATTGTTTCTAATTTGTGGTCTTTAAAATTACCAATTTCCTTTTTTTCTAAATCATTTTTTGATATGCTTAGAGCAAACTCTTTCAGTGACATTTTCTTGTCTTTTATATTAACTGTATTGTTTAGTAAAACAGCATTTGTAAGAAGTAAGAAATGGACTTGGCCAGTTCTTATGAGAATAATTTAATCTTCTCTTACGAATGCTGTTTTATTGAACAATGCAGTTAATAAAAAAGACAAAAAAATGTCACTGCAAGAGTTTGCTCTAAGCATATCAAAAAATTATTTAGAAAATAAGGAAATTGGTAATCTTAAAGACCACAAATTAGAAACAATGCAAAAAAGAAAATTATGCTCTAATGACAGTTGTAATATAAGAACACAAAATTTGAATTTTTTGTGAAAAAGAAAAATATTGATTAATTTTATAAATTTTGATGAAATGTGCACTTTGTATATATCAATCGATTCGTTTTTTTGTCAGGAATGTAATTTTGAGAATAATTTATGAAAATATTAAGAAACAAAAAAGTTATTTAAAAAAATACAAAAAATTTTTTTTTCAAATTTTGAAAAAATTGTATAAAAAAAAATTTTTGTGGATAAATTTGAAAATCCTTGTGTCAGATTTTAGGTATTAATGACTGCAATAAACCTGCAAAATGTCAGGGCAATCCATTAAAATTTGTTTGACAGAATTTGTACACAATTTTTTGTGACATACACACACACATACACACACACATACACACACGCATACATACACATACACATACACACACACATCTGGACATTTGCTCAGAATTTAATATACATATATCCTAGATGAAAATGAGTCCATATAATCATGTTTTGAAAAAAAAAAGATAAAAAATAAATACGCAAAAAAAGATAAAAAATAAAAAACAAAAAAAAAACATAAAAAAAATAAGACTCTCCAAAATTTACGTTTACCTCTACGCGGTGAGAGTTGGAAACGTCATTACTAAGAGAGACGTTTTGACGGCTAAAGAACGTGTAAACCATGATTATCGATCCCATAAATCCCTGAGTAACAAGTTTCAAGTGAATCCGATGAAATTTTGCAAAATCTGTCTGCCATATTGGATCTGCAATTTTGAATTTTTGAAAACTATTATCATATTCGTAATCAGCGTCCCTAAAAACCTCTAAGTAACCAGTTTCAAGTGAATCCGATGAAGTTTCAAAAAAATGTCCGTCATATTAGATCCGCCATTTTGAATTTTAATAACTACTATCATATTCGTAATCAGCGACCCAAAAAACCCTCAAGTAACCAGTTTTAAGTAAATCCGATGAAGTTTCGAAAAAAATGTCCGCCATATTGGATCCGCCATTTTGCATTTTTGAAAACTACTATCATATTCGTAATCAGCGACCCAAAAAACCCTTAACCCTCAGGGTACTTACTATAAAAATGTAACGTTCCGTACTGACATAGGTTAGCGTAACCCAGCAACTTTTATCGCCTGTAGCTTGGGCTGTAATTGATAAATTTGAACTCTTTTTATAATCTGTTTCAAATTTCCACAGGAATACGCTGGATTTATCGGATTGGTGATACTTTTTTATTTATAAAAGTTATTGTTCAAAATACAAATGATTTTCAAAAAATATTTATGAAAAAATTTTTTTTTTTCAAAAGCTCGTATTTTTATTTAGAAAAAGATAAAAGCATTTTATAGGGTCATTTGGGGTAAATGTAAACGCTGTGTAAATGTAAACAGTAGATGTTTCAGCTAAATGTACAAATTAAAAAATAAGTATGACGGCAATATTTTTACCTCAGCTCACCTACAAGATGTTCTGACTATTGCCAATATTTTATTTTGACAATGCCCTACTGTAAGTTATCTTTTAATGCAAAAAAGTTTGAAATTGAAAATTTTTCTGTTTCAGTATTTTGTCTCGCATTTGCATAAAAATAAATTTAAAAATCAAACAAAAATATATAATTCTTCCTTATTCATGTCCCAACAAAAATTGACTTTGATTTTTGATTTTCGTCAATTTAGTTAATAAATAATTAAGTGTTTACATTTACCCCGAGAATTCGAAAACTCGAGGTAAATGTAAACAGTACTCCAACTACATTTTAAAAGAAAATAATTGAATAAACTATTAGATCCGACATTTTGAAATTTAAAAATTCGATTTTAGATTCTTATTCAGCAACCTTAAAAACTCCTTTTTACCAAGTTGAATGAAAATCTATTAAAATTTGTTCAAGTTATTCAATTTTTACACTACTAATTTTGTAATGGTTTTAAGATTTGAATATGCTCTATTTTTGAAATAATAAAAATGTCAATAAATTCATTAAAAATTTAGTGAGATTTCTTCTTTATTATGCAGGAAATATTTATTACGGACAAATTTAATAATTATAACAAAGAAACACCAGAAATTGCTCCAAAATATGTTTATTTTTCCATTGACATGAAAATCTCATAAGTATAAAAAAATTAAATTTTACTTAGCGCATTCGCAGCAAAGCTTGACAATAGTGCGAAAAATCCTTTTTTAAAACAAAAAGATAAACAAAATTTACATAAAGCCTTCCGCTTTACAATTTATAAACTTTTAAATTTAATTTATAAATAATTTTCGATTAATTTAATGAGATTTTACAATTCAGAAAAACATGGATTTTATAACAAATCGTACTGACTGGGAGTAGTTCACCCGAATACAAATTTCAATACTTCGCAGATTGAACAGCAAGTGCCGACTGGCTCTGAAAAAACAGCTACTTTCGGTCCTAACCTCGAAGTTTTTTCTCCTCGGTCCGAGCCGCCACCAACGATTTGTTTAGAAATGGCGAAACTTTCAAAATTCGCCTGGGTTACGCTAACCCAGTCAGTACCCTGAGGGTTAAGTAACCAGTTTTAAGTGAATCCGATGAAGTTTCGAAAAATTGTCCGCCATATTGGATCCGCCATATTGAATTTTTGAAAACTGCTATCATATTCGTAATCAGCGACCCTGAAAACCCCCGAGTAACAAGTTTTTAATGAATCCGATAAAGTTTTGAAAAAATGTACACTTGGTATATATTATTTATTAAAAAGTCAACTTTGAACACCATTTTTAATCCGACATTTTGTTTTTTTTTATTTTTAATGTTACCACATTTTAGGTTGGACATTTTTATGCGATATTTATACCTTTGAGATTAAATCTTTAAAAAATCGTGTTTTTTGTTAATTAATTGTATGTAATTTGTTTATTTATAAAGTTACAATATTTTTTCTTGCGGCATTCGAAAGAACGGTTTCAGAGCTTTAAGAAATGTATATTTTAAAATTTTTATCACTTCGTTTTCATTCTAAAAAGTTTTGTCAAAGTTCAGGTAAAATTTTTGTACATTTGGTCCTTAAAGGGTTAAGTATTAAATGTACTTTTCTGTTTATGTAAAACATAGTTAGTTATTAATTAGTTATTCTGCTTTATTATAAAAGTTTCTTTGTTTGTACTCAGTTTTTCGAAGAATTCGACAAACTCAGTAAATTCAATGACTGATTAATCAGGGACAAATAAAGATTTTTTTAATTTTCAAAATGGATATTAAAGGGAAAGAGTAGCACTTTCAGGCTCAATATTGACATTTTAGAGAAAAAATTATCTCTGGATGTTACATGACATCAAATATAACTAAAAACAGGTTTTTGCACTTTTAGGTTAAAATATCTCGAAAACCTGACATGATGGGTCCATTTTGAGGCCGGATTCGGATTCAGCACGTTGAAATCCTTCGGAAAAGTATTGTCTGATTCTTGGAAAGTAAATTGAATCAAATTTTGTTGGTCTGTGTTAACATTGCTATTGTCGTCAAATAGTTTGATTGTTTTAAAATACAAAATGGCGGACCCAATATGGCACATAATAATTATTTAAATTTCATTACATAAATACGTTATGTGAATATGTATTAAAACTATGCAGATAAACAAAATAAGTTAAAAATTATTATTAATATCACTGGATCATGTTTGAAAAAGTGTATTCTAATGATATTAAAGCTAAAATTCCATAATATTGGTCAACTTCCCCATATCTGTCATCTTTAATTGTTTCATCAACAATGTCAGAATATAAGTTTTGTAATATTAAGTATTAGATAGTGTTGAAACAATTTCCTAGAGCTGAGTCAATTAGATTTATACTAAAATTAATATTTAGCATAGAATAGTATAGAAGTATATATATAATATTAATGCTATAGAGCAATTCCACGGTAAGTGATCTGAAGAATTTTGGATGATTTTTGCAATATTAATCATACTTTCTGAATTTGTTTCTTTATATGCATAGAATAAAAATGTACTGAAATCTCAGTTGTAGAAATTGAAATAAAAGCATGCAGTTTTTGTGTACCAGGAATAGTAACAGATTTTAAAAATCTTGCTTTTAGAATACGTTATTCTTCTAAATATTCTGCATGTGTACCAAATGCAACATTAATTTTTTTCAAGCTCTGAGCGAACGTAAATAAGTCTCTCGCATTTATAATTTAATTTTCAAATGGTCTTTGCAAACTAGCTTGGGCAGCAGCTCTCTTGAGTGTACCTCCGACTTCATCGCAAGGACCTTTTCCATGTGATGTTGCAAAGAAATGCCACTCAGCATCACATCCAAAATCTGTGTTGTGATGTGTTAAGTTCTCAAAATTTTTCGCTTTTTGTATTGAGCTGCTGATCCATCGGAGAAATAGACAATCTTTTTAAATTGCGTATTGATATATACTCTTAAAAAATTTATTAATTGTCTCTGAAATAAATGGACAGTAATAGTATTGTGTTCTAAAAATTCAGAAATTACGACAGGACTAATGTGCTGCAATTTTTTTTCATTATTCATGTAATATGCTACAAATGGATGAACCTAAACTTGATTGTTCGTCCAATGATTACTCTGAGTAGAATCTTGGACTACGAAAGAATAATTTTTAGCAAAGTCCTAAATTACTAATAATTCGCCATCACTTAAATTAGATTTGGCGTCATCAAGAAATATATTCTACTCTTTCGCAATGAAACTGTGCAAAATCAGTTTTTTGTTCTTGGGCTAAATAGTCAACAAACTCTTCAGTGGATTTTATAATGGTTTCGAGATTAGAGCGATCTACTTGAATCCATTGTTTAAAGGTGACATTTTCAATATTATTTTTCGAATAAGCTGACAATAAATCGGCTTTTAATTTTTCATCTCCTGGACATGAAGAACAAGTTTGAATGTAGCATTCTACTTGTGCTGGGTTGCAAATTGATTGTGCTATCCAGTGTTGGTACGTGGGAAATTCAAGATCACCGCTAAGGGCTAATTCATTAATTTTCCCACCCATAAACATTCAATTCTTTGAATTGTCCAAGTTTTTGGCAAAATTGTTAAAATTTTTTATTGAAGACATTTATCTGATTCAGATTCCTTAAATTTTTCTTCTAGATGTTTTACAATGTCGTCATTTTCCTTATTAATGGATTCATCAAGATCAAAATTTTGTTTCCTAAAACATAAGCAATCTTTTTTATTATCTCTTTTTTCAGATACCGTGTAGGTATTTTTAGATTCGATTTAAGGGTTCATTTAAAATCATTAAAAATTGATTTAAACAGGAAAATGCTGCCTTTTTATCCACTGCAGGAAACTGTACCATTTCGACATCCAGATTTTCTGGGATTAAAACATTTTGAATATCATCCATTTCAGCATCGCTATGATCATCATTATTATCATAATTATCAGCATCTATTTTTTGCATTTGATTATTAACATTTTTTGCTGTTAATAAAGAGGGAGATTTTCGAGATAAAGATTTTCTGCAATTTTCACAAAGATATTGCTCACGTGAAAGACTTCCAAATTTTTTTGCAAGATCTTTTGAAACTTGTCGAAGATTTTTTTTATATCTCTCATGCTTAGGCTATTCAATGGGTTACAGCAGAATCTAGTAAATGGCATTTTAAAATATTTTTTTAAAGATGAAGAGAAAGAATTTAAAAATCTTACAAAATATTCGGAAAAAAGGTCAAAAGTAATATTAATTAACCAAAAAAATAATAAAATAATAGACAAAATGATAAGTAAATTATTTAAAACTATCGAATTAAATATTGAAATTCGATTGACGAATTAAATAAAAACAATAAGACACGCAAATTCACAAAGGAAAATTTCAAAAAGTACCACTTACCTTCAAAGAATACGAAATATTCGTATAAAATGTAGTAATTTCCTAACGTATTTATAGAGTTCGAACCGCAAGTCATTAGCGAGCAAGATTATCCGCATTTAAGACAGTGACATCTTACAACTCCGAAAAGAACTATTATGTAAAACGTGCGAATATTTGAACACCACATAGTGGCGAAAAATTTACTTTTTCGTTTCAAATCTCTCTACAAGTTACAATTTTTTACCAAAACGATTTTTTTTCTTTAAATCTTCGTACTTAAATTCTCTATCGATCTCTTGAGCCCGATTTTTGAATTTTTGTTTTTAAACATTTTTTATTAACAATAAGTATTAACAAAATTGTAAAATATATCCTTTTTAGCAACATTAATTCAAAAAATTAATCAAAATATCTATTAAAATAATGTTTGAGTGTTTTTGATGTTTGAAAAAAGTATTACAATTTATTAAATTGTTTAAACAAATAATTGTTGTTATTTTTTTAATAAACTGTTCTTAGGGCTAGAAATTTCTAGTTTATTCTGTATTGTGCATTTTTTTGTTACTAAAACATTTAAGTATAAAAGAAAATTAAAAATTCGTTATTTAAACATTGCTTAAACAAATTATTTTGTTAATTTTTCAATTTACAGTACTTAAAACTAGAAATTCATAGTTTTTTCTCAATTTTGCAATATTTTAAAACTTGAACACTTAAGTATAATACAAAAATTAAAAATGTATTATTTAACCATTCTCAAACAATTTATGTTTTTAATTTTTTAATCGATTGTATTTAGAAAAGACTAGAAATTTCTAGCTTAAGTACAGTTTATGAAAAATTTTTATGATTTTTTAATACTTATTGTTATTAAACAAATGTTAACAGCAAACATTAAAAAATCGGGCTCAAAAGACCGATAAAGAATTTAACTGAGAAGATTTAAAGGAAAAGAAAAATCGTTTTGGTAAAAAATTGTGATCTGGGGTGCGTTCACGTAACTCTCACCTTCACTTTTCACTCTCACTTTCTCTCAAAAAATTCTCAATTTCACTCAAAAATTTTCATTTTTCACTCTCACTCTCACTTTTACTAACAAAAATTTTAGTTTTCACTTTCATTCAAAAATTCTCACTTTTCACTCTCACTTTCACTAAAAAATTCTCATTTTCACTTTCACTTAAAAAATTCTCAATTTTCACTGTCATTTTCACTTTCACTCAAAAAATTTCCACTTTTTATTCTCACTGTCACTTTCATTCAAAACTTCTCACTTTCTCTCTCACTCTCACTAAAAAAATTCCCACTTTTCACTGCAGTGCATTCTATAGAATATTCTATAGAATTTGACTGGAAATAATTTATAAAATTTATGTAGAAGTTGAGAAACATATTCTATAAAATATTTGATAGAATGTTCTATAAAATTATTCTATATATGAGGCATTCAATGTCAACTCATCCAGGGTCTTACGGTGTAATGCTTGCTTGGATAACTTTTTAATCTTAAACTATTACACATAAAAATTTGGCAAGGTACATTTTGAAAAGGTTTTTTCATGCTCTTTCGATTGAAAATAAGCGTTAAAAAAAATTTTGACAAAAAAAATCAAAATTAATAAAAAAATTTAATTTTTGGGGGGTGAAGATACGAATTTTTTTAAACGAAAGCTGAGGTTGTTTCCTAAAAGTACATATCGACGCCTCCCGTTCATATAATGCTTATTGAAAATCGAATGCAAGATGATTCTTATTCACTTTTTGGTGCAAGACAATGCTTATTCGATTTTCCGTGCAATAAAATTCTTATTCAAAATTGTGTGCAAAACAATTGCCATTGACAGAACAATAAATGTAACCCTAAATCTTCCTATTAATATTAAATTTCAATTTAATATCTGAGATTTTCAGTACGTGACTATTGTTATAAGCACGAAGTAGTATAAGGAGACCTCACGCCAATGCTTAGCAGCGGCAAAAATGAACACATTTTAGGGGGGTTAGAGTTATGAGTATTTGCACCACTAGCAGAGGTTGCGCCATTACGGCTGAAATGTAAACCATGATCGCCATTACACTTCGTCGTATTTCTTTAATTTGTAGGTTATGTTCATATACAGTAGCAGACGAAAAATGTTAGTACAATACTTTAACCACAGAGGCGCAACCTCTGTTAGTGGTGCAATCTCTGAGATCTCTGTCCCCCTAAATATGTGCAGTTTTTTTTGTCGCGTGAGGTCTCCTTATACTACTTCGTGGTTATAAGAAACTTTAAACATGGATCCTATCACACGTATTAAAAAATATTTTTAAAGCAATTGCAATTATAAATTATACTGAATTGAAAATTTTATTAAATTCATCAAATAAGCTAATTTCAGAATGTACATTTTCGCATAGAATTTTGAATAAGCATTTTATTGCACGGAAAATCGAATAACCATTGTCTTGCACCAAAAAGTGAATAAGAATCATCTTGCATTCGTTTTTCAATAAGCATTATATGAACGGGAGGCGTCGATATATATGAAAAAAGTGGGACTAGAATGTTTAAACATTGCAAAAAAAGGTTTCTACTCACCTAAGCGCTCTAAGCCCGGTTTTTAACTCTGTTTAGAAGCAAAATTCATTTTTTCAATTTTTAAACATTCTATTTACACTTTTTCATATATATGTCCTTTTAGGCTGTGTCCACAACAGAAGTTTCAGTGAACAACAACGCGCAATTTGCATGTAACTGTGCACGCAATTGTTAACCACTGAAAGTAAAATGCTTTTTGGTTCGTTACGCCTGCTTTGAATTTGTTTACTTTTGCATAACCTCCAACTTCTGTTTTTACGAAAAAAAAATTTTAATTATTGAATTCTGTTTGGAAATTTTATTAAAATAACTGAAAAAATTTAATTTTAGGAATGATTTTGTTATTTATCGACATAATTAAATTCTTTCGAAGAATTATTTATGCAAATAATTGAATTTTTGGAAAGTATTAAAAAAAACATTTTTTTAATAATTGATTGTTTGGAAGAATTAAAATTAATTTTTTTAACTGAATTATCACAAATAATTTTATCCTAAAATTTTTAAATATATGAATTCTTTTGTCGAATTTTAAAAAATGTTCCAGGTTAATTACAATTTTTGAGGAATACGATTAAAATTGTATTAAAAATAATTGAAATTAAATTCCTAAATAGAATTAGGGAATTTAGATACCCATATGTGTTCACAAGCCAAGCATCCACAAATAATATGAAGCAAAGACTCGTTCTCAGCCCTACAAGATTTACATAACGAGTCTAGATTAAAACGATAGATTTTGTCTTTGTCGAATATAATTCTGCAGACGTGGACGTTAATCAGCCTGATTTGAGCAAATAATTTCTTGAAGGACAAGGGCAGTTTCATGAGCAAATATGGCTGTGGGCCGGGCCCAAGTGAGAGGTTCGGGTATATTTTCAAACTCCTGGAGAAAAGGAAATTAGATTTATCCCTCTCCGACAGAAAAATCTTATATTTTTCCAGAAGGAATCCAACATCAAGGGAAAAGATATCGAGACTCATATGTTGCCAAACATCCACCAAGCCGCAATCTTCAAAAAACATTTTAATTTGACAAAACCAATTGAATTTAGCCGATGGATCCCTCAAGGCAAGCGATTTAAGCCTTTTAAGGCATAACTTGGGAAACCTTGAGGAGTCCATCTTTGCGATTTTGTTTAGCCAAGAAAGAATTAGCTTAAATACCGCCAGCGAAGAATGGGACGAGCCCGTTTCTAGTCTGACGGCATAATTTGGGGTGCATACGGGCAGAGATAGGAGTCTCTTATAAAAGGATAATTGAACTCCCTCCACAAGGTCAAGACATTTTAATCCCCAAACCACAATGGCATAAAAAAGTATACTCAATGATAGACTTTGGAATAATTTTATGTATGAATCCCAGGAGTTGGCACCACACGTGTGAATTACCCTCAAAACCGAGCCCACAGCCACACTCGCAGCACTCTTCGCATTCCTTGCAGCAGGTAAGAAAGAACAGCTACCAGAAAACGTAACTCCCAAATACGTGTATTCATTAACAACATCGATACGTTGGTCAGCGAATTTGAACGATTTAAATTTCTTAGCTGAAGAATTTCCGGACTTGCTAAAAATAACAACCTTTGTCTTATCAACATTAAGCGTGAGTTTATTTTGCGAGCAATAAAGATGTAGGGCTTCGAGTTTTCTATTTAATTCCGTGGGTGTATCCGAGAGTAAGACAAAATCATCGGCGTAACCCAACATTAATATTTCTTCTCTATCGTCTATAGGTAAACCTCTACAACCAAAGTTAGTAAAAAAGTCATCAATGTCAGAAATATATAAAAGAAATTCTAGAGGACTGAGAACTTCGCCTTGGAGAACACCCTGTGTAACACGAACCTCATTGGTAGATCCTTCATTAGTTCTTATTCGCGTGGTTGACGAGTTATAAAAGACCTTCAGAATATTAATGATTTTAGTGCTCACACCCAGCGAATGCAACTTAAACCACAACAACTCATGCGAAACAGAAGGGAAGGCCTCTTTGAAATCAACAAAGACGGCATACACTACTGACTTTGGCTTACTTAAATGTATCTGAATGATAGAAGAAAGAGTGAAGATATGGTCCAAGCAACTCCTACCCCCCCTGAAGCCGTTTTGCGACTCAGGAATCAGATTGAGTTCCGAAGTCCAGCGCACAAGCCGATCACAAAGGACTTGAGTAAAAATTTTGGCAATATTACAAACCAATGTAATAGGCCTGTGGTTATCCGGATCAGAGGGGGAGCCCTTCTTATAAATCATAGAAGTAGTGAGCTTGCACCAGTTCTTAGGAACTTTTTCGGTTGACAGAACTTTATTAAACAAATTTTCTATGTAAAAAATACAGGTTTTGTGGCAAATTCTTATAAAAGTCGTAGTTAAGGCCGTCCAAGCCAGGAGCCTTCCCATTTTTACACTTAGATAACACCTTGAGCAACTCCGCAGTTGTGAAGACTTCATCAAAGATAGGTACAGATAAAAGAGGAAAAGATACTGTAGAATTTAAAGAAGAATTAACTTCGGGGTAGCAACTCAATAAGTATTTATACCAAACGTTAAGGTCTATACCACAACTGCTGAGTCGCATTGGTCGAAATGCATTAATAGCTTTCTAGAAACTAGACGAATTGTTGCAGTTTTCAATATCATTAATTCGAGCTTTATTGTAATCATTCTTCTTAGCTCTTTCAATTCTCGCCAAATCCTTTTTCGCAGACAGATAATGGACCTTCGCGTTCCCAGAAAAATCGCTCATCTTATAAACTTGTAATGTTGATTTCAAATTACGCCTAGCCGATCTGCACTCCTCATGAATCCAAGGTCTCTTGTAGACATTACAACATTTAGAAACATTTTTTTGCATATGCAATTCTAACGCTACATCTTTTATACATTTTGTGATATTTTCATTCATTTCATCGACATCCAGGCCCAACAGTGACACCTCCTCTCTCCATGCCATGGCCTCAGAAAATTGAGATGATTTCTCAGGGTCCCAAGTCCATCTAGAGACAATGGGACGCTTGCCCAAATCAGAATTCTGTAACCTAGCGAAGGAGAGAACAACCGGAAAGTGGTCTGATAGAGTCGTGAACTGCAGAACCTGAAGGTCACTGAAAAGATTAAGGGCAGCAAAGTTACACCAAACCAAATCGACTACGCTATTTCCCTGGGGACCGACAAAAGTAAAGTTGGCAGGTGAATCTGAACTCGCGCGACCATTTAGTAAAATAAATTCATTTGTTTCCATCACACTCACAAGGTTTTTACCACGAGAGTTAACAAAATCATCCAATGAACATCTTTTCGGTGAAAAGGAGCAAGCAAACTGAAAAAACGTAGGCTCTAATTGGTTAAAACACAAGACTCTGCAATTGAAATCCCCCCCTACAACAATAGGGATATTAGGGTATACACACGTTAACATGTTAAAAGTAGTCGATAAATTTTCTGTAAATAAATTAAAATCACTCAAAGGGGGATTATAAACTAAGCCTAAGACAAAATGAACCGAATGACAAACAATTTTAAGAAAAATAAAATTACATTCAGATGAAACAATATTAACATTATAGTGTTTACTTTTGAAAGCTACACAAAGACCACCCTTGGCTCTGCCATGGGCAAAGTCTCTGACCGCTGGCAAAGTACAGACCTGGAACCCAGCGTTTTGAAGAACGTTGATGTTGTCATGTTCCACCCAAGTTTCCGAAAGGCACAAAATATCATTATCCCTGATCTCATTTTCCAAGTCAGAAAAATTTTTGAATCCGTGGATATTCCAAAAAAACAGTCTGCCATAAGTGTGGTGATCACATAATGAAGGTTGTTGGGAAGTAGGGGCAATTGGTGAATAAGGGTTAGCTCGCTGCTATTCGGCCTGTGTGAGATCCAGCTTTCTAGAAGAACCAGAACGAAGTGACATTTCCGAAGAAGATGAGGGATTGGACTTTCCAATCTTTACAAACTTCTCAAGGTTAGCATTGTATTTATTTTTCTTTGTTGAACCAAGAGGTCGACCTACTGGCCTTGGAGCAGGAGCTTGAGGAGTCGAGAAACCACTAGAAGAAGCATCCAGATTGCTGTGCACATTAACCGCTTGCGAGTTGCTAGAAATCTTCTTTGATAAAAGTTCATTGACTTCCTGAACACTAATGTGTTTGTCATTGACAATAATAGATCTCCTCTTCAAAGAAGCTTTGATGCCAATTGCACGAAGTTTACCGATCAGGACCAGATAGCTTTTACGCAATAATCTCTCCTCTTTGGAGAGGTAATTAGAAATTCTCAAATTCATCTCGTTAATGACTTTTACCTTTGAAAAAAGTAATTTAACCCATCTGGCTCCGATAAATTTTATTAAGACAGGGCGATTGCCAACGGTTTTGCCCAAACGAAATGCATCCTCAATTGCAACATCAGGAATAAGTAACTGAACATCAGAAAATATTTTATGTAATGCTTGAAATAAATTCCTGTTAATTTCCTCTGTATCGTCTAGATTAAATAGAACAATGTTTTTGGCACGGTTAGAATCAATAATTGAAAGCATTCTTTCCTCGTTTTTCGTCATCCTATTTCCTACAGATACCATTTGCTGAGACGAGGAAAGACTCTGTTGTTTCAATTCAGATATTGATTCCTTGAGACTGTCAATCGATGAAAACAATAGATTCCATCTCTCTTCCTCTGAAGAAGATGAATCGTTGGCCATTGTGTTGACAGTGAAAGGTAATTAGACGCACACACACAGACTTGTAGAATCTATTATCTCTGAATAATCGTTAACAAAATGCACAGAGAAATAGGAAAAGAATCAAGCAGAACCAGAGGGGGCAAAATTGCAAGACTGCACCACACAAATTTTATAAATTTTTTCCAATCAAATTCTATAGAATATTCTATAGAATGCACTACAGTGAAAAGTGAGAATTTTTGGAGTGAGAGTGAAAAGTGAGAATTTGTTAAGTGAGAGTGAGAGAGAAAGTGAGAATTTTTGAGTGAAAGTGATAGTGAGAATAAAAAGTGGAAATTTTTTAAGTGAAAGTGAGGGTGAGTGTTTTTATTTTTCATTAATTTCAATTAATTATTTATATTTTTTATTTAGTTATTCCTTTTTATATTCTCTAATTTTATAATTACTTCTTTTGATTTTATGCCTTTATTTATTTTGTTCTAATTTTTATCTAATATTGTATTAATTCTAATTCTGTTCTTATAATTCATATTATTTTTTATTGTGTATATTTTATCTTATTTATTTTTTACTTGTTTTATTTATTGTTGTTTTTTTAAATATTATTTAACGTCTTTTAAATTTTTTTAATTTAATTTAATTGTCGATTTTTCAATAATTATTTATTTGAACTAAGTAAATATTTAATAGATCTGTGTATTTCATTCGACGGTATGAAATAAATATTTATTTGCATCAATAAAATAATTTTTTTAAGTAACTAAATCTTCATTTGTATCAAATATTTAGTTATTTATCAGAATTAATTTTTTTCAGATTCCGTTGTCAAAATTTGTTTATAACAATTATGAAAAAAGTTATGATTAATTTATAAAAAAACACTATTTTTCGAGAATAAAATTCATTTAATTGATATTTTTACACAGAAAAATTAAGGATATTGTCTTGAGAGCTCAAAATATCGCGTCCATGGACCCTCAGCTACAAAAAGTATCAAAAAATAATTTTTAATTCCAAGATGGTGGTCGACAAAATGGCGGCTAAACCTCGAAAAATGGTCCACAAAAGTCCCAACGTGTTAAATAAATGAAAACTCAAATGCACATGCATGAAAATTAATTTGGTAGAGTTTTTCTGATCGCTGATTACAAATATAATTAGAATTTTAAAATATAATTGTAATTTTAAAAAATTCAAAATAGCGGATCCAATATGACGAACGAATTTTTCAAAAATTTTGCTGAATTCACGTGAAACTTGTTACTCGGAGGTTTTTGGGGTCGCTGATTACGAATCCGTTGTCAGTTTCACAAAATTCAAAATGGCGGATCCAATATGGCGGATGAATTTAAAAAAAATAACTGAATTCACTTGAAACTTGTTACTCAGGGGTTTTCGGGGTCGCTGATTACGAATATAAAGTTAGTTTTCTAAAATTCCAAATAGTGGATCCAATATGGCGGACGAATAATGAAACATTTTCCTGAATTGGCTTGAAAATTGTTACCCAGGGGTTTTTGGGACCGCTGATTACGAATATAAAGTTAGTTTTCTAAAATTCCAAATGGTGGATCCAATATGGCGGATGAATTTACAAATTTATTGTCTATTTTTTATTATTATAAAAAATTAAAAAAAAATTACAAAAATTAAAAAAAAATGACTCTTCAACATGTACACCTCCTCGCGGTAAGAGTCGGGCAACAGCGAGACTATCGACGGCTAAGGGACAAAAACATTTTAAAAAAAGAATAACTTGCTACTAAAAAATAAACAATAAATTTGTAAATTCATCCGCCATATTGGATCCACTATTTGGAATTTTAGAAAACTAACTTTATATTCGTAATCAGCGACCCCAAAAACCCCCGAGTAACAAGTTTCAAGTGAATTCAGTTATTTTTTTTAAATTCATCCGCCATATTGGATCCGCCATTTTGAATTTTGTGAAACTGACAACGGATTCGTAATCAGCGACCCCAAAAACCTCCGAGTAACAAGTTTCACGTGAATTCAGCAAAATTTTTGAAAAATTCGTTCGCCATATTAGATCCGCCATTTTGAATTTTTTAGAATTACAATTATATTTTAAAATTCTAATTATATTTGTAATTAGCGATCAGAAAAACTCTACCAAATTAATTTTCATGCATGTGCATTTGAGTTTTCATTTATTTAACACGTTGGGACTTTTGTGGACCATTTTTCGAGGTTTAGCCGCCATTTTGTCGACCACCATCTTGGAATTAAAAATTATTTTTTGATACTTTTTGTAGCTGAGGGTCCATGGACGCAATATTTCTCGAAAAATAGTGTTTTTTTAAATAAATTAATCATAACTTTTTTCATAATTGTTATAAACAAATTTTGACAGCGGAATCTGAAAGAGCGATAAATTTTGCATTAGGTATGGTATATATTAGTTTTTTTAAGGATCCATTTCATATAAAAAAAAATCCTCGAATTCAACACTAATATTTCGTACGTTTGGTCCTTAATGGGTTAAGACTAATATTTCTTTAATTAAATATAATAATTAATTTTTTTTTGCTTACGGAATTTGGGAAATCTGCATACAGATACTTTGGATTAGAATAAAAAATTTGCATTTTTGAAGTATGGCCAAAACATGGGGAAAATATGGAAGCAAAAAATTTGATTTTTTTATCTTTTAGGGTAAAAAAATTTCCAAATTTGAATTATGGCCAAAATATGAGGAACATATGGGAGCAAAAAATTTAAATTTTTTTTATTTTGTAGAGCGAAAAATAGGTCGCTAGATACGAATCCAAGGCAAACTTTAAAAATTCAAAATGTTAGATCCAATATGGTTGGAGATTTTTTGGAAAACGTTCTAAAATCAGAATGATGAATATTATCACTCGAGGATTCCTAAGGTCGCTAAATATAAATTCAAGATGAGAATTTACGAATTCATAATGGCGAATGTAATAGAGCTGAAGATTTTTTTGAAAATTTCTGAAATCTGCTAAATATTGTTAGTTGGGCGTTTTTGGGATTGCATAATACAAAAGAAATACCAAAATGTAAAGTCGTGTATTATTACATTAACACTACTGCAAATTAAACTACATTTTAAAAAGGTTAAAAAACGAATTGCTTGTAACAAAAATGTTCAATTGATTTGAACCATCATTAAATTTTTTTTAACTATTTTAGATTCTCTGTTTTAAATGTATAAATAAAAATTTTAGAAACATTATTTAATAACTTATTCATTACATCCTTTTTCTCAAGAAAAATGAGAAAAATATTATTAAAATAAAATTTAAAAAATTTTAATTTGAGATAATAAATGTTAAATGCAATTTTTAATGATTTAAGATAACTTAAATTTTCTACTTCCTCATAAATATGTTTTAGGGAATTATAGTAACAAGTTAATGATAGTACTATAAAAGTTATCTGAAACAAATCTGTCAAAAAATCACAAATTCAAAATTTGAAATTCCAAAAGACTTTATAATATAACAAAATAAACTAACTTAGGAAGACTTTAAAATTTCCCTATAAACATAATTTTTTATATACATATTACTTCTATTATTCCCTAAAAATACTTTTACGGAATCAAATGATTTTACTCTTCATAATGCAACATACATCTGACCATGGTTAAAAACATCTCTTCTTAAATCAATGAATATTTTATAAATATAAAATATAAATTGCCGTCTTTTGAAAGTAAATGGATATAAATTTTCACAATATAAAGTTACTCGATGTAAAAAAACAATATTTCCACTCCCGTTAATATTCGACATTTAATAACATTTTGTGATAAATCTAAAACAATTATCCTTGTTCCGTTACATAATCCTTCATTAATACTAAGATTTCTAATAAGCATTAAAACGGAATTAATTCTTAAATGTAATTCATATGGTGGTACACGGAAAAACCTTTGAGAAGTCTGTCTCCCCACTGTCACAGTATTTCGCTTCTCACTGCATGGAAAGTCTGATCGCCCGCCACTGGGTGCGTAGCATTACCGTTTTCGATAGACAAACTTCCTAAAAAGTTTAGAAAATAATAACTGGGTACGTCGGTCACCCAGTTTGGGAGTGCAGATGAACAAGTTTAGTGGTGGCGCTGATGCATAAGTTTCGGGTGAGCAGGCTGCTTAAAGGTTTTTCTGTGTAAAGAAGGCGGACAGAGAGTATTCAAATATTCTGGTAATAAAGTTTCAGTAACTTTTCCATTATCACAATTTTCAGTAGAATCAATACTTTTATATACTTTTTCACCTTTACTATCTAAGAGATTTACCACCCTTTTATTTATATCACCAACGTCAACATTTCTTGGTGCTAAAATTGCACACGTTGACAAATCTTTAAATTTTTTCTGGTGTATTAAATAACTATACATTTCTTCATCAATATCTATATTTCCATGTTAAATAATATGTTCTGGTATTCGACTTTATCATTTAATTCGCTATTGCCAACTTTAAATAGGAAATATACAAATTCTGTTTCCTCTGGTAAAGCTCTCATATTTTCTGTTAATGTATATGTTTTGAAATGTTTCCATAAGTGACTATTTTTTATTGATAAATTTATTATTTCTGATCTAGTACCTCGTTCTTTTATCGGTAAAATTTGTCGAAAATCTTCTTCTAGGATTACAAGTTTTCTACCAAACACTTCATATGATTTCATTATATCTCTTAATAACTTATCCATAATTTCTAAGGCATATTTTGGAGCCATTGGTGCTTTATCCCAAATAAAAACATCAATATTTTTTAAAAAGAGTGCTTCTTTTGATTGAACTTTAATATTTGAAGATGAATCACTGTACAGTGGAACAGGTAATCCTAATACTTTATGTACAGTTTTCCCGTTAGGAAGCAGTATGGCAGCTATGCCTGTAAATGCCATGTTGCAAACATTTATTCCTTTACTCTTTAGTAAATGCCATAAGGTAGTATATAAAAAAGTATTTCCAGATCCTCCACAACCATTAATATATAAGCCTAAAATGACAAAATTGATGATAATGATAATAAATGAATAAAAAATAAATAATACAAACTATAAGTTTTAACCTTCACTCAATAATCATTACTTTAACAACAATTGCCTTAGTAACGGTTGTTATGGCAAACATTTACATAGCAACGGTTGCCATGGAAAACATTAACATAGCAACGGTTGCCATGACAACGGCTGTTAAGCCAAACATTAACATAGTAACGGTTGTTAAGACGTAAGACATAAGACGTAATACTTAAGACTTAGGACTTTAAACCTTCCGATACCAAAGACGCACAGTAGTCGGAGAGACCCTATTTAATGCGAAAAATTAGAAAGACTGCACCGATTGCAATGACAGCTGTCAAATTGACTGTCAGTTTTATAACAAATGAGTAAATCTACATAAAAAGTTTACCTATAAGATTTTTAGACTCACGTGTCCCGAATTTTCGGTAAAATTTATAATTTGACAGTTGACAGCTATCAAAGTGACTGTCAGCTTTATAAAAAATGAAAAAATGTTTAAAAATATAACTATTACATTTGCAGACTGTGTAGTCACAATATTGATATCGAACTTAAACTTTGACAGTTACCTTCTATCACTGTATATGTCATAATATAAAAATATCTTTATTTATTAGAATTAATTATTTGAAGAGAATTTCTTTTTAAAAATAAATTAACAATTAAAATGGAAGAAAGTAATTTAATAATAACATATTTTTTAGGACTAAAATGTAAGAAATTCTTTTCATATTACTTTCTATCTTTCAGGTTCATCAACAGATACCTATATGAAAAACCTTTGAATACCAAATTTCGTAGAAACTAAACAATTTGTAAAAAAATTTGACGCCATATTGGAACCGCCATTTTAAAATTTAGAATATTAATTTCAAATTTATCAAGACACACAATAAAAAACATTCGTAAAAAATGCCTACCATGAATTAATTGAATATTTAATGTTATAATCCACTTTTTGTCATTTTGAACCACTGTTGTAATCGGACTCATGAAACAAAAATGTCAAAAAAAATTTTTGGCGCAAGTTTGCGCAGCTGTTTTTTTCGCAGGTCATTAAAAGAAACTTTAGACTACTCTTGTAAAAAAGAATTAGAATCGTACTCGGTCGTACTTTTTTTGTATACCTTTTTAAAAAAAATTATTCAAATAAAAAGCTATATTATAAAGCAATTGATATTTTATTAACAAATTTTTTTTTGTTATAATTATTCGAGAAAACATCTTTCTTCAGCTTGAGAAATGACATAAAATCGTTAAACATTTTTAATATTGACTCCTGGAATACGAAAACTTGTTAAGAAAACTCATATTATAAAGGGTAAAAAATTCCACTTATAAAACCCGCTTTTTAAACATATATATCGCCTTTCCCAATCAATTTTATTGTAAATACCGATCAGTTTTGAAATCTAGGGACACTTATGAGTAATAATCGCTTTATCTAATTTAATTTAACGCAAATTAAAAATTACTATTTTTCGCATAAAATAGTGTACCTCCGACCACTGTGAGACGTGAGACGTAATACTTAAGACCTTCTTATACCAAAGGCGTAAGTCGTAAGACTTAGGACTTAAGACCTTCTTGTACCGAAGTCTAACTATAAGACTTAAGGCTTAAAACATTAAGTCTTACTTAGGAGTTAAGACCTTCTTATACCAAAGTCTCGCTATAAGACTTAAGACTTAATACATAAGACTTGAAAAATATACGGACGGACACCGAAGTCTCGCTATAAGGGTTTTGTCCCTTGGCCACGAAACCCTAAAAAACACGTTTCTCGCCAACACATATACTCTAACATCAAACAATCTGGAATAATATTTAATAAAATTTAAGATAATGCATGACAAAAATTTAATCAGGTATTTTTAACATTTTTTTAAAAATCTGTTTAAAGTTTCAATTATTTTTATAAATGTCAAAATTCAATTATTTAAAAAAAATTTAATAAAATGCCTGTCATAATTTCAATTATCTTTATAAATAATAAAATTCATCATGGAAATTCAATTATTTTTAAATTTTTTTAAATAAAATCTTATAATATAAATAGTGATTTTCTCACTCGGTCATCTTGAATTATTATAAAACATGAAGACACCGATTGCTCCTAGTCGAAGACTCGGAATGATCAATTTCTTCATGTTTTATAACAATTTTCTATAAGTAAGGTAAGTGTGGGTATTCCTGCGAGTGATACAATTATTGCGATTTTTAATAAATTATTATTTTAAATTTAGAATAAACACCTAATTTTTCGAAATAATTACAAAAATGATTTTTAATTTTATTTGATGAAATAGCTAATAAAAATACACATTCTGTTAATTATTTCATTATTTATTTAAATTTGAAGTATATTACACTGAGAAAACATTATACTTAAATGAAACATAAAAATAATGTTAGACGATTTTGTTTAATTGAAATTAGTTTGTAAGTTTAATCTCAATATATAGAAAATATCGACTGCATTGATTCAAAAGCATTATTTGTTTGAATAATTATATTTAATTTAACATATTTTCTGTTACAGTTTAAACAAAAATTATGTTTACAAATTTTATGTTTGAATCAAACTTTAAAGTTAACTAGGGGAGACTGGGGCGAAAAGTTAAACTGCCAAAACCGTTAAAATTCATTATCTTTCGAACGGGAATAGTTAGAGCATTGTAATTTTAATTATAGAAGGGTATTATCACTCTAAATAAATGTACGAAGTTGTGTGCAATTCTGTTAATTTTTGTGGTGTCTATATTGAAAGTTTTTTTTTAACCTACTTTTGAAAATTTTTTCGAAAAAGAAAATATCAACTTTTAAGTATATTTTTTGCATTTATCCTCACCACGATTTTTTCACTTCATTATTAGGGTCTCCTGAAGAGATACCTAAAGGTATTTGCTAAATATCTTTAGTCAGATTTTTTAAATTTGTTGTTAAAGCCAAAAACGCACCCTGGGGCGAAAAGGTTAATGTATTTTTAGATGTATTTAAATTTTTTTTATTTTTCGTTTCTTTGGTTTTATTTGTTTAAAAATTATTTATTTAACATTGGGCAAGTAGTCTGTCAAAAAAGAAGACCGTTCACATGAAATAAACAAAAAAATTTTTTTTTTTGAAATTTCAATTTTTTAACTTTACAACTATTCTAAAGATTTTGTTAAATAAACAAAGATCTTTTATTTACTAAATTACTTGTTTACGTATACGTTAACTTATCTAATACTTATCACCTATCAGAAAATAGTTTTAGTAGGCTAAAAATAGAATTTAACTTTTCGCCCCAGCATGGGGCGAAAAGTAAAAATAAACAAAATTTTCAAAAAAGGACAAAACATGTTTTTTATGCGAAAATATCAGGAACTTTTTTATTGAAAGTTGTAGAGGACAAGTTGCCCTACAATATTGATATACAAATATTTGCATCTAAGCGGATTATATTGCAAAAAAAATCATTTATGCAAAATTTAACTTTTCGCCCCAGTCTCCCCTACAGATAATTTAAAATCAACCACAATTTATGTTTGATTTCAATATAGAATCTCCTAAACTGAACCAAAAAATATGTTTGAATTAAACTTAAATATGTTTGGCTGTATAGCAAAGATATTTTAAGTTTGACTTGAACAAAATTTGCTTGAAGCAAATAATTTTTTTTCTCAGTGTATGTCAGAATTCTATGAAATTATCAAACATGGCAGTCATGAATACATATTGAAAAACGTTGATATTTCTAATAATCACTATAGTATACACGTTTTGGTGTTACTAATAAAAAAAGTATACCTTATTATTTGAAAAATATATTAATTCACTCATCGTTCATCGATTTTTAATTAATTATACTGAAAAATACAATAGTAGCAAGATTTTTACTACATGTTAGTATTATTGCGATTTTATATACGTTTACTGCGCAACGCGAACAACCTACAGCTGTATACCGTCGTTTACTTAACCCATTAAGGACGAGATGTACAAAATTTGTAGATAATGTTTAAGAATATATTTCAATCTTAAAAAGTACCAAGAATAACACGATTTTTAAAGATTTTTTTTTCGTTTTTCAATTTTTTAATAGCTAAACCCTTCAACATACCTTCTGTTGATAGAAATATTGCGTCAAAAATAGTAGGAGTACAACAAAGGACTATTTTAGATATTAAATTTTTAAATGGCTGCCACAAAATGGCGACTAAAGTTACTTTTTTTAAACAGTATTATAATAGTAACGTTCTTCAACCATTGAAATATTTGGAATTAACAAATAGTTCAGTTTTCTTCCTTTTCAACAAAAACGTTTTTTTCGCGGTTATTTATAAGTTTTTAATTTTTATATATATTTTATATATTTTTTTGTTTATACATTTTATATATTTTATATTTTTTAGCGTTTTGTAGAAAAATTTGATTTATTCACATTTTATGTTCTCCTAAATATGAATTAATTAAATAATTTAGAAATTTAATTTAAATTAATTTAATAATTAAGTTATTTTTAATATTGTTAATAAATTATTATTAATTAAATAACTGTCATAATTAAATGTATTGATTGATTAAATATTAAATTGTAAAAGTTAAATAAGTTAAATAAATTGTTTAAATTTAAATTGTCTAAATTTTAACCTGTAGGTTGAAAAATAGGTCAAAATTCACCTAAATTTTGAGCGAGTTCAGGTCAGAGGGAGTTTTTTGACCATTTTTTCGGCGTAGATAAAAACTTCCCTTAAAATTAACCTAAATCTTGAGGGCAGAGTGAATTATACGTCAAAACTGCCCTTAAATTTCACCTAAATTTTGAGGGCAGAGCGATAAGTTTTTCTACCCTTAGAAGGGTATAAGGTTAAATCTACCTTTAAAATTGACCTAAATTTTGAGGGAAATTTTGACTATGATCTATAAGGGGCCCCTATACTACTACCTGTAGGTAAAATCTACCATTAAAATTGACCTAAATTCAGTAATTTCCCTTTCCCGCTACCCTCAAAATTAAGGTCAATTTTGAGGGAATTTTTGACCTAGACGTCAAAATTTAACCATTTTCGCTACCCTCAAAATTTAGGTTAATTTTGAGGACAGTTTGACCTAAACGTCAAAATTTGACAAACAATTTCCGCTACCCTCTAAATTTAGGTCAATTTTAGGGAAGTTTGACCTAAATGTTAAAATTGTTAAATACTTTCTGCTACCCTTAAAATTAAGGACAATTTTAGGGCAGTTTTGACCTACGGGTAAAAAGAGGCCCACAAACGTATGTTACATTACGTCGAAATCTACATGTAATTTTACATTCTTCTTTTACCTATATGTCATAAACGTTCATATAATGGCCCTTAATTTATGTCAATATTTATGTCAGATTTGATTTATTGTTAAAGCTGCAAGTAAAAAGGGTCGTATTAATGCCTTTGATGATACTGCAAAGTCTATGCCAAATTTAACCAATTTATTTGGTTAAAACCATGTTTTATTTGATCTTTTTTTTACCTATATGTCAAAAAGTGGTCCCTGTGTAGGTCCTTGCATTATGTCAAAATACATGTTTAATTTTACCTATTTTTTGAGCTACGGGTTTTAAAAGAAACCTTAATGTGGGCAATCATATTACGTCAAAATTTGATCTGTGTTTTACCTACAAGTCAGAGCTTGCCCCCTCAAATAGGCGCGTTAAATAAGACGTCAAAGCCTATGCCAAAGACAATTTTTTTACTTGCAGGAGGTTATGTTACTTTAAAATTGATGACAAAGATTAAAAATTTTAGAATGGCTAATATCATAAGATCGCATTTTACAATCTTTATATTATCTATAAATAGAAGTAAATATAAAGTTAGGGGGTTGGCGCGCGAAGCGTGCAGGGGGGCAGGGCCCCCTAATATATATATATATATATATATATAAATTAAACATGTATTTTGACATAATGCAAGGACCTACACAGGGACCACTTTTTGACATATAGGTAAAAAAAGATCAAATAAAATATGGATTTTGATGTAATGTGGGGCCGTTATTTATTCTCTTTTTGACCTGCAGGTAAAAAAGGTCTATTTTGACAAAAGTTTTGACTTGTGTTTTTTAACCTATAGGTCAGAAAATAGGTCACATTAGACATAGATTTTGACGTAATGTGATGCCGTTATTTATCCTCTTTTTGACGATTTCCCCCTAACTAATTTATATATATATATATATATATATATATATTAATTTTTGTTTTCAAATCATGTTCTCTTAATATGAATGCATGGTAATTAGTTAGAGTAAATTATATCAGGCGATACTAAAAAAAGCACTTAAAAAGAATTTTACTTTACGGACATGATTATGATCTTATGGTGCACTTATAGATATTTCTTTATACCTAAAGGTAAGAAAATTGGTTATATTTGGCATAGATTTTGCAGTATCATCAAAGGCATTAATACGACCCTTTTTACTTGCAGCTTTACCAATAAATCAAATCTGACATAAATTTTGACATAAATTAAGGGCCATTATATGAACGTTTATGACACGTAGGTAAAAGAAGAATGTAAAATTACATGTAGATTTCGACGTAATGTAACAGACGTTTGTGGGCCTCTTTTTACCCGTAGGTCAAAACTGCCCTAAAATTGTCCTAAATTTTGAGGGTAGCAGAAATTATTTAACAATTTTTGACATTTAGGTCAAACTTCCCTAAAATTGACCTAAATTTAGAGGGTAGCGGAAATTGTTTGTCAAATTTTGACGTCTAGGTCAAAACTACCCTCAAAATTTGACTAAATTTTAATGGTAGAAGAAATTGTTTGTCAAATTTTGACGTTTAGGTCAATACCGCCCGCAAAATTGACGTAAATTTTGAGGGTAGTGGAAATTGTTTGTCAAATTTTGACGTTTAGGTCAATACTGCCCTCAAAATTCACCTAAATTTTGAGGGTAGCGGGAATTGTCTGTCAAATTTTTTAATTTAGGTCAATACCGCCCGCAAAATTGACCTACATTTTGAGGGTAGTGGAAATGATTAAATTTTGACGTCTAGGTCAAAAATGCCCTCAAAATTGACCTAAATTTTGAGGGTAGCAGGAAAGGGAAGTGACTGAATCAGCGGCGGCGGCGAAATGATTTTATATTAATAGGGATAGATATATACGTGTGCGTACAATAGACTGCCCACTGTTTGAAAGTCACCCTTCAAACAATAAAGCCAGGTACTCGAGCAGACCTCTCGTTTCTCTTACTATTTAATATCATTTAGTTAAAATATCTTTCTGTCTCCTTCTTTCTAGTAAATAGACATAAATCCCTCTCTGTTTATAACGCAGAAAAGTTAACGCATACCCTTCTCTTTTTATTTCAATTTCTCTTCAGGTAACGGTATTGCTTTCTTCCTCTTTCGAAGGTAAATACCATTAGAATGTCTCTCTTTACCTAATTTGCATATCTACTCGTTTCATATAAGGATATAATTAATCTTCGTATTCCAAAATTCATTCTGTCTGTTAGAGTATGAGAGAGAAGTATCGTCTCTTCTTTCAGTTTAGAGTAGGAGCGAGAAAGAGTCGAATAGTTAAGAAAGTAACGCCTACTTTTTATCGTTTGGGCATCATGGTTTTCTTTATTTTCAGTGACAGATAGAAGGAGTGAGTAAAAGAGTGGTAGGGGAGTTAAAAGTGAGGACTTTTACATTTAAGCGAAAATACCAAAGGGCGTAATGTTTCCTTATTGGTAGATAATTTTCCATCTCTTTATGACAGTGTAAGGAAAAAATAAATTATATTTTGTTGTTAGTTTTTTGTGATATACGTTTAAAGTGTAATTTGTTATAATTAGTGAATTCTTTAAGTACTTTTTTTATACAGCTTCTTACATGAAAACTGTAATTTCTGTTTAAGGTGCAATTTGTGGTACGTAGTGAACTAAATCATATCAATTTGTTAATTTTTCTGTGATTAACCCTCTTACCACACACTCCTATCCAGCACCCATATACCGCACACAAGTGCGAATTGGGATTTCGCATTTTTAATAATTGATGTAGGATAGAGAATTCTTTGTAAATATATTGAATAATATATCATTTTGGGGTGAAATTTCCCGTACAATACAGTGGAGGAATTCAATTTTACAAAAAAAAAATTTTTGTTGTAAAAAAATTATTATTAAAAAACTGCTGTTGTTAAATGAAATGCCAGCAACTTGAAAATTTTGCCAGTGCGAATTCGCACCTGTGTGTGGTAAGAGGGTTAAAGGTTAAAGTGTAATATATTTTGAAAAAATGGTGTTTTAGAAGTTATTTTTATAAATTTATTTTTATGTTCCTGTTAACAGACGTTTCAGGTGCAAAGAGTGAGACGTAGTGATTTTTGCTTAAGTTGAAATTTGTGATTCCTAGTGAATATAATTATATTTTTTTGTTATTTTTATGCTTATATTAACATGCAAATATGAGTAAGTTCTTATGAGATTTATGAATTACATATGAGAATTCTGATATATATATATATAAGATTTATGAGTTATATATGAGATATATGAGCAATATAAGAGATTTATGAGATATATGCGAAAGTTGATGAGTATTTACATGACTTCATGAGTTCTATAAGACTAATAAATTTAAAAACTATGGCAAACAAAGAAAGTTGTGTTACATTAAGTAAAATCATCACATACATGAATTTGTAAAATTGTTAAAAAATGTTTCAAATTCTGTTTTCAATATGCAAAGTACTTTATATTTATATAGTCTTGATAATATTATTCCAATTCAAAAAGGTGAAAAGCATATTCAAATACTTTTTAGTGGTTTGCTGAATTTTCATTCTCTTTCTAAAAGGTACCCAATATAATAATTCATTATATAATCTTAAACTATGGTAAATTGTACATGTAATGTAATTGTAAAAAAAATCTAAAATATTAAATTATTTATTAAAAAACACATAAAATAATAATTGAATATTTAAAATTTTAAATAATACTTATAAATTCTAATTATTTTTATTTTGATAAATATTAATAAATTTTAAGCTGTAAAGATTTTTTTACGTTCTTTTAAATGGTAAAAAATGTTTTCAAAAAAAGACATTTTTAATTATATTTTTTATAAAATTAATCTTCATCTATCATTTTCATACATTTATGGTTTGTTAGAAAAAAAAATTTGTTATTGTAAATTTTACATTTTTAAAATAAAACTATATAAATATGAATTTGGAATAGTAATGGATTCTTCGTAAATAAATTTAAGTTTATTATAAAAATATGTATGGGGATCCTCAAACCATGTGGTCAAAGAGAATGAATAATGTATATGTGACGGGTCGCGAAGAAAAGCAGCTAAGAAGCAAAAAAACGATTTTCAGATTATGATTACTTCAGACAAATTAAAGATTAAGTTTAAATTATCTGAAGTCAAAATTAATTGTTAGCAAATACTTAACTCAAATACTTTCGTAATAGCAATTTAAAAAAGAGCAATTCGTGCTAAAAGTTGATTTTCTTTTTTTCCTCCTCCTGTAAAATTTTTATTATGCTTCTTAGGTGCTTTTCTTTGCAACGCGTCACATATTTTTCAAGAAAAATTAAACAATAATTAAAACCTTTGAGTTCATTATATGTTTATGAAAATTTACGTTTAAGGGGGGTAAGGTTTGAAAATTTTTAATGAATGCATAATATCTCCAAAATATTAGGTTAAATTCTCAAGTCAATGGAAGCAAAATTGACGAAGTTATGAATATTTTAGTTCCATGGATAGGTCAGACTTCATATTTTTTATTAAATAATTATTTATAATTTGTTTATTTTTGAAATGAGCAATATTTTCCTATACAATACTTACTTATGATACAAGTGCGTAAGTTTAAAGTTTTCTGCGTGTAAAATTAAATTTTACAGGTTAATGTTACAAAAACAAAATTTAACATATTTGTGGCATAAAAACCTTATTTAGACTACATTGTTAAGGGGTTGATTAATTTAAATAAGGCTTGCTATAATTTTTTCTTCACTATTTATAAAAAGTACACCTTTATACATAGATTCTAAAAAATTTGTTTAAATTACATTTTTTATAAGGGATTGTCCGTAAAGCATGAGATATATATTTTCGGTAATATAGACTCCCCCCAATTGCCCCCTAAAAACGATTATTTTTTTCAATAAAAATAATTAATTTACATATTTATAATTATACCAATAATAATAAAACTTACCTTTAAAAATTCTCTATTCACTACATTATTGTAATTTAAAAGTTTTATTTCACAATTTAACAAAAACAAATAGAAAATTTAGGCGCGCTTTAGCGCGAAATTTTGCTAGTTTATATATTATTTTTTGTTTTTCTGTATTATTTTATAGACTCCCTAAAGAGGAAATCGTATTGATTTCGAAAAATTGGAGTAATTTTCGTATTAAAAACCACTTGTCCGAATATATTCGTGTAAAAATTTTTATTTTACCTATTAAGAGGAAAAATATTTCTCATTACAACGAGTGATGACAGCTCGTTGTATCAAAAACTCGTTATATCGAGACTCGTTATATCAAGGTTCAAGTGTACAACTATTTTAAAAATAATTGGATTCGCTTAGAATTTGTAACTAGAGGATTTTCAGGGCTACATCTTCGTAAATGACTTCTGAATCTCAGAGAACGTAATTTTTTTCAAGCTTGTGTTATTATGTGTATATTTTAAAAATGCTTATTAATAACGAATTTATAAACAAAATCACATTTTTGAAACTTCAACATCGATACAATTACAACTGTTTATAAAAACAGACCTAGTGCTTAAAGGGTCAACCCACTTTAGATAAGGTTTAAATCGTAAATATTGACATGTGAGGTTTTACACATAAATAAATACACTCTCGAAGTGCCAGAAAAAACTGTTTTAATTTTTTTAAATATTGTTTTTTAATTAAAAATCCAAACGGTATATATTCATCAGGTGTAAACTTAACATGTTAATATTTATAATTTAAACCTAAACGAAAATTTACAAAAGAAGCATTTTTAGCGCGTCTAAAGTAGGTAGAGCCCTCAATACTTTCAAAATAACATTAAAAAAATTTTCTAGTTTACTTCTGTCTTTTGAAGTCAACAGATCCATCCAAAAAAATGTTGTTTTTCTTAATTCTGTATATACCAACCAGATTGTAAAAAGGTGGAACACTGTTACCTTTAAATTCAAGGTACAGCAGGAGTTAATAAAAAATTAAACTCACTGAATTCTATCATTGATTGTGTCCAATCTAATTAATAATTTCCTTGATTAAATTGATATTTATTGAGTTTAAATGAATTGAATAAAAATACTTAACGTTATCTGAATGATATATATATATATATATATATATATAAAATATTAATAATGATAATGATATATATATTTCTATACTATTCTATACTATTCTATAACGAGGAGCAAAACTTGCTGTCGTGGTCACCAGTCAGGAAGACGCTGATAAGCTGGAGAAAATCGGGCACTAAAGATTGGGTTTAGCGAGAAGGAGAATATCAAGTAGGTCACTGGATCAGGAGGATGCAAAGTTTTCAGAACTACCCTCGAGGAAGCAAAGAAGGCTTTGTCAAGGACAAGGAGGAAATAGGCCAGAACAAGAGCAGTACGGAAGATTCGCGCAAGCGACTACATGGGACCATTCATCTACGAAGTCTAAAGCCATTAGGTTGTTCCATAGGTGGATATAAGGTTCGAAACTCAGTGGAATGAGAAGAGGTTTTTAGTCAGTATTGGTGACTGTCTAAAGCAGGTATGCTGGGTTTATTTTTTTTTATCCTTGCATTCTGTGCTGAACCCGACATACCCCAGTGAAGTGGGATCTTGCTGGGCATGCGATAAATGCATTTTCCTCTTCTACCAAGTCTCAAAATATTATTCACATTATCTGGTACAAGGGTATTTGAATAATTTTTATTGCATTGATCGCTTGAATTATTATAAAAAAAACTCTGTGTTAATTTATAGAAAGTTCATTATTATATTCATAATTAGAACCGTTTTTAGTTTCTCAATTTTATTAGTGTAAATGTCAGTCAATTTTTTAATTTCAGAATTTGTGATAGAAATATTGTTAAAATTTATGAATTCGGCAAATTCATCATGAAGTATAAGATTTTTTAATACATTTAGAACTTCATATTTCTGAATGTTTAAATAATTTAAATGATTATGTATATATAAAATTTCTAAATTTCGCAATTGACATTTTATACAGATAAGAATAGAAAGGAGTTTTTTCTTATCAGAATTTCTTCAAAAAAATTTTTAGATATGTTTTTAGTATTATTGTTAATATGTGCAAGAAATAGATCATAGTGTCTGCAATTAATAAGATAATCTTTTTAGGGTTCCGTACACCTTCGGTGTACCGACGGAACCCTATTGGTGAGACTCTTGTGTCCGTAGCCAAATCGTGCCCCCCCCTAGCGGCAAAACTATTTGACCTAGAGAGTTCAAATTTGGTACAGATACGTATTTTCACATGTAGATTACAGGAAAAATATAGAGAATGTGATTGGAGGTGAAGATCATAGCGTTGTCAAAGAAATAACAAAATTTTTGGCCAAAAATGCACAAAAAGTGACCACCCCCCCCCTTAACTCCTAAACTATTCAACGTGGAGGGCTAAAATTTAGCATACTGGTGTAATTTAACGTGAATATCACAGGAAAAATATAGAGAATTTGCTATGTCATAATGGCCATAGCGTTGTGAAGGAAAAACTAAAAAATTAAAATTTTTTTTTTCAAATTTCCACATTTATTTACCTAATGAGCCTAATGACAACCTATTGACCTAATTTTTACAGTCTGATCACAAAAAATATATTAAAAAATCTAAAAAAATAAAATTAAAAAAAAAATTTTCTTTCTAATTTCCACATTTTCTGACCTAATGAGCTAAAAATTGGTTTATTAGTATATTTTTACAGTCTGATCACAAAAAATATATTTAAAAATCTAAAAAAATAAAATTAAAATAAAAATGTTCTTTCTAATTTCCACATTTTTTGACCTAATGAGCTGAAAATTGGTTTATTAGTATATTTTTACAGTCTGATCACAAAAAATATATTAACAAATCTAAAAAAAATTAAAAAAGATTTTTTTTTAAATTAAAAGTTGTTTTTTCTAATTTCTACATTATTTGATCTAATTAACTAAAAATGGGTTTATTAGTATATTTTTACAGTCTGATCACAAAAAATATATTAAAAAATCTAAAAAAAAATTTTTTTAATTAAATTAAAAAAAACTAAACAAGTGCGAGTTGCACTTGCACTGAATTGACGGGTTCCGCACAAAAATATAAAAATAATACTTGTGATATTGTAACAACAATTGGTAGGATTTTTTTCACTTTTGTATTATTTGGGTAAGATGAATTTTTGACACTAGGTTCAAAATTAATAACAAAGAAAAATAGAAGTATTACATATTTTATATTATTAGCAATAAGCAAACAGGAACCAATTTGGAAACAAATTTAAAAAATTGGTTCCTCTTCGGTTATTGCTAATAATATAAAATATGTAATACTTCTATTTTTCTTTGTTATTTATTTTTAACCTAGTGTCGAAAATCGAACTTACTAAAATAATACAAAAGTGAAAAAAAACTTACCAATTGTTGTTATAATATCACAAGTATTATTTTTATATTTTCGTACGGACCCCGTCAATTCAGTGCGAGTGCAACTCGCACTTGTCCAGTTTTTTTCTATTGTTGACATCTATTTCCTTCCTCAATTTATTCCAATTTTTTGTGTAGTCGTATGTTTTTTGACCAAGGGAAGATCTTATTTCCCCCAAAAACATAGTTTCCCGTAATTTTAATACGATACGTATAATAATATTTAAAAAATTATATTTGATATTTATTTATATTTGATTTTTTGTTTTCCCGTATTATTTTATAGACCCTCTGAAGAGAAAATTGTATTGATTTCGAAACGTTGGAGTAATTTTTGTATTAAAAACCACTTGTCCGAATGTATTCGTGTCAATATTTTTATTTTTCCTATTAATTGAAAAAACAATTCAGACGTAAAAGTTTTTTTTGAATATTTCTCCTTTTTTATTACCACCATTAAGAAACAAAGGTTCATATGCATTGAAATATGTGAACAATTATGAAACAAAAAAACTATTTGTTACTTCAGATAGTAATGTTTATGAATAATGAATATATTAATAATAAATAATAAATTAATATAAATTATTCTATATTTTATAGCAGTAGTACAGTCAATATGGCATCTTTGTGGAAAAATACCTTTTTTGTTGAATAATATTTTATTCTATATCTTTAGTGGAATATGCGACAAGCTTGAAACCAAAAAGTTGGGACATCCCAACTTCAATCAAACTTTTTTTGATTTGGTTTTGTGTAACAAACGTAACTCGTACTTAAAAACTTCTCACTTAGAGTTCTTCAATGAAGATTATGGTTAATACCATCAACCATTTAACAACTATTGTAGAATATACTAACATAAGTACTTTGAATAGTTTTATTTACTCTTTTATTTACTACTTCTGTTCGAAAGTGCAAATAAAATTGAAAATTTGAAAACTCAAAATGGCTTACCCAATATGGCGGATGAAATTCAATAGGGCGAATAAAATGGTTATAAACTAATTGCTGTTATAAAAGTGTTATAACTAATTTCTCTGTACACACTTTTTGTATTTCTTTAGTAACCCATTTATGGTCTTTTGACCGCGGGGACATTGTAAATAAATAAATTGTATTCTGATGACTTAATTAAAAGTTGATTGGATTTTACTGAAAATTGATACTTAGGGGTTTTCAAGATCGCTGATTACGAATCCAAAGTCAGATTTAGAATATTTAAAATGGAAGATCCAATATGGCTAATAGCTATTTAAAAAATGGATTGTGTTTGCTTTTTTTAACAATGCTGTGAATTCTTGTATAATATTATTTTGTTTTTTATTACGTTGATTCAAGTTTGTTCTACTTGTCTGCTTTGTGACAGTATTAATTATTCTTGCATAATATTAATTTGTTTATGTGTTATTTTATTTCACAAAAGTTGTTTATATACTGAAATAAAATGTGAAATAAAAGTGAAGTAAAAGTTAGTTGGTTTTTTGAATTAAATACAATTTATTTCAGTGTATAAACAACTATTATAAAATATTAATTTGTTTATGTGTTATTTTATTTCATAGAAGTTGTTTATACACTGAAATAAACTAATAATTAATACTGTAATTGAATCCTGCATTTTGAATTTTAAAAAATGGATGTAAGATTCGTAATCAGCGACCCAGAAAATCCCTTAGTAACAATTTTCACTCAAATTCAATCAACTTTTAACTAAGCCGTCAGCCATATTAGATCCGCCATTTTAGTTTTCTAAATCTAATTTTTAATTCGTAATCCGCTGATTACGAATTACCCTGAAAACCTCCAAGTAACAATTTTCAAGCGAATTCACAGATTTTCAAAAAATTTCGACTGCCATGTTGTATTCGCCATTTTGAATTTTTAAACTGACTTTGTATTCGTGATTAAGGATATGAAAAACATTAAGCTGTCAAATTTTAACAAAATCTATCAAGTTTTGCGATTTTGGTCACATGGCTACGATATTGTAAATAAAAATTTACTTTAGACGCCATTTTTAATTTTTTTTTGGTATACCCCTATCTGATAGGGAATATATTTTTGACGCGTTATTTAAAACTTTTAAATGTATTTCAAGATGAATACCAATACTAAAATTAAAAAACTAAAATCAAAACGTAAAAATTTCATGATTTTTCAAAAACATGTAATTTGTTTATTTATAAATTCATAAAAATATTTGGAGCGCCATTCCAAAGAGTGGTTTTTGGCCAATAAGAGATTACTTATGCGGAATTTTTTCAGCTCAGTTTTTATGTTAAAATACAGTGTCAAACTTTGGTCCAAAAAAATTGTTCATTTGGGTGTTAATGGGTTGAGAGGTTTTCTTGTGTAAATTATTTTTGTAGAAATCGAAATGCATTCGATTTTAACTAGTATACATTAGGGTGGCCGTTAAAAACGACGTTTTGAAATTTTGTCCATTTCTGGGTCTCATTTTGTCATAAATTGAAAAAAATTAGATACGTATTTTTTTTATTTTTTTAAATTAATATTTAGTGGTGCCTGTAGGCTGGTGAAATTTCGCATGTATTTTGCATGGGAAAAAAACTTTTTTTAACAAATTTTTAACAAATGAAATTTGTTAAGCTAACTATTTTTTACAGGACCCAAAAGTTGTCCAATAAAAACCAAAATAGGTTATTAATATTTTTTGCTAATAATAATCTACTTTGGTTTTCATTGGTCGACTTTTGGATCGTGTAAAAAATAGTTAACTTAACAAATTTTCTATTATTCTTTGCACATTTATGAAGTGAAACAGAGTAGTCCGGTCAAAAAATATCAATTTTCATCGATTTTACAGGAAATGTACGAAAAAATGTTTTTTTCCCATGCAAAGTTTCACCAGCATACAGGCACCACTAAATATTAATTTTAAAAAAATAAAAAAATACGTATCTAATTTTTTTCAATTTGTGACAAAATGAGACCTGGAAATGGACAAAATTCCAAAATGTCGTTTTTAACGGCCACCCTAGTATACATAAAATATTTTTAGATTGCTGGAATTTAATCTACAATTATACAAGAGGTTCTTGTTCTACAATTGTTGTTTAATGGTTATTGGTAGTAACCATAATCACTATTAAAGAACTCTGAACCTTTGCAGTTATATGTGAAACACTTGTGAAAAATTATTTTTTTTTAATTATGGATTTATTAAAATCTTTAGGAACATGTTAACCCCTTAGCAGTGTAGTAAAAATTAGCTTTTCGTGCCACAAATGTGCAAAAAAATTTTGCTTTTTAAATTACTTCATATGATTCTATTTTATGTTTTCGGGATCGCTGAATCCGAATATTTGATCAAAATTTAAAAATTCAAAATGGCGGCTCCAAAATGGCGACCAAAAAATTTAAAAGTTAACGAATCTTGCTAAAAATGCCTACTCGGGGGTTTTCGGGGTTGCTGAATCCAAATCCGTTATTGAAAATTCAAAATTCAAAATGGCGGTTCTAAAATGGCGACCAAAAAAAATTTTAAAGTTACCGATTTGTCAGAAAAGGGGCATTTGGGGGTTTTTGGGATCGCTGAATTCGAATATCTGGTTAATATTTTGAAATTCAAAATGGAGGCTTCAAAATGGCGACCGAAAAAAATGGTTTTTTTATCAATGAAAATAAAATCAGACTTTTCTCTGTACATTGCTTAGAATTTATAAATTCATGTTTACTTTTTTATTTCGAGTAGTATGAATTCCAAAAATTCAAATAAGAAATGTATGTGTGTATGTTTTTGTCCTGATAAAGAAAGTCAGTACTTGCATTAAGGGTAATTTCAAGATATTTAAAGAAACGCGTTTTTTATTAGAGCAGCCTCTTAATTAATACTTATTTAATAACTACAATTGATATTAACTAATTTTATTATACTCTACTTAATGGCACTAAAATATTTAAGAAATTTTTATTATTTATAGAAAAAATATCGATCACTGCCCAAAATTGAGTTTGAAATCTTGGGAATATTGCCGCAGAATCGGTATGTGCTCTTACGGATGAGTGACGCTACTGTTTTAGAGCCGTATTTAGAGCCTATTATGTATATGCATATGCAAGTAACGACTTTTCTGGCAGGGAAAGATGGTCGCAAGAGTCGATACTTGCAAGGCATTACGATTTAGAACCAATTCAGACCACATTTCCCGGCAGTACTAGCCAGTACGGCTTGTGTTTCAAGGAAAGTTCGTAACTACATCATCATTTTTTATCAGTAATAGCACATACTCAACATTTTGCCTGCAAGTACCGATCTTTTCAAAATTACTTCACGGTAGTAGAATAATTAAAGGCTAAATATCTCTAAAATTAATTTTTATTTATGAATAATATTACTATAGCTAGATTGCTTTCCCATCACGAATCCAAGTGATATAAAAAACTCATTTTGCATAAAAATATCAAATACTGACTTTCCTCAGGACAACATCTATGCCACAACGCAGAACTTCCAAGCGGGCACTATTACATTCATTTAAATGTAAACTTTCGATTTATGAACCCCACCCCATGTCTGTCAAACGTATATTTTTACACTTGTTTGGATGTAAACTGTTAATTAATTTATTTCTAGTGTCATTTTAACCCAGTTCACTTTTAAAACTCTGTCATTTATAAACTTATCATTAAAACAAAAAATTATCAATTATAACAATTGTCGTATTCATTCATTCTGCCCAGTCTGTCTACACCTGAAGTTAGTCATGATTAAGCTTTTTTTATATGTTTTGATAGATAATAATATTTTTCTTTACTTCACTCTTATTTTTTAAATTTATAACAATAGGTATTAATATTATTCAGAAATATTATTTTTATTTTTCAAATAATTCAAAACTATTTTTATTAATAAAAAAAATATTAATGTTAATTTTCATTATTTATTTATATGAGCCGCAGTCCTTCAGGACCATAAATGAGTTACTACAATCTTTATTAAAAGTACAGTAAAATTGTCAGTGCCTCTGACAATTTCGAGTTCAAAATTGCAGAAAGTTATATTCACATGGATAGTAATATGTGGACGTCCACATGAAAAGGGCCCATTTTGTCGGTTCTAGTTTTCGAGTTATTTGCAATTTAATACTTTTTTGAGAAAAACGTTAATTTTTTTATATTTTTTATTATCAATCTACATGTTTTGACAAGTCAAATCATGAGGTTTTCATTAATTTATCGTTAATTTAAGTGTTTAACTTTATTGGTTCTTTAGAAAAAGAAAAGGGCCCATTTTGTCGGTCCTTTGCAAAAATATTCCGTATTTTTGAAATGGAGGGTCAAAAAAATTAAAACCTCTTGATTTGTCATCTTTTAAGTACCCTGAACTTAAAACAATTATTATCTGAATAACTTCCGAGAAGAACCAGATATATTAATGTTAGAGTCATTGATTACGTAGTCGTAGATGTAAAAAATGTCGATATTTCGGCAAAATTTCATAATAAAACCTGTTAAAATTTTTTTAATAAGTTTAATTTCTATTCTTTACCTTCAAATGACACAATAAAATTGTTCCCAATCATTAATCTTGTACAAAAATGGTTTATTAATAAGAAAATCGCCCTTTTAGAAAAGGGCCCATTTTGTCGGTTTTTCGTATTTTCAAACAGTAAGGGGGGGTGGGGTGGTTTTAAAAATTTTAAACCTATTGGTTTTTCATCTTTATAGTGCCCTGAACTGAAAACAATTATTATCTGAATAACTTCCGAGAAGAACCAGAGATATTAATGTTAGAGTCATTGATTACGTAGTCGTAGAAGCGAAAATTTCGATATTTCGGCAAATTATTCATAATAGAGACTTTTAAAAATTTTTAAATAAGTTTAATTTTTATTCTTTACCTTCAAACGACACAATAAAATTGTTCCCAATCATAAACCTTGTAAAAAAATGGTTTATTAATAAGAAAATCGTCTTTTTTAATAAAGGGCCCATTTTGTCGGTTTTATGTATTTTCAAAATTAAGGGGGGGGAGTGGTTTTAAAAATTTGAAACCTATTGGTTTTTCATCTTTAAGGTGCCCTGGACTGAAAACAATTATTATCTGAATAACTTCCTAGAAGAACCAGAGATATCACAATTAATAGGTATCACAATCTTTAATTCCGTTTTTCTCGAAATGAGGTATTTGCAACTATAAACTTTGAAATTCTGTAACTCATTGAATTTTTGACCAAAAAATTTGTATAACCACTCAAAATTTTCGTAATTTTGCAAGGAATTCGCCCATATAGATAAGTCCAATAGTGCCAAAATGGGCCCTTTTCATGTGGACGTCGACATATATGTGTTCAATTGGAGGAAAATAGTTGCGGGACAGTTCTTGCACACTTAGCCTTCTAAGTCCTTTTCAGCTAAATAACCAGGACCTTCCAGTATATTGAGCGCAGAAAAACAAATAGAGCTTGTGAAATATTTTACTAAAGTTGGTTTTTTAGTTTCGAAAGAGCAATTGATTAATAGCGTGCAAATGATTTGTAATAAGAAGAATATAAAGACTATATTTAATGATATGTATTAATTGGTCGTACTGCAGTATCTGGACACAATATCAGAAATTGGTTTATTGAAATAAAAATATTATTTATGCGAAGAAAATATATTGGAAATAAGAAATTTTTCATACCGTTGAAACATGAGTTCCTTTTAAAATCAGAACCTCTTATAGCACAGGCCAACAAAATTACAAATCATTTTTGGTGCGACCAATGTCGAAGCCGTTTCTGGTATGTTTTATCACGCTGATTAACAATCTGTAAATGAAAAGTAGCCATCAGCTCTGGTTTTCGAGAAAAATGAGATTAAAAGGTAAAAAAATCGCGTTTTTTACAAAGTTTGAGCACATCTAGCGACAAAACGAAAGGTTGTAAAAGCTTCTACTTGGGCTTAAATTAAAGCTTAATCTTTCGACTGCAACACATAAAAATTCAATTTCTGTACCATAACCTCCAGGTTCATAATAGTCAATTTTTGAATAGCAAAAACTAATTCTGGAAAATTTGGTTTGCATTTTTCTTGAAAATTGAAGATAATGAAATTTCATTTCTAGACATAAATTAAAGCTTAATTTTTTAAATAAAAGCGCTTGAAATTAAGTAATAAAAAATTAGTAACGTAATATTTATTCCAAGTCATATTTTGACTTCGAAATGTTAAAAAAATATGTTACATCCGTTTTAATTAAGTTTAATTTTTCGCCGCACTTCTAACTAAAGAAATTTAACAACAGAAGCCGTTTATTAATTACACAAAGATTTTTTTGGATATTTTGACTCCTCTCGCTGGAGGTACCTAAACATTCCCAAAAACATTTTTTACCTTTCAAAAAATTGAGTACTATGAACTTGGAGGTTATGGTACAGGAATGGAATTTTCATGGGTTGTAGTCTAATGATTAAGCTTTAATTTGAGCCCAAGTAGAAGCTTCTACGACCTTTCATTTTTTCGCTACAGGTGTTCAAACTTTGTCAAAAACGCGATTTTTTTACATTTTAATCTCATTTTTCTCGAAAACCAGAGCTGATGGCTAATTTTTATTTACAGATTCTTAATCTGCATGATAAAACATACCAGAAACAGCTTCGACGTTAGCCGCACGAAAATCAGTGTCGGCCTGTGTTGTCTTTGCTCCAAAAGTCAGTAAAAATGTATGCAATATCGTTAACAATAACGAAAAAAATGTAACTGTTTTAATTATAGGTAATATAAATGTGATTTGTAATTTATTATTTAATTTTTTCACAGAGGAGAAGAGAGAAAGGCTTTTAACGCATGCCAAGGAAGCTGCCACTTACACTGCGGTATGTCAGGATCAGCACGAAATGCAAGGATACAAAAAATATACTTTGAATACCTGCTTTAGGTAGTCACCAATATCGTTTAAAAAACTCCTACCCTTTAAGTACTTTGCGGCTTTAGACCTCGAAAATGAATGGTTTCATTTAGTCGCCGGCGTGACTCTACCGTTCCGCTCTTGTTCTGGACTTCTTTTTTCGTTGTCCTTAACAAAGCTTTCTTTGCTTCCTCTAGGGCAGTTCTGAAGACTTTGTATGCTCCTGGTCCAGTGACATGTAGGATATTCTCTTTTCTGCCGAACTTGGACTGGCAAAAGAAGTAGTATGGGCTGCTGTCTTATGGCCTGGTTCTCCGCCATAGTCAAGGCACTTATGACACCTTGTAAACATCACTCTTCTTGTTAATCTTGTAGCAGAAGTAATACGAAACTAATCTTAACTAATTGGTGTAGGGACTCCTTGATGATTTTATGTTCAGTAAGGGTGTCCATGTCGTGGATTTTCAGCACAAGCTGCCTGCACGCTTTCTGCACCTTACGTAGGTCACCGTTTACCTTTTTCAACTTTTCAGTGAGCATCCCCTTGTTAAAAGACCCTCTAATTTTAATTCTTACTGCATTATAATGACTTGGTTGTTATGGTAAAGTTGAGGATTAGACGATATGTCCACCTTCCTTTGGGATCTCCATCCCATCTCTTTTACCATCTTTCAATGAGTCTACATCTCGCTTCTTTTTGAAGGTAGAAGACCTTCTCTCTTTCTCTCCGCGCACAACCACCCTGTTTCTTTAAGTAGCTCCTCACTGTCGCTACTAATAGTATTACCGATCTACCTGATGAGTTTTGAGACTAATTCGAGAATCGTTGCTTCTTATACTGTCCACTAATCAGGAGTATATTAAAACATCTTTCTCTGGCAGACTGCATCAGGAGATTTTGAGCAATACTTCCTCTTTTCAGGTTGACCTGAAGAAATCTTAATTCTTCAGTTCCTCTTTATAGACAAGGCTTTATACGTTTACCCTAAAAAATTGTACAGTTGAATTTCTTCCCACAATTCATGTGAGAGCTAAACTTTCATCAAGCTTTGCTCCTATCGGGTCCTTTACAAATTCTTAACAGATGTTCGCAGCTCAAGTATCTGTGACAATTGTCAACTTCAACCCTGCTGCGGATCCTGCAGTTTATCCAACTAACCCTTACCTTACCGGTCTTGAGCAGAGCAATACTTCCAGTTTTATACTGCATTAATTTCTTTCTTGAGTTTCCTACATTAATTATATATTTTTTATAAAATTTTATATATAATTTTTTATATTTTACTGTTCGGTTCTACCCCAAGATTTTGAAGATTTCTTTAAAGTCGAGAAGGATGTCTATTCCTATGTTTTTTGTGTCGCTGAATCCGAAAAAGTCGTCTAAAAACAAATACTTCTTTCCCTTAACTCCTTACAACCCCTTGAAACCTCCTGGAAGAGGATTTGACTTTTAATTTTAACGAAAAGTCGAGTTCGCTAACCAATTCTATGTTTTTTGGTCGCTAAAACCGAAAAACACCACAAAAAATAAATCCTTCCCTTCCGTAATCCCCTACAACCCCCTCAATACTTAATTACTATTTTTACGAAAAGTCGAGTATTATGTCTAATCCTATGTTTTTTGGGGTGCTCAAACCGAAAAAACAAAAAACTACCACGTCCACGCCGTTGTTCCTGGGTTGCGCTAAGTGTACTAAAATAAATATCTTTTCGATTTTATAGGTGCGTAATTATGTAATCATGTGTCGACTTTTCGTAAAAATTGTAATTCCAACCCCCTCCCAGGGGGTTGGAATTAAGGGGCTTGTAGGTGGTTAAGGGAGGGAAGTATTTGTTTTTAGACGACTTTTTTCGGATTCAGCGCCACAAAAACATAGGAATAGACACCCTACTCGACTTTTCATCAAAATTAAAATTCTAATCCCCTCCTAGGAGGTATTATGGGGGTTTTAGGGGGTTAAGTGAGGGAAGTATTTGTTGTTAGATTACTGTTTCGGATTTAGCGATCCAAAAACATAGGATTAGACACAATACTCAACTTTCTGTAAAAATTGTAATTCCAACCCCCTCCCAGGGAGTATTAAGGGGGTTGTAGGGGATTAAGGGAGGGAAGGATTTATTTTTTGTGGTGTTTTTCGGTTTTAACGACCAAAAAACATCGAATTAGATACCATACTCACTTTTCGTCAAAATTAAAGTTCAAACCAATTCCCAGAAGGTATTAAGGAGGTTTTAGAGGGTTAAGTGAGGAAAGTATTTGTTTTTAAATGACTTTTTTGGATTTAGCGACGCAAAAAACATAAGAATAGACAATCTACTCAACTTTTCGTCAAAATTAAAATTCCAACCCCCTCCTAGGAGGTATTAAGGGGGTTAAGTGAGGTAAGTATTTGTTTTTAGATGACTTTTCGGATCTAGCGACCCAAAAATCATAGGAATAGACATCCTACTCGACTTTTTCTTATATCTGAAATTGCAACCCTCGTGACTGGGTGGTAGCGGGAAAATGGGCAAGCACAAAAATTTTTCATGCACAGTGCATTCGTTCACTCAGCTTATTTTTACAAATTAAAATTAATTTTTAAAATTAATAATTACTTATCGACAACCATTTCGAAGAAATTATCATAGGTAACACCTTCTAAACGAAATAGTTCAAATGACATCTTGCTGATGTCACTATGTGCTGATATAGTCGAAATCTCCATATTTCAAAAATATTTTATCAGCGATAAATTTTTAACATTAATTCATAGTAGATGTATAAAAGTTGAATCAGTTAAGTGTTGCAGTATCATAAAAGTTAAGAAATTAACCATTCAAAAAGTAACAATCAAAGACATAAATAACTTTAACAAATTTTAATAAAACTTGATAAAGAAATTTTTTGGGACCATTGAGTACGAATCCAAAGTCAGATTTTGAACATTCAAAATGACGGATCCAATATGCCGGGGTTTTTAAAAATATTATTCAAATTAAACTACTTACACTACTTTTTAAAATGTAATAGAAGCTTTGTTCGGATTTACCCCAAGTTTTTGAATTTTTTGGTTAAAGTAGGACAGCTTGTCATTATTAATTAAATTGACAAAAATCCAATTCAATTTCTCTTTCGCGAGTCATAAGTAACAATAATAGTATATTAACCCTTTAAGGATGGGACGGACACATTTCTGAGACAACTTTTGACGGTAATTTTCTCGTCGACCAAGGGTTTTAAAAAAATCAGAATAATTATTCCTTATGTCTTGGACATCGCTCTTTCAGAATCTGCACTCGAAATTAAAAAAAACTAAAAACAAAAAAGTTACGGACATTTTTTTAGAAAAAAATGGCGACCAAAAGTCAATTTTTTATAATATAAAAACCTCCTGTGCAAAATTTGTAAAAAATGCTCAAATTCAGTTGAAACTATTTACTGGGGGGTTTTTGGGGTCGCTGATTACGAATCTGAACTTCGTTTTAAAAAATTCAAAATGGCGGATCCAATATAGCTGACAAATTTTTGTAAAATTCATCTAATTCGATAAATATTTCTTACTTGGGGGTTTTTGGGGTCGCAGATTGCGAATCTGAACTTCGTTTTAAAAAAATCAAAATGGCGGATCCAATATGGTTGACAAATTTTCGAAAAATTTATCATATTTCATTAAAATTCGTTTAATTATTTTAGAATTTTTTATTATTATTTATTTTGTTATTTTATTAATGTTATGTGTTATTTTATGATATATTATATCATAAATTATTATAATTAAAACTAATATAGAGTCAAAATAAATGGAACCGGTCACTTGAATAAGTTTTGTCTCAAATTTTCAAGTTATCTATGATTTTTAGTAGATATATAAGTACACTTTTTCCGCCTAAAATATTTTTTGAACAAAATATTTTAGGCGGAATGTAATGAGATGTTGAAGTTATGGGTAATCATTTTATTTTCATTTTGTTATTACTTTGAAGCAAATAAAAATAATTAGGTGAATTTGTTTTAATTAAAGCTTAAAGTCTACACTTTAAGGATTAAATAAATTGATTGCTAAAAAATTAAAATTTATAATTGTTATTAACAATTCTTTTAAACAATTGCAAATTGAAGAATGTTCTCATTGTTTTTGAATGATTAACTTACGATGTGTTGATGAGCTAAACTTCAAGGATTAATTTTAAAAAATGTAGAATCAGTAACCTCAAATATTATAGAAATTATGTAGATTTTTTTGCCAAAATGCAGGCGAAAATCGACTTTTAATCTTAAAAATCTGCTTGAAAGCGTGAAGTTTCAAGCAAAACAAAAGACGATCATATTTATTCGTTTGCAATTCTATCTTTTTTCAGTTACTCGAGTCGAATTTTGTATGCATTTTGTCAGAAAAATTTACACAATTTTTATAATATTGGAGGTTACTGATTTATCTTTTTTTTTAATTAATCCTTGAAGTTTTGCTCATCAATACATCGTAATTTAATCATTCAAAAACATTGAGAACATTCTTCAATTTGCAATTGTTTAAAAGAATTGTTAATAACAATTATAAATTTTAATTTTTTAGCAATCGCTTTATTTAATCCTTAAAGTATAGACTTTAAGGTGAAAGAATTTAAACAATTATTCCGAATCAAATCTCTCGAAAATAAATTTCTTGAGTAAGCACTAGAAAATGAAAATACAATATATTTTTCATATGTATCGACAGCGCAGCCGTCCTAATACAGAAACCCGCTTTTTCTGAAAATCATTTTTTGGAAATTAATTAATAATTTCAAAATTATCAAAGAACTCAGAAAACCCACCATGCTAACCAATTTTTTCTGAGTTCTTTGATAATTTTGAAGTTATTAATTAATTTCGAAAAAATGATTTTCAGAAAAAGCGGGTTTCTGTATTAGGACGGCTGCGCTGTCGATACATATGAAAAATATATTGTATTTTCATAACTAAATCTAGTGCTTACTCAAGAAATTTATTTTCGAGAGATTTGATTCGGAATAATTGTTTAAATTCTTTCACCTTTAAAATTAATACTACCGAATGATAAATTCACTTTCTTTAATTATAGACTTTAAGCTTTAATTTAAAAAAATTAACTTAATTATCTTTATTTGCTTCAAAGTAATAACAAAATGAAAATAAAATGATTACTCAAAACTTCAACATCTCATTACTTTCCGCCTAAAATATTTTTTTCAAAATATTTTAGGCGAAAAAAGAGTACTCATATATGAGCGATTCCACGTCAAGTGATCAAGGGGTCTTTTTGTGTAATGTTTAATTTAATAATTTTTTACTCTTAAACAATTAAACATTCAAATTTGACAAAGTACATTTTGGAAAGGTTTTTTCATGCTCTTTCGATTGGAAATAAGCATTTTGAAAGAAAAAATTTTTTGACCCAAAAAAATCAAAATTAAAAATAAATTTCAATTTTTGAGGGAGATGAATACAATTTTTTTTTAAACAAAAGCTGAGGTTTTTTCCTAACAGGACATATAAATGATAAAGTGGGACTAGAATGTTTAAATATTGAAAAAAAGAGTTTTCTAATCGCCGGAGCGCTCAAAACCCGGTTTTTAGCTCCGTTTTGGAGAAAATTCTTTTTTTCAATATTTAAACATTCTAGTCTCACTTTATCATTTATATGTCCTTTTAGGAAAAAACCTCAGCTTTTGTTTAAAAAAAAAATCGTATCCATATCCCTAAAAAATTGAAATTTATTTTTAATTTTGATTTTTTTAGGTCAAAAATTTTTTTTTTCAAAATGCTTATTTCTAATCGAAAGAGCATGAAAAAACCTTTTTAAAATGTACTTTGTCAAATTTGTATGTTTAATTGTTTAAGAGTAAAAAATTATTGAAATAAGCATTGTACTGAAAAACACAAAAATTTAACCCCCTCCTCCTCGGAAAATATTGGACTAGATAAAAAAATATTTTCACGAAAAATTACTATCTATGAGTACTACAAAAGCCCCAAGTTTTGCTACGATTGGAGAAAATTTTTTCTCCACCTTGATCACTTGACATGGAATCGCTCATATATCTACCAAAAATCATAGATAACTTGAAAATTTGAGACAAAATTTATTCAAGTGGCCGGTTCCATTTATTTTGACTCTATATTAGTTTTAATTATAATAATTGTAATAATTTATGATATAATATATCATAAAATAACACATAACATTGTTACAAACGAGAATTTATTGATTTAAATATTGAGCTTTCGAGATGGCTCTAAAATCTTATTTGGGGAGGCTCCAAGCTGCTAAGGTCAGAAGGACCTTGTTTATTTTGTGGGGACGTTATCCTACTTTTAAAAGTTGCCGTCTGTTTCGTTAAATTCACTTATTTTAAAAATGACTTGAATTACAGGTTTAGTTAGGTAAGTAAAGAAATTGATTTTACGAATATATGATTTATTCTTTTAAACAGCAAAGTACCTTTGAATACAGAATGGTTATAGTGTGTTACAAATAGAAAGTGTGTGTGTGTTAGAATATGTGACAGAACGATACTTATTTACTTACAAACTACCGGCGGAGCTATTCCTCTTTAGAATCACAAACCTCCGTCGGGCGAAAATTCCTTTGTTTTTGTGTATACTGAAAATCGCGACGTCTGATTCGCGCAATTTTCTTTTGTTTGCGAGATTGTACTTGTGGGGAATGGACGCGGGCAATATCTATGCAACCGGCCGTTCCTCCTTTGTGTAAACTCACTTGCGAATCTATTCCTAGGAAAACTGGTGCGGGCAATATCTATGCAACCGACAGTTTTATAAGAAATTCGATCACACTTTTGGATCTCTTCTCTATCAATCTGATGCGGGCAATATCTATGCAACCGATAGATAGATAGGGAATTTGATATCACTTGTGGGCCACTGAAGTTTGAACGGACGCGGGCAATATCTATGCAACCGGCCGGTTATAAATAACAAGATTTCAGAATTATAAATTATATTAATAATTCTGAAATCTCTCCAAAATCAGTCCGCACTGGACTCCACCGGCTCAGAGGATTTAAAAATTTTAACGTCTGCCCTGAATCATGCAATTCGGGTTCCGGGTCCCGGACGAGCTTTTTGTTCGCGAAATTTCTCTGTCCCAAAACACTTGCCAGGTTAGACCCAGGGGAGGTGTCTTCGAGAAGAAGCGAGAATTCGTACTGCCAAGATTGATATTTCGCGACAAGCCACCAACCCTTACCTTTAGTGCAAAAAGTGGGGAAAACGGAAAATTTTAGGTAGTAGGAGTAAGGAGTAGGAGAAAATCGTGGGCCCATTGGTCTATGCATTTTTGCTGACGTTTTGGATCTCACGTTAGGTCTGTGAGAACGGAAATAGTCTGTTAATATGATACTTTTCGAGACATTATTTTTTGAAATAACTTAGAATTTAAATAATAATTATATTATATTGTTTAATTAATAAAATTATTATTTATCTTTGTTATTATAGTGCATATAATTTATTTATTGTAATTATATTGTTCCTACTTTTTATAGTTTGTTTGTATATGTAGTTACATATTGAGTAATGCGTATGCACAAATACACACAACCTAATGTCCTCCGGCATTTTGTTGTAACAAAAATGTTTACAACAAAATGTTTAACTATTGTCAATTTGTTGTTTGCGCATCTAGCTTGATGCCTAAGATTAAATAGCATAGGTTTAAATAGCACAAGGCATGCAAGCATTGTGCCATTGAGTCAGCTGTAACGCACGTGCGTTTGTTTTGATGCTGTATTCCACAGCTTATGGGTCCTGAGGGGAAAAGAAAAGGTCTACGCACAACAAGGTAGCGATTGAAGGCAAGCATAGCGCGCTTGTGTTGGTGCCTGTAGCATGGAGGCCATCAAGGTATTAGTGCTATAACCGAGGGAGCCAGTGAGTGTGTTGGTGCTTATAACCAGCGGTTGCGCAGTTGTGTGTGTTGCCGCCGACCACTCCCGCACACATACAACCTCTCAATGTAATTCTTAGTCGATGTTTTAATATTTTAGAATCGCGCTCACACATTCAACTATTAACATAAAATTTTGAAATTAATAGATTGGATTCATTTACGTATTTTGGCAGCAACATTGCGCCTTATTTATGTTTTTCAGAATACAAATTTTCATATTTGTTATTTGTGTATTGCCGCAAGGTTCGATGCGGCTGCATTGATTGCGCCGTTACAATTATTAATAATTGTTTATAGTGTTTATTGTTTTATAGAGGGAGAAGGGAAACAATAATTTCTTTTGTCCCTCTAATTTATTATTATAAGCATTCCTTAGTTAAAGGCATTCTCGGAACGTTATCAGAGTGTCAAATATCCCCGGGCATGGGGATATTTCACTAGGTTTAAAGACTATAATCTTAACAAACATTAATAAAATAACAAAATAAATAATAATAAAAAATTGTAAAATAATTAAACGAATTTTAATGAAATATGATAAATTTTACGAAAATTTGTAAGCCATATTGGATCCGCCATTTTGAATTTTTTAAAACGAAGGTCAGATTCGTAATCAGCGACCCCAAAAACCCCCGAGTAAATAGTTTCAACTGAATTTGAGCATTTTTTACAAATTTCGCACACGAGGTTTTTATATTATAAAAAATTGACTTTTGGTCGCCATTTTTTATCTGCCATCTTGAATTTTAACCAAATAAACTATACCATCTGAAAGCTTAAACATTTTGGACGCGATATTTAAAGGTTTTACGAACTTCTGTGGACTCACTACCTTCGAAAAAAATTCATTTTGGAAAAAAAAATTTTTTTAAACAACGTTTTTTTTCTAAAAAAATGTCCGTAACTTTTTTGTTTTTTTTTTAATTTCGAGTTTTGATTCTGAAAAAGCGATGTCCAAGACATAAGGAATAATTATTCTGATTTTTTTAAAACCCTTGGTCGACGAGAAAATTACCGTCAAAAGTTGCCTCAGAAATGTGTCCGTCTCGTCCTTAAAGGGTTAAGCAGCAAGGGTATAAAGGCAGCCATTTGTTTACGGCGCCCACTTGTTCGACTCGTACAGCGGCCGTTTTCTCATAGGATCACCTGATGTTTTGGTCCATAGAAGAAAATAGACGCCATTTTTATAAGGTCGAACAAATTAATGACTTTACTCCCTGTCGTCTGCTATAAGAAAGCGCCATTTTTGTGCATGTGGGTTAAATATATTTTTATATGATTTTTAAGTTTGATACTTTTCAAATGCGAGTTGAAATACTGAACCAGTCTAAAAATTGATGTCAACTTTTTTTGCAATAAGCGAAATCATTAATTACCCTGTTGATAATTGAGGAGCTGGATTCTAGAACCGGCTCTTCGATCGGAGCGCAAGCGTTAATACCAGTCGGGTGGCAGTGAGTGGCCCAGAGGCGCTCACTGCTCACTGACTGGTATTAGCGCTTGCGCTCCGATCGAAGAGCCGGTTCTAGAATCCAGCTCCTCAATTGTCGAGATAAAATCATGGAAGTACTCAGAATCTCTTCTAAGGGATCTGAGCTTGAAATATTGACGTCGAACTGAATTTTTAATTCGGATTACCCCAACCGACGCTAATACTTTTCATTAATTATAAATAATATAATATAACAATTTAAATAATATTTCTGACACAATAAGTCAGTTTTTGTTTAAATATTACAATACATGTTAAGGCACATATTTTTGCCAACTTACGTAAATTATACCAGCTACTGTATCTCTGTTTTCGTATCGCTGGCTTAGCGAGACCAAATGTTTTCTTACTCATTGTCTGTTTCTTCTTGTCTTTTTTTCCTTTTCCTAAACAACTTTAGCCTAACTACCGTCGAGATCTTTTTCTCCGCTGTCGGGATGTCGGTATTAGGTTTTATGTAATCGGGATTTTGTAAAATATCAGCTCTTTAAAAAAATTGTAGAAAGTAGTAGGGGTTAAACTTTTTACATTTTAAGTAACACTGCCATTCTCAAAACCATATAACATTTATAAAACTTTATCGATTTTACTGTATCTGTAATGAATTTAAAGCATTTTTAATCTACTTTCTAACAATTTTACAAAAAGATTTTTAAAAAAGTTTCAACCCTATTTTTAAAAAAAATTAAGTTTATTTTTTAATTTTGACTCTAATGGGTACTTTAAAAATTTTAGTAATTATGCAGAAGAAAGACTTTTCTTAATTTTGAAGAAAAACGGTTAATTCTTTTTGGAAAAACTTTCATTTGACTAAAGAATTAAATATCAGATGGGGAAAGACAAAAAAGTTGATATTAAGAATGCCAGGGATGGGAAACAAAATTAAAATTTTCGTTTTTTGCATATAACTCTCTCAAAACTAATAATATCAAAAAAAATTATTCACGTATGCTAAAAATTTGACCAGTACTATTCCACATACCTTTTCTCTTCCTTTTTCAAAATTTGTCATTTAAATTGCGAACAAATAAATTTTGAAAAAGTTGTAGACATTGCTTTTAACAAAAAACACGAAATTTTTATGTGCCGGGAATAGTAAAATTCCCAAATAGGACTCATACCAAAGTATAAATGGTTACACGGTGATCGTGTGCCCGGCAGACTTGTCTCCTAACGGTCATTGGGTTAGACTCTTGGTGGCAGTAGTTGGCAAAACAAAAATTGTATAAAACAAAAGTTGTATAAAACAATTTTCTAAGTTATTTAAAATAATAAGTAAATTGTTTTTAAAAAATATTTTTCTTTCTATTCGAAGTTTTGCTTGTGCAAGCCATTTCTAGACCACAATTTTAATGTTTTCACTGGTTTTGTTGGGAAATGTTTTTTAGTCGCTCTCTGGAAATTAAAAATTATTATTATTAAAGAGTTTGGTAACAAGTATATTTATAAAAATATTGATTTTAATATAATTGGGTGTCTGACAAGGATTGAGAAAAAATTGCCTGAGTTTTCCCTGACTTCCCTGATAATTTTCATTTTTAATATAAGTATAATACAAAGTTCAATAAAAGTTTAGAACAAACGTTAGCAACAGTGTTTTTCATATCTCGTCCGCAAATGTATTCTAATGCTTTTATCTGAAAAGAATTAAAACAAATTGAAAAACAGTATAAATAATCTTGCTATTTCGTAAGTAGCCAGTTTCTTTTCTTTTAGAATTATACAAATGTAAATTAAAAATTGTTAAGTTTTTAATAAAAAATAATATTACTTAAATAATATAAATCTTAAATTAAAATTTTATTTACTTGCTAATTTCATTTATCTGACATACATTTTTTTGAATTCAAAAAATTTTATTTTGGTTTATTTATTTCTGAATTTATTTACCAGTTTTGTTTTAAGTGATTTTGCGTTGCAATTTTTCGTTACCTTTTATCAGGTCTTCCATTGAAGCTATTGACAATTGAGGGAATTTGCTGAAATCAAAAAACGATCAAGTGGTATTGACCCACTACAGGTTTTATTTCCATGTTTAATTTTTAGTTCTCTTAGAAACAAGCTATTTTTTCTTGATTTTAAGTTAATTCATTTATCAATAATAAAAATAAGATCTAATAATTAGATCGAAATAGTTTTTTTATATATTTAAATTAACAGCTTTTTTGTCTTGAAACACAATGCTTGACATGGAATTTTCGGGTTTAGATGAACTTCTTCTTTGTGCTCCAGTTAAATCGTTATCTGCTTTTACAAGCAGAGGAGTATTTTCGTCAGTTTCTTAAAAAAATATATATAATAAAATTTATTAGATTCAGATAAGTATAAGAAATTTATTCGATTAATATAAAATTAACATTTTTGTAAGAAAATCGCATTTTAAATATTTAAAATGACCAAAAACTATATTTACCATTACCTTCATAATTTTCAACAATCCCAAAGTTTAACTGTCTTCCCCGTGGGATGCATATAGTAAGAATTTTGTCATTTGAAGTCATTTTTGTCGATGTACCAGGCTTAGAATTATGGACTTTTTTGAAGGATTAAATCTGTGGAAGAAAGGCATAACAGCATAACTGCATTTGTCATGATTTCGAGATAAATTAATTTTAATGTTCTCTCACTTCTGTCAATTCAGAAAATCAACAGATTTGTTCGGTCTTTTGCATTTAGTATTATTATTTAATATATTTTTAAAATTCGTTTATAACATTTAATAAAACACACGATATGGTATAAATTTTGATATTTTTTCATCGGAATCATGAGTTTTATTGCACTTATGCGGTTATGCAAGTTCAGTTTGTTTATGAGTCCAACTTCAGACACTTTTAATGTCACAATTTATTTTGGTTTGATTTGTCATAATAATAATAATAAGATTTGTTCACACAAACACAAATTAAACTATTCATTTGTTAGAAAAAATTATAAGAGTTTATTTAGTTATAAGAGTTTATTTTTTTATAAAATGTTTTTAATTTATTAAAACGAGAAAACAAATGTACTTTACTGAATTTGTCAATTTATTTTTGAAAAACTTTCTAAAAATTATTAGAATAGAAATGGCCTTAAAAATAAGTACATAATAAAATGCACAATTTATGTTATAAAAAATTTGTTCCAGTTTTATTAAAATAAATATATTTAATTTAAAGTACAAAAGATTTATTTTACTAAAAATATTTTATTACAAAATTCTTATTGTTTTTATCCTTAAAGGTTATTTTTATTTTTAATTATGTCAATTGTTTTTTAAACTGAATGCAGTTATGTTATTATGCTGGTCTCCTTTTGTCAAAAACGCAATTATGCGATTATGTTTTCCATTATTTTCTACATTAATAACCATTTTAATGATTTTTCAGCTATTGAATTTTGAAGAGCAATATTAAATATATACAAATCTGATGTTATCTCAAATTTGATAAAAATGTCAGTTATGCTGTTATGCATTCCTTCCACAGAAATTATCGAAGGCTTCTGTAAAATATTATAAATGCGTAATATTGAAAGAAATCGTACTTTTTAGATAGATTTTTTAGGAATTTTTATAGGAAAATATAATCACATAGAGTAGAACGGGGTAAAAACAAATATTTGTCAAATATTAAAAACATTTTTATATTCAAATAAAAAAATTAGTTTTGCTTATTTTATTATTTCATTTTTATTCTAATTAATTTTGGGATGCTTTTTTCAAATATCTCATACAATTGAAATATTTTTATTATTATTGCGAAGTATATTTTTAAATAAAAATTAATACCTAGTATTTAGTATTTAAACAAGACTAATCAAATTTTTACAGTATTTATTTAAATGCTTTTAATTTTCAAGAAAATTTGTCTTAATTTATAATTATGTTACTCAATTATTAAATGTATTTTTATGTATTTTCTAAGAATAAATTTTAGTCTAACAAAATAAATAAACCAATTAATTTAAAAGTTTTAAAAAAATTTATAAAGTAACTCAATTGCCTAACAAAATGTAATATTGAGAAATCGTGTACCGCGAATAATTTTTGTAAAAAGAAACTTTTAAGATAATTAAATAAATATTTCAAGATTCAATTTATTGAATTTTTAATAGGTATAAATTACTAATTATTTTTTAAAATGTTAATTTTTAAACTATTTCGTTTCAGAATTGACGTGCGATTTATATATATATATATATACATCATAAAATAATTTATTTTAATTATATTTGTAATATAACTTTGCCATTAACCAACAGTGGAACAAAAAATGTTTTGAAAACTTGATTTTTTTATTCAACATAACCTCACTATTTCGAGTTTTTTCTAGCTTTGAAGCTTCATAATAAAATATTAATTATGTTTAAACTAAATGTTTTTTTTAGAAATGTGTTGAAGAGTAAATTGTCGAAAGGTATAGAAACTGATTTTATTTTGCAATGAGGAAAACAAAAGTTATTTTAAAAATACTAAAACTGTAGAGGGAATCCCTTCCTAGGTGTGTGACGGAAGGTTAATTTAGATTTTTTTAGGTCAAAAAAAATTTTTTTTAATGCTTATTTTCAATCGAAAGAGCATGAAAAAACCTTTCCAAAATTTATCTTGCTAAAATTTTATGTTTAATAGTTTAAGAGTAAAAAATTATCGAAATAAGCATTGTGCTGAAAAACCCAAAAATTTAACCTCCCCCCCCCTCGGAAAATATTAGACAAGGTAAAAAAATATTTTCACGAAAAATTACTATTTATTAGTACTACAAAAGCTCCAAGTTTTGCTACGATTGGAGAAAAATTGTTCTCCACCTGGATCACTTGACATGGAATGCCTCATATATATATACTAGCTGTGGTACCCGTCTTCGACGTGTTTTAGTTCCTACCAATACATATATGTGCGATTCTACGTCAAGTGATCAAGGGGTCATTTGATGTAATGTTTATTTTAATAATTATTTACCCTTAAACAATTAAACATACAAACCAAAAAAATAAATTTGAAAATTTTTTCATTAATCTATTAGAAAACTATTTTTTTAATGTCTAAGCATTCTAGTCCTACTTTATCATTTATATGTCCTTTTAGTAAAAAACCTCAGCTTTCGTTAAAAAAACCGGACCTTTCCCTCCCAAAAATTAAAATTTATTTCTTAATTTTGATTTTTTTTTGTCAAAAAAATTTTTTTTAATGCTTATTTCCAATCGAAAGAGCATGAAAATACCTATTCAAAATGTACTTTGTCAAATTTGTCGGTCTAATTGTTTAAGAGTTAACAATTATCGAAATAAGCATTGTACTAAAAAACACAAAAATTTAACCCCCTCCCCCTCGGAAAATATTGGACTAGGTAAAAAAATATTTTCACGAAAAATTACTATCTATTAGTACTACCTTGATCGCTTGACATGGAATCGCTCATATAACAGTTTCTCTACCAATCTGGAAACCCGGAAATTAATAGGGAATTTATATTCAATGAAAAAATAATAATTAGTTACCATTAACTGTTTCAATAGAAAAATCCTGCTATTTAAATTAGGGACTGACATTTTATTATTAAATCCGTTATTTTTAACTATCTTAAATGCAGAGAACAATATTTGTTAATTTGTGGGAATTAACATAATAAAACTTTTTTTATTTGATAAGAAAATTCCTGGTTAGAGCTTATTCCCAGTTTTTCTCGGTCACATTAATTCCCGGCTATTTTCCGTATTTCCAGGTTAGTGGACACCCTGTTATCATAACTTTTGTCTTTACACTGCTCAAAATATATCTCTAAAAGTTAAATCTAGAATTAAAATATAAAAACTTGTTAACATCTAAATTTTTTCCTAGTGGCATAGTGCTTGTATTGTATCACATGTGACTTACAATTATTGACATCCTGCTGAAAGAAATTGATTGCCTAATGTAAAGAGTATGATAAATTAGGCCCTTGACCGTTGATAAATTCTGGGCCCATTTATATCGGGTAGATTCGTGGAAGTCGGTGTGGATTCGGAGAAAAGGCAGTGTTCTGGGGGTAAATTCGCTGAATTCACAAAACTGCGTTTCCTCTGATTTTCTGCCTCATTCGTTTGTACCATATTGAAGGGGACATTTTCCGCGCCATACTTGTGTGTCCGACGCCGTAGACCCCAAGGTAATTTAATGTATTTGTAATTAATATTTTAATATATCTTTGTTTAAAACGCTTTTGGTTTTCCTTTTTTACATTCTCATCACATGAGAAAGTATTAGTTTTGGTCGAAAATTGACTTTCGCTAATTTCATGAAATATCGACGTTTTGGGGTCCCCTGAGTCCAAAAAACATAATCTAAAAAAAGTGTCTGTCCGTATGTCTGTCTTCGTGTCTGTCTGTAGACACAATGGTGTCCCTACGATAACTCTTGAAAAACTTATTGCATCAACTTGCAACTTTGCATGCACAAAGTTAGTGTTAAAATAAAGATCGAGTTCGTTAGCCAGTCATTTTCGTCGAAAACTACGCAAACTACAGTAGTTTCGAAATTTTAAAAATTCAATTTTTTCAAGTTTCATTATTTTTAACTTTATATTACTTTAGATTACAAAAATAAATTTTGTCCTTTCTGAAGGACGGTTGCCGTACTGCCGACAAGACGCCGTAATGTGCAGAGGCGCGTCCTGCCGGAAGGCCCTTTCGAAAGTTTAGGCGCTTGGACGTTCTTTTAAAAAAATCATGCAGAAAATTTATCTAATTGTTCATTTTTAAGTCTTCAGTAAATTTAAAGTTTTTCTTATAAGAATTATACTATCACATCCACTCTATCCGGATTTACATGTTTTTAATCATTCATTTGATATTATTTACAATAATCACATATATAGGGTGAACGGGACATAATATCTAAGGGGAGTAATGAATAATTGTAATTTATTTATAAATCGTAAATTGAAATGATTTCGCTCCAAAGACAATTTGATGTACTGCAAGTTTCTCCAGAGTTTGATTATTTATTATTCAATCACTGTTGTAAGAAATATAGTAGAAAAACTGTATTTCACATATGAAAGTAACTTTTCAAAATTTTCATTTTTTCGTTCTAATTTTTTAAAAATAACTTTAAAAAAGAAACTAAAATCGCTATTTAAGCATGAAACATTTTTTGAGGGTCAATTTGAGATTTTTGATTCACACTTACTGTATTGATAAAAATTACAAATTATTTCCTAAGTACCTCTAGAGCGGGTTGGCTAATGCGGGTTGGCTATGCATAAAGTGCAACCTATGTCCAAGTAAATCAACAAAGTGAAAAGTTAGCCATTCCGCTCCGGTCTACACTACACAAAAAAATTAATACTTTAAGAATATTTTAGCTGCTTCTGCAAATCATGTTTCTGCTAAAAGAGAGTTAGTATAATTAAAAATAACTTCACAATTTTAATCATCAAGACCAAAAATATACATTTAAATCCACTTAATCTTGCAATCATCAGCAAACACAAACATGTGATGAGAATGTAATCCTTTTTTATCGAGAAATATAAAAGAATAATATTTTCAATATGTAATGTGGCGTTATTTGTGAATGGGCGGAAATTCGTGAAGGCATTTGTGGGACTGAGGAGGTTGGAAAATAAGAGGAAAAATTCTAAATAAAAGAATTTTCGTCATTGTATCTTTGCAATTGGCCACGATAAGGAGGAAAACAAAGAGACCTCGAAAAAGTGCAAAATAGCTGAACACGCCGTTTCCGAGTCCACGCCGTCACATCGATTCCCCTGGGTGGAGAACACAAGCGATGAGTATTTTATTGTTGAATTAACTAATTCACTATATTTAATTACATTTATGTTTGAATCAATTTATTTATTGTATATTTTTGTCCTAAATTTGTGTTATAACTTGAATCTGAGTATGAATGTGTGTGTATGTATTTTTCAATGTGACGCGGACAGAAAAATTGTAATTTTTGATTGATTTAAATTGACTCAAGTCAAAGCGCCTGATTTTATTTTAAAATATATTCGATTTGTGCATTTATTTTGATGATTTTTATATTTATATTTATTCCTGTTAATTAATTCTCGTTTTAAATCAGTTTTATAATGGTTCTTCTCGAGATCCACGTGTTCCCCTTCCCGATGTAAGTCGCCCCCCAACTCCGGTTTCTTTATCAATGAATAGTATAGCGTATCCGTCTCATTCAAGCCATTTAAACTGGTAGAAGGCGCGATATATTCCACCTTAATGTCGCGCCGTCACATGTATGAGGATTTTAATGATATAGTGGAAAATATAGCTTCGGACATGGAAAAGAAGGATTGTGTTGAGTCAAAATGTCCTTTATGCCCCCGGGTTATTATTTATACTCATTCGATTCCAATTCTATCACTCATTGACACCGGAAGTCAAATTACCGCGATTTCCGAAGTGTTTTATAATTACATAAAGAAAAATAATAGCGAAGTAAATGAGTTGCCGGTGTCCAGTATTTTTCTCCTTACCGCTATAGGAAAGAAAGTGACTCATATTAAGAGACAAATTTTATGTGAGATATCTATAGGGGAATTTAAGTGTCAATCTTCGCTTTTAATTGTTCCGACTTTATCAAATCATGTGATTTTGGGAAATAATTGGCTCTTGGAAAATAAAGCAATTGTTGATTATGCACGGGGAATATTAACTATTCGCGGAGTTCCGATTAATTCTTCTCTCGTATCATTCGGTAAATTGATAAAAAATGATTTGTAGGTCCCTTATAGTAATGCGGATGTTCAATATATGAGGAGTTTCATATGAGATTGAGGGGTCAACTCTCGGATTTTTTTCAAATTTCATTTTTCAATAGAGTTTGTTTGCCTATGTAATTATCCCAAATATTAATTAAAAATATTTAATATTTTGTTAGATATTTGCATAAACAAATTAATGCAATATTTTTTTTAAACTTGAATAACTTTTTTATTTTTGCTTATAGAAAAAAATTGTCTGAATGTTTTTTGTTTAGAATGAATCAAATTTTTTGAAAAAAAAATTTATTAAATAAAAATTAACTTTTTTAATAAATTTATTTAAAAAATAAATTTGTTTTTTAATATTTAAACCTGTTATCAGCCTTCAATCAAGCTGAAAAAAAAGATAAATATTGCTTACTATACTACAAAATAACATGCCAAATTTGGTGAACACGTTATTTTTTGTTTTTGAGAAAAAAATTTTCAAAACTTGAAGTGCAGGTAGCGAGCCGACTTAGCTGACGCGACAATGACTCCTGAGACGAAAATTTCCGATTGTCGTGTCAGCTAAGTCGGCTCGCTACCTGCACTTCAATTGTTGAAAATTTTTTTCTCAAAAACAAAAAATAACGTGTTCGCCAAATTTGGCATGTTATTTTGTGGTATAGTAAGCAATATTTATCTTTTTTTTCAGCTTGATTGAAAGCCGATAACAGGTTTAAATATTAAAAAACAAATTTATTTTTTAAATAAATTTATTAAAAAAGTTAATTTTTATTTATTTAATTTTTTTTCAAAAAATTTGATTCATTCTAAACAAAAAACATTCAGACAACTTTTTTCTATAAGCAAAAATAAAAAAGTTATTCAAGTTTAAAAAAAATATTGCATTAATTTGTTTATGCAAATATCTAACAAAATCGAAAAGAACTTCAACAGTTCATTGGTGTATGTACGTACTATGGTCAGTTTACCGTTCGTCACGCGAATTTGATCGATCCCTTCCGAAATATTCTTAAAGAGAAAAGTGTATGGAAGTGGGGAGACGAGCAAGAAGTCGCATTTGAAAATATGAAGCGAGCGTTTGTGAGCTGTGTTCAATTGAGTCACTATATTCCGGGTATGACGTATAAAGTGCAGACCGATGCGTCCGATGCCGGTATTAGCGGAGTTCTTTATCAAATTGATGAAAAGGGGGATCATCGAATCATTTCCTTGGTCAGTAGATGTTTGAACGTAGCAGAGATGAATTATACGACCACTGAGAAAGAGCTCCTCGCGATCGTATATTCTATCTCAAAAATGCGTAACTATCTGCTTGGTACCAAATTTGAAGTGATAACGGATCACAAAGCCCTTACCTTTTTGTTCACGACTCCTCATTTAAATGCCCGTATGTTGAGATGGAGTCTTGCGTTACAACAATATGATTTTGCTATCTCTTATGTGCAGGGAAAAGATAACATCGTGGCGGATTTTTTGAGTCGAAACCCGGAAGGTAGACTTGAGTGTGTTCGTCCGAAAAGTCTATCAATTGACGTGCTCGAGTTGCCTATAGAGAATGATTTAGTTTCGTGTGAAATTAATAATTTTGAGTTTACCGTTAATTTGAGAGTCTCTAAAAAATTTATCTGACTTACAAAAAAGAGAGTGCGCATTCGAAACTCGGACATCCCGGAGTTTATAAAACCCTATCTTATATAAGGCGATATTATTTTTGGAGAACGATGAATCACGATGTAAAAAACTTTGTATTATCATGTGACCTTTGTCAGAGAGTCAAGCCGAATAATGTACAGATGAAATGTGCTTATCGGAGAGTATATTCTTCGGGTCCCGGAGATTTAGTGTATGTTGATTTCTATGGCCCGCTTCCTCGTTCGGTAGCGGGAATGGAATATATCTTCGTGATGTATGACGCATTCTACAAGTACATTGAGTTATACCCGATTAAGAGAGAAAATACCCAAACAATTTTAAGAAAAGTTCTAAATTCATATGTTCCTGAGATGGGCAAGCCTCGTCGTATCTTGTCGGACCACGAGACACAATTTACGTCGCCGAAGTGGGGAGATAGTTTGCGAGGAGCGGGGATACAAGCAATTTATTCTTCGATTCGTCACCCGCAAAGTAATCCTGTAGAGCGTATGATGAGGGAATTAGGGCGTATGTTTCGCACTTTTTGCAGTGATAAGCACACGCGATGGGTCAAACATATTCCAGACATAGAATTTTTTTTAACGCGACGACTAGTTGTAGCACTGGTTTCTCCCCACATGAGTTGCATTTTGGGGTACAAGCAGCGGATGGAATAAAGAATATAATCCATTTTCCTGAATCGGATAGGGTTGAACGGGACTTTCGGATTATGTTCGCGAAGGAAAATTAAAAAAAAAGTTTTGACAATAGAGCGAAAAATCAAAAGCACCCGTCGAGATTGAAGTTGAATGAGGGCGATCTTGTTTTGCTTCGCGTCCCTAAACAATCAGATGCATTAAAAAAGGTTACTAGAAAGTTTTTCCATATTTTCTATGGACCTTATAAAATTAAAATCAAACTTGGTAATAACTCGTATGAATTGGTTGGGATTGAGTGGGATCGTTTTCATGGAATATATAATCAAGCGAATCTAAGAAAATATATAAAAATAAATGACAAAGAGAATTGTTAACATCGATTGATAGATGTATGGCGTTATTTTGAATGAAGGAGTTGAGAGAATTGCATTTTCGTAAGTAACTATATTGATTGTAATTGTTCGTCATGTATAACTATAATAGTATGTTGTTCAAAATGCTTCACCTGTTTCATTGTGAATTCGAGTTAGTCTGTGAAAAGATGTTATGTTTTCGATCATTTTAAATATTTATTTCTCTGCGTATAAAATGTTTCTGTCAACGATCCAGCCGAAGCAAGGGGGATAATGAAAGGAATTGATTGCCTGATGTAAGGAGTATGATAAATTAGGCCCCTGACCGTTGATAAATTCTGGGCCCATTTATATCGGGTAGATTCGTGGAAGTCGGTGTGGATTCGGAGAAAAGGCAGTGTTCTGGGGGTAAATTCGCTGAATTCACAAAACTGCGTTTCCTCTGATTTTCTGCCTCATTCGTTTGTACCATATTGAAGGGGACATTTTCCGCGCCATACTTGTGTGTCCGACGCCGTAGACCCCAAGGTAATTTAATGTATTTGTAATGAATATTTTAATATATCTTTGTTTAAAACGCTTTTAGTTTTCCTTTTTTTATCGAGGAATATAAAAGAATATTATTTTTAATATGTAATGTGGCGTTATTTGTGAATGGGCGGAAATTCGTGAAGGCATTTATGGGACTGAGGAGGTTGGAAAATCAGAGGAAAAATTCTAAATAAAAGAATTTTCGTCATTGTATGTTTGCAATTGGCCACGATAAGGAGGAAAACAAAGATACCTCGAAAAAGTGCAAAATAGCTGAACACGCCGTTTCCGAGTCCACGACGTCACATCGATTCCCCTGGGTGGAGAACACAAGCGATGAGTATTTTATTGTTAAATTAACTAATTCACTATATTTAATTACATGTATGTTTGAATCAATTTATTTATTGTATATTTTTGTCCTAAATTTGTGTTATAACTTGAATCTGAGTATGAATGTGTGTGTATGTATTTTTTAATGTGACGCGGACAGAAAAATTGTAATTTTTAATTGATTTAAATTGACTCGAGTCAAAGCGCCGGATTTTATTTAAAAATATATTCGATTTGTGCATTTATTTTGATGTTTTTTATATTTATATTTATTCCTGTTAATTAATTCTCGTTTATTATTATTATATTTAACTTATTTTCGATTTAATTATTTTAATTTTATTAAGTCTAAAGAAATTTATTACACTGCAATATTATTGTAATAACAAAAATGTAAATTTTCAATATTTCTAAAATTATTGCAATTAAATAACATTGAATAAATTGAGTGAATAAATAATTCTGAATTGTATTATTTTGACGTTAAAATCTTAATCAAATATCCCAAAAATACTTTTGACTTAAGCTTAATAGTAATTAGTATCAATTATATTTTTCTCGAAATATAATAATAATAGAGTAAGGCTCTCCGAGACTCGCTCATCTCCGATTTTACAATAATTTTGCGAGGAAATTATTTTATTAACGATTGACCACAGACAAATAGATCCACTTGTCTGTGTGCTCGCCGCCATATTGTCCCCCACTTTCGCCAAAAATACAACTTTTATAATTACGTTTTTCAATATTTATTTCAACGATTACTTGCAAATTTCGAGAATATTCTTTATCAGCACGAATTCCCCTAATTATCCTAATAAATCAAAACGAGATATCTCTAACTACTTAGAAGTGAGACGAGAGGCGAAAAAACACTTTTTTATGCAATTTCTCCCTCATGGTCTTAAAACCTTTTTTAAACAGATATTTTTAAAGCTTTCCATTAAAAAATGTGAAATTTATATTTTTTGAAAATAGCTTTATATTTATATCTTAGTTATAGGATATTATTTTTTGCAAAATTATGCTAAAATTTGTCTAAATAACATGTGATACTAAAGTAGAGAAAGTTTAAAATCAATTCAGGAAAAATGTAAAATTTTGAATTTTTCGATGTTTTGAAAAAATTGAATATTTTCCGTACTAATTAATATTTTTTAAATCTGTAAATTTATAAGCTTTTCTTAGGTCAATATCTAACAATGTGCTAAATTTAGTTCAAATCGATAAACGCGTTTTGTATGATTCGTGTACAAAGATTTTGTGACAGACATATATATACATACATACATTAAAATTTTTAATATTATTTCTAGAATCCTTGGTGTCAATAACAACTATTTATGCTAAAATTTTAAAGTTTTTAGCAATGTACATACAGACCTTAGTTTTTATTAATAAGGATGTGTGTGTAAGATTGAATTGGCAATTTTTACAACCGAAATGGGTTCTTTAATTAAGTAAAAAATTATTTTTATGTAATTGAGGTGCGTTTAATATATTAATTAAATTAATACATATCTTAAAATTTAATACACAATGTGTTTTTGGGTAGAGAGGGTAAAATACGTACTTTACATATGCATGAATAAGTGTCCGAAATGACATTCTTTCAGTGCAGGTAGGACAAAAAATACTTCCCTGACTTTTTCTGGTTTACAGGCCTTCTAAAATGTTTTCCATGTTTTAAGAATAAACAAAATAAGAGGTTAATAGAATTCACTGCTTAAATTTCATTTGATAACATTTGAGGGGCTGGCTGCTATAATGTGTTACGCGCCATTCACTTAACATAGCGCGTAACACATTATAGCATCCAGCCCCTCATTTATAAATGAAGTTGATGAAGTTCACAACGTTTATGATCAACGATTTGAAGAAAAAATGCTTTTTACTCAGAAAACTAACTTTACGTTTACAAAATTTTCGTTTTTAAATTTCGTTTAAGGTTATCCGGGAAAAAATAGTGGTTTCGTGATCGATGACTCATTTTGAGTCGGGAATTTTTGGTAAATATAGATGAATGCTTTAGGACTAGCGGCCAACTCGAAATTTTGCAAAATTTTAAAAATAATAATTTTAAAAAATTATTTAAACATACGGAAAAATGGGAGTTTTAACGGTTTGGTTATTCTTTATCAGCACGAATTCCCCTAATTATCCTGATAAATCCGAACAAGATATTTTTAATTCTTTAGAAGTGAGACGAGAGGCGGGAAAACACTTTTTGGGGACAATTTGTCCAGAATGCCCTTAAGAAACATTATCAAAATTTATTTTTCTTTATACGTACATGCAAAACCCTCGATTAGCAACCACTGACAGCACTCCAAAATAGCCAATTCCCTACAGTCCGACCAACCGATGCGCAAAACATTTTGCTCACAGTGTAGCGATGGGCAAAATATTTTGCGCAGCGTTTGTTTGCACTGTAAGGCGAACGGACATTTTGAACTACTGCAAGTGCTTTCCAAACAAGGTTATGCCTGCACTTATAAAGAAAAATATTGTTCGATACACGGTGTTTCGATTCTTTGGTAGCTTCGTCAATATCGCTCTATTCTTTCGCTCTTTTAGCATTTTATGTGTTCAAACTTTTCTATTTGATTATATATCTCTGTTTCACATTATTTATCAATGTAGAATAAATATTCAAATGTGTAATAGCACTATTAATTATTACTATTATTATTTACTAAAAAATATGTAAAACTAATTGTGGGCATTAGAAATATTGTTCAAGAGTACTTCAAAGTCATGATGAAAAAAAATCCTGAGTTTCAAAAAAATTTCCAAACATTTCCCGGATTTCATTTTAACAATTTGCATTTGAACCATTAACTGTAATATTGATATTGGAAAGTTTCTTGTTGAAGCGAAAAAAAAATAATGTTTATGATTTTATAGTTAGCATAACATCCAAGAGTTGAGTGACATTTGTTGTAATTTTTGCGTTTTAGTACATAATTTAAAGGTTTTATTTTATTATTAGTTTTAATATACATATATTTAAATAAACATAAAGATTGAAGTTGAACAAATTGTTTACTTCATGACCAATTAACTTTTTCATTATGATATACTAATTCTGTTTTTAAAAAGACAAAAAATGTCCGTGGTAAAAATATACATTTTAAATTGTTCTACAAATCTATAGTGAAATTGAAACTTTATACACTAATCACTCAATTTTGTTATTGTAAAAATAATTAAATCAAAGTGTTAATATTTAAGAAAATCCATAATTTGAATTTTTTATTAAAAATAAAAATAGCAATTAATTTTATAAATAAAAACAACAAAAAACAAATACTTGAAAATAAATTTGTTTATTTAATAAATAATAATAATTTAATCCAAAATATCTTGAATGTTTTAAACAAAAAATTAAGACTTTCCGTCGAAACGATTAAAAGAAAATATATATACCAAACTTATAATATTATTAAAATAAACGGTTATAAGGAATTAGAATGGCGTTTTAATGGCAGCAATATTGTCAGTACTGCGCTAATATCGTTATGCCAGTACTAACATTGTGCATAGTACTAACTGGAGGAAATTAAAATTTTTAATAAAAGAATATTTATGTCTTAAAATAATAAACGATATAGTAAATGTTAAACTTATATTCAGCGTAAGGCTTATAAATATTTTCAGTTACTTTGTAAATAATAACGTTAAACTGACGTCAGTCTAACAATATTTACACAAAAAGTTTAATAAAAAAAAGTGAAATAAACGTCAGAATGACTGGATAGTAATGTAAGATTAGGATAATAGTGAATAAAAGAAAAATGTGATTAACTTTTAGTGTCAGTGAAGCCTATTTGTATAAAGAATGACAGTGAAGAAAAAGTGAGAGTTAATTAAGTGTATAATTACGAGGTAAGAGGGAATTAAACGTCATATTGACAGAATAGTAATGTAAGATTAGGATAGAAGTTACAAAATAAGAAATCAGATGATATTTTAGTGACAGTATATAATTAAGATTTAAGAGTGTTTGATATGAATGTGAAGTAAAGTTACAGAATAAAACTTCTGTTATTGTTGTAAATAAGAAAATGTCCTAAACCTGTCCTTAACTGTCCTCAGTGTGTCGTGAGAATGACTAAATAATATCTTAAAATGCCCTTAACATGTCCCGTGCATGTAACAAATACTTCCTGAAAATATACATGTGATGCAATTGAACGTCTTCAGGACAGACATAGAATTTGAGTAAGACATTTTTAAGTTTGCCTTTAAAATATCTTCAGGATATCGTCTAAAAAATATATTTCTGAAGACATTGATATGCTTGAAAAACATTTATTAAAAATATGTTACTTCAATAACAGAAGTTCTGTTCTGTAACTTCACTTAATATCCATATCAATCTAAATTGTCTTACTATCCTGTCATTCTGACGTTTACTTCACTCTTAAATAGCATTTATTTTACTCTTACTCATTCTTTACTGTCATTTTTACTTCGACTAAACTTCACTGATACTCGAAATTAATCAGATGAGTAAAGTTACCCAAAAGCACTTTAGAATGACTAAAATGTGAGTACTTTTCGTTTTTATATTTTCCTCACTTTCACCCTCTGTAACTCGAAAAATATTCTTTTAGGGGCAAATTGACCCATTCATAATTTGTTTAGAACATCTTCCTGAAGTTTCAACCAATTTGGCCAAAAGCCAATTTCTATACATTTTGTGCGTTATTCTTTCATTTCTCCTAAAATAACAATAGAGATGAGAAAATATTAAAAAATTTCATGGTTATTTTAAAGGATATGTCATGTGGGAATTCGGTAAAAATTGTTATATCATGTGAAAATTCGAGTAATTAAAAATTATGATATATAAAATTTCTATAAATCTACATTTCTTAAATATGACATTTCGAAGATTTGAAGATTATGTTATATGAGGATTAGGGTGTAAGCATTTTATGTCACTTGATAATTCGAGTAAACAAAAATTATGCTAAATAAAATTTCGATAAATGGAAATTTCAAAAATATGACATCTGAAGATTCAAAAGTTATGTCGCCTGAGAATTCGGATAATGTGTATTTTATCATTTAAATGTTCGTATGAATGAAAATTCTGGCAAATATAATTAAGAAAAATGAAATTTATTTATCATAATGTTTCGAAGATTTGATAACAATTATGTTAAGGGGATCCCACTTATCGACAATACAGATCTAAATTAATAAAAAGAACTGCAACCGCCTTTTCTTGAAAAATATAAAATACTATACCATATCCATTTAGGAATCTCATTTTTTATCATAAATGCACAGGATGAATATTTCTTTTTTGCAGTATTATAGTTTGTAGGTATTGGGAAATGAGCTAAAACAACATTTTTTTCTCGGTATTTAATTTATTTAAAATAATGAAACGTTTTGCATTATATTGCATCCCTATTCCCTAAATTAACTATTCTATTAATAAATAAATATTCTTTAAAATTATAAATTTTTCTAAATTTTGATTTATTTTGGATATGATAAAATTATAATATCAAAAAATGATCAAAATTTGTTCAATTCACATAATAAAATCTATTTATTTCTCTGAAAAATTAAATATAATAATTAATTCAAATGAATTAATTATAACCTACTATAAATAATAATTTGGTGGTCTGGGATCAATATATATTGAACCTTTCAAACTGCCACGTCGATATAGCCTATTACTATATGAACGCAGCTGATAAGAATATTCAATAAACTTACGATTAGCTTTTGTTACCCCTTAAGGTTTCAGATTATAAGGTAGTAAACCAATTTCTTGGTAAATTCCCCAACACTTCTACCAGGGCTTGACTTTGTAGATAATTTTTATTCAATTACCAGGTAGTAAGTTATAAAGCAACAAATTCCTGAGTAATTTTTACTCAACCGGTGGTTTCCGGTCGTTGCACACTATTTGCGTTCTTCATCTTATTTCTGCTTATACGTTAAATTTCTATTAGATATATTTTAAAAAAGGTTAAACTACAATTTCCTGACTCCACCACAAAAAATATTTCGCAGTATTTCGAATTTAATCAACTGCGACTTTGTATTAGACATGCCGTACTTTTTTGAGAGGCTAAAATATTTATTTGTCTTAAAGTTACTACGACTTTAAGGTTTACATTCTCATCAAATATGTGTTGATTTGAAGATTCTCACAGAAGAAACAACACTTGCAATTGAGATAATTCATTTTTGGCACTGTTTAAAAAAAATAATTTTAATTTGTATAATTTATGTTTTATTAATTGCCTCCAGGAATGACCACTTTTATTTCAAACAAAAAACACTCTAATCGGTTAAAAATTGTTGGCTATAGTCATTTATAAACAGTAAAATCATGCATCGGTATTTATGTTAGCTCTGGAAAATTGCAAAATTAAAAGAAAACACATCTCTCTAGGTATAATATGTAAAAAGTTAGTAATTAACAATAATAATAATAATTTGTTTAAACAAATATAAATTTAAAAATTGCACAGTATTCTTACGAATTTATAGCCTGACATTCTCCAAAAAGAAAAATTGAATTCGGTTAAAATGTACGACTTATAGGTGACTTTGAATATTAGTCTGTATGTAGAGTATAGCCGGTAAATGCGCTTTTTACGGTTACGCGCAAGGACAAAAAATTCAATATCTCTTTAAGTTTCAGACCCTTCATAGATTTTTTTTTTGGAAAATACTCGTAAAATTAGTGGGAATCGAATTATTATTATTAAAAAAATGTCAAAAAATTGTATATTAAAAAATTATTTTTTTAATAATTTGTTTAAAAAAATTATTATTTTAAAAAATATTTTCTTAAATAGTCTGTAAACAATAAGCATTCACTGAAAATTTCATTAAATTTTATTAATTTTCCTTAGAGACATACAATTTTCAAAAATTCAAAAAAAATTTAAAATTCAACAAAATTTGTCTGCTTAACATCAACAAGGATACATTTAAATCAAGTTAAAGAGTTAAAAAAATATTTTGATTCAAAAATAAAAACTCTAAAACTTATAAAATAAAAAGAAAAGTCTGGCCCAAAAACTTATAAATAAAAGTCTGGCCCAAAAACTTATAAAAAAAGTATGGCCCAAAAACTTAAAAAAAAATATACAAAAAAGTGTCGAAAGGAAAAGTTGTTTGTTTTTACTCAAAATTTAAGGAAAAAAATATTTTTTTGAAAAATGTCAAAAAACAAAATTTTGAAAATTTCAAAATGTTGTATTTTTGTTGTTTTTTGACGAAATTGGCTGCCCAACGAACTTAGGCTTTATTTTTACGGACTAAGAAAGTGTGCCAAATTTCAAGTCAATTCATTAAAATTCATTAAAATTCATTCGAGTTATCGTCGAGACAAATTTTTCTACAGACAGACGACAGACATACAGACAGACACTTTTCTAAAAACCATTTTTTTGGAATCAGGGGGTCATGAAACGTAAAGATTTAGCAAAATTAGACAATGCTCAAAATCGCACAAATCCAAGACTTTCTCATTTTTGATGAGAATGTAAAAATATCAGATCGTAAATTGTAAACAACGAATTTCTGAGTATTTTTTATATTTATATTTGTTATATATTGTAAAATTTAGGTCGTTAGTTGTAAAACAACGAATTCCTGTGTTATACAATATTATAACTGTTTATATACCCTTTTGTAGACGCTATAGAATATTCTAGAACTCTCTAGAATTTTTGACAGTTTACTCGTCCTTATTTCTTTCCGGTTAATACGAAAAATCCGCACGACTTCCGTTTCGCGAGGCTATCTCTCTTCCTATTAACGGAAATTCATAGCGCGTCATATTCTTTCAACCAATAATATTTAAATTTTTCCCAAAAGGACAGAGATATATTTTCTCTTTCTCTTGTCTCCAAATTGTCTACCGTTTCCCCACAACAGTGCTATTGCGTAACTGTCAATAATTTCCATCTCTGAATTTATTTTATTTCTTATAATTTAAATAAATCTTTAAATTATATACATTTATCAATTTAGCTTTTTGTCATAATATATGTTAATTTTTTTACTATTTATCAATATAAATTTTATTACTACTTAATTTATTAAAACCTAATTAAATAATTAATAACATAATTATAATTACTAAAGTTCATACTAATTTTATAAAACAAAATATGCAATTCTATTTGAAAAATTATCAGTGTTAAACTTTATATAAATTGTGCATAAAATTTATCTTGTCTTGAAATGATTTCTCAATTCTTCAACTATGAAAATTTCTTATCTTCTCCTTAACCTCGGCCTTGAATCAGCTGTGTGCTGTTTTCATGGGTTTTCAAATATACCAGTACATTTATACTCTATTGACCTTATTTAGAATTTCTCACACTTTAAATTTAGTTGAAATTTCATTTCTCATTCTCTCTAGTTGATTCTATTTTTTATTTTTATTCAATATTAATTTATTTTTTATTTAAAATAATTTTTAATCATTTTAATTTTAACTATTGAAATGCCGTTTCAGTACACAAATATTAAAACAATACTTGCAACGTTTATCGATAATTGGTAGAATTAAAAAAATAGGAACTAATTTTGAAAATTTTGTTCCTCTAATTATTGTTTTTTACAATATTAGATATACAATACATTAATTATTTTGTGTAACGTCTGTATGAAAAACATTACTTTACATGCTTGTAAAGTAGGCGCAAAACAGTACTTTGCTGCACTAGTGCGGCAAAGTGCTTAAAGAATGATTAAAAGCAGGATTGTGCAGTGACGCGTTACTCGAAATCTTTGACGTGTAATATATGGTTTTTAGAGAGGTAAAATACTATTTTACCCTTTTGTCATAAAAAATATAGTGTGTATAAAATTTCTGAAATAAAATACAAGGTCTTTCATTCTAAAAGACCACGTAATTTACATGATGTATTTTACGCAACCCAATCTTGCTTAAAAGAATGTTCCCCGGCGCTATCTATGGTTAGTCGACGGAAGCTTGTAGAATTTTAAACTTTACTCGCTATCCTCGCTATTGACAGTTGTATTTATATACAAACTGTATTACTTGTCGGTTTGTCATTACTGTATAGTGATTTTCAAAGATGGATATGGAATTCGAAGTTTATGAAGAAGATATGGAAACTGAGTATTTAACTCCTCCGGAAATTGCTGCAATTGCAGCAGAAGCGAGATCGGATCTATTGCCTAAAAAATCGCGTGGAACATACAAAATTGCTTACAACAATTTCATGACATGGCGGGCAGATAATAAAATAGAGAATTTTTTAGAAAACGCACTTCTCGCGTACATGAAATACTTGACGCAAACAAAAAATCTTCAACGGTGTGGTCTCTTTATTTCATGTTGCGTAGTACCATAAATAAAGCAAAATATAAAAATAAATGAATATCCCAGTCTTCTCGCTTTTATAAAAGGAAATCACAAGGGTTTTAAACCTAAACAATCCAAAGTTCAGAATTCAATAAAAAATTTCGATTATAAATAAAACCATTCGACACTGAACGATAAAAGTGATATAATTATATGGAATCAAATTGTTAAATATATTTTCAGAATTCAATAAACATTTTTGATTATAAATAAAAACATTCAACATTCAAAGATTAAAGTGATATAGTTATATAGAATCGAATTGTTAAATATATTATAAGAAATTAATAAAAAATTTTGATCATAAATAAAAACATTGGTTGTAGCTTTTTATTTACTCAAAAAGATTAAAATGGCACTTTTTCTGAACAGTTGTTGCACAAAGTACTGTGTGCAACACGTACGAAAGAAGGTTTTCCGACCTCGTGCACTCATCGGGAAACAGCTTCTTTCTGTACTTGTTGCACAATATACTATTTAGTTATCTTTTTTATCAAATGATTTTAATACATTTTTTAATTGCTTTTTTTTAATTCTACCAATTATCGATAAACGTTGCAAGTATTGTTTTAATATTTGTGAACGGAAAACGCCATTGCAGTGCGAGTACAACTCGCACTTGTCCAATTTTTAATCTTTTATATCCTGGTAGGGGAGATGCCTATCCACATATCCTAGCTTCGAAATCACATTCGGTTTTTTAGATCGGATATTCCTGAGATGCTTTAGCTTGTCCGCCGATTGATAGTTTATTTTTTTCACGACTTTAGTGTCCTCTAGTGATTAACAAAATTTATGTCAAAAATTTTTTCGACGTATTAAAAATGATGTCAAAGAATAATTCTAATACTATCTTAATCTTTTTTCTTACACAAAAATCCACTTTTCTGTTTAGTTAAAAAAATACGACTGGGATACAATTTTTATGTATTTTGTGTAAGGTCCTTTGCTATTTAGCGGTTATTATGTCTTAAATAATAATACTCGATGAGTTTTTGAAATATTAAGTATTACGAAATTTGATAAAAAGCACATTAGTAGTTGATGCCTTAATATTTGTGCTGAGTACGACTGCTAATAAAAATATTAACTGGGCAATTTAAAATTCTTAATTATGAACAGAAATCAAAAGTGTTCTTATTACTATATACATTTTCTACATAAACTTCAATTGTATCAAGTTCCTAAACAGCTAAATAATTATCTTTCTTAATATTTATTTTTGAAATTTTAATAATAATTATAACTTAAATTCACTTACCTTTACTGATCTTTGTAAAATTGAATCAATAAAATATCACTCATTTTAATTTACTTACTTGTCCAATCTGATACTTACCTATTTTGAAAATACAAGAAATAATAATCTAGAAATTCATTTACAAACCTGCCAATCGTCAAATCTAAAAACTTGTTACATTTCCATTTTGTTTAAAATATTAATTTCATATTTTTTCTTTTATAGAGTAAAATAAAATAATTAATGCACGGAAACTGAATCTGAAGCTGATAGACGAATAGACGATTTTATTGATGCAGATAGAGTCACGAAGAAGAGTATAGAAGAAAAAATACTTAATACTCATTTCAATGTTTTTTGAGTCGGACATAACAATGTTTCTAAAATAATGTAGCAATATAGCATTTGAATATTTCCAATGTCTTAGAGAAATGTTGCTGCAATATTACGTGTTATATGAGTTGCAATGAAATAAATCTTCATCAGATAAATTATCAAGTCAGGGGCACCAAAGAGATTATCTAACAATTCGTAATCAGCTATCCCAAAAACATTCAGATGATAAGTGACAAAAAAATTAAAATTTTTGTTTGTTTTTGAAAAATAAAGTTATATAACTATTTGATAAAATTTCTTCCACCGCAATTTAAAACCGTCATTTTAAAGCTTGGTTATTGCGGACGCGATATTTGTAGGTTAGCAGCTTATATTTTAACTTGCAGTCTATGAAAAAATATTCTTTTGACAAACAAATGTACAAATTTCGTGTTTTTTGTTTAAAAAAATTGCCACTTTTTTTTCAAATTTTATTTTTTTTGCAAATTAAATGAAAGTTGACGAGAAAAGGCTTAAGGAATTGTTCTGGCCAATTCTTTTCCATACTTGAATGCAGAAAACAACAACCTTAAATATTCGATAAAAAATCTGTCCTTCCCTTCTTTAAGAAGTTAAGATATCTACTACTTAACACATTTAAGAACATAGTTTTAGTGAGCTAGAAATAGAATTTAACTTTTAGCCACAGCTATGAGGCTAAATGATAATATGATTAAGTCATAATATGTGACCTGGTAAGTTAGAAGGGACCTTAGGTTAAAAAATTTATTTTTATTTTTTCGATGATTTTACTTGTAAACGATAGAGTACATTAAATAAAAAATTAGAAAATTTATTATTAATATTAATTTAAATAATGCAGCAAGGTGTCTCGCTCCACCTTTGATACTCTTTGCTGGAAAAATGTTGGCAAAAAATATTGCTAAAGTTGTACCTGCTGAGTACGGATTTGGATTCTCAGACAATGAGAATTTTAATTTCTTGTACAGAATTTCAAGGCGAAACTTTTTTTTCTAATACATTTTTTTACACAATTTTTCGTTTTTTAAGAAAATGGATAAAAACGTGATCTTTTAACCTAAGAAATTTAAATGAATTTTTTACTTTAACTACCCACATAACACAACATTTCGCAGGAAGAAATTCGAGAGTTCGCATTGCAAATTCATTATTATTCTAATTCATTTTGGATCTTAATCTTAAGTTACATGTGATTTTATTGGTTGACAGAAGAAAGGCAGGTTAATGTAAAAATCTTTTTTTGCATATCTCGTATAATTGAAATATTTTTATTATTATTGCGAATGATATTTTTAAATAAAAATTTAAAGTATTTAGTAATCAAATAAGACTGATAAAATAAACAAGTTAACTAATTAAAATAAATAAATCCATTTTTTACAGTATTTATTTCAATGCGATGATTTCCAATTAAATTTGTCTTAAATTTATAATTATGTTACTCAATAATTAAATGTATTATATATATTTTCTAAGAATAAATTTTCAATGTTATGAAATAAATTAACCAATTAATGTAATAAATTAAAAATCGTTTATCTGATTAAAATGTTGTACGTTTAAAAAAAATAATAACCTTGATTTGCCAAAGACAATTTTTATTAATGTTATTAAAATAATTAATTATTTTATATTTTTTTAAAAAAGGGAAAAAATTTAATTTCATTTATTTACCAATTACAATTTTTTATTTAGAAACAGAAACCGTGCAAATTATTTCCATTTTTTAAAGATAATATAAAGAATTGTATTAAATCGATATAACAGTGTTGCTACACTTTCTGCAATACCTGGAAAAACCATGGAAAAAGTATAAGATACCTGGAAATTTTTTTTTATCAAAAATATATTAACCCTTAAACCGCACCCTGGGTGTGCGACACCCATATTCTAGCTTTTTATTCTAATATTTTGGTTAAATTCGTAAAAATGGAACATGTGTTGATATTAGGCAGTACATTTTGTACTTGACATTATGTTTCGTCAGTGACATTAGTGTGCCGAGTGTCTTTGTGTATATAATAATTTTATGAAGTTGACGGCGAAAAATTTCTGCTTGTCTGACACCCAGTTTTTGGTTTGAGGTAATTTCAGTCGTTTTAAAAAACTTTTTTGAATTATTTAAATTAAATAAATCATTATGAAACCTATTCTTCTTCAAAATAGATGTATTGGAACTTTTTTGAATTATTTAAATTAAATAAATCATTATGAAACCTATTCTTCTTCAAAATAGATGTATTGGATTTTTGCGCATATGCGAAGTCTTGACCAAACGTGGTTCGCATGGTCTCTTTTTAAATCCTTTTTTTACCTTGTTACCCCTCCTTTTATAATCACATATTATAGTTGTTTTGGGGATATTTTATCTATTCTTGTAAGCATAACCTAAAAGTGTCATGTCCCCCCCCAAGTTTGTCTGCTGTTGATAAAACCTGTCGTGAGTGTAATATTGAGGTGCAAAAGGAAATTGTTCGTTGTGACAAGTGTAATTTACCTTATCACCCTAGTTGCTATAAAACTAAAAAAATGTTGTTCTTCAAGAACCCCTTCCCCTAACTCACCTGCATCTATAACTAAGGAAGACTTATCTATCATGATGGCTGAACAATTACAACAGATCACCAAGCAAATCAATCCTCTTAAATTGTCTCTTGATGACGTCTCTAATCGTGTGGAAAACATTGAAAGTGCCTTAGCACGCATGAATGTTCTTGAGACTGATGTTGAAGGTATGAAGGATGCCATTTCTCTTTTAAAGGGTAAATTTGAAAATTGTACTGATCAAGTCATGTCAGATTGCTTAAAAGAAATAGATGACCGTAACTGCCGTAAATTCAACATTTTGTTTTTTAATTTACCAGAAGTATCTTCTAAATCAAATCTTTCTGACAATGTTTTTTTAACAAAATTTTTTGATTTATTATCTCTTGATTTTGTACCATTTGTACGTTCATCAATTCGTCTCGGTAAAATTCAACAGATGTCTCCACGGCCTCGTCCATTGAGAGCGATATTCACAGAGGAAAAATATATCAAGAAAGTGTTATCAGCTTACAGGAATTTCAAGTCGACCAACACAACCTCACTGCCACAGTTCATTCCACCGAACCTATCTCTGTCTTGGGACAAAACGCCAATATAGCTACGTCAGTATAAAGATATGAAGAACTCACTGGTGGAGCGAGAGAGAAATAGAGAGACTGGCCTACGTATTGTTTATCGTCGAGGTGCACCTCTAATACAAAAACAAAATGTCAATCCTAAGAATTAAATAAAAACAGTGAAGTGTTTGTAGTCAACTTTGTCAGGCCTTTACATCGTTTAAGTATTCTTGTCGACGCACCATTTGATGCCCCACCAATCGTCCCATCAGCTGTTCGAATAGTGCGAGATTCTGACATGTCCATTTATTATCAAAATGTCACAGGACTTAGAACTAAATTACATATACTGCGTAAATCATTTCTTTTATCCTCTTATAATATAATTGTTTTTGCCGAAACATGGTTGACTCCCGCTATTAAATCATCAGAACTCGGTTTTTGTAATTATGAAATTTTTCGATTTGACAGAAACAAGGACACGAGTGACTTTTCGCGCGGTGGTGGGGTTCTCATTGCCTGTGATATGGAGTTACATTCTTCCATAATACCAACAAACGTTTTTTCTATCGAACACATGTTTATTAAATTCTCTCATGACTCTTTCACTTATATTATCGGATCTTTTTATATTCCCCCTAATTCAAGCTTATTTCTTTTCTACTTTGTGCTCAATTTTAGAGGAGCTATATATTTTATACCCAAATGCTATTTTTTGTATCCTTGGCGATTTCAATCTACCCTTTGTCACGTGGAATTCAGACCTCCAGGATGGACCATCATGTGTACCAAGCATGGACTCTTCTCGTTTACAAAAGGTCATTGCAAACTATTTATCAGCGACTTTTGACTATTAAAATCTGATACAAGTAAATTTTATTCCTAACATTTACGGTTCATTTTTAGACTTAATTTTTTATAATTTCTTAAAACTATACTCTCGAGCAGTCTTTTGACCCAATATTACCTGTAGACAATAATCATCCTGCATTAATTTTAACTATTCATAATTTCGTTAAGGTCATGTTATTCAGTGGTAAGTTTTTCCATAGTAAAGTAAATGGGGCACGTGACCACTGAATAACATAACCTTAAGTCTAATGGTAATTCCTTTTCTAATAATAGTTACTTTAAACACGATATTAATAATGCAGATTTAGGAAGCATTACAACTTTTCTTAATAATATTGACTGGAACACTTTATTAAATAATTGTAATCTGGATGAAGCTGTTGTGAATTTTTACGATCAATTGCACAGGCCAACAAAATTTTGTGGCCTAACCAATAGAAGCTGATTTTTATAGGATTTTGTCCATAGAATACGAATTTGACCTTGAAAATAATGGATTGGCTCCAGTTTTTAATCAATTTACGTTTCATTATACAAAATATGCATTTTTGGCATTTTTTGAATGATTGTACAACAATACACAGAAACAGTAAATTTGTCCGCATAACACCAATTGAAAGCTTAAACACTGCTCTTGAATATCCAAAAACAAAAAATTTAATTTATGTACACTTTAACCTATAATGTCCAAAAAAACATACGCTGTTCCATAAACGTATTAAAATTAATATTACTTTTGACCAAGTAAGGTAATTCAAGTAAAAATTAGTGTCTCTGGCGTTTTTATAATCGCTAGTTACAAATCTGCTATGAAATATAAAAATTACAAGTGGCGGACCAAATTTTTAAAGATAATTTACGCCTTTTATGATAAAAATTTAAAATTTTAAAAAAATTCTGCCATATTGGATTCGCCATTTTGAATATTAAAATCTAAATACAGATCAGTAAGCAGCGACCATAAAAACCCCTAGAGAGACTAATTGTTATTTAAATTACCTTACATGGTCAAAAGTACTGTTGTTTTCAATATGCTTGTGGAACAGCGAATGTCTCTTTTGACATAACAGGTTAAAGTGTACATAAATTACATTTTTTGTTTTTGGATATTGAAGAGCAGTGTTTAAACTTTCATTTTGTGCTATGCGGACAGATTTACTGATTCGGTGTATTGTTGTACATTCATTCAAAAAATGCTAAAAATGCATATTTTGTATATTGAAACGTAAATTGATTAAAAACTAGAGCCAATCCAATATTTTCAAAGTCAGATTCGTATTCTACGGACAAAATCCTGTAAGAATCGGCAGTAATATTTTAGGCAACATGCAGTTGATTAAAATTTGTCGGCCTGTGTTGTATTCGGCTTTTGACCTTTTTGTGCCTGTTAGAAGAATTAAACATGATAATTTTAAATCTTGGTTTTCACACGAACTTAAACGCTTAATATTCCTGAAAAATAGCGCATAAGAGATTTAAATGTATAAAAGATCAACTCGATTATTTAGAATTTTCTCACTTGCGTGACAAATGTAAATCTCTGTCTAGGATATTATTTAAAGCTTATATCACTAAGATTGAAAATTCAGTTACAACTAATCCTAAATTGTTTTGGAATTACGTTAATTCCTCTCGTAACGAGTTGCGCATTCCTAATGATGTTTATCTAAATAATTTTACTGCTAATACTAGTCTAGAAGGTGCCAATTTAATACGCACGCATTTTGAATCTGTTTATACTAGTCCTGATGTGAGCGACTTGTCGTCTACTTTCGATTACGTCAACTGTGGTCACGTTACCTCTTTTACGATAAGCAAAAGCACTATTTGTTAAAGTTAAAAAAAATTGGATGTAAGAAAAGGTGCTGGCCCAGATAGTGTCCCACCGTCTATTTTGAAATTATGCTGTTTTGCTTTTATTGAGCCTCTAACTATTTTATTTAATCTTTCTCTAACTTAAGGAATTTTTCCGTTTCTTTAGAAACGGGGTATTGTTGTACCAGTTTATAAGGATGGTGATAAGCGAAATGTTGCTAACTATCGTCCAATAGTAATATTCAATTCTATCGCTAAAGTCTTTGAAAGCATAGTTTTTGAAGAGATCTATCGATCAACGGAACACTTGATAATTAATGAACAGCATGGTTTTATGAAGCGCAAGTCTGTATCGACTAATTTAACTTTGTTTACAAATTTTATACACACTAACTTTGGTAAGTCAATTCAGGTAGATGCTATATATATTGATTTTGCTAAGGCATTCGATAGGGTTGATCATGTGCTTTTGGTTGCAAAGCTCAGGGCTCTGTGTTTTTCTGACAACATGCTAAATTGGGTCAGAAGTTTTCTTGCTGAAAGATTTTTATCGGTACGCATAGATTATGATTTTTCAGATGTTTTTAGCCCCATCCGGTATCCCACAAGGCTCTCATCTTGGTCTTCTTTTTTTAAACTTATTTATTAATGATGTACACCCTTTATTTGAGCACAGTCAAATTCTTTTATTTGCTGACGATCTAAAATTTTTTAAACGTATCACATGTATACAGGACGACATCGACCTTCTGTCTGACTTAAACCGTCTAGTAGATTAGTCGCATAATAACAAAATTCCTTTAAATGTAAAGACATGCTTTGTAATATCTTTTTCTAGATCAAGCAGCATTATAAATTATTATTGCTATCAACTTGAAAACATGAATCTCTCCAGAGTGACCGAGATTAGAGATCTTGGAGTTATTCTTAATTCAGTACTGAATTTTAAATTGCACATAACAAATATAATTAATAAGGTCAACAGAACCCTGGGTTTCGTGACACGAAATTTTGTCTATTTCACGAGTGTCTTGGCATTAAAAGTTTTATTTTTCTCGCTTGTTAGGCCAATTCTTGAATTTGCCTCAGTTGTTTTGTCTCCGTATCAGGAATCATTAATTATTGAACTTGAACGCGTTCAAAATATATTCTTGCGTTTTGTTGCGAGACGTGTGGGAATACCGTTAAACGCACTAAGTCATGATTATTCTGGACATAGAGAAACTTTGCATATTCCTACGATATAACAGAGATTGTTGTATAGTGACTTGCTTTTTTTATTTAAATTAATGAACGGTATTATAAACTGTCCAGAAATCCTGTCTTTATTCAATTTCTTTGTTCCTCTTGGACCTTCTAGACACCCAACTTTGTTTAGACTATCACTGCATAGAACAAATTATATTAATGAATCGATTATTCCGCGTCTTTGCAGAGAAGAAAATCTCTATCATTGTAATATTGATTTCTATGGCATTCCCCTTTCTATCTTCTCAGCGAATTTGCGTAACTTACACATTAGTTTTGACTAGCGTTCATTATTGTTATGTCTTCGCCTATTTTTATATATATTTCTTAAATTTCATTTATTATTATTATATAATGTTAACACATTTGTATGAAAGGGCACTGCCCGTTAAAAATGTAAATAAATAAATAATTTTACATCAATGAAACTGAAAGTTAAAAGCAATTTTTTTAAATTAAATTAATGTAATCAAACTTTTTAAATTTGATAAGAAAATTCGCAGTTTATTCCTAGTTTTTCTCGGACAAATGAAATATCTGGCTATTTCCCTTTTTCCGGGTTGATACAAAAACCCTGTTAAATGTATTAGTAAAAATAACAACGTCGCGCACTGCTGTAAAATTACGGCGTGGTTACGCACTTGTAGCCTGTCCATCTTTACAAGACCAATGTATATATATAGTTAGACATTGTTTACGTTCACATTAAAGCGCGACACTGTTAAAATTGCTCTATTGTCATTAATTTATTATCAAATGACGAAAAATTTTCCAACAAACTTCCCAAAATATTGATGAACATTTTTGTTACTGGAAGTTTTCCGATAACGAAAAATTCGGCACTCAACTTATTTAATTAAAAAAAGAACATTCATTTATCCAACAAAATTATTTACATAATTATTTACTAAGACAGAATTTTTTGAGAAATTTCTAAATATTGTTTCACTTTTGGAATAGTTCGAAGACTTTTTTGTGTAAATTTCATAAAAAAAACTCTTATCCTATCTTAAAAAAGTCCTCCATCTGCCATTATTTTAATATAATAACCACCCACAAAATTTCTTTTCTCTAATACTTCATCAACAATTTTATTTGCATTTGCCCAAACAACCGGCCTGTTTTCAATTTTTTCTTTGTTCTCAGTTTCGAATTCTAAATTTTCTACTTTATACAATTTCTCGAGCATCAAATCACTAGTAAGCAGATTCACCTAAGTCACCCATATATGTATAAAATTTTCGAAACGAATGTTTAAAACGTATATTTTGTATTTTTTAAACTAAATTATTATAAAATTATGTTACAGATAAATTTCATTCCGTGCAGTTTACATAAACCGATTAATTTTTTCCGACATTAAATCTTTTAATTTTTTCGCTTGATATTAGCGTAAATTTGTACTAATAAGTGCTGTGAATTGTCAACATGGATTGTTTTTCGTTTAGAATGGATGGACCAAAAAGTAGTCTGTTTCTATTTTTCTATTAGAAATTTAAATAAATTTTTGTATGCCTCTTCGCAGATTTCTTTTCAATCTTCTAGTACTAAATCAACCGAATTTTCTTTTGCTGCTTCCCTCATTTTTGGTGGAGTGTAGTTCTTATCATTATTATGTTCATTATTCGACATTTTCTAAAAGAAGATCATATTTTGTTAAATATAATAAAACTATAATGCTTATTTTAATTATAAAACAATTTTGTTTTAAGTTATTTTGCAATGAATATTTCATATCATAACCTAAATATCTAAAAAGCATTAAACAGTAAGAATATAAAAAAAATGTCTAGTAAAAATAAAATATCTTTATTCATTAATCACATATATTTTTAATTATAAAATATGACTAAAATTATTGGATACAAAGTTTCAATGAATTATTTTAGGTTTATAATGTATGTCAAATATGTAACATTAGATTTTAGTAAAACACTTACCTTCTAATTTAGCGCCAAATATTACAGGCAAAAGTTTAAAAGTTGATATGTAATCTAGTATGGTTGTAGTACTCGATATTAATTAAACAAATTTGTGTATTTAAGTAATCATGCGCAATGATAGCAAAATTTTAATAAAAGTACGAGAAATTAAGGCATTTGCAAACATTTAAATTCGCCCACCATCCGTATAAATAAGAGGATTCTTAAAGTTGAGTCTACAATGATGGGCACCTTCTCTCATTGTAGACTCAACTTAATAGTCCGTTCACTGCACCTGAAGCTCTTAGGGTGATTTCGGCACTCGCCCAGAGTTAACTCTGGGTTATGCGCCTCCATTTTTAAACTTTTCAACATTTTCATGTTCGTGATTACAACAACAAGCACGTCTTCGATTCTGCCGTGCCTCCTCTGACCAGACTAAATATTGATAGAGACACTCGTCCTTCCTTTTCGCTTTATCGTGCTTTTCTCTGATGTTCTGAATGAGCGATTTTAGTCCCTCTTTAATAATCGTATGTGATGTAATACAGTATTGTGATATTTTTGTATGTTTCTTTATAATTGAATAATAAAGTTATATATAACATTTAAAAGAATTGGACAAGTGCGAGTTGAACTCGCACTGCAATGGCGGGTTCCGTACACAAATATTAAAACAATACCTGCAACATTTATCAATAAATGGTAGAATTAAAATAAACAATTAAAAATATATATTGAAATCATTTGATAAAAAAAATAATTAAAAAAAATTAAAGTATTGTATATCTAATATTGTAAACAATAATAAGTAGAGGAAGAAAATTCGCACAATTAGTTTCTCTACTTATTATTGTTTACAATATTAGATATACAATACTTTAATTTAAAAAAATTTTTTTTTATCAAATGATTTCAATATATTTTTTTAATTGTTTATTTTAATTCTACCATTTATTGATAAATGTTGCAGGTATTGTTTTAATATTTGTGTACGGAACCTGCCATTGCAGTGGGAGTTCAACTCGCACTTGTCCAATTTTTTTAAATTTAATTCATAATTTTTTTTAGATTTTTTAATATATATTTTGTGATCAGATTGTAAAAATATACTAATAAACCCATTTTTAGTTAATTAGATCAAATAATGTAGAAATTGGAAAAAAAAATTTTTTAACTTAAAAAAAAAATTTTATATATTTTTTGTGATCAGACTGTAAAAATATACTAATAAACCTATTTTCTGTTAATTAGATCAAATAATGTGGAAAAAATTTACACAAGTCGAAAACAGGGAAGGTCTACTGAAAATAAGAATTGTTTCAAAAATATCCCAAGAAAAGAGTCAAAGCAATAACTAGACCGCGGATTAAATCTTTTTTAACTAAGATAATGCCTGAGGTGAAAATGGTCATGAATAATAAATAGATAAATATAAAACAAACTAAGCCCTAGATTTTTTCTGGAATGTTAAGGGTTGTTCTAACCTTGAAGACTTAATACATGAAGTTAGAGACTTAATACAGGACGATTTTGACATCTTGTGCCACCTTAAAGCTTGGCTTACATTCCTACTAAACAGTTTTATTATTCCAGGATGAGAAGTCATTGTCAGTTTGGCTAAGAAGAACTCTAATATGGGCAAAGCAAGTAGAGGTCTATTGGTCAGCTTCAAAAAATGTGAATATTTCTACGATATTTTACATTTTTCTGGGGGTATGATTTTCATTAAATTTTTAAACAAAGGGTTAGATTTTATTTTATGGGTTACTTATAGTACTCCAAATTCAGATATGTTACCAAAAAATATAAATATTTTAAATAACAGACTTAGTTTAGACAAGATTTTCAATAAAAGTGGGGAAAATTTAGTAGATTGTTCCGTAAGACAGGCTAATTTCGCTCATGTAGGGTAAATTCGCTCATCAGCTTTCTTAAACGATTTAAAACGGTTTAAGCACTAAACTGTCAAGCTTAACCTTATTTTTTATGGTTATGAGTACGTTTAATTAAATGATTGAATATAATTACTTATTGATAAAACATTATTAAATATTTATTCTAATAACTTCGAACATTGTTTTTAATCTTCTTCTTTATTTGTTCTAAAGAATATTTAGTTTTATTTTTGCAAATTATAATATAGTTTGACAGAATAATAATGGTGAGCGAATTTACTCTCATTTAGAGGTAAAGTAGCTCACAACAATGTGGCTTATAAATAATTTTCTGTATAAATATTTTAGTTTTTTTATGCTGTAATAGGAAAAATAAAGAGTTAGAGATTATATATTTTCAGTGCCAATATTTATTTTCATCGTTTCCCGACGTTATTTAAAAAAGAATTGAAAAATTGAGCGAAATTTGCCTCTTTTCGGGTATGGAGAATAATGGATGCATTGTTATAATTAGTAAAACGAAAGCAGATTATTATGGTGGTTATAAATTTGTCAGTAAAGTAGGTAAATCGATGATAGATCAGGTTTGGACCTCAATTGATAGATTGTTAATGAGAGAAAATTTAGAAATTTGCAATATTATAACTAAATCTGATCATTTCCCATTAATGGGAACTATTACTAAATTGGTAAAAAGTAAAAATAAGGTGAAAAATAAAATTACATAGAAGAATAATTTTAATAAAAATTATATGAAAAATATGTCTGCGTATACCTGTTTTCGGAATTTAAAACTATAAATGAAATGGCTTCTGATCTAATAAATACATATTTTAATGCAAAAAATTGGCATGTCAACAAAGATTAGGGGTCAAGTCCATTATATTTCACCTGAAGCCGTTGCGGCCTATTTTTAAAAAAATCTCATAATTTGTAAAAATCATGTTTAATACCCGTAGATTTAATTTTTGAAAATTATTTTATAAAATTTTTTGAATTAAACTTAGAATTTGAATTTTTAAGTTGAGTTGCACAGAAAAAAGGTTAGATTGACAGTTATGAAAATTTAATAAAGAAGCATGGAAATAATTTAGATAATACAAATTTCTTGATTGATATTTGTTAAAAATGAGTTAATTTACTTGTATAAATAGATTATTATGTAAACAAACCCAAATTAGTAGATAAAAATTGATTTTAAAACTTAACTATAAAATGTCAAAAGTCACTACATTTTATTTACACTTTTCTAAAAAGTATATAAATATTTAAAAATTTATTACTATTTAATGTTAAGTATTTTTAATGTACTTTTATAATATGTGCTAACTTTTTAATTTTATAATATAGAAATATAAAAAATTTTACCTTCAATATTGAGTGCTTCATGATTTTCAGTGATTTCAATCACTTATTTCTTCTCAGGAGGTTGACCAACAAATCTAATTTTTGTCATAATATTTAAGTTTGACCTTCTTTTCCATTCTATTAAATTTTGGTGATGGAGAACGAACTACTTTTCAGTTTAAATTTAGTTTAAAAAATCTGCTGAAAAAACACATTTTTTGGTTAAAGTGCAAGTAGATTTTTGCAAGACACCAACACATTTTTTTGGTTAAAGTGCAAGTAGATATTTGCAAGACTATTGAGATAGCCAACTTCAGTGTTATAAAAATACTTGCATTTTAACCAAAAAATTGCGTTTTCAGCAGATTTTTTAAACTAAATTTAAACTGAAAAATAGTTCGTTTTCCATCACCAAAATTTAATAGAATGGAAAAGAAGGTCAAACTTAAATATTATGACAAAAATTGGATTTTTTGGTCAACTTCCTGAGAAGAAATAAGTGATTGATTTCTGTGCAACTCAACTTAAAAATTCAAATTCTAAGTTTAATTCAAAAAATTTTATAAAATAATTCTCAAAAATGAAATCTACGGATATTAAACATCATTTTTACAAATTATGAGATTTTTTTAAAAATAGGCCACAACGGCTTCAGGTGAAATATAATGGACTGACCCTATAATAAAATAATCAACCCATATTTGGAGCAGGTTATAATAAGACCGTTGGACCAGATGAAATTAACTATGGATTTTTTTTAAATTCACTAATTAATTGGGTAGAATATATGAACGCTCTTTTTAACAAGATTATGGAAATGGAAACTATGCTTGATTCTTGGTCAAATATACACTTGAGAATTCTATATATGAAATGAGACAAACAGGAGCCACACAGTTACCGTGCAATACACGGAAAAACTTTGTATACTATTTTTTGTGAAACTCACAATGTATTTTTAGTAAACTGACTACTAAAGTGGGGAAAAAGTGGTCACTAGACGAGATTTATCATTTAATAGAAATTTCTATAATATTATATGATTTCTAATTTTTCCACATTTAGTAGTCAAGTTGAGAAAAATTCGCTTATGATATACGGGAAATAAGTTAGTATAGAAAAAGTTAATGTCAAAATTTTATTTTCTATATTCGTAAAAATGATATTTTCTTTGCGCCGCGTTTACAATTTAGTAGTCAAACGATCAAAACTGCACACATACAAACGAGCACCGCTGTTCGTGTGGTCACACATAAACACTCAACCTCATAAACATGTGTTCGAGTTAAATGGCTGCCATCAATCCACCTTATTCTTCTTCAATAAATTAATAATTAATTATACGAAGAAAAGTGGATAATAAAAATCTAAAAATACTAAATATTAGAAAAAAGATGCTATTGCTTATCATCATTCTGTTATGGCTTAATGTTTCAGATGTTAAAAAGTGTAATCTACAAATGTGAGGTTATGTTTGAACTAGTCTTTTAAATTTGAACAAGATGTTTATATATTTCAGTCACAGATAATGACAATTTATATTTTTCTCGGTGTAATTGTTTTTTAATAAAATTCAAATTTTTTAAATATTTGAATTATATTTAAGAGGATTTTCCTAAATTTCTTAATGTTTATATAATTATTTTTAATTAATGAAAAATAATTGTAAATGACGTATTAATATGTTTTTTAATAATAAAAAATTAATAATTAAATTAAATTATTTAAATAATATTATTTAACTAAATTAAATAATCAAATAAAAATTTAATGAAAGAATAAATAATATTTTACGAAATAATAATATTATATTTTTCAATGTGTCAAACATTTTTATAATGTATTACAAGTATCCCGTTTGGATTAAAATTAATTATGTTCATCTCAAAAATTGACCTTATTAATTTTAAGTAATTAAATAATTTTATCAATGTTGTTTAACAAACAAATATTGTTCAAAACAGCATTTACGTAACTCATACAAATTTCTATACGGGGTGTACCAAAAGTCGCGTTACAAATAGATATGTTAAAGCTTGTCTCGTCGCGTCGGTATTAACTTGTCTGCTGTATATAGAGATCAATATGTAGAAAGAAAAAGAGAACTGCTTTACCTGTCGGTAACATTTGGATAATTGTTTTCTTTTACGTATTTCACATTTCATTGTTCCAAATTCATAACATTTTTTATGTGATTTTGTAATCAAAACTTTTAATTATTATTAATTTCTTTTAATTTACTTTCCAATAAATTTTATAGTTTATCATAATATTTACCGATGACAATATATATTATATATATTAATTTCTCAACATTTTATTTAATTCCAATTTTTTTAAGTTTTAACTGTTATTACTTCAAATTTTAGACTATTTAACATTAAAATTTTTTGAGTTTGAATTTAATTTTGAAAACTTTTTTGCCATTTATTTATAATTTAAAATTAAGAATAAAATTATTTTTTAAAAATTGAAAAATTTTATAGAGGTTTTATAACCAATTATAATTAAAAAATGTTATTTTAAAAAATAAAATATTTTGTATAACTTTAAAAAAAATGATTTTTTTAAAATTAATATTCAGTATATTGACATTTCTCACAAGCGCAGTTTTAATCTCCTCAGTTAGTATATAAAGAAACTCAATTCTTTCATCTACAAGTGCGAGTTATATTGTATATGCATTGGGTCAGAATTCGTTTATATGTATGCGTATTTCCGTTAAGTTAGTGTCAGAATAAAATAAGCCAATCAAAGCGAACCATTGCGGTGTAGAGTGCAGTCACATGTATCGAACCAATCATCTATCTCCTATAGAAGACGAGAAAAAATGGTCTTGAGAGCTCATTGGCTCTTTAAGAAATTCTTTTTTCTGCTTTATTCGTTTTATTCTTCATGGATATTTTTTTTTCGTGGCGCATGCGCTTCAGGCTAAACATTTTACCTGACAGGCCTTCAGCCTTTTGCTGCTTTTCTTCGTAATGCTATCAATGCATGCTAACTCTTCTTCTCGCAGCTTAATGCATTTGTCTCTATTTTTATTGCAGCTTGCGACATCAACTTTAGTTGCGTTGCTAAAGACAGAACGGTAACTGACTTGACATGACATGATATTGAAGGGCACATAAACATTATTTGTTCGAACTTGGAAGTCGATGTATATCTCTATTATAGCAGGCAGTTACCGCAATTGGAACGCATCCTGGTATTTCTACTCAGATTGTAGCATCAACCGAACGAGTGTTCGGTTGATCTAAATGATATCAAAAAAAATTTATAACATGCCCAAGTTAACTTTTTATGTCTTTGAGGTACGGAAAGTACTTCCAAAAGCGGTGCATATGAAGTTCTATGCCTGACCCAGTCACATCTTTACAATTTTACCAGAATGTCCGTAAGACATCCATGGACATATTTTAGACATTTTTAGGTTAAAATAAGAACATTTTTACGATGTTTGTGACAAACTTAGGATATGTTAAGGATATTTTTATGACATTCTCAGGACACACTTAAGACATTTTTATGACACAAACATAACCAAAAAATGTCCTCAGTGTGTCATCAATGTGTCTTAAAAATGTCCCAGACATGTCTTAAAGTGCCCTTCGTGTGTCCTGAGAATGCTCAAATCATGTCCTAAAGTACCTTTAACATTTCTTGAGGATATACTAAATAATTCCTGAAAATATTCATATGACACATTTAGACATCTACAGGCCAGGCATAGATTTCGATTAAGATGCCTTCATGTTTGCTTTTCAGACATCTTTAGGATAGATTTTTTAAGACCTGGCTTTCACAAAATAGTGTGTTTTAAGGCGCACAGCTGAAATGCTATTTATTACAATACCATTTATAATACCTAGCTACGAAATCTTTACAGATTTTAATTAACATTAATATATGCGTTTCCTGTTACACGTAAGGTATATGGATCTTTAAAAATCAAAATAAACATTTATTTATCGCGAGCTAATAATAATATAATTATAGTATTATAAATCATTCTCAAATATTACAACATTTGAGCTCCATGTTCTGTCAATATTGTCCAATAATGTTATAATATGTAAAAATATATTAATTTTACTGTTTTTTTAATATTAACTGTCAGTGTTAGCAATAATCTTGCCATGCAACATTGTCACAATATTGAGCTTAAATATTGTTTTCTTGGATTATGGCAATATTAATTTATTTTCTATATTTAATGTTAATAAAAGTGAATTAAATATTTATTTGTTTTATTTATTTATAGAAAATCAGAGTGAATATTTTATTTAAAAATTGAAAATGAAACTTACCTCTTTTATAAGTGTTTTACGATCCTCGTCTGATAGTCCTAAACTTGGTTTTCTAACATCACCACTTAAAGCAATAATTTTTTTCCCAAAAAATGGATTCTTTTCACGTAAAGGATGAAATATCTATTAAACAATAGAATTATTCACATAATTAAAATATTTAATTTTTTTAAATAGTATTTTTTCTAATTTATCTAAAATTGTTTTTTATTAGGAAAAGAAATATTGAGTTAAAGAACATAATGTAACTACTACCATTAAAAAGAAGTCAAAAACTGTTGTATACCGTTTCTTCAGAGAGGTAACGGTTGTTACGATTTTCTTACTATACAATAAATAAAGAAAAGCAGCGACAATTAAAAATTAACAATATATAAAAATTACAGAACAAAAGTGTTTAAATAAATACAAAAAATAATTAAAATAATGAAAATTTAAAATACATGATATATTTAAACACACACACGATTTTCGTAAAGAAATAAAAGTATATTTTATTCAATTTTATATAAACAAAAAGGGCTTGAGGTCAAGAGTTTATACCAAAATATAAAAAAACTATATCACAAATAAATAAAACCAAAAAAGAACATACGCTCATTCAAAACATATATATGGGGCGTTCTACGCCAAATCGGACAGTGTTTGACTTTTGCATCTCAGATTTTTTTCAAATAATTTTTTTCTTTTAGTGCTCATTGAAATAAGCTACTATGATTTTTTTCAATTTTTTTCATCAAGCTATTTAAGAGATACAGGTTTTTGAAAAATCACGTTTTTTACGAAAAAGTTTTTTTGAAATGGTTATAACTCGGTCAAAAATTGACCAAATTTGACGTTCCATATATGAAAATTTTTGTTTTTACACGAGGTTTTTGATAAAAATATTTAAAAAACCTTTTTTTTTAATTTACGAAAAAAAATTTTAATTTTTAAAATAAAATTTTATTTTTAAGAATGTATGTATCGATCGATTTTTTTCAAAATTTTTCGTAAGAAACTAGGACTAAATGAACAACTTTTAGGCGTTGTCTGATTGTGGGCAAACGATGGGATCTATTTATTTCGAATTTTTTAATTTTTATAAACGCAGTGAAAACGGGTACTGTCGGTAATCTTCTCTTGCCAAAGCTTTGCCGACAGCAGATTATCTAATATTCACGGTCGGTAAAGTAGAAGGTATTTATCATGATTTAAAAAACATCATATCTGTAAATAATTTAATATGTTGTTAGTAGTGTCATAGTTTTATGCCATGGCAAGTTTTGGTTTTTACAATTTGTGCTGCAATCCGTTAAAATTAGAAAAGCACAAAGATAAAAATGGATTGCGACGTGTTTGAATTAATCATCAAAATTTGTATAATTTAAGCAATTCTAAATATCTATGCACTTCGTGTAGAAAATCTTTGGATGCAAAAAATAATCCTGATTATATTATTTTTTAGCCGTAAGATGAAGTCACCAATTTTGGAACGATTTCATAATTTTCTCACTATTATAAAACAAAATTTTTCATTATTCTGCATTATTCTTACAATATAGGAAATGTTGTTTTATAAATATCAACTTAATCAGAATTTGTTCTTTGTATTTAATATTTTCTAGTTAATATTCAAATCTCTACGAAAATTATACATATTAACAGTCTAAATTATAAAAAATTGACCGTAAAAATTTAATTAGCTTAAATAGCGTCCCATTTATGGTTAATAATCCAATTGCATTATTCACAATAGGCAAAACCGTCCCTACGCTTAGTTGAGAAAGGCTAACCTTCTGAAGTAAATTCTTCTAGAGTAAGTTGTTCTATTCCTAAAAAATAATACGAGTAGTAATTTATTTTAATATGACTTTAATTTTTCTGAAAAACAAAATAAAAATTGAAACGTTTCTACCAAATATGGTACGCTTTTAAAGCTAATTAAATTTATATGGTCAATTTTTTATAATTAAGACTGTTAATATGTATAATTTTGGTAGAGATTTAAATATTAACTATAAAAAAATTAAATACAAAGAACAAATTCTAATCAAGTAGATAATTATAAAAACACATTTCCTATAGCATAAGAATAATGCAGAATAATGAAAAATTTTGTTTCATAATAGTGAGAAAATTATGAAATCGTTCCAAAATTGGTGTCTTTATCTTACAGCTAAAAAATAATATAAATTGCTTAATTTTACTAGATGAAGAATTTGATATTGACGAATTAATACAGACAATCTTGTCATTTTTTTAAGATTCGTTACTTTCGTTATCGACGACAACAAGAGAATCAGGATTATTTTTTTGCATCCAAAGATTTTCTACACGAAGTGCATAGATATTTAGAATTGCTTAAATTATACAAATTTTGATGATTAATTCAAACACGTCGCAATCCATTTTTATCTTTGTGCTTTTCTAATTTTAACGGATTGCAGCACAAATTGTAAAAACCAAAACTTGCCATGGCATAAAACTATGACACTACTAACAACATATTAAATTATTTACAGATATGATGTTTTTTAAATCATGATAAATACCTTCTACTTTACCGACCGTGAATATTAGATAATCTGCTGTCGGCAAAGCTTTGGCAAGAGAAGATTACCGACAGTACCCGTTTTCACTGCGTTTATAAAAATTAAAAAATTCGAAATAAATAGATCCCATCGTTTGCTCACAATCAGACAACGCCTAAAAGTTGTTAATTTAGTCCTAGTTTCTTACAAAAAATTTTGAAAAAAATCGATCGATACATACATTCTTAAAAATAAAATTTTATTTTAAAAATTAATTTTTTTTTGTAAATTAAAAAAAAGGTTTTTTATATATTTTTATCAAAAACCTCGTGTAAAAACAAAAATTTTCATATATGGAACGTCAAATTTGGTCAATTTTTGACCGAGTTATAACCATTTCAAAATAACTTTTTCGTAAAAAACGTGATTTTTCAAAAACCTATATCTCTTAAATAGCTTGATGAAAAAAATTGAAAAAAATCATAGTAGCTTATTTCAATGAGCACTAAAAGAAAAAAATTATTTGAAAAAAATCTGAGATGCAAAAGTCAAACACTGTCCGATTTGGCGTGGAACGCCCCATAAATACATTGGACGTTTTTCGTCAAACGGCCCAGAGCTCTGCCCAAAATTGGAAGCAACTAAAATAAACAAACAATATGTCAAAATGTTTGTAAACTAATGCCCTATCAATTGCAAAGTGGCAAAATTCAAAATGGCGTCCTTACTGCCTCACCTAAAAGACACCAAAATCCAAAAAAAGAAAATATTATTATCAATTACTCTCAAAAACGGTACAAAAATGATTAGTCATAGCATATTTTAATGTTTTTGTAGTCGCTGATGGCGAATCCGGTGACAGTTTTTCAAAATTCAAAATGACAGATCCAATATATAATATAAATATATATACATATTAATAAAATCAGACTTTTGTCTGTACATTGCACGAAATTAATTTTTTCTAGCATAATTTATTTATTTGAGCAACGGAGAATCCAAAAATGGTAATAGAAAATATAATGTATGTATGTATGTCTGCAAAATTTTGTTCGCGTATAACATGAAAACGTCTCAACCGATTAAAGTAAAATTTAGCAATCTTTTAGGTATTGGTCTAACTTAAAATATTAGCTATATTTAATGAAAAAATATTGAGCTAAACAAAAGTTATGAATTTTTCAAAAAAGCAAAAAAAAAATTTTCTTTCAATTTTTGCAGATTGGCATAAATTTTTTAATTTCTTAATAATATAAATGATTTTAAAGATATATAATAATAAATTGAATTAAAAAATAATACTAATATGAAAAAAATTATGAATTTTTCAAAAAATTAAAACAAATTTTTTTTAAATTTTATCTGATTGCAGTAAAATAATCAGTTCTGACTTTTGTAAGATATAAATAAACAATAAATTTACAGTTTTTAAACATGGTAATTAAAACGGGAGAAATTAAATTTTTTTTTAAAATTTATAAATGGAAAATAAACTGCCACTAGGCGGCGTTAACTCAACACGTGTTTTTGCAAAGCTCCGTTTTTGTTATTAATTTTGAATCGGTTTGCTCTGGATTTTGCCACTATTCTGTGTATTTTATAAAACTCTTAAGTGGAATGTTTAATTTGTGCCTCAAAGTTTTATATTGTTGTGGCTTTTCTCATCTGTAATTCTGACCTGAGCGTTTTCTAACCTCTAAGCACGTGTATAAACTTTTAAATATGACAATAGCAGACAAGTGTACCAAGTGCGGCAAGGAAATCATTCGCGCAACTCCTACATTCTGCCCTAATTGCAAATCGGCTTATCACCCAGGATGTGCCGATTTGGTTCCTACTTTGTCGAATGGTTCTTACACAAAATGTTGCAAAGCCAGATCTCCGTCCCAGTCTTCTGCTTCTTCTGTTACTCTCGACTCAATAATGAGTTTCTTGCATGACTTCAAGGCAACCACTTCGGCCAATTTTGCTCATGTTAATGAGAAACTTGATGACGCACTGATTAGAATAAGTAATACCGAAGGTAAAGTAGCTGACTTGTCTGAGCGTCTTGTTGTGGTGGAGGGTAAATTGGGAAAAAATGAACAGGGAAATTTGGATAAGACACGTGTTGGTGTGCTCACATCTGAATGTATAAAAGAGGTTAATGATCGTGTTGCGAGAAAACAAAACCTTGTATTGTTTGGATTACCCGAAGAGAATGCGAATAATAACACTGGTGATGATTCTGATAAACTGTGCTCTGAAATAACTAATAAATTGTGTAAACTTGTCCCATCTAGTGACCTTGAGAATATTCGCACGTTTAGAATTGGTTCTGCTACGCAGGTACAACCTTCAAAGTCTCGACCTTTTGTCTTCGATTTGTTATGATAATTATATTACGAACTCCGAAACTTCAATTGTTAAAAATCCTAAATATTTCTGGAATTTTATTGACTCAACTCGACAAAACAGACTCATACCTAATTCTAGAAACGACGTTTTTAAAAAAATAATGAGCCTAGATGTGGGTAAGGGTGAAGGTCCAGACCAAATCCCCCCTCTTTAATTCGCTCGTGTGGCATTTCTTTTGTTGAGCCCCTATTCATATTATTTAATAAATCTCTTCAATGTAATATATTTCCAACGGAGTGGAAAAAAGGAATAATAAAACCTGTTTACAAAAAAGATGATAAAAATAATGTGGAGAATTATAGACCTATTACATTACTTAGTACAGTAGCTAAGATCTTCGAGAGTTTAATATATGATTCGATATATACAGACATTTCTCATTCTATTATAGACGAACAACATGGATTTGTGCAGGGTCGATCAACATTGACTAACCTTGCACTATTCACAAAATTTTTATCATTAAATCTAGATAAGGGTTTTTAAATTGACACGATCTATGTTGACCTCTCGAAGGCTTTTGATAAAGTTGACCATTATATCCTTCTAAGTAAACTAAGAGGCATGGGTGTTCCTACAAATTTACTAATGTTCTTTAAAAGTTATCTTCTTGACAGACCTTTACGAGTAAAAATTAATCACGAATATTCTGACACATTTAATGCAACATCTGGTGTAGCGCAAGAGTCAAATTTGGGGCCCTTGTTCTTCATCATTTATATGAATGATATAAAATCAGTTTTCCAATTTTCACCATTTCTTTTATTTGCTGACGATATTAAATTTTACAGGATAATTGACCATCCGGATCCTTGTCACGATTACTCTCAGTTACAATCAGATCTGACTCGACTTGATAGGTGGTGTGAAGATAACCATATGTCTATAAATACAAATAAATCATCGGTAATTTCATTTTCGAGACGAACGACATTGGTTTACTGTTATACCATTGGTCAGGTTGAGTTAGCTAGAGTTAAGAGCATTCGTGATTTGGGTGTACTTTTATGCAGCAATCTTTCTTTTAACGATCACGTCTGTGAGGTAGTTTCTCGAGCGCTCAGGATGTTGGGATTCGTTATGAGAAGTGCCTCTGATTTTCGTAACTTTATCGCAATTAAAATTTTATATTTCACTCTAGTAAGATCTATTATTGAATATGCTTCTGTAATCTGGGTACCATTATATACTTTTAATATAATTAAAATAGAGCGGGTTCAAAACAAATTTTTAAGATTTGCTGCAAGAAAACTAAATTTACCATTTGACTGGAACGCCCATGTTTATGACGACTTACGAACCTCCCTTAATACCCCATTGCTCACATCTAGGTTTTTGTACATTGATATGCTTTTCTTTTATAAATTGCTTAATGGTTTTATCTATTGTCCTCCTTTGTCAACTCTTATAAGTTTGCGTGTTCCATCTAGATCCACTAGAAATATCCATACGTTTTTTGTCAACTATTATAAGACTAACTTTGGAAATCACTCATTGATCAATAGACTGCATAAAGAGGCAAACAATGTGTCTTGTAATATTAACTTTTTTGAAAATAATGTTTCAGTATTCATTTCACAATTAAAGAAACATCAACTATATGTATAGTGCATACCTATCTTTTGTATTGCAAATTTGTATAATTCAGTTGCGGCTTGTTACTTATACTTTAATTAAAAGGGTTTGACCCGTATGTACATAAATAAATAAATTTTATATTTTTGAATGTATAGGGGAGAGTGGGGAAAACCGGACCCCCCTAAATATTTCTGAAATGGCGAAATTGTCAAAAGTGCTTTTTAGAAATTTGAAACAACCTTGTGTAGTATACCTTATTCTTCCAATTTGACATTTTTTACTTTTCTTTGTGCAACGCTGGGAGCAAAAGTTTTTTTCTCCACTTTTCCGAATTTTTTCTTAAGGAAATTTTGAGGAAATCGTGTAATTTGTAATATTACCAAATATTAGGTCTTGGGTTTTGAAGGTACACACCTCAGGAATATTTGCCACCAAAAACTTTGATGAAATTGCAAAGCGTTTCTTGTTGACAAACATTTATTATCAATTCTCAATTCTCTCAATTCAATCCCGAATTATTATTTTCATTACTACAATTAATGTTTACATGATTCTTTATGTTTTTTATTAATACAGATTATGTAAATGCAATAGTATAAATTAAAAACCAAACAGTCCGGTTTGCCCCAGGGGGTGGGGCAAACCGGACCGTTTGCAAATTTTTTTAAAGTTAACACAGCAACTAAACAATATAAGATGAAGTATAGGTGTCTCTGGAAAAAGTTGCGCAATTAAATGATCTTTCAAACAAGCCATCGAAAAATGAAATCGGTTGATTCGTTTAGTCACAAAAGTCAAAAAAACGTTAGGGGGTCCGGTTTGCCCCACTCTCCCCTATCTTTTAAACTTTCTGTAATTAAATATTACATGTTATTTAGTCATATTTTAGCATAATTTTGAAAAAATACTGTCCTATAAAATCTATAAAATGACAGTAACTATACAAATGTTTTTAATATCAAAAAATTGAAAAATTATATTTGACTATGGAATAGTAATAATTCTACTTTCATATTTCTGGTAGTTAAAATTACTAATAGTAATTATTACAGTAGTCACTTTCAAAAATTGCTTTAAGAATTTTAATTTTTACATCGTCATTGTAAATTTTAATAAATTTTGTATTACTTTTTACATTTGATATGTTGTGAATATTACTCGTAGAAATTCTAATAATTAATACTACGGAAAATAAAGATTGCTTCTGTAAGAAGCAACTTTTACTATTGCAGAGCGAACTTTTTGCTCGGAAAAGTAGTAATCCGTACCACTACTATTACACACCTGTGTGTGTGTGTGTGTGTGTGATCACGTCACTACTGTCATGCGCAGAAACTGTAGCCTGACATCAGAGTGATCCAACATTTCTAGGTTACAAGAAGAAATAAACCATCTGATTTTAAAGAAACTCATTTAAAAACTCGAATATTTTCAACGTCATCAAGTGTTTAATTCGAAATTTATCAATGATGATTGGTCATTTAGTACCGGAAGATTCGAAACATTGGCGATTTATAATTCTTTTGCAGCACATAACATTATGTGTGAGTTCAAAGTGTTGTCAATTCGGTTGTGTTGAACTCTTAGATTACACGATAAAAGAATATCTAACTCTATTGCAAGAATTATTTCCAAATTGCTTTAAACCAAAGCACCACTTCCTTACTCATTACCCGAGAGTAATCCGATTATTAGGCTCATTTTCGCATTTTGCTTGTATGAATTTGTACGAACTTCGCAAATAACTTGCGAATTGAAAATTTGTTAGTTACTTCTTGGATCTCTTTTAATGGGGAAGTAGTTAAGCCAGAAATGATTTTAGTTAATTTTAACGAAGATGAACCAGAGTTTTACTTTATTCATCACACATTAGTTAATTAATTTTTAATGAACTACAAATTAATTAATAAAAATGCATAAATAAATAAAACCATTAATATTATAATCTAATAATTAAAATGAGTAATTTTAAATTAATAATACTATTTATAATTATTACTATCATTATTATAATAATAATAAATAAATTAATAAAAAATGCATAAATTTTGTCCATAGCGATTGCGTAACCGAGAGGCTTAATATTAATGTGTGCGATTAATGCGCGCTGATGTGATACGACACAAGCATTGAAATTGTTCGTCTTTAATGTCTTACGTGTTATAAAAGTCTTTTTGATTTTAAATGAACATCAAAAAGGGATATTAATAATAAAAGAAAAAGAACCCATGCCATGTGTGACGTTACAGATGAATCTACAAAAATTCACAAGAAAAATGATGCATCAAATTTCATTACTGAAAATAGATTTTTAATACTACAAACGACTGTCGACATGGAAACTGATGAAAGTGTCGGTAAATCGAATAAAAGTGATGACAAAAGAACAAACCAAAACAAATCAACAAAGAGACCACCTCCTATTGTTATCCATGGAGGAATTACGGACCATAATAAAATTGAGGAGCTGGATGCTATAATGTGTTACGCGCCATGTTAAGTGAATGGCGCGTAACACATTATAGCATCCAGCCCCTCAATTGTGAAACAAATCAGTGATATAGTGAAAATTAAATTCTTTCTAAAATACCACAATGACTCTACCGAGGTTTCCACATCTGCAGATGAGGATTATCAATTATTATAAAATATTTGGAAACAAGAACAAATCTCTTTCCATACTTACTCATATAAAGGTGAAAATAGGAAAACTTACGTACTTTCCGGTTTACATGGACAAACAAATTTGTCAGATTTAATAAAGGAATTACAGGAAATTGATTTTCCCGCAATTAAAATCAACATGATGAAAAAAACTACAAGACCACTCTTTATGGTGACCTTCAAAAACAACGTCAAACTAAATGACCTGAAGCAAAAAGTTTTGTATCAAGACTACACGAAAATTTCCTGGGAACACTATATCAACAAAAATAAACTCTCGCAATGTCATAGGTGTCAAGATTGGGGTCACGCAACAACAAATTGTTTTGCAAACCCAGTGTGCCTCCAATGTGCAGGAGATCATCTAACACACCAATGTGTCAAATCAAAGGATAAACCGGCTAAATGTGCAAACTGCGAAGGACCACATCCAGCAAATTCCAAGGACTGCGAAGAATATAAAAGAAGATTAAGTTGGATTGAAAATAAACGCCAAAAAACAACTAAGCCCTATCTCCAAGGAAATAACCAAAACACACCCGACAGCAGAGCATCGAATCTACAACTACAAAGTCAACATCATTTTCCACAATTAAAAAACAAGCAGCTTCAAGGACAGGTGCACTTTTTTAATCAGTCACACGTTCCGGATCAGTCATCTGGAAAATCAACAAACTTCTATCAACAACAGGAAAGTCTTGCCCAAAAGACTACAGGTAACTTTTCAATGATAAACACTACAAGTAAAAATCAAACAAATATTAAAAACGACATTACCGAAATTGCTATTCTCTTTAAAGAAATTAATGAATTAAACAAAATTTGTAATATATCAAAAATGATAAATGCGATGAAGGAACTCAAATTACAAATCCAAAAATGTCAATCCCCATTATAACAATTTCAAACATTTTTGAATTTTTCAGAAACATTTGAACAATCATGGATAAAATAAAACTTTGTAGTTGGAATGCAAATGGTATAAGGAATAAATTACAAGAAGTGATTAAATTCCTTTATCGTTTCAAAATCGATATTTTTATGGTAAATGAAACTAAATATGTAAAACAAGATAAATTAGAAATTAAAAATTACACATGCATAAGAAAAGAAAGGTATAACAGAGCTGGAGGAGTAGCTCTTTTTATTAAAAACAACATTCCTTATAAAGAAATTAAAATATGCAATAGTATAAGTATAGAATATGTTTTTATTAAACTTGTTAGTGAAGTTCATGTTATAGCCGTTTATAATAAACCTGTAAATGAATTTTCGACTAGAGCTATAAAAAAGTTATTGGATGTAGGTGACAAGGTGTTACTATATGGCGATTTAAATGCCATATAGAATTATAATACCACAAATAAAAGGGGTAATACCCTTTTCAACTATGTCCAATTAAATAATTGCTCTCTTATTTTTCCAAATGAACCGACGAACTACTTACTTAATGGTATGACACCAACTACCATAGATATAGGACTTAATAAAAATGTTCAATATTTGTCAGATGTCACGGTTCTACATGAACTAAGCTCCGATCATGCGCCGATTGTATTCACTTTAGGAAAACAACAAAAAACAAGTTGTGAATTAAGATGTTCATTACATGAACATTTTGCTTCCTCTTTACGATAAGTAAAAAATTTGCTTTAAAGTGAATTTTTTCATTTTATTTATTTCTATTAATGCTAATAAAATATATTCTTTTTATACATCAATCGATTCGTCTTGATGAAATGAAGATTTTTAGTTTGTTTTTAAGTCTAGATTAACATTTTATTATAAAGCAACATAATTTTTAGAAGGAAATAAATTTCTAATAAAAGTGCGAATTTTTGGTTTTAATTATGTTTAATTCTATAAATTCAAATAAAATATATACTTTATAAATACCAATCGATCTATTTAATGCAACGGATAAGATTATTGAAAAAAATGAGTAAAATCTTATTGTACTGGAATATAATTTTGATGAAAGAACTAAATTTTTGATAAAAAAAGGTATTTTTTTTGCTTTAATTGTCATTACCTCTATATACTCTCATACAATTTATACTTTATATATACCAATCGATTTATCTTGATGCAAAGAAGAAGATTTTATTGTATATTAACTTCAATATTCAATTTAAAAAAATTAAAAAAAAAAAATTTTTTTTGAAAAAAGTAAAAAAAAATTTTTTAATAGATTTTTTAATGTCTATCAATCCATTTCAAGATATTTTTATGATAAATATTCCTAGCAATTTTCAGCCGAATTCGTTGAAACCTCTTCGAGTTATCGTGTTCACAAAAAACGGGATCCACACGCACACACACACACACATACCTACACACACACATACACACACATACATACATTCGGACAATTGTTCAGGGTCTTATATAACATAGTCCCATATAGAAGAAAATTTGTCAAAAGGATTTTTAAAAATTTTGTAAATTAAACGACTACAAAGCTTCCTCACGAGGAAGCAATAATTAAGGGGAGATTCCACAGAAATTAAGGTTTTTTAAAAAAATTTTTTTTATAGGTAGTAAAATAAATATTTGTTAGTTAAACTTTTTCTACAATAAAATATTTGTGTTACAGTAATAAAAACCATTTTTTATTTAATTATTTTTTTAATGGAGTCTTAGAAAATGGCTGCCGAAAGTGGTCCCCTCTAAAACTTGTTTACATTTTTTCTCTGCGACAATTAATCTAAAATAAAAAAGTCAAAAATTTTCTTAATCTATACCATTATGGCTATCGTGTAAACTAGAACAAAAAAAATTTATTGAAAAATAACCAAATGACAGACTTTTTAATTTTTCGACCATAATTTTGCAACTTAAATTGTTTATAACTTTTATAAATATTAATGGATCTTAAATATCCTAGTTTACACGAAAACTACACATTCAAGGAACATGCTGTCCAAATTGCAAGTTATTTCGTTGAAAATTGTAAAAATGAGAGTGTAAACAAGTTGAATATGTGTAGTTTCGAGAAAAACGCGTTTAAAGTTTGAAGGACCAAATATACAAAAATTTAACTTAAAGTTATATACATAACCTTTGATATGTAACAGTAGACATTTCTTATTACTTAAGAACTACTCTTTCAAGCGGTGCGATAAGAAAAAATGTAAATTTTAAAATAAACAAATTGCAGTTAGGTAATTAATGAAAAAACATGAATTTTCGAGGTGGAAAGGTAATGTTATTCCTACTCTCCTGCTCGCGAGTCTATTCTTATCGCTTCAGACTATTTTTCCCGTATTTTTAGATAATCGTACTAACCAAAAATTAAAAAAAAAAATAATTTCGGTATTCAAAAAAAAATCAGTGGAATCTCCCCTTAATAATAGAACGATATTCGATTATGAAAAGACTGATTGGACACAGTTTTGTATTTATTTGGACAAAAATATTGTTATAACACCAAAAATAAATAGCAAAGATTCTTTGGAAAAAGAGGTTCAAAAATACACAACGACGTTACAAAAATGTATTAATAAGTATATTCCTAAAAGGACTGTTCGAAAAATTAAAGATAACTTACCACCAGAAATTCTGAATATGATCCATCACAGGAGAAGACTTAGAAAAGCATGGCAACGAAGTAGAAATCCAGATATAAAAAATTTACTTAACAAACAAACACATTTTATTCGAAGTAGAATTATTGAATTTAAAAACGAAAATTGGCAAAATAAATTACATTATGGAAAATGACCAAAATTCTCAAAAAAGAATTTCACCCTATACCCACACTAACCTCAAATGGCATTGAAGCTTTAACTCCTCTACAAAAAATCAAAATTATAATAAATTTTTCACAAATCCCAATGAAATTCGTCACGAAATTAAAAAGTTGCCACCTAAAAAAGCTCCTGGGTTGGATAATATTCAGAACATTGTTATAAAACATTTTACAAAGAAAGCAGTAATCCAACTAATGTATATAATCAATGCAACTATCAGACTGTCACATTTTCCTAGTCACTGGAAAACAGGGAACATTATACCAATTTATAAAGAAGGAAAATGTAAATCAGATCCTAGTAGTTATAGACCTATTAGCCTTCTTTCTAACTTAAGTAAACTTACAGAAATAATAATATTTAAAAGAATAAATGACCACGAACGCGAGAATAGAATCATAATTGAGGAACAATTCGGATTTAGAGCAAATCACAGTACTGTACAACAGATAGTCAGAATAGTCAACGACATAAGTATTAATTTTAATCTAGATAAAACAACCGTTATGGTATTAATAGATATAGAAAAGGCGTTTGATCGAGTCTGGGTGGACGCAATTTTGTATAAAATGATAAAATATAATTACCCACTCACACTAATTAAATATTTTAATTCTTATCGTCAAAATAGACACCTGGTAGTCACAATAGATAGATGTACCTCAGAGAAACAAAAAGTAAGAGCTGGTGTACCACAAGGCTCCGTACTGGGGCCAAAGCTCTTTAACATACAATTAAATGACATTCCTAAATTCTCAAAAACAAAAACATCACTCTTCGCAGATGACACAGCCATCTATTGTCACTCTTTTAACGCGATAGTAGCAGCAAAACAAATTCAAATTCATATAAACATGTTAGAAAAATATTATAAAAATGGAAAATAAACCTAAATGCTAGTAAAACAGAAGTAATAATTTTCTCTAAAAAAACATCATGTTCAAAGATCTATAACCCAATAAAAGTTTATGGTACTCCCATACAACCAAAAAATAATGCTAAATTTCTTGGTGTCCATCTTGACTCGAGATTAACTTTTCATAAACATATCGTAGAAACTATAAGAAAGGCATATGCTGTTCAGAAAAAAATCTATCCTCTTACGGCTAAAAACTCGACTGTAACTAAGAAAAGTAAAAATATTATATTTAAATCAATTGTACGACCAACTATGGTATATGCAATTAGTAGTTGGTGCAGTGCATCCAATACTAACTTTAAACCCTTGCAAGTGTTTCAGAAATACCAGAGACGAATAGATATTATTTGCCTTTTAAACTAAAACATAAATTACCATATCAGGTACTTAACTTTTTTAATCGACGCTAAAAAAAGGGCGTAAAGGCATGTAGGTTTTTTACAAATATTTGTTTTCCTACACATTAATAAATTATTGTATAAAGCATCTTCGTGCTACAAATCATAGAGTAACACACTACCGAAACTGTGATATTGTCGTCAAAACAATTAATAAACTGTATAAGTAGGTTAAGCTAAATGTTAATTGGCAGGTACTACGTGATATTATTATAAGACTTTTACAGAACTATCTATTGTTATATATATGTTTGTAATTTTATATGGATAATAAACTGTTATTAAAAAAAATGTGCGATTTTCTAGGTTTCGTTAGATATAAGTTAGGTAGGGTTCGAATCTGCATAGATGTTAAGATTTTCCGATATGTTATGTTGTTAATTGTAAGAATGAATGTGATAAAAGAGTGAAACTTATGAATAATAATATACATGTAGAGTGTTAATTACTTAAAGAAATATTTTTTGGACGCACTGATTATTTTATTTTTATTTATAAAAAGAAAACGAGAAAATATATAGCTCTCTACGCCAGCATCATTTTGATAAGACGTGGATAGACGCGCAGGCGCGCTGTCATTTGTTTCGCCCGTCGGTGTGAGGCGCGTCATTGTGTGGGTACGGATTACTACTTCTCCGAGTAAAAATCTCTACGAAATAGTAATCATTGCTCTGATTCGTAATAATAATTGCTTTGCTCAGAGTATTAATTGCTCTGGACATTTTAAATATTACTAGGCGTTAAATAAAATTTAGATTCCTTGAAGTAAATTATACTTTTTTAAAAAAGTAAAAAGTCTTTGAAAAAGAAGCAAAAGTTACTATTTCTCGAGCAGTTTCAAAATTACTACTTTCAAGTACTAATTTGTCATCGAAAATAGTATAATTATAACTATTTATTTTTCTCCGTGTAGTATTATATGTTAATCCAAAATTTCCACTAATTTTTGGAGTTATAGTAAAGTCGAATTCGAACTAATTGTATCGTAATTGCTAAAATCTAAAATAAGACCTATATTGCAAGCTGAATTCACAGTTTTATCTAAATTAAATTAAATTGCTGTCTATTTCCCGTTTTTTCCAGTTGGTAGAACCCCTGTTAAAAGTATTAGTAAAAACAAAAACCCGTCGAAGAGTATTTTAATAAAATAAGTGAATTTTTGTAGCCATTTGTAGTTTTATTTATCGTTAATATGTATCAAGAAAATCTATATTTGATAGGAAAAGATACACCTGGAAAAATTTGATAGTTTGTTAAACAAAAATAATAATAGACACGCTGTTTAACTTTTGCCCTTGCAATGCTCAAAACATTCTTAAAAGTTAAATCTAGAATTAAAATAACAAAACATTTTACTATCAAAGTTTTTTCTTAGCAGCATAATGCAAGTATCGTATCACAAGTATTCTGGAATTGCTGCAGTATCAATTTTATCATAAAAAATCTCCATTTTTAATAATTGAAAAATAATTTTAAAACTATGAATTTATATTTCTTGATATCATTTACCATTTTTAATATTTTCGAAGTTTTGCAATTAAAAAATTTTTTATTAATTAGATTAAACAAATAATTCTAGATCCCATTATTTCAATGTCAAAAGTTTATCAGAGATACTTGCATTATGCTAGTGGAAAAAACTTAGATAGTAAAATGTTTTGTTATTTTATTTCTAGATTTAACTTTTAGAGATGTTTTAAGCATTATAAAGGCAAAAGTTGAATAGGGTGTCTATTATTATTTTTGTTTAACAAGCTATCAGGTTTTTCCCAGGTTTATCAAAATTTCTCCATGTGTATCTTTTCTTATCAAATATAAATTTTCTTGATAAATATTAACGACAAATAAAACTACAAATAGCTACAAAAATTCATTTATTTTATGAAAATACTCTTCGTCGGGTTTTTGTTTTTCCTAATACTTTTAACAGGGGTTCTACCATCCGTTAAAAAGGTAAATATGCAGGAATTAAATTTAATCAGTAAAAACTGTAAATTCAGCTTACAATATAGGTCTTATTTTATAATTTTAGCAATTATGATACAATTAGTTAGAATTCGACTTTACTATAACTCCAAAAATTAGTGAAAATTTTGGATTAACCTATAATACTATAATTAAATTTCTACAAATAATTGACAAACATTATTTTCTGCATTCTAATTAATGAAAAATAAATTATTTGATGATAAAAAGTAAATCACTGATTTTAAATAGTAATATTTTTCTAATGAAATAGTTCATGGTTGCTAATAATTATTTTTTCTGTTCAAATTAAATTCCCCATTATTTCTTATTTTTGGAGTCTAGTAGACACACTATTGAATGTATTTGAAGAAACTAAAACCCGTCGAAATCGGTCTTAATAAAATAGAATAATAATTATAATATTAATTTAGTAAACTAACTAAACGAAATTAATCACAACTCGTCGCACGACTAGATTCACTCTCTCTTATTTAAAAACATCCAGAAATATATAGGTATAAAAGATAAACTCTCTCTACATAATACTAATAAATTTGTGCACCATAAATTGTATTATATTAAATTTGGAGAATGCTTAGAAGTCGGACTGGTCACGTTTGCCAGGAGCCAATCTTTTATGAGATTAAATCACTTTACGGTAAAGGATAAAGAAAGTAACATTTAATTCTAAATTTTATGTTTGTCGGATATTAAAGATCATACTAGTCAAATGTCTCATTATCAGTTGAAACTGCTTCATTTTCTGTCAAAAATTTTGTCATCAATTCAAGGACACATAAATTATTGATCAAACCCTCTTAAAAAATTTATCTTTACATAAAAAGAATTACTATATGGAACTTGCAGTCCTGTTAACCAATTTATATTTTACTTCATACTATTTTAAATAATGTAATAACAATTTTATTATACCAAAAATCCAAGATAACTGTAATTAATAATTAAACTAATTTAAATTATGCCTACAAAAAAAGTCGCATTGAAAAGTATTAAAATTTATTGACAGTTTCAAAGCGATTTAATTCCGTTTTCTGATCAAAATAATACAAAGTCTCACATTAAAAAGTGTTAAAAATTATTTACCATTCTTTTGAGACTGTATTTAACAGTATTCACATTTATTGAGAATTCTTATTTATATACAATTGCATTCGCGGCAATGTGAACTGTCGCATTAAAAATATTAATTTGTGTAAATTGTTGTGAATCATGTTATCAATAGCGTAACAAGAGAGGTCGGGGCCCTGGGGTCAGTAAATCCTGGGGCCCTCGAGTGGAAATAAAATTGGATTGATATTGGGAAATACACCTGCTTGCAGAAAAAATAAAATTAATCCTGATTTTCTTTCAAAACAATTAATAAGATTTTCTATTCGCACACTGAAAAACAGTTCTGGTTAGGGTATATATAACATGACATTCTAGTTAAAACAACCAGAATTCTGGTTAACCTAACCAAAACAAATATAGTTATGGTATATTTAACATAAATTCTAGTTAAAACAGGTTTTCTGGTAAATATAACCAGAACTTCGTTTGAGTGCACATGCGTGAAACAATTCTACGGAAACCACTCTAAGGAAATTCCCGAAAGAATTCAGTAAAAAATTTCTGTTTGGGATTTCTGCATATTTTTGTACAGTATTGAATATAACTTTTATAATTATAATTAGATTTTTTTTAGTTTCGACTTGTAGCTGAATATATCATATTTAAGGTGTAAGTAACAGTTTCTTATCAAGTCAATTTCATAAAAAATCATATTTATTTAAGCTTTTAGATAAGGTCAACGCTTATCATCTTCAGTATTACTAAAAAATTAAATGTTAATAAAAAATTATATTAACAAAACAACCGAACATTCTATAGAGGGAGACAAAATTATTTTCATTTAACAAATTTATGTTAATATGGTAAAATATATATGTTATTATTATGAGGATGACAAAACGAGGCTAAAATGGCTAAAACCATTTCACATATTTGAATAATTATCACAAGCGTATTTCATGCTAAGATATTGAGCGAGTCCACGCCAACTGATCACAACATTTTATGATTTTTTAAGCAAATTTTATAAAATTGATAATTTGAGTTAGTTAAAGGGTTAAAAAAATGATATACCAAGTATTTTTGAAAAATTTAAAATATTTTCCAAATTATTCAATTTTAAAAATTTTAACATTATTTTTATTTATTTATAACTTCCGTTATTTTAAAGCAATTGAGCTGGGTTTTGTATTAAATTACTCGTATTTACAAGCACTTTTATAAAAAAAATATTAACCCGAAAAAATAAAAAAAATCTAATTGTTATTAACAAAAAAAATTTTATTTTTTAAATAATTCGAAAAGTATATCTTCGATTTCTTTCAAAAAATTCATGAACATTCTCTATAATGTCCTGAAAAATTTAAGACCTTGGCAAAGATGGTATCTATAATAGTTTCTGAGAAAAAAATTATTTAGTCGAGCCATGCAGACTGCTGTGAGCCGTCGCGCGCGCTGTGACTTGCGCAGTAGGCACGTCCGTAAGTTCCTTATGGGAAAAAATGATAAAATTCATAATAGCTTATCATTGTGAAACATAAACAATACTGCAGGATTAGTTTTTTGTTATGAAAAATTGATTAAAATTGGTTAATATCAAAAGCCTTAGGTACAATGGGAAAATGAAACTAAAACTTTTTTAAGCACTCATGATTTGAATCAATTTTGAGAATTTGAAGTCGTGAAAAGGACTGATTAAACTGGATATTAATTCTATTTAGCGATATTAAAGTCCTGAGAAGGACTGATTGAAGTGGATTGTGATTCTATTTAGCAAAAGAAAGTCCTGAAAAGGACTGATTGAAGTGGATTTTGATTCTATTTAGCGAAATTAAAGTCCTGAAAAGGACTGATTAAAGTGGATTTTAATTCTTGCTTTATTGAATCCATAAGGTTTTTATTGTGATATTTTTTTCGTCGAACTGATCAATGAATTGGAGTATATTTTTGTTTGAATTTCGGTCTTATTTTCACACGGTACAAAGGAATGCAATTTTTGTGTTCCTTGAATAGTTACAGCTTGATTAAATCTTTTGAGTAACAATTTTTCTTCAGCTTGATATTCTTCGAGATTGCAATAGTCTACATGAATATTTGTCAAATTTGATTTAGCCCATTCGTATAAGTCAAAAGGAGTAGTAATTTGATTATTGAATGGGCGTTGTAAACTTGCTAAACTCGCTAATCTTTTGACTGTACCGCCAATCCCATCACATGGTCCTTTGCCATGTGATGTGGCAAAAAAGTGCCATTCTGCTTCACAAGAAAAATCATCAACATGATGAGTCAAATTGATAAATTTTTTTTTGTTTTTATATTGTGCAGCTGAACCATCTGAAAAATAAAAAATTTTCTGCACAGACACAGTTTGAGCTACTTTTTCTCGAATGAAATTTAATAATTTTTTCTGAAACAAATGTACTGAAACAGTGTTATGGTCTAAAATTTCGCTTATAATTACAAAGCTGATGTGATCTAATTTATTGCCTGCATTATAATAAACTGCAAATGGGTGAATAGTCGCTTGACTGTTAGACCAGTAAAATGATTGCACTGCATCTTGAACAACAAATGAAAAATTTTCGGAAATATCGCCCAGGACTACAAATTCTCCAATTTTTAGTTCAGCCTTCTTCACTTCTAGAAAGTTTTGTTGCTCTCTAGCACAAAAATCATGTACCTTGAGCTTTTTAAGCATATCAGCTAGCATGTCTACAAATTCATCTGCTGGCTTAGTAACAGTTTCAAAGTTGGACCTGTCAACTGTTATCCACTGTTTGAAAGAAATTTTTTCGATGAATTTTTTAAAAAGCAATTGCTTTAATTGTTTTCGCAGATTTTTATCGCCTGGACAATTTTTACATTCCCCAAGATGGCAAATTGGCAATGCAGGATTACACATCTTTTGAGCCATCCAATGTTTATAAGTCAAAGTTGTAAAATCGGGATTGTCGACAACTAATTTGTTAATTTCAGCTGCTGCGAACATTAGTTTCACATTCTGATGAGAAACACATACACATATTGAGTGTGTTCCACTTGCACCAGCTAATATACATTCTTTAGGCCTTAACTCTGCGAATTTTGAAAAACCAATCTTTGTATTTGGAAAATTGTCTTTAAATAGTTTGTACAATTCTCTCAAATTGCACAAAACTAAACGTTTCTGCACTTTTTCTGTCTTGCCGTCTGTTTTAACTGTGACAAAATCCTTTTTTCCGGGCATCATTCGACTGTTACTGTCGTCGACATAAAAAGTCTTCACACACGTAACAGTTTCTGAAGGCAAGCTTCTTCCTAATTTTGTTTTGCATGAACTCAAAAATTGTCCCTCTGACATTAATTTAATCGCTATTCGAGCCATTCGATTTGAAGCACCAAAAACAGATTCTACTTTCCTTTGAGGCCAAGAGTTGGGAAGAGCAGTTAAAATTTTCATTTTTTGTGATCGATCTTTAGTATTAGAGAATTTTTCTTTCAAATGAGTTAGTAACTCAGTATCATCGGTTTTAAAATCAGGTAAATCAAATAATTTCTTTTTTAGAATTAAAATAATATTTTGCAAATATTTTTGTTTTTTAGTTACAGAAGATAGGTCGTTGTGATTTATAGGAGATTCTCCTAAAACTTTTAAACACTGATTCAAGTGAGAAAAGGCGAGCTCTTTGTCTATTTTTGTTTGATCAAAATCAAAATTTTCTTCTGAAGATTCACTTTCAGTTTCTTCAAAAATTTCATTCTCGACTAGATTCTCTGCTTCTTTCGAAGAAGTAACGCTTAAGTTTAATACTGGAAATTTTTGAGATAAAACATTAATCCTACATGTATTGCAAATCAGATGTTCATTTGTTAACAATGGATTTATTTGGATAACAGATGCTGGAATCTTTCTCAGACTTTTTGTGCAATAATTATGGTTTAGGTTTTTTTAAAGGATTGCAACAAAACTTAAATGGCATTTTTACGTTTTATTTAAATTAAAAAATGCTTATGTACTACAGGAAAAAATAAAAAACAATTTTAAATAAACAAAATGTATTCACGAGTACATCAATATACGAAAAAAACAAAAAACTACATTTTGGAAAATTTTATTAACAGGAAACGAGAATGTACTTCTTATTTTAAGAGGTTATTTTATTATATAGAATAAAATACACACTATTTTTAGGTTAATATAATAATGTAAACATTAAACAATGAATAATAACCTAGCAACATGCAACACATCGACATTTACTAATAAAGAATGACAGCAGGCACGGGGAAAGAGTAAAAAACAAATGAAAAGAGGTGCGCACACAAACATAATACTACCTGTGAGTGCCTACTGCGCAAGTCACAGCGCGCGCGACGGCTCACAGCAGTCTGCATGGCTCGACTAAATAATTTTTTTCTCAGAAACTATTATAGATACCATCTTTGCCAAGGTCTTAAATTTTTCAGGACATTATAGAGAATGTTCATGAATTTTTCGAAAGAAATCGAAGATATACTTTTCGAATTATTTAAAAAATAAAAATTTTTTTGTTAATAACAATTAGATTTTTTTTTATTTTTTCGGGTTAATATTTTTTTATAAAAGTGCTTGTAAATACGAGTAATTTAATACAAAACCCAGCTCAATTGCTTTAAAATAACGGAAGTTATGATAAATAAAAAAAAATAATGTTAAAATTTTTAAAATTGAATAATTTGGAAAATATTTTAAATTTTTCAAAAATACTTGGTACATCATTTTTTTAACCCTTTAACTAACTCAAATTATCAATTTTATAAAATTTGCTTAAAAAATCATAAAATGTTGTGATCAGTTGGCGTGGACTCGCTCATTAAAAACATTTAAAAGTTAGTTTTGCTGTCAACATCAGCATGAAAGCAGAAGTCATTAAAAGAAATTCGTAGGTTAGGCTGGGTTGGTAAAGTTAAAGTGTTATACACAGTTTATGCAAGCCTACAGAACAGATCACAGTTTGTCAAGTTTGGTTCTTATTTTAAAATTATAATTAATATTTCCTAGTGTTAACAATAAAATTTTTATATGATCTATTTAAAAATTGCGTGTCGGTTTTAATAATGACAAAGTTCGTATTTCTCATGATATAGAATATTTCCAAGAAATTCCGTTTGTACCAATTTATTTCAGAATCCAAGATTCTATAGGGGAGAGTGGGGCAAACCGGACCCCCCTCAATATTTCCGAAATGGCAAAATTGTCAAAAGTGCTATTTAGAAATTTGAAACAACCTTATGTAGTATACCTTATTTTTTTAATTTGACATTTTTTACTTTTCGTTGTGCAACGGAGCAAAAGTTTTGTTTTTAGTTTTTTTCCACTTTTCCGAATTTTTTCTTAAGGAAATTCGGAGAAAATCGTGTAATATTTCCAAATATGAGGTCTTGGGTTTTGGAGGTACACACCTCAGAAATATTTACCACCAAAAACTTTGAAGAATTTGCAAAGCGTTTCTTTTTGACAAACATTTATTCTCAAAATAAGCCTGTGGGGCAAACCGAACCGTTTTTGGTGGGACAAACCGGCCATAGGATATTTCCATTGAATTAAAGTTTCATTAAAATTATTTTTAAATAAAATATCTACTTACAATGAAAAATAATTGTCTTCCAATGAGAATTGGACCCTTTAATATTGTTTCTCTGATAATGAAAAACATTTTTATTTTTTTATTTTAAAAAATCTTTATTTAATTAAAATTCAATCCCAAATTATTATTTTCATTACTACAACCATTGTTTACATGATTCTTTATGTTTTTTATTATTGTAGATTATGTAAATGCAATAGTATAAATAAAAAACCAAACGGTCCGGTTTGCCCCATGGGGGGTCAGGTTTACCCCAGGGGGTGGGGCAACCGGACCGTTTGCAATTTTTTTTAAAGTTAAAACAGCAACTAAACAATAAAATATGAAGTATAGGTGTCTCTGAGAAAAAGTTGCGCAATTAAATGGTCTTTCAAACAAGCCCTAGAAAAATGAAATCGGTTGATTGGTTTAGACACAAGAGTCAAAAAACCGTTAAGGGGTCCGGTTTGCCCCACTCTCCCCTATCCCTATAGAGTTTATCAATAAGTGCATATGGGCCAATCTCTACAAACGAACTAAAAAATCCAAAATGGCGGATCCAATATGGTGGACACATTTAAGAAACAATTGGGATAATTTTAAAGTAGATGCTCGTGTATTTTTAGGGCCGCTAATTTCAAAAATAAATGTAAAAAATTAAAAATATTAGTCATTAATTATTACTTTATTTTGTATAGAGTTAAAAGGGCTTTAGATCAGATTAAGCAATTGCGAAAAGGCCAGAGCAACAGATTCAAAGCGAATCCAAATAATGATTAAAAAAAGGGTAAGAATTCCTGAAGTAACCCCTTATTTTCTTTGGGTTAATAAAAATAAATGATACTTATATATTTTAATAGTCCATGATGTCACTAATAACACCTCCAAACGATTTTTCAAAATTTGAATTTTTGTAATTTTTATAAATAATTTAACTTTTTTGCACCGTTTTAGAAAAAAATTAATTTCTCGAAAATGGCTGAACCGATTTCAATAAAACTTATATCGTTAGAAAGATAAGAAAATTTACTATCCAGAAAAAATATTATAAATGAAAAGTTTAATTTGTTTAAACAAATTATATTTTTAATTTTTATTGTTATAAATAAACAATGTTCGCAATCGATTTTGGTCACTTTTTTATAGCATCATAAAGAGTAGTTTCCAAAGGACATTCTTCCTAAAATCAGATATAAATTTTCCAAATTTATAGCATCATAAAGAGGAACTTTTCATGATTCCATAGCAGAAATAAAAAACCGGAACTCTCGAAAAGTTTAAGAATATATGTCCTTTTTGATAATTATTTACAAATTTTTGATAAATTTCTTAGCAATCCTTCAATTTCTTTCATAAAGAATAAAATTCTTTTCAGGCATTCAATTTTTTTCTTAAATCATAAAACACATTGCAGAGTTTCAATTATTTGTAATAAAATTTTAACAGAATTCTTTATCAAAATTTTATTTATCTTTATAAATGATATAATATTTTTCTTCAAAATTAATTTATTTTAAAAACTTTGAATACAATTCTTGTCAGAATTTCAATTATTTTACATACACGTATCATTTTTTTCAATTTCTCCAAAAATGGAAATTATTCTTAAAAATTTTATTAAAATTTGTCAATGGAACTAAATACTTGCACAAATATGTATTAATTTGGGAAAATCTGATTTTAGGAAGAATGTCCTTTGGAAACTACTCTTTATGAAGCTATAAAAAAGTGACCAAAATCGATTGCGAACATTGTTTATTTATAACAATAAGAATTAAAAATATAATTTGTTTAAACAAATTAATCTTTTTATTCATATTATATTTTTTCTGGATAGTAAATTTTATCATTCTAACGATACAACTTTCATTGAAATCGGTTTAGCCAATTTCGAGAAATTGAATTTTTTCTAAAACGGTGCAAAAAAGTTTAATTCTTTATAAAAATTACAAAAATTCAAATTTTTTCAAGCTTTTTTCGGCATAATATTAAACCAATTGGAGTGGGGTTTTTAATGCCTTTGAATAGCTCAATTGGGCTAGCTTTTTTCGGCATAATATTAAACCAATTGGAGTGGATGAATGTTTCAAAAAAGTGTCCACCATATTGGATCTGCCATTTTGGATTTTGAAAAACTTATATGGGATTTGTAATTAGCGACCCCGAAAAATATCGAAATGTCTAATAAAAAATTGAAAAACCACATCAAAATGGTTTAAATTATATTGACAATTAAAACATCATTAGGGTCACTTGGGGTGAATCGGAACAGATTTGCTATGTTTCACCAAAAACATAAGTCTTTTCTTTTAAATCGGAATACTTTCGGTTCTTTTGTTTTTTGAGTTGTTATTTCACTTCCGTAGAACAATTTTATGGAGTAGTAAAAAATATGGTTATCATTGAATCGTAATAATCAACTGTTCCTATTTACCCCTCAATTTTTCAATTTTGCTAAAATTTAGGGGTAAATAGGAACAGTTGATTATTTCTTACGAAATTTGAGAAAAAAACCATTTCAAGTCTGCAAATGTTAAGAGATATAAAGAATTAGATAAAACAGGTGTTAGTCATAAAATAATTCAAAATAAGAAATAATAATACATTATATGTCGACGTCCACATGAAAAAGGCCCATTTTGGCACTATTGGACTTATCTATATGGGCGAATTCCTTGCTAAATTACGAAAATTTTGAGTGATCATACAACTTTTTTGGTCAAAAATTCTATGAGTTACAGAATTTTAAAGTTTATAGTAACAAATACCTCATTTCGAGAAAAACGGAATTAAAGATTGTGATACCTATTAATTGTGGTATCTCTGGTTCTTCAGGGAAGTTATTCAGATAATAATTGTTTTCAGTCCAGGGCACCTTAGAGATGAAAAACCAATAGGTTTCAAATTTTTAAAACCACCCCCCCCCCTTAATTTTGAAAATACATAACACCGACAAAATGGTCCCTTTTCTAAAAAAGACGATTTTCTTATTAATAAACCATTTTTGTACAAGATTAATGATTGGGAACAATTTTATTGTGTCATTTGAAGGTAAAGAATAGAAATTAAACTTAATTAAAATTTTTTAAAAGTCTCTATTATGAATAATTTGCCGAAATATCGAAATTTTCACTTCTACGACTACGTAATCAAAGACTCTAACATTAATATCTCTGGTTCTTTTGGGAAGTTATTCAGATAATAATTGTTTTAAGTTTAGGGCACTATAAAGATGAAAAACCAATAGGTTTAAAATTTTTAAAATCACCCCACCTCCCCTTTCTGTTTGAAAATACGAAAAACCGACAAAATGGGCTCTTTTCTAAAAAGGCGATTTTCTTATTAATAAACCATTTTTTACAAGATTAATGATTGGGAACAATTTTATTGTGTCATTTGAAGGTAAAGAATAGAAATTAAACTTATTATAAAATTGTTAACAGGTTTTATTATGAAATTTTGACGAAATATCCACATTTTTTACATCTACGACTACGTAATCAATGACTCTAACATTAATATCTCTGGTTCTTCTCGGAAGTTATTCAGATAATAATTGTTTTGAGTTCAGGGTACTTTAAAGATGACAAATCAAGAGGTTTTAATTTTTTTGACCCTCCATTTCAAAAATACGGAATATTTTTGCAAAGGACCGACAAAATGGGCCCTTTTCTTTTTCTAAAGAACCAATAAAGTTAAACACTTAAATTAACGATAAATTAATGAAAACCTAATGATTTGACTTGTCAAAACATGTAGATTGATAATAAAAAATAAAAAAAATTAAGGTTTTTCTCAAAAAAGTATTAAATTGCAAATAACTCGAAAACTAGAACCGACAAAATGGGCCCTTTTCATGTGGACGTCCACATATGAGCGATTTCACGTCAAGTGATCAAGGGGTCTTTTGGTGTAATGTTTATTTCGATAATTTTTTACTCTTAAACAATTAAACATACAAATATGACAAAGTAAATTTTATAAAGGTTTTTTCATTCTCTTCTGATTGGAAATAAGCATTTTGAAAAAAAAATTTTTTGACCCAAAAAAATCAAAATTAAAAATAAATTTCAAATTTTTGGGAAAAAGGTACTATTTTTTTAACAAAAGCTGAGGTTTTTTCCTAAAAGGACATATAAATGGTAAAGTGGGACTAGAATGTTTAAACATTGAAAAAAAGAGTTTTCTACTCGCCGGAGCGCTCCTGATTCAAATTTGAAACGCGACAGTTAAAGTCACCACCCAGGATGAGAGGTATTTCCGGATATCTCTATGATATAGAACTAATAGTTTCCTCAAGGGCTGGCAAGTATTTATTCAAAGTAAAAGTTGGAGAAAAATAAACTACGCCAAGTATAAAAGTGAGATTGTTTTTTTGAACTTTGACAAATATATAATTATCAGTTGAAAAATGGGGTTAATATTATAAAATTGTTTATCATAACAAATTAGAATACCACCTTTAGCTCTGCCATGTAAAAAGTCTTTGGTGGCAGGTTGGCAAATGACCTGTAAGTGATTAAAAGAACTCGGAAGTGTTATTGTATTTGCTGTAAACCATGTTTCGTAGACACACATAATGTCCTCCTTCTCGTACACTGCTTCAATGTCACTGAGGTTTGAAGCACCATGAACATTCCAAAAGATGATTTTTGCCATACCATTTACTTCACTTGTTACAGCTTGATCAAAACTAATTTTCTCAGGGTATCCCCACCGCTATTCTTGGTCTGTACTAGTTCCTGGTCCATGCTTAGAAGATAATTGTTTATTCTCTGCATTTGGTGTGGGAAAGAAGGATTCCAACCGTTTGTTTTTTAATTTAGTCTCTTTTCGGGGACGCCCTTTTCCGCGTTTAGGGGTTGAAAGATCATCATGAGAGGGTTCTATAGAAGGCATTGTTATAAGATTCTCTTTATTTATAATAGAAAGAAAAGCATTGGCTTCTTCCAATCGAGTAAGCTTTCTATTTAGCATTATTTTATCTCTCCTGATAAATGCATTCTGTCCCAAAACCTTAAGCTTGTTGACACAATCCAGAGTAATTTTCCTTTCTTCTTTCTCTTCTTTAGTTAGATCATTAGAAATGAAAATTTTTAATTCACAAAGCTCTGAAAACTTCTTCAAAAGAGCTTTAACCCAGCGGGAAGAAATAAATTTAATTTTAATAGGGATACGAGATTGACTTTGCAAAAAATTTCCACGATTTTAGCCATCAGTTATTCTCCCCTTTCATCTTCATCTATAAGGTTGAACATAATCACATTTTTGTCACGACTTTGTTCATGAAGAAGAAAAGTTTTCTTGCAGTAGGGAAAATTTTTCCTCTATATCTATAGGTCTCGATGCAGTTGATAAACCATTATTTTTTAATTCACATACATCATTACGTAAATCCTTATGAGAATTAATGAGCTTATTAATACTTTCTGTCAACTTATCGATGGATTTTTGCATGGGTATATTTTGATTGTCGGTCATTGTTTTTGCTATTGTTACTTGTTCACAATGAGATGGGGACAAATGTATATGGGTAAACACTGTTTATTCTTCACAATTTCACACAATAAAGTATCTAGTAGGTAAGAGTTAAAATATATTTATGATCAAAAAACATATGCATCAGTCACACTGCACTAAATATAACGTCAATGCACTAATTAGCAAAAGGAAAAATATTACCGACCTCACGAAAAGTGCAATAGAAAAGTTAACAAAAGTTTTAACTTTTAAAATTTAGGCAGACTTGATAATACAATACATTTAAAAACAAGCAGCTCAGAGAGCAAAACAAGACACGTCTAATCACCACGATGACTCGATTGGAACTCCATTTATGAGGCATTATAATGCATACACTAAATCATTTATGATAATGTCAGAATAGTTATTAAAATAGAAACTGAGATAGCACAAAAAAATAATAATGAAATTCCAAACTTTCAATTATTATTTACATTAAAAAAAGAGATTGATAGAAAAAGATATAATTTCCAAAATTGTAATGAAGTTGCAGCAATTTTTAATACAAATTCAGAAGGTGAAATTGCTGAATCTTACGTAACGATTTATAATAAGTAAAAAAAAATAAGTCTCTGTAAGTAGTTTAGATCTGAATGTAGAACCTTGGATCTATCCTATATTTTACCCATTTGGAAATAAAGGTTTTAATAGTAATATGATTAGAAATGACAGTGATAGGAGAATGAAAAACATGGTTGCAATAAGAGACCATGTATTTAATCAATTTTTACACAGAGGGAGACTTTTTCAGCAATGGAAAATTGATAATTATGTTAAAATTGAAAAAGATAGACTTATGTTTTGTGCTAATAATCAAGATCAATTAAGAAGTGAAACATACAAAGGATTAATTGATCATTTACATAATGAACAATATACAGGTGATATTCATTTAGGAAAAATGGTAATATTGCCTTCAACTTTCAAAGGATCACCTCCTAATATGATGCAACATTATCAGGATTCTATGGCTATTGTAAGTCGTCATGGTAAACCAGATTTATTTATTACAATGACCTGTAATTCAAATTGGAAAGAGACAGACCTGATATAGTTTGCAGAGTGTTTGCTTTAAAAGTAAAACAATTAATAAAAGTTATTGTTGACAAGAAATTTTTTGAAGTTGTTAAGTCTTATGTTTATGTCATTGAATTTCTAAAACGAGGTTTACCACATATTTATTTGTTAATTATATTGCACGAAAATTATAAATTATTGACTCCCGAAAGTATTGATCAATATATTTCTGCAGAAATTCCTGACGAAATTACCAATCCAATATTACATAAAATTATTATGCAAAATACTATTCATGGTCATTGCGGAGATTGGTGTTTAGTGGACGGAAAGTGTTCTAAAAATTCCCTTTGATTAAGAAAAGAAAACAAAATTACTTGACTATTTTGAATTAAATAAACGTGATAATCATACCAGTCAGTTTTATTATTCTCAAATACCAGAACACCATACACGGAATAATAAGAATATGGAATGGAAAGAAAGAATTCGTTTTGAAAAAGTTTTAGGAAGATTATATTCTGTTAATCCATCTCAATTAGAACTATTTCATCTTTGATTATTACTATTAACAGTTAAAAGCGCTACTTCATTTAAAAGTTTAAGAACAGTAAATGATTCTTTTACATCTGCATGTTTAGCATTAGGATGTATTGAATATGATAATGAGTGGATTAAGACAATTAAAGAAGCTGCTTTATGGAAGATGCCTCATTCTCTTCGACAATTATTTGTAAGGATTTTAATTCATTGTAATCCTAATGAACCATATGAATTATGGGATTTGTTTAAAAAACAATTGTCTGAAGCTTATAGATCAGTTAATAGTGTTGAAGGAGAAAAAAGAAGTTATAAAATTATTAAGTCAATGTTACATGCAGAAGTTTATTCATTAACGGATTTTACAGGATTGTTGGATATAGAAGATGAAGATTATGACAAATGTGACCATTTTGATATTAGTAATAGTAATAAAGATCATATTAGATTAGGATAAGAATATTACTTAAAACTAAATTTAGAACAAAAAAGTATTACTGATTTTGTACTTCAAGCAGTGGCAAACCTTCAAAAAAATCCAATTGTATATATGGGGCATTTCATGTCAAGTGATCAAGGTGGAGAAAAATTTTTCTCCAATCGTAGCAAAACTTGGGGCTTTTGAAGTACTCCTAGATAGTAATTTTTCGTGAAAATATTTTTTTACCTAGTCCAATATTTTCTGAGAGGGAGGGGGTTAAATTTTTGTGTTTTTCAGTACAATGCTTATTTCAATAATTTTTTACTCTTAAACAATTAAACATACAAATTTGACAAAGTACATTTTGGAAAGGTTTTTTCATGATCTTTCGATTGGAAATAAGCATTTTGAAAAAAAAATTTTTTGACACAAAAAAATCAAAATTAAAAATAAATTTCAATTTTTGGGGGAGAAAGACCCAATTTTTTTTTTAACGAAAGCTGAGGTTTTTTCCTAAAAGGACATATAAATGGTAAAGTGGGACTAGAATGTTTCAACATTGAAAAAAAGAATTTTCTCCTAAACGGAGCTTAAAACCGGGTTTTGAGCGCTCTGGCGAGTAGAAAACTCATTTTTTCAATGTTTAAACATTCTAGTCCCACTTTACCATTTATATGTCCTTTTAGGAAAAAACCTCAGCTTTCGTTTAAAAAAAATGGGTCTTTCTTCCTCAAAAATTGAAATTTATTTTTAATTTTGATTTTTTTGGGTCAAAATTTTTTTTTTCAAAATGCTTATTTCCAATCGAAAGAGCATGAAAAAACCTTTCCAAAATGTACTTTGGCAAATTTGTATGTTTAATTGTTTAAGAGTAAAAAATTATTGAAATAAACATTGCACCAAAAGACTCCTTGATCACTTGACGCGAAATCCCCCATATGTAAATGGCCCTGGAGGTTCAGGAAAAACGTTTTTATATTCTACCTTATGGCATTTGTTTAAAAGTAAAGGGAAAAAAGTTTGTAATATGGCATTTACAGGTAATGCTGCAACTTTACTTCCTGAAGGTAAAACTGTTCATAAAATGTTGGGTGTTTCTGTGCCATTATATAATGATTAATCGTCGAATATTAAAATTCAGTCTCAAGAAGGAAAATACTTAAAAAGTGTAGACGTTTTTATTTGGGATGATGCACCAATGGCTCCAAAAAATGCATTAGATATTATGGATGTTTTACTTAGAGATACTATTAAATCTAATGAGGTTTTTGGTGGTGAAATAGTAATTTTAGATGGAGATTTTAGACAAATTTTACCAATAAAAGAACGTCATACAAAATCAGAAATTATTAACTTATCTATAAAATGCAACAAAGTTTAGGCACACTTTAAAAAATATACATTAATAGAAAATATGAAAGCATTGTCACAAGAAATCGAATTTATGAATTTTTTACTTCAAGTTGGTAATGGTATACTAAATGACAAAAATGATAATATTCCTTTACCGGATAAAATACTTCGAAAAGAAAATTTCGATATTGCTGAAGAAATGTATAGTGAATTAATAAAAGGTAAAAAATTCCAGGACATGTCTATGTGTGCTATATTGTCTGCTAGAAATGTTGACGCTGATGAAATTAATTAAAAAGTTGTAGATTTATTAGACAATTAGAAAGAAAAGATATATAAAAGCATTGTTTCTACTGAAAATTGTGATAATGGTAACTTTCATGAAGTTTCCTTTAAAATTGGCATTTGCAATGACTATTAATAAATCACAAGGACAAACATTCAATGAAATATCGTTGGACCTAAGAAGAGATCTTTTCAACCATGGTCAAATGTATGTTGCATTGTCAAGAGTACGTTCATTTGATTCTGTAAAAGTTTACATAGGAGTTAAAATAAATAATAATGTTGTTAAAAATTACGTTTATAATGAAATTTTAGAAAGAGACTAGAAATACTATAATCATTGTGATTAGTGAAAGTGTGAACCAAAAAAAAGATAAAAGAATTATTTCAAAATTTTTATTCAAAACAATGGATTCATCTTACAGCATTAGTCTATAATTTTACTATGAAACGAGTAAATATTCGGTGAAAAGGGACATTTTTATCAGATATTCAGTATAGTATAGAGCTTATAGATATTTGAATTACGAGAATATAGAGTTTTCTTACATTTTAAAATGTACATTTGAGAGTTGTATTTACTAAGAGCATAATATAATTAAATGATTTAGAGCTCAAATTAGTTACATAAACACAGATGTTTTTTAACTAAATTACCTACTGTAAGCATACTTTAAGTTATCCACTATTAAATACTTATTAAAAAGTAGTTTTAGTAAGTTAGAAATAGTTATTAGGCTATTTAACACATAGCCCTAACATGGGGTTAAATGTTAATAAAAACAACATTTTAAAAAAAGGACAAAATATGTATTTTAAGCAAAAATATCAGAAGCTTTTTTATTTAATGTTGTGGAGGACACGTTGCTCTAAAATATCATTCTATTTATATATTTATAGCATCTAAGCGGATTTATTGCTTAACAAAATTTTTTGAAAAATTCACCATTTAACCCCAGTTTCCCTACAAACAGTTTTTATATAGAAATTTAAATAAGTAGATTCGTGTTGTAAAAGTAAATTTATTGCGAAAAAGATACAAGTATATAATATTTACAAATGTTTTAGTAAATTCATTTTTTTTAAATTTACAAGTGATGTTAAATATGAAACAAAAAATAAATCGCGATTTTTATATATTTCTAATAAAGATTTTTAAAGCATTTTTCAGGTGTATGTAAAAATGAGGAAACTGTCAGTTACAAAAGGTATTAGGTGGTATAGAATAATTTTTTTAATTTATGTTTTTTTAATAAAGTGTCATTTAAATAAAAAGGAAGTTTTACTTAACAAAATATTTTAATCTATTAGCTCTATTTATTTCGAAGGATCCTTTTTTTAACATACCAAATTATTCATAATCGTTTTTTGATGTAGGACATACCGGTGCATGAAATGTATTTGTTTTAAATTGTCTTACATAGGTTGGCAACGACCATTAAAAAAAACTTTATTAATGTTTTTCAAAATATGTTTCACAATTTTCAAAAACTTTGCTATATGTTGATTATTTAATCTATTATTAAATGTTCTAATTATTTAATTGTAATAATAAATCCTTCTATGAAACGAGTAGATATGCAAATTAGGTAAAGAGATACATTCTAATGGTATGTATTTTTAAAAGAGGAAGAAAGCAATAGCGTTAGATTTTCTGCGTTATAAACAGAGACCGATTTATGTTATTTCTATTTGGAAAGAGGAAGAAAGCAATAGCGTTAGATTTTTTGCGTTATAAACAGGGACCGATTTATGTTATTTATTTAGAAAGAAGAAGACAGACAGGTCTGCTCGAGTACCTGACCCATTGTTCGAAGGGCGATGTCCAAGTTAGTCCCGTGAGGGGAAGCAGCTTATCCCCACCATGCGGCACACCAAGTCGAAACTGAGTCCCGAGCGACCCTCGCCGCGGGGGCGCTCGGACCCTCAACCCTCATTAAGGAAAACTCTTAATGACTTTTTATATAAAAATATAAATTTTTTAAATATTAACATTTTTAATTTTTTATTAACATATTCAAATTCCTTATTTTCTCACAATTTCATACATATGTTATAATACAAAAAAATGTTAAAATTTAACAAATTCATTATTTTTATCAATTTAATGCTATTTTTGAATATAGAATGGGAGTGAAATTTACTTTCTAGTTGGTACTAGAAGGTACCCAACCCATAACCAACCCCCCTACAACATTTAAAAAAAATCTTTTTATATTATTTTTATCAGTTTAATGCTATTTTTTAATATAGAATGGGAGTCAAATTTACTTCCTAGTTGGTACTAGAAGGTACCAAACCCATAACCAACCCCCCTACAACATTTAAAAAAAATCTTTTTTATATTATTTTTATCAATTTAATGCTATTTTTTAATATAGAATGGGAGTCAAATTTACTTCCTAGTTGGTACTAGAAGGTACCCAACCCATAACCAACCCCCCCTACAAAATTAGAAAAAAATCTTTTTTATAGAATTTTTCCCTTCACATTTTTTCCAGGCTTCACTGAAAAAACCTAGTCTCAAAATGAGTATCATACGCTACTCATTTTGAGTTGCAACAAAAATGAGACTCTTAGGTGGCGCCACGTTCTATGGCGTTTAACATAGTCTCATTTTGAGATGCAACAAACATGAGACTGGGTTTTTTGTGTGTTCGGACTGGCAGTAATTTGTTAAATTTCAACATTTTTTGTATTATAACATATGTATGAAATCGTGAGAAAATAAGGAATTTGAATATGTAAGTAAAAAATTAAAAATGTTAATATTTAAAAAATTTATATTTTTATATAAAAAGTCATTAAGAGTTTTCCTTAATGAGGGTCGAGGGTCCGAGAACCCCCGCTGCGAGGGTCGCTCGGGACTCAGTTTCGACTTGGTGTGCCGCATGGTGGGGATAAGCTGCTTCCCCTCACGGGACTATCTTGGACACTGCCCGTTCGAAAGGTTTCTTTTAACCAGTGGGCAGTCTATTGTACATGCACGTACAATAATATATATGAAAGTGAAAGTGAATTTTTATCAATTATAGATATTTAATTTTTGTTTGATTTAAAGTAATATATTTTTTGAAATTTCTTTTTTTATTTTCTTTAAAATACTATATTTGTAATTTCGCTTAAATAGTTATTGTATATTGTATATATATAGTTGTTATTGTAATTTGTATTTTTTAACTGCTTGTTTCGTTGACTGTGAATTGAAAGCCGGTAAACTTAACATAAAATACAATTTTGGAAGCTAAAAACTTTTCTAAATTATTTATTTGATATACAGATAAAAGAAAAATATAATATAAAATTTTATAACAAAATATTTTAACAAAATCACCAAATGGCTTTTTCACCCCACCAGATGGTGCAAAAAAGCCATATGCAGAACTTTCGTAAAACTCTTATAACTTTGTCCTTTCACGGAATACAAAAAAATATTCTACAAGGATTTTGAAGCTTAATAACTAAACTTTCAGTAACAATTTGAAATTTGAAAAAAAATCAAATTAGAAATGGAAATTTGAAATGGAATTTAGAAATGGAAATTTGAAATAGGTATTGAAATTGGATACAAGGGAGTTGAAAATAAAGAAAAAAGGCAAAATTGGAAATAATTTTAGTTGGAAATGGAAATGGACATTTTGAATTAAATTGTACTAAATGTTTCATCTTTCTTTTTTTAAATAAAAAAGACGTTATTTATTTAAAAGTAATTTTCACTATATTGGTTAACATTACGAAATAGAACCATGGCTACTAAAAAAGAATTAGTTAATTTAAGTGATGGAAATTATGATATAATAGATAATAAAAATGTAATGTTGAATGTAATGTTGAATGTACTTGGTAAAATTAATTTTCGACGCTTTTTTCACAGACAAGTAATTGACTCAACGGCAAATTAGAGAAATTGGTGATTGAAAATTCTGCTTTGCGCGGTCCGACTCTTTTTGTAATATCTCGGAAACCCGTAAATATTTTTTGCTGTTCTTGGTCTCTATTTAAAGTTTTGGTTACAAGGAATTGTCTGTAAAAGTAACAATTTTTTTCATAAACTTTGCTAAACTGTGCCAGGAGTCAAAGTCAGAGTAAGAAATTCCGAAAAAAATAGAATTATTTTTTAGACTTCATAACATGATATCTCGCTTCCTTTTTATGCAATACAACTTAAAATAGTGGCATTTCATTGGAAATTTAATAAGCTTTCCAATGCAATTTAAAAAAAGCATCTAGCTTCATTTTTCACCGAGTTATAACTGTTTCTGTGCGGGTGTGTTTTTTAATAGCTCGAGCTGTTAGCGTTCGCACAATTTCGGACGGTAGTGTATATTAATATAATATTAATATTATAATATAATATATAGATAGTATAATGTATATTTAAAATTCACTGATTATAAATAATGCATAAAATTAGGGTAAACGTGGGTATTATCGAGGAATTTTGTATAAGTCATACTCATACAAATTTTGTACTTCCCGTCCTTAATGGGTTAAGATGTTTCCTTGTTTTGGCTATGACGTGTATACACGTCATCCACAGTCAAGGGGTTAATGTGTAATTTAGACTTTTAAAAATTATAAATGAATATGTATGGTTTTGTTTTTTTATTTAAAATGAATATTTAAGCTTTTTTTCTTGAAAAAAATGGACAATGTTGTCAAATTGCATGTTAAAAATTGTGGATAAGTCAATTATCGCGCGGTAAATATCGCGGATAATTTATTTATTGCTTTTTGGGTTTTGGTACTAATTACTTAATTAAAATATAGTAAATGTAAAATATTAAAAAGAATAATAATTGTATTTAAAAATAAATATAAAAGTATTGCAAGAATTTTAATTAAAATTTTTTATGCATTTTAATAAATTTATTAGGGGAGAGTGAGGAAAACCGAACCCCCTAATAGTTTTTTGACTCTTATGACTAAACGAATCAACCGATTTCATTTTTCTAGGGCTTGTTTGAAAGACTATTTAATTGCGCAACTTTTTCTCAGAGACACCTATACTTCATATTTTATTGTTTAGTTGCTGTTTTAACTTTAAAAAAATTTGCAAACGGTCCGGTTGCCCCACTCCCTGGGGTAAACCTGACCCCTCCCATGGGGCAAACCGGACCGTTTGGTTTTTTATTTATACTATTGCATTTACATAATCTACAATAATAAAAAACATAAAGAATCATGTAAACAATGGTTGCAGTAATGAAAATAATAATTCGGGATTGAATTTTAATTAAATAAATATTTTTTTAAATAAAAAAATAAAAATATTTGTTATTATCAGAGAAACAATATTAAAGGGTCCAATTCTAATTGGAAGACAATTGTTTTTCATTGTAAGTAAATATTTTAATGAAAGAAATATTACACGATTTCTTTAGAATTTCCTTAAGAAAAAATTTGAAAAAGTGTAGAAAAAACTAAAAAAAACTTTTGCTCCCAGCGTTGCGCAAACAAAAGTAAAACATGTCAAATTAAAAAAATAAAGTATACTCCACAAGGTTGTTTCAGATTTCTAAATAGCACTTTTGACAATTTCACCATTTCGTAAATATTGAGGGGGGTCGGGTCCGGTTTGCCCCACTCTCCCCTATAATTATTTAATTAGTCCCATAATGTAATATAATACTCAGATGAAATATTCTAAGGCAACTAATATGAAGTATTTCTAACGTATAATCAATAGAATTAATAGATAATAGATTAATAGAAAAATAATAAAAAATAGGATGCATATTATAATGTCTTAGTTGTCAGGTTCAAGGAGTGAAGTGTATATATATATATATATATACACTTATATATATATATATACACTTATATATATATACACTTATATATATATATATATATATATATATATATATATATAATTTGAAATATTCATTAAAATAAAAAATACCGCGATAATACCCACTTTTACCCTACATTAAAAAAATAATAGCTAAAGAACGTTATTATTTATGTAAATTGAATTTTAATATTTTTTTCTGTAAAATTAGATCCGCCATTCTGAATTTTGGAAAACTAAGGTTATATTCGTAATCGGCGACCCCGTAAATCTTCGAGTAACAAGTTTAAAGCAAAATTAACTATTTTTGAAATTTCTTATCCGCCATTTTGAATTTTGGAAAACTAAGGTTATATTCGTAATCAGCGACCCCGAAAACCTCCGAGTAACAAGTTTCAAGAAAAATTAACTATTTTTAAAAATTTTCTCCATTTGGTTATAATATTTGGTCGCTCCATGCCTAAAAAATCAAAGTTGTACCCTAGTTCTTCGATTTTGTTGAAACTTCGAAATTTTGAAGTGGAATACTTGCCAATAAAAAGCCTAAATTCGATTTTAAAAAATTTTGGGTTTACGAGGTTTATAAATTTTTTTTTGAAATTTTGAAAATGGTATATCTCTAAGGAAAATGAATGAAATTTAATGAAATTTTCAGGGAATGCTTATTGTTTACAGACAATTTAAGAAAATTTTTTAGAATTTTTTTTAACAAATTATTTAAAAAATAATATTTAAATAAACAATTTTTTTTAAATCAAAAACACTTTATTGAGTTTACAAAATTAAGTGAAATTAACTTTTAGAAAGTAAAGTAACTGAATTAATATTCAATATAATTGTTGTTAACAATTATTTAAACAATTTTTAACTAAGTTTTTTTTTAAATTTTTGTTCTTTTTTTGGCAATTACAAAAATTCAAATTTTTTGAATGAAAAATAATATAATTAGGGAACATTTAACCAACCCTAATTAAGTTAATTAATAATTAAATAAAGTCTTATTTTGATTTTTTTTTAAATTATAATTTTATTTTTAATGTAAATCGACATATCAAAAAAGTTTGGTAAATTTGCAAGATTAGAAAAACTGCATCTTTTAAGTATACCATTCTGTAACTAGTTAGTAATTAACAATAATAATTTGTTTAAATCTTGCTTAAACAATAATAATTATGTTTTAAATTTGCATCGGAATTCATGTTAGGTCCGGTAAATTGAAAAATTAGAAAAAAATACACCTCTCTAGGTACAATATGTAAAAAGTAAGTTATTATCAACAATAATATTAATTTGTTTAAACAAATAAAAATTTAGAAAATGCACAGTTTTCTTACAATTTTTTAGCTTGAAATTATTCAAAAAGAAAAATTGAATTCTGTTAAAATTTACGACTAAAAGTCGTAAAATCAACTGATTTTAAACATTAGTTTGTAAGTAGAGTATTGCCGGGAAATGCGCTTTTTATGGTTGCACGCAAAGACAAAAAATTCAATATCTCCTAAATTTTCAGACCCTCCATCGATTTTTTTTGGAAAATACTTGTGAAATAAGTCGGAATCGAATCATTATTATTAAAAAAATAAAAATATCACTTTTCAAAAAAAATTTTATTTAAAAATTATTTTTCTAATAATTTGTTTGAAGAAAAAAAAATTTTTTCTAAAAAATGTTCTTAAATTGTATGTAAACAAAAAGAATTCCCTGAAAATTTCATTCATTTACCTTAGAGATATACCATTTTCAAAATTTGAAAAAAAAATTTATAAACCTCGTAAACCCAAAATTTTTTAAAATCGAATTTAGGCTTTTTACTGGCATGTATTCCACTTAAAAATTTTGAAGTTTCAACAAAATCGAAGAACTAGGGTACAACTTTGATTTTTTAGGCATAGAGCTACACATATTTTGTTAAATTAGGCTATATTTATCATCAAAATAAAATTTCTTAAAATATTAATTAATTAAATTACATAAATTGATGTAATTACCTTTAAGAAGACGCTAATGTGGATTTTTTTAATTCATATTTCTAAAATTATAAAATTATTTGTACATTTTAATATAATGAAAAAAATTTACTTTTAACATAATAGAAAATTGTTTATTTTTAAATATTACTTTAAATAGAGTTAGATAGGGTACAAAGAAAGAAGAGAAAATCGATATAGTAGTTATTTCAGTTAAATAAATTTTTTTAAAAATAACTACGGCCTTAAACTTTGAATCTTAGATTATCACTAACAGATTCTTAGTATTTCCCCATTTTCTGTTTATCAATCAGTATTATAATAAAAATGTTTAACTTGACAGAGGTTTTTATTATTTTATAGTATTCATTATTTGATAAAAAAACAGGATTATACTGGAGTAGTAGTGATTTATTTTTTTCTTAAATAATAAATCAGACGTTTCGACACCAACGTTGGCGTCCTCTTTAGTGATACATTAATTTATAACTGATGAAACAAAAAATTATTATTATTTGATTAGTAATTTATGATGGTTCTAACCTCAAAATTTTTTTAATATAAAAAAACATGATAACTGAAATAATCTCAATTTTTTACCATAACCCTAATATTTATAAATTTTACAAAAACCAAAACAAACCTGTTCTCATAGAACTGAGACATGTTTAATTATTAAAAAATAAAATTATAAAATAAAACCTTAATCTACACTCATTACTTGGTTATCCTTTTTAAATTAAGTTAACCTTGCAAGTGATGGGTTTCACAGACAAAATCAGCGCGTAAATTCAAAGGGCTTAGGGGGTTAAGTATGCAAAAAATGCCCCCGCTTCTATTTTTCTCAAATTTGGCCCATATGTTACTATCCATATGACTATAACTTTCTGCAATTTTGAACTCAAAATTCGCTTTTTTGGGGGAGTTATGGAGGGGGAAAGCAAAATCAAAAAACTTATTTTTCTGGAAAACTACTGAACCGATTTTAATGAAATTTTAAGAGGATGTAAATATGGATAAGACGATTTTAGAAAAAAAAATTCAAATTTTTTTTTCAAAGAAAATTTTCAAAAAAAATTTTTGAAATTTTCAAAATTTTTTTTTAGGGTTGTTTTTTTAAGTGACCACTTTCTCTTTTGTTGTAAAAAGTACCTTATAATGTCCCCTTTAACATATATTTTTTTCAAATTTTTTAAAAATATAGTTTTTGAGTAAAATGTTAAAAACCATGGTCATGCTATTTGTCACGTACGGTAATGCACATATATACATATGGGCCATATTAATGTGATAGGGTATAGCTAAATAAGTATGGAAAAAGTGACCGGAATATATTTTTCCCATTCATTCCTACCCACTTAAAAATAACTTTTTCAAATTTCTAACTCAAAATTTTGAGTTTTTTTGAAACTTATGGAGGGGAAGAAATCGAAAAACGCATTTTCCTCAAAAACTACTGTATGTATTTGAATCAGCTTTGAATATGTTGAAAAGACAATTAAAGAGATTCCAAAAAAAATTTCAAATTTTTTTTTTAATTTCAAAATGAAACATTTTTTAGTTCTATTAAAGTGACATTTTTATGTATTTTCTCATTTTATTCTCTTATGTGATCTACTTAATAAAAAAATTTTGCCTGACATGATTTCAAGGTGTGTCACGGTAAATAACTCAAAAACCCTATCCGGAACATTTTTATGTTGTATGCGAATGGTTAATTTTAAAAAAACTGTCAAATATTTTTGCAACTTATTACTAGTGGCTTATTAAATACAAATAAAATACAAATTAAATACAAATCTGAAGTTGATATAAAAAAATATTTTTAGACAAACCAAAAAATTTCGAAAATTTTAAAATCTAATTTTAGGATTTTTGGAGTTTTTTTACCGTGTCGCAATCTTAAATCATCTAGGCTATTATTTTTTAAAAAGTAAGACTGTTAAAGAAGTTAAATAAAAAAAGTGTGATGTACCACTTGAACGATCCAAAAAGAAAAAAATTTAAAATGTAAAAATAAAAATTTTTGGATTTTCCTTTTAAATAATTTTTTTGACATCGATTTCAGGCTTGTATTCAGAAAACCCCTAAGTATTATTTTGTAATTAAATAAATAATTAATTAGTTGACCATTCGCATACAACATAAAAATGTTCCGTATAGGGTTTTTGAGATATTTACCGTGACACACCTTGAAATCATGTCAGGTAAAATTTTTTTATTAAGTAGATCACATAAGAGAATGAAATGAGAAAATACATAAAAATGTCACTTTAATAGAACTAAAAAATTTTAAAAAGAAAAAAAAATTTGAAATTTTTTTTTGGAATCTCTTTAATTGTCTTTTCAACATATCCAAAGCTGATTAAAATACATACAGTAGTTTTTGAGGAAAATGCGTTTTTCGATTTCTTCCCCTCCATAAGTTCCAAAAAACTCAAAATTTTGAGTTAAAAATTTGAAAAAGTTATTTTTAAGTGGGTAGGAATGAATGGGAAAAATATATTCCGATCACTTTTCCCATACTTATTTAGCTATACCCTATCACATTAATATGGCCCATATGTATATATGTGCATTACCGTATTGGTTCAGTAGTTTTCAAGAAAAATAAGTTTTTTGATTTTGCTTTCCCCCTCCATAACTTCCCCAAAAAAGCGAATTTTGAGTTCAAAATTGCAAGAAGTTATAGTCATATGGATAGTAACATATGGACCAAATTTGAGAAAAATAGAAGCGGGGGCATTTTTTGCATACTTAACCCCCTAAGCCCTTTATATAATTATGGAATAATAACCTTTTTTAAGAAAGAGTGTGTATGATATTTTAGAATTCAATTAAAGATTTGAATTTGTCGAAAGAAATTTGAATTTCCGCGCTGATTTTGTCTGTGAAACCAATCACTTGCAAGGTTAACTTAATTTAAAAAGGATAACCAAGTAATGAGTGTGGATTAAGGTTGTATTTACGCATTCGTACAACTGGATAAAAAAATTCTAAATTTCATTTTTATAAATTAAAATTTTCAAAAGAAAAAACTAATTGTTTTATATATTTTTCTTAATATTAAAAATTCCTTTAAACAATATTAAAATGAGATTTTAATTATGTGTCTGTGAATAGTAAATCCAATTTGATTTTCAAATTAATAAAAGATGTAGAAAACAGTATACATAATTTTCCGGAAAAAGAGAGAATTTTTCAGATCGAAAGTTATAAATCTAACAAAAACTTTTCTTAACCAAAACTCAAACAACCATTCAGAATATTTAGAGAAAAAATTAAAATCTTGCATTTTAAAAACCAAAAATTAAAAAAAAAACACTAATCTTCTTGTTACGTTTGCAGATAAAGGAAATATTACCGTTGTAGTTGATAAATTAAAATATTACAATGATTTAGAAATGTCACTAAGTGGTAAAAATAAATTTAAATTATTAGAAAAAGATCAGTCGGTCCAATTAAAAAACCAGACTTTAAAAATGTTGAATAGTTGGAGAGAGAAATGTTTTTTGGGGATTAATGTAAGGAGATGCCTGGTTTCTAGTGAGAACACTGTCCTTTCGAGATGTTATGGTCTATATAAGATTCACAAAAAAGATTTTCCACTGAAAATTGTAGTATCCACTATAAATTCACCTACTCGTAGGATGAAAGAATGCCTAAACAACATTCTGAAATCCATAATTTCGTATTCTGAAATTTCGGTGAAAAATAGTTTTAAATTTGTCGAAAGGATAAAAAATGTTAGTTACACAGAGGTTTTTCAATAATATCACTAGATGCAGTCGCAATGTTCCCTAGTATAACTTTTGAACTTGTCCGTGAAAGTATAAAAAAGAGATGGGAAAGGATTGAGAAACATACCAGATTCAAATTTGATAAATTCATTAAGGGAATTGAATTTTTGATGAATTCAATTTATTTTAGATTCAATAATAAATTTTACAAACAACTTAATGGTACACCTATTGGTTCAGTTATTTCTCCAATTCTGGCTGAAATTGTTTTCGACGATTTGGAGCATTCCATTTTGAGAGAATATAATTTGCTTTTTTATTTTAGATATGTGGATGACACAATTTTGTGTGTACCAACAGAATAAATTTAGGAATTTAAAGACAAATTAAATATCTACAATTCTTATTTAAAATTTAATTATGAAATGGAAAAAGATAACTATATCAATTTTTTAGATGTTTTAATATTAAAAACAAACTCTGGCCAGATAAATATTACCTGGTACAGAAAATCTACTTATTCTGGTAGGTTCCTTAATTATCTATCCTGTCATCCACTTCAACAAAACATTGCAATAATAAAAAACTTAGTGGATAGAGCCATCAAACTCTCACATACACAATATCATGATGAGAATTTAACTTTAATAAAAAAATTTCTCTTTTATATTTATTATCCTTCATTTTTTTGTGAAGAACACATCAACAATAGACTGAAACAGATAATATTAAATAAAAAAAGAAGAGGCCCTCAAAAAGAAAAAAATAAATTCACTTGTGAAAACACTTTTGTACATCCCTATTATGGTAATATTTCAAAAACAATAGAATCAGAAATTAAAAAATATAATTTAAATACAATATTTAGAACACCTTTTAAATCTAGAAATCTATTCAATCCTGGAAAAGATAAAATAAATAATTTAGATAAAAAACAAGTGGTCTATAAACTTAGTTGCAATAAATGTGATAAAACTTATTTTGGCCAAACAGATAGACTTTTAAACATTAGAATTAAAGAATGTTATATGTTATATCTAAACAAAAAATAGAAAATAAAGATCATGATTTTGAGTGGAATGATGTTGAAGATCTCCATACTGAATCTGACAAGAGAAAGATAGAACTGATGGAGATGTTATATATAAAAAAAGAAAGGGACCGTGCAATAAATTTGAAGTCTGACATTTTTACTTTGAATAAATCTCTACAAGAACTTGTGAATTATCTTTGAAGTTGTAATCAAACAATTACAAATTTATATAATTGAGAAATAATAACCTTTTTTAAGGAAGAGTGTGTATGATATTTTAGAATTCAATTAAAGATTTGAATTTGTCGACAGAAATTTGAATTTACGCGCTGATTTTGTCTGTGAAACCCATCACTTGCAAGGTTAACTTAATTTAAAAAGAATAACCAAGTAATGAGTGTGGATTAAGGTTTTATTTTATAATTTTATTTTTTAATAATTAAACATGTCTCAGTTCTATGAGAACATGTTTGTTTTGGTTTTTGTAAAATTTATAAATATTAGGGTTATGGTAAGAAATTGAGATTATTTTAGTTAACATGTTTTTTTTATATTAAAAAAATTTTGAGGTTAGAATCATCATAAATTACTAATCAAATAATAATAATTTTTTGTTTCATCAGTTATAAATTAATGTATCACTAAAGAGAACGCCAACGTTGGTGTCGAAACGTCTGATTTAATATTTAAGAAAAAAATAAATCACTACTACTCCAGTATAATCCTGTTTTTTTATCAAATAATGAATACTATAAAATAATAAAAACCTCTGTCAAGTTAAACATTTTTATTATAATTTTTGTGTTCATTTAATGAACAGTTTGCTTCCTCATAAAATAATATAAAATAAATATATGAATAATTTTTTATAAGCATAGTAAAAGTGATTAAATTTTAGATAATTCAATGTATTTTTTAATATCCTACAAGATACAGTTATAATAAAGGAATTTTTTCAAACAAAGAGTTGAGAAAATGTCATTTTCTACGATTTTTGGTTTTTAAAATACCAATAACTTTGAAACTTATGATTGAATTAGGTTAAAAATAGGTTAATCTACTCGTTTTTTAATGCTTTAAAAGTTGGTAAGTATTCTTTTAATAAGTTACTTCTACATTATTGAACAAAATTTTCAAAAAACTCTTATTTTCCAAAATAAATTTTGGAAAATTTAATATTTCCGGTTAATTTAAACAAAAAATGTTTAAATGGGCTCAAAAGAGTGGTCCAAAAAAACTCTACAAAATTATGGGTGTCCTAACATTTTTTTAATGTTATGATCAAAAATCTTTTTTTTGTAAAATCAAAAATTTAAAAAAATTAAGTTAAACTTTATTAATTTTTCTCAAAGTACTCTTATTTTATGTCTGCAATTAATACTTACAATTTAAAAAAAATTCAACCCAAAAGCTATTTATGATTTCGAGATATTTATAATAATGTAATGTTTACACACACACTCACATAGGGAATGACATTTTTTAAAAATGTTATTTTTGAACTCCTAAACCATTTCTGACATAAAATTTTTCGTCCTTTTGAAATATAAAGCTAAAAGAAATCCGCAAAAAATACATTTAAAAAAGTTTGGAAAAATTTTGTATAAACATTGCAGTATTGTAGCTTATAATTTCCTTAACAAAAAATGTTAATGCCAAACAAACGAAAATCAATAGGTTTTTAGCTACATAATATTGAGCCTCAAAAAATAAGTGAAAAATAGCAAAGCTTGCACAAGACTTAAGGCTAAAGTATGTTGATGGCTTAAAGGTTGATGACACTGGCACACAAAATAAATTGTTGCTCTGAGCTTCAGATCCGACTATAACTACTTTATGTTTAGTATCTAAAAACGATTTAACCCCATCACGGCAGGGTTTTAAGTTAATCTAAAAGAACTCATAATTTGCCACAAAAATTGTTGAATTAAAAAAATTTTCTTTTCAAGTCTTACTATAACTGCCTTATATTTTTGGGGTCGCTGAAGCTGTATATAAACATTATTTAATTACAACATTCCAGGGATTTGACATAACCTAAAAACAACAACAACAAATATCAGTAAAAAAAAGTTCTAAAATTGGAAGTTCTACACTTAAAAACAATATCTTTTGTTACGATTTTTTTAAAATTACATCAGAAACAAATGATCTACCCAAGGAAAAGCATGATTTTGCAGAATTGTAGGAGTTAGGTTAGTTTAAATGTTAAATGTCAGCTCCGTGGTGTCACATAAAATGTAGTTCTAGTTCAAAACGACGTAATGGGCGCGCGTAGCGCGCATAATTTGGTTCTAGTACTATATAAACCCGTGTATCTATAAATATTTCAAATTTTTTATTTATTTTTTATAGGATCCCATTAAATCATGATAAATGCTATTATTAGGAAGTAAAAGTTTTGAAAAATTATTATTTATTTAAAAAAAATCGAATGTACGGGTCATTTGTCCCGATCGTGAGAATGACCCATATATAAAAGATTAAATGTTATTTTTAATGATTATAACAGACTGAGTAGTCAAGTCAGAAATACCATTCAGTTTAAAAAAAATAGTGATTTCATCATATGTGAATTAACTTCATAGAAAGCTGATTAATATCTGCCAAAAATACGATTTAATACCAGTTTTAAAAAACTAAGAAGTTTAATATTAATGTTGTGACATACGAATGTTTTCATATGTCATGAACTAAAAACATTTTGACAGAAATCATACGACTTTGCGAAATACCGTCAAACCAGAAGGACAGCATTAATGCATCTGAGTGTACAATAGCATTAGTTAGTTATTCTAATGATTTAGGTCACTTGTTTAATTTTAATAATACAAGAATCTTGGATTCTGAAATAAATTGGTACAAACGGAATTTCTTGGAAATGTTCTACATCATAAGAAATCCGAACTCTGTCAATAATAAAACCGACACTCAATTTTTAAATAGATCATATAAAAATTTTATTGTTAATACCAGGAATTATTAATTATAATTTTAAAATAAGAACCAAACTTAACAGACTGTGATCTGTACTTTAGGCTTGCATAAAATGTGTATAACACTTTAACATTACCAACCTAGCCTAACCTACAAATTTCTTATAATGACTTCTGTTATCATGCTGAATTGAAAGCAAGACTGACTTTTAAATGTTTTTAATACCTTAACATGCAATACGCCTGTGATAATTACACCGGCACACAAAAAAAAAATTTGGATTGGCAGGACTGCCATGTGGTAGGTTTTCTTCCTTAAAGTGTATCTAAAGGGAAAAACAATTTTTTTTGTGTGCCTGTGATATGAATCTGATGTTATATATTAAAAATTCAAAATGGCGGATCCAATACGACTTACAATGAAATTGTTCTAATATTTTCTTGATACTTGGTACTTAGGTGTTTTCTCTAGTCGCTAATTTTAAATCTGAGTTTTTCATAATCCTGAAATGGTTTACTGTAAATGTTTTACTAAAATTTAATCGCATTTCTGTGTTTCTCCAATTTCAAAAAGTTTAAGCTAAGTACTAAGAATTAAGAAAATCTGAGAACAATTTCATAGTAAGTCGTATTGGATACACCATTTTGAATTTTTAATATCCAACATCAGATTCGTATTCGGAGACCTCGAAAATCCCCACGGAGTGGCAAGTTTCAATTGATTTCATTCATTTAAATTTATTTTGATATCGAATTTTTATAAACTAACATCATATTCGTAATTAGCGACCCCGAAAACGCCCGAGTTACACGTTAATGCGAGGAATTTTAAAAAAATTGTGTCCGACATATTGGATCCGCTATTTTGAATTTTGAAAATCTGATGTTAGATTCGTAATCAGCGACCCCAAAAACCCCCGAGTAAAAAGTTTCAAGGAAATGTGAACAATTTTTTTTAAATCCACCATTTTAGATCCGTCTTTTTAATTTTTTTACATATTAAATTCTTATGATATTAAAGTCACTGAATTTAAAAAAATATTCTAAAGAAGCAAAAATTCAGCTTTATTTATAGAAATTAAGTAAATTCCCATAAAAATCAGTTTCTCAAAATTCACACACACACCCCCCCCCCAAGCATTTAAAAAGACAACACGAACTAACTTTTAGGTCGGACAATGTTTTTCTCTTTAGATAATAACATATATATTTTACCATAATAACATAGGTTTGTACAATGAAAATAATTTTGTCTATCTCTATAGAAAGTTCGATTTTTTTATTAATTTAATTTTTTATGAACATTTAATTTTTTAGTAATACTGAAGATGATCAGCGTTGACCTGATGGAAAAGCTTCAATAAATATGACTTTTATGAAATTAAGTTGATAAGAAACTGTTACTTACACCTTACATATAATATAACTTTTAAACAACAAAAAATTTTTTTGTAAGGAAAGACCATATATTTGTTAATTAATATTAGAGTTAATTTATTACATAATACTATTAATATTATGATTTTTATTTGTTAAAAGTTTATATAGATTATTATGTAAACATACCCAAAATACTGGATAATAATTTACTTTAAAACTTACCTATGGAATGTCAAAAACCATTACTTTTTAATTATTTTTTAAAAAAGTTTCTGAATATTTTTAAATTTATTACTACTTAATATTGACTACTTTCAATGCACTTTAATTTTGTGCGCTGACTTTTTAATTTTCTAATGTAAAAATATGTAGAAAATTTTTCCTTTAATATTGAGTTTTCTTGAATTTTAGGTCATTTTAATTACTTTTTTAACCCCTTGGCTGTCAACGAGATTTCCACTGTTTTGGCCAAAAACAGTCGCTGAACACGAATCTGGCGTTAGTTTTTCAAAATTCAAAATAGCGGATTAAATATGGCGGACAATTTTTCAAAACTAATTGGATTCGCTTGAAAATGGTTACTCGGGGGTTTTCGGGGTCGCTGATTACAAATCCGCAGTCCGTTTTTCAAAATTCAAAATGGCGGTTCAAAATTACTAAAAATAGGTGGATTGGCTAGAAATAATATAATTTAAATTTTAATTAAAATTGATACTCAATTTATTGGGTATCAGCTTAATTTTCAATTTTGATAATGTAAATTAAGATTTTTAATCAGAAAGACTAAAAACTGATAAGCAGTGAGTTCCAAGCAAAATCATACAATTTTGCTCCATGATTCTATCACATAGAAGTCACCATTTTGAATTTTGAAAAACGGACCTCGGATTCGTAATCAGTAACCTCGAAAACACCCCGAGTAAAGATTTTCAGACAAATTGGATCAATTTTTCAAATAATGTTTGCCATATTAGATCCGCTATTTTGAATTTTGAAAAACTAAGGCCAGATTCGTGTTCAACGACCCCCAAAACCCCCACGTAACCATTTTCAAGCGAATCCGATCAGTTTTAAAAAATTGTCCGCCATATTGGATCCGCCATTTTGAATTTTGAAAAACCGACCTCGAATTCGTAATCAGCAAAACCGAAAACCCCCCGAGTAGAGATTTTCAGGCAAATTAGATCAATTTTTGAGAATTATGTCGGACATATTGGATACGCCATTTTGAATTTTGAAAAACTAACGCCGGATTCGTGTTCAGCGACCCCAAAAACCTCCCGAGTAACCAGTTTGAGCGGTTTTTAAGAAGTTTTAAACCATCTTTTTTAAGTTGCGCATATATGCGTCAAGAGCACTTTTGGCCAGTTTTAAATCAGCGCATATATGCGTCCGCGACAGTCAAGGGGTTAAATAATTTTTCTATCCAAAAATTATTGAAAAGTTTTTTTAGTGAAATTATTATTTAAAAATGATTAAAAAAATTTAAATGATTCAAATTTTGCATTCTTTTAAAATGAAAAAGTGGGATTAATTAAAAAAAATGATCTTCACAACTACAACACACATGAAGGTAAGGCGGACTCGAACGCCAAGTCACATAGGATAACCCTAAAGGTGAGCTGCTGGGATAGCGCTTTATGCACTCAACCAAATCGCCACTTGACTTTACAAGGTTAATTTATATATTATATATTTCATTATATCTTTGAGGAAACTAATTTCTACTTAAGAAAATTCTTTTGAATCAAATTTTACAATATTTGGATAATTCCAACATTTTCCAATTAAATAACAAATTCAAAATTTGAATTAATATTTTATTTCAAGTAAAGTCGCTGCGGCCTACTTTTAGAAAAATCTCATAATTTTTTGGAAACTCCCTGGTAACTTCCAAGAAGTTACTATGGGAAGCTTCCAGGAAGTTACCAGGAAGTTTCCATGGGAAGCTTCTAACCTGCGGATATTATTGTATTTCCTGGAAATTTCCAGGAAGATACCAAGGGTAACTTCCGAAGGTTGCCACGGGAAACTTCCTGCAAGTTTTCTGAAAGTTTTTGTGCTATGTGGGCAACTCCAATTGCAGTTGATAGATTTTAACAGTTTTTATTATATAAGAATTTGTTCCGTGTAAAATTCATGAAAAAATTGTTTTTAAATATAATAATATAGAAATAATATTACTGTTTGAAAACTATAAAAAAACTGTTACTATCTCCAAACGGGGTTTAATTTTTTTTAATTTATGGAATACTCTACAGAATTATACAATGTGGAATATTTGCAGAAATTCCGTACAGAAATTTTTTATAGAAATCTGAATATTGTCCGTAAAAGGGTTTCTGTAGAATCGTTGAATAAGAAACGTGCGGATAAGAAATACAAGTTAAAATAAAATTTTTACCTTTGGAATTTATTAAAGCATAAGATTTTTTGTTTTAAATAATATTAATAATAATAATTTTTTAATTTATTAAAATGAAGAATAATAATAAATATATAATAAATTAATAGAATAACTTAAAAAATTATTAATAATCAAAGTTTCATATTTAAATCGTCATGATCGAAGGGCCCCTAAAATCTCGGGGTCTCGGGATTTTGCACTTTTTGACCTATTTCCGCCGCTTCGATTCGGTGTCCGTCGCAAGTTTTCCCTAACAACCAAGACACTTGAATCTCTGCATAGCGAGAAGTTCAGAGATTTAAAATTTTCGTATAACGACGGCAAGAGGAGAATCCCCTCATCCCCACTTTTTTTATTCTTAATAATATATGTATTTGTGTTGTTTTTTTTGAAACTATATATTTCATAATTTCAAAATTTTTGTTTAAAATATATTTAAATGATGATGCATTTATTATAAAAAACTTTGGACTTTAAAAATGCCACGAAAACTTTATCTCATTCACCTCTGCTTATTTATATTTTAATGTTCCCCGTGTAGAAATTGCCCTACTACGGCCGTATTAGGGATGAAACACACGGCCCGACCTGGGCCAGATAGGGGCGACACTCAAATGTGGATTTCCTGATCAGGGCCATATCGGGCCGTGTGTTTCATTCCCTAATAGGGAAGGCCCGATCGGTCCCTGATCTGGGCCATAGCGAAATTTCTACACGGGTCTTCGAGCCCTATCGAAAAATTGTATTATATTCCTTAAACGTCTCCGATTTTAAAACCGTTTTTAAAAAAATTGAGCCTCAATTAGAAAAAAGTTATTAATTAAAAACTGCAGCCGTGTAGAGCTTTTTATGACGTTCAACTCGCGCTGCGCACATTGGCATTTTTTACAATTAACTGTTCATAATTGTCTAAAGTCTACAAAATTTTATCGGAATTTGGTGCTCTTGGTCTTAAGTTAAAGAAGATAAAATTTGTGAGAGATGAGACTAAACCATTTTTCGAATTTTTAATTGTTTATACTTTTTTGTTACTTTAAGTTAACAATTTTCAATATTTTTAGAAAAAATCATGTTTATTTTTTTATTTTTCCATTGCACATGATCGAAATCAATTTAAATTAATCTAGTATAACCACAACAAAAAAATAAGGCATATGAAAGAATTTATTTAAGTTATTGCAAACAATGTTAATTAACAAATAGATAAATTTGGTCTTTCCTAACAAAAATTTTTTTTGTAGACAAATTATCTTGTTATTATTAACTATTATTTGTTGTTATTTCGTTGTTACAAATTATTATTAGCTTATTATTAATTGTTATTTTGTTGTTACATTTTATTACTATCTTGTTGAAATTAATTATTATTATTTGTTATAAATGTTACAATTAATTATTATTGTTTTGATATTATTGTTATCGTTAATTATTATTATTTATTTTTACAAATTGTTATTATCTTGTTATTATTAACTATTATTGATGTTACTTTTATTACTATCTTGTTATTAATATTACAATTGCTTATTATTCTTATTTGGTTATTATTGTTACATTAATTATTACTATTTTGTAATTATAAATAATTATTCCTTTTAAACATTATTATTGTTTAAATCTAATTATTATTTTATTATTCTTATTATTACTATTTTCATTAATTAATAATTATTTATAATTGTTAATTGTTAATAATATGTTAATAACAATTATTTATTGTTATTCCCATTATTATTATTATTATTATTTATATCATTAATATTAATATTAATTTGAGTACAAATAGACTCGTAATATCCTTATTTCTAGGCCGATTTAAATTTTTTTTTCATTTTAAAGCTGAATATTATGTATATTATTTTTGTGGCAAGAACATATAAAAAAGTATCACCTTCTTACTCCACAAAAAATGTTAATGTTTTTAAACGACTTAATTCAATAGCTATATTGGATCCGACATTTTGTATTTTGAAAAACTAATATTAGATTAGTAATCAGCAACCGCAAAAACCTATAAGTAACAAATTTCAACAAGCTCTACAGATTTTTAAAATTTTCGATCGTCATATTGGATCCGCCATTTTGAATTTTGGAAAACTAATATCAGATTCGAAATCAGCGACGCCAAAAACTCCTGAGTAGGAGGTTTCAAACATATTTTGTCAAATTTAAAAAAAAAATATTCCGCCATATTGGATCAGCCATATCGAATTTTGAAAAACTAATATCAGATTCGTAATCAGCAACCGCAAAAACCCCTAAATACAAAGTGACAAGATTATACAAATTTTTTCTTTAAATTCGTACACGCGTTTGCGGACGCGATAACACAATATTTTGATATTGGCAAATAAAATATACAAAAATAAGAGCTAAATTTCTTTCATCATAATTACCATTATAATTTTTATTATTTCTTAAAAAAATTAAAAGAAATCAGTTATTATTAAAACATTTTTCCAATAAACTTCTAACCTTTTTATTTTTAAAAGATTCCTTTCACAATAACACTATTTTTGCTAACGATTAAAGGACACCCAGCTGAAAAAATTCTATAGAATTTCACTAGAATCATTCTATATAAGGGTCATTCTCACAATCAAGACAAATGACCCGTACATTAGATTTTTTTAAATAAATAATAATAATTTTTTAAAACTTTTACCTCCTAATAATAGCATTCATCATGATTTAATCGGATCCTATGAAAAATAAATAAAAAATTTGAAATATTTAGAGATACACATGTTTATATAGTATAAAAACTCCTCTCCGTTACTGTTCATAAAGAAAGTTTCATTTATAAAAGAGGTATTATATTAATTTTGCAATATTAAAAAAATTTTTGCCGGGTAAAATCTACTTATTATTCTATTTGTAATTGATTCATCAAGAGTAAAGTAAAATATTAGTGAGGTATTTTTTCTTAGAATTAAATTCGTTTTGTGCAGAATTAAAACTCCCCTCCGTTACCACTCACAAATATAATTATAAAATATAGAAAAAAAACGACAACATAAAAATCATGCGATTCGTTTGAAACTCGTTACTCGGGGGTTTTCGGGGTCGCTGATTACGAATCCGATTTCAGTTTTTGAAAATCCAAAATGGCGGGTCCAATATGGCAGACACTTTTTTGAAAAATTCATCGGATTTGCTTGAAACTCGTTACTCGGGGGTTTTCGGTGTCGCTAATTACGAATCCGATATCAGTTTTTAAAAATCCAAAATGGTGGATTCAATATGGCGGACACTTTTTTGAAAAATTCATTGTATTTGCTTGAAACTCGTTACTCGGGGGTTTTCGGTGTCGCTAATTACGAATCCGATATCAGTTTTCCAAAATTCAAAATGGCGGATCCAATCTGGTGGACACATTTTTGAAACATTCACCGGATTCGGTTAAAACTTGTTTCCCTGTGTTTTTCGGGGTCGCTGATTACGAATCCGATATCAGTTTTTAAAAATCCAAAATGGCGGATTCATCAAGAATAAAGTAAAATATTTGAGAGGTATTTTTTCCTAGAATTGAATTAGTTTTTTCCACTGCACGAAATTCACCACCATTACGGGATACAAACATAATAAAATTTATTTTTGAAATTAGCAACCCTAAAAATACACGAGTATCTACTATAAAATTATCCCAATTATTTCTTAAAAGTGTCCACCATATTGGATCCGACATTTTGGATTTTGGAAAACTGATATCGGATTCGTAATTAGCGACACCGAAAACCCCCGAGTAACGAGTTTCAAGCAAATACGATGAATATTTCAAAAAAGTGTCCGCCATATTGAATCCGCCATTTTGGATTTTTAAAAACTGATATCGGATTCGTAATTAGCGACACCGAAAACCCCTGAGTAACGAGTTTCAATCAAATTTGATGAATTTTTCAAAAAAGTGTCCGCCATAATGAATGCGCCATTTTGGATTTTTAAAAACTGATATCGGATTCGTAATCAGCGACCACGAAAACCCCCGAGTAACAAATTTTATGTAATTTCCATCAATTTTTAAAATATTTTAGTTGCGATAAATTTTCAACAAAAATTCTGAATAAAAAACATTAATTTTTAATAATAATGTTAATAAAGATTGTAACCACGTATTTTATAGGTTTATTAAGATCCCCCTTTTGCCACAGGATTTATAATAAAAGTGATTTTTCAACTTTTTTTTATAAAATTTCAATTTTGAATTTGTCCCTTTCTAGAGATTGACCCATAAATTCTAGAGAATATTCTATAGAATTTCAATAGAATGATTCTATAGAATTTCTACGTGAATTCTACTAAATTTTAGTGGTTTTTAATTAGAAGGAATATAAATTTCGTAAAATAATTTTTTTAACATTATAGTTATGTATGGTTACGAAGTTCAATGAATTTTATATATTTAAAGGATATAAACAATTATTTTGGCCTAAAATTTGTTAAAAAATATTATTTTACAAATTTAAAGTTTTTCTAATTAAAAATCACTAAAATTTAATAGTATTTAAGTAGAAATTCTATAGAATTATTCTAGTGAAATTCTATAGAATATTCACTAGAATTCATATAGAACGATTCTATAGAATGATTCTAGTGAAATTCTATAGAACTTTTTCAGCTGGGCACGATTTAAAAAGAAATTACTTTTAAGTTCAATAGCTCATTTCTGTGAGTAAGTATAATACAATTTATTTGAATTGTTGCAAACAATGTTAATTAACAAATAGACGACGTTGATCATTCCTTCTACCTTTGTTCCTTCTGTAAAAAGTAAAACTATTTTTCTTATTTTAACGAGTTTATAGTTATTTAAAGCTCTCCTTAATTATTGATAACTAGATTATTGTTCATAATAATTGTCAATAACAATGATAACACTGTGCTACAAAAACAAAAAAAATAGAAAAACTTGTTATCTGACCTATTGGAGGTTGTAAGTTATGACAAACTAAGAAGAATAGTACGATTTATATTTCCCAAACACCTCCAAATTCAATATTATAAAAAGTGTATGCATTTGGAAGCGATTTTTCGTGTAGAAACATATTTTTTGTCCTACCTGCACGAAAAGTATGTCGTTTCGGGCACTTAGAGCGTGCCCAAAGTAACAGAAAAAAACTGAACTTAAAATGAGCTACAAAAGTGACTCATTATGAGCTGCAACAAAAATGAACCTCGTAGATGGCGCCACGTTCTATGTCATTTAACATAGACTCATTATAAGTTGCAACAAAAATGAGTCCAATTTTTTTCTGTAAACTTATTACCACCCAAGAGTAGGGGAAGCGGGCGCAAATTATTTTCCGCCCGCTTCTTTCGTTTTAACGGTCATAAAGTAAAGAAAATTTTGCGTTACTTTATTTTTTTCACGTAAAATAGCGGACGCAAAAAAAATTGTAGCTACACTGAAAAAAAATTGTAATTGAACCAAGTAAATGCATTTACTTGGCAGAGTTTACTTGAATCAATCCCATATTTATTTGACGAGAGAAATTAATTTTCTTGTGCCAAGTAATTATTAGCATTGGATAGAGTTCTTGAATTAATAATTCAGTATTTGGTGGAAGTAAATATGTTATTGATCAAATCAAATATTTTACTTATCCGAAGTACCAAAAAGGATTGAATCAAGAATATTATGTTCTTAAGCGAAATAGTAAAGTATTGTCTGGAGAAATCGTTTTTCTTAAATCAAATCATTTCATTCATTTGATTTGAAACTTTTTTTTACTTAATACAATGCCGGTGTTCTTGATCCAAGAAAATATTTCGCTTCAAATGGATGTGCAACTTAAATAGCAGTTTTTGAAAACTGTCCATTGAGGCTTGGATGGCATAGTGGTAACGGTACAGCTTCTGATGCGCGCAACCCGGGTTCAATTCCTCCGACCGTGGAAAATTTTATTTCAAGGTATATTTGTTGTATTTGTGTTAAGTATTAATTAAATGTAAATACATATGTAAAATAACAATTATTTAATTATTTAAATAAAAAATTTAAATGTTAATTAATTAAATAATAAAAATGTTTGACCTAAGTATTAGAAATGATGGAATGGGGGTAAGGGGGGGGGGAGGAGAGTTCAAGTAAATAATTTACTTGAATTGAGAAAATTTTTTTTTATTGAAATTTATAATTTTCTCAAATCAAGAAAATATTTTCTTGATTTGATACACAAATGTTCTTGAATTAATATAATCTGCATTTCTTTTGTGTAACTTAATTTCTTGACTGGATTCCATATTTTCTTGGATCAAGAACATATACTCTCCTACCAAGTTTACTATGTCAAGAAAATCGTTTTCTTGAATCAATACTATAATACTCTTGGCCGTATTCAATCCCACCATTTGCTTCAACCAAGAAAAATTTTCTTGGTTCAATACTATTTTTTTTCAGTGTAGGGCAAGATTGGGTAATTCGAAAAAATCATTAAAAAGAATTCACTGCTCGTGCCTTCAATGATATACTTTCCGTGCAGTTTGGACAAAATAGTATATTCATTTGTAAGATAATGAAAAAGGCCTATTTTACGGTTTTTAAAGATGACATTTATTATTTTAATCCCAACTAGTTTCAAGCCATATATGGCTCCTCATCAGGGGATGAATATTTCACAAATACATAATCCAAAAAAACAAAACAGCACAAAAAATATTTCAAAAAGGATTAAATTTTTAAATTATCTGAAATAAAAATTAAAAAATTATTTTAGAATTAAAAATTGAAATATGTATTTTAAGGTTATATTTTAATTAGTGAAAAAGAAAGCAGAAAAAAACTTCTTACCCTTTAGAAAAAAATATAAGCATGTAACAAAAAATTTTTCAAAAAATTCCTTGTTATTATTATCCATATTATTCTTTTTTATATTTAATTAATTTGAAAAATTTTGTAGAAACACATTTTTAAAGAAATGTGCTTCTATGATTAGAGAGATTTGACAGAGAGGTTGGGTTACATATTTGGGTCCAGGTATAGCTGGTAAAGAAGAAATCTATATTATTAAACTTTTCAAATTATGTTTTAAAAGAAGTAATTAAATTATAATATACTTTATCTAAATTGTCAATATCCATTCTATAATTAATACTATTTGCATTATTTTTTATAAAAAACATTTCTAGATTTTTTCTTTTCCAATTATTTGTTTCAACATGTAAAATATTTATATTGTCAAAATCAAAAGAGTGATTATTGTCAAAGGTGTGATTAGTTAAAGCGTTAATATTTTGGTTGTGAGTGACGTATCGTTTATGTTCTTTTATTCTAGTTTTAAGATGTCTTAGAGTTTCTCCGATATAACAACTATTACAATTTTTGCATTGAATTTTATATACACATCCAACCTTCTGAAATTTCTCTGTTGGATCTTTAAAATTTGGAAAAATAGAATTTTTTAAATTATTAGAATTAGTAAAAACTAAATTAAAATTATATTGTTTAAAAATATTAAAAAGAATTTTATCAAAATTTTGAATATATGGAATGCTTATAACCTTTTCAATTGGAAGATTGTTGTTATTTATTTTTCTTTTATGTGAGTTACTGGTAAGAGCATTATACCTCTGTGAAATCTTTCTATTTAACATATCAATTGGATATCCGTTAAGAATTAAAGTTTTTTTTAACAATATCAAGATTTTCAAGATTTTTCATTATCTTACAAATGAATATTTAATACGGTCAAACAAATAAAAACTACTAAAATAGTATATTGCAATCGTACGAGGTCAGAATTGACATTAGCTCCCGAGTTGCACACGATATTTTTTGTCCAATTACGCGATAAACAAGACGTATCCGTAAATTAAAAAATTAATATGCACTTATTATTGAATTTGTTTGAATTATTTTTATTAAGCTTAAGACGAATCCGAATATTTTTGATAAATTTTACAATAAAATTTTACTTAAAAACTTTATATCTTCTGAAACACCGATAAAATACTAATTTTGTAATAAATTAAATAATATATCGTAATATTAAACATTTTAATTACAAATAATAATAATCTTAATAAAAACTCATTAAATAGTGACGTGATAAACTTACAACAGAATAAGTAATAGAAATTAATAATATAATAATTAGTAGTATTTATTTAATACTGATGAAGAAGCGGGCGGAAAAGTCGTTTTTCTGCCAGCTAAGGCCATGGAAGCTGGCGGAAATACGACTTTTCCGCCCGCTATACATGCACAGAAAGTCGAGTTTATCGCGCATGTAGGACAAAAAATTATGTTCGCAACATGGGCGCAAAGGTGATTACGACTCTGGCGAAATTTCGGGACCTCTGGACACAATTTCGCCATCGTCGCAATCGCCTATTTTGCGCCCTTGATACGAAAATAACTAATGCGCAGGAGGGATAACGACTTCAAACTTTTTTCCAATATAAAAAAGACCAGGGACTTGGTGTGTATTATACTCAGAGTACATATATTGACAATACTTATTTAATTATTTATTATATATTGACAATATACATAAACAATAAGAAGTGAAAAACTAAATTTTTTCCCTCAACTATTAAAAAACACACTGAAAAAAAATATCCTTAATTTAAGAATATTTCTATTTAATTGAAGTGGGAAAAATCCTTGGCACCAAATTGTAGTACATATTCTTAAATGAAGAATATTTTGTTTTCAGTGCATAATAAAATTCAGTTTTTAATGCAATGTATTTAGTGGTTATAAATTATTATTATAATTAATAATAATAAATTAATTCAATTGATTGATATATTTTGTCTAATATTTGGTTTAAAGAATATCATTAGACTATGTTTTAGCTCGAGTAAATTTCAATATGTTTTTAAATGTTTTAATTTTTTATACTCATTTTATAAAAAGATCTTAAAAATTATTTAAATAATGTTTAAAAAAATAAAAGAAGCAAATAATTAAATTTTCATTCAAACAATAATTATGTATTATTGTTATTTAAATCTTGACGTTAAGTTTGTATTTTAAATGTAGTTCAAATTGCGCATGTCATTTGTTCAATCTACGCTGTTCTCGGTACACCGTAGGTGTACAAAACCCTAAAAAGTATAAACCTTTAAAAATTAAAAAAATCGGTTTACAGGCATCTCTTGCAACGTTAAAGGAATATAATACAATTTTAATTTTTTCGTTAGGACTCGAAGAACATATTTGTTTATTAATATTTTATAAACAAATTATAAAAAAAAATTTACAATAAACAAATTTTAGAACAAAAAATATATTCAAATAATGCAATTCAAGACGAAGAAACCCCATATTTTAATTTTTAATTCGTCACTGGAACTAGAGAAAACATTTTTTAATTAAGCAATACAAAAAATTTAAATTGTTAATAACTTTTACAAAAAAATATTTGCTTGTTCAATATTTTTAGGGATTCTTTTTAATCATATTTTAAGTCAAAAAAATATTTTGGTTTAAAAAGCAAATTTTTTAGTTTTAGGTGATCCGTTTGGTATATAATAATATTATAATAATAATACAATAATATTTTGATTTTTTCACGAACCTATTTCAATTACAAAACTGAAAATTCAATTTATTGAACATAATTTATCTTTAAAGTTTCGCCCGCTATAAATTAAATTCTTGCGCGAGCACAGTATATTTATAAATAGTGTGGATGCAGGCTTGGAGAGTGTACTGTTGTTCTCTTTTGATAATATACTTTGATTTTACTTCTAGACGATGCACACAGGTTGAGTTACAATATATTACTCTCTTCCTAATTTTAAAAAATTTATTGTTCATAAAATAAAAGTATTTTGTAGCTCTTACATCGAATCTGAACACATATTAAAAAAATTAAAAATGGCAGATCTAATATGTAAGAGGAATTAACTTTTAAAACATAACTTGGCATATATTGGACAAATTTTAATCAGTTTGTTTCAAATTTTGTTTGTAAACAAATTAAGTCCTATACTTAAGCCGATAAGCCTCTGATATGTAAGAGGAATTAACTTTTAAAACATAACATGGCATATATTGGACAAATCTTGATCAGTTTGTTTCAAATTTTGTTTGTAAACAAATTAAGTCCTACTTAAGCTGATAAGCCTAAAACAATTAAACAATATTCAAATTATAATTTTTTTTGTAGACAGTATGAAATTAATGTTGTATTAAAAGGCCTATATACGGTTATTTTGATATTATTGTATATTTATTTCAACTCCCAACTAGTTTCGAGCAAAGATTGCTCCTCTTCGGGAGATATACATTAATAAAATCCAATTTCTGGACTAAAATTATAAGAAGATTTAAGAGAGAAAATAAAAAAAAATTTTATTAAAATATCTGGAAAGAAAAAACAGAGAATACTGTATAAAAAATTATACTTATTTTTAAGAATATATATCAAAAAAATAATGCCGTGAAAGATTCTTACCTCATGAAATCGAAAAATTAAGTTTTAGTAAATAACAAAGAATTTTCCATACTGGAAAGATATAAAAACAGTTGTTTTTTTTATTTAAATTAAAAACAAAGATTTTGTGGAAACACATTTTATTAGAAATGTGCTTCTAAAGACAGAGCAAGAGTCAGATAGGTTGAGTTGCATGGAGAATCTCAGGTAACGTCGGTAAAGTGGAAATTTAGTAAAATGTTTGAAAACTTTAAAGTATTAAGTAAAAAACAAAAAAAATTTAACTTAATTTAATTTATTTTTTAAAATATTTAATTAAATTGTAATATATCTTATTTAAATTATCAATGTCTGTTTTGTAACTTATACTATTAGTAGTAGTTTTTGTTTGTTTGACCGCATTAAATATTCATTTGTAAGATAATGAAAAAGGCCTATTTTACGGTTTTTAAAGATGACATTTATTATTTTAATCCCAACTAGTTTCAAGCCATATATGGCTCTTCAGGGGATGAATATTTCACAAATACATAATCCAAAAAAACAAAACAGCACACAAAAGATTTCAAAAAGGATTAAATTTTTAAATTATCTGAAATAAAAATTAAAATTATTTTAGAATTAAAAATTGAAATATGTATTTTAAGGTTATATTTCAATTAGTGAAAAAGAAAGCAGAAAGAAACTTCTTACCCTTTAGAAAAAATATAAGCATGTAACAAAAAAATTATACTATTAGTATTATTTTTTATATAAAATATTTCTAAATTTTTTCTATTAAAATTATTACTTTCTATGTGTAAAATATTAATATTGTCACAATCAAAAGAATGTTTTTTATCGAAAGCATGGTTAGTTAAAGCGTAAATATGCTATTTTTTGTTATATATTTTTATGTTCTTTCATACTTGTTATGAGATGTCTCAATGTTTCTTTAATGTAACAACTGCTACAATCTTTACATTGGATAGCATATACACACCCAGTTCTCTGAAATTTCTCTATTGGATCTTTGAATTTCGGAAAAATGGAATTTTTTATGTTATTAGATTTTGTAGAAACTAATTTAAAGTTATATTGTTTAGAAATATTATATAAAATGTTATCAAAATTTTAAATATATGGTAATGAAATGGTTTTTTGACGATTTATATTATCATTGTTTTTTTTGTTGGAAATTATTTCATTTTTTTATTACAAAATAAAACCCCTGTGAAATCTTCCTATTTAACAGATCTTCTGGGAATCCATTAAGTAATAATAAAAGAAGAGGAAGATTTCACAGAGGTATAATTTTCTAATAAAAAAATGAAATAATTTCCAACAAAAAAAACAATGATAATATAAATCGTCAAAAAACCATTTCATTACCATATATTTAAAATTTTGATAACATTTTATATAATATTTCTAAACAATATAACTTTAAATTAGTTTCTACAAAATCTAATAACATAAAAAATTCCATTTTTCCGAAATTCAAAGATCCAATAGAGAAATTTCAGAGAACTGGGTGTGTATATGCTATCCAATGTAAAGATTGTAGCAGTTCCTCTCTGAAATCTTCTTATAATTTTAGTCCAGAAATTGGATTTTATTAATGTATATCCCCCGAAGAGGAGCAATCTTTGCTCGAAACTAGTTGGGAGTTGAAATAAATATACAATAATATCAAAATAACCGTATATAGGCCTTTTAATACAACATTAATATTTAAATTGTTTAACAATAAATAATAACAAAAATGTAGTTTCAATTCTATCCACTTTCCAACTTTCAAATCAAAAAGTTATCGAGGGAATTTTCAATCTTTGAAATAATTACTACACTTACCCACTGTCATGACTGCTACATATACTATAGGGGTAAAATTTCTGAATTGTTTAACAATAAATAATAACAAAGATGTAGTTTCAAGTCTATCCAATTTCCAACTTTCAAATCAAAAAGTTATCGAAAGAATTTTCAATCTTTGAAATTTTTACTTTCAATGGAAAGTAAAAACTACAAAGGAAATAAAAAAATGTTATTTTTCACTATAGGGGCAAAATTTCTGAAGCGGACCCCCCCCCAAAAAAAAAGTTGTGGGATTAACTTGATATTTTTTTAATTTATTGTCCTATATAAGAGTGATAAATTCCCCAAATATTGGAACATTTGAAAAAAAATTGTAAAACGTAGAGGGAGTAAAAGTTTTAAATTTTCGAAATCATTGACATTTTCAAATCCCTATAAGTCGGATAAAACTTTATGGATTTAAATTTATAAGGAACGGATTTTGAAGTATTTTTCATGTACTTTCTGATGCATACAAGAAAATTTTCAAAAAAAAATTTTTTACTACTTTTTTTCAAAATTAATTTTTATTTTTTATTTTTGACCGATTTGGGTATTTTTTTTAAAAATAATTTCATTGGAAAGCTGAGGTTTTTTTCGATGAAATATGTAATTTGAAGAGTGGGACAGAAAATAGTTTAAGAGAAATTTAATAAAAACTGTAACGTTGCGCGCTGTTGGTGCGCCTTTTACGACTGCGGTTTCTGACTGCATTTTAGTCAGTAATAGCTCTCTGCATTGTTCAGGGTTGAGAATGTCATTATACAATAATTCCTGCATTACTGTTACTAAAAAAATTTAGAATAACCTGTTTTGAAAATTTTACTTTCAAATCGATTAAAATTATAAATTAATATACTATTATTAGCCGAAATAGAAAATTTTTCTGGAGGGAAGATTGAATAACAAACAACAATTTTTAACAAAACTTAATTTTTTGTTTCAAAAGAAATAAAAAAAAATTTGTATTAATTCTATATGTCAATAATAATTTTTGTTACAAAGTTTTAATTTGTTTTTTTTATAAGGGAAAAATTTTACAATATTGGTCAGAATTCGTGAACTTTTCACAGAAAACAAAAAGTATTTTTTTTAAATCAAAATGATAAAAATACACAGTCGAATTAACATTTTTATTCAGTTATATAACCATAAAAATTATTAAAAACTAAGTTACGTGTTGATGCACTACACCGCGCCAATATAATTTCCATTATAACTTTTAAAATAATTGTCGTTCATAAATTTTCTCAACGGATTTTCATTTCTTATAGTTTTAAGTGTATTTAATTTTTTTTTAAATTTTTATAAGGTGCAGAACATTAAAAAAATTAATTGTTTATAAAAATTTATTAAATAATTATTAAAAATTAAACTTTTTTAAAAATTTCTAATTCTAACCGAAAGTATATTTTATCCCCTTTATATTTCCGCTTGTCTCACTTAAATCAGTTTATTCATTTAGGAGAAATAACATTTTGTTTAAAAAGTTTCAAAAAAATTAATTTTGCAATAACTTTAATAAAAAAATTTTTTTTTCTGTTCTTAAGTGGACACATTCCTAAGAACAAATAGAAATGTTTTTTCAACATTTAGATTTAAAAAAACACTGTTTGTTTTCTGTGAAAATTTCACGAAATCTGACCAACCATTATTATAATTAATAATTATGTGAATAAAAAATGTTAAGTTGAATTTTTACTTAATAAACCTAGATATTTGATAATACGATGTGTTTTTAAATGATTTACTGCTTTTCAACATTTTGTGATTTTTAAAAGTTTCCCTTATAAAAAAAACAAATTAAAACTTTGTAACAAAAATTATTATTGACATATAGAATTAATACAAATTTTTTTATTTCTTTTGAAACAGAAAATTAAGTTTTGTTAAAAATTGTTGTTTGTTATTTAATCTTTCCTCCAGAAAAATTTTCTATTTCGGATAATAATAGTACATTAATTTATAATTTTAATCGATTTGAAAGTAAAATTTTTAAAACAGGTTATTCTAAATTTTTTCAGTAACAGTAATGCAGGCATTATTGTATAATGACAGTCTCAACCCTGAACAATGCAGAGAGCTATTACTGACTAATATGCAGTCAGAAACCGCAGTCGCGATAGGCGCACCAACAGCGCGCGGCGCGCGCGCAACGTTGCAGTTTTTATTAAATTTCTCTTAAACTATTTTCTGTCCCACTCTGCAAATTACATATTTCATCGGAAAAAACCTCAGCTTTCCAATGAAATTATAAAAAAAAACTTTTACCCTCTCTACTTTTTACAATTTTCCATTTTCCATTGAAAGTAAAAATTTCAAAGATTGAAAATTCCCTCGATAACTTTTTGATTTGAATGTTGGAAATTGGATAGAATTGAAACTAAATCTTTGTTATTATTTATTGTTAAACAATTTAATTGTTGTTCAATTGTTTTATGCTTATGGGCTTAAGGGGGGAGATACCTTTAGATCGAGATTTTTGTTGATGTTTTTTATGAATTTTTTTTGCTAAGTAGAAGTCTATATATCTTCTTAAAAATTTTCAGTCGTTTTGTAGACATATTAAACTAAATTCACAAATTTTTTAAAATAATTTTATTGAAAAATGTATCAAATAAATAAGGTTAAAGTATATATTTTGGTAAAATTTCAATCTCCATCTTGTGTACACTCGTGTGGTCACAGTTTTTATCTTAAATCAACCAGGTTTGACTATTTACTTTCAAAACATATCTCTCTTCTATGTGAACCTCAAAAATTATTAAAAAAAATTATTTACAATGTTTTTTTAATGCAAAGAAAAGTTAAAAAAAAGGTCAAAAACCGTCACTATGAGTTCAAATGTCTGTGAAAAAGTCAATTTGCAAGGCTAATTCGAGGTTCATGTAGAAGAGAGATATGTTTTGAAAGTAAATAATCAAACCTGGTTGATTTAAGATAAAAACTGTGACCACACGAGTGTACACAAGATGGAGATAGAAATTTTACCAAAATATATAATTTAACCTTATTTATTTGATACATTTTTCAATAAAATTATTTTAAAAAATTTGTGAATTTAGATTAATATGTCTACAAAACGACTGGAAATTTTTAAGAAGATATATAGACTTCTACTTAGCAAAAAAAATGCATAAAAAACATCAACAAAATCTTGATCTAAAGGTATCTCCCCCCTTAAGTAGGACTCAATTTGTTTACATACAAAATTTGAAACAAGCTGATTAAAATTTGTCCAATATATGATAAGTTATGTTTTAAACGTTAATTACATTTGATGAAAAAATTGTTCCATTTTTTTGTCTTTATTATTTAAAATACTTAATCTACAAAAAAAGACAAAGGAAAGCAAGTTGGTCATTTTTATTGCTTCCTCCACATGGGGAAGCTCTGAATTCTTGGCGATTTTCAATTTTCCAAAAGAGGTTATGTGGACTCATTTTGCTTCCTCATAAAGGAAGCCTTATAGTGATGTCGATTTCCGAATTTTTTAGAATCAATTATTTTTACAAATTTCAAATGTAGTATATATAATTCGTCGAGAGAAACAAGTGTCCAGGTGTATTTATGTTTGTTGTATTTCAACATTTTTTTAATTTTTGAAAAAATTAATTTTTGGATTTTTTGAAATAACTTTTTTCTATATTAAATTTTTTATTAATTGAGCCTTCCAATTCTATAACTCGCCCGACGCTCGGAGACACGCGCTAATGCCAGTCGGGTAGCAGTGAGCGCCTCTGGGCCTGTCACTGCTACCCGACTGGCATTAGCGCGCGTCTCCGAGCGTCGGGCGAGTTATAGAATTGGAAGGCTCAATTCTTGTCAAAATTGCATTCCGGGCATAAAAACGAATCGATTCATGTATATAAAGTATATATTTTATCAAAATTTATAGAATTAATAAATATTTTAATTTTTCACAAAAAATTAAAATTCTGTATTTTTTGACATTTTATCATAACACTTTAAAATAATTATTCTATAATAAAAAATTGAATGATTAATATTTATTCAGGGTACTTTACCCGGTTTTTTAATTATATTTAATAAACTATTATAATTATTTAACTTTTAAAATTATATATAATAACATATATTGAGGAAGCTAAATGGTCATGAAATGAACAACTTGTTTGTCTAGTGTACATTATAAGATGTTCCTGAGCAAATGTCAACATGTGTGTGTGTGTGTGTGTTTATATGTCACAAAATATTGTGTACAAATTATCTCAGACACGTTTCAATGAATTTTCGTTAAATTTTGTATGTAAATTTTAGTCATTAATACCTAGAATGTGACACAAGAATTTTCAAATATATCTACAAAATTTTTTTATAAAATTTTAAAAAAATTTGAAAAAACATTTAATTATTTTTAAATTATATTCCTGACATGAAAACGAATCGATTGATGTATAAAGTATACATTTTATTAAAATTTATAAAATTAATTGCTAATTATATTTGTAACAAAAAATTCAAATTTCGAATTTTTTGAAAATTTTAATATTTTACTTCAAAATAATTACTCTATAATAAAATATTGAGCAATTGGTATATGTTATATTGAGGAAGCTAAATGTTTATGGAATGAACAACTTGTTTTCTATAACATAGTGTTTTTAAAAATTTTTAACGAATAATTTTATTTTCTATACTTTTCGTTAACCTGACTGGCATACATGGACCAGTTCGAGCGAAACGGTAGTTATAGAATCCACGGGCTCAATTACATTTTTATTTTTGTTTAGGTTTTAACGTTATGTTCTTCAGCTCAATAAAATAATTTCAAATATTTTGTCAAAAAATAAATTACTTCTAATGTAAAAAACTCATCCAATCTCTCTTGTATTTTCTTCCCTTTTTTCGGTCTCATTAGAAGATAAATGTTTTTCAATTTCGGTAAACTGCGTACAAGTTTTTCCAATAAAATTTTTCCCATAAAACCAGTGCCTCCTGTAGTAAAAAATATTTTCATAACAAATTGTTTTTGAAAATAAAAAAAAATTATTTAACATAATTTAACTGAATATAAAAAAATTATACATCTATTCATGGACATATCAATAAAACCTTTAACTTTTTAATAAGATTTTTATATTTTTCTTTAAACACAGTATTAAAACTCTGCCTACAAAAACTTTAAAAGATAATCTTCTAAATTCCGCAAGTACACATAAAAAGATTAATCTTCAGAAAGTTATAAATTATTTAAAATTGCGAATTATCTTCAACGTGTAAGCAACAAATATTTAACATGTGTATGTTCTTTAAAATCAAAAACTGTTGAAAGTAATTACTTAAGGGGTTATAATTTATAATAACACTTATGTTTCTTAATAATGTATTATTATTATTATATTTATTATATTATTACTGATCGAAATCTGTATAATTTATTATTTACTACCGAAACATGGACTGGGATAATATTAACTACTTTTTCCTTAGTTTGTATTTTAATTACTAAAAATTTAACTTCAAATTAAATTAGGGTCAGCCGGGGTAAATCCGAACACTTTTAGTAAGTTTTAACAATAACATAAGTTTTTTCTTTTAAAAGACAATACTTCCGGTATTCTGGTGCATGAAGTTGTTGCTTTACTTCCATAAAACAATTTTATGGGGTAGCAAAAATTTTTGATAAATTACAATCGCAGAAAACTTAGCGTTCGTATTTACCCCGATACTTTGCAACTTTCCTAAAATACCGGGGTAAATACGAACGCCACTGTATTTCAGAAAAATCTTAGGGAAAATAAATTTAAAGTATTGCAATTGTCAAACTTATATAAAAACTCAAAAAAATACGATAATAAACCTATTATGTAATAATGCATCATATATAAATACAAAAATCAAACAGGTTAAAAATGAAAATGCATTACACAATTAAAACCTTCAATAACTTTATCAAATCATAACGGATTTTTGCAAAACTTGGTACAGAAAGTATTTTGGAGTGATTGAATGTAAATACAAAAATAAAAGTCAAATTTTTTCAATTCAAAATGGCGGATTCAATATGGCAGACTTTCCTGAAACTTATTTTTAAAAATGATCAAATTCGTTTGAATCTTGCGACTTGGGGGTTTTCGGGGTCGCTGAATACGAATTGGGCATCAGAGCTTCATCGTTCAGAATGGCGGGTACAATATGATACACAAATTTCATAAAAATTCCTCCAGTTTTAGAAATTTTAATCCGCTTCTTTTAATTTTTAAGTGATTTTTTAAATTTTGAGAAACTGACTTCAAATTCGTAATCAGCAACCCTGAAAACCCCCGAGTAACGATTTTCCAGCGAATCCAATGAATTTTTTAATTGTCGTCCGCCATATTGGATCCGCTATTTTGAATTTTAAAAAACTAACTCTAAATTCGTGATCAGCGACCCTGAAATCCCCCGAGTAACAATTTTCGAGCGAATCCAATGAATTTTTTAATTTTCGTCCGCCATATTGGATCCGCCATTTTGAATTTTGAAAAACTGACTTCAAATTGGTAATCAGTGACCCCAAAAACCTCAGAATACTAAATTTTATTAAGATTCTGAAAAACTTTTTTCAACAAACCATTTGGCAAAAAAAGTGGAACACTCCTTCGAGAGAACGGAGATTAAGTTTCTGCTTATTAATTACTAACGAGGATACATATAGAGAGAACAACTTTTTTCTATGTACTTTTATAATGTTAAAATAATAGTGTAATCAAATAAAAACATTTTTGTGTGGCTCTGATATAAGAAAAAATTATTGAAAATACAGTTCGGATTTACCCCGGTTTTCCAGTTTTCCGGGGTAAATACGAACGGTCTGATATTAATAATAAAAGTTAACAGAAGGCAAAAATCAAAAATAGTTTCTGTTCGAGTATTCATAACAAACAATTATAAATAATAAAATGAATTTTTAGCTTCTTTTTCTTCAAATACGAGACAAAGTACTGAAAGAGTGCCATCTTTGATTTTTAATCATTTTTGCAATACTCGTTATCTTTGTTTATGCTGTTGCTAATTAACAAACGGAAAATGGGATAATACTTAGAATCTCTTAAAGAGGATCTGAGGTAAAAATTCTCATGTCTAACTTATTTTTTAAAATTTTAATTAAGCTGAAATAATTAGCGTTCGGATTTACCCCGGCTGACCCTACTAAAAATTTAACTTCAAGTTAATTTACTAAAAAATTAAATTGTTTTTGATTGTATAAATAAATTTTAATTAAAGTGAATTGTAGAAATATAAAATCATAATTTATAAAGATTACCTTACAAATTTCAAAGACTTTTAAATTAAATTGAATACTTATAAAGTTTTCTAATTTCTCTTCATTTTTTTCTATTTCTCTTTTGTCTTGCATCTTATGTGTTTAGAATTAATTGTTTTAGTTTATTAACAGTTTCTATAAAACAGTGAGAATCGACATCTTCATATCTTACAATTTATTTTCTAAAAACTTTCGGTCAGTTAATAATAGTTAATAATTGACAAATATTTTTATATTATTTTTGCAATAAAGTATTTTTTCTCGAAGCACATTTACGGGATGTTAAATGACATATGTGAAAATATATGCGAGTACTTTTCAAATACTTTTATTTGATTTTTGTGGAGTATCACTCGTATTGCTGTCGTTTTCAAATTTTGTGCGCACGTGTTTTCTGTTATTTAAATTACAACAGTTATTTAAAAAAAAGAAGCACATCAATTTACTGTATCTTAAAATAATTCTAATAACTTGAACTTTCATTTCTTATATGTCATTTTGATGTGCCAATTGCCTTCTTAATAAAAATAGATAAATATGTCGATTATGATCAAAAAGGTTAAAAGTAACGGACAACTTTTAAAAGCTTATTACTTTTTTCATTATTAACAAATTATTAATTTTCATACGGAAAAGTGATTATTGTTTAATAATCTTGGAAAAGATTCGTCTTGGAATTAGAAATCTTTATTCATTACACAGTTTTATAGTTTAACCCATCCAAAAGTATGGTTAAGAACAAGTAGATATTGTGAAAAATCGAGCACTCAAATTGGAATAATTATTTATCTAATTAATAAATTTATGTAAAATCTTTGGAACTGATTCATCTTGTCAAGCTACAATATTTCTAACCAAAACCAAGTAAAACATTATTGAAATTATCAAAATATATGCGAAGGACATGAAAGTTAAAGATTCCAGAGATATTCCTCAAATAAAATTGAAATTAAAAATAATATGTTTGTACTATAATAGTAATTCTTGTTAAGTATAAGGTGAAAAAAATATGAAAAATATTGAACTAATTACTGTTTTATAATTAATGATTGCAATAAAATTTTTTTATTACCTGTAATAAATATACTTCGATCGTTATAAAACTCTTGTATTTGAGACATAATTAATGAAAAAGAGGGTTTATTAATTTGTGTCCAACTAAATTGCACAGTATGATGTTTGAAAGGTAACTAAAAAGACTCGTATTTTCTTGTTTGCAAATAAGGAATTAATTATTGAATTTTTAATTTTCATTTGCTACATATTCAAATACATGACGTATAAACCCATAGTCATTTATCTAATTTGAATTCATTTTATTTTAACTATTTGACAAAACGCGAGCTTTATTTCATAATACGATTCATTCTGTAATTAAATTTTCCTACATTAAAAGAATAAGATAAAATTATTCATATTGTATTTTTTTATTGAATTACATTTACAATTATTATATGATATCATCACTCAGTTGTTTTAAATATTTACTAAACACTGAATTTCACGATCATTCCGAGTCAAGTGTAGTAGTAGTGTAGTCCGAGTCACACCTGACTCGGAATGATCGTTAAATTCATTGTTTAGTAAATATACATCTATAATTATTTTGTTTTAATCACTACTCTGTTACGTCATCGCAACTCATTAATATGTTTCAGTGTAAAGAAGATAACTAATTTTGTAATAACAATAGAACGAACAGTCATTTTAACTAATTGTATAATATGAATAAAATATTAAGTCATCTTTAATCAATTTTGTAATAACAATAGAATGTTAAGTCAATTTAATACTTTTGTAATAACAATAGAACGTTAGGTCACTTTAAATAATTTTCTAATATGTTAGGTCATTTTTACTAACTTTGTAATAATAATTGAATGTAAAGTCACTTTTCTAATTATGTAATAACAATAGAACGTTAGGTCATCTTAACGAATTTTGTAATATGTTACTACCAATACAATATTAAGTCATTTTTACTAAGTTTATAATATTAATAAATGTTTAACGATTAATGATTATTGTTTATAAATTATAAATAAGTAATAACGATCAATAAGAATTGAGGGTCCTGATCAAATAACTTGACCGACGTTCGGAGACACGCGCTAATGCCAGTCGGGTAGTAGTGACACACCCAGAGGCGCTCACTGCTACCCGACTGGTATTAGCACGTGTCTCCGAGCGTCGGTCGAGTTATTTGATCGGGACCTTCAATTGTAAATTTAAATTAATAAATTAAAATAGAGTTATCATAGCTAATAATAATATCTTGAATTGCAAATAGATAGGTAAATGTATAATTGGAAATAGACTCATATATGTCAAGAAAATTTGTGGAACTTATTTACACAAGTGTTCAATGAAACAATGGTAGGGGAGATCGGGGCTAAACCGGACGGATTTGTTCTTTGACCAGAAAACTCATACAAAAACATACTTTTTGCTAAAGTGTAATATACCGTTTTGAAGCTTGTACTTTCACCTACAAATCGCACTTGTTCGATTTAAAAAAAGGACAATAGCTTTAGAGATATATTGCTTCGAAGGTGACTACCTCAAAAACGAAAATCCGAAAATTGGTGGGGCTAAACCGGACACCCCATGGGGCTAAATCGGACACGGTCAATTAATTAAAGAATGAGATACAAATTTTCTTTTTTTTGTAAAAAAGTCAAATCAATTCTTCTTTTATTTATTTGTAGATAGTTCTATACAAAGAATATAATATAATATGAAAAATTGGTAATAACAATAATAATATAAAATGAATTACAGTTTTCAGGCTTGTCTGTTTGTAGCAACTCGCTTGCCAATTCAAGTTTTAAAATAAATTCTTTATTTATTTATTTATTTATTTATAAAGTGGTTCTAAGCAAAGAATATAATATAAAATAGTTAATTAATATAAAATAAATAAAAGAATTCAAAGATTTGGTTGTTTTTAATCACGATGTCCGATTCCGCCCCACACCGTCATCTAATAATTAACCTGCAATATATTTTTTCTTCTTAATGTTTTCCATTAAACTTTTTTTCTACTAAACTCAGTACACCTTGAACTGAAAGAAAAATGGCCGTATGATATTTGCACTTTAATTTTAACGATAAAAACCCAAAAAAATGAAGAAAATTTTTTTTACTTTTACCTCAAGAAATGACATTTTCAAATATTAACGGCAACTATTATTACAAGAAAATTGACACGTCCCTAAAACCTTATGCAGCATATGCATCACGAAATTGCGCGTTCATAGGTTATTTACACGATTTGAAATTCTTCACGGTTTCGGAAATATTTGACTTGTCCGGTTTAGCCCCGGTCTCCCCTACATCAAAGCCAGCGTATTTTAACCCAAAATTTGAGCGCAACTTTAGTATAAAAGAAGCATATCAGCTCATATTATTGGCAGAGTTGAAGTTTAGTTATTCGGCATTCATCATCCCAACACCTTGCCAAAAATTGTGACTTCACAAGGAGGTCGACGAACACTTGTGAAAGAGAATATTTTCATTGGTGTGCAAAGCAAAACAAACCAGAGATCCACAACGTACAACACTTATAACACCCACATACATCCAATTACACAAGTAAGATTGTTCTTTTTAATTCAAGTAATTTTTTTATTTAACTTAATTTAACTCCATAATTGTTAATTTGTAATCAATAAAACTTCTCTCTCAAATATAATTGGCTTATTACTTTATTCCTCAGCCAAATTAGTTTTATAAATGAATCTAATTTAAAACGAGGAATGTAGGGATATTTAGCAAGGTTTTTTGTCTTGACGGAACAGAAGCCCTTTTAAATTTTCATGCATCGACCCAGGAAATTATAAAGTCAATAAATTATAGTTTAGTCAAATTTAATAATATATTATAATAAAAAATATAATTATTCAAGATTAAAGTCGCATGGTGCATTTATAAATATACATTGTTGAAAGCGGTTCGAGTCGACTTAACTTAAAAATTATTGCAAGGTGCATTCATTAAATTAAATCCTATGTTATATTAATAAATAGAGGTTCAAGTCATCTTGACTTTTAGAATTTTTTATGTTATATTATATATATTAATTACAAATTTATAAACACAAGAATCATTTTTTAACAATCATAAATTTTTATTTTATTTTAGCGAAACAATTTAACAATTATAACTGTATTAAATAATTTAATGTTTGAAATAAATATAAATAAAAAAAAATAAAAAATATTGTTTTACTAATAAAATAAAATAAAAGTTTAACATAAACTATATATAATTATAAAAATTGACATTTTATTACCCATAAAAATTTTCTTACGCCTAATCTTCTAATATTTGCTACAATATCTATAACAAGTATTCTGAATACATATACATATGTTCCAAATTTACATATCTAAACACTATCTACATATGTATATGTCCACATTCCAATTAACAAAATTCGAGTAACACGTATATTTTTCCTGGAAATGATTTCTATTTACCAAGAACAACAAATACAAGTGCTAGGCAATGCAAGTTGGATGCAGCTCAATTAAATAACATTAACATATATATAAAATTTAGGTCAATTTTGAGGGCATTTTTGACCGAGACGTCAAAATTTGACAAACAATTTCCGCTACCTTCAAAATTGACCTAAATTTTGAAAGTAGCGGAAATTGTCAAATTTTGACGTCTAGGTAAAAAATGCCCTCAAAATTGACCTAAACTTTGAGGGTAGCGGAAATTGTTTGTCAAATTTTAAGGGTAACAGAAATTGTTTATCAAATTTTGACGTCTAGGTCAAAAATGCCTTCAAAATTGATTTAAATTTTAAGGGTAGCGGGAATTGTTTGTCAAATTTTGACGCTAAGGTCAAAACTTCCCTCAAAATTGACCTAAATTTTGAGAGTAGCGTTATTGAACCTATTTTTTGACCTATAGGTTAAAAAATAGTTTAAATTTCACGTAAGTTTTGACGGCCTCTTGGAAAAGGGTGCCCCTAGGACCATGTCAAGTGATCAAGGTGGAGAAAATTTTTTGTCCAAACGTAGTCCCACTTTTTCATTTAAATGTCCTTTCAGTAAAAAACCTCAGCTTTCGTTTAAAAAAATCGTATCTCTCCCCCCCAACAATTAAAATTTATTTTTAATTTTGATTTTTTTTGGTTAAATTTTTTTTAAATGCTTATTTCCAATCAAAAGGGCATGAAAAAACCTTTCCAAAATATACTTTGTCAAATTTGTATGTTTAATTGTTTAAGAGTATAAACTTATTTAAATAAGCATTGTACTGAAAACCCCAAAAATTTAACCCCCTCCCCCTAGGAAAATATTGAAATAGGTAAAAAAAATATTTTCACGAAAAATTACTATTTATTAGCCATTCTCAAATTTTAAATCTTTGTCAACAATTTTGAAGTAACGTAACAGCCTGCAAGTAAAAAAAACTTGTTTTGGCATAGGCTTTGGCGCTCCTATTTGAGGGGGCAAGCTCTGACCTGTTGGTAAAACACAGATCAAATTTTGACGTAATGTGAAGGCCAATATTAAGGCCCCTTTTAAAACCCGTAGCTCAAAAATTAGGTAAAATTAAACCTGTATTTTTATCCGCTATTTATCCTCTTTTTGACTTAGGTCAAAAAGGCCAATTTTGACATGTTTTGATTAATGTTTTTGACCTATAGGTCAAAAAATAGATCAAATTAGACATAGATTTTGACGTAATATGAGGCCGTTATTTATCCTCTTTTTGACCTATAGGTCAAAAAACAGGTCAAATTAGACATAGATTTTGACGTAATGTGAGGCCATTATTTATTCACTTTTTGACCTATAGGTCAAAAAATAGGTCAATTTTAAAATAAGTTTTGGCAGACCCTTTGAGATAGGGCGCCGTTAGCGAATCTTTAAACAGCGGCGACGTTGGCGGTGATATATTTATCTTATAGAGACAGATATAAATATATAAATATATATATATATATGTATAGAAAGATAGAGGCCTGTATTGGATTCTACGAAGGATTACGAACGCATGAACTTTGTAATGGGGATTAACTCCGAGAACCCAGGTAATATTTTCTTTCTTTCTTCATCGCAAGGAAAACTATAGATAAAAGTCTATTATCTGTGTAAATCATTTCGCTACCGCCGCTGATTCAGTCATTTCCCTTTCCTGCTACCCTCAAAATTTAGATCAATTTTGTTTGTCCCCTCAAATAGACGCGTTAAATAAGACGTCAAAGCTAATATCATAAGATCGCATTTTACAATCTTTATATTATCTATAAATGGAAGTAAATATAAAAGTAGTGGGTTGGCGCGCAGTGGGGCGGGACCCCCCTAGTATTTATTATATATATATAGTAATAGAAACTCAAAAAGTAACGGTCTCGAAAACGTCTGGTTAACGGCACCGGTAACGCCGGCTCTGGTAACGACTACCTTTCTTTCTTTCTCCAAAGCAATATAAATAAAAGTGTCTCTCTTTACCTAATTTGCATATCTACTCGTTTCATATTAAGGATTAGAAACTCAGAATTAGGGAAAACGATTCCGGTGGCGAGAAATTATAAAGGCGATTTTTACTATTTATATTAAATTTTGAGCGCCTGGCTGCTTCTCTAATAAGTTAAGAAAATACAAGCCATATTTAGAATTTGATTAGAACGTTTGGAAATTAGTAATTAAACTAATAATTAATTAGCTTGCCGACTAGGGGTGGGGACGAATGGTGACTTTTATCAAATAAATAAACACTTGTTTACACACACGAAAACACATTTATTCTAAACAAAAAAATTATAAATAATTTCAAGTTAGTGGCAGACTTGCTAAGAGTCGGAGAGCGAACTTGATATTCAAATTGAAATTTATATCTAATTAGCAAAGCGAGTTGATAGACTTACTCACCATTTCTTTACAAAACTAGGTGATAATTCCTGCCTAAGATCCCACTCTTAATTTTGATATTAGGCGGCCAAACTTTACTTCCCTTCTTTATTTTTAATTCTCCTTTTATTATAAAGGACTCCTCGCCATGAGATGTGAAACGTGAAGAACGAGCGCCCCACGGCAGCTCGTTCACCTCAACTCATTGGATACAATAATTTACAAGGGTGCAACCTTGGCGATAAAATCTAATTCTAAATAATCAATTAGTAGAATGGGTTGCAGCCATTCAGGCGTCGATCTAACAAATTGTAACGAAAAATCAACTACTCTTGAACTGGCCTGTCTTTCAGCATCGGAGTAATGTGTAACGAGGACAATAAATAACAAAATGATTATCTAATTGCAAGGTGTTATCCTTGAATTTACGTTACTCCTCTGACTTAAACGCCCTCAAGTTGTGTTCTGAGCACTTTTAATTCCGAGACTAAGAGCTTTTTAGTGGTAGATTAGACTCGCGCTATTGAGAAGTTGCGTCCAATGAGCTTAAACAAAATATAAAATAAAGGCAGAAGATTTTCTTAATTATTATTGTTACCATGATGTGCTCTCGAACTCTTTGAGAGGTCAGAATATTATTTATTTTACTTTACTTGTGTATTCTTCAGTTACATAAGTTATGATAACCCCTTTTAAAATCTGACAATATTATTAATAATAAAAAGAGGACTTCACCTCCACATCACGGTCGAGGAATCATGAGACGTCTAGAATACAGCGTTACAATATAGACGGTAAAGTGTATGTTATAGATTTTTTTATTCATTCAGATTTATGCTTAGTAGCTTAGATAAATTAGTGAATTTTTTAAATAATGATGAAAAAAATTACAGCAAAATATTGTAAGAATATTGATGAATTTAATTTATTAATTAGAAAGGAGGATTTTCTTATAAATATATCGATAGTTGGCAAAAATTAGAGGAAATTAAATTACCACCAAAAAAAGGATTTTTTCAAAATTGAATAATTCAAATATAACAACAGAAGATTCTGAACATGCATGTAAAGTGTAGGAAACATTTAATTTTAAGAACTTGGGGAAATATTCAGATTTTTATTTAAAAACTGACGTTTTACTTTTATCAGATGTATTCGAAAATTTCCGTGACAAATAGCAAATAATCCGTTAATGGGGTCAGATTTTAATGATGAAATGGAAAAGAAGCATATATCATTTATTTTGATATCGATAATCTGCATGGTGCAGCAATAAGTAATTTTTTACCCCATTCTAATTTTCAGTGGGAAACAATTTTATTAGATTTTGAAGTATTTAAATTTCCTGATGATTCTCCTTATAGATATATTTTAGAAGTAGACCTAGAATATCCTGTAAAACTTTATGATTTACATAAGGATTTACCCTTATGCCCTGAACATTTTATTCCCCCTGCTGCAGGGAGTAATGAATGTTTTATAATAATATAATATGTTCGTTTCAAAATTATTAAATTTTATTTAGTAATTTTTATATATTTTTTAATGTTGAAAAGTAAGCAAATCAGAGAGTCCATTAAAGCACTTTTGGAAATATAGATAAATTTTATAAGTTGTCACATTAAAATAGAATTAAGAGACAAATACATAAAAGTAAATGAATATCTAAGGATTATTTTAAGAGGAATTTGAAAATAATACGCATTTGGAAAACAAATTTATGGAATTTCAAAAGCTTTCCCTTAGTTTCATGTCAGAACCGTAAATCAATATACAGAATCAATATACAGAATGAAAGCTTAAAACTTACTGAAACTGTGGCCAGTTGAAATTTTTATGTGCAATAATTTATATTGAAATTATTGAATATTATTGTTCTTGAATTTGGAAGCGAACACGGTTATGTCAAGACCGTAAATGACTCGTCAGGACCAAAATAGTCAGGACCGTAAATTTGGCGCTGTGATGTTAAATTTCAAGGTTGGCAGTGTGGAAAATGTGCTAAACAAGTGCAAGCTGCTCACTTCGGTGCATCTAAAGAACAAATTCCCTTGCACACAGGTACCTTTTTTACAAGAATGCAAAGACAGATATAATAGAGCATGTTTCCTTTGGTATAGTTTCTGATGAATGCCTGCGTCATGATTGTTCAGCAATTTGGGCCCATATGATGCCAATTTTAGATCTCATGAGACTCCACGTTCCAGATTTGCAGACAGTGCACTTTCAGAGTGATGGTCCCAGTGCTCAATATAAAAATAAGTCAAATTTCTATTTAATGACTTATTATTTTAAACAAATGGGATTAAATAAAGCAACATGAAATTTTTCAACTGCGGGTAATGGAAAGAGTTATGCAGATGGAATTGGAGAATCGATTAAAAATCAGTGTAACAGAGCCGTAACCTACGGAAAAGATGTTTCATCCACTCAAGATATGATCGATATTGTCACCTCTTCCGAAGAAGCAAAGGTTAAAATGTTTTCAGTATCCAGGAAACAAATCGAAGATATTAATCTTTTAATTCCTAAAAATCTGAAAGTAGTACCGCACACGAGATCTTTTTATCAAGTTGTTTGGAAAAAAGAAAATTTGAATACAATTTATTTGAATAGTTTGTCCTGCGCTCTTTGTGCAAATAATCCACCTTGTAAGCATTTTAGCTTACCCGTAAGTAATTTTACTTTTCAATCAGAGAACAAAATTTTAGTAGAAGATTCATCAAATATTTTGAATGAAAGCAATTCTGTCCAAATTCAAAACTCGTCCCAGGAATTGAAAAAGACATATCTGACGACAAATTGCTCGTTAATTGTATGAGTAGGATCTGTAAAAAATTAAAATGGCCAAAAAAAGAGAAAACATTATGGATCGATAAAGTGGATTTCATCATAAAAATTACAAATCCTCTGTTAACAGAATCAACCAAATTATAAAATACTTTCATTCTGAATGACGAGGAACATAAAAATATCACTGCGCTTCATAGAAAAATCAATCGAGATAAAAAAGTCGTTGCGTAAAATTGGATTTACAGAATATTGTTAATAATTAATGTTTGAATGGTTTTTTAATTTATATCTTGTGTAACTATTTTCACTATAAAAAATGTATATATTTGTTACCATATTTAATTAAAATAATTCTTCTACAAAGTAAAATAATTCTTAAAAAATAAATTAATAATAATTTTATTGCGAAGATCTGTGATTTATTTTACTAACTTTTTCATTCAAGGATAATCATTTTTCTGCTTTTTTATTTCTAAAGTATAAAATCTGAAGATTAAAAAATTAATAATAAATATTATTTATTTCAAATTAAAAAAATAAAGGCAACCTAAATATTCATATCCAAAACAATCAACAATGAAGGAAATAATTCATTTTAACCTGTAAAAAATCGTCTAATTAAAAATGAATAAAAAAGTATGAGACCTTTAAAATATTACATTTTTAACTACAAAATTAAATTCTAAATACTAATCTTAACTTATATACAAATTTTTATTAATGTGCTAGTAATTTTTTATTTTTCACTCAAAAGTTAAAAGTTCCAGAGAATTGCCCATATTAATGTTTCAAACAGGTATGATTATATTAAACGAGATGTGCTGTACTTTGATACTTCTGATTATCCAATAAATAATTGTAATACACGGAAAGAAATCTGCTCGTACTTATACAATTATGCGGCCAATATACGTTTGGTAACAGACGCCACCACTAATTTTACGGCGTGAGCCATTGAATTTGGCCATCTCTGTGTAGAATAACACTATGCAGCGATGGACTAATAGCATCTACTCGGACAAAAAAGTAGTAGTGGGGGTTCGATGGAATAAGTCTATTGGCCGCCCAATGGTATAATACTAGCAGATTTATTTCTTTTTTCCTATGCAAATTTAGTAAACAATATTACAAGGATCTTCTTTAGGTTCACCCCTTTTTACTTGATATGTTAATGACATGACTGATATTATTAAATCAGAAATACTTTTGTTTGCTGATGACGTCAAAATTTTCCGTGAAGTTAATTTAGAACAAGATACAGTTGACCTTCAAGATGACTTGGATAATATTTGTGAGTGGTGCAATCAGAATAAATTATTGCTTAATTATAATAAATAATATGTTTTACTCTTTCACAAACGATCGAAAACTGAAATTACTGCTGAATATAACATTAACAATCACACCTTAATTACAGTAGACTCAGATGTTGACCTTGGTGTAACATTTAATTCAACTTTAAGTTTTTCTGACCATATTACTAATATTATAACTAGTGCTTCTAGAGCATTAGGATACCTGATTAGTTCGTCAAAGAATTTTTCGAAAACCTCGACGTTAATTCTTCTTTCTTTTGATATATCAAATTTTTAGTTTTATTCAAAACATTCAAAAAAACTTTGTTTCATTGAATTTCAGTTTAATAATAAGACAATAAGAAAAATTATTCTTCACTTTTATAGTCAAAAATAGAAGGATATCCAAATTTTCAAGTCCTAGTGCATGGTCCAAGACTGTTGCTTGACAATGCTGGAAGCATTGATCAATTTAAAGAACTATGCTTGTCGGGCCTCGCAATGAAAGTTCGTGATCTCTTTAACAAAGTGCCAACCTGCTGCACCCTGGAATTTGTAAATTTCCATGGGATCAGAGCAAAGGTGAACTAGGGTTCAAGTCATCACAAATGCACAGTGCATTTTTTCACGCAGCTTATTTTTTTAGATCAAAATTTATTTTAAAAAAATTGATAATTACTTATCGACAATCATATCGATGTAATTATCATATGTAACAGCTAACTCTAAACTAAAAAGTTTAATTGACATCTAATAGATGTCACTATGTGCTGATATAGTCGAAATATTCATATTTCAAAAATTCCATCAGCGAAAAATTCTAACATTTTTTGATTTTAATGTAATTAAATAAGTTTAAATGTTAAAAATTTTTTTAAAAAAGTTTTAAAATTCCATTTTATTATAAATCATTTCATGTTTGATTAAAATTTAATTAACAAAATAAATAATAATAATTAATAAATAAATATGGTCATTTGGGGTAAATGTAAACGGTTTATTTATTTTTTAGGAAAAACATCAGTTTTTTTTGTTAAAAGGTAAAATGGACGGATTTTTTTTGCATGAACTTGTTACTAGAGCACCCTAGAAAAATTTTATGAGGTTCAAAAAAATATTGATGCACCTGAATCGTCTACAACTGACTGTTTACATTTACCCCGAGATTTTGAAATTTGCCTAAAATTCGGGGTAAATGTAAACACCTCTGTAGTTAAGCGAGGTTTAAGAAACAAGTTATTTCAAGCATACTACTGTCTTAAGGAATGGAAAAACTGAAAAAAAATTATTCGTACATGTATAGTAAATCAACCAGTAGACTGATAATGTATCATATAAAATAAACAATCAACCATTACAAAATTAGTAATGTAAAAACTTGAATAACTTGAACAAATTTTAATAGATTTTCATTCAACTTGGTAAAAAGAAGTTTTTAAGGTTGCTGAATAAGAATCTAAAATCGAATTTTTAAATCTCAAAATGTCGGATCCAATAGTTTATTCAGTTATTTTCTTTTAAAATATAGTTGGAGTACTGTTTACATTTACCCCGAGTATTCGAATTCTCGGGGTAAATGTAAACACTTAATTATTTATTAACTAAATTGACGAAAATTAAAAATTAAAGTCAATTTTTGTTGGGGCATGAATAAGGAAACATTACATATTTTTGTTTGATTTTTAAATTTATTTTTATGCATATGCGAGACAAAATACTGAAACAGAAAAATTTTCAATTTCAAACTTTTTGCATTAAAAGATAACTTACACTAGGGCATTGCCAATTGTCAAAATAAAATATTGGCAATAGTCAGAACATCTTGTAGGTGAGCTGAGGTAAATATATTGCCTTCGTACTTATTTTTTAATTTGTAAATTTAGTTGAAACATCTACTGTTTACATTTACCCCGCGTTTACAATTACCCCAAATGACCCTAATAATAAATTAATTAAAATTAACTTCCAGGAAGTTTCCCGTGAAAACTTTCATAAGTTACCCTTGGTAACTTTCTGGAAATACAATAATGTCCGCAGGTTAGTATCTTCCCAAAAAAACTTCCTGGTAACTTGCAGGAAGTTTCTAACCTGCGGACATTATTGTATTTCCTGGAAATTTTCAGAAAGTTACCAAGGATAACTTCCAAAGGTTCCCACGGGAAACTTCCTGGAAGTTTTTGTGCTATGGGTTATTATTTAGTAATTTTTAATAATAATTTGTTTATAATTTAAATTCTTTTATATTAATATTTAATATCAACTGTGTCTTTATGTTCTAGAATTATGAAAATTACGTGGAATTTAATGTCTTATTCCAAATTATGAGTGAATGGATAATTCTTGTATTGATATACAAAAATTAACCGATTTCGTTACACTGGCGGCGGGAGTAAGACGGTTCTCACTTTTTAATAATAAACCTGTTGTCGGAGATCAGTACTTTTCAAAACATAAATGTATATCGTTGTGGAAATCAAGAAGGTTGCGAATTATGCGTTTCTTTTTCAAAGACGACCAAATATACCGACATTACTGGGAGACTCAATTGATTTTGATATCATTGATTCAGAAGTTGAAAATCCAGTAGTCATCGAAGAAGAAGAAGAAGAAGAAGAAGAAGAAGTGGAATTATATCACTACGAATTAGCATTTAAAGTTGCAAAAGAAAAAGAACTATTATACAGTCTTATATTTTTTTTAAAGTGACCTCATTTTTTATTAAACCCTTCTAACAAAAGCCTTAATTTATCTGTATATTGTATTGAAGTTAACACAACACCACCATAACGACAGCAGTCATTAAAACAAACTTTTTCATCTTTAAAATGTTTAGCTTAACAATGTGTGCAGTAATTATTAATCGGACCTAGATAATTTTCAACATTTAACATATTTTTAATTTGATGCTTTAATCCAGTATTCTTTGTTTTTGACAAAGAACTTGTATCACTTTTTTAATTTTTTAATTTAAGGTTCTCAGTATATTCAATTTTGGATTCGACTTGAAGTTTTTTCTTAATTGAAGTGTGCTTTTCACCTGAATAATTTACGTTATCAATTGTACGTTTTAATTTTTGCCTCTCACGATAATTTTTTTGTATTTCAGCCCTACTTTCTTTAAGTGTTTTGGATGCTATATTTCCTTTATTTATTGCATTTATTATTCCAGGGAAAGAAATGGATGTGTGTGGAAAAAAATGTCTTTCTTAATAGAGTTTTTAGAAAAGTTTGATTCTCCATACAAAAGTTGAATATCATTTTCATTTAAAAGGCAATTCCAGTCATACGCCACTATGCAAGATCTACTATTAGAAAGTTGTACAGAGGGAAATTTATATAAACTATTGTTTTCGAACATTAGCATTAAATGATTTCTCATATTACAATAATAGTAACTGACAGAGTGGGGCATAATATTGAAAAACGACGATGTTTCGAATGCTATGGCTTATACTCCACAAGAAAGACTGTATTCTGGTTGTTGATCAACAGTTGTGAAAACTACTGGTGGTTCAAACGGATATAATCTAATTAAATAATCTCTTTGATCGTAATTTAAAAAGTTATTATTAAGGCTATCAAAAATGTAAAGGCTTATTCCATCATAAGTACAAATCCAATGACCAGATTTATAAGATCCACTAGTATTTGAATGTGCTGCTTACTTTTCTCGATTGGAACTATCAAATCAAGTGTTTGTAAACACAAAGTATTTTGCATATTATAAAAAAATTGATTGTATTCTTAATACCTTTTGAAATTCATACATATGATCATTATTTAGCATTGCTCCTTCAGTGACAACAATACTTAAATCATAAGTAGTCAATTTAACAGTTTCTCCTTTGTTAGACATTATTCTTTTATTTTATAAAATTTACTTATATCAAGGAATAAAAATTTTTAAAATAGTAATATTACATTAGAATTTTAAGAACAAGTTTTATAAATTTAATTATATATTTTATTATTTCCTTTTATTCAATGTTATTACCAATTTTTGCCTCTTATAGAAAATAACAACAAATTTACAATTCTCTCCTTATTCAAAACTATTTAATTTTTCCTTCTATCCAATATAATCAATGTCCAATTTTGCCTTTTATCCAATATAACCAATTTCTAATTTTGCAATTTATCCAATATAACCAACTTCCAGCTTTTGTATTCAATATCACCAATTTCCAATTTTGCCTTCTATCCAATACAACCAATTTCCAAGTTTGCTTTTTATCCAAAATAACCAATTTCCAACTTTGCTTTTTATCCAATATAACCAATTTCCAATTATGCAATTTATACAATATAACCAATTTCCAATTATGCAATTTATACAATATAACCAATTTCAAATTTTGCCTTTTATCCAATTATAGACGATTTACAAATTATAACCAATTTGTTATTTATATACATAAAAATTATAACAAATTTTTTAACTTTATTAAAACTAAACACAACTTGATTAATTAGTTAAATAAATAATGATTTGAAAAAAAATTTAGAAAACAGTATGTTAATGAAATTCTATTATTAATTTACTATTCACTTATTATCACTAATAATATATATGTGGGACGTTTCACGTTAAGCGGGCCACCCCGATAGCCAAAATTGAGAGCTTTCAAAAAAATTGCTTATACCAAAAAATTATTCATATATAAGTACGGTTTTCAGAAAATAAATATGGCGGATCCAATATGGTGGACAACAAATTTTTTAATGCATCGGATTTACTTGAAAGTTGTTACTAGGGGGGTTTATGGGGTCGCTGATACCGAATCTGATGTTGATTTTCAGAAAATTTTATACGTTGCGTTAAAAATTTTTTTTAAGTTTATAATGTGTTAGGCAATTTTTGCCAGTATTCGACATTCAAAGGGACGAGATGGGGATTTAAGATTAAAGCAAGTGCAGAGAGATCTCAACGAATCTCCGAACAAAACAACAGGAAAAAGTCCATTTGAAACGCTCTACGGATTTATAAACCGAGATGATGAAAGTGAACTAACGAAGCTCACGTTAGACGACGACAGCCGTTACACACTTCCCGAAATCATCCAAAACGAAATTCGGACCAAGATTGAAGAAGGACAAAATGAATATCCCTCGGAGAACACACCTCTTTTTTAAACCATTTTTCAAAGCTTAACCAATTTTAAACTGCTCGTCTAATCAAACTAAATAATTTTTTTAAATATAGTTTAAACTCTGTAGAATAAATCTGTTTACTTGAAAATCCTTATTGATAATATTAAAGAAAGATAAAAAGCTTTTCGTAAAGAAGCGTGGGGTCAAAAAGACCCCGTGTGTTATCCGAAGGATATATAACACGATTCGACAAAAGCCAAGTGAAAAAAGTCAAATTCGAAATAGGCGACATAGTCATGATGCAAGCAGCAAAATATGCACCGAGAGAATCATCGAAGGTTCGAGCAAGATGCAAGCTATTGGTCATAACGAAAGTTAAACCAGGCGACACTTATGGAGTCGCTACACTCCGAAAGGATGGCCGAGGTAAAAGATACCCATCAACCTCCCACGTTAGCCAACCAAAAATGTGGAAACCCGACAGCTCAGTGGATTTGATCGAGATGGACTCAAATTCAGACTCATCAACTTCCGAAAATGACGATACGAAATGCGTCAAGAGCAATTTGGAAACGGAATCATCGAAGACCAACTCGGTCAATGATGAATCGCGTTCAAGACCAAAAAGATTGAGAAAACCCCCGAAACGTTTAGGCATTAACGATTAAGAGAAATGAAGAAAATCCTTATTTTATGAATTTTAAAAATGTCTGTTAGTAAAAAAAATATCATATGTTTCTTTAAATCAAAATTATATTTTATTATAAAGAATGATTGAAGTTTATTATTAATATGATTGAAGCTGAATTATTGTTATATTTTATTATGTTCGTTTATAATTCTACGTTAACCATTTTCATTTATAACTACGATCTCGAGGTCGAGATTTAAATTTTGGATGGCCGAATGTTAGGGAAATTTATTCCTTGTAGCAACTAGGAACTTACATAGCCGGAAGTAAGCGTATACTTTTCAGTTCCGATTTAGTCTAATCTATTAATAAATTAATTAAATTAATTTATTTTGCCTAATATTTGGTTTAAAGAAAATCATTAGACTGTGTTTTAGCCTGAGTCAATTTCAATATTTTTTTACATGTTATACATTTTTATACCCTCGAGTAACAACTTTCAACGAAATCTGATAAATTAAAAAAAAATTTGTCCGCCATATTCGACCGCCATTTTAAATTTCTGAAAACCGATATCAAATTACCGTTATTGCTTATGGAATATAAAGTGTGTATCCTAATACTAAATTTACTGCCAATACATAGGTGATTTCCATATTTAATTCCTCTTTATTAGCACTTTTAGGACTCTGTTTTTGAATTTAGACACATTTATAGGTTATATTTTGGCCGCCATTTTGGATTTTTGAAAAGGCCATATATTTTTCGAAAGTACACTACCGTCCGAAATTGTGCGAACGCTAACATCTCGAGCTATTAAAAAACACACCCGCACAGAAACAGTGATAACTCGGTTAAAAATGAAGCTAGATTGTTTTTTAAAATTGCAATGGAAAGCTTATTAAATTTCCAATGAAATGCTACTGTGTTAAGTTGTATTGCATAAATAGGAAGCGAGATATCATGTTATAAAGACAAAAAAATAATTATATTTTTTTCGGAATTTCTTACTCTGACTTTGACTCCCGGCACAGTTTAGCAAAGTTTATGAAAAAAATTGTTACTTTTACAGACTTTTTTCACAGACAAGTAATTGACTCAACGGCAAATTAGAGAAATTGATGATTGAAAATTCTGCTTTGCGCGGTCCGACTCTTTTTGTAATATCTCGGAAACCCGTAAATATTTTTTGCTGTTCTTGGTCTCTATTTAAAGCTTTGGTTACAAGGAATTGTCTGTAAAAGTAACAATTTTTTTCATAAACTTTGCTAAACTGTGCCAGGAGTCAAAGTCAGAGTAAGAAATTCCGAAAAAAATAGAATTATTTTTTAGACTTCATAACATGATATCTCGCTTCCTTTTTATGCAATACAACTTAACATAGTAGCATTTCATTGGAAATTTAATAAGCTTTCCAATGCAATTTAAAAAAAGCATCTAGCTTCATTTTTAACTGAGTTATCACTGTTTCTGTGCGGGTGTGTTTTTTAATAGCTCGAGATGTTAGCGTTCGCACAATTTCGGACGGTAGTGTATATATATATATATATATATATATATATGGGACGTTTCACGTCAACCGGTCCTAAGCTCTGCCCAAAATTGTAAGCAACTATAATAAACAAACAATATGTCAAAATATATATTACGATGTTATTTTGTTTGGATTATTAATTTTAGTGAGATCTTATTTTGTTTTGAAAAATCCATTCATATGTCAAAATTTTCGTAAACTAAGGCCTGTCAGTTTTTCAAGATTCAAAATAGCAAACCTAATATGGCGTATAATTTAAAAAAACTTTATTCGTTTAAAACTTGCCACTCGTGTTAGCTTGCAAGCACCACCAGATAAATCAATTTTAAACGAAAAAATTCTTTTTGAATGGTCAAATAACCACATTCAAAATACTCAGCTTTTCTTTTACAACAAACAACAACCCGAAAGAGTGAAGAGAAAACTTGCAAGGAGAATTTCTCAGGCACCTGCTGTAACAAAAATTAAAGCTGTTTACTATTTATTGTAACGCCAGAAAGACAGTTGACAATATTCAGATAATCAAATGCACCTTAAACGATTGCAGTTATGCAGTATTAAAATACAATTACAACGGCTGGGATGTATTTTATAAATTTATTGGAATCGGCCTTTTTTAAAGACAACAAATTATCGAAAATTTCAAAATTATAACAAATTATAATAATTTGTCCCCCGAGTGACAAGTTTCAAACAAATAAAAAAACATTTCAAAAATTATCCGCCATATTGAATCCGCCATTTTGAAATTTAAAAAAATGACATCGGATTCGTCATCAGCGACCCCGAAAGCATTAAAATATGCCATTACTAATTATTATTGTACCTTTTTTGAGAGTAATTGATAATTATATATTCTTTTTTTGGATTTTGGTGTCTTTCAGGTGAGGCAGTAAGGACGCCATTTTGAATTTTAGATTCTGCCACCTTACAATAGATAGGGAATTAGTTTACGAACATTTTGCCATATTGTTTGTATATTTTAGTTGCTTACAATTTTGCGCAGAGCTCTGGGCCGGTTGACTTGAAACGTCATATATATATATATATATATATATATATATATATATATATATATATATATATATATATATATATATATATGTGTGTGTGTATATATATATATATATTTTTTCTAATTGCACAGAAAAGAAGTTAATTTGACTGCTATGAAAATTTAATAAAAAATCGTGTCAATAATTTAGATAAAACAAATTTCTTGATTGATATTTGTTAAAAATGTGGTAATTTACTTGTATAAGGGTGTATTTGTTTATTAATTTATGGAGATTTATATAAATTTTTGGAAATTTAAGGAAATTCATGGAAATTGTCGCGATAAATAATAAAACTATGTAAATTATGTGTTGAAGTTATCGATCACTCCGAGTTTGCTTGACTCGGAGTAATCGATAACTTCAACACATATTTAATTTGAAAACCGAGTGATAGAATCATTATTATATTATTAAAACTATGTAAAGTTTACATTATTATTAAAAATTTGGAATTTATAGAATTTTTCGAGGTAATTTATGAAAATTTATAGAAAGTTGTGCGACAATAAACAGTAAATTGTTGCAAAATTAGTAATTAAGGACAGGTGGGAGAAAAAGTGGTATCGTGATTGCGCTCTCATTTAAAAAGAATAGAATATTTTAAGTCGGGAATTTTTGGTAAATATAAATAAACGTTCTGGGATTGGTGCTTATCTCGGAATCAGGCAAAATTTTGATAAATATTTATTGAAAAAATTATTTAAACTTTGGAGAAACTAGGTTTTTAACAGTTTGGTATCGCGCTCTCATCTTAAGATGATAAAATATTTTGGCTTCATATTTGGAGGGGTAATAGAGGAAGGTTTGCAAGGCGCGTTCGTCTCCGATTTTACAATAATTTTGCGAGGAAATTATTTCATTACCGATTGAAAGTGGAGTAGTTTGAGAAATTTTCGTAGTTCAAGTCGCGGTCACTACCGAGAATTGGCGCCACCTCCTTGACCACTGACACATAGATTCACTTGTCTGTGTTCTCGTCGCCATATTGTGCCCCAGATTTGCCAATAATGCAACTTTCATAATTGAGTAAGACTCCGCCAAGAACATCAAAATCGGATAAAATTTGTAGGCTTTAGACAATTTTGAACTGTAAAGTGTAAGGATTCTACTGTGCGCCTGTCTCGGGCACTAGTTTCTAGCATCCGATGCTACAATTTAACCAAATTACAGCTGCATCCAAAGACCCCATGCAAATCGTAATTTTTCTGACAGAGTCTTACCCAATTAATTGGGAAAACACTTTTTTCGAGCAATTATTATATGGAAATTTATGCGGTAATGTATGGAAATTTTATGCGGTAATTTATAGAAATTTATGATGCAATTTATATAAATTAATTTTTTTACTCATTATTTCCATGAATTTAAAATGTTCGTTACACTTATAAGTGCTTTAGTGATACAGTTCAATACAATAAAGCCTTACTATAGAAAAGTGTAAGATCATAGCGCAGTGATTAGACCATGACGCACATGAAAAACTAATTCTATTAGAAAATTATCATCGATTATAAAAATTCTTTTTTTTCACATATTTTGTTTTCACTTACTTTATACTACTTAACTTGTTTTAAGGTAAAATATAAATAATTATTCATTTTATTGCAAATATGTGATGATTAGACCATGACGATTCTGTGATTCCCTAGATTTCTTTTTTAGTAATTTACTTAGGAGAGTTTATTAATGCATTTTATTAATGTTTAGTGATTTTTTCGATTTAATTCTTTATGTGAATTATGCAATTTTAAAAAGTGATTAGACCATGACGCGAAAACGGGAGAAGAGAAATATCTACAAAAATATTTTTTTAAAAAATTTGTTTTTCCGCAAGTGTTTTGTTTTTATCAATTCTACTAACTTAGACAACAAAAAATGTCAATGTTCATTATATTTATTAAACCCGTAATCCTTCTTTTGAAGCCCTTTACCCACCCTAGGAACTGTCGTTAGACTTTGGCCTTCGAAGGTGGCGCATTAGCTCTATCGCTGCTGCGCCTTTGTTCCTTGCCTTCGGTTCTCCTGCGTTAATAGTTAAAATTTAAAACTATTATAATATAAAAGCAAAATGAACAGCACAACAATAATAAAAAAACAAATATTAAAAAGTGTAAAAAATGTCAAGAGATAAAATATTAAAAGTGTAAAACAGAAACATATAAAATATACAGATATATAAAGACAAAAGGTAAAAGTTGTATAAGGACAAATAAATCACAGAATAAATTAAAATTGTATAATGACAAATAAAACACAAAATAAATTAAAATCGTATAAGGACAAATAAATCACAAAATAAATTAATAAAAAACGAACAAACAAATTAAAAGCTGTTTAAATTACGCTTTTTGGCGGCCGCCGAGATCCTTTCTCGACATGACCGAGATTATAAAGTTCTCGATTTGCAGCCAATTCTCTTCTGACTGGGTCATCAGCGATACCATGTTCTCCGGTGTAACTTGACTGTTTACACCTTCGAACATGGCCCGTCTCTACAAGTCCTACTTCTTGCATGAAAAGAGGGTGTGTTCTGCATTGTCCACAGGGAACTGTCAGTACGCACACACCTCATTTTCGCGTAATTTAAAGCGATTCAAGTACGCGTTAAAACACCCGTGACCTGTAAACGCTTGCGTCAACTAATAGGAGACTTCCCCATGCTTTCGGTTTATCCAGATGGTGAGCGTTGGAATAAGCCGATAAGTCGGCTGTATTCGTGGGACTGTATAACCACGCCTGTCTGTGACGAGCAGAGCTTCGGTCTTTTCCAGGGCGATTGAAAGACCTCTTGCTTCCAGCCAGCTCTTGACTCGCCGTGGACATTCGTTCACCAATGTCTCAAGGGCTTCCTCGCTTTCAGCTGTGGACACGACCTACGCGTCGTCCGCAAAGCTGATGATAACCGCTCCTTCGGGTAGACCCATTCGCAAGAAGTCTTCGTAAGGTACATTCCATACGAATGGTCCCAGCCTTGAGGGGCACCACTTTGCATCTCTTCCTTCAGAGTCCAGGTGTCCCCTTATATCCCACCCACCTGTCACTAAGATAATTATCCATTATCCGCAACAAGGAGGGCGGCAATCCTTTGCTCATTATCGACTGCATGAGATCTTTCCATTGCGCGGAGTTAAACGCGTTGTGTATGTCTTTGGCCACTAAAGCACAGAAGCTATTTTTCTTCTGTGGTCCCAATTTGTTCTTCCCGGCTTTGGCTATGTTTGCAACTGCCTGTGTAGCATCAACTGTGAACCTGCCTTTGCGGAAACCAAATTGGTCAAGTGGGTTTGCATTCTCTGGTGAACCATGTCCTCCAGCAGTTTACCCATCATATCTAGCAGACATATAGGACTGTACGATGAAACTTTGTCTAGAGGTTTATCACTTTTTCTTAGGAGGACTAGCCTCTGTCGCTTCCAGTCCCGGAAGAACTCTCCTCTTTCCAAGCAAAGGTTGAAGCATCCAAGCAGAATCTGGGGTGAAGTTTCGATTACCAATTTTAGGATCTCGTTACTTATCCCATCGATTTCAGGCGCCTTGCCTGTTTTCAATCGTTTGCTTGCATTTTTTAATTTCGTGAGAATTCGTCCTCACCGACTTCACAGCCATTCCAGCCCATCCTAAGCCATGGCTTCGCAGGAGGGAAAAGAGCTTGTATTATCTCTTTGACCCAATCGGGACTGTCCAGGCCGGGGGTCTTTTGCCTCGTTCCTAATTTCTTAGAAACGATTTTAAAAGCCAGACCCTATAGGTCCTTATCGGCATCCTCGATTAGGTCTTTCCAGCAACAGCGTAGTGACGCACGTATCTCTTTCTTGAGGTTTTTCTTGGCCTCCTTGAATGCTTTCTTTAGCAAAGGATCTCCCTTAGAACGGGTATATATCCTTCTAGCTTTAAAGCATGCTTTCTGCAAGGAGGCCAGCGCATCCGACCACCAGTGCACCGAGCTTTTCCGTGAAGGGTTTCATCTACGTTGCACCATAGATGCGTCGCAGGCAGCGATGATGGTTTTCCTTACCGCTTGTACCTCTCCATCCTAATTCCTCAATGAGACGGGATTCTTTCAGAGAACGGCCAAATTTCTTCTTATTGATTTTCTTCACGTTCCAAGAGAAGAGTTTTCGACACGGAACTTCCGGTCTTCTGCCGCCTCTCGTGTCTCCCACTGAGACTAAAAACTCAATGTACTGATGGACACTTGCGGTATACTCCTCAGAGACTCGCCAGTCGCTTATGCGTTTGAATAGAAGATATGATGATATCGTTATGTTGATTATCGATCCGATTCCATCTCTCCTAAACATCAAAGTCATTCCCCGGTTTACAATCATTCGATTGGTCCTGGAGACCATTTCTCCGAACATTCTGACTTGTTTATCGAGCCTTGATCCGAGCCACTCCGGCGACTTTGCGATAAAATCGCCTGTGACGAGTACATCCAACCTGGATTCTCTAAGGCTCGTTTCAAAATACTCAATGTCGCCTTCGAAGTCCGTCAGTGGATTGTTAGGTGAGAAGTAACAGCTATACATTCGTATGTTTGCCACTTCCACACACACGAATCCACTGCTTGTCTTAAGGAACCGGCCAACCCGCAGTTCTGGTTTGCACACCTGCACAGCTTCCCTACCTGACTTATCCTGGTACCAGGGAGCTAAATCGTTTCTTCTGTGTTGCTTACTGCAGAACAAAATGTCGATGTTCTTCTCTCTGACCGTCTGCATCAGGAGGGCCTGTGCCTCTCTGTAGGTGTGCAAGTTGACCTGCAAAAACTTTAAAGGTTTGCCCTTATAAGTTTTCGCAACTCCTCTCTGTAAACCGGGCAAGAGCTTTTAGTGGCGACATCGCCTAGGTAGAGTATACGTGCAGCACCTCCGCATACGCGTATTTCTCCACACGGCTCACCTACGAGCGTAACGGGGTGAGATTGCGCTCTCCACCGTCGATTGCCAACAAGTGACCATCTGCCGATACCACAGAGTTGAGTAAGAACTTCTGCAGCCCCTCAGTGGGGAGCGGGACCCTTCCAGTCCCTGATGACTCTGCAGGTAACCACCCGAGTTGGCACCACAATTCACACGTCGAAGCGCTAGTTACTAAGACAGTTGTCCCCCGGGCTCGGACCGGTCCCTATGGTACCGTTTAGTACTCTGGTATAAGTACCGATTAAGAGTCTTACCACTCTTGCTTCGGCAAGTTTGGTTTGTCGGTCTATTTTAGACCTGCTGGGCCAACACGGCACTGCCCATTATCATTGTAAGCCACTACTCTGTGAGAAAGCCTAGGACGAACCGAGTACTAACCGTAAGCCGTGGCACCACTCCGAGTCTCATTTAGTCGCCTGTTACGACATGCAGCCGATCGCAGGGGGCCTATTCTGCGCCCGGGCTCCAACGGGAGCTTAGTGGCGACATGATAAATATCCGTCTTTCCCAAGTCGGAGCATATTAAACACTTAGGATGTTTAACAGTGCAGACTTTTCCTATGTGACCCTACCCGCCGCATCTCCGACAGTTTCTAGTTCTGTCGAGGCCCTTGCAGTTACGGGTCACATGTTCATATATTAGGCACTTTTAACACTTTGCCACTTGTAAATGCTTTCCAATTGGGGCATCAATCCACCCAACTCAAATCTTGACAAGCTTTAGTAGAAATTCACTTTCTACTTCAGCCAAGCGGACCAATGCCACCTTTGTTCCACCGAATCTGGGCAAAACTCGACACGTTATATCCAGGTCGGGCTTACCCAGCTTCTCCTTTATTGACGAAATAACAACCATCTCGGTTGTAGTTTCTTTAAGATCTTTAATCTCGAGTGACCTTATTATTAAGAAGAGCAGTAACCAGTACCAGTGCTCCAGCGAACTTAGAGGTCTCTCCTCCTTTCCTCAAATCCAGAAGAACCTCCTTGTTTAAAGTTCTTCGAATTTTCAGGACTTCGGTACCGGTTTCTTCCAGTTTTACAGAATTTTTCATCAGGGTCAAAAGATCTTGACAGCCCCTGTTGTCCTAAGCTTTCGATGGTGTTTCTGGAGCTCTTTTTTCTTAGCTTTTTTCTTTCTACCTTTTTGTCTTTTACTTGTGACTATTTTAAAGGCACTATCCACAGCGGTTACGCTTTACGAGGTAACCTCTGCGTATGACGCTGTGGAATCCTTTTCAAACACAAGGCTTTGGCGGGAAATTCTGTTCGGTAATAAAACGCAAATTATTGCGAATTATTTCGAACGCTCTACGCAAGTCAGTCATTCCATCATAAACGCCTCTGTTGACGTTTTTCTGCTTCTTACAAGCCAGGCTCATAACATCAAAAATTCGAGGGATAAGCTCGAACTGATCAGCAACGTTTGTTTCGAACTTGCCGCTGTCCCTTTCCTGAATTATTTCAGTTTGGCCCCCCGCCCAAAATCCATGGGGCCTTCGACAATCCTCGAAGGACCGTCCGGAGTATTGTCTCCTTGTAGGGTTCCTCCTTGGGGTAGTACATTTTTAATAAAAAATTTATTTTTAGTAGAAATTAGTTTCCTCAAAGATATAATAATACTTACATATATATTCCCTATATTTTGCAAGTCTGAAAATATTGAGTTTAGGAAAAAGTTGGCAATGAATGAAAGTTTTAGTTTTATTTCGACTTTTAAGAAATGTAAAAAAAAATTTTTAATAAACAAATTAATTTTTTTAACTGTAGGATATACTATATTAATATAAACTGGTTTAGAACATGTGCAGTACCAGAATCAAAAAATAAACGTTTATTTTAAAAGGAAAACTTAATTTGTTTATAAAAATTTTTGTTTACATTTCTTAAAAGTCGAAATAAATCTAAAACTTCCATTCTTTGACAACTTTTTCCTAAACTCAATATTTTCGGACTTATAAGCTACTGAATATAGGTCTACAATTGAGGCTTCCAATTCAAGAACCGGTCGGACGCTCGGACGACACGCGCTAGTACCAGTCAAGTAGCAGTGAGTGTCCCAGAGGAGCTCACTGCTCACTGACTGGCAGTTGTACGTGTCGTCCGACCGGTTCTGGAATTTATGTTATTAAAAATAATAAATGTTATTAATTAAATGTTAAAATTAAATGTTAAATTAAAATGTTATTAATAAAATAATAAATGTTATTTAAAGCCGAGTAATATTTAAAATGTCTCGAGCAATTAATATTTTGAGCGAAGCAACTTTTATTATCTATCAGAGCAATTATTACACATGTTTTTCTGAATTTTAAAAAGAAATAAATTTCACCTAATTCCAAGGGGGGGAGATAATTTTAAAAAAAATTTTTTAATCGTGACATTTTATTTATTAACATTTAAAAAAAAAATTTATACAAATATAAAGATTTTTGACTACACTATTACCTAAAAAATTATGGAATCCATTCTGCATTATTTAGTTGTTTACAATAGAGGTAAATGTGTGTGCGGGTTTTTACCTTCCTATGGTGGGCGGAGTGGGGGAATCCAGCGACACGCGAAAGAAATCGCTCACGCCAGAATTGATACCAACTTTTCAAATGCGGAAAAGTTGCTCTAATTTTTATACCAACTGACCGATTTTGCTCTTTCTTTTTAGGTTTCCGTAACCGGTAGGAACCCTATTGGAACGGTTACAAAAATTACAATGTACCCCCCTCCTAGAACTCACAGTTTTACACCTAGAGAGCTAAAAATTGGTACACGTATGTATTTTCACGCGTAGATTACAGGAAAAATATAGCGAACGTGATTGGGATTGATCTTCATAGAGTTTTGGACGAAAAACATCAATTTTTTGCCATTTTTCGCAAAAAAGGCATGTAGCCCCCCTAGCGCTCACAGTTTTTTACCAACAAAAATGATACCCCTTCGACTCATTCTGAGTTTCTAGGGAAAAGACTCAAAATGAGTCTTAAGGGGTATCATTTTTTCTTTTCGATAAAATTACAATCACATTGGAAAAGCTATGAATAATTTATAAAAATATGAATTGAAAGAATTGTTTATAACTAATAAACACGTTGTACTTGTCAAAACATTAATACTTGCAGTCGATTTATTGTTTTTATGAGAAATGGAAAAATTTTTTTAGGTTAGACATTTGTCAATTGACAGACAAAGATGGGCAACCATGGAACACGAAATATGCGAAACAAAAGAGAAAGTAACTAGAATATTGTTATTTTACTTATTTTGAGTCACTTGAAGTTGCCGATTACTCATTTCGAGTCACTTGAAGTTGTCGATTACTCATTTCGAGATCGACTTCCAAATGAGTTGCAACAAAAATGAGTCGGGTTTTTTTCTGTGAATTCAAAAATGAATATGCACTTATTATTAAATGTGTATAAATTATTTTTATTAAGCTTAAGTCGAATCCGAATATTTTTGATAAGTTTAAGAATAAAATTTTACTTAAAAACTTTATATCTTCTGAAACACCGTTAAAATACTAATTTTGTAATATGTTAAATAATATATTGTAATATTAAACATTTTAATTACAAATAATAATAATAATCTTAATAAAAACACATCAAATAGTGACGTGATAAAATAACAACAGAATAAGTAATAGAAATTAATAAATTAAATAATTAGTAGTATTTATTTAATACTGCTAATGCAGCGGGCGGAAAAACGACTTTTCCGCCCGCTGTTGGTATGACATGATTTTTTAAAGAACTAGAACAAATTCTGCGCGCTACGCGCGGCCATTTAATTCTTTTACCTATAAACTACTATGCTACAAATACAATTTTATACCGATACCACAACATTGTGAAATATCATCTAAAATTACTACTTTTCACTAATCTCCATCCTTATTTATAACGCACTAAAATAATAATGCTTGCATTATTGGTTACCTTTTCCAAACATTTCATTTAAAAAACTTAGCTTTTAGAAACATCGTTATTTCTATTACAACATGCATAAACTATTACAGAATCAAATGAAAATACTCTCAACAATATAATATTTATCTAATCCTGATAAAAATATTTTGTTAGTCGTTTCTTACGTTACAAACATATGGGATTATTCCGATTATAGATAAATCATAAAATTGTTTTCCAAATTAAAATGTTTTCATAAATAACAATATTTATCACAAGAATAATTTTACTAAAACATTCAATTATTTTCATAAATAATTAAATTTCATTTATCAATACAATTATTGCCATCGAAAAATTTCAAATATTTTAAATAACGTATTCATTATATAATTTTTGTGAAGAAAAATGAGAAAAATATGATCAAAATAAAATAAAATTCTTTTTAATAAGAGATAATAAATGTTATCTCCCGTTAATATTTTACATTTAATAACATTATGGCCACAACAATCATTAAAACTCTTTTGTTTGCCACTTACTCTTTCATCTTTAAAATACTTCGCTTGGCAATAAATACAATAATAATTTATTTTTCTAAGATAATTTTCATTAACATTTGATTTATAAATAACTTTGTCTTTTGCTATAGTTGACAGAGAAACAATTGATTTTTGTGTATTAAATGTATTTATTAAATCAATAGATTGATTCGAATTTTCCTCTTTCGAATCAGCAAACAAAGAGTTTTTTTTATTTTATTTTTTATTTTCATTTTTTCTCTATATTTTTTTTGGTATTCTGCCTTACTCTTTTTTATTTTCGTAAACGAAACATCTATTTCGTCTAAATTATTTATATTATTAATTTTTCTTTTCAATTTTTGTCTGGCTCGATAATTTCTTTGATTTTCTGCTGCACTATTTGGGATAGTTTTGAATAAAGAAATTGATTTCTCCACACTATCATGTATATTCATTATTGTGAGATTTGATTCATTTGTGTTATCAACATTTGAATCATTAACTTCTCTGGACAAATTTTTACTCTTTAATAATCCTTCTTTATATTCTTTTTGACATTGTACAGTACTTTGTTTATGAAAAGAGTCTACTGCATTATTGATAACTTCAAAATTTTCTTTTATCCGGATGTTCTCGGTGGAATTCTAACTTACTTATTTCAATTTGTTTAGAGCAAACGTCTACTTTATCTGAATGAATTATATTTTTAATTTTACTTTTGGATTTGAGTAAAGCACTATATTCTTGCGTTTTTAAAGGATTATTAATTTCCTTTATATTATTCAAAATTGTGCCACATGGAATTTTTGTTTAAATAATTTGTTGGTTGTTTATTTTTTTACATCGGAGTTCTTCAAATGAATCGTTTAAAAGACTCTGCCAATTATAGTTAACAAATAAACGTGGGTTAATAGAATTTTTTTCAATCGGAAAACGACTTAAACAATTATTTTTAAAAATTAACTTCAAATAATTTCTCATATGACAATAATTATAATAAAGAGTGTTTGGCATTTCATTAAAAAATAACGAAGTTGCAAATGCTATTGCAAATACTCCACAATCAACACTACCTATCGGTTGTTGATGAACTATTGAAAATACCACTTTTGGTTTAAATGGATATAATCGAATCAAATAATTCATTTGATCCTCATTTAAATAGCCTTTGTTAAGACTGTCAAAAATGTAAAGTCTTGTCCCATCATAATAAGTGCAAATCCAATGACCAAATTTGAAGGAATCACTAAAAAGTATTTGAATGTGCCTCTTATTTTTTTCGATTGGAATTATCATGTCAAGTACTTGTAAACAAAGTGCTTTGCATATTATAAAACGAATTTGATTGTCTTTCTAAAAGTTTCTAAAATTCATGCATATGGTCATCATTCAACATTGCATTTTTATTATCAATTATAACATAATTTTTATGACTTGAACTAAACAATTCTTTTTTATTAGCCATGGTTTTATTTCGTAAAGTAAAAGGTGTCATCAAAATTATTTCTAAATAATTAAACGTCTTCTTATTCAAAAGATTTTTTTCAATTTTATCTTATTTGTTCTATATTAAAATTTTCAATAATTCTTGTCAAAATTGCATTCCAGACATAAAAACGAATCGATTCATGTATATAAAGTATATATTTTATCAAAATTTATAGAATTAATAAATATTTTAATTTTTCACAAAAAATTAAAATTTTGTATTTTTTGACATTTTATCATAACACTTTAAAATAATTATTCTATAATAAAAAATTGAATAATTAATATTTATTCAGGGTACTTTACCCGGTTTATTATTTATATTTTATAAACTATTATAATTATTTAACTTTTAAAATTATATATAATAATATATATTGAGGAAGCTAAATGGTCATGAAATGAACAACTTGTTTTTTCAGTAATATCAATTTTCAATTCCAATATAAATTTTTAATTCTAATATCAATTACACAAGCCTACAAAATTTAGAATTTTGTCAGACCCAGAAACGGGATAAGTCATTTCCGATGTAATTTATCGCCCTGAATCCAAAACTGGCAGCGAAATTGCTCTATTACGTCAGAATTCTGAGATATTCTAACCTAAAAGAGTGAAAAAGGACATTTTTGGCAACAATCGACTCTTAATAAAATATACAAAAAAAATTTTGTTATCAATGGAACAAATTTTAAAAGAAAATACAATTAATCACCTTTCAAAATATTCTACACCCAATCCGATCCGACTCTTTTCACTATGGTACAACAATTTTAAGTTTCGGTTACACGACCTAAAGACTGAGAAAAGGAAAAATAGAATAATTGAAAAGTACTTTAACTTAAGTATCTGATTCAAAATATTTTGGGATCGTTTGATTAGAAAACCGATGTTGGATTGGATTGTAAAAATAAAAAATTGATCGGATTCGCTTGAAACTTTTTACTCGGGGGTTTTTGAGGTCGCTAATTACGAATCCGATGTCAGATTTTCAAAATTCAAAATGGCGGATGTAATATGGCGAGATATCGAATCTAATATGGTAGGTACTCTATAAAAACTTATCTAAATTGCTTATAATTCGTTTCATTCGGGGGTTTTTTGTTAGCTTATTACGAATCCGATGTCCAATTTTAAAAATATGGTATTTTTAATTTTTAGGCTGTTTTTTTGTCCGGTCATATATTACCAAATTTTGTAGACTATTTAATCGAAAGATGTTCGTAAAATCGAGAAACATGACATTCGAACATTTAGGGCATGATTTATACACTCTTTCACAGAAGAAAATCAAGTTTTATATTTCTTTATGGAATTTTACACGTTTTTCAAAAACTTTTTATTGCTTGAAATAGTATATTTCGATACAAGGTACAAAACGCTCATTTGGCACCTTGTATCAAACAATATTTTTTAATATCAATATTCAATTCTAATATTAATTTTCAATTCCAATTCCAATTTAAATATCAATTTTCAATTACAATATTAATTTTCAATTCCAATACCTATATTACTTTTTAATTCCAATCTCAATTTCAATAATATCAATAATGATTTCTAATATCAATTTTTCCAATATCAATTTTCAATTCCAATTCCAGTATCAATTTTCAATTACAATTCCAGTATCAATTTTCAATTCCAATTTCAGTATCAATTTTCAATTCCAATTCCATTATCAATTTTCAAATTTAATATCAAACCAATCCCAATATTAATTTTCAATTCCAATCTCAATTCCAATATCAATTTTTAACTCCAATAATATCAATAATCATTTAATTTTATATAAAGGACCCCGCACTTTTACTATTGAATTTAGCTCTCAAACCAATTTTCATGCAACTTTGCAGATTTGTAGTTTTTAACATTCTGAACAAAAAATGTATACTCCAATATGTCGGACATATTGTAAGAAAGTCAATTGAATTCGCTTGAAACTGGTTATTCGGGGGTTTTTGAGGTCGCTGATAATGAATATGTATTAGATTTTAAAAATTCAAAATGGCGACTCCAATATGGCGGACACATTGTAAGAAAGTCAATTGAATTCGCTTGAAACTGGTAACTCGGAGGTTTTTAGGGTCGCTAATAACGAATATAATGTTGGATTTTCAAAATTTAAAATGGTGACTCCAATATGTCGGACATATTGTAAGAAAGTCAATTGAATTCGCTTGAAACTGGTTAATCGAGGATTTTTAGGGTTCATTCAGCAGTTTAAAGAATTAGTATGCGATTCAACTCGTTAAGGCAAAATCAGTAGACGGTTTGATAGTAATAATATTTTTTTATCATCGACCATTAATCGCATTTACTGTCTTGAATCCTTCAAATGGATTGTAAATGACGTTTTCAAAACTACAATAGTCATCAGTTATTCACAAAAACGTTTCAACTATAATAATAATATAAAAACAGTAAAGAAAGCGCACAAAACTTGTTTTTTGTTTTTTAGTTTACCTTGGTAAAGATAGCTATTAAGAAAAATACTATAATAGTTAGGAAAGAATAAGTAGCAATTGTAAATAATGTAAAATAAGATCAAATATAAAAGTGAAACGAAAAAAAGTAAATGTCTCAAAAAGACTCGAACTTATCTTGACTGAAACTAGTAAATCACCCCCTGATCTTGCTTTAATTGATTGAATCATTTAATTGTTTCATCTAAAACTATTAAACCGTTTACTGATTTTGCCTTAACGAGCTGAATCGCATACTAATTCTTTAAACTGCTAAATGAACTCTAAAAACCCTTGATTAACCAGTTTCAAACGAATTCAATTGACCTTATTACAATGTGTCCGCCATATTGGAGTCGCCATTTTTAATTTTAAAAATCCTACATCATATTCGTTATCAGCGATCCTAAAAACCCCAGAGTAACAAGATTTAAGCGAATTCAATTGATTTTTGTCAACAAAACATTCTTGAACTACTAATACACATTATTAGATTTTTTTTAACTTTGAACTTCTGTAGCTCAAAAACTGGTCATTATTTTGAGTTTTGTAGTATACATTTTTTGTTCAGACTGTCAAAAACTACAAATCTGCAAAGTTGCATGAAAATTGGTTTGAGAACCAAATTCAATAGTAAAAGTACGGAATCCTTTGTTTTTAAATCTTATTACTCGCCTACTACTAATACATAGTGTATATATATATATATGGGACATTCCACGTCAACCGGGACAAGACTCTGTCCAAAAATCTATTGCACCGATTTTAATAGTTGAGGGCTTAAAATCTTCGTCTTTATGCCCTCTATCAAATACAATGTGGTACTTTTGAAAATTCAACATGGCGCTTTCAAAATGGCGCATTATGTGAATGAAAAACACAACTTCCAAACTTAAATGTTTATTTAAAGTAAAAAAAAGCACAAATAGCTTCTAAGGGGGTACTTTTAATGACTGCATGCGACCTCAAAAACCCCCGAGTAACGATTTTCAAGCGATTTCGATCAATTTTTAAAAAATTCGTCCGCCATATTGGATCCGCCATTTTGAATTTTGAAAAACTGACACCGGATTCGTAATCAGCGACCTCAAAAACCCCCGAGTAAAAAGTTTCAAGCGAATCCGATCAATTTTTAAAAATTCGTCCGCCATATTGGATCCGCCATTTTGAATTTTGAAAAACTGACACCGGATTCGTAATCAGCGACCTCAAAAATACCCGAGTAACGATTTTCAAGCGATTTCGATGAATTTTTAAAAAATTCATCCGCCATAGTGGATCCGCCATTTTGAATTTTGAAAAACTGACACCGGATTCGTAATTAGCGACCTCAAAAACCCCCGAGTAACGATTTTCAAGCGATTTCGATGAGTTTTTAAAATTCGTCCGACATATTGGATCCGCCATTTTGAATTTTCGTTTCTTTTTTATTTTTTTTGGTTTTTCTTCATTTACAGGCATGCAATCATTAAAAGTACCCCCTTAGAAGCTATTTGTGCTTTTTTTTACTTTAAATAAACATTTAAGTTTGGAAGTTGTGTTTTTCATTAACATAATGCGCCATTTTGAAAGCGCCATGTTGAATTTTCAAAAGTACCACATTGTATTTGATAGAGGGCATAAAGACGAAGATTTTAAGCCCTCAACTATTAAAATCGGTGCAATAGATTTTTGGACAGAGTCTTGTCCCGGTTGACGTGGAATGTCCCATATATATATATATATATATCTTCTATAATATTAAAATGTTTCCTAGTCGTTTCGTCGTTTCGTCGTTTCGTCGTTTCGTCGGATTCGTCGGCCGGCAACATATATAGATATACATCGGTTCATCCATCGGCAACATATATACAAATGTACATAAACACACATATACACACATAACATACACATGTATGCTCACACATATACACACAATACATACACATGTATACTCACATATATGCACACAATACATACACATGTATACTCACACTTATACACACAACACATACACATGTATACTCACACATATACACACAATACATACACATGTATACTCACACATATACACACAATACATACACATTTATACTCACACATATACACACAATGCATACACATGTATACTCACACATATACACACAATGCATACACATGTATACTCACACATATACACACAATACATACACATGTATACTCACACATGTACACACAACACATACACATGTATACTCACATATATGCACACAATACATACACATGTATACTCCCACATATACACACATAACATATGCATGTATACTCACACATATGCACACAATACATACACATGTATACTCACACATATACACACAATACATACACATTTATACTCACACATATACACACAATGCATACACATGTGTGCTCACACATATGCACACAATACATACACATGTATACTCACACATATGCACACATAACATACACATGTATACTCACATATATGCACACAATACATACACATGTATACTCACACATATGCACACAATACATACACATGTATACTCACACATATACACACAATACATACACATGTATACTCACACTTATACACACAACACATACACATGTATACTCCCACATATACACACATAACATATGCATGTATACTCACACATATGCACACAATACATACACATGTATACTCACACATATACACACAATACATACACATTTATACTCACACATATACACACAATGCATACACATGTGTGCTCACACATATGCACACAATACATACACATGTATACTCACACATATACACACAATACATACACATGTATACTCACACATATACACACAATACATACACATTTATACTCACACATATACACACAATGCATACACATGTGTGCTCACACATATACACACAATACATATGCATGTATACTCACACATATGCATACAATACATACACATGTATACTCACACATATGCACACAACACATACACATGTATACTCACATATATGCACACAATACATACACATGTATACTCACACATATGCACACAACACATACACATGTATACTCACATATATGCACACAATACATACACATTTATACTCACACATATACACACAATACATACACATGTATACTCACACATATACACACAATACATACACATTTATACTCACACATATACACACAATACATACACATGTATACTCACACATATGCACACAATACATACACATGTATACTCACACATATACACACAATACATACACATGTATACTCACACTTATACACACAATACATACACATGTATACTCACACTTATACACACAACACATACACATGTATACTCACACTTATACACACAATACATACACATGTATACTCACACTTATACACACAATACATACACATGTATACTCCCACATATACACACATAACATATGCATGTATACTCACACATATGCACACAATACATACACATGTATACTTACATATATGCACACAATACATAAAATTCATCATGGAAATTCAATTATTTTCAAAAGTAATAAAATACTCCGCAGAATTTCAATTATTTTCAAATTTTTTTAAATTTCTCGTCAAATTATCATTATCTTCAAAAAATAAGAAATTTCATCATGGAAATTTAATTATTTTCAAAAGTTCAGATAACATACTTCGCAGAAATTCAATTATTTTCAAAACTTTTTTAAAATTTCAATTATCTTTGTAAATATCAAAATTCTTCTTCAAAATTCAATTACTTTTAAACATTTTGAAAACAAATCTGTTCAAAATTTCAATTATCATTATAAATAATAAAATTCTTCTCTGAAATTTAATTATTTGCAAAGAATTTTAATTATCTTTATAAATAAAAAAAATTATTCTAGAAATTTAATTATTTTCTAATATTTTTTTATAAAATCTTATAATATAAAATAATCATTTTATCACTCGGTCATCTTTAATTAGTATAAAACATGAAGACATCGATTTCTTCATGTTTTATAACAATTTTTTATAAGAAGTTGAATTTCAAAATGTTTGAATTTGAATCTTTTGATGAATTTTAATTCTTATGGAAAAATAATAATTAAATATTTTTTTAAAAAAGAAGTTATTGATGTTTTATGAAAAATTTGAATGAAATCTGTAAACAAACTTATCAGAAAATTTTATTGAGTAAAACTTTTTCCTGTAACTTTAATTTTCTGAAATCTTTAAATGTAAAATTTTAGTCCCGGTTTTTTCCCGATTAAAATTTCTGTCCCGGCTTTTTCCCGGTTTTCTCCCGATTGATTTTTCTCCCGGGTTTTTCCCGGTTCTCCCGGTTCTCCCGGTTGGGTGGCCACCCTGACTTTTCGGATTCAGCGACCCCAAAAACATAGGAATAGACATCCTACTCGACTTTTTCTTATATCTGAAATTGCAATCCCGGTGACTGGGTGGGAGTGGGTGGTAGCGGGAAAATGGGAAAGCACAAAAATTTTTCATGGTCATATTCGGTTTCAGCGACCCCAAAAACATAGGGGATAAAATTAATTTATTGGGTTAGATATTTTTTTGTATTAAATAAATAAAATATTTGAGTGAAATAAATAAATGAATAGTTCCATGTAATTCATTATTTTCGTTCCAAATAAGTATTTAATTAATTGAAATATTTTTTTATTTGTCTTGATAAAATAATGTATTAGCTTTGAATAACGAATTATTCGGATTAAATAATTCAGTTTATTAGAATCAATAAAATAAATTTATTGTGTCAAATAATTGCTTCCTCATACTGAGGAAGTATTGTAATACCAAAATTTTTCAGCTTCGATTTTTTAACATATCTTTATGTTATTTGACCTCAGGAGTTCAAAAATGACATTTTTACAAAATGTCATTCCGTATGTGTGTGTGTGTGTGTAAACATCACATTTTCATAAATATCTCCATATTATAAAGAGCTTTTGGGCTAATTTTTTTTTTAAATGTAGGTCTCATCTGCGGATATAAAATGAGAGTACTTTGAGATAGATTAATAAAGTTTAACTATTTATATTTTTAATTTTTCAAAAAACCGGTTTTTGCCCATAACTTTAAAAAAATGTTAGGATCCCTATAAATGTTTTTCTCTAATTTTTTAGAGTTTTTTTAGACGCATCTTTTGAGCCCAGAATAAACATTTTTTGTTCATATTCACCGGAGATATTAAACTTTTAAAAATCAAAAATTTTGGAAAATAAGACTTTTTTGAAAATTTTGTTGAAAAATGTAGAAATAACATTAAAACCTTTTTTGAAGCTATTTCGATTAGAAATAAAGAAGTTATTGATATTTTAAAAAACAGAAATTGTGAAAAAAAAATTTCATGTGAAAGTATTAAATAAAGAGAAAAAAATATTACAGAACTTAAGAATAATTGTTCTAAATTTATATTTTATTGTTATTAACATCTCTATGAGGAAGCAAAGTGTTCATGAAATAAACACAACAAGATTTACGAAAACTAATGAAATGAGTACCAAAATTATAACAAAAATTTATAACTTGGCAGCGGTTTTTTAATTTTATTCATTAAAAAAATTAAAAGAGATGAAAGCACACACACGAAAGACTAAGTTCAGGTGTAAACTAAGTGAATGAAAGAATACGGATTTTATTATAATGAATTTTCTATATAATATTAACACATATTGGTTTAATATATATAATGTATAGAAAACATGATTTACCGCATCGTGATATTCATCCATTGTGCTTCTAAGTATCACGTTTAGGAAAACAATAAATGTGAAATCGTTCTTTTAAATATTAATTATTTTGACAATCTTTATACTGGCAATCATCATAAACTGCACTGGATAACAAAAAATGTTTATTTCAAAATTTTTGTGTTTATTGAAAGTTTGGGTGTCAGTGAACAAGAAAATAGCAACAAAAATTTTTTTAATTTATTCAAACCCTTAAAATAGGGGGTTGAATTGTTAAAAACCGGTGTTTTTTGCACTTTTTGAATTCCTGTAAAAAGAAAATGGGAAGACATAAAAAGCTCTTATATAGCTTAAAAGAAAACTCAAACCTTTATCTTTAAGAACCAAAACTGAAAAGTAATTTAAAAATTGCAGGGGACGTGTATATACCATGTACCCCCCCTAATGATTCATACGCCCTGGTAAAAATGACTGGGAATCTAAGCATTGGTGCATATCAATTTTTCATCATCAAATTGGCTTGAAATTTGTTACTCGGGGGTTTTTGGGGTCGCTGATTACGAATCCGAAGTCAGATTTCATAAATTTAAAATGGCGGCTGCAACAAAAACCTCAAGTACCAAGTCTCAAGCGAATCTGAACGATTTTTAACATTTTATCAGCCATGTTGAAGCCGCTATTTTGAATTTTTGAAAGGTGACTTCGGATTCGTAATCAACGACCACAAAAACCTCTGAGTAACAAATTTTAAGCCAATCCGATGATGAAAAATTGATATGCACCAATGCTTAGATTCCCAGTCATTTTTACCAGGGCGTATGAATCCTTAGGGGGATCTAACCTAATATCACTTTTTCAAAAATCATAATGGTGGGTCCAATATGGCTGACATTTTTTAAAAAAGTAATTGCATTTGCTTGAAAATAGTGATTCGGGAGTTTTTGAGGATGCTGATTACGAATCTGACTTCAGAAAAAGATAAATATAAAACAAGTTAGTCTTTGTGGGAATAATGAAATTCTTGATTTGTAGAAAACAGAACAGATTAGTAAAAAACAGAAGATCATTATTCCCACTAAGACTAACTTGTTTGATATTAGTAAAAAACAGAACTGTTTTTTACTAATCGAGAAGATCATTATTCCCACAAAAACATGTGATTAATTATTTGCATAATATCGAGAGCAAAAAGACAGAAACAGTTTCGTAGTAGTAAAGAGATTGAAGTGGAAGAAGATGAAGAGACCATGCATATAAAATAAAAAAGTAGCTTTTTCACGTAGACCTCCTGGTGATAAGAGCTGCGCAACGTTGATAAAATTTTATTCACGCCTAACGGACGTAAAGGATAAACATAATATTGTTCTGAAGTAAAATTCGTAATCAGCATCCTCGAAAACCCCCGAATGACCATTTTTAAGCAAATAGAATTACTTTTTAAAAAAATGTCCTCCATATTGGATTCACCATTTTGAATGTTAAAAAAGTGACATCAGATTCGTAATCAGTGACCCAAAACACCTCCGAGTAACCATTTTCAAACAAATCTAATCACCTAAAAAAAATACTTTCTGAATTTATTCCTTTATATGCATAAAATAAAAATTTATAAAAGTTTCTACAAAATTTTCAAATAATTTTGAATTACATCTTGGCTCAGAATTTCTCAAACGAAGCACCTATACCTGAAAAATTTTCTTTTTGAACCAAAATATTTTTTTTACTCTTAATATGGTTAAAAAGAATCCCTTAAAATATTAAGCCAAAATTTTTTTTTGTAAAAGTTATTAACAAATTAATTTTTTAGTACTACTAAATTACCAAATTTTTTTCTCGAGTTCTAGTTGACGGATTTTTAAATTAAAATATGGGTTTTTTTTCGTCTTGAATTGTACTATTTAAATATATATTTTTTGTTTTAAATTTTTTCATTTTTTGTAATTTTTTATGTAATATGTTTATAAAATGTTAATAAACAAATATGTTCTTCACGTCTTACCAAAAAAATTAAAATTGTATTCTATTCCTTAAATGTCTCCGACTCTAAATCCGTTTAAAAAAAAAATTAGCCTCAATTAGAAAAAAGTTATTAACCCATTAAGTCCCATGAAGAAACCAGCCATTGTATTAAAAATCTAACAATTGGAATCATAGGCAAATGGAAAAAAAGATATACCTGTTTTTTTGTTTTTAATTTCCAATTGTTTAACAACAATTGTTTAAACAAATTACCAAAAAATTAAAAATTTTTGAAATCTGTTAAAGCCAATCGATTCTACGTGAAAAAATAAGAATATTTTGTATAGGTCATTTTTCTGTCCAAGTCGTATTTTGTTTATAAAATTGTTATAAACAAATTAAGCTGGGTAAGCAATTGTTGTTAAACAATTGGAAATTAAAAACAAAAAAACAGGTATATATTTTTTGTCTATTTGCCTATGAATCCAATTGTTAGATTTACTTAAAATGCATTTGTTTATGCATGGGATAAAACACTCTTTACCCAGCATAATTTGTTTATAACAATTTTATAAACAAAATACGACTTGGACAGAAAAATGACCTATACAAAATATTCTTATTTTTTCACGTAGAATCGATTGGCTTTAACAGATTTCAAAAATTTTTAATTTTTTGGTAATTTGTTTAAACAATTGTTGTTAAACAATTGGAAATTAAAAACAAAAAAACAGGTATATCTTTTTTTTTCATTTGCCTATGATTCCAATTGTTAGATTTTTAATACAATGGCTGGTTTCTTCATGGGACTTAATGGGTTAATTAAAAACTGCAGCTGTGTAGGGCTTTATATGACGTTAAACTCGCCACGCGCACATTGGCATTTTTTACAATTTACTGTTCAAAATTGTCTGTAACCTACAAATTTTATGAGTTTTTCATGAGTTTGATCTTAAATTAAAGGGGATAAAATTTCTAAGAGGTATCATTAAACCAATTTAAAAATTTTCAATTGTTTATATATTTTTTTAAAACTCAAAGTTAACAATTTACAATATTTAAAAAAAAATCATGTTTTTTTTCATTGCAGATGATTGAAATCTATTTAAATTAGTTCAGATGACCGCCAGACAAATAATAATATATAATATAATTTATTTAAATTGTTTCAAAACAATGTTAATTAACAAATATATAACTTTGGTTCTTTTTATAAACAAATTTTTTTTTGCAGACAAATTTATATTTAGTATGAGGTATTCCAGAAAAAAATATAATATGAATAAAAAGTTTAATTTGTTTAAACAAATTATATTTTTTATTTTTACTGTTATGAATATGTAAACAATGTTCGCAATCGATTTTAGTCACTTTTTTATAGCATCATAAAGAGGGACTTTTCATGATTGCATAGCAAAAATAAAAAACCGGAACTCTCTAAAATTTTAGAAGTTGTATCATTTTTAGACTCGCCGTGCGCGAACTTTCTCGGTATCCAATACTCACGGTGCGACGCCACAATGGGATTTTTTTACAATTTACTGTTCAAAAATGTCTAGAGCTTACATGATTGTCAATTGATTCGGGTCATCTGCAGTAATACTCTACATACAAACTAATGTTCAAAATCACCTATAAGTCTTAAATTTTAACCGAATTTAATTTTTCTTTTTGGAGAATGTCAGGTTAGAAATTTGTAATTATACTGTGCATTTTTAAAATTTATTTTTGTTTAAACAAATTATTATTATTAATTACTAACTATTTACAGAATAGTATACTTAAACAATGCAGTTTTTTCTGATCATGCAAATTTACCAAACTTTTTTGATATGTCGATTTACATTAAAAATAAAATTATAATTTAAACAAAAATAAAAATATGAATTTATTAAAAAATTGTTCAAATAATAATTGTACTTTTAATTTTAATCTTGATAGCTCCATGCCAAAAAAATTAAAGTTGTGTCCTAGTTCTTCGATTGAAAAATCGACATATCAAAAAAGTTTGGTAAATTTGTCACAGAACACATGCAAATGAAAATTGAAAAACGACTTTATAATAATTTGTTAATCATGGTTATAAATATTAAATAAAAAACAAATTACCTACATTAAAAGCTTTTAAAATTTAAATGCTTTCGGAGACATTAAAAACAAAATCAATTTTTTAGTTTACAAAATTAAGTGAAATTAACTTTTTGAAAGGAAAGTAACACATTTAATTTCAAATATAATTGTTGTTAACAATTATTTAAACAATTTTTTAACTAAGTTTGTTTTTTTGAAAAAAAAATTTTTCTTTTCTTAGGCAAAATTCTTAGACAAAATCGAATCATTATTATTAAAAAATGCCACTTTTAAAAAAATTATTTTTTAAATAATTTGTTAAAAAAAATTTTTTTTTAATATTTTCTTGAATTGTCTGTAAACAATAAGCATTCCCTGAAAATTTTATTTATTTTCCTTAGAGATATACCATTTTCAAAATTTCAAAAAAAAATTCAAAACTTCGTAAATCTAAAATTTTTTAAAATCGAATTTATGCATTTTACTGACATGTATTCTACTTCCGAATTTCGAAGTTTCAACAAAATCGAAGAACTAGGGGAAAAATTTGATTTTTTCGGCATGGAGCTACCCATATTTTAATCAATTTTCAATAAAAAGTGAAGCTGGCGTCAGGAATTAAATTACTCCCAATATCATATGTGCCTTCTTACCGGTTTGGACAACTTTTTGAAAAGTGGTGTTCCTTCTATAACAATGTTTTAAGTCTATGGCGTATCTCAATCATTATACGTTATAGGCTTAAAGCATTCTTATAGAAGGCACACCGCTTTTTCAAAAAGTTGGCCAAACCGGAAGAAAGGTATATATAATATTAAATGTACATAAATAATTGATATTAAATTAAAACACATGGGTCATTTTCCGCAAACTGTGATATTTCAGATGCTAATTTTTTTTAAACTTTCGAATAAAAAAATTGGTAATAACTGTTTTCTACTTGTATTTCTTAGTAGAATAAGTAGTAAAAGTGATTCTACTACAAATAATGTAAAATTTTCAAAGATATTCTAGAAATAGTCAATTAGTGTTGCCAGGGTAGTTTTGTAGTTCTAGCCAACGCTAACAGAAAGCGCCATCGCTGAATATAAACACCATTGGCGGGATTTTCTAAATTTTATTTTATAGTTTTAATTGTGTTGGAAAGGGTGTTCTGTTTTACTGACCTAGTGTTGGTGCAGTTTGAGAGTTTTCCCTACAGATGGCATTTGGTCCAAGCATATCGAGTCATCAGTAAACATTGGTACAAATCTCGAAGGTAGGAATGTATTGAATTTTTTATCCACCCCAACGACGACTTTGACTCCATACCTGGTGTTGACGACCTGGATCTTTGTTATAGGATACTTATGTCCAGGAGTCAGCTCGGACAGCGGCTTCGTAGGTAAGAAAGCGTCCATGCGACCAATAGAATTAATTTTGGTTAGATCCATCTTTCCTTAGAGATAGTACTTTGTGATTCGCATTACCCCAACCATTACTTCTAGGAATGAGCATTACCCTCACCACTACTTCTACGCATGCGCATTATCCTCTACTCTTATTATTGAGTAACGCCCACTTAGTGACGTCAAAAGACAAGTCTAAACAGGTTTTAACATATTTTATGCATGTGTAATAAATATAATAGGATGGGAAAGGGTTAATTAATGTAAACAGTAATAGACATTTAATACATTTATTCATTACATAGAAAACTTTCACAATCATTATAAAAATCTTTCAATGTACAATCATTGTCAACTTCATCAGTATTTTCCATATTATTTCGTAGTACATTCGATGGTTGTATCAACCAATTTCGTAGATTACATACATTTGTAACAGCGCAATTGCTAAAATTACGTTTGTGATTTGTACATGTAGATGAACTATCTGCACTTAAACTTTTTAGCGACGGACATTTAAAATCATCCAAATTAAATACATTTAACGTAAATTTTTCTAGCCATTTTTGTTTTTTTTAAACCTTTTACATATACAGTAGGTGTACCTATTAATACTTCTTTTATTATTGGATGTAATTCTTCATAAGATACGTCATCAGCAGCCCAATCGATACCATGATAATTATTTGTAAGCCATCGATTCTCACGTTTGTATCTTGCAGGTAATCGACTCCAGGCATATGGTGGCTCGAAGAGGTAGACCAATGGATGAGCATCTTGTTGAAGTGGTAGAATCGCCAACTCTTTGATGACAAACTCGTTGTAAGGTCTTTTGAAGCACTAAATATCTACGACGTACGCCATGCTATCTGAAATAGAATAATGGCTCAAGCCTTAATGAGACGCTCTCTTTATAGCCTTTCCCTCACCACTGATGTCGTCTATGATTGGTCATTATTTCTACCAATCACGTTACTTTTTTTAACAACGCCACTGATTGGTATATACTATATAATGCGGTCATGAATTATAAGGCAATATGCAGCTGTATGAGCTGGAAAATTTTTACTTGCTTCAAATTCCAATCGCATATCTACAGATGCTTGTTTTAGAAATTCGTTTTGTTTTGAGCAATCAATAACAGTCAATGGTGCATAATCTTTCAAGTTATTTCTAGTTAATAAAGGTTCAGGTTCTTTTACATAGTAGGACTGTTGAAAATTACCATACATTTCATAGAGTACGGAAAATTTGTTTTGATTAAAATTAAAAAATTTAAATTTCCATAAGGATAGTACTGTGAGTTAAGAAAAAGTTCAGCATTGATAATATTACAGGTATCAAATAAATTTGCATACCTTCTTTGATCTTCTTTTCGATTTGCTTGAAAACCAAGAATAATATATCGAGGTTTTTCAACTTGTGTTAAAGTTTTAGTGGAATATTTACATCAAAGTATTCAGTATCCTTTGTAAGTCTACTATCAAGATCATAAGGTAGATGACCAGCATTTTCAGAGTAAATCATTTGATTAGGTGTTTGAGAAATTTAATTTTTCATTGTAGTTTTAATGCCAACATTTTGATGACACGTATGGTTGATGTGCATGAATCTCATAGTGTGCCACAGAATTATCAAATTTAACTGGACTTAGAATGTTTAAAATTTCTTTCATTTTTATTACAACAAATAAAAAGTATGTAAAGAATTAATTTTTTCCTTTGTTTTCCTGAAAAATTCTTAGGCCGAGCTGCTTCAGAAATAGTATGTTCTGAGATGTTAGTCTCTTGCGAACTGATTGATGAATGAATGTCTTCTAACATGGCAACTCTTTTATATAGCTTCCACCAGTTATTCTATGAAATACAATTCCCATTACGTTGATTTAACGTGTAATCGTATTGTTATCGTTTCACCTCTAAAATTTATTAAATCTCCGTCTTGATCAACTATTCTAATTTGTATATTATGTATTGTCTTCACGGTGATTGGAAGATAAATAACGTGAGATGGAACTTCCACAATCTTATATCCAGCTGATACAATTGGAAAAAATTCGTGAATTGTGTGTACCTATTTATTATTTATGTATGCCCCAGTAGTAATGTTACATTCAATTCTGATAGCATTTACCTTAAGAATAGCTACTAGTACATCTGATGTATCAGGCTTATTAGCTGTCAATATTCGTGGAGTAAATCCTAATAATTTACTAATGGAATCATTTTGTTTAAAACTTATTTCAAGGCTGCTTCTTATTTCACTACGTGAAGTATTATTGTTAGGTTTTATTCTTACAATTGCAGACCCATTTTCAATAGAGTTTTGAATTTATTTTTCAATATCTTCAATTTCCTAACTTCCTGGTGGTATAGTAATCACTTTATCACCAATATAAAATTTATTTTTACCTTGATCGATATTAGGAATTGAATTGAAAGTTAGTAATCCAACTAAGCCAAGTACATAATTTTTATTAGATAATAATTCTATCGGAGAAAAATATTCTGCCTCTAGGGTAGATGAATTCCCTGAGATAGTCAGAGTAAAAGATTCTTCCATGTTGATGACTTTTTATTAACTGATTAGATGGAATGACTTGCAATCACTTATATAGTATATATTTTTCAGTTATTTCAAGCAATCACTTATATAGTATATATTTTTCAGTTATTTCAAGCTGTCCACATAAGAATTACAGACATAAATGAGAAATTTTCATGTCTTTAGCATATTAAAGTAAATCTAGATCAGTAAGTGCTCCTTGAGGTATCTGTAAACTTTTTTTTCTACATCGTCTTTTAATACCTCGTCCTTTAACATATGGTTTTAAATGAAGTACCAAACCTTGTCTGTATGATTTTAAATAAAGACCCTTACCAAGTGCAACTGCTTCTAACTCCCTATTGTGACGCTGAGCTTCCTTTAACTGATCCTTTGCTGCACTTGCATCATTAACAGCTTTTGCTATGCCAGCAGCTCTTCCAGAAAGCGCTCCAAGTGCACTTAGCCCAGCAAAAATTGGAATTAATGGTAACAAACCACCAACTTTTGATGGAATTGGTAGGATACGAGGTGTTAAACCCTTCTCTCTACCACCTGCTTTCTTACTGCTTTTCGAGCTGTTTCAATAGCTGACCTTATTCTTGAACGAGTATCATTACCAGGAATTATATAACTTCTTGAAGCATCAATAATTTTTTTAAGATTTATTCGTTTCTTGATACTTCTCTTCTTCTTTTTAGAAGACCTTCTCTTTTTAATTCCCATACCTAATTTCGATTTTGCTTTCACAGTGTTTGTTATTGCGTAAGCCGCAGCTCTTTCACTATATCCTGCGTCAGGAGCCCAAACACGTTGCCAAGCTATATCAGCTAGTACTCTATCAGCGGCGTTTCTTGCTTCAACGTTTTCTCGATTTTTTAAATAAGCAATATCGTGCTCTTTGCAAGCGGCGTCTAACACAGGCACACAAAAAAAAGTTGTCTGTTTTTTGAACCAGACATACATATCCTATAGTATTTTTGCCCGCTGAAAACGAATCTGAAGTCAGAATTGCTCCATCACACTCAGTTTTTTTTAAATCGAGAAAACTACCCTTAACTTCAAATTTTAAACAAAAAAAATTGAATAACAGATTTCCCCTAACAACAAAACAATAAATTTATCTACTTCTGCTACAACAACTCAGAAACAATGTCAACATTGTTTTAACACCCTTTGTTATTTATTAAATCGAAAAAACTACGCCTAAAGTGTAAAAATTTAAAATTATAATAAAAACCCACATTGGTTTTCAATACAACAAAATAAATTTAAACCATTTTTTTGTGGTTTTTTATTTTTTTTATTATACATTTTAATTTTTACATATTATGGGTAGTTATTTCAATTTGTAAAAATAAATGGTGATCGAGCAATTTTGCTAATGCTATCGAGTTGTTAAAAAAGAAATAGATAAATTTCTTGTTCTGTTTTGAAAAACAGTTTGGTTTTTCATTTTTTTAAATTTAAACCTTTATTTTGTAAATTTAAGGGTGGATTTTTAAAAAATAGAGGGGGATGGAGTAATTTTAACATTGCTTTTAAGAAGTTGAAAGAGAAGTACATAAATTTATTGTTGTGTTTTGAAAAACAATGTGGTTTTTCATTGTTTTTTATTATACATTTTGAATTTTTACATATTAGGGGTAGTTTTATTAATCTGAAAACACAGTAGATGATAAAGTAATTTTGATATTGCTTTTGAAATGTTAAAAGAGATGTACATAAATTTATTTTGTTGTATTGAAAACCAATGTGGGTTTTTATTATAATTTTGAATTTTTACACTTTAGGGGTAGTTTTTTCGATTAAATAAATATTAAAGGGTGTTTAAGCAATGTTGACATTGTTTCTGAGTTGTTGTAGCAGAAGTAGATAAATTTATTGTTTTGTTTTAAAGAGAAATCTGTTATTTAATTTTTTTAGTTTAAAATTTGAAGTTAAGGGTAGTTTTTTCAATTTATAGAAAAACTGAGGGTGATGGAGCAATTTTGACTTCAGATTCGTTTTGAGCGGGCAAAAATACTATAAGATATGTATATCTGGTTCAAAAAACAGACAACTTCTTTTGTGTGCCTGTGTAATGGATTGACACCTGGATCACCACCTACTAGACTTTTTGCTAACTGTGCCTGGTCCACAATATTGATAACCTGGCAAATGTAGTTCAAACGGTAACTTGTTTATAAGTTTATTAAATATACCTTTTCCTCGAGAGCGGTGATGTATAACCATACCTTACTCTGTGAAAGTTAAAATTAGAATGACTTGAGAGCTATATAAGCGCTGTATTTATACCTTAAGCGTCAGTCTAAATCAGAATGCGGTTCAATGAACAACTCATAAGCTACCAGTCTTCAATCTAGACTCGATTGTTGAACAACAAGAGAAGAAAGTAAAGCGTCATAGTAGTTTGCTATCAGGTAGTATAAGAGCTATTTTTTGTAGACCATCAAATTGTGGAAAAACGAATGTACTGCTTTCTTTAATTTTATATCCAAATGGTCTTAGATTTGATAATATTTACTTATATTCAAAGTCTTTACATCAACCCAAGTATAAATTTTTGGAACAAGTTATAAGTAATGTTACAGGAGTAGAGTATTTAGCGTTCAGTGAGCATGAAGAAGTCATCACTCCTAAAGATGCAAAACAAAATTCAATATTTATATTTGATGATATAGCTTGTGAAAAGCAAGATAATGTAAGGTCATTCTTTTGTATGGGTAGACATGTAGATGTTGATTGTTTTTATCTTTGTCAAACATATGCCTGTATTCCTAAACATTTGGTACGTGATAATGTTAATTTATTAGTACTTTTTCGTTCAACCTTTAAAAAAATTATTAACTTGACAGGCACTTAGCATGGAAATGTCAAGATTAAAAAGAAAGAGCAGAATGTAGATGATAGTATGAATTATGAAACTGAAAAATCTTTAGATGATGATAAAATAAGCAATAAATTTCTATACTTATTAAATCATAATAGAAAGCAATGTTTAGATTCAACATACGGCGTACGTGAGCTAAGTGATGTGTCACTCATGATTGCTGATTCACAAATAACTCTTGAAGATCAGTATGTAAAAATTGGTGATAAACGATATATTCAAACGCTTGGATTACTTGAACTTTTATTTAAAAGTAAACCTACCAGATCGCTTATTAGTGAAGCTGATGAAAGGAACTATAAATAAATTCTGATTGCTACTAATGCACATAAAAAAGGTACAATTCCTCTGAATCTATACGTGTGGATAAGAGTTACAAATATTCGAATTTTATATCGCAATTCTCTCCTTAAACACCTAACAAACAACCATCTGTAAGTGTTGGTTCATTACCTAAATTTATAATTACAAACAAAAATTTTCAACGAGAATATATCTATTAGGATGATCTAAATGAGTTGGTTGACCGCTTTAGACTTTTAATGGCTTCTCAAGCTGCTAGAAATCCTAGTTACAATAATGAAATCATGTCTATTATTGAGGAACTACGTGAAGCTAAAATTATAAATTGAGATGTGTTTTAGCAAATATCATTCATTTCAACAATGAGAATGGACGTGTTAGGACATCCTCTCAATCAAAGAGGAACAGCAAAACGAGGGCCTCCTGGAGTTGGTTTTAAACTGAATTCTCAATTAAACTTTGACGTTGAAGGAAGAAAACTCTGTAATCTTGCTAACGCTAAAGAAGAAAACGACGCTGTCAATTTAAAACTTGTACGGCATATGATAAAACATGAAGTGCGTTTACTGTATGAAGCTAATGCCTCACTCAGATCAGAGGTGGACAATAACAACTTATTTCTAAAAGTTCTTGAAGACTCTATTATAGAAAAAATAAAAAATTTGGAAAAAGATATAAATCAAGACTTATCTTATAGTACAGCTGAAATTATTAGTGAATTAGATACTCGCTTAAGGGGAGATTCCACTGATTTTTTTTTGAATACCGAAATTATTTTTTTTTAATTTTTGGTTAGTATGATTATCTAAAAATACGGGAAAAATAGTCTGAAGCGATAAGAATAGACTCGCGAGCAGGAGAGTAGGAATAACATCACCTTTCCACCTCGAAAATTCATGTTTTTTCATTAATTACGTAACTGCAATTTGTTTATTTTAAAATTTACATTTTTTCTTTTCGCACCGCTTGAAAGAGTAGTTCTTAAGTAATAAGAAATGTCTACTGTTACATATCAAAGGTTATGTATATAACTTTAAGTTAAATTTTTGTATATTTGGTCCTTCAAACTTTAAACGCGTTTTTCTCGAAACTAAACATATTCAACTTGTTTACACTCTCATTTTTACAATTTTCAACGAAATAACTTGCAATTTGGACAGCATGTTCCTTGAATGTGTAGTTTTCGTGTAAACTAGGATATTTAAGATCCATTAATATTTATAAAAGTTATAAACAATTTAAGTTGCAAAATTATGGTCGAAAAATTAAAAAGTCTGTCATTTGGTTATTTTTCAATAAATTTTTTTTGTTCTAGTTTACACGATAGCCATAATTGTATAGATTAAGAAAATTTTTGACTTTTTTATTTTAGATTAATTGTCGCAGAGAAAAAATGTAAACAACTTTTAGAGGGGACCACTTTCGGCAGCCATTTTCTAAGACTCCATTAAAAAAATAAATAAATAAAAAATGGTTTTTATTACTGTAACACAAGTATTTTATTGTAAAAAAAGTTTAACTAACAAATATTTATTTTACTACCTATAAAAAATTTTTTTAAAAAAACCTTAATTTCTGTAAAATCTCCCCTTAACGGCTCTCGAGAATGGACAACAAAAAATTAACAGTAGTGAAGGAACTTCATACTCAGGCTAGAAAAAATTATCCCCGTCGGCGAGTTAAAATGCGTGATATTGATGAGACATGGCAAGCAGATTTAGTAGAAATGATACCTTACTCAAAAATAAATAAAGGCTTCATGTATTTACTAACAGTTATAGACATATTTTCTAAATATGCCTGGGCTGTTCCAGTGAAGAGTAAAAATGGAAAAGGTGTTTCTCATGCAATGCAATCAATATTTGCTAAAAAACGCATTCCAAAAAACTTGCATAGTGACAAAGGAAAATAATTATACAACTCACAATTTGAATCTTTAATGAAAAATCATAATATAAATTTTTATTCATTATACAGTAATATGAAAGCTTCTATTGTTAAACGGTTTAATCGAACACTGAAATGAGAAATGTGGATGCAATTTATTTTACGAGGAAATTACAAGTGGTATGATATATTATCTACTCTTATTACCAACTAAAATAATACAAAGCATAGAACATTTGAAATAAAGCGTAAATATGTTACTTTAGAAGACGTTGAAATTTTAAAAGAAAGGATCTCTAAATTGAGAAAAATTCCTTTAAGACGACCGAAATATAAAATTGGTGACAAAGTTCGAGTAGGCAAATATAAAAACATTTTCGAGAAAGGATACACACTCAATTGGACAACAGAAATATTCACCGTGGATCAAGTTGTATCAACTCAACCAGTGACTTACAAGCTTAAGGATTACCAAGGACAACCCATCAGTGGAGGATTCTATGAAGAGGTACTTATAAAAGTAAAATATTCAGATATTTATCTAGTAGAAAAAATTCTGAAGACACGTGGAAACAAAGTTCTCGTCAAATGGCTTGGCTTTGATCATTCTCACAATATTTGGAAGGATAAAAAAGTGTATAATCTATTATTCGCAAATCACCCCTAGTAATTTAACGCTAATGTCAATCAACCAGCAAACCAATCAAAGATTAATGTTAACGTAGAACCTCTTTATAAATCAAAATTACTTCCAACAACAAACATTTACAATGCCAGTGACAAATTTAATCAATAATGAATCAATAATGAATCAACTATGAATCAATAATGAATCAATAATGAATCAACTATGAATCAATAATGAATCAATAATGAATCAATAATGAATCAACTATGAATCAACAATGAATCAATATTAAATCAGTTGGCACTGGCATTGTAAATGTATGCTGTTGGAAGTAATTTTGATTTATAAAGAGGTTCTACGTTAACATTAATCTTTGATTGCTTTGATGGTTGATTGGCATTTGCGTTAAATTACTAGAAGTGATTTGCACATTTATATTATCTTAATATAAGTTTTAATCATATGTATATAAGTGTAAGGATTTTTTAAAATAAAAACACATTTAATTAATGTACAATTGTTTAATTTATTAACAAACCTTTTATTACATTATTTTACAAAATTCATTCATCGATTGTGGAGATTGCTTAATGTCCCCATGGTTGAGTGTCGGTACTCCCCGGTAACAAATATCGTTTGTCGTCTTGTGGACTTACGGCTACTTTGATTTGTTTAACAGTTTCGACATTGTAAAGCCGCGATCTAATGTTATATTGCGTTCGAGTTTGAATGTCAAAATCTCGCAGATATTTCACATAATCATCAAAATTAATTGTCTTTTTTACAACGCCGGATTTAATGCCTTTGGCTTTTTTAATAAAATCTTTATTTTCTACACGTACGCTGTACATCTTACTCCGCAAGCCAACAAATTCGGTAACGATCTTGCCGTTACACACGTCTTTCATTAGACCGAGTACCTTTTTGTTGGTTTGCGGAATGCCGTACACGTTGTTTGCGGGATAGTCTGACGTATCGAACTTTTGGAAGTCATTTTTCATGTCATTGTAGACATTTTAACATTTTATTTCGTAGACTAGACTGTCTGTATCGGTATACATCAGTTTACAATTGTCACCGAATTTTTTAAACATATACCCGTAGTGAAAATCGTAGATTAGCGTTTTTAAAACATCAAGCACACTTAACCCCACGTAGATCGGTTTGTTGAGTAGTACTTCGGTTTTACGCAGTTCAATGGCAACCAGATTTTCGTCGAATGTCGCTCGACTATGGAAATTCGGGTGAGATATGAGGGCTTCAGCTCCATAGCGGCCAAACCATTGGGTGACAAGTTTAATGTCGACATGTTCACAGACATTTTCCATTGTCTTGCCGTACACAGCATTGTTCATGAGCTTGAACCGATTTTTCTCGAACTCATGCTTGGTGTTCGTTCTCATCATCGTATTAAAATCGATGTACGGTTTGAGCCAGGTTGATTTGCTTAAACTGTAAAACTCGATGGATTTTTACAAGTTTAATGCCATTGGCGACAACTTATTAGAGGGTTCGGTAGTGGATCACATATTTTTCTTTGGGTAGGAAAGTTGTTAATAATTTCTCCTGTTTCTATAGGGTAGGTTTAGCATTTTCTGCACAAAATGGCATCTCTTTGTGAGTATCGTGGAGATTTTCAGGATACTCCAAGTCAACTTCGAGTATGTACCCAACAGGTGAAATCATCGGGTACATTAAAATTGAAAGAGTCATCGAAATTATCAACCCATTTGAAGCCGCCATAAGGGAGCGCTTGAGCCATTGCCCAGCCATATAGATTGTTGGCATCGAAGTACATGATGTAGCTAGTATCTTTGCTACCATCAAAAGTTTCCAAATTACCATCGTAGAAAAGATCATGTCTGGCAGTAGACTGGGAAAAGGTTTTGAAGAAACAAAGAAAACAATGGATAAAGACCAGGGAAATATAAACATATTCCCTTGCAATAGCCTGGCTAATCAGAAACTAATAATTTAATTTTAAAATGTACTTCACAAATGTTAGAATTTAATTACATGCTAGAACCCTGAACAGAGACACTAACATTTCAAGAAGAAAAATATAGAACAAAGAAAAAAGTTTCCTAGAAGAACGAAAACTAAAAGAAGAATAAGTGAAGAAACAAGATGCACAAAAGAAGAAAGAAAAAAGTAGATGCCCAGAAAAACAGAGAAGATTAAAAAATAAGAAAGATGAAAGAAATTTCAAAATGAACCAAAAATAGTCAAGAACAGAAAGAAGAGCACAATAATAAGATTATTATAATAGCAGTTTAAATAACAGCAGATTAAAAAAATTTAAATTACAATGAAATTTTTTTTTGTAAAAATCAATAAATTTGCTAATCGTTGTGTCCAAGTTACATATTTAATAAAAATGTTGTATTAAAATGTATGTATTAATAAACAAAAATCCTGTGAAATATTAAATTTTGTTGCAATGTATTCTAAAAACTTTTTTTCAAGCTGTGAAACAAAATTTTTAATTATCTTTTTGTATAAAATGTTAACAGTTCTTAAATTGCGATCTATATTGTAGTGTACAATTTTTCATAAAGAAAATAAAATTCTTAGTAATTTTCCAACGTAATAGTTTTTGACATTACAGTCAAGTAACCCTGTATTTACCGTGAATGCTCATTTAATTTGCCATAGTAAGCTGATTTCTTTTTGAAAAAAAAAATTCTTAATAAATAGTAATATTTATATTTTAAAGAATGAAGTTATTAATAATTACCATATGAAATTATATGACTAATTAATAATATTATTTATTTTTTTTGTAGACTTTTTTTACTGGCGAAATAGAATCAACCTTATAACAAATGTATACATTAACTTACCAATTTAACAAAAAATTGATATATTCAATAAATTGTTTTCTTACTACGTATTTACTAAACAAAATAATTTAATAAGCGATAAACTCACCTTTTAAATTTACGAATATATTTCGGTCCATTTTGTACTTATAATAAAAATTATTCACTTATATTTACTTATGATTATTTAAATTAAAATTAATTTGTCATACGAACTTCAACATGTAAAAAATGACAAACGATGATGTAATTAAAAAAAATTGAAATAAGTTTTAGTTCAAAATTCTGACACTTCTCAGAATAAAATTGTTAAAAAATAAACTTGAAAAAGTAACAAAACATTAGATTTATTTTTAAAATATTTAATCGTTAATTAAAAATTACTCCTTTGTAATCACGTAATTATGTTTCTGCTTTAATGACACAATTTAATTATATTTTTTCTGGCGAATTAAAAGAAACCTCAAAATTTTATTTGCCTTTCATTAAAATTAAAAAAGATTTTAACCAATTAATCAATTTCCAACCTGAAATTTTTTTGAAAAATTGAGTTGTTTTTTCGGTTTTGTGAAAAATCAATTTTTGACGCTTAGCGTCGACGATAAGTTCAGGGACATAAAATTTGACTATTTAAACTCATCATTTTCTTCCGATCTAAAAAACTCATTTTCTCATAATTCGCTTGCTTTTCCAGTAATTTAAGAAGATTAAATATTTAACTTTTAATATCACAAATTTGTTGCAAAATACAGAAAAAGTTTTCACAAGGTTTACTAGACATTAACAATATTTTTGTAAGTTTAAAACATGATGATTCTAACTTATAAATAAGTTAAAAGATTTTCTTTATTTATTGCTTTTTGTCTTATTATACAATAAATTTTATTGTTGTCAAAAATAAATTCAGTAAAGTTTAAAATTTCTTAGTAAACAATAACACAGTCCGACAAATTTTAATCAACTGCATGTTGCCTAAAATATTACTGCCGATTCTTACAGGATTTTGTCCGTAGAATACGAATCTGACCTTGAAAATATTGGATTGGCTCTAGTTTTTAATCAATTTACGTTTCAATATACAAAATATGCATTTTTAGCATTTTTTGAATGAATGTACAACAATACACCGAATCAGTAAATCTGTCCGCATAGCACAAAATGAAAGTTTAAACACTGCTCTTCAATATCCAAAAACAAAAAATGTAATTAATGTACACTTTAACCTGTAATGTCAAAAGAGACATTCGCTGTTCCACAAGCATATTGAAAACAACAGTACTTTTGACCATGTAAGGTAATTTAAATAACAATTAGTCTCTCTAGGGGTTTTTATGGTCGCTGCTTACTGATCTGTATTTAGATTTTAATATTCAAAATGGCGAATCCAATATGGCAGAATTTTTTAAAAATTTTAAATTTTTATCATAAAAGGCGTAAATTATATTTAAAAATTTGGTCCGCCACTTGTAATTTTTATATTTCATAGCAGATTTGTAACTAGCGATTATAAAAACGCCAGAGACACTAATTTTTACTTGAATTACCTTACATGGTCAAAAGTAATATTAATTTTAATACGTTTATGGAACAGCCTATGTTTTTTTGGTCATTATAGGTTAAAGTGTACATAAATTACATTTTTTGTTTTTGGATATTCAAGAGCAGTGTTTAAGCTTTCAATTGGTGTTATGCGGACAAATTTACTGTTTCTGTGTATTGTTGTACAATCATTCAAAAAATGCCAAAAATGCATATTTTGTATAATGAAACGTAAATTGATTAAAAACTGGAGCTAATCCAATATTTTCAAGGTCAAATTCGTATTCTATGGACAAAATCCTATAAAAATCAGCTTCTATTGGTTAGGCCACAAAATTTTGTTGGCCTGTGTAATCATTATCAGCACTAAAAGTTTTTTTTTACTTTCTGCGTCCTGTCTTATTATAAAAAACATTTATAGTTGTTAAAGTAAATTCAGTAAAACACAAAATGTAAATTTTCTTAGCAAGACATAATGATTATCAGCACTAAAAGTATTTTTTGAACGAAAGTCATTGTTCACAAAGAAATTAAAAATACTAATTTTTATTGTTCTTTTTTAACCTAACTAAACCCTCTTAATCTTGAAGTTAAAAACGGGGAACAATAGTTCTTATTCCTTGTCTCATGAATTTTTCAAAAATCACAAAAATTTCAATTTCATTAATAACTCCTCGCCTCGGTAGCAATTTTCTTCTTTTGATAATTGTTTATTTTAATCAACTAGTGTTCTCTTTCTAAACTTACACCACACTCTGAATCTGTATCAATTCACCAATTAAACGATGAATTCGATTACGATCTGCGCGGAGAAATATGTCTCCACGAATAACTGCAATACTTCTCTGTTTAAAAAATATGCAACTAATTAAAAAAAATACTTATGAAGGTAAGATCCAGTGATCTCTCCTATATTAAAAAATTTTCTCAATAAAAATAAAAATCATTATTGATTAGTGTAAAAAACGAGAAAGAAAGATAAAAATGTTGTTCAAAGAGATTATCGAATTTAAACCACGGCAGTCCTTGGTTGTTAAAAAATTTTTAATTTTTTAAAAAGATGTTCATTAATAATACACAACAAAAACTGAAATTATTACGAACAAAAATTTTAGAGCAGAATCAGGAAAATTTTTAAAATGGAGTAACTTTCTCACTTTCTCTTTCTCTAAAAAAAATTTATCATTTTTCTCGTCGCCTTTTGAAAAATAATTTTGACCCTATTTTACTCGTAGACATTTTATAAACAATAATACAAGACACTTACAAATTCCAAATCGTACCATATAGTTCATATTTCGTGATTTTGACGTTCCCGTTACAGTGCTGCATAAACAGAGATTTTTAGATATGACAAATCAAACATAATAATTCCATTAAATTCCTCTCCACACTTATTAAGCCTTTAAGGACAGGACGGACACATTTCTGAGACAACTTTGACTGATTTATTTTTTTTTTAATTAATCCTTGGAGTTTTGCTCATCAATACATAGTAATTTAATCATTCAAAAACATTAAGAACATTTTTCAATTTGCAATTGTTTAAAAAAATTGTTAATAACAATTTTAAATTTATTTCTTTAGCAATCGCTTTATTTAATCCTTAAAGTATAGACTTTAAGCTTTAATTTAAAAAAATTCACTTAATTATCTTTATTTGCTTCAAAGTAATAACAAAATGAAAATAAAATGATTACCCAAAACTTCAACATCTCATTACTTCAAAAATAAATATTTTTTAAAATATTTTAGGCGAAAAAAGTGTACTTATATATATCTACCAAAAATCATAGATAACTTAAAAATTGGAGACAAAAATTATTAAAGTGTCCGGTTTCACTTATTTTGACCCTATATCAGTTTTTATTATAATAATTATAATAATTTATGATATAATATATCATAAAATAACACATAACATTAATAAAATAACAAAATAAATAATAATAAAAAATTGTAAAATAATTAAACGAATTTTAATGAAATATGATAAATTTTTCGAAAATTTGTCAACCATATTTGATCCGCCATTTTGAATTTTTTAAAACAAAGTTCAAATTCGCAATCTGCGACCCCAAAAACCCCCGAGAAAGAAATATTTATCAAATTAGATGGACTTTAAGAAAATTCGTCAGCCATTTTGGATCCGCCATTTTTAATTTTTAAAACGAAGTTCAGATTCGTAATCAGCGACCCCAAAAACCCCCGAGTAAATAGTTTCAACTGAATTTGAGAATTTTTTACAAATTTCGCACACGAGGTTTTTATATTATAAAAAATTGACTTTTGGTCGACATTTTTTATCCGCCATCTTGAATTTTAACGAAATAAACTTTACTATCTGAAAGCTTAAACATTTTGGACGCGATATTTAAAGGTTTTACGAACTTCTGCTGACTCACTACCTTCGAAAAAATTTCGAAAAACAACGTTTTTTTCCAAAAAAAGAGTTAAAAGTTTTTTTTAATAAATTTAAATTATTTTTAATATCCCACGTGTATTTTGAATGTGTCATTAATGTTATTGACATAAAGATCCATTTTTATGGTGAAATTTATAGTAATAGTATTTTGGAGACTAAATTCAATTTCTAAAATAATAATATCAAAACACTTTTAATTTCTTAATCAAAAGCAAAAAAAACTTAATTTATTAATTCTTACACATCACTCGTCGTCAAACTTTAAAGCCGACGGCCGGCACAATTAAACATAGAACTTAACCTTATTTTAGCACTTTGTTTTTAAATTATTAATTTTAATTTAATTTTAGTTGTTAATTAAAAAAATCAGTTTCTTAACTGTTGTTTAACAAACATAATAAAAATGTATTATTATTGCGGTATAAAGAAATTCAAAAACATTTCCTATTTTTAAAAAGGGAAACGTGTAACCTACATAATATTCTACACTAAAATTATATTTACCTGCAACTAAATGCTTAATTATTCCTTGCGTTGTTTAAAGCACTTAATTTTCTTAACACTTTTACAATCACTTTACACTCAGTTATTTCTGGATAATTATTTACAATATAAAAGGGAAAAGCTGTAAAATGTTATCAAAATAAACATTCGTACTGATGACCAATGATGACATTCGTTAATATGACAGTTGCTTGGACATGAACTATAAAAATACAAGTTGCAACGTACACACTTAATTTATAGCAGCAACTTCAGGCGGAAGGCATTCACAAGTATATATATATATATATATATATATATATATATATATATATATATATATATATATATATATATATATATATATATATATATATATATATATATATATATATATATATATATGGGACGTTTCACGTCAAGTGGACAATTGCTCTGCCCAAAAATCTAAGCAATAGAAATCGACTTATTATGGCTTAAAAAATTCATAGGCTCATATTCTTTCGAATAAAAAGTGGCGAATTCAAAAATTCAATATGGCGTACCCTCCACGCCATTTTTTGCATAAATTTTTCCATACTCAAAAAACTATTGTGTTAAATAATATTTGAAAATAATTGCAATTTACCAAAACATGACTGGATATTATGTATTAGGGGTCGCTGATTACGAATATGAAGTTAAATTTTCAAAATTCAAAATGGCGGATCCAATATGGCGGACAAAAAAAAATTTTAAATGTCTAAATTCGCTTGAAACTCGTTACTCGGGGGTTTTTGGGGTCGCTGATTACGAATATGATGTTAAATTTTAAGAATTCAAAATGGCGCATCAAATATGACGGACAAAAATATTTAAAAATAGCTAAATTCGCTTGATTTGTGTTATTCGGGGGTTTTTGGTACAAAAAGTTGAATATGACAATCAAAATAACAAAAAAGGATTAAATAACATTTAACCTTCGCAAGTTTACGAATATTGCAAAATTGAAAGTGGTTCAGGTGCACTTGAGTACCTGTATTTGAAATTTTAATATCATATTCGTAATCAGCGATCCCAAAAACCCCCAAGTAACGAGTTTCAAGTGAATTTATCAATTATTAAATTTTTTTGTCCGCCATATTGGATCCGCCATTTTGAATTTTGAGAATTTAATATCATATTCGTAATCAGCGACCCCAAAAACCCCCGAGTAACGAGTTTCAAGTGAATTTATCTATTATTAAATTTTTTTGTCCGCCATATTGGATCTGCCATTTTGAATTTTGAAAATTTAATATCATTTTCGTAATCAGCTACCCCAAAAACCCCCGAGTAACGAGTTTCAAGCGAATTTATCAATTATTAAATTTTTGCCCGCCATATTGGATCCGCCATTTTGAATTTCGAAAATTTAAATTTAAAAATAAACAAAGATAAAACGTGAACTGAACGAAGACAAGAAACTAGATTTATGTCTTTTTTTATCCGAAAAAGACAGCGACAAATTTTGATTATTTGTTTGCGTTGTTTGTTATAACCGTTATAACCTAATAATCACTAATAATCACTAATATAGACATGATTCCGCTCAATGTTGACAACAAATATTGATAGTTTGGCGCCATCTATTAAAAAAATCTCCACAAATCGCGAAATGCAGGACATTCTAAATGTTAAATATTTAACTAATTACCTAATAATTCAATAACATTGTTAGAAATTGAATATTATTTCTCTTTCAATAAATATTGTTAATATTAAAAATTTTAAGATCGCCAAAAAAACGCAAATACTGTTTAAATAAGTGAGCGGCTTTACCCCGACTTCATGTGAGCGACTTTACCCCGAGTGTATTTCTCACATTTCAGAATAGATTTAAATAAATCTTTTTGAAATCAAACAAAACTACATATATATTTCGAAAAAGGACATCCAACAGCATCAAAAGAAATTGGTCGAACAAATTAAGTCTTAAAAATAATAATCAAGAAACTTGAAAATCCGAAGATCATTTTTTCTTTTTTGTACTTCTAAAAACAATTGACTGTCTCTGATTCTATGACGAATTCATGAAACTAAACGAAAGTTCGTTAACATTAGTTGTATGTTAAGTACTATTCACAGTACAAATATCTCCATCTTAAGTTGAGTTTATAGCGTCAAATCGCTAGTGAGAGGGTTTTCCCTGTGCGCGGGTTTACCCCAGTCTCCCCTACTTTCCGCCCGCTGTTGGTAGGCGGGCGGAAAAAGTTAACTTTCCGCCCGCTATGCATGCACGGAAAGTTGAGTTTATCGCGCATGTAGGACAAAAAGTACTTTTTCTCCCGCTGACGTCATTAGCCGGAAGGAAATTCCATTACCTTCTCGGTAATGTTATTATTAGGTGCGAAGTATAAATCAAAGTATGACCATTAGTGAATCAGTTATGTGAGTTACGTAACTTAAACGACTGGCGTAACTTACGTATCTGATGTTAGTTATGTAACTTACGTATGTGATGTTAGTTATGTAACTTACGTATGTGATGTTAATTATGTAACTTACATATGTGTTATTAGTTACGTAACTTACAAATGTGATGTTAGTTACGTAATTTACGTAACTAACTTTTTTATTTACATTCAACAGTCACGTAAGTTACGTAACTAACTTTTTTATTTGTATTTAATGTTGCGTAAATGTATTTAATGTTTAATTAAATATTCGTACTTTCGGTATGTGTGTTTTAAAAATAATAGTATGTGCAACTCGGGAGAAAAAATGATTATCAACTTGTGTGTTTACAGGTACAAACTTTACTTTACACTGTTTTACTGCAAACTTTACACTCGTGGAAATCACCCGTTTTTCTCCCTAGATGCACAATATACTATTAAGAGTTCGGAAAGAAGATTTAGTTGATTAAGTTTAAGTTTAAATTTACTACTTGGTGTAGTTAATAATTCCATAATGAGTTTTTATTGCTCCCTCGCATAAAATATGCATAGTATCGAGCAAAACGTGCTTCACCGGGTCAAATTTCTTTATTCGTAAAAGAGGTGATTTTTCACCTGGATTATGATGGTCGGGTTGCCTTTGATTATTAAATGATTTTTTTCTGCTTAGACGTGCTTTAATTTCTGGAAAACCCGCATTTTACTTCTCGGATTGTGCTTGTTTTTTTATTGACGAGCCTTTGGTCTCACACCTTGTACACGAATAAAACCCGGTATGACCTTTGGTGCACTTCAGAAAACTTATGGCAGGTTAAATAGAGGAAGACCGTCGATATTAACAATAACCTTTATTTTTTCCTCATTATAATTAAATTTCTTTATTCTTGACTCCAATCCTTGTTTTATACCGAAATAGATATATTCTCCGAATGGTCCTTTTTTAATAACATCTCTCTGACAATACCGTTTGTTCTTTTAGTTTTTAATAGCGTTTCAGCTGTCTTCGGAAGTTCATCGTGACCTTCAGAGCGTAATATGTCTAGGAGTTCGTTAACAATAGTGTGTGGAAGAAATTTAATATTTTTTGTTCCTCAAAAAACAAGTTTCTGGCGCAAATGTAATTGCTTTTGTACGATTCTGTAATTCGAGATATTATTGCTTTCTTTGATATCTTCGTCAGTATTACTTTCATATTCCGATGATGATATAAAACTTATCGAATCATATTTTTCTCAAATATGATTAACTCCTATTTCATTTTGATCCAAGCATCTGTAATTAAATCAATAAAATAACGCTTTAAATTTTAAAAATATTGTTACAAATATTTCCAAAGTTCTATAAATTCTAAGCAATTTCATTCAGTCTGAGTTAACAAATATTTTAGTAAATTAAAAAAATGTAATTTTAGTTTAAAATTACTTATTTAATAATACTATATTAATTAATACTATATTATAATATATTATTTAAACAACCTAACATAACCTCTAATTTACTCTATTAAGGAAAAATCAATTTTACATAATAGTAATTTGCTTTACAATAATATAAATTAAAATTATACATACATTAAATCCAAATCGTAAGAAATCATCGATGGATGAAACATGATTAAAAATTCAACAAAAAAATGTAAGTTATTTAAACCACGTTTAGCAGAATTTTTACCAACTGTCGGGCCAACCGTGGCCCAGAGTTTGGCCACAAACAAAAGATAGCAAAATTATCTTTTTTAATAGTGGATGAAATTAGAAAAAATAAAAAGCTGAAAGTTTGAGTAATTTAAACTGCTTTGCACAAAGTTTTTCCAATTGTCGGGACAACCGTGGCCCAGAGTTTGTCCAACCAAGAAAGTTTAAGTCATTTAAACTGTTTTTCACAAAGTAATTATTCAATTGTATCAGAATAATTTATTAATTATTATATTTTTATTACATAATCAGCTGATGAGATAATGAGAAGTGTTAAATATATGTAATGATTTACAGTGGTAAATTCCGAATTGCATTAATTTTACTTTTCTGTAAAATATTATGATTTTAACTAATTTTTATTAATTAATTAATTTCACAGGCCTAGAAAATTTAAGATTTTGTCAGATACAGAAACCGGACATGTCATTTCCGATGTATTTTGTCACCCTGAATCCAAAACTGGCAGCGAAATTGTCTTATCACGTTAGGGTTCTGAGATATTTTATCCTAAAAGTGTGAAAAGGCCATTTTTGGCAACATTTAACTCTCAATTGACAAAAAAAATTAAAAAATTTTTTTTTGTAAAATTAGAACAAGTTTTACTTAAAAGAAAGTAAAATTTTATTCACCTTTTAAAATTTTCTAGACCCGATCCGATCCGACTTTTTCCCCCTAAGATACAACAATTTCAAGTTCAGGTTACATGACCTGAAAACTGGGAAAAGTATGAAAAAAATAATTGGAAAGTACATTAACTTAAGCATCTGATTAATAATGTTTTTCAGATCGCTGATTACAAAACCGATGTCAGATTTCGAAATTCAAAATGGCGGATACATTTTTTAAAATATTTAATGTATTTGATGAAAACTCTTTACTCGGGGGTTTTTAAGGTCGCTAATTACGAATTCTATGTCACATATTCGAAATTCAAAATGGCGGATATAATATGGCGGAAATATTTTCTAAAAATTTTAACGGAATCGCTTGAAATTCTTTACTCGGGGTTTTTTGAGTTCGCTTATTGCGACTCTGAAGATTTTATGCTTAATCGTTCTGATAAAAAAGTGTCACGAAATCTGTTATTGAAAAAATTATTATAGCGTAAACCTTTTAATCATGTTAGTGATTACTTTTTTTATTCGTGTGAGGTTACTGGTTATAAAATGAAAAATCTAAATGAAATAGTCTAGGCGGACGTTTCTAATATTACCGGAGCTAAAATTGGCAAAAGGGAAGCTAAAAAAGATATGGCATATGATATCGACGTTGATAATTTTATTATCGAAAATGAAACAGATGCTGATTTTAATGACAACCTAAGTTTAGATGAGGAAAATACAATACAGAAATAGGGAGAAAAATTTTAGTAAATATTTCACACAGTGCAAGAATAGGGAGTTCAAAAGGAATTAAAAGTTAGATAAAAAGATGCGATTAATATTAGTCTTGTTGATCATAAAAAAATTTTACTGTCAGTGCTTCACATTAAATTAAGAATCAGGAAGCAATTAAAAGGATTCTCGATTTTACTAACATACAATATCATATCAGATCAGCCATTTTCAATTTTTTAAATGTGATATCAGATTCGTACTAAGCGACCTTAAAAACCCTCGAGTAAAGAATTAGCGAGCTAATAGACTTCAAGAATAAAATTCTAAAGTTGAAGTTCTTTACAATTATTTCTCTGTTCCTTGAGAGTTAGTAAGTAGGTCGTTTAACCGAAACTTTAAATTGTTGTATCTTAAACAAAAAAAGTCGGATCGAATCGAGTCTAGAAAATTTTGAAAGGTAAATAATGTTACTTTCTTTTAAAATTTGTTCAAATATTTTTAAAAAATTTGTAAATTTTATTAATAGACGAATATTGCTAAAAATGTCCTCTTATTAGTCATATAGGTTAGAATATCTCAGAATCCTGACATGATAGAGCAATTTCGCATCCAGTTTTGGATTCAGGGTGACAAAATACATCGGAAATGACTTGTCCGGTTTCTGGGCCATAAATTTTTACGCCTGTGTTATTCGAAAACATGAAACTACGATATTTTTTGGTTGCACCCACATAGGACAAAAACTTACAGTAAACTTCCAGGAAGTTTTCCGTGGCAACCTGCGGAAGTTACCCTTGGTAACTTCCTGCAATCTGCCTGGAAGTTTCCAAAAATTATTATTTAAAAAAGGAACTCGAACTACCATAGGAAACTTCCTGGAAGTTTTTGAGCTATGTGGACATATATTGAAAGTACACATTTTAACATTAATTTTGGTACAAAAAGGGTCCGTTTTGAAAAAAAATAAAAAAAATTGTAATTTAAAAAAAGTTAAATTTTAAATTTTTTGAAAAAAATTTTCCACCTTTTGAAAGAGCAGGAAAAACCCTTCCGAAAACCTATAAGGGAAATGTTTTTTTATTCTACTGTGTAAAAGTTACCATTTTTTAGAAAATTCAATGTTCATACTTGTCCAAAATCTTCAACTCCCTCTACAATTGTTTATAAAATTACATAATACTTGGTGGCTGAAGTACTCATGCTTAGTACTAAATACTGTGAAAATATTAGCCTTACCCAACAACTTGTGATTTTGACATTGGTACACTTGTGAAAGTTTGTTCCAAAAATAAAATAAAATACATAAATATAGGGAGAGTGGTCCTGAGTTGGCCGTTTGAGCGAATTAGTCAAAAGTAGTAACAAAATGGAATTTAATCTAGTCAGTAATTATAATTCTGTTTAGCGATCGTTTACCTATAATTTTATACTATTCAGAACGTTATAGGGACATTCTTTGCCAAGCGGACCACCCCATCTCTCCATTTTTGTTTACATTAAAAAAATATAAAACCTTTTGGAAAAATTAGCTTAAAGTGTCTACTTTTGTATGCCGTTGGGCGATTTTAAAAATCCAAGATGGCGGCTGAGATATAGAGCTTACAGTCGAGAAAATACAAGAATTGCTTTAATTAAAAGCCCATAAATAGTTAGTAATTGCTCTTATCTATTTAAAATAAACTTGCAAGAGGCATTTCGAGGTCGCAGAGTAAGAATCATCAGTTAGATTCCTAAAATTCAAAATGGCGAATCCAATATGGCGGTAAAAATGTTAAATTCTCTCCGATTTGTTTTAAATTTGTTTCTCGGGGGTTTTTGAATTTTGTAAATCTAACGTTAGATTTTTTTTCAGCGACCCCAAAAAACCCCGAGGAACAAATTTAAAGCAAATCGGACCATATTTTTAAATTTTATTCTGCCATATTGAATCCGCCATTTTGAATTTTGTAAATCTAACGTGAGATTCTTAATCAGCGACCCCAAAAACCCCCGAGAAACAAATTTAAAACAAATCGGAGATAATTTAACATTTTTGCCGCCATATTGGATCCGCCATTTTGAATTTTAGGAATCTAACTGATGATTCTTACTCTGCGACCTCGAAATGCCTCTTGCAAGTTTATTTTGAATAGATAAGAGCAATTACTAACTATTTATGGGCTTTTAATTAAAGCAATTCTTATATTTTCTCGACTGTAAGCTCTATATCTCAGCCGCCATCTTGGATTTTTAAAATCGCCCAACGGCATACAAAAGTAGACACTTTAAGCTAATTTTTCCAAAAGGTTTTATATTTTTTTAATGAAAACAAAAATGGAGAGATGGGGTGGTCCGCTTGGCAAAGAATGTCCCTATAGTATTGTTCTATAACGCTTTTGTAGCCTTACATAGTGTTGACAAAAGAAAATCAACGTCAGACTCGCAAATGAACGACCGGCTCCAACGGAAAGAAAATATTACAAATAATATTCAGTAAAAAGTAAATAAAATGCTTAATACAATTAGTATAGTATTATTTATATAGTTATATTATTATATAAGTAATAAATAATTCTAATTGTAAATTTAAGAATCGTTTCAGAAAGTATGGAGAGTAACTGAAAATTACGAAACTGTCACAAAAATTTAAGTTAGGGGAGACTGGGGCGAAAAGTTAAACTGCCAAAACCGTTAAAATTCATTATCTTTCGAACGGGAATAGCTAGATCATTGTAATTTTAAATATAGAAGGGTATTATCACCCTAAATAAATGTCCGGAGTTATGTGCAATTCTGTTAATTTTTGTGGTGTCTATATTAAAAGTTTTTTTCAACCTACTTTTAAAAATTTTTTCGAAAAAGAAAATATCAACTTTTAAGTATATTTTTTGCATTTATCCTCACCGCGATTTTTTTACTTCATTATTTGGGTCCCCTGAAGAGATATCTAAAGGTATTTGCTAAACATCTTTAGTCAGATATTTAAAAATTTTTTTTTATTTTTCGTTTTTTTTGGTTTATTTGTTTAAAAATTATTTATTTAACATTTTCGCCCCAGTCTCCCCTATTGCAGCCGAATTAAGGTGCGCACGGTTACTTTCGCGCAGCTTGGGTCAGTTGCAAAAAAGGCATAACTGAAGTTAGAACGAACAGATTTTACTCCACATGTTTCTTAAAACATATACTTTGTAGCATATACTCATAGCCTCCTTTGGTCTAGCGCGTCTAGGCGCGCTCCCAATGATTGAAGGCTCCATAAAAAAACCCTACGCTCAGATAGCACTATAAGGCTGAGAGTTCAAATCGTAGTAGATAGGTAAATAGATACTTTCGTAAAAATGTTAATAATAATTTTTTTAAATTAATTTACATTTATTTTAATATATCAAAATATAATATAAACAGATTAAATTTTTTACATAAATATTCAAATGATTTAAGTTACGAAAAATTACGAAACTGTAACAAAATTTTCAGAAAATAGCAACGGAATTATGATATTCAGGAATAATAATTTTTAATATTCGAACAACACATTTTTGGGGATTATTTTTAGGAATTGAATCCATTTAATTTAGAATTAAAGTTTTTAAGTTGAGTTGCACGGAAAAAGGTTATTTTGACAGCTCTCCTGAAATTTGTCATATTTCAATCATAATTTTTTCAAAAGTTTTTTAATATTTTGAAAATAGTAATTACTCAATATTTAGTAATTTTAATGTACTTTTATTCGGTATGCTGACATTTTAATTCTATATGGTAGAAATAGGAAAAAATGTACATTAAATACTGCATTTTTGAAGATTTTCGTCAATTTTAAACTATTATATCTTCTTTGTCGGTTAATGAAAAAATCCAATTCTTTTTGCAAAATTTAAGTTAGATCTTCTTTTCCACTCTATCAAAATTTGGCGTTGGATAACGAGCTACTTTTTAGGTTTATTCATTTTAAAAAATTTACTAGCGAGAACAAAATTAAAGATTAACATGCAAATAGTTTTATAAAACTAAAGTTAGCTGTTTCAATATCTATTTTTTTAATTCTAAAGTTGAAAATGAAAATTGAATCGTAAAATTGTAAATATTATTTAATATTTGAAATAAAAATATTTAAAATATTAGCAGTAATAATTTAAGTAATTGTAAGGGCTTTAATTAATACTTGTTAAAAATAATCTAATTTTCATGTTTTGTTTGTAATTGATTATTTTAAATAAAATTGTTTTGTCGTTTTAGCTTTTAGGTAAAAATTAGTTTTAAAAATGACTTGTGAATCGTAGTTTATTTAAATATATTTAATTTTTTTGAATTAAATATAATGGTTAGAAAATTTCTTAACAAGAGTTTTTTCGTTTTTAAATACTTTAAAAGGAAACTTATAACATTAAAAACTATTCTTGTTCAATATATTTCATAATTTATACTATTTTTCAAAAACTTTATTGAGTGTATGCAATAATAATAAATTAACGGTTAATATAACAATGTTTAATAAATGATAAAATAAATAATAATATTTTATTTCCCACATAGCACAAAATCTTCCAGGAAGTTTCCCGTGAAACCTTCGGAAGTTACCCTTGGTAATTTCATGGAAATTTCCCACATAGGACAAAAACTTACAGTAAACTTCCAGGAAGTTTTCCGTGGCAACCTGCGGAAGTTACCCTTGTTTCGGAACGTTCGGACATTCTTAGAACGTAAATTGGCAGACATTAAACGTTCTACAGACGTTCGAAGAACGTTTTTTGTCTTTGTGCCCGATGGGAATGGATTCAATTTTTTGCAAATAACCTTTTTACAATGTTTAAAATGTCAAAAATTTTAATGCGTTTAGTAATCAATTTAGTAGTGTTGATAATAAACAAAGTTTATTTTTACTTCTCTTTTTCTTGGGGCAACCCGGGCTGGCCACGACCGGGGCCATTAAAATTTACTGCCCCTGGGCCAGACCAGAAAATCCGACCGGGGCCAGGTCGGAAATCGGGATATAATGTAGATTTTTCAAGAACATTTAATAAAAAAATAGGTTTAAATTTTACAAATTATTTTTCTTTTAATAATATTATTTAAAATTTTTCGAATTATTTTGTCCAACTTTATCGTCATGCTTATTCGAAGAAAAAATTATAGGTTAATGCTTATAAGTTATTCTTATTTCGTAGAAAATGACCTTTAAAATAAGCTTAAGATTATTAAAAAGCGTTACATACTTTAGAAGTTATTCCAATTTTTGTAAAACATTGAAAATGACTATTTTTAAGAATATCTTGTACAAATTTTGGCCAAATGACTTCTGTAAGGTCTTATTCTTTTTAAAATTTCATTGTCTTTCAATACATAAACCCAAAAAAATTTAGTTTTCATAAATTTTATGTTATAAAATTTATTTTATTCCTTCAAAAATGGGTGGACTGGCAATTTTGGCCGGTACTGTATGTATTTTTTTCATATATTGTATTTATTCGATATTGCATATATCTTCTATTGAAATAATGTATTTTATCATGATATGATATGCAGTACTTTTAATTATTATTTTCTGTATGTTTTAAATTTGCATTATATTCAGTATATTTTCTAACAAATATTGTAATTGTTATTTTATGTGTGTTTTAAATTTGCATTATATTCAGTATATTTCCTAACGAATATTGTAATTTTATTATATGTTTATTATTACAAATCCAGGAAAGAATAGTATTTCAAAAGAATGTCGAAAGAATAACGATTACAAGAAATTCAAGATCGAAGATAAAGATTATTTACCACTTCATCGGAATGGCATTCCAATTGGCATCACATGAGTTGGTGACAGAAGCGTAAAAAAAATGCAAAAATGGCGTTCCTATTTAAACTTGATTCCTAAACTCTGTGAAAAAATTAAGTTTACCAAACCAAATGTTATTTATTATTTGAGATTATAAATCTTAAATAGATTTTCGAAAATTTAAATAGGCGGATTCAAAATGGTAAACTATTTTAAGTCAATATTAGAACGCCATTCGTGAAAAGTATTTAAAATTGGCTACATTAAAACCTCTATAAAACCATTTAACATCTCTAAAACATAATTTTTTCTTGACCTATTCATCTTCATTTATCTCAAATAATAAAAATATTTTATTTTGGCAAGTATAACCCTTTAAGGACGGGACGGACACATTTTAGAGACAATTTTTGACGGTAGTTTTCTCGTGTATTAGGGACTTAAAAAAATCCGTCAAAACTATTCCTTACATCTTGGACATCGCTCTTACAGAATCTGAATTCAAAATGTGAAAAAAGATAATAAACCAAAAAGTTACGGCCATTTAAAAAAACTATGTTTTTTGAATTTTTTTTTCGAAAATGAATTTTATGCGAAGGGTTTGAGTGTGAAGAAGTTCGTAAAACTATGAAATATCACGTCCAAAATGTTCAAGCTTTCAGATGGTACAGTTAATTTGCTTAAAATTCTAGATGGCGGATAAAAAATAGCGCCCAAATGTCAATTTTTTTTATAATATATCAATCTCGTTTTCAAAATTTGTTAAGAATGCTCAAATTTAGTTGAAACTATGTACTCGGGGGTTATCGGGGTCGCTGATTACGGATACTAATTTAGTTTTCAAAAATTCAAAATGGCGAATCCAATATGACGGACGAATTTTTAAAAAATGCATTGGATTCGATTAATTCTTATTACTCGGGGGTATTTGAGGTCGCTGATTACGAATATGAACTTAGTTTTCAAAAATTTTAAATAGTGGATTCAATATGGCGGACGAATTTTTGAAAAATTCATTGGATTCGATTAATTCACATTACTCGGGTGTTTTTGAGGTCGCTGATTACGAATATGAACTTAGTTTTTAAAATTTAAAAATGGTGGATTCAATATGGCGGACGAATTTTTGAAAAATTTATTGGATTCGATTAATTCACATTACTCGGGGGTTTTTGAGGTCGCTGATGACGAATATGAACTTAGTTTTAAAAAATTTTAAATGGTGAATTTAATATGGCGGTCGAATTTTCGAAAGATTCATTGGATTCGATTAATTTTTATTACTTGGGGGTTTTTGGGGTCGCTGATTACGAATATGAACTTAGTTTTTAAAAATTAAAAATGGAAAAAATTTGTATTCGTACAAAGAGGTGTGCAAAAAGTCCGAAAAGTCTAGATTGACCGAGTTGGAGTGTTCTCGATGCATGAGGTACACGTGTGCATTCCAGTTCTATAAAAATTTAGGTACCTTAAAAGTCTGAGAACTGGAACGATTTTATATAAAAACAGACACTTTCAGAGAAAGTGTAAATCTTTAATTTATAAATATTTATAAGTAATCGAATAGTCTATCGAGACTTTTCGGACTTTTTGCACACCTCTATGGATCCGCCATTTTTAATTTTTAAAATCTAAGTTCATATTCGTAATCAGCGACCTCAAAAACCCCCGAGTAATGTAAATTAATCGAATACAATGAATTTTTCAAAAATTCGTCCGCCATATTGGATCTACCATTTTTAATGTTTAAAAACTAAGTTCATATTCGTAATCAGCGACCTCAAAAACCCCCGAGTAATGTGAATTAATCGAATCCAATGAATTTTTCAAAAATTCGTCCGCCATATTGAATCCACCATTTAAAATTTTTGAAAACTAAGTTCATATTCGTAATCAGCGACCCCAAATACCCCCGAGTAATAAGAATTAATCGAATCCAATGCATTTTTCAAAAATTCGTCCGCCATATTGGATTCGCCATTTTGAATTTTTAAAAACCAAATTAATATCAGTAATCAGCGACCCCGATAACCCCCGAGTACATAGTTTCAAGTAAATTTGACAATTTTTAACAAATTTCGAAAACGATATTGATATATTATAAAAAATTGACATTTGGGCGCCACTTTTTATCCGCCATCTTGAATTTTAAGTAAATAAACTGTACCATCTGAAAGCTTAAACATTTTGGACGTGATATTTCATAGTTTTACGAACTTCTTCACACTCAAACCCTTCGCATAAAATTCATTTTCGAAAAAAAAATTCAAAAAACATAGTTTTTTTAAATGACCGTAACTTTTTGGTTTATGATTTTTTTTTACATTTTGAATTCAGATTCTGTAAGAGTGATGTCCAAGATGTAAGGAATAGTTTTGACGGATTTTTTATGTCCCTAATACACGAGAAAACTACCGTCAACAATTGTCTCTAAAATGTGTCCGTCCCGTCCTTAAAGGGTTAACTTGACTACAGTCTTTTGAAATCGAGTTCAAGGAGGAACGCTATTTTCGCACTTTTTGCCAAATTTCAAAGCATCGAAAGTTGCTAAGGAGGCGACATCCGTCTGGAAGAACTTTATTTAACTTTATTTATTTAAAACTATACTCATTATATTTTTGTCAATACTTTTCTTTCTTGTTGGTTTTTAAATTCAACATCTTGTGACATTAATTTCTTCATTTTTTTTGTTGTTTTGTGGAAACTTCTAAACAACGTTTTTTAGAGTCAAAATTTTCCGATTTAGTTAAAAAAGATTCCACTGATTCCATTTCTATACTTTTGTTCTTTATGCATCGTTCGTACATTTTTAAATAATCCGGCAATAAGATGTGAAAACATGCATCCAACATTATCTGCTCGCAATCATGATTTGAACAAAATGAATCCTTAATTTCAAAATTATTATTAAACCACTGAACAAATATTGCTTTTAAGGGGTACACAGAACCATTCACTTTTACAAATTTCCACAAACAGTTGTGAATATGCACAATAAACAATTTAACAGTATCATTGACGTAAGTTTGTGATTGTTCACTGCCGTCTGCATTAACATCAAAATCAGTTGAAGCTTCTTTACAAGCAGAACATTCATTAATAAATTCTATTTTTGAAATTACTGTTTTAGAAATATCAGAAACATTAAAAACATCTTCAAATTACAAGGACTGCAATAATTCTACGTCTCAATTATGATTAATAGATTGTAAGTTTACTGCTTCTGATGGTACAATTTCTTTAAAATCGTTTATTATGAACTCGCACAAATTTTCCAGGTGTTAACAGTTATCATTTTCACAGTTACTTTTAGCACTAACAGGTTGAGAAATATTATTTATTACAACTGTTTTTAAAGCAGCTACAAACTGATAATTTGGATTAGTGTTAGCTATACCATGTTGACGAATGTTACAAAACAAATTCTCACAAGAAGTGACGAAGAATTAGATAAGAAAACCCTCCTTTTTTTAAATTTGACCATAAAAATTTGAAAGAATTTATGTTTACTACACTGAGAAAAGTCCAGGACTTAATGGTTCCCTCTAGACGTCGCCATAAGCTACTCTGCTTGTCGCGTTTGAGATGTCTCGAATCTAGGGCTCAGACACCCCGAATCGGTCAAACATTGTTCCCGCATGTGAGATACAACTCATGTCCGAAACTAAAAGTTGTAAGTAATCCCGCTTCGGGACGTTCCACGTTTTTTATCGGGGCTTGAGACGTCCCGATCGAAGGTTCACATAAGAACATTCAAAATGATCACTCAAGCCTTGCACGGGACGTATTAGTTCCCGGACTTCTCTCAGTGTACCCAACCTTTAAAAAAAGAATAATAATTAGTTCTGTTTGTCATTTATAGAACGTCAAACTTGCCTTTCTTCTTATTTCTCCAAACTTTCCATTTTAGAATTTCGGGAAGTAATGAATCCCAGAGAGAAAAGTGAGGGCTGTCATCACTTACTGCACACAAGTATAGTTCGTTTTCAGTACCATATTGGGTCGATCCATTTATCGAATTGAATAAACTATTTATCATTTGAACAAATTCAGCAGTATGAATAGCTTCTGTCGGCAATTTATCACACATTACAAAATTTTCAATACTAGCGGCCATTATGCCACTTATTTGTGCTGCTGCAATATTACTTTCATTTTTAAATGACTGTCAGTTAGTGTGAAATGCTCTGGTTTTAACTTCTTAAGTCTTCTAAATTTTTCACTAAATGAGTGACATCAAATATTGTTACATTTTTTTTATCATTAACTACAAAATAAAATTTAAATTTATCTTGTTGAGTCTCATTGCACAGTTGAGAAAGGGCACTACAATTTGTACATCCTTGGTCACATTCTGTAGCAATAACTTTAAACCCAATATTTAGCATGTTTTGCAGGTTGAATTAAGCGACCCAAATGTCCCAAATCTTTATAACCACTTATTTTGTCTTTGGGCTGATCGTACTGCAAACCGGTATGGAGGCTTACTTTATTAAAAATTAAAGTGCAATGTCAATCTTTTTCTGACAAGATTTCAACTTTACGTTTTAAGTTATTTATAATGGGTTGATTGAGACCAGTACTAAAAGGGATTTTTGGGAGAACGCCTTTTAATAATAATCAAATACTAGGCAAAGCAAAATGTGAGTTTAAATATTTGTACATTTTTGGACTTTGTTTATACCAAGAAAGAAAAAAAGCTTTGTCTTGCACCGTCCAGCTTCGATGCTTTAGTGTTTTTTGAGAATTTCTTAACTGTGAATCTATAAACTGCTTAGTGACATTATTAAGATCGTTATCAATATTACTAAATAAATCCTTTTTACACAAGAATTTAAAAGATTTAATTTCCTTCTCTTTATGTTTTAATTTGGATAATTTGTTTGTAACTCTAAGATAAACTGCGTACATTTTTTTTGTAGGCGAAAGATTCCTTTTGTGTAAACCAACCTCTCTTAAAATTGGCTTTGACGTAAAAGATGTCTTTGTACTAAAAGACTCCATTTAAGATGATTCTGTTAGTGACTGAATTTCTTCAGCTTTTTCATCTTCTACTCTGCCGTCCTAATGAAGAAAATGGTTACTTGCAGTCAGAATGTTATCGAGATATTTAAGGAAACGCGTTTCTAACGAGCTCCACTAATATTTAAATTTCTTTTAAATATTTACAATTTCTATTAACTAAATTTAATATGCTCTTTTTAATGGCGTTGAAATAATTAAAAAAATTTAATTTATTATTAACAAAATGTCGAATACTGTTAAAAATTAATTTGGAAATCGTCAAAATACAGCCTTAAAAGCGTAAGTGCACTTACGGCCTGAGAAGCTTAATTTTTGACACTGCTTTACTAACCGTAACTGCAAATATTTTAGCTTATGGCGTGCATAATACAGAAATGCAAGTACGCTTCTGAAAGTTGATCTTTTTGGGGATATAAAACTTGAGAATATAGTGATTAAGTGTTATACGGTTCAACGCCTTAGTTTTTTGGGTCTAGTCAGGCTTCATTTCTAAGCCGCACTCGCCAATACGGTTCGTGCTCCAATGAAAGTTCTCATCTACGTCATCATTTTAGCGAATCTTTGCAAGTACGGTTCTATTAATAAGTATTTCACGAAAATCTCTGCAAGTACGATAATTATATCTTTAAAAATTTTTACTTCATTAAAATCAGAAACAGAAAGTGGAGGCAAATAATGAACTTTATCATTTTGAACATTAGAATTTAGTAAGAGATAATCATCATTAGAAATTATAAACAAATTTGCTTTATTTTGACTGGAAACCTCATTAACAACTGTGGGAAAATTAATTTTACATTGACTGGAATCTAAAATATTAATAGAATCTTGAAGCTCATTGTGGAATTCATTCCTTGCAGAATTTTGATCTGCAATTGGAGTCTTTTGTGCATTGACCGTAATATTTTGAAGTGTTCACGGAACAGCATTGAAATTTAATTTTGTTTTCTGAGGATTAGCATAATCTTCATCAGAAAAATGTTTTTCGCAAACATAAAAATGTTTTTAAGAGACTGAAAACTCAATTTCACAAGCTGTTTTCCATTCCACGCAAGATTCATTGTTTTGTGGAAATCTATGAAATAAAAAATTTTTGATACTTCCTTCAACATCACTGTAATATTTTGAATTACAATTAGGGAATTATTATACAGTTATTATATATAACTAATAAAATCTGTAAAAAAAACTAGTATCACAGACCATATCACAGCGCTATTAAGCAGCCCATCTATAATAAAATTCTACATCTTATAAAATAAAAGTTTCATTTTAAAAGCTACATTTTTAATACCACAAAAAAATTATCCTCTGCGAATGGAAAATAACCTTGCAAATGTTCTGCCACTAAAATTAACATTTAAATTAATATCATAATTATTTTTAATTTTTAAAAGAGATTATTTTAAACAGATTCAAATATATAGTAAAGGTATGTAGAAAAAGCACGAAGCTCAATCGAGTACGCAAATTTACTCGAGCTTTTTTTGCACACCTCTAATAAATAGAAAAGATTTTATAGAGTATATAAAGAAATTATGAACTATATTGCAATATTAGTATACAAAATAGATTTTTGTTTCATATTATTCAAAAGGTGTTATGTCTTACCTTATTATTATATTCCCTAGTGTTTCTCGATTTAACTTTAATTTAGAAAAATTAAAGTTGGGACGAGGTTGGATAAATGACAAGAATAAATTTATTTGAACACAGTATATTTAAAAGAGATCAAAATTATAGAAAGATGAAGTGAGCACTAGCTTTCTAAAAATGAGTCTTAAGTGGTTTCTCTGTTTACCTTAGAACAGCAAGTTTTTGGTCCTGTCTGGCGCCGATGAGATACAATGGCAATTGTGCGTTAATGGGTTACTAAGTGGTGCAGGTAGATGATTTACGACACTCGTAAATTAGGCAGTTGAATAGGTATTATGATTCTTTCAGCTTTTGTCACAACCCATTGTTAGAGAAACACTTGCGCTGACTCAGTCTTTAGGTCACACGTGCTCACAACTTCTTAGTCATATGTTTTTACAATTTAATATTATATTTTTATGTTGTTTTTTAATTATTTATAGTTATTATAATTTGTTATTATCAATTTGTTATTAATTTGTTATTACAATTTAACTCTGTAAACAAATTAAGTTTACCAAACCAAATGTTATTTATTATTTAAGATTATGAATCTTAAAGGGATTTTCAAACATTCAAATAGGCGGATTCAAAATTGTGAACTATTTTGGGTGAATATTGGAACGCCATTCGTAAAAAGTATTAAAAAACTACATTAAATAAACTAAATATACAAATATAGTAAATATACAATAAATAAACTACATTAAAACCTTTATAAAACCATTTAACATCTCTAAAAAATAATTTTTTCTTGTCCTATTCATCTTCATTTATCTCAAATAATAAGAATATTTTATTTTGGCAAGTTTAACTTGACTACAGACTTTTGAAATCGAGTTCAAGTAGGAACGGCATTTTCGCAGGTTCTGCGACTTACTCATGGAACGCCATGCCGCCGAAGTGGTTAAAACTTTCAATAAGACATTCGAATAATCGCTTTACAGTAGCTTCTTCATCTTTCCCGTTGAAAACGTTTACCACTTTCCAAAAATGACTTAAATTGATTTAAGATTTTCGTCCAAAAAAACGTGTACAAACTGCTAAATTTTTTAAACAACCTATATTATTCGATTCGTCTATAATTACACTGAACTCCGTTATTTTTAAAATAATGGACAAGTCTTCTGTATGACAAGCACCAATCACATTTTTTATAATACCAGTCGATTATGTGAACGCTTTTTGAATGGAAGAATCTCCAACCCCTGTTTTACTTATTATAATTTTAGAACATTTTAATTTTTATAGTTAAAAAAAATAAAAACATGCAAAGAAGAAAAATGTGCAAACTATAATAAAATATATGTGGAGAAAAAGAAGAAATATAAGAATAAGATTATTATACCTTGTGCAATTTTGATGTGGTTTTTTCTTTATGCGTGCTTATTTATAACAGAAATGTCAGCTTTAAAAAATGTCTTGCACAAAAAGTATTAGGCATGAGTCCCATTTTTTGAATCTGGTCGCAACCATCGGGACCTTTTTGAATTTTCTTGACATTCTTGTCTATACTTTTGTATTCTTTTTTCAGTTTTCGAGCAACTGTCACTGCAAGTTCTTTTAGTTTTTGGGTATCTCTGAGCGCTTTCTTTTTCGACCTTCCAGGAAGTTGCCATCTTAAATCTTCGCTGCTATGTGATGAGGCCATTATATTCCTTGCTCAGTGACAATCATCAAGAGCGATTTACTAATTTGTAAAAAAGTTCAATTCTATCGACAATAAAGATTCACTTAAAATTATGGTACGCGACAAACTATGGATGATACAAGGGGTTAAATTATAGTACGATTACATAATTATCAGGGTTGCACATAGTTTTGAATTTTCTTCATAACTTCCTCTGCAGTGCGAATTTTACGTTTTCGCGCATATTGTTGGAAAGATCAACTCAAATGCAATGTTTTTGCTGTACATTGCAAAAAAATTCTGCCAAATGTTTTAAAGTTATAAGCAATTTAAAAAAAAGTAATGTTGTAAGGGTTGAACATGGGTGTAAGGGTTGAGCCACTGTAGAAAATCAATGAAATATTTAGGTAAATGGTTAAAAATGTCCTTCAAATAATAGAATGACACTTGAAAATAAGGAAAGGAACCATAAAATTAAAATAAAATCCCATATTGTGCATTTTTGCATAAGATTAGATATTTTATTTCTTAAGAATGAAATCAAAAATTTTAAAATTAAAACAATAAAAAAAGATTATCGAAATTCTTTTTCCCTTTTTTTCGTTAGAAATAATGTTTTTACCGTCTATTTCGCAAATATGTAGGCCAATCGGGTTTGCTATATTATTCTTGTAATCTGCAAGTAAAACTTAAGATACCTACCGAATTTCAGCTCCCTTTGATGAGATTTGTAGAAGTTAAGGGGGGCAGGGTCATTTCTTGCACTTTTTTCGAAAAAAATTTAATTTCGTTCTCTTCTATTTCGCAAATATGTAGGCCAATCAGGTTTGCTGTATTATTCTTGAAATCTGCACGTAAAACTAAAGATACCTAGCGAATTTCAGATCACTAAGTTAAGATTTGTAGAAGTTAAGGGGGGGGGCAGTGTAATTTTTTGAAAATTTTTCGAAAAAAATTAATTTCTTCACCGTCTATTTCGCAAATATGTAGGCCAATCAGGTTTGCTGTATTATTCTTGTAATCTTCACTTAAAACTAAAGATCCCTACCGATTTTCAGCTCACTACGCTGAAATTTGTAGAAGTTAAAAGGGGGGGCAGGGTCATTTTTTGCACTTTTTTCGAAAAAATTTAATTTCTTTCCCTTACCTTTCTCAAATATGTAGACCAATCGGGCTGGCTATATTATTCTTGTAATCTGTACGTAAAACTAAAGATACATAGCGAATTTCAGGTAACTAGGTTGAGATTTGTAGAAGTTAAGGAGGGGGGCAGTGTCATTTCTTAAAATTTTTTAGAAAAAATTCAATTTCTTTCCCTTACCTTTCTCAAATATGTAGACCAATCGGGCTGGCTATATTATTCTTGTAATCTGTACGTAAAACTAAAGATACATAGCGATTTTCAGATCACTAGGTTGAGATTTGTAGAAGTTAAGGGGGGGACAGGGTCATTTTTTTCAATTTTTTCGAAAAAAATAATTTCTTTTCCTTCTCTTTCGGAAATATGTATGTCAATTGGGTTCGCTATAATTTTCCTGTAATCTGCACTTCAAACAAATGATCCCTACCGAATTTCAGCTCACTACGCTCAAGTAAACATACCCAAGTGTCATTCGCCGATTTTGATCAAACTTTGCATACATCAAGAGGGATGAAAAATAATATACACGTATATTTTTATATCGGCGGTAACTTATTTTTAAAGGTAGAAACTACCCTTTCAGTTTTAAGAGAAGAAAATTTAATATCTTTCTTTAAATTGTTTGGATGTACTGGCAACTGGTTACTCGGGGGTTTTTGGGGTCGCTGATTACGAAACTAAAGTCAGATTTTCAAAATTTAAAATGGCGGATCCAATATAATTATGGAATTCTTTTTCGATAATTATTTTTAAAAAATTATTAAATAAAGTTATAGTTATAATTTTTAAATTAAGTTGCACAGAGAGAAGGTTAATTTGACAGCTATGAAAATTTAATAAAAAAGCATGTAAATAATTTAGATAAAACAAATTTCTTGTTTGATATTGGTTAAAAATGTGTTAATTTACTTGTAAAATTGATTACTTCGTAAAAATACTCAAAATAATATGTAGATCAAAATTAATTTTAATCAGTAATACATTTTTTAATATTTATAAAGTTCTTAGAAAAATTTAATTTAAATATGGTGACTTTCGACATTTCGTAGGTAAGTTTTAAAATTAATTTTGATCTACATATTATTTTGGGTATTTTTACGTAGTAATCTATTTATACAAGTAAATTAACAAATTTTTATCCAACATCAATCAAGAAATTTGTTTATCTAAATTATTTACATGCTTTCTTATTAAATTTTCATATCTGTCAAACTAACCTTTTTTCTGTGCAACTGAATTTAACGACTTTAGGTGAAATAAAATATAAATTTAATTTTTGAATTTGTTATTTAATTAAAATATGTTTGAATTATCCAAATATCTTAAAATTTAATTCAAAAGAATTTATATTAAGTAGAAATTAGTTTCCTCAAAGATATAATGAAATATATAATATATAAATTAACCCTGTAAAGTCAAGTGGCGATTTAGTTGAGTGCATAAAGCACTATCCCAACATGTCACTTTGAGGGTTATCCTATGTAACTTGGGGTTCGAGTCCGCCTTACCCTTATGTGTGTTGTAGTTGTGAAGATCATTTGTTTTAATTAAACACACTTTTTTATTTTAAAAGAATACAAAATTTGAATCATTTAATTTTTTTAAACCTTTTTAAATGTTTATGTTTTGTTTTTTCAATTTTAATACAGGTATTCATGTTGGAATACATCTGAAAGTCCTAAATAACGCGTCAAAAATGTATTCCCTATCATATAGGGGTATTCCTAAAAAAATTTCCAAATGGCGGACACAAAAAGGCGTCAAAAGTGAATTTTTCTTTACAATATCGTAGCCATGTGAACAAAATCGCAAAACTTGATAGATTTCTTTAAAATTTGACAGCTTAATGGTTTTAATGTCCCTGATCACGAATACAAAGTCAGAGTTTAAAAATTCAAAATGGCGGATACAACATGGTGGACGAAATTTTTTGAAAATCTGTGGATTCGCTTGAAATTTGTTACTCGGGGGTTTTCAGGGTCGCTAATTACGAATACAAAGTCAGATTCAGAGACGCTGATTACGAATTCAAAATCGGATTTAGAAAATTAAAAATGGCGTATCCAATATGGCTAATGGCTTAATTAAAAGTTGATTGGATTTGACTGAAAATTGTTACTTATGGATTTCCGGGTCGCTGATTTTAAATCTTACATACATTTTTTAAAATTTGGAATGCAGGATTCAATTACAATATTACTTGTTAGTTTATTTCAGTGTATAAACAACTTCTATGAAATAAATTAACACATAAACAAATTAATATATTATAATAGTTGATTATGCACTGAAATAAAATGTATTTGATTCCAAAGACCAACTATCTTTTGTTTCACATTTTATTTCAGTATAAAAATATCTTCTGTGATATAAAATAACCCATAAACAAATTAATATTATGCAAGAATAATTAATACTGTCACAAAACAGACAAGTAGTACAAAAATTGAATAAAAGTAACACAAAAACAAAATAACATTATGCAAGAATTCACAACATTGTTTAAAAAAAGCAAATACAATCCATTTTTAAAAAAGCCATCAGCCATATTGAATTCGTCATTTTTAATTTTCTAAATCTGATTTTGAATTCGTAATCAGCGGCCCTGAATACCCCTGAGTACCAATTTTCAAGTGAATCCAATTAGTTTTTAACCATTTTATTCGCCCTATTGAATTTTATCCGCCATATTGGATCCGCCAATTTGAATTTTTTAAATCTGACTTTGGATTCGTAAACAGCGACCCTGAAAACCCCCGAGTAACAAATTTCAATCGAATCCACAGATTTTCAAAAAATTTCGTCCAGCATGTTGTATCCGCCATTTTGAAATTTTAAACTCTGACATTTGTTTTCGTGGTCAGGGACATTAAAATTATTAAGCTGCAAATTTTAAAGAAATCTATCAAGTTTTGCGATTTTGTTCAAATGGCTACGATATTATAAAGAAAAATTCACTTTTGACGCCATTTTGTGTCCAAAGAAGTGTACATTTAGGCGTTAAGGGGATCCCATTTATCGGCAATACAGATCTAAATTGCAGTGCGAGTTCAACTCGCACGTGTCCAATTTTTTTAAATTTTATTTTAAAATTTTTTTTAGATTTATTAATATCCTTTTTCTCATTGGACTGTAAAAATATTCTAATAAACCCATTTTTAGTTAATTAGATCAAATAATGTGAAAATTAGACAAAAAAAATTTTTTTTATTATTTTTTTTTAGATTTTTAAATATATTTTTGGTGATCAGACTGTAAAAATATACTAATAAACCTATTTTCAGTTAATTAGATGAAATAATGTAGAAATTAAAAAAAAAAATTTTTTCAAAAATTTTTTAGTTTTTCCTTGGCAACGCTATGGTCATTATTAAACAGCAAGTTCTCTATATTTTTCCTGTAATATTCGCGTTAAAATACAACAGTATGCCAAATTTTAGCCCTCCATGTTGAATAGTTTAGAAGTTAAGGGGGAGGGATGGTCACTTTTTGTGCATTTTTGGTCAAAACTCTTGTTATTTCCTTGACAACGCTATGGCCATCACCTCCAATCACATTCTCTATATTTTTCCTGTAAGCTACGAGTGAAAATACGTATCTGTATCAAATTTGAGCTCTTTAGGTCAAATAGTTTAGCCGCTAGAGGGGGGGACACGATTTGGCTACGGACATAAGAGTCTCACCAATAGGGTTCCGTCGGTACACCGAAGGTGTACGGAAACCTAAAAATTGACTGACACTGTCCGTAAATAAAAATATTTTGAAAAATGATTGGATTCGCTTAAAATTTGTTACTGAGGGGCTTTTGGGATCGCCGATTACGAATATGTTGTCAGATTTAAAAAATTTAAGATGTCGAATGTAATATGGCAGACTTATTTTTCAAAATTGATCAAATTCACTTGAAACTTGTTACTCAGGGGTTTTTAGGGTCGTTGATTATGAATCGAACTACAGATTTTTTATTTTTATATCATATTTGTAATCAACGACCCCGAAGACCCCAAAGTAATAAATTCTAAGCGAAACCAATAATTTTTTAAAACAGTTGTATTCACCAACTGTGTGAGTCAATTTTTTATTATTGCCAACTGTTAAAAAAATTATTTTTGACAGCTAATTTAGTTTGTTGTCAGCAATATCGCTTTATTTTCTTAAAGTATAGAGTTCAGGCTTTAATTTGACTCATATGACAAGTCTCTAGCACGTCGGATTTACACGGTAGAAATTTTCGAAAACAGCGAAAAACATGATTTTTGGAAATTTTCCCAACTTTTCTCAAAATCCTGACGTGATGGGAGGTTTTCGTTGCCAGATTCGGATTCAGCGCACCAAATACTGCGGGAAATCATTTCTCGATCTCAGACAACGGCACTTTTTATTTTTTTGCAGGCTTGTGTACTTTACAAATCTTTTAGGTTATAATCCCTTTATACATATATTATTTTCCTAAAATGTATACTTCAAAGAAATCAAAATAACTACAAATTTTACACTTTTTCATTTTCCTACATGAAATTTTTTTTAATTAAAATAAAATTGAGAAAAAGGAATTTTTGTGATGAAAATAATTGCAAAATTAAAATAATAATAGAAACTCTTTGATATTAAAATACTTTTTTAACAGCAAATAATGCAAGGGTGCGGAAGTATTAGTAATAGTATTAGAAAAAAAGGAAGAAGACCTATATGGGTAGAATCCCTTCTTGCAGTGTAACCGTGAGATTTCTACCACATGACACAACAGACGGTGACAGACCCTCTTTAGCAGGTGGATATTACTAAATAGTGTTATTTAATCTTCATTCAACCTTTATATTGATGCTAATCTTCATCGATACTCAAATATTTTTCTATCCATAAATTTATTACATGTATAAATATATAGAAAAAAGTAATTAACTTAGAACTAACAATATTTGTACATTAATAATAGTATAATTATATTTTATTTGACATTCATTAAAGTAGAAATGAAATAATCGAAAAATAATATTTACATTAAACAGTAAATGTAAATTTAATTGTACAAAAAATAAAAACATATTTAATAAACCTTATTATATGATATTACATTTATTAGAATTGTAGAAATGATATTGGAGAAATAATACTATAGAATAATAATTTTAAAAAAATAAAAAATGTAATACTGAAAATATTCTCTTGTAGTAAATAATAATAAATATAATAATGGATAATAACAATCAATTAAAAAATTAATGTTAATAATGAATAAAAGTTATTTTAATAGTTATTACTAATAAATAATAAAAGTTTTATAGCCGATTGAACAAAACAGTTGTTATTCATTTTCATATATTATTTTATAATTCATATAAAAATATGTCAATTTAAGTGTTTTTAAATATTCTATAACCTGATTGGAATAGTTAATATAACTTTTGTAAATATTAATTTAAATACAATATTTGTAAATAGCTTTGCAATATTGCAATATTTCTCCATTAAGTTCGCATTCCCGCATTTCGAAATATTTTATAAATTTTAATGCTTAGGTATTTCAGAGTTACTCCCCTCACAGCATGAGATATCACTGGGATACCCCACGGGGCGAAAATTTGAATAGCCCAGGTTATATTCAAATAATATCCCTGGGATATTTACGGGATATCTACGAAAAAACACAGTTAATAATTTGTTTATTGTTTCTAATTGTCGCTAATTGAATAAAAATTTTTGTAATAAATTTGAATACTTTTTAATTGTATTATTATTTAGTTTCCAGGTTAGCAATAAATAATGATTAATTCTAAAAAATACTGGATAATCTTATAGGCGCATGCATCGATCTTCTTAGCTGTTATGTGTCATGGCGTCGCGTCATTAGATCAAAAAGCGTGTTTTGAACTGTGTTATTTTAATTGTTTGTTTCACATTTTTGTAGTTTATTGTAAACATATTTAGTAGTATAGCTAGGCCGGTTCTGGGTCATTTTGATGGTAATGCAGATTCCTACTTACTTACTTCACCCTTTTAGACGTGGAATATGCAAATACCACCCACTTTTCACCCTATTAATTTGCATAAACCTTAATTTGCATACGTTTTATATTGTTAACCCTTTAAGTTTATGCAAATACCACCCACTTTTCACCCACCTTCTTTAAGTTCTATGCAAAATCCACCCTTTTAGACGTGGAATATGCAAATACCACCCACTTTCACCCCTCCCTCTTTTTACATTCTACTTAACCTGTGTACATCTTGTTCTTTGCAACCACCCCCTCCAACCACCCACTCACCCGTTACTTATGTAAAATACGTTGCTTTTAGTTAACCACCCCCACCCATCCACCCACTTTTTACCTTTATATAAATATATATTTTTTCTATACTACCACCCACCACCACCCACTTTGTATAAACCAGAAATTTAAAAAATCTTATAGAGAACCGCGATGGACCAAGTGTTCGCGAGATACTGTGCGGGCACTGTGGGTAGTGGGAGCGGGTGGTGGTGGGTGGTGCGGTAAGGCCCAGTGCGCAGCAGAGGTGCGCGTACGGTTACCGCGTTGAGTTAGTGGATAGTTCCATGGGTCAGACCTTGCTGTCTGACACTTGCAGCGTGCTTTACTGGTACAACAGCACCATAGGGATAAATGTATTGTCCAAAAATATGTAAGCAAGTTTCAACTTGACTATTTTCAAGATAACAATAGTATTGTTTGAAAATATTAATATAAGTTTCAACCTGCATCTTGAATAGAATACAGACATTGTCTAAAAAACCTTCAGATAGGTTTTAACCTGCCTGTAGATATTAACAAAGACATTTTTTAGAAAGCTTTAAGTGACGTCATTTTTTATACAAGTTTGATCACGTCTTCTAAATGACTCTACCTTTTAAGTTAAAGTGGAGGTAGTTGCGTGCGCAGTCGTTAAAGTGGGGGTAAAAGAGTGGGAGCTAAAGGTAAGTTTACACCTAAGAAACATGAGAAATCAAACTAAAACACAGTACTACATTAAATAAAATATCCATACTTCGCACACATTAAATCAGATAAAAATAGCAATAAGTCCCTTTACTGTTACCAGACATTTAGTAAAGAATATTACAGAAACTCAAAATATTGCGGATATTATAATTTTAGAAACGATAATGAAAATGATGAGGATGATGATCCATGATGAATAAATGTTACAAATTTAAATATTTATTTTCTAAAATTGGGTAAACTATGAAACTTTTGTAAAAATACTATTTATAACCTAAAAATACATGCATAAGGCTTTAATTTAAAAAAAATTCGTCAAATACTTTCTGAAATTTGACATATTGAAGTAACTCCATCGTAAAGAGCAACAATTTCGGTGACAAACATTTCACAATTATAGTTCGTCTAAAATGTAAAAATAAAATTGATTTACATTTATTATACCACTATCTAGGTCCCAATCTAAGGATTTGTGTTATGCAAATTTATTTTTGCTATAGCTGAAAATTGACCTTTATTTTTTTATAAAAATCATACTATTGACTTTGACAGGTCACCAATTTTTCAAATATGTTTCTTTTTGAAATTCTCTGTATGGAAGTAGATAATATTTTAATAATTGTTAATCAATTTGAAAAAGTTTCGTATTGTTTATTAGGAAAGAAATTCTTGAAAAATGACCTTTTTCGCAACGTCACAACTGATGTTCCCCTTCCTTAATACTAAATTAACAATAAATCGGTATTATTAATTCCTTAATTCTTGCTAGTAGAAATGAATTCTTTAATGACAACCTTTTTTTCTTAAAAATCAAATTGAAACCAGCATTAAGATTATGTTATTTAGTGTGCCGTATTTTTATAGTAAAGTATATGGGACATGTGACCATTGAATAACATAACCTTTATTTTTTCTATCGTAAAGATCAGTCAATATCTGCATGAAGACATTCACTGTCAGAATATATCTTATTAAATGTAAAAATATTAATGTAAAAAAGTTATATATAACGTTTCTTAAGGATAACTTGAATTTTCTACAAAGTACATTCAACTTTTCCAAATGTTAACTTTAATGCTCTGTCTACTAATGAAACAGTTATCATCTAAAATCTTGTACTTGAATTGTTAAAAAGAAATTGAATAATTACACTTTGGCATCTACAGTCCGTGCTTATACAGAATTAATTAAAACGGTTACAGTCATAAGCTTCTGATCTAGTACTCTGGCATTCTGACTTAGCGAATTCATCACATGATTTTAACCACATTGTGAGGCTTTACTAGATTTGATAAATGGTTAATATTTTCACATGTCAGCTTTAACTTTTATAAAAGTTAACTTTAACTTTTCTAGTAGTTAACTTTAACTTCCTAAAAGTTAACCTTAACTTTTTCAATAATGCACAGAGAAAAATTGAGTATTCAACAAACTATCTGGAGGGACAAACATACTCGCGGGAGACCGCGAGCAGGAAAGTAATAAAAATCAGTTTTTTTATTTTAGCGTTCAAACTATTTAACGAATAATTTTTGCTAATATGTTAATTGAAAGCTTGGACTTTCACCTGTTAAATAAAATTTGAATTAGACATTTAGATTTAATAACCAGTTTACAGCTTGACTTTTTTACGACATCTGCATTTGTTACTTTCCTTCTAACCCCCGAGGAAGAAAGTAACAGCACCTTGGAGGAAAAGTAACATTATAGAATATGGTTAATATTATATAATTTCAAGACTATTGATAATTTAATATATTTTTATTATCAACTTAGAAAAATACAAAGATACTCAAAATACAAATTATACATATTTGATACTTTATTAAATACATAGTAAACACATTTTGGTACATTAATGTCTCATCGATATTATCTTTTTATCCATATCACAGATCTAGCATTTAATTTTAAAGCTAAGCGTATGTGTAATATTAAATATTTAAAAATTAATATTTAAAAATATACGTTTTCATTTATATTTAATTTTTATATATTTAAAAATATTTATTAATTAGAAAAAATATAAATTATTTAAAAAATTCTCACATATTACAAATGTAAATATCTTGAAAAATTGTGAAATGTAAATTATACAGTTACGAGCCCTGGATACGAGGCGCGATGCGACTGTTTGGCTTGAATGATGGTTTGCTAGTCAGTCGTACAGACCTTTTTTAAATCTATAATATGTTTGAATCCGCTGAATATTTTTAAGCTACTTAGCCTTCTTTTAAAGAGAAGATTTTAAGCTTTATTATATGTAAATTTTAATTTTTTTTCTAACATCCCCAAAAAATTGAAATTTATTTTTAATTTTGATTTTTTTGGGTCAAAATTTTTTTTTTCAAAATGCTTATTTCCAATCGAAAGAGCATGAAAAAACCTTTCCAAAATGTACTTTGTCAAATTTGTATGTTTAATTGTTTAAGAGTAAACAATTATTGAAATAAACATTACACCAAAAGACCCCTTGATCACTTGACGCGGAATCCCTCATATGGGCAAATCTCTGGAAACTTTAACATTTGAATTTGAATTTAAAAAAAATTTTTTTGTGTGCACAATTTTGATATTTTTAGTAATACATCTTCGACCAAAATAGATTTCATTTTTATTACTGTACAACCATTATTTGGTTGCATTCTTTTTTAAAATATATATTTTTGGAAAGAAAATAATGTTAGGTTATCTAAATCTGTAACAAGATATACATAAACATTTTATCTCCTACACTTAAGTAAGTTATTTTTCAGTATCACAAAAACATAATTAAGCATGAAAATAAATATAATGAACGTCTAATACAACTAATAAGGACAACATTACAATACAAAAATTAATGCAAATTTTTTACGTATAATTATTTGAATTAGTAACATGAACTTTTCTAATTATTTAATTGGCTGAATTGTTTTGAAAAAATATCGAGGATCTTAATATAACCTTGAAAAAATACTAACAGTTTCATGAACGTTTAATAAAAAATAAATAAATATTACTTAAGTGCCTTCCGTTGATAAATTTTTCATTCCGCATTTCCTTTTTTTCGTTTTTTATTTTCTTTGCTTTGATTTTCTTTCATTTTGTCACTTTATATTACATTTTTGGTTACTTCGTGATAAATAACACGGAACAAATAAATGCTTCAGATTGATTGGAAAACGATTGATTTGACCAAGCGACATATTGGACGAGCGACAATTTGAATATCCACGTAAAAAAATAATTAAATAAGAATTAGAATAAATAAAAACATATGCACAGTTTTAAGTAAATTTAAAGTAATATGTGCCCCAATTTTGGAGCAAATTTAATAGGAAACTTTTGAGAAATTAATGATTTGACCAGCGACATATTTTTCGTACTACACCAGTATCACAAGTAACCAATAATTATTTTTCTTAAAATATAATTAAACATAAAAATCACGCACATAAAATTTGAATTACAATTCAATTGTGCCTCTTATTTCAAATTTTTTCACTAAGTTTTTTAATGTTTATTTTACAAAACCATTTTTATTTGACCAGCGACACAAAAACTTAAGTTTGTTTATGGAATTCTTAAGATATTCTTAAATAGTTTATAAGAGTAAAAAAACGTGTTTTCCAAAAAAACCTTATTTAAACAGTTAAAATACTTTTAGAAAAAATGAAAGTTACACTTGCAAAATCATGGTATTGTGAACTTTAATAAAGAAAAACATAGAAAAAATAAACAAAATAATGTATATCAATGGTTAAATCGTAATGACGTAATCCTTATTTTCTTTTTAAAAACATGTAAATATTTAAAAATCATTAGTTTTCATATTTAGGCTGTTTAAGTGAAAATAATGTGAGGGACATAAAGGTTAAAAGTTCCAGAGATTCGCCCATATGACTAGGAGTAACCAATACTTCTCAACATGTATATATGGGTGATTCTCCGCGTAGCGCACAATTTAATGTCCCTACTGTTTTTTAAAAAATCAGTTTTATATATTGTAATAAATTTAACGTGGATAACTTATTTTCATAGTAACAAATAAAAGTCTATAGTCATTTTTATTTAAAAGTTTATAATTTTACTTAAAAATCTGTTTTAAGGTGCCAAAACGTTATGGTCTAATCAGTCCCCACTACCATTTCATATATAAAATGTTTTTTTAGTAAACTATAATAATAAATATAATGAACATTGACATTTTCTTATTGTATAAGCTAGTAGAATCAAGAAAAACAAAACACTTGCGGAAAAAAAAATTTTTTTTAAATATTTTTGTAGATATTTCTTTTTCCCCGTTTTTGCGTCATGGTCTAATCACTTTTTAAAATTGCTTAATTTACATAAATAATGAAATCGAAAAATTACTAAACATTAATAAAAAGCATTAATAAACTCTCCTAAGTAAATTACTAAAAAATAAATCAATTAAATTTTTTTTTCTGTTTTATATGTGTTAAAGGCATGAAAGTTGCATAGGGAATCACAGAATCGCCATGGTCTAATCATCACATTTTTGCAATAAAATGAATAATTATTTATGTTTTACCTCAAAACTAGTTTAGTAGTATAAATTAAGTGAAAACATAAGACGTGGAAAAAAAGAATTTTTGAAATCGATGATAATTTGCTAAAAAAAATTAGTTATTCATGTGCGTCATGGTCTAATCACTTTTACATAGTAAGGATTTTCTGTATTAAATTGTGTCGCTGAAGCACTCATAAGTGTAACGAAAATGTTAAATTCAGGTAAATAATGAGTAAAAAAATTAATTTCTATAAATTGCAGCATAATTTTCCATATATTACCACATAAATTTCCATAAATTACCGCATAATTTTCCATAAATTACCGCGTAAATTTCCATATAATTCCGAATTTTTTTTCTTAATTACTAATTTTACAACAATTTACTGTTTATTGTCGCACAACTTTCTATAAATTTTCATAAATTACCTCGAAAATTTCCATAAATTTCCAAATTTAAAAAAAAATGTAAACTTTACATATTTTTATTAAATATCGCGACAATTTCTATAAATTTCCTTAAATTTCTATAAATTTCCATAAATTATCAAAAAAATGATTAAATGAGATTTACGCTATTATATTTTTTAAATTAAAGAAAAAAATTGTTTTTGACAGAACCTGTTCAAACATTGAATTTGTTAATTACTATATTCGTTTACAACAAAAATTATAAACAATTTTTCCGGCCCGCTATGGATTTTTCATTCTGGAGCCTTTATCTTTAAAAAAATATATTGATAATAATCATAAAGATAATTTTTTTTTAATTTCATAAACCAAATCGTGCGCTACACGGAAAATCACCCATATATTGGTACTGCTTGGTTCTACGCAATAGTACTGCCGTATTAATATTTCAATTAATGATCGTACTAATTAATTTAAATTAATTACTTTTAAATGGCAATCTAATGTTTAATACATTTTTCTCTTTTCAGGAATCACGTATATTTTTACAGAAAATTGTTTTTTAACAATTGTCCTAATTTTCTCATATATGAATGTTCAATAATTAAGAATTCTGGAACTTGTTTAACTCCTAGTTTAAATAAATCGGTCCATTTGATTTTTTCCAAACTCAAATTCTTTTTGGTACAGTTTTATATGACACTCTCCCATACTGAGACAATATTTAACAAAAGTAACGCATATAATATAAAAACAATACAAATCACATAATTGATCCTTATAAAGTCAATTCTTGGACAAAAGATATAAATAATATTTTGCACAAGTATTCTGTAAATTATTAATAAAATTTGATGAATTTTTTATTTTTGTTACACTTTTCCATTTAAAAAAATAAAAATTGTTATCGATTTTCCAGGAGTTTCTTGCTCTCTAACAATTCTAATCTAGAAATACCATCATGTATTTTTGATTATATATATATATATATATATACAATCGATGAAAGCTAATAACTTTTTTTGAAGACAATTATGTCGACGATTATAAATTGTTTAGTGCAACTATGATACAAGTAAGTATCGTGTATATATAAGGAATAATTTTTAATAATAATAATAAGAAGGGTTGTGACTGACCACCGACGATTGGTCAATTTTATTTACTACATGCTAAACATTTGACCATTCGAATTTTTAGGGTTGGTCGACACTGGTATACTAGGGGCGGTTCATTGGAAAATTGCTAAATTACGCGCATGCCTTTGAGGGCGGCTTCAAACCACCTGCTCAACGAATAGAAAATACACAGTACTGATGATAATATATCATGTACGTGATAATATTAGCACATGTGATCTCACATTTGTTTTATTTCATACATACTGGTCGCGATTATTACTTCAAAATCCCAAGAAAACTTTTGTAATTTTTATTTACTTTTAGAGAAAGTGAGGAAACAGTTTTTTACCTTATAAAACTATTAAATCAACATTATTTTATTAATAAATACTTTTCAATATAACATTGTAAATATTTTTTTCTTTAGGAATATTTTTCCCTTTTTTAGTATAAAATGAAAGTGATATATGAAACGTAAATGCGGAAACGAGTGCTCAATGTAGAGAAACTGCGGTTATTTAAAAACGTTATTTTGTATTTATTCTTTGTAGACCAAAAAAATGTGGCATAGACAAAAAACATTTACGAATTAAGTGTCGATTATTAAAAATAGTCTGAAATTTGACCGATTATAGATGTGATTTCAAATTAAAGAGATTTTTTTAAAGAAAAAAAATGAGTTCACAAACTTATTCCAGGAATTTTCGTTCTGAAGATGCGATTTCCGGAACATTTTCTGCATTGCATTTTCTTCGGAATTACAGTCTTCTTGCATCACCTACAGGTAATATTTTCATATTTTTCTAACAAACGTTTAAGCGATTTTAAATTAATTTTATTAAAAGAGAAAAAGAAGAAAATAGATGAATAAGAATAAAGAAATTTAAGAATGTTTGCTCTTAATTTCTTTCTTATATTAAAAAGAAAAGAAAATTTTTTAAATAAGGCGTTCTTTCTAACTTTTATGAGACAAATTTCTTCTGTTACTTCTTACATTTAAAAATAAAATTGCGTTATTGAGTTTAGGAAAAAGTTATCAAAAAATGAAAGTTTTAATTTTATTTCGACTTTTAAGAAATGTAAAATTTTTTTTTTATAAACAAATTAATTTTTTTTAGCTTTGGGCCGAATTTTTAAAATATTTTTAAAATTTATTTATAGCTTATAATTAGTATTTCATTTCGATACGAGAATTTTATTTTTTCGAGCGATTTTGCTCGTAATCGTCTTTGTTTTCGAACGATCATATCGTTTATTCTTTTGTTAGATGTCAAATCGTATCGTCTAATTTTCTAATTGCCATCGACCAAACTTCACGACTTTTCTCTAACTTACAGATATGAATAATATAGAATTAACCAATTTTGGGAAAAAATTCCATATTCAAAAATATTCAAATTCTTTATTGGTAATTCAGGGTATGTACAATAATTTTCATTTAACAAAATTGCTGCTTATTTTCAGGCTTTGTTATAATTTTCCCTGGTTTTTTTTCATCAACTTTAAATTTATTTGATTTTAAACATAAATAAATATACAAATGGCTTCAAACATGTTTTTTAGAGATTTTATAGATAATTAGATTCTTTTGATGAGTTTCTTTAAATTTTTTGAAAATAATTTTTTTTTAAATCATTTTAATCGAAAATTCAGAAAATAATTGAATTAAACAAAGAAATTTTCAATTTTTTAAAAAATAATCTTGTCTGTTTGAATTATAATTAAAAATTTGATTTTTCAATTTTATCAAAATTATATTAATAATAATTCACTTTCCGCAAACAATTTTACTATTTATAAAAGTAATTGATCGTTCCAAAAAATGCCATTAATTATGAAAATAATTTCATTCTTGCAAAGATTTTTATTAAAATGTTTGACAATAGTAAGTAATAATAATTGAATATGTTTACCTAACAACCCGAGATGAAATTTTAAATTTACATTGTACCAAAAAAACTTACTTTAAAGCTGATTAAAACCTTTTGACGATTTTTTATCCTTATGACATTATTTTTAAGGCTTATTCACCCTTCGATTGTACATTTCCAACTCTAAAAGAAACCTTAAGAACTTCAAAAGAACTTCTTAATTTTATAATTCTCAAACTGGCAACCTTGTCAACCTTTCCTTTAACCCTAAAAAACATTACATTCTTCCTCACCCACTTCATTTGAACCTGACATTGGTTTTGAAATTCAACTTTTAATATAAGTATAGTTCGAAGGAATCTTCTTTGTTTCCAAAAAAAACTGGACAAGAAAGTGACCAAATTTATTCTCATTGTAGCCTCGTTAGAATTAAATATCTATTATAAGTCGGTTTCAAATGAATAATACAAGCTTTTTAAGGGATAAGAAATTGTAGATTCAATAGTTATTTTCGTATCAAGGGCGCAAAATAGGTGATTGCAACGATGGAGAAATGAAGGGACCGAAGGGACACAATTTCGCGCCCGAGGCGAAGGCGAGGGAGCGAAAGTGTCCCCTCGCTCGGTCCCGAAATTTCGCCACAGTCGTAATCACCTTTGCGCCCATGATGCTAACATAATTTTTTGTCCAAACTGCATGGAAAGCATGCCATTGAGGGAACGAACGATTAAACGCTCATATTAGTTAAAAATTAAACTCTATATAAATGTTAACTCTTTGAAGTCTATAATGATACAAGTTTTAATATAGAAATAAGACAACAATGTATTCTGGAAATATAGTAATTGCCAATTTTTATAACCGAAATGTGAAAAAACCAAATGTGTCATAATTTTTTTAAAGAAAATCGAAAAAAATTGCACATTTTTCTAGACAAAATAAAACTAGTTGAAAATGTTTGCATTTTTATAGTCAACATAAAAAAACTCTAAAATACCATATTTTAATGAAGAAAATCGAATAATTAACATGTGGGCGCAAAATACTCTTCTGCCTGCTCGAAGGTAGGGGAAGCGGGCGCAAAATATTTTGCGCTCGCTTTTACTACCCCTGGGTGGTAATGAGTTACTTTGCGCCAGCTCTAAGTGCCCGAAATGACATACTTTCCGTGCAGGTAGGACAAAAATTATGTTGAATGGAGGATGAAAATTTTGTTTCGGAAAGATATACAAATTTTATTTGATCAAGAAATAAATAAATATTATTTATTTAAACATTCAGAAATATAAAATTATAAAAATTAAAGAGAGGTTAATTAATTATAATTAATTTCTCAGAGATGATATAGGGGAGACCGAGCCGTAATGAATCACTTTTCACTTTTTTGTTGCTTAACTTCGTCATTTTTGATTTAATAAAAATGTCATCATATGGACAACTTAGCCTAACATCTCAGGTTTTAATTTTAAAAAGTACGCCCTAATATCACTTATACTTTTTTTCTAAAACAATGTTTTTGGAAAAATGCAAAGAGAGCAATTTCGCCTCGGGGCGGGGCGTATTGAATCAGCAATGAAATTTTAATTTTGATCATGAAATATTTTTTAATATTGACAATTTTTGTTTCTATTGTACATTTAAAACAAGGAATATTGAAAATGGAACATATTTAATTTAAACTTTAATTGGTTCTTATTAATATATAAATTACAAGAAATTGAGCTTGACAGGATTATTTTATTAATATTTAAAATATAATAGGTTTTTTTAAGAATAAGCAAAGAGATCCATTTCGCCCAGGAGGTGTATGTTGAAAATTTTGTTATTTTTATCAATACCGTAAGTGGTGGATTCCACGCCAGTTCAACACACTTATTTTCATGACTTGTTGTGATTTGGCTGTACTTTGGTAAATTTTTTACTTTTATAGTGATAAACAACTCCACCAAATATTTTTTCAAAATTTTAAAAATTACCAAAAATATAGCATTTTCAAAATTTTTGTCTTTTTTTAAAGTGCTGTAACTTTGGTTCTAATTAACTGATTTTGGATTTTAAAAAAAGGATTTTTTTGGTTTTAAGTATATTTTAAGATACAATTAATATAAAAAAGAAAAATTCAAAATTTTTTTTTTTGAAATTTTGAAAAATTAAAAATACGTTTTTGAAAAAACATTGTCTTCGAATTTTTTCAAAATTTTACTAAATGTTAGGGCAAATGTGCTTTACATGTCCAGTAAGTTTCATCTTGGGATCTCAAAGGGATTCGGAGAAAAAAAATAAAACGTAACCACAAATTACGAACATATGGGGCAAAATTCCTTAACTGCCCAGGTAAAAAAATGAATTTTCTCTAAACTTTGCTAAAATGTTACTATTATTAGTGGAAGTGTAAATATTAATTTTTTTTTAATTTAATAGAATATTTTTTGAGTTATGGAGTTTCAAAATTTTGATTTTTTTTAAAAATATCTTTTTTCGATTTAATATATTGATAAGTAAAATTAATCAAATTAAAAGTATGAATAGTGATTTTTAAAGAGGTTTTCACGAAATAGAAGCTGGTGATGAAAAAAAAATTGTTTTCTGTCAAACTTACTGGACATGTAAACCATATTTGCCCAAACATTTAGTAAAATTTTGAAAAAAGTCGAAGACAATGTTTTTTCAAAAACGTATTTTTAATTTTTCAAAATTTCAAAAAAAAATTTTTTGAATTTTTCTTTTTCCTATTAATTGTATCTTAAAATATACTTAACACCAAAGAAATCCTTTCTTTAAAATCCAAAATCGGTTAATTAGAACCAAAGTTACAGCACTTTAAAAAAAGACAAAAATTTTGAAAATGCTATATTTTTGGTAATTTTTAAAATTTTGAAAAAATATTTGGTGGAGTTGTTTATCACTATAAAAGTAATAAATTTACCAAAGTACAGCCAAATCCAAACAAGTACATTATTTTGATTAAAAACCGAAATTTCTCTGATTTACCACGTTTGAATAAATTAAAGTGATCCATTACGCCCCGGTCTCCCCTGCTGGACGAATCTACATTTTTTTTGTAATGTGATATATTAATAAACCATGATGTAATTTATGGACCTAATTATAATCTGAGATTTTTCAACGTATTGTAAAGACAATAATATTGTTTACGACAAAAAAATTAAATTTTTTTGTTTTTTTATCAAATGTTGTTATAAGAGGGTCTGTAAATTTTTTATTTAGTGTAATAATTTGAAACTTGTAAAAATGTACAGTCGTCTTTAGTTGTCCACATATTGTTTTTATTTATGTTTTGCTTCTTTTTAGGGTTCCGTACACTTTCGGTGTACCGACGGAACCCTATTGGTGAGACTCTTGTGTCCGTAGCCAAATCGTGCGCCCCCCTAGCGGCTAAACTATTTGACCTAGAGAGCTCAAAGTTGATACAGATACGCATTTTTACTCGTAGATTACAGGAAAAATATAGAGAACTTGCTGTGTAATTGTGGCCATAGCGTTGTCAAGGAAAAACTAGAAAATGTTTGAAAATTTTTTTTTCTAATTTCTACATTGTTTCATCTAATTAACTGAAAATGGGTTTATTAGTATATTTTTACAGTCTGATAAAAAAATATATTAAAAAATCTAAAATAAAATTTTTTTTCCCAATTTCTACAATATTTGATCTAATTAACTAAAAATGGGTTTATTAGTATATTTTTACAGTCCGATCACAAAAAATATATTAAAAAATTAAAAAAGAAATTAAAAAATAAAATTAAAAAAAATTAGACAAGTGCGAGTTGAACTCGCAATGCAATAGCGGATTCCGTACACAAATATTAAAACAATATTTGCAACATTCATCGGTAAATGGTAAAATTAAAATAAACAATTAAAAAAAATTAAAGTATTGTATATATAATATTGTAAACAATAATAAGTAGAGGAACAAAATTTTTACAATTAGTTCCTCTACTTATTATTGTTTACAATATTAGATATACAATACTTTAATTTTTTTTAATTATTTTTTTTATCAAATGATTTTAATACACTCGGGTCGTAAAGTTTCAGTACATTTGGACTGACTACATTTGAATGATCGCTTCACTTTAAACTCAAATATTTCAGTAAAAATTTATGTAAAAGCTATCAAATTAGGATCATTTTAAAGTTTAATAAATTTAGAGACAAATGGGCCAAGATATAAACAATTTGATCACGTAAATGTGTAAATATAGTCCTTTAAAGTAAGAGATTTTTTGTGAAAATTTAATTTTTGAAAGCTTGAGTTCAAGTCAATGCAAATTAAAGAGAAATTTTTTTTGAGAATTGTCAGTTAACCAATATGTAGTAAAAATCCTACTCTTTAATTCTAGACCAAAATCATTAACAAATATTTGGTATTTTTTTCAAATTCTTTAAAAATAATTTCTCTTGCTCTCTAAATTTCTCAAAGGATATAAATTGCAATTTCGTCGATTCGTTCATTTGTTTTATCAATTAACCACACTTTTGAAAAAATATATAACCCTTGATACAAGCTCAAGAAACTATTTGCCAGAATGCTTCGAATTTGTCAAGCTGTAATTAATGCAAAAGACTGTTATTTTGATAAAAAAAATGTAGTTGCAATTATATTTTTTTAGCAAATTGAATAGACTTATTAAATTCTGTATTTTATTGTAATTAAATATAATAAATAATTATAATACTAATATTTAAGCTGATAAAATATTCAATAATTAGGAAAAAAACTTAAATTAGATAGTTATAATAATTACTGCTAATTATTATTATATTATATTTCATTATTATATATTATGTTTTAATAATAAATATTATTATATTGCACAGTTATAATCTTGTAACAAGCAAGGGATATATATTTTTCTAAAAGTGTGGTTAATTGATAAAACAAATGAAGGAATCAACGAATTTGCAATTTTTATCCTTTGAGCAATTTAGAGAGCAAGAGAAATTATTTTTACAGAATTTGAAAAAAATACCAAATATTTGTTAATGATTTTGGTTTAGAATTAAAGAGTAGGATTTTTACTACATATTGATTAACTGACAATTCTAAAAAAAAATTTTCTTTAATTGTCATTGACTTGAACTCAAGATTTCAAAAATTAAATTTTCACAAAACATCTCTTACTTTAAAGGACTATATTTACATATTTACCTGATTAAATTGTTAATATCTTGGTCCATTTAACTCTAAATTTATTAAACTTTAAAATGATCTTAATTTGATACCTTTTACACCAATTTTTACTGAAATATTATAATATTATATAATAATATAATATTATATAATATTATAAATGTACTGAAACTTTACGACCCGAGTGTATATTTTTTTAATTGTTTATTTTAATTCTACCATTTACCGATTAATGTTGCAAGTATTGTTTTAATATTTGTGTACGGAACCCGCCATTGCAGTGCGAGTTCAACTCGCACTTGTCTAATTTTTGTGTTTTTTACACGAGAAATAGCGAGAAAGTGTAACTTAGGAATTAAAAACAGACAAAAAACATTAGAAAAGTCATACTACAAAAACATTCTATAACGTTGAAAGAACATAAAATTATAGGTAAACGATCGCTAAACAGAATTATATACTTGCTGACTTGATTAAATTCCATTTTGTTAATATTTTCGACTAATTCGCTTAGACGGCCAACTTAGGACCACTCTTGTCTATATAAAATAATATTATAATATAATATTATATTATTACATAATTTTTAGAAGCAAAAAATTAGTTTAAAACTTTCAGAGGGACTTTATATTTTAACAATAAAATTATGACTGCAGTCACAAACTGACTATTTATTTATTTATTTTATTTATTTATTTAAAATAAAATATAAATAAATTTTAATTATTTCAAAAACTTCCAATTATTTATTTATAGAAATTCAATTATCTTGAAACAATAGAATTGAAATTTTTTTAAATCTTATTTTTTAATTATTAATTATTGCACTAAAAGCATAAATACATTTAGAATGTAATCTAATCTAATCAATTGTCAAGATAAAGCTGGATATTTCCAAAAAGGGAAAGTTGGCACCTAGATTAGGGAATCCATTGTACCAAGCTCCAGCTCGCTCGTTTATAACAACTAATTAGAGTCCTGTTCTTCTCTAGAAGTCCAGTACTTCACACAAATAATAATCCTTTTGCCCCTTGTCTCTTTTTGAATAGACATTTGGGTACAAGTTAAAATCGCACAGACATCGGTCTGTCAAACCGTGGCATATTGTCCTAGTGACTCAGCCACTTTAATACAGTCAGTTTTTCAATATATTCAGAAACCTGCACCGCAATCCGTCGTGGAGCCGTCCGTGTACCAGATCTCGTCCCCAACGCCGCTGTAGGCGTGGTCCTCATGGCCCCTCCCAGCTGAAAAAGTTCTATAGAATTTCTCTAGAATCATTCTATAGAATCGTTCTATATGAATACTAGTGAATATTCTATAGAATTTCTACATAAATACTATTAAATTTTAGTGATTTTTAATTAGAAAAACTTTAAATTTGTAAAATAATATTTTTCAACAAATTTTAGGCCAAAATAATTGTTTATATCCTTTAAATATATAAAATTCATTGAACTTCGTAACCATACATAACTATAATGTTAAAAAAATTATTTTACGAAATTTATATTCCTTCTAATTAAAAACCACTAAAATTTAGTAGAATTCACGTAGAAATTCTATAGAATCATTCTTTTGAAATTCTATAGAATATTCTCTAGAATTTATATAGAATGATTCTATAGAATGATTCTAGTGAAATTCTATAGAACTTTTTCAGCTGGGCTGTAATACCTCTAAAAACCATTGCTTAGAGCTGGTCTAGTTTCTCTTTAACTGTGACCAGTTGAGTCCTAGACCACCAAACCTCCACCGCGTGAAGAAACCTGGGTTTTAAAATCATCTGATAATGCCAGTTGACCATATTGGGTCTTAGTCCCCACGATGACCCTATCGCCCTTCTACACGCCCAGAACGCCATACAGAATTTCTTATACTGATGCTCAAAATGTTCCTTCCAACTCAGCGTTTTATCCAGTATTACTCCTAAGTATTTAGCCGATTCGGAAAAAGAAATCTCTTTTCCATAAAATACCAGTTTCTCTTCTTTAAGCTCGATATCTTGTATTTCGTAGTGAAAACTACTATATTCGTTTTCTCTAAGTTTACAGAAAGTCCAGTCTGACTGCACTAATTCTTGACAAACATTAGTGTACTTTCCCTAAGCTTTAAAAGGGTATCAATTGAGTGCCCCACTATAATTATAGGGAAATCATCCGCATAGCTTTGCGTTTAATATCCCTGGTTATTGAGTTTCCTAATCAACTCGTCTGCCACTAAGCACCATAATAGAGGAGAAAGACCTCCTCCTTGTGGGCATCCTTTTGAGACAGCGCCTGTTAACCTAGCCTTATCTTACTCTGCTTCGATTGTCCTTTCGCGAAGCATGCTGTCCATCCATTTAATTAATAGCTCGGGCACACGTCCCTTTCTGGCTGCACTGCAGATAGCTTCGCTAGAAGTGTTAGGAAAGGCACCTTCAATATCAAAAAAGGTACCCACCGCATAACCACCACTGCCAATTTGCTCCTCTATTCTACCTAGTGAAGAGTGGAGTTTCTCTAACGCCTTTAATATAAAGGAGGTTAGACTGATTGGTCTGAAGTCCTTCACAGCACTGTACCCTGTGGGACCGGCCTTCGGGATAAACACCACTCTCGTCCTTTTCCAGGACTCTGGTGTATAACAATACTCCACCAACTTTTCCACCTCTCTTGGTGGCGCAGGTTCTCCTTCTAAACCCGGAAAATAAGCGGAAGCTACTACAACCTTCCTTTCATTTCCATTCGTCTCTGAGTACTTAGCTTTCACGACAGCTAAGTCTCTAGTTGTCAATTCCAACAAAGGGAAAGCGTCTAGACCTTTATAGATTAGAAACACCCTTGGAACCGATTTATGTGGTGAGCAGACTAGCTCTCCGCAACCATTTAGACCATTCTGATTTTACCTTTGAAAACTCAAAGTTCTTGAACAAAGGCTAAAGCTGTCTGCATCTTTGTCAAGCTCTTGGCTAAAATCGCCGAAGCGCCTTTACAATGAAGCAAATTTATCTGCGTACACTGAATCCCGGTAGCAGCCATTTCAAGGCTGCTTCACGGTCTCCTTAAACCGAGATTGGAGAGCTTCTATGTCGCTCTCTGGTACTCCAAGCGCGAGAGTCCAGCCCACAGCAACAGCCTGGTCTTAAAGCTTGAACAATTTGGACGCTATATTTCAAGGTTTCACGCATTTGTTCGGACTCAATACGTTCGAAAAAATTCATTTTCGAAAAAGAAATTCAAAAAACCATGTTTTTAAAAAAATGTCTGTAACCTTTTTTTATTTTAATTTTTTTTAAATTTTGAGTACAGAGTCTGAAAGAGCGATGTTCAAGATGTAAGGAATGTTTTTACTACTCTACGAAACAATTACAGTCGAAAATTGTCTCTAAAGTGTGTCCGTCTCGTCCTGAAAGGGTTTGTAGATACCTAATAATTTGTTTAATACGTAGAATTCAATTCAGTTAATTAAGATTATTATAATGTAATTTCCAGAAATCCAGTTTTTAACTAGAACTTCGTGTTGAATATGCCCTATCTAGATTTTTTCTAGTTAGGTTAACCAGAATTCCGGTTGATTTAAATAGAATATCGTAGTGTTAAATATACCCTAATCGAAACTTGTTTGAGTGGAGATACTCTGTAATTATATAAGAAAATTATATAAATATAAGAAGTAAGTTAATGCATTGTACTGTAAAAAATAACAACTTTATTATAAACAGTTTATTTTAATAACAAACAAGTAACTATAAATAACACGTTTAAAGATAAAGAATTTTTCAGAAATTTAAGCTCCATATCATTAGTCACCCACTGGACACAAAAATGTCCCCTCGCGGACAAAAGTGCTAAGCATAGGACATCATCAAAAATGAGTTTGAGTTCGAAAAGTAATATATCGTAAAGCTGAGAATAAAAAAGAGAAGAACAGCGAAATTCGTGTTTTCTTCTTCTATTCATTCTTATACTATTGCGTTATAAAAATTATAACAATAATAATTAATCTAATACACAAACTGTGTAAGGCTTTAAGGGGGAAGGGAGGGTCATGTTAAATCTTACGAACAGCAGAAAAAATGGCGCTAATGTATAAAAAATATGTTACGATGGGAGGTTAAAATTTCTCGAAATATGCCTTACGTAGTTTGTGTATGGCTCCTTAGTAACTCCATGTCGATAAACACCAAATAATTTTATACTATTAAAAATGTATTTTTTAGAAAAACTATGCCTTTAAATTAAACACACTACACCATTTTTCAAATCTAATTCTTTTTAAACTTTGAATTACCGACTGATAATTCAGTTTTTAGTAGAAAATGTTAATTTTGTTTTTAAATAATCCACATAGTTTTTTCATATATTTTTTATTTAGCTTTCGCTTATACACGCTGGCCTCCTCAAACAATTGAATCATTTTTTGAAAAACGACTGCAAAAAAACAAACATTCTACATAAAATTCTCTCTTGGTAAAAACATTATATAAAAACCTTTAGTAAAAACGATTATGCCAATTATATAAATCTTTTAGTAAAAACGATTATTCCAATTATTTTATTAATTTTGAAAAAATATAAAGGTACATAACCTCGAACTAACCAATGTGGGTTTTCATCCTTCGGACTTTAGTTTAGGTTATTAAATATAAGTAGAGACCCGAACTTTATGCAAATCGCATAATCGTATACTATTCTGAAACTAAGTATAACTTCCATATTTTGGAAATTATTAACAATTCATACAAAATAAATGTGATTTGTGATCGCATCCAATCGCATAATTATACTTTCAGTGCATAATTTTTTTTCATTGCATAATTTAACACTATTTGTATAAACATCGCATAATTGTGAATTTTTTTGTATAAAAATACCATAAAGTATCTTTTTTTGATGATTTTAATAATTTTTTTAATGTTCCGCCAAAAATTAATGTAGTTTATATGGCTGCTGAGCGTAACGCCACACAGTGGTCGGAGAGACCCTATTTAATGCGAAAAATTAGAAAGACTGCACCGATTGCAACGAAACTTTAGGATATTTTTAATTTCGCCATACTTAATAAGAATATATCATAAAATTGAAAATTTGACAGTTGACAGCTGTCAAAGTAACTATCAATTTTATCAAAAATGAGTAAATCTGCACAAAAATAACTTCTAACAGGTTTTGAGACTTTCTGAATCCAAATTTTATGTCTAATTTAAATTTGATAGTTGACAGCTGTCAAAGTGACTGTCAATTTTTTAAAAATAAGTAAATCTACATACAAATTTTACCTATAAGATTTTTAGGCTTACTGATCTCGAATTTCACGTAAAATTTATAATTTGACAGTTGACAGCTGTCAAAGTGACTGTCAATTTCATCAAAAATGAGTAAATCTGCACAAAAATAACTTCTATTAGGTTTTGAGACCTCCTGAAACCAAATTTTATGTCAAATTTAAAATGTGATAGTTGACAGCTGTCAAATTGACTGTCAGTTTTATAACAAATGAGTAAATCTATATAAAAAGTTTACCTATAAGATTTTTAGACTCACGTGTCCCGAATTTTCGGTAAAATTTATAATTTGACAGTTGACAGCTGTCAAAGTGACTGTCAGCTTTATAAAAAATGAAAAAATGTTTATAAATATAACTATTACATTTGCAGACTGTGTAGTCACAATATTGATATCGAACTTAAACTTTGACAGTTACCTTCTATCACTGTATATGTTATAATATAAAAATATCTTTATTTATTAGAATTAATTATTTAAAGAGAATTTCTTTTTAAAAATGTCAAAAAAAAATTTTGGCGCAAGTTTGCGCAGCTGTTTTTTTCGTAGGTCATTAAAAGAAACTTTAGACTACTCTTGTAAAAAAGAATTAGAATCGACCACTGTGCGCCACAGCATTTTCTAGACGCAAGTTACGTTTGTGGAATGTATTTTATGTGTTTTCTTAATAAAAAAAATCTAAAGTAAAAAATATGATGTGCAAAATTTGATCTCAGAGTTCCTTACCTTAATTTGATCCGTGTATCATTGCACGGGCTTTTTCGGTCAATGACCTATTTAGGCTCCGAAAGAGAATTCTGTTGTGAAGTATGTGGTATACCACATACTTTGCTTTTTAAATGATACTGTATTTCCTTATTAACGCAAAATCATTTGAACTCGTTAGATAAATATTCCCTTCCGTTATCGTAATATAAATGAGCGATTTTGAGATTAAAATGTGCTTCACATTTAGCTACAAAATCTTGAAATACTTTAAGTGACAAACAAAATGAGATTTTTTTCTACTCTGAACATAGTTTTTTATCAAAATTTTTAACAGTATTGTAAACAAAATCTGAAACAACTACAAACAAAGGTTTGTCTTTCCAACATTTATTCTAATGACAAACCAAGAAAAATGTAAAAAAAACATTTATTTCCACTCTAAACTTCTTTTTCTATGAAAATTGTTTAAAAAATTCTTTATATTATTTTTTTAAATATTGTTAATTAATGTTAAATTAAAGTTTGAATCTTTAGCAAAATTTTGATTACAAGAGAGCGTAATGTAATTTAAAAAAGTTTCTTTCTACGAATCCATTTCATGTTTTGCAAATTGTTTATAAAAATTGTTTAACATTCTAAAACATTGTAAAATAATTTTGAACTAGGTTTTTTTCTTTTAGAATCCATTTTTCCTGCAAAAAGAAGTAAGAATTGATGAAAATAAAATTTTTGTTACCCCTTTGGCACATAGTTTTCAAATTGTTTATAATATTGTTAATTAACATCGTATAACAATATTTTTTGTTGAAACAACATTATTTTTTTCAAATGAAGCATAAAAGTTAAAAAAGAATAATTTTAGCATTTTTTAAAATTATTTTTCCAAATTTGAATATTTTAGCGGCCATTTTTGAGGCGCCATTTTAAAATTTGAAAAAATTTATTTTCAGTTTCATGTCTATTTGATAATACTAATATTTTGGACATGATATTTTCATATCCCAGATTTTTTCCTAACCGATTTCGAATTAATAATCTGATTTTAAAGAAAAAACACTTAAAAACGACATTTTTTTGTTTAAACAATTATAATTCTTTACTATAATTTTGAAATTAAAATTTTATTTCAGATTCTCAAAGAGGACACTCAAACCATTAAAAAACTTCTACTAAGAAATACGGACATTTGGGACTAAATGGGTTAATTGTGTATTTATTTAAATGTTGTAAAATGAATATCTTTTAGATTTTATAGGTGCTTATTTGTGTAATTATGGGTCGACTTGTCGTAACAATTGTAATTCCAACCCCCTTCCAGGGAGTACTAAGGGAGTTGTAGGGGATTAAGTGAGGGAAGTATTTGTTTTTAGATGACTTTTTTGGATTTAGCGACCCAAAAAACATAGGAATAGACACCCTACTCAACTTTTCGTCAACATTAAAATTGCAACCCCCTCGTAGGAGGTATTAAGGGGGTTTTAGGGGGTTAAGAGAGGGAAGTTTTTGTTTCTAGATGACTTTTTCGAATTCAGCGACTCAAAAAACATAAGAATAGACATGTTACTCGACTTTTTCTTATATCCGAAATTGCAACCCCGGTAACTGGGTGGGAGGGGGTGGTAGCGGGAAAATAGGCAAGCACAAAAATTTTTCATGGTCATATTCGGTTTCAGCGACCCCAAAAACATAGGGGTAGGGAGTTGTGTCTTTTGGGTCACGACTTTTTTTGTGTGTCTGTGTTATTTATGTGCACAATTTGAATTGTTTGCGGACGTTCTACTTCTTGTTGTTGATAGTTCTTCTTGTAATAAAAACAATCCTTGTTCTCATGGTTTCTTCTCCCACAATATTACCTATCAAAGCTCGCACACGAAATATCCTTGTACTATATCTTTCATTATTAAAAAGTTTAATATTTCGTTTAGTTTTTATTGTTTTTGCACTCATTATTCTTCAAGTAACTTTACATTAAAATACACTAACACTATGATTGTCTATAAAAAATAAAATTGTCACTTAAAACACTAAAATACACAAAAGCACTTATCGTCACTAATTATGTGCCTGGGCCCATAACCTATTAGAATTTAATTAAAAAGGAAGCAGTTCGGTTTGAATAAAAAGAATCAAATACAGTTTTATGTGTAAAAAAATTTAATTCACCAATTAAATATATTCCCAGTAGAAAAAGTATTGAGTGGATGGAGCGTTTAGAAATTGAGTGAAGCTCTGAGCTAATACGGACCGACTTTTCATCCGCCGAATATGATCTTATTTTAGTATTGAAATTAAAATCACATGATCAAAGAACACATTATAAATTGAAATCACAATTGTCCTGGAATGTAAAAATTCCAATTTCGATAAGAAACAGTGAATATTTGTTAAAAATTAGTAAAAGCAAAGTTTGACAAGCGCGACTGAATATACAATGTGAATAAATGAAGTGGTAAGTTTGAATGGACTAACAGAAATATATATATATATATTTATATATATATATATATGATGTTCGTTATTTTTTGGATTTCGTTAATTAATATAAAGATGATTAATGTTTTTTTCAGTAATCCATGTTTTTTTATTAATTTAAAAAGCGAATCTTCTCATCCACACACGGTGGACCTCACCAGACATCTCATTCACTGCAAATATGACGACTGTCAATACTTAAATAGTAAATAAAAACTTTTACAAAAAATACATAGAAAGTGAAATAGAAAAGTCTAAAAATATTAAAGACAATTAAACATTGTATCTTTAGAGGTTAAATATTAATAACAAATTTTAAAAAAATTTATCTACATAACCGCAAACTTACATTTGTGGATTACTTCCTTCGAACACATATTTTATACATCTCAAACATAAAATTAAAATTAAACAGAAAAATACATTATTGTTTGTTTAGAGATGAGCGTTTGAAATTTCAAACTCAGAGCCATGGTTGAACGTTGTAAAACATAAATATAAAACCATGTGCCCTTTATGATAATCGAAAATAGACAGAAAAAGAAAATGCTCCACCTTATCTATATTGTATAGCTTACGGGATCTAATTTATCATCATAAATCACAAAAGTGGGAATATCACTTATCATACATAGTATGAATGTCTAAAAAGGTGCGTAATTCAAAAAAGTCAAACCACTATGCGTTCATAATGAGAGTGATAGATTCTGTTAAGCGATGTTAAATCACTCTTTTTATTAACCGAGTCGTTTTTTAGGATGTGAAACATTTCCCTAAACTTTCTCCTGTTATTGTTAGGTTCGTTACATATGATTCTGGCATTTTGAAAAAGGAAATGATGATCATACACATGCGAGTGCCCAACCAGGGCCGTACTTCTCTTATCCAATTTACAGTCTCTCTTGTGCTCATAAAGTCTGTCCTTGATATACCAACTGGTCTCACCAATATAGCAAACCTTTCACTGGCACGGAATACTGTATACCACGTGATTTCTGTGCTCAAAATCGGTAACATCCTTATTCTTCATAAAGACACCAAATGGGTCTTTCTCATATGTGAAAACCAACCGGACATTATATTCTTTAAATAACTTTTTATAAAAAGATTTTAATTCATTAACAAAAGGTAAAGCAATTACATTACTATTGTTTAAAGACTCTTTTTTAACATTGTTTTGGCTCGAAATATTATGAAATCTTAAATTTATATATTTTAATAAAAAAGAAACCGGATATTCATTCTCAATAAGAGTATCAAAAATGAATTTTAAATTATTATCGTGAAATCTAACGTCAGATAATTTAACAGCCCTGTCAACTAAGCCATATATGATGGATATTTTATCTTTATCAGAAACGTTAGATTTAAAATTAACAAATCTGCCCGAGAATGTATCCTTATGATACCAATTTGTAATGATACGGTTGTTTTCCCTTATGATGGTGGTATCGAGGAAGTTAATACAGCTATTTCACTCAATCTCAATGGTAAACTGTATATATTTGTTATATTTATTAAAAGCATTTAAAAGGTTATCAATGTTATTTTCCTCAATCATAACGAAAATATCATCTACATAACGACGATAAAAAAGATATGGAAATTGAAACTTCCTTAATACCTCCGACTCAAGCTTTTCCATCACGAGGTCCGCGATAACACCAGACAGTGGGGAGCCCATAGGCGTACCAAATATTTGCTTATAAAACTTCCCATTGAATGAACAATATGCGCTGTCAATACAAAATTCTAAGATTTCAAGAAAATCATTATCAGTTAGTTTTGTATGTTCACGAATTTCTCACCATTTAAGTTTAATACATTTGAGAACAAGAGATTTTGGAATATTGGTAAAGAGAGACTTTAAATCCAAAGAGACCAATCTAAAATTTAAAGCAGCATTAAAACCTGTAATTTGTTTAACAAATTCAAAACTGTTACTTACATGTGCATCTGTTTTACGTATCACTTTTTTAATAGGTATACTAATAAATTTAGAAAGATTATATGTGGGTGAACCACAAAAAGAAGTAACAGGTCTCATTGGACACTCGCTTTTATGTATTTTAGGGAGACCATAAAATTTAGGCGCAACAGAATTATAAGAATGTAGAAATTTTGAAGTAGGACAGTTTATAAAATTTTAAAGAAGTAAGGAAGTAACTCTCTTATTTAAATCTCTTTGTACTGATGGAGTAGGGTCAGAATTTAATTTTTTAATAATTTTATTATCATCAAGCAAGACTAAAAATTTTTTAAGGTACTCATCTTTGTCCAAAATGACCGTAATAGTATCCTTATCTGCCTTGCACACCACAATGTCCTGGTTCTGCTTGAGAAAGTTACGAGTTTTTGTTACCAATACTATCAATAGTGGATGAACACATTGTATTATAATTTGTGTGCAAATAGTTCTGCAAACCACCAGACAATTTACTTCTGAATTCATTTTTATTATCATTAGGAATAAAGTTAATTTTATCTTCAACTATGGCAAGAGTTTTTTCCATGATTTTACTTTTGTTATTGGGATATTTGCAGGTACGTCCGAGTTTATGTACCGAGCATAATATTGAAAAACGACTCGTTTTTCAATATTATGCGAGGTCATAAACGAGGTTACCTCCCTTGTTCCATACTTTGCTTTATACAACAAAGGCGTATTATGGTTACTCTATGCTACCTGTACGGGTGCATGCTAAGTTCTCCCATATAACCCAGCTGGTCAATAAAGTAACCATTATTGCCCTAGGAGGGTACTTTATTGACCTGTGAGCGGTCAATAATGTACCCTTTATCTCCCTAGGGCTATAATGGTTTCTTTATTAACTACTGGGTTATAAGGGGGAACTTAGTACGCGCCTGATCAGGTTGATAAAGTGACCATAATACGCCTGAATGGAATAAAATAAAATTTTGTTCTACTTCTAAAAGTTATAAACAAAATTTCTTTAATTTTAAATAATTTTTTTTGTAGTAAAAACTGTTCATAGGGAGTCAAAAAATATTAAAAATGTTGTAGAGGACAAGTTGCCCTACAATATTGATATACAAATATTTGAATCTAAGCGGATTATATTGCAAAAAAAATCATTTATGCAAAATTTAACTTTTCGCCCCAGTCTCCCCTATTTTAATTTTTATTATTCATTTAATAGCATCTTTATTTTTAATATATAATATAAGTAAAACATGCACCTTAATATGAATTTTCTACAAAATGCGTATATTAAAATAATAATTTTAAATAAATAATGAAAATTATTCATTATTAAATAAAAGACTATTTATATTTGACTTAAAATTAATACACATATGTCGACGTCCACATGAAAAGGGCCCATTTTGGCACTATTGGACATATCTATATGGGCGAATCCCTTGCAAAATTACGAAAATTTTGAGTAGTCCTACAACTTTTTTGGTCAAAAATTCGATGAGTTACAGAATTTCAAAGTTTATAGTGACGAATACCTCATTTCGAGAAAAACGGAATTAAAGATTGTGATCCCTATTAATTGTGACATCTCCGGTTCTTCTGGGAAGTTATTCAGATAATAATTGTTTTCACTCCAATGCACCTTTTTTAATAAATAATGAAAGCATTACTCCGCCAGTAGACTAAGTTAAGAAATTGAATTAATTTTGAAATATTTAAGTGCAATTTTTCATTAAATCATTTATTTATTTTATGATATTTCTTCAATAATTAAGATATTTGAAAAAAATTATTGTTAGAAATAGAAAAATTTAAATGTTTTATATTAGAATTCGTGGTAAATAAGATTTTCCTTGTTTTCAAACAAATTATACTTTTAAAAAAAGGATAATTTACTTCAAGGAATCTAAATTTTATTAAAAGCCGAGTATTATTTAAAATGTTCCGAGCAATTAATACTCTAAGCGAAGCAACTTTTATTATGTTGTTATTATTTTTTATAATTTTATTTTTAGTTTTTACTCAAAAAAGCATTTGCTTTTCGATTTTGGAACAAGATTTCAGTTACACGCATATATATCCCTTTCCCATATAGAACGTAACATTACAGTAATATGCGGTAATATTACTGTAGCATTACTTTAGAAAAATTAACTGTAAGATTACTGAAAGGTTATACCAAAATATTACAGTAATAGTACGGTAACGATAATAATAATAATAATAACGGACAGTATATTTGATTTAAAATTACTTATGTTATTTATTAAATTATTACAGTACTGGACAACATTGTCAGTCTAGCAATTTGTAACGAAAAGAAAAAAGATTTTTAACATAAAATTTATAAAAACTAATTTTTTTGGTACAAGTTTTGTAAGGTGATATAATTTTCAAAAGAGTAAGACCTTTTGGAAGATAATAATCTTCTTGAGAATAAGAGTGTTTACAAAAATGTATTCATTGAATACAAAAATCGTGTCAAATAACTTATTTACTATGTTAAATTTTCAAGAAGATTATTCACCTAGGGCTTTGGGAAAATGTTAAAAGTTGTAAAATTTTAATTTACAAAATATGCAAAATAGGAAATTAGTTCAATGATAAAAATTCTGTCCTCTTCAAAACTTAAAATTACATAGTTTTGACCATCCAATATATTTTAGAGTTAAAAATGGTGCAGGAACAAAAATATAACCTACATTAATAATTCAAATGTAAAGGGGTCAAAGTTGGGGGTAGTGCCTCCCCTAAATATAAAAAGTTTGGAATTATTAGCATAAATGATTATTAATACTATATAACCTTCATGACTTTGACGTCAGGCTACGATCGCTGCGCATGACAGTAGTGACGTGATCACACACTCAGGTATGGTCGTAGCGGTACGGATTACTACTTATTCGAGTAAAAGTTTCGCTTTTGTTTCTTGCAGAAGTAATCTTTATTTTCCGAGTATTAAATATTCAAATTTCTTCGAGCAACAACAAGATATTGAATTTAAAAAATAATACAAAATTTAATGAAAATTACAATGACGATGTAAAAATTAAAATTCTTAAAGCAATTTTTAAAAGTGAATACTGCAATAATAACCCCGGTATCCAAGATGATCCCCCTGGTATGGGCAAGATGATCCGTAGGTTTATATTAACCCATTTATTGGAAAAGGAGACTAAATTGAAGGAATAACGTGTATCAATATTAAATATGCATTACTTAGGCCATAAATGCTTTTGAACACTCACCACGTTTCGTTTTCCTATTTTATAATTACGTGACATTTTCTACATCAAGAACATTAATATAATAGATGTAGATTTCAACTTTTTATATTAAATAAGTTAGTTTCCATAACAAAAATATATAAGAAGCGAGAAAAATTGAATTTTTTATTCATACTAAAAAATTCAGTTTAAGTTGAGATAAAATACATGGGAATCAGGGGGGATCTCTTGTACACCCATTGAGGGATCATCTTGTCCCAAATGACACTAATTTTTAATTTATTCGTAACTTAGCCTATAAGCTTTGGTAGTCCAAAGTAACAATCAGAACACTTAATTGAAGATATACTGAAGCTATAAGTACAAGGAACTTTGAATTCCAGCTTCTACAACAAAAGTTACCTAAGTTCAAAGTTTTGCTTTCTTTAGATCAAAACTATGAAATTTTAATTTTTTCCAATAAATTTTTTTTAATGACGTCTGTTATCATGACAGTTTGACTGATTCATACACGGAAAAAAATAGCACAAGAGAAGCCCGAAACAGTCGAACAAGTCGTGTGCTTTAATTCAGCACGTCTGGTGTGCCTTTTTGGAACTCTTCTTCTTCTTATTATAAATGCGATAGTAGATCGCATGCGTTGGCCTTGTGTGGACATGATGTCCTGTACATATAGCCATGACCAAGTAATGTGAATGTAGCTTTATATATCACTCGCGTATTTCGTAAAGTTCGTGTCTGATTCGTATTTAATACATTTGGCGGGAATTTTTTTTTAAATTTAAATTCGTAGTTAAGTTTTTTTTCAAATAATTGAATAAGTATGATGATACAGTTAAAGATGCATTTAGTAAGAGAATTTAACTATTAAAGGTAGCAAGGCAACTGAGTAGTTTCGAAAGTTGGTGAATTAATTTTGGTCTGATATTGTTGAATCTTGGGCAGTTCCATAGTACGTGTTCCAAATCTTTGTCAATTGCAGGGTCACAAGGACATGCAAGAGATGAAACAATCTGTTTTCTATATAAGATTTCGTTAAGTGAATTATGATTACTTCTCATCCTGCAGATAGATACAATCCATTCTCTTTTGGCGGAAAATGAAGCAAACCAGAGTTTTCTTCGAGGTTGATAGTATTTTTCGGTATAGTAAACTCCAAATGATTATCCTCTAGTTGTATAGTATTCGTGATATTTTCTGTAGAGAGGTATTCAGATTAAAGAAATGTCATAGTCTAAGGACGATAATACAGATAATCTATTTCTAATTAGAAATATGATGTATGAATTAATATTGGATGGATTGGGTGATGAGACTCTCGTCAACATACTTAAAGAATTGGAAAATATGGCGACTTTATTTAAGCTATTGTTTATGATATGATCAAGAGTCAGAAATATAGAGAAAGCTTCTATTGAGAAAATGGAAGCAGTACAATCCAATTTCCACGATAGAGAGAAATTAGTTGAAGGACAAATTGAGGCGCATCCCGCTCTTTTTAGGTTTTCCGTTTTGGAACCGTCAGTATAAAAACATAAATGATTGTTAAATTTTTTTTAATATGTCTCGGAATAATAGTGGAGGATCAATTGATTTTTGAATCTCATGACCTATGTCAGTTATTACTTTTGGAATGAATAAGTGGTCACTATATAATTAATTAATTATATTTAAGACTTTATTAAGTCGTTCTAGAAGGTATGCGAAGTGATTATCGAAGGTAAGTCTATAATCTAGTATTATGCCTAGAAACTTTGCATAAGTGTAAGGAAAGATGTTGGCATTATTTAATTTTAGAGCAAGATTAGGGTTTTCAAAATCAATTTGAAGTCTGTTGAATAGGACAAGTTTGGTTTTTTCTGGACAAATCTCCAATCCTCTATCGGATAAAAACGTAGAAAGATTATTAAGGCAAAGTTGGAGAGATGTAATACATTGGATTGGGTCATTGGATTTTGTGAGTATTGCAATGTCATCGGCAAATTCGATTATTTTACAGTGAGGAGGAAGAATTTCATGGATTTTTCGCGTGTAAACGGAATATAAAATTGGACTCAGTGTACAACGCTGCGGTAAACCCACAACGCTGATCCTGGGTCCAATCATCTCCCTGTTCACATTGAAGAAAAGTTTTTTGCAAGCTGTAGCGTTGTATATAAATTTGGGTATGGGTGAAGGAACTCCTATATCTTTAAGATCCTGTATTAAAATATTAGGAGCAACACTAGGAAAAGCTCCTTTCAGATCTAAGAATAGACCTGCAGTAACCTCCCTCTCAAAAAATCCGGTCCATATTTCGGTAGTAATTAGAGACAAAATTATCTGCGCAAGACTTTCCTTTGCGAAAACTAAATTGAGTATGAAACAGAATCGAGTTATGTTCCAAATACCAACTAAGTCTATTATAAATTAAAATATGACGTGGCAGGTTGCGTAAATCTATTTTTAAATATTTTTACCGTTTTCCGTCTGTTGCTTTCTCTCCTTTGTCTCCCTAGGGCCGAATTATGCGTCTCCTAAAGTGACTGGTTTCTTAGAGCCCCTTTTATATTATTTTTTCCCTAAATTATAGTTATAGTCTGAATTTTTTACACTATTAGTCAGACTTTAATTAAATAATGTTATTATTATTATTATTAAATCAAATGTATAAACAATTTATTGTTGTTAATTACCAAAATATATCAAAAGAATATACATTTCAGATTTGAAAATATTATTGGTTTGAATAAATATGTTCTATAAATAAATTTATATTTCAATTAAATATTAATTTAAACAAAGTTTGTTAAATTAAAAATATTTGTTTTCTTAGTGCATATTAAATTAAATCTAGAACAATTATTATTAAAATTATTTTAAAGAAGTTTTAAAAATTATAATATTATAAAATATATTTAGCTTCTAATTACTATTTAAACAAATCAATGTTTTTCATTACCTCAATGAAAAAATAATAGTACATTCTGCAACAAGGGAGGTACGTCCGAGATTATGTACAGAGCACAATATCGAAAAACGAGTCGTAGCACGAGCGAAGCGAGTACGAAGACGAGTTTTTCAATATTGCGCGAGGTCATAAACGAGGTTACCTGCCTTGTTCCATACTTTGCTTTATACAACAAAGGCGTATAATGGTTACTCTATGCTACCTGTACCGGTGCATGATAAGTTCTCCCATATAACCCAGCTGGTCAATAAAGTAACCATTATTGCCCTAGGGAGATAAAGAGTACTTTATTGACTGCTGGGTTATAAGGGGGAACTTAGTACGCGCCTGTACAGGTAGATAAAGTGACTATAATACGCCTGAGTTGTATAAATGTTATTTTAATTAAATTCATTGCTAAAAGAAAACTGCACTATTCAAGGTTAATTCTAAAATATAGAATTAACTATTGACAACAATAATTTGTATATACATTTGTTTTAATAATAATAACATTATTTAATTAAAGTCCGACTAATAGTGTAAAAAAATTCAGACCATAACTATAATTTAGGGAAAATAGAATATATAAGGGGCACCAAGAAACCACTCACTTTGGGAGACGCTTATACGGCCCTGAGAAAACGAAGGAGAGAAAGCAACAGACGGCATTCGCAGCGATCGATGGTTCAATGACGAGAAAAACATACTTCATTTTTGACAAAGTTATTATGATTTTAGTAGAGCTGCCTTTTTTTCTCCTTTTCGATTTTAGGGCTTTGTGAAGTATTAGTTTGGATGGGAGTTGGAGAAGCAGCATAAATCGCGTAATCAATACATTGTGTAAAATATTATATTTTTGGATAGGATCAGTCTCATCTAAATGAAAGAAATTAAGATTAGAATTAAGGTAGTTTTTCAAGTTTGTATCAAATAGAATCCAGTCGGTTTTTTTAAAAATTATATTTATGAGAGGAGAATTTAGAGATAGAGACTTGTGCTCTAAGATGTGTGGCTACTGGAAACTGATCACTTCCCAGAGAGTCTTCCCAGACACGATGTGAAGTAAAGGTGAAGAGATTTGAACTGACGAAAGAGAGATCTAGACCCCATAGATAATGGTGAGCATTAAAATCTTTCGCTATTATAATATTATCTGAATGAAGATCTGTGACTGAGTTTAGTAAATTTTTCCATGTGTTCTCAGAAATTATATTGTCTGGTGAAGGGACTCTATAAAGAGATACAATGAATAACTGACCTAAATTTGTCTTGATAGATATGGATAAAGTATCAAGACTATTTTCTATGTTAAGAATGCTTGAGTTTTTTGTAAATATAATGTTTTTTCTAATAGCGATTGCTAAACCTCCTCTGTTATGATTTGGTCTATCGGCTCTTATAAAATTGAAATGAGAATTTAATTACAATAATCTATTTGGTTGAAGGAAAGTCTTGCACAGGGGTAAAATATCGAATTCTTTTGAAATTGCTAGGATATCCGTTTTTTGTTCGCGATTCCGCTACAGTTCCACTGTATCATTTTCAAGTTGTTTACTAGGGCCATGTTAGGATTTGTTTTAAAAAGTGGTTACTGCAGATACGTTTGACGAAAAATTCGTCATAAAATTGAATAGAATATCTGATTTATTTGAAGAAGTGCTTGAATTGAATAAATTGAGAAGATTGGTAAAATCTGTAATTTAATTGTTAATTAATGCATTAACATTAATATTATTGTTTACAGATTTTTTGGAATTACAAAATTTACTAATGTGACCGTATCTTAAGCAGTTCCAGTACATTTTTACTGATGGTGTGTAAACTTCAACATTAAATGATGCATTGTGTATAGCAACTTTGGGGGCAAAGATATGCCTTTGTAAGGATTGTCTGTACATGTGTAAGTATACATGTGTATGTATTGAGTGTGTATGTGTGAGTATATATGTGTATGTGTTTAGTGTATATGTGTGAGTATACATGTGTATGAGTTTAGTGTATATGTGTAAGTATACATGTGTATGTATTGTGTGTAAATGTGTGAGTATACATGTGTATGAGTTGTGTATATGTGTGAGTATACATGTGTATGAGTTGTAGGTATATGTGTGAGTAAACATGCGTATGATAGAACACTACTGCGCATGTGTGTGTGTGTGTGAAAGTTTACCAGACACTCATTATGTATGTGTGAGTGAATATGTAACTTCACAAGTCACTATCAATATATAGCTAGGGTACGACGAAAACGAAGAACGACGAAAGTTCGTGTTAATATAATTGTAGATGTAGATGTAGATTACATTCGGCAGCAGGCCAAATTTTCGAATTAACTTACCGCATGACGAAGGCGGTGAGAAGCATCAATTTTTATAAATTTTGAATAGTATTAATAATTGCCAATCTAGCAAAGAACAAATCAATCTTAATGGGACTCACCGTCAATGTGTCAACGACCCCGCATAGCACGTCATCCAGACATTGGCACTATTAATTATATATTATTTTTTTTTATTTTATTTATTAGCGTAATGCGCAGTGTCAAACATTCAAAACGAGAATGAATATAAAAAAACGTGTGTGTGTGTGTGTGTTTCGTTACGAAAGCGTCGCTACACACGCGCTTCTTTTTAGTTGTTTAAAAGGAGTTTCCGGTGTATTATTTTTTAACTTCATTCTCTACTCTAATCCTCTTATCGCGAGATAATTTATCCGCTGCCGGTATTACAGAGCGTCCACTTATTCGTCGCTGTCGTTTATTCCGCGTCGGCCTTTAAATCAAAATGGTCGCAGTCAGTACTTTGACAGGTCCAAATCAAAGGGATTTTGGTTTTCCAGGTGCTCTTGAATATTCGGAAATCACGTCCAAATACATATATACACCAAGAATCACTTCCCCTGATAACTTCGGACAATTAAATAGTTGACGGTGGAATAATTAATACTCCGTTGCAAATTTATTGTAATAAAATTGCAAACATTTCAATAATAAAATTGACAAGGTACAATTTTTATTGATTTTCTTACATTTAAAATTATAAAATACATTGTTAAAAATTTTTTGGAAATTTCCCCAGGGTTTCTTGTCGAATATTGCCTAAATTTATAAGGAAAGGGATATTTACTACAATTTTGTGCAATTTTCCAGAAAATAGTGAAAATTTCAACAATCTATTTAAAAAATGTGTATAAAATTTTAGGGAATTCTCCACATAATAGTAAGAATATGTATTTTTATGAAAGCTATGTGGAATTTTTACAAAATTAGTGAAAATTTTTACAAAGTTGATGAAACTTTTTTCAGTTGTAAGAAATGTTACACAATATTAAAAGAAAAATAAATTTCATTAAGATTTTGTAGAGTTATTCAAAAATAAGTTAATTTTGACAAAATTGCATGTACAACATTTTTAACAGTTTTCTTAATGTATTTTAGAGACTATGTAACAACCTATTAAAGAATTTAATTATTTTAATATTAATTAGGGTGTGGGTAAGACTTAAACGGGAATAAACAATTTACCGACCAAAAATCTTTGGACTTATAGAAATTTCCTTCCTCCTTTGTGAAGTCGTTTCAAGAAACATGGAGAAATAAAACAGACTTACTTGTATTTCCTATTTCAACGGCTCTTCAAGTTGCGCTGGTCTTGTGGATAACGATAGAAGACAATATTTATTAATAAAGTGCACTGACTATACACACTTTTAATATTTATTAATAATTAATAGAACAATTACAACATTAATAAGCGCAGAGGCTATATCTTATAGTACAGTATACAGTACGGTTCGCAACGGGGTTCGCACCAATCTTAGGTGCTTAAACCGGCAAAAGCAACATGTGCTTTTGTCGTCTGCTAAAATGAGACGTGCGCGACGCCTGGTGGCAAAAGTTAGCGCTGAGGCGCGAATTTCAAATTACATAATAACATACTAATAGTGAAAACCGGAGAGATGGCAACGATTAATAACAAAAAATTATTATTATCGTTACAATTTAAACAAGTTGTGAATTAAGATGTTCATTACATGAACATTTTGCTTCCTCTTTACGATAAGCAAAAAATTTTCTTTAAAGTGAATTTTTTCATTTTATTTAATTCTATTAATGCTAATAAAATATATTCTTTTTATACATCAATCGATTCGTCTTGATGAAATGAAGATTTTTAGTTTGTTTTTAAGTCTAGATTAACATTTTATTATAAAGCAACATAATTTTTAAGAAGGAAATAAATTTCTAATAAAAGTGCGAATTTTTGGATTTAATTATGTTTAATTCTATAAATTCAAATAAAATATATACTTTATATATACCAATCGATCCGTTTTAATGCAACGGATAAGATTATTGAAAAAATGAGTAAAATCTTATTGTACTGGAATATAATTTTGATGAAAGAACTAAATTTTTGATAAAAAAAAGTAATTTTTTTGCTTTAATTGTCATTACCTCTATAAACTCTCATACAATTTATACTTTATATATACCAATCGATTCGTCTTGATGCAAAGAAGAAGATTTTATTGTATATTAACTTCAATATTCAATTAAAAAAAATTTAAAAAAAATTTTTTTTTTTGAAAAAAGTAAAAAAAAAATTTTTTTTTTGAAAAAAGTAAAAAAAAAATTTTTTTTTTGAAAAAAGTAAAAAAAAAATTTTTTAATAGATTTTTTAATGTCCATCAATCCATTTCGATATATTTTTATGATAAATATTCCTAGCAATTTTCAGCCGAATTCGTTGAAACCTCTTCGAGTTATCGTGTTCACAAAAAACGGGATCCACACACACACACACATACACACACATACACACACACATACATACATACATACGGACAATTGTTCAGGGTCTTATATAACATAGTCCCATATAGAAGAAAATTTGTCAAAAGGATTTTTAAAAATTTTGTAAATTAAACGACTACAAAGCTTCCTCACGAGGAAGCAAAAGCAACTAATGTTAATATTACAGATAAATGATTTGTTGCTTAATGTAAATAATGTTTCGAACAAATGAAAATTGTATAATTTAGAATTTAAAAAACCAGTTTTGAATAGAAAAACACTTATAGAAGAAATGAAAATAATTCAACTTTACATTTATTGCAATAATTAAATAATTTAAATTTTTTGTTCCATTAATAGTTCGAAATTATTTCTTAAAAATACATCTGGCTTGTCTTAGGATGACCAACAACAAGGGTTTCTTATTGCAAGAGGACGTATTTTATGACTTTCTCAGGACTTTTTTGTATAAATTTAGTTGGCTTGAAAATTTAGGAATTATTTTTTCTATTGAAATATATGGAGGAAATGTACGAAAATTTTAGTCATTTTCTACGAAATTTAGAATAATTAAATTTATAAACAGTAATAAATCCATGATCCATTTTATCTTATTTTAAAATTTTTCTTTTTGTCATAAAAACAATCATAATAATTTAATTTGTGAAGTAATAAGAAGGCCTAGATAATAATAGATAATAATTAAAGGTGTTAATTATACGGAGGAATTTTTTATTTGAATCAAGTAAAAAGTTTAGTTGGTTCTGAGACAAATATTGTTTTATTTATTTGAAGTAAAATATATTTATAATTAAAAATATATATTTGGTTTTTGTTAAAATATGTCATGTTTCACTTCAAATTAAATAAAATTTCTAAATAATTTTATGTTGATTGTTAAATATAAAAAATGTTTATTTTTGCAGTATGTTGTTGGACATCAATCCTTCTGAAGGAAATAAAGAAAATCTAAGAATTATGCGAAGACTGTGTGTGATCCAAAAGCAAAAAAATTGATTGATGATGTTATGTTCAAGTGCAATACTTTCAATTAACATAATTCTAAACTTTAAGTTATATTTGGTATCACTGGTCGACAAAAAAATACTTTTTCTCTGATTCAAAGATCGGACAATGATATTCTTATAGGATTTTCATCGCTGAACACGAATATGACCTCCAAAAGTTCCCATCACGTCGAGATGGGGAGTGTAGAGAATGATGCCGACGTGCTAGAAGTCTCTAATTACGCTTAAGGTTATGTTATTTAGTGGGTTTTTAAAACTTTGAGTCCATTTTCCTCTAAATCTCGACGTGATTGACACCTTTGGAGGTCATATTCGTGTTGAACGATAAAAATCCTTTTAGAAAATCATTGTTCGACCTTTGAATTATTTTTCGTGTCGCCCAGTGTATTTAGACAACATTTTTGTTCACTTATAATAATATTATAAACAATATTTTGTAAATATGTTTAATTTTTTCAACCTTACTAACAAATCTTCTTAACTGTGAAAATTTCATCAAACTTTCAAAAAGAAAATTAACACAGATTTCAAAAGAAAAATTCCCCAAGATACTGTAGAAAAAATTCTCTAAGATTTTACAGTTAAAATATTCTACAAAATTTGTATAAAAAAAATCAACAAGTTTTATGGGAAAAATTCCCCAAAGTTTCAAAAGGAAAATTCCACAAGATTTCAAAGAAAAATTTCCTGCAGTATTTGAGAAAATTCCCAAAGCTTACAAAAGAAAAATTTCAAAAAGATTCTAAAGGAAAATTCCACAAGATTTTAAGGGGAAAATTCCCCACGTTTTCTTAGTGAAAATTTACCTTTTTAGGTTAAAATAGCGTCAACAAGATTTTGGGGAATCTTCCCCAAAAATTTTGTAGAGTGTACTAATACTAATTTTTATTTGTATTAGGAAGGAAGATTCTCGTTTCGATAAAATCATTCATCAAAAACTATTAAATTAAAGTAACAAATTTAACCAATATTTACTATTGAAAACAGAAAATATTGTGCGAGACAAAATACAGCTGGCGACCAAATCAACTATATCTCATTTCATACCGGCTGAAAATTTACCCACATAACACAACATTTCGCAGGAAGTTCGAGAGTTCGCATTGCAAACTCCCTGCGAACTTTAGGCGAAAACTATATGTTTGCCCTTTTGCGAGTTCGCAGAGCGAAGTCGCTGAAAACTTGAAACGTTAATTCGCAGCGAATTATCTGGTTGTTATCCGTGATAAGTTCGAAAAATATCACTAATAATGTTAGATAGGTTAAGACATATATTTGTTAAATAATAAAAATAATTTTATAATACAAGAAACAAATTTATTTTGCTTATTTTATTATTTCATTATTATTATACTTTATTTTGAAAAGTTATGAATTTTTGAGAAAGTTTTTGGATAAAGTTTTAAGGTACATGATTTTATTAGTTGTCAAAAGAAAGGCAGGTGAATTTAAAAATCTCTTTTGGCATATCTCGTATAATTGAAATATTTTTATTATTATTGCAACTGATATTTTTAAATAAAAATTTAAAGTATTTAGTATTCAAATAAGACTGATAAATAAACAAGTTAACTAATTAAAATAAATAAATCAATTTTTTACAGTATATATTTCCATTCTTTGATTTTCAATTAAATTTGTCTTTAATTTATAATTATGTTACTCAATAATTAAATGTACGGGTTTTTATTTTTACTAATACATTTAACAGGGTTTCTGTACTAACCCGAAAAAAGGGAAATATCCAGGAATTTAATTTGTCCGAGTAAAACTGGAAATAAACCGAAAATTTTCTTATCGAAAAGGTTGAATACATTAATTTAATTTTAAAAAATTGCTTTTTACTTTAATTTTTATTATGTAATAATTATAATATAATTATACAATTAGTTCAAATTAAACTACTAAAACTCCAAAAATTGGTGAAAATTTTGAATTAATTTTGAATAAATTAATTAACGTACCAAAAATTAACGAATACATTGTTCTCTGCATTTGAATAGGTTAAAAATAACTAATTTAATAATAAAAAGTCAGTCACTGACTCAAATAGTATAACATTTTCCTAATAAAATAGTTACTGGTAAATAATAATTATTTTTTCCGGTCAAATTAAATTCTCGGCTGTTTTCCGGTTTTCCAGTTTGCTAGACATAGGAACTGTTAAATGTATTGGTAGAAACTAAAACTCGTCGATGACGATGGTGAAAGTATTATTATAATTTTGATAAAAAAAATTTTCAGGTACTTTATACTTTTTCCTTGATTTTTCCATGGTTTTTCCAGGTGTTGAGTAACATAATTATAAATTGATTATAATAATTATAATCATTATTATAATAATTATCAGTCTTAATTGAATACTAAATAATTTAAATTATTATTTAAAAATATCATTCGCAATAATAATAAAAATATTTCAATTATACGAGATATGCAAAAAAAGATTTTTAAATTAGCCAGCCTTTTTGTCAACCAATAAAATTACATGTAACTTAAAAGAAAGATTTTTTTTGTTTCAGTAGTTGGTCGTTTAGCTCAGTTGGTTAGGTTGATTGTTTAGTTTTCGTTTCCGTCCGTCAAACCCGCGTTCAATCCCCAGTCCCTCCAAATTGTTTTTCACAATATAATAAACTTTTTCCAAAATTCATAACTTTCCAAAATGAATAAAAATAAAAATGAAATAATAAAATTTAATTGCCGAACTTATCACGAATAACTACCAGATAATTCGCTGCGAATTAACGTTTCAAGTTTTCAGCGACTTCGCTCTGCGAACTCGCAAAAGGGCAGACATATAGTTTTCGCCTAAAGTTCGCAGGGAGTTTGAAATGCGAACTCTCGAACTTCGCATTGCGAACTCTATCCGAACTTCCTGCGAAATGTTGTGTTATTTGGGTGAGTATAAATTACTCAAAACACGTGTAAGATAAATAAAAGTGCTTGTCTGGCAAAATACACGTATATTTTTCGAAAACAAAAATTAGAATTTTTGTCACATAGTTTTAGTCTAATTACCCTATAGAAGCTATAAATAATAGTTTTTGAATAATTTCAATAAATGTATTATGACAGACAGAAATTTAAAAAAAATTTAATCATCTTTTCAAACTTTAAACGTCGAAATATGGATTTTTGTGCATAATTTTCAAATTCAATAGAGGTTTAACAAGAGAGGGTCTAAAGTTTGAAAAGAGTAACCAGAACTTTTTCCAGTGTACAAGATTTTTTCAATTTTTAACTACAAATATTCATAAATTTAAAAAAATATTAATAATTGGTTAAGGGCATCTGGGAAGAAATTACTTCGTGATCGACGTCTTATTAAAAATATAATTTTGTGATGAAATTATTTTATTTACGATTGAAAATGGTGAAAAATTCATTAATGGTAACTAAAATTTCTTAAATAGAAGTATCTCTTTAGTGAACATCTAACTTTTTGTTGAAAAATAATAAAAAAAATTTAATTTATTTAGTTAAAAATTTAAAAAAACTTGAACACCCGTAGAATAAAAATAGTATTGAATAAAGATGAACGTTTTACAATAATTATTTACAGTACCGTCCGAAATTGTCAGTCCACCCATTTTTAAAGGAATGAAAAAAATTTTTTACCATTAATTTTATGAAAACTAAAATTTCATTCGGTTTATATTTTGAAAGACGATAAAATTTTGAAAAGAATAAGACCTTACAGAAGTCATTTGACAAATATTTTTTCAAGATATTCCTAAAAATCGTCATTTTCAATGTTTTACAAAAATTTGAATAACTTCTAAAATAATGAACTCTTTTTAATAATCTTAGGCTTATTTTTAAGGTTATTTTCTATGAAATAAGAATTACTTATAGTCAGTAACCTGCAATTTTTTTCTTGGAATAAGCATGACGTCAAAGTTGGACAAAAAAATTTGAAAAATTTGAAATAATATTATTAAAAGAAAAAGAATTTGTAAAATATAAATAAATTTTTTTATTAAATTTTCTTGAAAAATCTACATCATATCATGTTTTATATATGTTTTAGAATAGTTTTTAGTACAAAAAATGATTTCAAATTTTTTCAATTTTTTTGCCCAATTTTGACGTCATGCTTATTCCCTGCTGGGGACCCACCCGGGGCCATGGAATTTTTCCCGCTTTGACTGCTATTGAAATTTTTGTGGTATAGGGTAAACCATATAGTCGGCCACCTAACAGTAGTCATCCGCCTAATAATTTAGAGTAGATCTTGTTAAAATTTTTAAACAATATATGGGCAATTCCACGTGAGATTTAAGTCGACATCTTAAAATCGTCCAAAAATATTTTTTTTTCTATTCTGTATCGGAAAAAAACAGATACGTATTTTTCATTTTTGTTTAATTGTAAATATTTTCCAGTCATGAATTTTCGAAATTTTTCACTTTTAATTGCAGACCTACATTCAGTAGCAGCTTATAAGTCCGAAAATATTAAGTTTAGGAAAAAGTTGTCAAAAAATGAAAGTTTTACTTTTCTTTCGACTTTTAAGAAACGTAAATAAAAAAATTTTTATTTAATTTTGAGACGGATTTTTTTTTAAATTTATTTATACCTTATAATATAGAGAAAATTTTCCAAAAAGTCCCGAAATGGGCCTGATGTGTTAAATAAGTTTTAAAACATTTTCAAAAATCCCTTGCAAGCATCACAGTGGGATTTTTGAAAGTGTTTTAAAACTCATTTAACACGTCAGGCCCATTTTGAGTCTTTTTGAAAACTCTTGTCTATATTATAAGGTATAAATAAATAAAAAAAAAATTTTTTAATCCGGCCGAAAGTTAAAAAAAATTAATTGATTTATAGGAAATTTTTTAAAATAAAAAATTAAAAAAAAAATTTTTGTTTACATTTCTTAAAAGTCGAAAGAAAACTAAAACTTTCATTCTCTGATAACTTTTTCCTCAACTCAATATTTTCGGACTTATAAGCTACTGAATATAGGTATACAATTATAAAAGTCAAAAACTTCCAAAATTCATAACTCGAAAATTTGGACAATTAAACAAAAATAAAAAATTACGTATTTTTTTTTTAATACAGAATAGAAAAAATATATTTTTGACCGATTTTAAAAGGTCGACTTAAATCTCACGTGGAATTGCCCATATTTTGATTAAAAATTATTATTTTTCTTCAACAAAAAATTATTTGGATGACATAACCTCCAATCTGACAACCGTTTTTATCAATAGGAGGATTCCATTCTTATTATTTTAAATATTATTTTAATTGTTTAAAATATATTAAAAATTGGAATGTTTTGAATAATTTATTTAACAATAATAACAACCCAGTGGGCACAAAAACATAAAACGTTCTTTAAACGTCTGTAGAACGTTTAATGTCTGCCAATTTACTTTCTAAGAACGTCCGAACGTTCCAAATAACCTGTTTACAATGTTTAAAATGTCAAAAATTTAAATGCGTTTAGTAATTAATTTAGTAGTGTTGATAATAAGCAAAGTTTATTTTTACTTCTCTTTTTCTTGGGGCAACCCGGCCTGGCCACGACCGGGGCCATTAAAATTTACTGCCCCTGGGCCAGACCAGAAAATCCGACCGGGGCCAGGTCGGAAATCGGGAACAAGGGTGGAAATTTCTGCACGGGAGGATATCTTCTTTAAATTACTAGCTATTGCATAATAATCTGATTTTTTTTTAAATGGGTAAAGATTATTTTTTAAAATTGTTAACATAAAAAAGCGATTTTTTCAAAAAGGTCCCAAATTTACTACACTGAAAAAAATGTGCTGTTGAATCAAATAGCTCCATGCTATTGAATTTCCCGTTATTGATTCAATAACACATTTATTAATCGAACAGCATATTGCTTAAAACGAAAAAATGAAACTGTTTAAATTAAAAGTACGGTAATTTTAAAGTAATGATATTCTACAAATTGCTCTATAGTTCATCTGTATATAGCAACAGAATAATTTATTGCTTCTTTGATATTCATTTGAAGCATCTAATAGATAAATTTGAAGAAAATGCGTGTAAATTTGAATTAAATGAAAAGTTGTTTGCTCCAAAGAAGCGCGCTTTTGAAAATGAAAGCATATGCTTTCGTTTCAATGAGTGGTGCTATAGCGGACTGCCTATAGCATATGCTATAAAAATAAGGACACTATGTATTTGAGACATTGACAGGTGCTAAATTTATTGAAATACTTATCCATACGTATTTATATGTTTATTAAACGTGTCGTTTTTGAAATTCTTATATAAAAAACTATTATTTAAATTGTTTTAAAGAATTAAGGACTAGTTAAATATAAATTCCCTTATTCACGAGAAAAATCCTGCACACGGTATTTAACTACAAAGTAACTGCTCAATGTAAGAAGCGAATGTATTACATTGCAGCGTGGCAGTTCTCGTCTATCACGAAAGTTAAGCAGGTTTAGTCGCGGTTACTACATGGATGGGTGAGCGATTGGGAACAGCTTATTTTTTAGACTCAAAAAAATATAAAGTGTGTTTGAATGTGTATGTATGTGTGTTTGTCGTTGGAAAAAATGAAAAACATAATAAAGATGTGTATGTTAGTGTGTAAAATTGAAAAAAAGTATATAAAAAGTGTTGTGTTAAAGGTGTGAGAATTAATTATAGTATATAAAAAATATGTGAACAAAAATTTCATTTTTTCAATTTATCGTTGGTGTATATCTTTAACCACATAAAAGAATTGACTTAACAGTATGGTGTTATTCAATCGATAGCAACAACTAAAAAAATTAAAAGTACAAATTTTTGAATCATAAAAATGATGCTTTTAAATTTAAAAACTATAGTCATTGACTCAAAAGCATAAACTATTAAATTAAAAAATTTTGATCGTTGATTGAAAAGGAATACCTTGAAATTAACATAGTATGCTGTCAATTTGAGAAATATGCTTTTGTTTCAATGAAAGTGATACTATCGAATCATTAGAATCGGTGCTTTCAAAACAACAGCATATACGTTTGGCAGCACGTTATGACACTATTCAATGAATCAAACTCAAATGTCATTGATTCAACAGCATTTTTTTCTCTGTGTATTTTTATTTTTTAATTTTCTTTGTCATACAAAATAATTTTGTGTATTTTAACGATGAAAATTTTGATTTAAGTTTTTCCGTGTTGAACTATTTTCTACATCTTTAAAGGGCTGCCAGACGTACTTCGCCACAATCCAGAACTGCTAGACGGGCGTTTTTGATATATTTTTACGTGTGTAACCCTTTTTTGGTTACCAGCTCCCGTACTACAATATCGATAACACTATTTTTTAAAAACACTTGAAGACAAAACGGAGACAATATGACATATTCGCAACTAGTGTACCGATATACATTCAAACATACGCCCCTGTTTGGTTGCCCGAGGGTTCAAGGGGTGTCCCTTTGACGGAGTCCAGGGAGAAGGGCTTGGGTTGGGGGCGAAACCACCCGGCTACAAAAAAACCAACTTTAAATTATAAAATCAATTAATTTTACAAGTTTACAAATTTAACAAGTATACACATAATCTTAGGTTAGGTTAGGTGACAGTGGAATTTACTGCTACAGCATCTCACCAAATGCAAATCCGCATGCGCATGCAATTGGTGAGAGTCCCTGAGAATCACGCGTGTGTATTGAATTTTAAATGCAAAAAAATTCTCAAATAGAGAGTCACGTCTGTGGTTGAATTAAAAATTTTTTTTAAACAGTTAATTATGCTAATTTTGATTTTTGCCACCTTGCAAAAAACAGTTGAAGAATAATGAGGAATATAAAATTAGTAAATTAAAAGGAAAGAAAAGAAATAAGATCGTAATGATAATAATGAGAGAAAACTCGTAGAATATTGTTCGTGAGTTGAGTAAACTGCAGTGCTTGCAAACATTAGTGTAATCGTTATCCCTCAGCATAAATAATTATTTCAAGCGCAGTTATTTACACGGTAAGGTAGCTTTTTGCTTCTTAAAAATCATAACTGACATTTCTAGTAAGTTAAAGTTTTTTTACGATGTAGCAAGAATTCTTTAGTCACTGCTGTCATATTTCCCACGAGCAATATGGGCGGTACTTTCCTGGCACCCTTTGTAGCAACTTACTTTAGTTATATGGCTTGCGCGATTTTCTCCATTTTTTATCCTTTCTTTTTTTTCATTTTTTTCTACCAAAGCCGTTAAGCCGCACTATCTGGTGATAACAAGTAAGAAAGTATGCACGATTGTAATTACAAAGTTACTTGATAACATTTAAAATTTATTATCACAAATATTCATAAATTACTTAAAAGAAAAAGATATTATTCTTGATTTTTACTCTCGTGACTTTTTGATATGTTTTTTTTATTTTCATTTTACTCTCGGGAACTATGTCATATAAAATATAAAAATGTTGAAATTCTGACTGCAGATTCGTAATGTGCGACCTCAAAAACTCCTGAGTAACAAGTTTCAACAAAATCAAAACGCTAGGTTTCCCAGGGACACGAAAGAGTTAAATAAGAAATTATATTGGATTTGTCAGCTTTTTACTATTTTCGAATTCCGATGAACGGAATTCACGGTTCATGACCTTCTGCTATCAAAAAATTATTTTTGATGAATCAATCTCAAACTCGGTTCACATTTTTAGTTTCAAAAAATTAAACCTAGGTTTTATGAATAGTTTATTTTATTAAAAAACACTAAGACTAAAATTTTAAAGATGAATTTGATTAATTATTAAATAAAAAATATTTATTTTGAGTAAATTCTACTTTAACTGTATTGAAGATAATTTCAACGGGTTAAATAGAATAAGACTCAAAATTTATCATCCCAAGGTAAACGTTATTTGTTTTTCGGAACAAAATTTATATTCAAAAGGTAGTGGATCCCTCTTATAGGTTTATTATTAATTCAATAATCAATTTTTAATGATTAAAATATTCATTAAAAAAATGATACAACTGACAAGAATTTTACTAGATCCTAAATTCTTTGTGTTTATTAACGTATTATAATTAATATTGTGAAATATTCCTTTTATAAAATTCAATAAAAAATTATTTTTTATGCGTAATCATAATACAACAATAATGATATCCAATAGTTATTTTTTTTGTATATAAAATAATAATTGTTATGCTTTAATATAAATCATAATGTGTGAAAGTGTATAAATATGTCAAATATTTTCTCTTCCTTGTTTCTTTTATTTCTTTTATTCTTCAATAGTTTTCATTCCTTCTTGTTAATTATTTATGTTCAGTATAAGACTCTTTGCTTATCTTAATTCAAAATTATATCAAAATTGATTTTAATATTCAAAAATCGGGGTCACCGATTTTGAACTTTTAATCAACTTTGATATTTGCAGTAAAGACAATTACAAAAAAATGCTTTTATAATCACGAGATAGTGGTTTGAAATTTAACACTCTGTCTTTCCTTTTAAATGAATTACTTTTATTTATTTTTTAATAATCACTATTTTATAGTAATATTTTCTTTAAATAATTCTTTTTTTAAAATTTAACTTCTTTTTAATTTTAATTCCTATTTAATGATATGGTAAATCACTTTTCTCACTTTATTTCTTTAAAATTACTTATTTTTCATATATAATTAAAATAAATCATATAAATTATCAATTTACTTCAATTCGATTAAAATCAACCCTTATTTGGGGGATAAAATATATACCTTTCGCCTTTTGCGGGAAATAAAACTCAAAAATATAAAATCATCCACTTTACGGGAAAAAACAAATTAACACTCTACCGATTTTCGGGAGGAACACTTAATTCTACACAGCTTTACTGCGAGAGGAATAAATTCAAACTCTTTAGTTGAAATGATCGAAAGAATGGATCACACCTTGAAATTAATATAAAACGATAGAGTGGGGATGCCGCCAAACTTCGTTGTTGCCAGGCAAGCTTTTTGCAAGCTTGCAAATTTCTTAAAATGGCGTGATATAGTTCAATGCTCTGTATCCTCTATTGCCAATATTTAAGTGTATACTTTTTCTTGGTATTTTACCAATACAATTAAGAGTCTTTTCTGTGGAAACTAACTTATAAGAAAGAAGAAAAATTCCTTTTGAAATAAGAGTGATGACCATATTCTTTCAATCAATTTTAGAATTATAATTTTAAAAATAATATTGTATATTATTGTGAATGAAAACAATTGAAGAATGATTATCGTTATTTTTTAAGTTTAGATATAATTTAATTATAAAAAAATTGTTTAAGGACAAATTAATTGATGAATTAATTATGTAAAAATCCTCTTATGTCCTGATAATATATCTATTGAGTACTTAATTCAATTTACATAAGTCCCAAATGTTTAATGAAATTATACAATATAACAAATTTTTAATAAATGAAAAAAAAAATTTGCGCTCCGTGTGTTATTGCGCGCTTTGCGCGCAAATGGCTCGCTTCGCTCGCGATGGTCTGCTATTATTGTACGTTATTTGTGTTCTTGTTCTTGTTTCCTATTATTAGAGCTGTGCAAAATTCGAAACGAACCGAGTTTTGTTCGGTTTTGGGGCACCGAAATGTCGAATATTCAACATCCGAACTGGGCTAGTTTGAATGTCGAATTTTTGACATTCAAACTAGGCGAATAAATTTGAACAGTTCGGTTCGAATTATTTGCACAGCTTTACCTATTATGTTTTAAAAAACATTATTTTTTCTTAAAGTTACTACGACTTTAAGGTTAACATTCTCATCACATGTTTTTGTTTGCTGATGATTACGAGATTAAGTGGATTTGAATGTAGATTTTAGGTCTTGATGATTAAAATTGTGAAGTTATTTTTAATCATACTAATTTTCTTAGCAGAAACATAATTTGCAGAAGCAGCTAAAATATTCTTTAAATATTTGTATCAAGTTTTTTGTGTAGTGTAGACCGGAGCGTAATGGCTAACTTTTCACTCTTTGTTGATTTACTCGGACATTTTTGTTTTACCTAAAAATATTTATCTCTTAGAAAAGTTACTCTAGTAAACCTGGGCCAGGTAGTCTCTTAAACAAAGCGTAAAGTGTCCTGCCGGCAGGACAGGGTTTCCTCGTTTTGTGACTAAAAATCGTGTAAATTTTTGGAAAATTTACCTTCTTTAAGTTACCCTGCCCTTCGCTTTGAATTTACAAGCTCGACATTTACATGCGCTGAAAGATTGTTTAATAAATACAGGGCTCGAACCAGTGAAAGTATTTAAAATACGGACTTTACGGACCAATTACAAATAAATGTTTTTGTTCAATAATAACAAATGAACATTTTACTTAAAACTATAAATTCAATTTTTCATAACGATAAAACATGAAGATATCGATAACTCCGAGTCTTCGACTCCGAGTCATCGATTTTCTTCATGTTTTATAATAATTGAAGATATTAATCCAGTGATAAAGATAAAATCATTACAAATTCAATTATTATTTTTAACGCATTTTTAAATTAAATTCTTAAAATCCATTATTTTTAACAATTTCCGAAAAAGTTCTTTCCCAATTTTCAAATCCATTTCTTTACAATATTTAATTTTACGAAATTTTAATTATTCGTAAATTCTTCAATTAAATATATATTAAAAAATAAAAACTTCAAATAATATAAAGAAAATCAACAATTAAACATTCTCAACAAAATTTAAATCAATTTTTATGAGAAAATTCTACTAGAATTCAATTATTTAAATAAAAAAAACAATTTATTAAATAATTGAATGTTTTTAAAATTCAATTCTCATAAAAAAATTTATTAATAAATTTTTAAATAATTGAGTACTTTTAACGAATTTTAATCAAATTTTTAAAAATAATTACATTTTTTCGAGGAATTCGATTAAAATTGTATTAAAAATTTTTTAAATAATTGAAATTTTGCAATGAATTTTAATATTGTTTTTCAATTTAATGATATGCTAAGGATTAAAAAAGTATGTATATAGATGTTTAAAATTAAGTATAAGAAATATAAAATAATTTAAACGCATTGTATATTAATATAAAATAAATGGCATAGAAAGGAATACATTGATAATAAATTATAATAAATGTCACATACTTCAAAAACCCAACCGAAAATACAGTAAAACAAAGTTACTGGGTCATGTTAAATTAAAATTTCTACTTGAAAAAAGATACCCATACTAATTTCTTCACGAATTTAGAAAGTAAGATTGGATAAATTTATAAAAAATAGAATGAATATTTAAAAATAAAAGAAAACTTGTAAAAAAATGTTGTAAAGCTGAAAAATTTCCATTTTTATAAAAAAATTAGATCTTTCCGCAAAATTGAGTTGCTGTATTAGAGATATTTTTATGGATTACAGTACAGAATGTCCAAAATGAAAGGTCCGAATTCAGAAGGTCCAATAATTAGAAATTCCAAAATACAAAAAGTGCAATAATTAGAAGGTCCAAAAGGTTCAAAAAGTTCAAAATAAAAATTGCCCAATATTGAAAAGTCCAAAAAATATAAAGTCCAATAAAATTTTATTTTATTTCAGCAGGAAACAAAATTTTTTTTGTCCTTTGGACCTTTCAGTTTGGATAATCTGCCAAATTCTTTGAAACCTCTTTGAGTTACCGTGTTCACAAAAATCGAGATTCACATATACACACCCATCCGGAGAATTGATCAGGGTCTTATGTAATATAGTACCATATAGAAGAAAATTTGTTTAACCCTCTGCCTACTCAAGTGACAGTTATCGACAAAAATGACAATTCGGTCGCCTGGTAGGGACTATGGGAATTAAATTTAAAAGCTCTAGAGTGGGGATAAGTCAGCGTAGGCAGAGGGTTAAAGCATTTTTTAAAATTTTATAAATTAAATGACTACAAAGCTTCCTCCACAAGGAAACAAAAAAGTAAATCATTGATAAAAATGAACTTTAAACAAGTGAACTTAATCTAACTCAAACAATATACAAGTGACTAACAAAACAATCGTTACCAAAGCAACTGTAAATATAGCAACCATTACCATAGGAACTGTTGCTATGGCAATAATTACTATAGCACCGGTTGCTATGATAACCATTACCATAGCAACAGTTACCATTGGCAATGATTGCTAGGGAAAACTACGAACGGACACCAGAGTCTCGCTGTAAGGGTTTTAGCCCTTGGCCACGAAATGTGAAATATTACATCTGTAGCACAAAAAAAAATTTTAACTATGAAATAAAAACAATCCTAAACGAATTGTTCTTCTAATTAATAGAAAAAAACCATTTAAAGATTTAAAATTATTTGTTATTATTTTTGTTTAATAAAATTTAAGATTGTGATAAGTGGATGATGGTACTATGTACAATCGTTATTTTAACCATCAAATTATAACTATCCATTCCTTTAAGTGAGGGCTAGAACACATTAATAATTCAAATTGGTTTAAAAACTTTTTTTAAAAATAACTCGAAAAGTATAGGGTTTAGCGAAATGGTGTCTACAGCAAAGTTGTAGTTGAGGATGAGACGAGAGAAAAAGTCTCTAGTAGCAAGATTCCGTATAGAATAGATTTGGAGATAATTGAGTCGGAATATCGATTTTTATGTCTATTTATGTCTATAAATATGTTTTTGTATTTTTTAACGAAAATGGCTGGTTAACGAACTTGGCCTTCATTTTCGCACCAACTTTAAGTGCGTTAAACTTAAAAACGATCGGATAAGTTTTTCAAGAGTATCGTAGGAACACAATTTTTGGTCTACAGACAGACAGACGAACAGACAGACACCATCGCCGGACCATGTTTTTTTGGGTTCAGGGGACCTCAAAACGTCGAGATTTCATGAAATTAGCGAAAGTCAATTTTCGACCAAAACTAATACTTTCTCATGTGATGAGAATGTAATAATTGTTAACCTCTTTAACGTACATCGTATAATATAATATCATGTGAGTAAAAATTCCTGAAGTGGCCCCCCTATTTTTGCAAAGTTGCAAAATTTGAAATAAGTATTTGTATTTAAAAGTACTAGTATCTGGTAATATTTTCACCAAGTATTTAACAAAAATTTAAATTATTTATAATTTTTATTGTTAATTAAAGTTTTTTGAACCTTTTTAATAAAATAATTTTAACTATTTGAGTTTTTGCACAAATTGAACAAAAATTTATGGTCATATCAGTGAGTAAATGTACTTTCGAGTTACAAAATAAAAATTTAAAAAATTTAATTTTTTTTTATTTTTTAATAATTTTTTTATAAACAATTGCAATTTTAAGTGCTTTCTACACGCGATTAAAAAATTTTTTTTGCTAAATGTTCTTTAGAATATAGGTAAACAAGAACTGAAAAGAAATCTTAGTGCAAATAAAAAGCTTTTTTATAATTTGACTTTTTGTCAAGCACTGCATACTGCGAGCAAGGAACGCCGCGCGAGAGCCAAGCACGTTCAATGGCGCCAGCCTGCAGTATTTGATTTTTCTCTGTTACCGTTAAGATTTCTTATAATATAATATAATATATGGTCATTTGGGGTAAATGTGAACGGAATATATATTTTTCATTAAAAACATTAGTTTTTTTTGTTAAAAGATAAAACGGACAAATTTCTTTGGAAGAACTTGCTACTTTACTTCCCTACAAAAATTTCATGAGATACAAAAAAATATTGATGCACCTGAATCGCCTAGACCTGACTGTTTTAACGGATTGAAAAAATATTCTTCTTAGATGGACAATAAATCAACCAGTTGACTGATAATGTATCATAATAAAATAAAGAATCTTCCATTATAAAATTAGTATTATAAAAACTGGAATATCTTGAACAAATTTCAATAGATTTTCATTCAACTTTGTAAAAAGAATTTTTTAAGGTTGCTGAATAAGAATCTAAAATCGAATTTTTTAATTTTAAAATGGTGGATCCAATATGGCGGTCAAACACAAAGTATTGTTAAAAATTGATCAAATTTTCAAAATGACGGATCTAATATGTCGGATGAACCTAAAAATATTTTTAAAAATTGATGAAATTTGCTTGAATCTGGCGTACCTGAGTTTTATTTAGCAATCAAGAAGAACCGTTTCCCTATATTCTAAGCATGTAAATGCACTATGCAATGCTATGCAGGTCTCGAAAGTACATTTACTCACTGATATGACCATAAATTTTTGTTCAATTTGTGCAAAAACTCAAATAGTTAAAATTATTTTATTAAAAAGGTTCAAAAAACTTTAATTAACAATAAAAATTATAAATAATTTAAATTTTTGTTAAATACTTGGTGAAAATATTACGAGATACTAGTACTTTTAAATACAAATACTTATTTCAAATTTTGCAACTTTGCAAAAATAGGGGGGCCACTTCAGGAATTTTTACTCATGTGTAAGATTTAATATTCTTTATTTCACTATAATCTGTAATACATTCATTATAGATAAATGTTATATTCGATGTCTGCTCTTACTTAATTAATAAAATTTAAATCACTACTAATATAGTAGACGGTAAAAACAAGAGTTTTAACAACATAACCCTCTAGAAAAGACGAAATGAAGTGATTGACGATATATCGCCTAAATGTTTAATCGGTTAAGATCTCAGAAGTCAACATAATTACATGAAGTTCGGATAATATTAATTACATAGTAATTACTTGTATTAAATAACAGATAGGTAACAACAACTACGAAAGTTTGTTTCTATTATGCACATTTCAGACTAGTTAAGACAATCCATCAGAGGATTAATTTTTAACACTCTTAGTTTGAATCAGTCAAATTTGACTCATTTAATTAATTCCGACTCACTCATTAGCGGACCAGTGCATTTGACTTATTCAACCCTATCAACTACTGTTATTGATTAAATGAGTCAAAAATACTGAAGAAATCAATTGTTTTGAATAATACAAATTGTTGAATCTATTGTTTCATTCAATTGTTTGCATTATTAAAATCATGTAATTTTATTAAAATTTAAATAATTTTTGTCATTTAAATCAGTAATTTTGACTGTTGCAAATAATAATTGTTATTGATAAAAGTAAAAAAATCTATCGTTTGAAAGATTTATTTTCACTAATAACATTAGTGAAGATTAATGAAAAAAGCAGTTGTTGTGAATGATAGAAATTGTAGATTTGATTTATTTAAATAGTTATTATAACTATTTAAATAATTCATTTTCATCAAAATATCAATTTTTTTCACTGTTCAAAATTAGTTATTGTGACTAAAGAAAATGAAGATTTTAATTCATAAAATAATAAACTTTTTTGTTTAAATCAATCATTTTGATATTTTATTAATAAAATTAGGAAGTTTTACTGATTTGTAAATTAGATTAATAAATCCATCAATTGATTTCACAGCACAAAAATTTATTTTATTAATAATAAAAGCATATCTAAGGAAAATTATTATAGTAACAAAATTTATTAAATAAAATAAAATTTATTAAATATATACAGTAGGAAAAGCTATACCAGGGTGGCCACTATTTTTAAATTTTTCGTCTCCCGGTTTTCTCCCGGTCCTCCCGGTGAAATTGAGCTGTTTCTCCCGGTTTTTAATTATAATTTTACTGTGAGCAGAACATTACCTTTATGTAATATGTAGTTGTAAATGATATAAATTCGGCCAAAAACACTAAAAACAGGGCTCGGATCTTCTTTAAGACTAAAAAAAGTATCTTTAGTCGCATATAAATTCACAACAAAAGTCACGAAAAGTAGCATAAAATTTCCGAAAAAGTCGGAAAAATTCGAATGAAATTTTAGGAAAAAAACGCCGAAAAGGAAACACAAAATTGTAAAAAAATCATATTTCTCGCCAACACATATACTTTAACATCAAACAATCTGGAATAATACTTAATAAAATTTAATAAAATTAATGCATGGCAAAATTTTAATTAGGTATTTTTAACATTTTTCTTTAAATCTGTTCAAAATTTCAATTATTTTTATAAATAATAAAATTCTTTTCCAAAATTCGATTATTTTAAAAAATTCAATAAAATGCCTGTCATAATTTGAATTATCTTTATAAATAATAAATTTCTTCTCTGAAATTAATTTATTTTCAAAAATAATAAAATTCTTCGCAAAAATTCAATTACATTCAAAAATTTTATTTTTGAATGTTATATCAAAATGTTATAAATAATAAAATTCATCATGGAAATTCAATTATTTTCAAAAGTAATAAAATACTCCGCAGAATTTCAATTATTTTCAAATTTTTTTAAATTTCTCGTCAAATTATCATTATCTTCAAAAAATAAGAAATTTCATCATGGAAATTTAATTATTTTCAAAAGTTCAGATAACATACTTCGCAGAAATTCAATTATTTTCAAAACTTTTTTAAAATTTCAATTATCTTTGTAAATATCAAAATTCTTCTTCAAAATTCAATTACTTTTAAACATTTTGAAAACAAATCTGTTCAAAATTTCAATTATCATTATAAATAATAAAATTCTTCTCTGAAATTTAATTATTTGCAAAGAATTTTAATTATCTTTATAAATAAAAAAAATTATTCTAGAAATTTAATTATTTTCTAATATTTTTTTATAAAATCTTATAATATAAAATAATCATTTTATCACTCGGTCATCTTTAATTAGTATAAAACATGAAGACATCGATTTCTTCATGTTTTATAACAATTTTTTATAAGAAGTTGAATTTCAAAATGTTTGAATTTGAATCTTTTGATGAATTTTAATTCTTATGGAAAAATAATAATTAAATATTTTTTTAAAAAAGAAGTTATTGATGTTTTATGAAAAATTTGAATGAAATCTGTAAACAAACTTATCAGAAAATTTTATTGAGTAAAACTTTTTCCTTTAACTTTAATTTTCTGAAATCTTTAAATGTAAAATTTTAGTCCCGGTTTTTTCCCGATTAAAATTTCTGTCCCGGCTTTTTCCCGGTTTTCTCCCGATTGATTTTTCTCCCGGGTTTTTCCCGGTTCTCCCGGTTCTCCCGATTGGGTGGCCACCCTGTAATTTTCAATGTTTTACAAAAATTTGAATAACTTTTAAAATAATAAACGCTTTTTAATAATCTTAGGCTTATTTTAAAGGTCATTTTCTACGGAATAAGAATTACTTATAGTCATTAACCTGCAATTTTTTTCTTGAAATAAGCATGACGTCAAAATTGGGCAAAAAAATTGAAAAAATTTGAAATCATTTTTTGTACTAAAAACTATTCTAAAACATATATAAAACATGATATGATGTAGATTTTTCAAGAAAATTGAATAAAAAAATTTATTTAAATTTTACAAATTCTTTTTCTTTTAATAATATTATTTCAAATTTTTCAAATTTTTTTGTCCAACTTTGACGTCATGCTTATTCCAAGAAAAAAATTGCAGGTTACTGACTATAAGTAATTCTTATTTCATAGAAAATAACCTTAAAAATAAGCCTAAGATTATTAAAAAGAGTTCATTATTTTAGAAGATATTCAAATTTTTGTAAAACATTGAAAATGACGCATTTTAGGAATATCTTGAAAAAATATTTGTCAAATGACTTCTGTAAGGTCTTATTCTTTTCAAAATTGTATCGTCTTTCAAAATATAAACCGAATGAAATTTTAGTTTTCATAAAATTAATGTTCAAAAATTTTTTCATTCCTTTAAAAATGGGTGGACTGACAATTTCGGACGGTACTGTACGTATATAAATATACGAAAATTTCATACATATTCTAAGGAATTTTCTTTGAAAAATCTTTTAAGATGCTTTCAAGCGTCAGTTGCATATCAGCTTTGACAAAAGAAAACCTGAAGCCGCGAATGAGAAAAATATTTTAAGTTTTAGTGATTGACTAATTACTAATGTTCCTTCTTTTCATCCTGATTATTCAAAGTTGTTCAATATATGAAGACCTCCACGGAATAACGATCTATGGCACATATTGGCATAAATACAATTGTAATTAAATTAATGGAGAATATAATTTAATGGTTTTCATTAGATATTGTGGTTGCAATAACGATTTATGGTAATTCAAAGTTCAAAATTCTAAGTATTTTAAAATGTGCCATAGATAGTTATTCCGTAAAGGTCTTCATATGGCGATAGTAATATTCTCAAGTGATTGTGAAGTGATTCAACTGTATTTAATTTCAAGTGATTAATGTTAAATATTTTAGAAAGATATTTAAGAATTATATAGACAAAATTAATTTATAATTTTGCAAAATTCAATACTAATTTTTGTTCAATAAACAATTATTTAAAAATTTGATTAAGAGTTTTTTAATCTTGCACATCTTGGATTAAAATTATTAAAGATTTTAATAAACTTGTCATTAAATAAATGTAATATTATTAAAGGTTAATCAAAATAATTCATTTTTTGAACAATGAAATTTGCTATTTTATCAATAATAATAATTTATTACTTAAATCATAATAATTATTTTAAGCAATACAAATTTATAGGGGAGTGCTGTTAGGGTTGGACATGTGTTAGGGTTGAACCATCGCGTTTATTTTGTTTTATCACACTAGCGCCATCTGTTTTTGTACTTAAATTCTTGCTACTAATGCCAGTCAACTTTTCACATGAGTTTCAGTCAAGTATACGAACGTATACTTTTGTTTTCTGCGAGTCATTGTTATACGCTCAACAGTAACTTTTTGTGGTGTCAAAAAAAAGTAAATGTAGAAGAAATATGCCAAAGACAAAGTAAATTTATTGAAATTGTTTATTAAGATGTTATACGAAAATGTGAAAAAAAAATTGTGGGTTTTGTGTGAAGCGTTTGTGTTCTGTGTGTTATGTCGAAAAACGACGCGTGAGTTAGTGTTGAGCCAGGCGGTGTCGTAAGGGTTGAATCGCAAAAAAAATATTGCAATTATGAAGCGTACTTGCAACAGAAATCCATTTTTTGACTTAAGGAGGTGTCAAAAACTTTATTTCTTACGAAAAAAGAGGAAAAAAATTTTTTCAATAATCTTTTTTTATTGTTTTAATTTAAAAATTTTTGATTTCATTCTTAAGAAATAAAATATCTAATGTTATGCAAAAATGCACAATATGGGATTTTATTTTAATTTCATGATTCCTTTCCTCATTTTCAAGTGTCATTCTATTATTTGAAGGACATTTTTAACCATTTACCTAAATATTTCATTGATTTTCTACAGTGGCTCAACCCTTACACCCATGTTCAACCCTTACAACATTATTTTTTTTAAATTGCTTATAACTTTGGAACTTTTGGCCGAATTTTTTTGCAATGTACAGCAAAAACATTGCATTTAAGTTGATCTTTCCAACAATATGCGCGAAAACGTGAAATTCGCACTGCAGAGGAAGTTATGAAGAAAATTTAAAACTATGTCGAACCCTGACAGCACGCCTTTATACAGTAAGAAAAGCTATCGGTCAGTCATAGAAAAGTATGGGAATTTTAATCGGGAAAAAACCGGGACTAAAATTTTACATTTAAAGATTTCAGAAAATTAAAGTTAAAGGAAAAAGTTTTACTCAATAAAATTTTCTGATAAGTTTGTTTACAGATTTCATTCAAATTTTTCATAAAACATCAATAACTTCTTTTTTAAAAAAATATTTAATTATTATTTTTCCATAAGAATTAAAATTCATCAAAAGATTCAAATTCAAACATTTTGAAATTCAACTTCTTATAAAAAATTGTTATAAAACATGAAGAAATCGATGTCTTCATGTTTTATACTAATTAAAGATGACCGAGTGATAAAATGATTATTTTATATTATAAGATTTTATAAAAAAATATTAGAAAATAATTAAATTTCTAGAATAATTTTTTTTATTTATAAAGATAATTAAAATTCTTTGCAAATAATTAAATTTCAGAGAAGAATTTTATTATTTATAATGATAATTGAAATTTTGAACAGATTTGTTTTCAAAATGTTTAAAAGTAATTGAATTTTGAAGAAGAATTTTGATATTTACAAAGATAATTGAAATTTTAAAAAAGTTTTGAAAATAATTGAATTTCTGCGAAGTATGTTATCTGAACTTTTGAAAATAATTAAATTTCCATGATGAAATTTCTTATTTTTTGAAGATAATGATAATTTGACGAGAAATTTAAAAAAATTTGAAAATAATTGAAATTCTGCGGAGTATTTTATTACTTTTGAAAATAATTGAATTTCCATGATGAATTTTATTATTTATAACATTTTGATATAACATTCAAAAATAAAATTTTTGAATGTAATTGAATTTTTGCGAAGAATTTTATTATTTTTGAAAATAAATTAATTTCAGAGAAGAAATTTATTATTTATAAAGATAATTCAAATTATGACAGGCATTTTATTGAATTTTTTAAAATAATCGAATTTTGGAAAAGAATTTTATTATTTATAAAAATAATTGAAATTTTGAACAGATTTAAAGAAAAATGTTAAAAATACCTAATTAAAATTTTGCCATGCATTAATTTTATTAAATTTTATTAAGTATTATTCCAGATTGTTTGATGTTAAAGTATATGTGTTGGCGAGAAATATGATTTTTTTACAATTTTGTGTTTCCTTTTCGGCGTTTTTTTCCTAAAATTTCATTCGAATTTTTCCGACTTTTTCGGAAATTTTATGCTACTTTTCGTGACTTTTGTTGTGAATTTATATGCGACTAAAGATACTTTTTTTAGTCTTAAAGAAGATCCGAGCCCTGTTTTTAGTGTTTTTGGCCGAATTTATATCATTTACAACTACATATTACATAAAGGTAATGTTCTGCTCACAGTAAAATTATAATTAAAAACCGGGAGAAACAGCTCAATTTCACCGGGAGGACCGGGAGAAAACCGGGAGACGAAAAATTTAAAAATAGTGGCCACCCTGAAATTACGATTTTTAGGAATATCTTGAAAAAATATTTGTCAAATGACTTCTGTAAGGTCTTATTCTTTTCAAAATTTTATCGTCTTTCAAAATATAAACCGAATGAAATTTTAGTTTTCATAAAATTAATGTTCAAAAATTTTTTCATTCCTTTAAAAATGGGTGGACTGACAATTTCGGACGGTACTGTATATCTTATATTTCAATACAAAAGAATTTCACAAACTTTCTACCTACATAAACTAATTAGAAAAAAGGATTCAGAAAACTCATAAAGTAAGTCCTATTGTATCGAAAAACCTATAGTGCGCCATAATGAGAAACTAGATATGTCTAACCATTTAGAGCGAAGAAATTTATTTAAAATGTAAAGATTATATTGTTAATTTCGTTTAAATAGTAAAAAGTTAATTTTTTCTGTTGATTTTGTTATTTTATTATTATTTAAAAAAAGTTTTTCATTAGGAATAGATGTTAAAATGCAGCTGTTAATAAAAAATTAATTTTTTGTTTTCCTTTAAAAATTAAGAACTTATTTCCATATAGTAAATTGAATTTTTTTTTCATTTATAGATAGTAAAATTTTATTTTCTTGCAGTTTTTTTATAAGAAATTAGCTATAGATATATTTCATAAAAGTGATTTACATTTTGTAATTTTAAGTTGTATTAATTTGGAAATAATTGTTAAATGGTGAAAATTGGAAATTAAAAAAGGAAATTAGAAATGGATATTAGAAATAAAAATTAGAAATCGAAATTAGAAATAGATATTGAAATTGGATTTTGAATTAAATTGTACTAAATGCTTCATCTTTCTTTTTACACTCTCATCAAAAATGAGAAAGTCTTGGATTTGTGCGCTTTTGAGAAATTTCTAATTTTCATAAATCTTTACGTTTCATGACCCCCTGATTTAAAAAATGGTTTTTAGAGAAGTGTCTGGCTGTGAGTCTATCTGTCTGTCTGTCTGTAGAAATTTTTGTCTCGATGATAACTTGAGTAAATTTTTATGAATCGACTTGCAATTTTTAGGATTTTTTTAGTCCATAAAAATGAAGCTCGAGTTCGTTGGGCAGCCCATTTCGTCAAAAAACAACAAAAATACATTTTTTTCCACAAAAAAATTTACTTTGTGGTTGTGAAACCAATGATTTGTCAGTGAACATGTGCGTGACTGATTTAGTCAATCAAATTTTGACTGATTCAAACTGAGAGTGAACAGATGTGTTTTAATAGTCTCAACTTAAGTGTGAAAAAATAATTACACATAACTGATAAAAGTGTTACAATTTCAATAAGTAGTTCTAACTTTTTTGAAAATCAAATAAGTTATTTTTTACTATAATTTATTTAAAGAGTAAATGTTAAAAAATTAATTTTTATACGTAAAATGAAACGTCCGCAACTTTATCTTAAGGAAGCGCCTTAGTCAAAAAATGGAAAAACATGAATTTTAATTTTTTTGTTTTCTTAAAGTATAGATTTAGTTCGACACTGAATAAAACTATTTAGAAACATACTGTAAATATCTTTTTGAGGAAAATTCTCCAAAAGTCTGTTGACGCGAAAGACACTACACTTTTGTGTATATTTTCACGCGAAAGGGTTGCCGGTAATATCCGCTGAAAATCCGCGGAGGGGCTCCCCAGATATTTCGCGGATTTTTTGGGAATTTTCGTTAACCGGTAATTTTGTGCGGATCATATACTTTTTTACATCTTTTTAATTCGCAGACTCCTTTTCGACAAAATTGAAAAATTGGAAAAACATCAATTGTCTACACGGTACTCAGGTGAATTCAGGTCAACATCTTCAGGGAACCATATGTCAAATGGCGAAATGATCATTCCAGGAGGTCACCAAATGTTAGGATTAATTCAAGTTTTCTTTAAATACAGTAGAACCCGGTCAATACGATTCGGTAGAGACCGCGCTAAGAATGCGTCTTATGCGGGAAATAAAATGTATTTCTTTAATTGCAGGACCACCATAAATGTTCGTGTTAAGCGGGAAATTGTAATTAACGGTATCGTATTAACTAGGTTCTACAGTAGTGTTAACTTATACAGTAGAAAGTCACCAGTGGACATTGTCAAATCAGGTTGCAACAAGACAACTTTTTCGGGGAAGTTAACTTCAAAAAGAATCAATGCAACACTCGGAAGTAAGCAAGTTTCCGGGTTAATGTAAATCAACTTCCTTCAAAAAAAATTATCTTTAAATAATAGCAAAAATAATTTAATAGGAAGCAACTAAGTTTCCAGGTGAATTAAAGTCAACCAAAAAGTAACCAACCTATTTCAAAGAAGTTAATTTCAAAGAGCAAACAAGATCAACAGGAAAGAATAAAGTTTTCTAGTCCAGTTTTCAATTAATTAATTGAAAAAAATATAACATAATTTTACCAAATATACGGATAACACTGTCCAACAGGATTTTTCATACACAAAAAATCAAACATTTTCGTAAACTAGGACCAACAAAAATACCCGTGTTTGGCCGTTTTGCTGGATCAAGTCGTTTGTGGCTTCTAGGGGTGAAAACAACCCGTAAATGAAAAGTGACAAGTTATATTTTAAAAATAGATTCAATTTGCCTAAAACTCGTTACTCGGGGGGTTTTGGGGTCGCAGATCACGAATCCGATGTCGGTTTTTTAAAATTTAAAATAGCGGATGCAATATGGCGGCTGTCAAAATAAAAAATTGATCGGATTCGCTTGAAACTTGTTATTCAGGGGTTTTTGGGGTCGCTGATCACGAATCCGATGTCAGTTTTTCAAAATTCAAAATGGCGGATCTAATATGGCGGACATCTTTTTTAAAAAATGATTTCATTTGCCTGGAACTCGTTGCTTGGCGGGGTTTTTGGGGTCGCTAATTACGAATATAATGTCAATTTTTCGAAATTCAAAGTGTCGGTTACAATATGACTGACAACTTTTTGAAAAAAAGATTCATTTTCCCTGAAACTCGTTACTCAGGTGGTTTTTGGGGTCGTTGATTACGTATCTTTAGTTAGATTTAAAAAAATCATAATGGCGGATCTTATAAAGATGAAGATTACAAAAAATTTCAATATTTTTACAAATGTGTCTTTGCATATTGGACATTTTTTTAATGACAAAGCAAACTTTGTGGTAAGTAAATTTAATAGATAATAGGAAGCGTATGTAAGATAAATTATTAAATATAAAGTGATTGTTTAACAATGCTTCCAAAGTGAAAATATAAACTATTGACATTTGTTTTATACATATATATATATATATATATATATATATATACACTATTTTCTGTAGCTACGCAACTGAATATAAAAAATAACAAATGTCATTTGTTTTCTGTTTGTAAGTCAGAGTTGAGAGTGTTCTTGAATAAAAATAGATTGTCCTAAACGTAATTGTTTTTGTTACGTCTGTGGACTGTTTGCTCCCGTAGATCGTTTGCGAATCCTTTAATTGTAAAAATAAGCGTATAAAATTTACGCGAAAGTAATGTAAGAATTCTTACGAGTTACATCAACTAAATTTAAATTACTCTATTAAATTTGTTCTAAAACTTGTACATATCAATTTTAAAAGCTATGAATTCTATCAGAAAGGTTGTAAATATATGAAAAAGTTAGTAGTTTAAAAATCGTTTAAAATAAATTAAAAATATTTAATTGCAAAAAACAAAAAAGAACCACACAATTAAATTTTCCAGTTTCATTCTAGATCTGCAATCTACATTTTGATCCTACATTTTTAATTTTGAAAATCTGACCTAAGATTCTTAATCAGCGATACCAAAAACCCCCCGAGTAACAAGTTTCAGGGAAATTCAATCTATTTTTTAAAATGTTGACAGCCATATTGGATCCGAAATTTTGAATTTTGAAAAACTGACATCGGATTCGTGATCAGCGACCCCAAAAACCCCTGAGTAACAAGTTTTAAGTGAATCCGATCAATTTTATATTTTTACAGCCGCCATTTTGAATTTTAAAAAACCGACATCGGATTCGTGATCTGCGACCCCAAAAACCCCTGAATAACAAGTTTCAAGCGAATCCGATCAATTTTTTATTTTGACAGCCGCCATATTGCATCCGCTATTTTAAATTTTAAAAAACCGACATCGGATTCGTGATCTGCGACCCCGAAACCCCCCGAGTAACGAGTTTTAGGCAAATTGAATCTATTTTTAAAATATAACTTGTCACTTTTCATTTAAGGGTTGTTTTCACTCCTAGAAGCCACAAACGACTTGATCCAGCAAAACGGCCAAACACGGGTATTTTTGTTGGTCCTAGTTTACGAAAATGTTTGATTTTTTGTGTGTGAAAAATCCTGTTGGACGGTGTTATCCGTATATTTGGTAAAATTATGTTACATTTTTTTCAATTAATTAATTGAAAACTCGACTAGAAAACTTTATTCTTTCCTGTTGATCTTGTTTGCTCTTTGAAATTAACTTCTCTGAAATAGGTTGGTTACTTTTTGGTTGACTTTAATTCACCTGGAAACTTAGTTGCTTCCTATTAAATTATTTTTGCTATTATTTAAAGATAATTTTTTTTGAAGGAAGTTGATTTACATTAACCCGGAAACTTGTTTTATTTCACAAAATATTCGCAATTTTTCTGAGAATAATGTCTCTTAGTCCAGGATTCCGTGTACATTTTTTTCATTGACTACTAACAAGCTAATTCTTTGTGAGTAGCTTCATATTGATGAGACGCCCAATTTTTTTCCTTACCAAAAATCTCCATTGTGGTAGCTAACAGGGGTAGGAGGGATAAAATATGTTGATTTGACGATTCTCAAAAATGTATTACTAACTGCCAGTTTTTTATTAAATGTTAAGAACATTAAGAGCATTATTAAAAAAATTGTTGTCCTACAAATGTTATGGTTTGATAAAAGAGTAGTGATACATACATCTTTCAACATGTATTGATAATGTGGTCATTACAAATGATTACTAACCAGCTGATTTTTTTAATATTCATTCATTAATATTTGTATAATACTCTAAAAGTCACATTGTCCTACAAATTACGTGGTTTATTACCCTGGTCTTACAGTACATTGTACTTGTCAAGAAAGGAAGAAAAAAACAATAACAAACTAAAACTCAAGCAGAGGACTTTGTTTATATATAAGTATATAGAATAGTGCCGAGCATAACAGTGTTAAGATGTTTCCTGTCGACCACGAATTTGTCTTGTGAGAAATAATTTAAAGAAAGTTAGTATTCTAAAATAATTATGGATTGTTTTTTTGTAAAGTACATTGTGAAAACTCTACTTTTCGAGGAAAAAAAGAAGATGTAAAAAAATTTACTGAAGACATTTGGATATCTTGCAAAACTTTCTTATCTGCTCGAAAGCATCATCATCCACTCTCCAGTAATATTAAAATGTATTATATAAAATATTTTAAAATTTTTTAAATAGTAAAATATTTTTAATAATAAATAAAATATTAAAATAACCTATTTAAAATTTTAGAAATAAAATATTTAAAAATAATAAAATAAAACAAAAAAAAGAAATTTTTTTTGCATATTATCATTTACAGAAATGTTGACCAGAATTTGGTATTAAGTAATCAGGAAAAAAGTAGTATTGAAGATTTGCATAATACTGTTGAGGGTGATAATGAAGAATGTCATGTGGAAATACAAAGCTTTGGAGATGATGAGTCAGGAGAAAAATGTTTTTTTTTGTATGAAAGTAAATAGAAAACGTAAAGGGCGACAAATCTACTGTCGAAAAATTAAAAAGAAAATACCTTTTTTGGAAAAAATTCAAAAATAATACCTTGCATGATACAGTGGGTATCATTTATCAAAATATCCCTACAGAAGAAGAGTTGAACATCATCAAAAGAAACGATGCATCTAAAGAACCTCAACAGATTTCATTAACGAATGTTCGTGATTTCTCTGGTCGTAGGAAACGTTCGTTTGAGCCAGAATTATTTGAACATTTACGGTACGCGAAGCAACGTCGTCCAGAATTTTGGCATAGTTGTGTAACGTCACATGAAGATCCACAAAATTTAATTAATTTTTAACATAGTCATTTTGCATGTGTACTTTCCCATAAGTTACATATTTCAAACACTCTAATGTGGGTAGGATATAATGCAAAATTTTTAAAAGATAACAGTAGCATTCAAAAGGTTGAGTATCTAACGCAAATTAATAAGTCACCCACGAATCCGGCAGTTGTAAAGGAGACGATGCAAAGAAGTTTTCAAATCGCTTCGGAATGCCAAAAAAATTTCTTTAGCGTTACTTATGATTTAGCCATGGCAAAGATTGCTTTACAGATACAGAGTGCCGAAGATGATTTTCAAAAACTTTTCATAAATTTTGGATCTTTTCACATAATGTTATCATTCATGAAAGCTATCGGGAAATTTATAAGTGGATCTGGATTAACAGATATTCTTATAGATTGCGAAATTCTGGCCAATGCGTCGCTTGGGGGCAGCAACATGCCGTCTCAGCTAAACGGTGAAAAAGATGCCGTTTCAAAAAGAAAAGTGAAAAACATGCCATTTCGCGAAAGCGTTGGGAAACATACCTTCTTCAAACGAACGATGAAGAACATGCCTTTTCAACCGTAAATATTTAATATTCATATTATATTAATTATAAATAATTAATAATATTATATTTATTATAAACAATTAATTTAATTAATTGATTAATTTATAATTATTAATATTTATTTAATATTACATTTAATATTAACGGTTGAAAAGGCATGTTCTTTACCGTTCGTTTGAAGAAGGTATGTTTCTCAGCGCTTTCGCGAAATGACATGTTTTTCACTTTTCTTTTTGAAACGGCATCTTTTTCACCGTTTAGCTGAGACGGCATATTGCTGCCCCCAAGCGACGAATAATTCTATCACCTCGTTTTTAAGTGGAAACACTTTAATCGTTGCAGAAAGATTCATCCTCTACTCTCTCTTGCTTTGCAGATTTTGCATTTGGAAAAGTTTTTACAAGAACATGATCAGAATCTGGAAAATATTCAAGAATACTTAGGAATATTTAATGAACAAGAGAATGATGATCCGCAAATAACCAATGAAAATTTAAAATTATTTGACAATTACGAAAAATATAAAAATGAAACTTTGAATGGAAGACATGGTAAAACACCTCAAATTGATTTATTGTACACAAGATTAGTTGAATATTATCTTCAATTAGAATATAGTATTCGATTAGGTGATTTCAATTTGTTTGTACACATTTTACCCGAAATATCGAATGTTTTCTTTTCAATGAACCACCATAATTTGCAAGGTACATGTCTATTTATTAAGATAAGTTGATAAATATTAAAATTACTCATCCCGGATTGCTTGATGATTGAAAAAAAGAATTTGTTAGGTATTCGAAGAATTATTAATGTTACAAACTCCTTCTCTGCAAGACAAAAATGGTCAATTACTCATTCACTACGTACAAGTGTAATATCAAAAATGATGGAGCTTTGTGATATTCAATCAACAGATGACATTACGAAAGATTTAAAGAAGTCAACAATTATTAAAACTACAAAAAACTTAGATGTACTGATACAACTAATAAAACAGTACACCAACCCTTTTTCGTTACAACTGTCACAAGATCATCTATACAATATATCAAAAGGTCAGTCAGTGAACGATGAAATATATATGTTTTTATCATCAGTTGAAACCGAGGGCGAAAAACAACGTAACAATTTTATTGCTGAGACTGTAGTATCACCAGATAGGTTTGATAAATCTATTAAAAGAAATAAAATAATTAATTTTGAGTATAAGAATACACAAAAAGTCAAAATTAATGGAAAAGTGAAAGAAGTTAAGATGCAAAGAAATGTTTTTGGTCTCCTACTTTATGCGTCACTAAAAAATAAAATTGATATAGAAAAAGCGTTAAGTTATTCTCTAGCCCCTATTCCGCTTTCGCTCTGTCATACTAATGGAACAATTTGCAACAACAAAGCAAGAATTGTGGCAACAAATTAAAAGAACAGTATTCATCTGCAATGTATGGTGTAATGCACACATGTCTTGCCCCACAAAAAAGTAGCAGAATATTACGGATGGGCGATAATTGATAACAAATATGAATATTATTGGTTTGATGGTCCCCAAAGTCCATCTTTTGAAGAATTGTCTACTCAATTTCTAAGTAACCTAAAAATACTATAGTTATTTACACGGAGAAAAATTCCAATCGATTATAGCATGGAATTTCTCACTCTATTTTTCCATAGACTCAGTATGCGAAAGTTGCAATAGATGGTATGAAAATCGCATGGACCCATGCGATTTTGGCATGGATTCCAAGCAAATTACGCGTAGTTGTGTCTGTGCGTTATTCAGTTCGGCTGCCCATGCTTAATTAGTATGATATTTCTCTCCGTGTATAATTGATTATTCGACAATTTATTTAATTTGTTCATATTTTTACAGAGTCAGATATTACGAATGAGAAAATGAAGAAGAATATAAACACTAATTTTTGTAATAAGTTTATTAGAAAATAAAGTTATTTAAATTTCTAAAATGATGGTTTTACTTTATGTTATATGTTACATATAGAATAAGTAAAAGTTTATAGTATTAAAAATACATTTTATATGTGAAAATAATTAAATCTTTCTGTTAATTAATTTGAAATTCTTCGATGGGTTTTATTATTTATGAAAATAAATGAATTCTTGCATTAAAAATATATCAAGAGTTTTTTAAAATTTAATTTCCATGAAAAATGTTATTATTAGTTAAAGTAATTAAATTATAGAGAAAAATTTGTATAAAAATTTTGATAAATAATTGTTTTTTTAAATGCTATTCTAAAATGACCGAATTCCTATGGTAATTTTATTATTTAAATAATTGGAATTTGGATAAATTTCATCATTTCTGAATTGTTTCGCTTTTATGCAAATCCAAGCACTTTTTGAAGAACTTTTCAGCGATATTGGATCCGCCATTTCGTATTTTTGAAATCTGATTTCAGATGCGTAATTAGCGACCCTAAAAACCTCCCAGAAACAAGTTTTAGCGAAATTCATAAGCTGGGTTCCTCGGAGGCACAGAAGAGTTATTTTGGGCGGTTTTGAGATAAACAGAGAAACAGACAGATAGGTAGATAGACGGACATCGCTATATCGATTCCAATAGCGATGCTGATCATATCAAAATATATATTGTAGGGTCTATCTTGCCTCTTTTTCAATGTTACATACAATCGCACAAAAGCAAAATCTCCTGGCTAGGCAGACCGAGCAAGGTATACAAACAAAACTGACAATTCTTGTCGGACTAATGATAAATACCTTCTTTTTTGTAGGACATTGTTTTATTTGGACAGAGAACCCACTAACCTTTAATGTAATATTTTTGTCTTACAATTGGTAATAAAAAAATGGTTTTATGGCATTAACAGTTTCTGAGCGTAGGACCAACATAACCTACCACGTTATTTGTACGACAATATGACTTGTAGATTACATAAATATTAAGGAATAAATATATAAAAAATTAGCTGGTTAGTAATCATTTGTAATGACCACATTATCAATACATGTTGGAAGAAGGAGACTCTTTTATCAAACCATAACATTTGTAGGACAACAATTTTTTTAATAATGCTCTTAATGTTCTTAACATTTAATAAAAAACTGGCAGTTAGTAATAAATTTTTGAGAATCGTCAAATCAACATATTTTATCCCTCCTACCCCTGTTAGCTACCACAATGGAGATTTTTGGTAAGGAAAAAAATTGGGCGTCTCATCAATATGAAGCTACTCACAAAGAATTAGCTTGTTAGTAGTCAATGAAAAAAATGTACACGGGATCCTGGACTATCTACCGTGGAAAATGAAAATCTGCGTCGTAAAGTAATTTATGTTTTATTAATAATTAATATTTAATTAATTTAATTAATTAATAAAAATATAATTAAATTAACAAAAAATAAATAATTTAAACAAAACTATTAATTTTTGTATAATTTTTTATTGTGTTAAAAATAAAATTTAATAAAAGAACACATGTGTAAGAATGATTTTAAAAAATATAGGAAGATTGAAAATTAGTAAAAATTTAATTTCAAGAAGACTGAGTAGAAAAGTACTGTTTTATGTAAAATAACTATGACATTTATTTAAAAAATTTCTTCTACATGTAATAAACAGTATATTTAAGAATTTGTTTAAAAAAATTTATTTGTATCTTCAAATGGCGGCGATATACGCCATTTTCGGTGATAAGATCGATTCCAAACTTTCTAAAGCAGATAAAAACAAAAAGTCATATTCTCTTTGTTAGATATTTCTTTAGGTGTGGAACCTCAAAAAAGTGAAATTTGACATGGTGAAGAATAAGAATGTATAACTTTTGTTTCACTTTGAATTTTGCAATAATATTTTAGAAGAGTATTGTTGACACTATAAGAAATACAAAAATAAAATTGATTTTTTCACATTTTTAACCACAAGTTTTTTTGGAAAAATTATCCTAACAAATTGTTGAATATTCTCTTATACCTTTTAAGAAAAAATATTCCTAAAAATAAATAAAAACATTTCTTTCAAAATGTTTTTGAATATTCTCCAAAGTTTGACAGTAAATTTTGTCTATAAATTTAGTAAATAACCTCTAAACGCTTGGGGAAAATTGTTTTCAATAATTTGTGGAATATTTCTTAAAATTTTTGAGAAAGTATTTCCCAATAAATATTTTCTAAATAATTTCTTTTTTTGGGAATTTTCAAATTAATAATAAATTTTATACAACAAAGGCGTATTATGATATTATTGACCTGTGAGCGGTCAATAATATACCCTTTATCTCCCTAGGGCTATAATGGTTACTTTATTGACCAGCTGGGTTATATGGGAGAACTTAGCATGCACCGGTAAAGGTTGCATAGAGTAACCATAATACGTCTTTGTTGTATAAAGCAAAGTATGGAACAAGGGAGGTAACCTCGTTTGTTGCATAGTGTACTATTACCAAAATTTAAAAAAATAATTGTACTCCATAAGGATTTTTTATATTCCAGCATGAAAAACTTTTTTAAAGATTTATTACGGAACTTATTTAAGAATCTAGGATATGGAAAAAACAAAAAAATGCTACAGAACCATTCAATTTGTTGAATTTTATTATTTATTGACTTATATAAACAGATATATACATCAAAATATGGGAAAAATAAAATATTTTTTTACATTTTAGTTGAAATGTTTATAAAATTAGTTGTAGTACATCTCATGTTTTGTTACTACTTATTTGGAAACTTTATTATATTTACAATCGAATGAGAATTAACGCAACGCGAAGTGAATTGACATCTGCTTTTAAGAAAAGTGTACCGAAAATTGACTCTTTTTTCACTGTTTTAAGGTGATTTAGATGTTCTAATAAAATATTATAATTGTTATTATTTATTTTAATTGTACGAATTATAACAAAACCAAAAGAGTAATATTGTAAGGCAAGTAAAAGAAATAACGATGAAGCGACAATTCGACGACCTTCTATAAAAAATCATCAGACACCGATCGGCGCGACCTATAAAACACAAGGCCCACGATATCACTTAAAATCCAAACGAGATACGAAAATCCTATAATAAACCATGTTAAAAGTTACTTTGTTAACTACTTTTTGAGTTTTAGAGTCAGAAAGAGAACAAAAAAAATTATCAAATTTTCTCATTTTGGTCTCTTGACTTCAACTTTTACAAAAAACTAGAAAAATTTAAATAAAATTTTTTTTAAAAACAGAATTCTTCAAAAGAATTTCGGCTCAAAAATTAATAAATATTAATAAATTAGAAAATTAATAAATATTCATTTGTCATTGATTTATCTTTAAAAATCTGAAGCTGCTTTGATCGATCGGTGCATTGAAATTCAACTGTGAAGTCTAGATTCTGGCTTCACGTGGCTGCGAATGAAAGGGAAACAATGAAACAATGAATTAAAGCAGGGAAACAATGAAATGTTGAGTTTCTTTATATACCTCGTAAAACCCTGTTTTTCTCACATTCGTTTTCGCGCGATGCCAGAATCACACTTTTAATGATAAATCAAAGACAGATTACCATTTTTATATATTTTAAGGCTTATTTTAAAGCTGAAATTCTGTCAAAAATTTATGTATTTAAAAAAATTAATCTAAATTTTTCTAGATTTTTAAAAAAGTTGAAGTCAAAAGACGAAAATGAGAATATTTGATAACATTTTTGTTTTCTTTCTCACTCCACAACTCAAAAAATAGTTAACGAAATGAGTTCAAATATGGCTATTTTAAACGCAAAATTTAATACGATTTTTATTCGGTTTTATTTTCATTTTGTTTCTCTTTTTATTACCGAGATATGCTTGAAGAAGCCTCTGATACTTAAAAATAAAAATCCATATCTACAATGAAAATATTACATGATCATTGATGCAAAAGAATGCCAACAATATTTAGCGTATTATAATGCGTTACTTATCATACATCTTTATAATTTTGTATACGTTTAAAAAATAAATTCTTATTATATATCACATTAGTTTTTAAAAATCCTATACTAAATATTAATTAATAATTAAAAATTTTATTATTATGAAATTTTTTTTAAATAAAATATTTCATTTACACAAGTTTAAAAATTATTTTTTATATATACAGATGAAATTCTATTAAGGGCAGGTGGGAGAAAATGTGGTTTCGTGATCACGCTCTCATTTAAAAAGAACAGAATATTTTGAGTCGGGAATTTTTGGTAAATATAGATAAACCTTCTGGGATTGGTGCTCATCTCGGAATTGTGCAAAATTTTGATAAATAATTATTGAAAAAATTGTTTAAACTTTGGAGAAACTGGGTTTTTAACGGTTTGGTATCGCGCTCTCATTTTGATAGGATACAACGAATTCCCCTAATTATCCTAATAAATCAGAACGAGATATCTCTAACTACTTAGAAGTGAGACGAGAGGCGGGAAAACACTTTTTTCATGCAATTTCTCCCTCATGGCCTTAAAGTGTTTATTTTATTAAATATTTTGTTATATATTGATTACAGAGTTTTACAGATATGATCCGTATCATTCATTGGACGTTGGAGTAGGTGACGCTGATGTTATACAAAGTAACATAAATAAAGAAGCACCCTCTTCACCTTTAGTGCCCTCAACAATATCAACATCGTTTTCTTTACCGACTGGTCTTTTACAACCTTCTCTCTTTACAACAATACCACCTTTTATGCAATCAAGAAATATTCCACAAGCATGTGCGAACTCGCCATCAGGTATATTCTTCATTTGTACATTGCTAAAAATTAATTTTTTCTTGTATAATTTATAATTTTAAGTAGTAACGGTTTTAAATATGCCATAAATGAACTTCTGTCTATCTGGCGTCGATATTTTGTACAAACTTCATTTAAAAACGACTTGATCGATAAAAATGAAATATGACAAATATTAAGCTGGGTAAAAGTTATGACTATTTTTTAAAAAGAATTCAAAACGTCAACAAAGTAGTAGTTCATTTTTTTAATATTAAAAATTGTAAAGTTAACAATAATATCGTGGATAGCTCTGGAAGATTGGGTTTTTAAAAATGTTTCCCCAAGTAAAAAAATCTGCAAAAAGTCTGCAGACATTCCACAGACTTTAAGAAAAAGTTGCCGTTCTCAATGGTGAAAAATGCACAAAGTTAGTGAATTTATTTTTTTCCATATACGAAAATATTTTTGTAATTGCAGGATTTTTTATTTAAATAGTACATAATTATATACACTTTTTACATATTTATATTAAAAAAAGAAAAATGGCGACTGTAGCTTAACCTACATACGGCGCTGAAATTTTTTATGCACCGTACGTTTAACCCCTTGACAGTCGATGACGTGTATACACGTCATGGTGCAAGTGGGCTCAAACTGTCGATGACGTGTATAGACGCAAGTAGATTTTTAGCTACAAAAACACACAGATTTGCCCACAAATTGATACTCGGGGGTTTTCGGGGTCGCTGGTTACAAATCCGAACTCAAATTTTAAAAATTAAAAATGGCGGATCCAATATAGCGGACGACATTTTCAAGAAATCATCGGATTCACTTGAAACTTGTTACACGGGGGTTTTCGGAGTCGCTGACTACGAATCCGATCTTAGATTTTGATAATTCAAAAGGGCGGATCCAATATGACGGGCGAATTTTTCACAAATTCATCGAATTCTCTTGAAACTCGTTACTCGGGGGTTTTCGAGTTCGCTGATTGCGAATCTGAACTCAGATTTCAAAAATTCAAGATGGCGGATCCAATATGGCGGACAGCATTTTTACAATAACAGGACAAACTGGAATAAAGCCGACCAAATACAACTGCAAACGGTTACAAAAAAGTTATTTTTGAGCTAAACGAGGAATAAAAATAACACATTAGACACATACAGAGCAATTAACAAAACAACTGACTGTCGCGTTCAACATAAATGACAGTTACAGGGATTTCGACGTAAGACTTAAATAATTTTTGACTAACAGAATTTAAATAAATTCAGTTAGCTTTCAAAATTACTGGTTATTATATTTGATCCGCCATTTTCAAAACCGACATTACATTTTTAATTTAATCCGCCATTTTAAATTTTCAAAATCTGAATTCGGATTCGTAATCAGCGACCTCAAATACTATAGTATACTGATTTGCGCAAATTTCTGTTTTCTTAAAAGTTGTCGACATTTCGAGCCCACTGATGAGATTTTAGTCTCGACTGCGAAGGGGTTAACCTCAAATTTAGGTATTTTTTGGAAACCTTCATTTAGAAGTTTTTAAGACGGCTCTCGTATAGTTTAACTGTAAGAAATGATATTCATTTGCTCACTAAAAACGTTAAAAAATAATAATGACGAAGATTTAAGGAGTCACTAAATAAAAGCAGTTATTAAACAATTCCTTCATTCATTACAAACAAATTACTTCAATATATAACCGTGACAAGGAATCGAATACACATCTGAACTCGATAAAGTTCGATATAAGTTATAACCTCTCCTTTCTTTTTTATTTAATTTTTTTTTACTTACTTTGACTAATTTTGAGGTTATCTACACTTTGAATTTAGGGGAATTTTAATTTTTAATATTTAAGCGCCAGAATATTTATCATAAAAATATCCAAAAGATTTTATTTAATAAATTTTTCACTAACGAAAATTTAGCCTAGCTTGCTCAGAAATTGTGAGGAAAGAGTTTTCCCCACAAACCGCGGAGAGGGGAGGGGTAAGGAGATAACACATTAATTTTCACTTCACTGATTTTAAGTTAACAATTAATAGATTTTTATTAATTAATCATTTTAATTACTAACAATTACAATTTAATGATTCGGCAGAAGGGCGAATGTAAATTAGCAATATGCCGCATTACAATGCGGTGACAAGCATCACTTTCAGATTTTTTAAACTGACAATAATATGTGCCCATGTGGCGAGAAATCACAGTTTTTTTTAATTTAACGGGACTCACCGTCGATTCTCCTACGACCCCGCAAGCTTCCACGTCCTGACATGGCACTTAAGAAAACAATTGACAATTTAAAATTTAAATTTTTATTTTTTTTATTTTGGCGTGATGCGCCTGTTCACTCTACCAAAACGAGAATGATAAAAAAAATGGCTGACTCGGTTACAACGAACGCGTCGCTACGCGCGCGCTTCGTTTTCTCCTGGTGAGTCCCAAGCGCACAATAATTTCACTATTTCATAGTCTTTTAGTCTTTTAATTACTCTCCCAGGGTAATTGGGTCGCCGACGCAGGGTGGCCACCCAACCGGGAGAACCGGGAGAACCAGGAAAAAACCCGGGAGAAAAATCAATCGGGAGAAAACCGGGAAAAAGCCGGGACAGAAATGTTAATCGGGAAAAAACCGGGACTAAAATTTTACATTTAAAGATTTCAGAAAATTAAAGTTAAAGGAAAAAGTTTTACTCAATAAAATTTTCTGATAAGTTTGTTTACAGATTTCATTCAAATTTTTCATAAAACATCAATAACTTCTTTTTTAAAAAAATATTTAATTATTATTTTTCCATAAGAATTAAAATTCATCAAAAGATTCAAATTCAAACATTTTGAAATTCAACTTCTTATAAAAAATTGTTATAAAACATGAAGAAATCGATGTCTTCATGTTTTATACTAATTAAAGATGACCGAGTGATAAAATGATTATTTTATATTATAAGATTTTATAAAAAAATATTAGAAAATAATTAAATTTCTAGAATAATTTTTTTTATTTATAAAGATAATTAAAATTCTTTGCAAATAATTAAATTTCAGAGAAGAATTTTATTATTTATAATGATAATTGAAATTTTGAACAGATTTGTTTTCAAAATGTTTAAAAGTAATTGAATTTTGAAGAAGAATTTTGATATTTACAAAGATAATTGAAATTTTAAAAAAGTTTTGAAAATAATTGAATTTCTGCGAAGTATGTTATCTGAACTTTTGAAAATAATTAAATTTCCATGATGAAATTTCTTATTTTTTGAAGATAATGATAATTTGACGAGAAATTTAAAAAAATTTGAAAATAATTGAAATTCTGCGGAGTATTTTATTACTTTTGAAAATAATTGAATTTCTATGATGAATTTTATTATTTATAACATTTTGATATAACATTCAAAAATAAAATTTTTGAATGTAATTGAATTTTTGCGAAGAATTTTATTATTTTTGAAAATAAATTAATTTCAGAGAAGAAATTTATTATTTATAAAGATAATTCAAATTATGACAGGCATTTTATTGAATTTTTTAAAATAATCGAATTTTGGAAAAGAATTTTATTATTTATAAAAATAATTGAAATTTTGAACAGATTTAAAGAAAAATGTTAAAAATACCTAATTAAAATTTTGCCATGCATTAATTTTATTAAATTTTATTAAGTATTATTCCAGATTGTTTGATGTTAAAGTATATGTGTTGGCGAGAAATATGATTTTTTTACAATTTTGTGTTTCCTTTTCGGCGTTTTTTTCCTAAACTTTCATTCGAATTTTTCCGACTTTTTCGGAAATTTTATGCTACTTTTCGTGATCTTATTCGCCGCCGTCGCTGAATTTGAATCGGCCTTTAATCCAATATGGCCACCGCCATTAATTTGACAGGACCAAAACAAAGTAGTTTTTCGTCTTCCTGGTGCTCTTGAATATTCGGGAATCACGTCCGAATATATGCACCAGGAAACACTTCCCTTGATGATTGAGCCCATTAACCGGCTGCTAGTGGAATAACAATCTGAGGAACCTCTCGACGAACATGAAAAGAAAAACAACAAACGATTCGGCAGAAATTGCTCCGAACAACTCCGTTCTACAATTGTCGATCTGACGAGTTGGCAGGTTTGAATAGTACAATTTGAATGATTTATTTACTTGAAATTAGAGAGTTTTTAAATTCAATAATAATAATTTTGGTTTATTTTAGAAAGACAAGGAAAGATTCTCGTTTTGATAATAATTTTATCGTATGATTAATATCAACATAAAAAAAATAGATTAACATTGTGCGTGGCAAAATGCCGCGTCACAACTCTCCCCTGCCAAGACTCGGCCCAAGGGGTCGAGCAGGTGAGCCCCAATTCTGAAGTCACCCCTCGCCAGATCAGCTCATCTTATTACATTAACCTTAATCAATGTTTACACTTGAATTTAATTTAATCGATTATTATCATCATCCAAGAATCAAATTTTTTTTTAATGTTCTTTTACCAAGAAACAACTTATATATTTAACTAGATTTTGAGTCAAAATAATAATTTTAGCCATCACTACTGTTAAAATTTTTATTACTTGAATTACTTATTTCTCATAACTTATTTACTTTTAGTTAGGAAAGGAAAAGGCAACGTCAGTTTGTATGGATTTAGTCAATCAAAAAATAGAGTTAAATTTTTTTTAATTTTTAATAGTGAGGGGTAATTTACCCTCCCTCACAAGGGTACCATTTACAAAAAAAATTTTTTTTTTTTATTAGAACCGGGAGAGACAGTGGTGGTAGTCGTGCCCTTTTGGTGGCAAAATCCGCAACGACCAGCTCTCGCCGCTGTTTTACCCCAATAACCAGGGGTTTTAGCTTTAGCGGCCAGCTGCTCCTTCATCTGGGCGATACACCACTCCCGGGTCCGAGGGATAGAGACGGGGGGTTGGTCTTCTTGAGGAGCTTTCTGCTCCTCCTGAATAGGCTGGTGGGATTGACCCAAGTCTTGTAACCCAGGAAGAAGGCTTTCCTCCTCTGGCGTCAATGGTTCCGCCGGGGATTCGGCAATACGCCGAATAAGGTAGTCGATGTTCCCCTCAGTGAAGGAAGACGCTTCTGAAGGGAATCTTCCTCTCGTCCACAAGCTTCGGGCGACCACCAATTCCTCGACTGACTCCTCTTCCTGAGATAATGTGCGCCGGATTACACTCGCTATTGTGTAACAGAAAAAATAATCTGTTCTATTCTACTATTCCTACCTTTATCAATCATTATTATAAGTTCAGCTATCCAGAGATAGATGTGTTAGTTGCTCCAATGTAACTATCTGACAGATCGCCAAACTTGTTTAATTTAATACGAATCAGAACACGCTGGTATTTATTTATGTATTTAAGCTTATCATGCTCCACTTCTACTTCCTTATTTCAATGTATTAAGAGATTCAGAGAGATAACACGAAATTGTTTCATTATTTTGTGGATTTGAATTTGATCCTTATTTGGTTTATCCAGAGCAAAAATTTTATCCAATTATCAGATTTATCTAGAGCAAGAATTTGATTCAATTATTCAATTTATCTAGAGCAAAATTTGATCCAATTATTAGATTTATCTAGAGCAAAAATTTGATCTAATTATCAGATTTATCTAGAGCAAGAATTTGATCCAATTATTCAATTTATCTAGAGCAAAATTTGATCCAATTATTAGATTTATCTAGAGCAAAATTTGATCCAATTATTCAATTTATCTAGAGCAAAGTTTGATCCAACTATTAGATTTATCTAGAGCAAAAATTTGATCTTATTATTCAACTTATCTAGAGCAAAATTTGATCCAATTATTAGATTTATCTAGAGCAAAATTTGATCCAATTATTCAATTTATCTAGAGCAAAATTTGATCTAACTATTAGATTTATCTAGAGCAAAAATTTGATCTAATTATCAGAGTTATCTAGAGCAAAAATTTGATCTTATTATTCAACTTATCTAGAGCAAAATTTGATCTAATTATGAGATTTATCTAGAGCAAAAATTTGATCTAATTATTAGATTTATCTAGAGCAAAATTTTGATCCAACTATTCAACTTATCTAGAGCAAAATTTGATCCAATTACCCAATTTATCTAGAGCAAAATTTGCTCTATTTTTACGAAATTGTCTAGACTAGTTATATTCAAAATTTTTCGACTTATTTGAACAATTTTTATTATTTGTACCCAAATTTTATTTTACAAAGTCAAAACTAATTAAAATTTTACTGTTACTTATTTTCAATTATTATTATTATTTTTGTAGAATTTTCTAGAATTATTTATTAATTCAAGTTTTATAAAATTCTCTCTGAAACTAATTTTGGAATCTTCTGATATCCCGACAGACTTATCGCGATCAATACGAATAAGAACGATTTCATAGTTTCCTGCGTCGAGGGGGTTTATTAGTTATATCCGGATTTCTTTCGGATTTTGGATTAACTTCCGGATCATGATTTTCTACTTCCGAATCAGTATCAGACCAAACCACTTCTAACAATTCACGATCTAACTGTTGTTCAATTTCCGAATCTGTTTATTCTAATTCCTCTTCGAGGGCGTGATATGGTTGAAGATGGGAGGCATGATATCTTCCTGCTAACCGACCGTCCGTCGAAGACAATTCATACACATTTGGCGAAACTACTTTTACTACCATGAACGGGCCGTGAAAAGATGGAGCCAATTTACTAGCAAACTTATCCTGCTTACGAGACAACACATGTAGGGGTTTCTTAACCAAATCACCGATTTCGAAGTGTAAATCTCTTCGCTCACGATTATAGTATTTCGCCTGTTTGACGAATGCTCGATCCTGGTTTTGACAAATTTTCTCTCTTAAATCGTTTAATCGAGTTATACGAGTTGTCCATTCAGCAATATCAGCGACTGGCAACTCGTTTTTCCCCTCCACAAGACGACGCCTAGACCTTAAGGGCATTGGCTCTCTACCAAAATTGAGAAACGCAGGAGTTACACGATTGGTACTGTGTAATGCCGTGTTGTAAGCGAAACGAAAATCGCCCACAAAAATATCCCAATTTCGGTGATTCTCGTCGATAAATGACCGAATCATTGTCTTGAGAACCCTATTGGTTCTCTCAACAGGGTTCGCCTGTGGATGGTATAAGGGATTGAATGAATGATGAATTTGATAGGCGGTGCATAAGCTTTTTATCGCATTATTCTGATATTCGGTACCACTATCCGAATGTAATACATGCGGTGTACCCCATCGATTTATTACCATTTCACGAAATGAATTTATGACTGTTGTGGCATTTGCAGTACGCAATGGTGCCACTTCAATCCACTTCGTGAATAGGTCTTGAAAGACAATCAAATATTCGAATCCCCTAGAACTCCTTGGAAACGGACCCATTATATCCGTAGCTACTACACTCCAAGGTTCTTGTATGATTCTTTGCCTCATTATTCCGCGAGGCTTTGATTGTTCTGTTTTGTTCATTTGACAGGTAATGCAAGTACGCACAAATTTTTCTACATCTTTAAACATCCCGGGCCAAAAATATCTTATTGAAAGTCGGTCATAGGTCTTTTGACCACCCAAATGACCTGATTGAGGATTTTCATGTGCCTCCCGCATAATTAAAAGTTGGTCCTCTTTAGGGACTACTAACTTCCATGCGTTGAGGTCATCCATGAGATCCTCAAGTAAGGGATTATTTCGATACCGATATAACCTATCATTTTCTACTTTCCAACCGTGATGTTTATGTGGTTCATTTATTACTGATTCGCGACGCCTATTATACCAGTCATCGTCAATAGCTTCGATAGCCGCCACTTTATTTTCATCCGAATCTTCATACATTCGGGACAGCGCGTCCGGAATGTCATGCATCGATCCTTTTCTATGTATGATTTCAAAATCATACTCCAATAGTTCAAGTGACCAGCGAGCTAGTCGTCCGGTCGGGTTTCTAAGATTTTTAACCATTTTAGACTACTATGGTCGGTTATCACTGTGAAGTGATAACCTTCCAAATAAAATCGAAACTTTTTAATTGACCAGATGACTGCCAAGCATTCTTTCTCTGTTGTGGAGTAATTGCGCTCCGCATCAGAGAGAATGCGACTGGCGTACGCGATGACACGCTCTTGGCCATCTTGTACTTGAGTAACTACAGCACCTAAGCCGAAGTTGCTGGCGTCAGTTTGAATACAAAAGGGGATTTTAAAATCCGGGTATCCCATTATTGGGGGAGAAGCTAATATCTTTTTTAAATCATTGAACGCATTATTTTGTTCGTCGGTCCATTTGAAAGGTTGATTCTTTTTTGTTAAACGCGTTAACGGCTCACAGATTCGCGCGTAATTTTTAATGAACCTCCTATACCAAGAGGTAATTCCAATGAACCGGCGAAGTTGACGCAATGTTTTCGGTTGAGGGAAACTTAATATGGGGCGAACTTTATCATCATCGACTGATAACCCTTTATGATTTACTACAAAACCTAAGTATTTAGCCTCAGATACACAAAAGTTACATTTGTGTGGGTTAAGAGTTAAACCTGATTCTGTTAATTTATTAATCACTCGTTCTAACCATACCAAATGCTCCTCATACGTTTCGGTCGCGATTATTAAATCATCTAAGTATGCGAATACGAAGGGTTTCATCTCAGGAGTTATTATTTTATCTATAAGCCTTTGAAAGGTGGCTGGTGCTCCGCAAAGACCAAAAGGCATTCTTTTGTATTGCATAAGCCCCAAACCAGGCACGAAGAAGGCAGTTTTTGCCTTACTTTCTTCGCTTAGCGGTATTTGATGATAACCTAATTTTAAATCTAATTTGGAAATAAACTTAGCAGAGCTAAGTTTATCCAAAATCTCCGCCATAAAAGGTAACGCGTATGAGTCTTTAACTGTCACATTATTTACCTTTCTAAAATCAATGCAGAGACGGTAGGTACCATCCGGCTTACGAACCATTACAACCGCATTACACCAATCACTATTTGATGCTTCTAAAACTCCTATGTTAAGGAGTTCTTTAACTAACTTAATAAACTCCTCGCATACTTTTGGCGACATGCGATAATTTTTTTGACGAATTGGGGCATTATCACCTGTATTTATTACATGTTCTACCAATTTAGCTGGGGGCAATTTGTCTGGAACCGAGGGGATGATTCTTTTTAAAAGTGTCTCGAGATGTTTTCTTTCTTTGTTGGTTAATTCAACTAATCCGGCACACGATTCATCATTATTCGGTTCGGTTTGACCAAAATCTACCCTAACAACTGGCTTATCGGATACCCACAATTTCTGATCATTAATATCGATTATTATGCCGAATGTTCGCAAAAAATCCATACCTAATATACAATATTCGGTTAATTTGGGAACTATTCGCACATTTATTTTATTAGTTATTCCCGCGAAGCTCATTGGTAATATACTTTTACCAATAATAGGCTCAATAGTACCGTTCGCCAATAAAACGCTACTTTGTTTATCATTATTTATTTTATAATTATTCGAATTTATTATCGATTCACCTATTGAACCTAAATAAGTTCTAGCCGAACCCGTATCAACTAGTGCGTTAATTTCTGAATCCCCTATTCCAATATTTATGTAAGGTCTTGAATGAGTACTATCACCGCCTAATTTATTCAATTTATTTCCCTCCTGTCCGAATTGACAAGTTAAGTGGGGATTATTTAGTTCATAGGGTTTAGTATCCACCGAATCAAGTTTACAATCAATAGGTTGATCACAGACTTTTTTCAATTTATTATTTATTTTATTTACTTCACTAGCCGGGTTTAACAATTTACTATCAAAATCATTATGAGCTAAAGTTTCAATATTCAAAGAAGATTTTACTATTTTACTTTTACGAGCCTTACTATTCGCGGTTAAACTAGTTTTATCCGGTTTTACTTTTACTTTATTGTTAAGGGTCTGTGCAACTAAATTAGGAGGATCATCGACCCTAAGGTTGATCTCCATTTTTAGTTTCCCTTACAATAATCAGATTCACAGTCAAATTTCGTGACATCTTTTTCTCCGCATATGTGGCAGAATTTCGTTCATGCTTTTGGGCATTTTTTCCATTCATGGTCATCCTTACGACAATTAAAGCAAGGAGGTTGAGACTTAGGCTCACGAAACTTTCTTTTCGTCTGTGAATCATTTTTATTCGTCGAATTATTCGACTTCGGTTTATTAGACAATGGCTTATCGATATTTTCTTTTTTAACTCCCGAATTTTTCGAATTATTCGGGTTTTTTACTTCCTTGATATTCGCGGGCTTTGAATTTAATTTCTCGACTAAAGCATCTAAAACTTTAGTCATTTTTTCTACTAGAACTACCGAATCTTTACTATCTGAGAACGTCGTTGACTTTGATTCAAATTTTCCCGAATAAGCAAACTCAGGGAAAAATGAATTCTCAGGTGGTACCGGTTTTCTTTCGACTTTAAGCGAATCTAACATTCGCTCCACTTCGGAAGCTATTGTGGACAATTCAATCAGGGTTTTAAATTCACGCCTACTTATTGAACGCTTTATTTCGGGGCGAAGGTTGAAATATATTCTATCTAATACTTCAATCAAGGAAACAGGCCGAGTGAATTTAGAATAGAGTCCTTGCATACAAATAATATAAGTTGTAGTGGACTCATCCGGACCCTGTACACGATTTGAGACTTGTTCTTCAAGTCTCCATTGGTAATTTTTGTCCCCGAAATTAGTTCTACACGCGTCTTTAAATTGATCCCACGAAGACCAATTATTTTTGTTTAATCGAAACCATTGCAGCGCTATTCCGTCTAGGAGTAAAGGTGCGGCGCGAAGAACATCTTCACCGGGAAGTGATGAAATTTCCATAGCATCTTCTACTCGAGATAGGAAGTCCTCAACGCTTGAGGTTTTGTCACCGATAAATTTTATACCCCATTTACGAACTATGGTATCTAAGGGTTTTCTGTAATTTACCGAAGGTTGATTCAACATATGTTTTTCCGAAAACATTTCATTATTCGGATAATTTTTCCGAATTTTATTACTATTTTGATGAAGACAACCATTCCTATTCTCAAACGGGTCTAATTCATCGTTAATTTCCAGGGAAGAAAGTCGTATTAGCCTCGGGAACTACTCTCAGCTGTCGTTTCGATGGTATTGGCCTAAAAGAACTTTCAACTGGTTTCGTATAATTTGTTTCCGGTAAGAAATCGAATTTATTGATTGTTTGATCGAGAGCTGGTTTTATAATATTTGATCGTTTTGGTGTCAACAGGCACTCCAAATCTATTAGGGGCTCAGGTGACCCGATATTCAAATTTTCATAATAAGGAGTCATGGAAAATTTACTGTTTGATTTATGAATGACCGATGCCATTTTACCCGGTTTATGAATTTCAAATTTTTCGCTGGACGGAGTAATTCGACCCGAATAATCAGCTGACGGATTCTGATAACCCGTCGCAGCGTGCGATACCGAATTTGCGATTGTAGTCCCTATCGTTACATACGAATAAGTTGTACTACTCGTAGTGAGGGTGGGGGTATTTGTATTTTGTGTACAGTATACCGTCGTCGTGAAAGGTATACTAGTCGCATGTGAAACCGGTGTTTTTAAAATGTGACTCATTCTATCTAACGTTTCGACGTGAGAAGCATTAATTGATTCTAAATCCGAATCGTTTGGTTCGATTTGCAGTTCGTCGGAAGGCAACCATGGGACTGATCTATCGCCCATAGAGAACTGCATAAAGCGCGAAGCACGATTTTTCAAAATTTCTAAATTCCCGTGAGAATTCGCGTGAACTGAATTTAAATAACTTTTTAATTGGTCTTTAGACCAGTTGTCAAAAATTCCGGGCATTTTGCTATCGAATTCCGCCATTTTTAAAAAAAATTATTTTTATTCGGAAATTGTGATAGGAACCGGATTTAAGTAGACGGATGGCGAGCTGTCAGAGTATGGGCATACAACAAAATAAAACAATCGCCCCATCAGTCCTTAATCAAAAAAAAAGTTTTGTGAAAAAAAAAAATAAAATTGTCCAGTAAAGTGAGAAAAAAAAATTACTAATCGTACAAAAAAAAATTAAAAATAATCATGGTTCACTGTCCAAGAAGGAAAAAAATGACAGGAAAAAAAATAATAAATTTTTAATCAATTGAATTTGAATTAATTCTTAATTATTTTCATTATTTTATTTATTATTTTTCTCTTTTAGTATCAAGAAAAAAAAATTAATTCTCAAAATTATTATTATTATTTTTATCAGGGAGAATATCCTCTCCTGATTTATTTTTATATGAAAAATAACAATTTATATTAAGTTTGTAATCAAGAACTGACTACACAATTCTATTATTTTAATCCAAACAAAGGCGGCGATGACTCAGCCAAATCCTTCAAAATTTTATTTTTTTACGAATAAAACTAATTTTTATTCAAAATAAAATCAATTTTGTTATTATTAACAATTTTATTTTATTTTTCGAAAATTATTTTCGACATTTGATTCTCGATTAATGATCACTACTCACATTGTTGTGAAGATTCGTGTTGTGAGATAAGAGTAACCTTGACTCACAAGATCACTACGTTTCAAAAGTATTTTTGATTACAACTGCTACTGCTTAAAAGCACAAATCCTCACATCAAAGTAAAATTTTTATATCAAAATTAAGTTCATTATTTTTACTGAAAAAGATGCTTGTTTATTAGAGAAATTGAATGTGTTTTTCTCGGGCCTTAACGTTCGGGTGCCATTTATAACCTCTCCTTTCTTTTTTATTTAATTTTTTTTACTTACTTTGACTAATTTTGAGGTTATCTACACTTTGAATTTAGGGGAATTTTAATTTTTAATATTTAAGCGCCAGAATATTTATCATAAAAATATCCAAAAGATTTTATTTAATAAATTTTTCACTAACGAAAATTTAGCATAGCTTGCTCAGAAATTGTGAGGAAAGAGTTTTCCCCACAAACCGCGGAGAGGGGAGGGGTAAGGAGATAACACATTAATTTTCACTTCACTGATTTTAAGTTAACAATTAATAGATTTTTATTAATTAATCATTTTAATTACTAACAATTACAATTTAATGATTCGGCAGAAGTCCGAATTTAAATTAGCAATATGCCGCATTACAATGCGGTGACAAGCATCACTTTCAGATTTTTTAAACTGACAATAATATGTGCCCATGTGGCGAGAAATCACAGTTTTTTTTAATTTAACGGGACTCGCCGTCGATTCTCCTACGACCCCGCAAGCTTCCACGTCCTGACATGGCACTTAAGAAAACAATTGACAATTTAAAATTTAAATTTTTATTTTTTTTATTTTGGCGTGATGTGCCTGTTCACTCTACCAAAACGAGAATGATAAAAAAAATGGCTGACTCGGTTACAACGAACGCGTCGCTACGCGCGCGCTTCGTTTTCTCCTGGTGAGTCCCAAGCGCACAATAATTTCACTATTTCATAGTCTTTTAGTCTTTTAATTACTCTCCCAGGGTAATTGGGTCGTCGACGGTAAAGTAGAGCGCGATCTTATTCGCCGCCGTCGCTGAATTTGAATCGGCCTTTAATCCAATATGGCCACCGTCATTAATTTGACAGGACCAAAACAAAGTAGTTTTTCGTCTTCCTGGTGCTCTTGAATATTCGGGAATCACGTCCGAATATATGCACCAGGAAACACTTCCCTTGATGATTGAGCCCATTAACCGGCTGCTAGTGGAATAACAATCCGAGGAACCTCTCGACGAACATGAAAAGAAAAACAACAAACGATTCGGCAGAAATTGCTCCGAACAACTCCGTTCTACAATTGTCGATCTGACGAGTTGGCAGGTTTGAATAGTACAATTTGAATGATTTATTTACTTGAAATTAGAGAGTTTTTAAATTCAATAATAATAATTTTGGTTTATTTTAGAAAGACAAGGAAAGATTCTCGTTTTGATAATAATTTTATCGTATGATTAATATCAACATAAAAAAATAGATTAACATTGTGCGTAGCAAAATGCCGCGTCACAAAGTATATCTGCCAATATAGCGAGCCGGCAACTCACGCATTCACAATTCCCCTTAAGGGGTTACACCACTCTAGAGCCTTAAAAAATGCCTAACTTTGATAATTTATTTTAGGAGTACGGAGAAAATAATCGAATTTCTCTCTTTTAGGCTTTATTAAACATGTATTTAAGTATATAAAAAAAAATTATTTTTACATCTTGATACAAAATGGCGGCTTCTAAGCCAATTTTGGAATCACTATTTTCAAGAGAGCCTCTGTGGGCGACCGTAATTCCAGGAACTCGTGATATCTAAAACAAAATCAATAACGTGGTCTTAATCTACTTAAGATTTGCTAGTGAAATACCAAAAAGACTAGAGACAGGAGGGCTAACTGCTGTAGTGGGGGTAGGACAAATATAGGGGGATTATGAAGACGTGGTTAGATTGCGTCAAATATCGTGTTTTGATTCTGCACTTCCACTCACACACGCGTGTCACGTATTTAAATATATAACGTAAGAGTGTGCGAGATGTGCAGAACCGAAACAAGATATTTGGCCGTACATACACATACAGCAGTATCGATGGACGACAAGCACTTCCTAGCGACCTTTTGGTAAACTATTAGAGCCCTCAGGCCCAGTTGGTACATTAGTGCAGAGGGTGAGAGTCGTAGAAAGGGGACACAAGGAACCCCGTCGCGGCAGGTAGACAATGCGCTCATCGTCCGAACCCTCCGACACTATAACAGATTAGAAAGGGGAAAAATTATTTTTTCACTATTATACCAATCGAATTATGTTTTTAGAACCCTAAAGTGTCCTTTAAGCAAAAAAAATGTTTCGATTTTTTGAAAATCTTAGAGTGGTGTAACCCCTTAAAGACGGGTAACACGTAGGTGGGGGCCTAGTCTCCTCGAGATTCCCCACATAACCTCAAACATAGTCGGTGTGTCCAAGTAAATAGTTAGTTAAAATCTGTTTTGCTCCGTGTATCAATCTGTTCAATCAAATGTCCATGTGTTACATCTTCTTTAAGTAGTTTTTTTGTAAAATCGACATTTTGGACCACGCGGACGATGAATTTAAAGAAGATGTCCATCAAACACCTACTCTCTAAATCTGAATATGTGAAATTTTATTTATTATACGTTATAAGTTGTCTTCTCAATCAATAAGTACATATACACTAGGGTGGTTCTTATTTGGGCAATGCTTCCAAATCCTTGGTCTCAACCTAAAAAATTAATCAAGGTATAAACAGAATACAACATTTTTTCTAGCTTATATTTATTAGGATTACAAATGGAGCAAATACTTTCAAACAAATTTGGAATTATTGTAAGTTTTACCTCTTATCATGTACTAAAGGAACCCAAATTTTGTGAATTTTAAATAAATTTGTATAAGCTAGAAAAAAATATTATTTTATTGTCTGCGTGTTTCAAAATGATAATTTAATAAAAACTTTTTGAGGAAAACGTCCACCTATCATTATAGATATTCTGTCACAATTCTAGCCGTTCAAATGACTATAGACAATATGATTCGTTTGTCCGCTACGCCGACTATAATATCGGGGAAGAGAAAGAATGCAGGAAAGTGAAAAGATAAGCAAGATTATTAGTGGTTTAAATGTATATTTTTCAACTTACATTCGATTAAAAAATCAAGGAATAGGGATGTCCTAAATATAGAGGTGAGAGGCCTTGAACACAGAACACTTTACGGCGAGATTATCAATTATGTCGCAAACGATGAGAAACGATCTGAGCACAACAAGGTAGAAGCAACACGTGTAGCGTCTGCTAACGAATTCGTCGATTGATGCCCTCGAAGTTAATCATTTTGTTTAGTTTTATACTTTATGGCATGTAAGATAATCTAAGCAAGGGATTTGAACTTTAAGGACTTAGAGCTGATTTCACAAAATTTAATTAAAAGTTAATCAGTGATTAAAGCGAGTTTAACGTCTTGTGATTGGTTAATTGAGGATTTAATCATTGATTAACTTTGAATCGTCATTGGTGAAACTGGCCCTTAGTTGTGTAATAATTAAGACTTCGAATTTAATTGTGGCCAAAGAAGGACATTGCCTATTTGGTTTAACGTGCAGTACCTCCGCATACGCGTATTTTACTACACGGACCGCCTACGATCATAACGAGGTTGACATACGTCCAACCAGCGCCAACAATTCAGATGAGTTGTCTACCGATCCGCAGTGGTTCCCCGACTCCTCACCGAAGTGACAAGTCAGACAACCTCCGCGGCCCCTCGGTTTGGGGCGGGACCTCTTTAATGCCTAGTGACTCTGCAGTGCCACCACCCGAGTTGAGACTGCAACTCACACAGCGAAGCACGGAAAAAGGCTTCTCGCTCAGCACCATAAGCTTTCAACCACTGAAAAAGGGGAATGGAAAAACGCATCTGTAAGGAGGGAATCTTTTTCCTACGAAAAGGGAAGCAAGAGAGACAATGCCTAGATTACAGAAGACGGGTGCCAAGGAATTGGAGGAGCAGTTAGTTGCAGTCGTACTGACCATGATAACTTCCATTAAAATGGAAGTTAGCATGGGCAGACCTCGTGCACTTCCAGTGAGGACCACGCGTCTCACCCAAAAATAAATGTTTAAACATCACTGCTATTGTTATAAACAAATTATTATGTAGAAGTTCTAGAGATTTGAAATTTTGTATGAAAATTCAGAACTAAAATCAATACCATAATCTACAGTCTATTCTTAATGAACTCAACCAGGTCGCCTATGGCGAGTATATAATTATGGAGATCATCTACGAGAGTTTAGGTTTAATTCTTCGCAGATAGTTTTTGTATTTCTATTTGAGGTTAAAGGCAATATTCTCGACTCTTTTATTTTAAGAAAACGTCTTTTTAAACCTACTCTTTTTTCTTAAAACAACATATAATTATGCTCATGAAAAACTTATGTCGGAGTAAATTTTTTTTTAAATTTGCATAAACAAGTGAAAACTTTTTTTTCGAGCCGGACTAATTGCATTACATTTGTAAACCCCAAAAATAGAAGAAACCGTCAAAAACCAAAAATCGATTTTTTGGTCATGAACACCGTTCCCTCAGACGCGGTCACATATGGGGTTATCAGATTTGTAAAATTTTCAAAATTTTAGATTTTTAAAAGTAGGCCTATTTTCAATATCTTGTCAATATGAAAATATTGAGTTTAGAAAAAAGTTGTCAAAAAATGAAAGTCTCAGTTTTCTTTCGAGTTTTGGGAAATGTCAAAAAATTCTAATTTTAATATTTTCAGACTAGTAGAAATTTCCCTAGTTTCACCCGATGTTTAACTGTGGGCCATACATGAAAGACATTCGTGGTCCATTCAAGTTTTGTAAATGGTATCCCGCCCTTACGAAAAAATATGACATCTAATGTGCAACATGAACAAGTGCAGTAATTTGCGTGACGTTATTTCGCGACGCCACAAACAGAACATTATCTTGTACGAACTTCAAGGCACAAAAACCATTAACAGAATTATGCATATAATTTAACTGATGTTTGCTGTCAAATCTTTAATAATTATCTATCAAAACTATGAAGTTTGCGATGACAGCGGGCCACTTCGTTTTATCAACCAACATCAGTATTTTGAGTCAGTTCGCTATCATATAGCGAACCTTTTAGATATGACAGCAAACTTGTTAGCTATGTTCTTATTTTATCTAACCAATCTTTCTATACGTGTAAGATTATTTTAAAATTCAAGAAACTATGCAAATTTTTTGTTGAGAGTCGGATTAAGGGGTTAAAGGACACAAAATAAAAACTATAATACATATCATACTGTCCCATAGAAAATAAATATTTTATGTTTAATTCTAATTATAACTAATTTATAGTTTTTTTATTGATAATTTTATAAAGGTGAAACAAGTTAACAATCTTTAGGAATCAATTTTGATAATTTGGTTAGGTTACTTGAGAAATTAAAAACAATTTGACATTCTTGATGGTATTTTTTTCGTGGCGTCGCGAAAAATGTCACGTAAATTACAACACTTATTCCTGTTGTAAATTACATGTCTTACTTTTTCGTAAGGGGCGGCTTTTAATATTTTTGTAAGACTATCTGTTTAGACATTTCTTATCATCATTGCACCCTGCTTGTTTAAATAATCTCAAAAATTAAATTATTAAAATAACATCTTCCATATGCCACTCCTGACTACAATTATAAAGCTTAGATAACTTTAGGTAAATTTCATCAGTCCTAAGGATAGACTGGGTATTAAATCAACGTCTCAAACTGTTAATTTTTCACGAAAAAAAACGCTATACCCTTTAAGGACCAAATGTACAAAAATTTTACCTGAACTTCAACAGAACTTTTTAGAATGATAACCAAGTGATAAAAATTTTGAAATATACTTTTCTTAAAGCTCTGAAACCGCACTTTCAAATGCTACAATAAAAAATATTATAAATTCATAAATAAACAAATTACATACAATTATTAAATAAAAAACGCGATTTTTTAAAGATTTTTCTTTAGAAATCAAACTTTTTTAATAGTTTATGGCAAAGAAATACATCTCAAAAGTATAAATATCGCGTCAAAAATGTCTAACCTAAAATTTAGTACCATAGAAAATAAAAAAAGAAAATGTCGGTATAAAAATTGTGTTCAAAGTTGACTTTTTAATAAATAATATACAACAGATGCATATTTATTCAAATATTTATCAAAGTCATCTGAAACAAGTTACTTAGGGGTTTTTTGGGATCGCTGAATACGAATATGATAGTAGTTTTCAAAATTTTTAAATGGCGGATATAATATGGCGTACACATTTTTCAAAACTTCTTCGGATTTACATAAAATTGGTTACTCAGGGGTTTTTGGGGTCGCAGATTACGAATATGATAGTAGTTTTCTAAAATTCAAAATGGCGGATTTAATATGGCTGACATTTTTTCAAAACTTCAACGGACTTACTTGCATCTGGTTGCTCGGGGTTTTTTGGGATCGCTGATCATGCTTTGCACGTACTTCAGCCGTCAAATGTCTCTACCAAGAAGACTAGAGACAGGAGGGCTAACTGCAGTAGTGGGGGTAGGACAAATATAGGGAGATTACGAAGGCGTGGTTAGATTGCGCCAAACATCGTGTTTTGATTCTGCACTTCCCCTCACACATGCATGTCACGTATTTAAATATATAACGTAAGAGTGTGCGAGATGTGCAGAACCGAAACATGATATTTGACGCAATCTAACCACGCGTTCATAATCCCACTAATTCTGACTCACTGCTGTGAGTGAGAAAACAGCCGAGTTAGCCCTCCTGTCTCTAATCTTCTTGGTCTCTACTAGTGATAACGTTACCAACTCTCACCGCGCTGAGGTAAATGTAGATTTTTGAGAGTCTTATTTTTTATATTTTTCTTTTTTTTCTCAATATAGTTCTCTATTTTTAAATTCACTTTTCATGATTAAATTTAAAACATTCTTTGCAAAAGTATCATTTGCACATATTGCAATGTGAGAATGTTTTAATATTACAATCTGAAAATGCTTTAGGCAATGCAGTTTACAAACAAGACAAGAAAAAATTATTTAATATTTTTCCAAAATTATTTAGAAAAAAAGGAAATTGGTAATCATAGAATCCACAAATTAGAAACAATGCAAAAAAGAAAATATTGCTCTAATGGCAGCTATGATATTAGAACATTCTTACATTGCAATGTGTGCATAAAGTTTTGAAAAATGTAGACGCCATATTGGATCCGCCATTTTGAATTTTTGAAAATTACTATCATATTCGTAATCAGCGACCCCAAAAACCCCTGAGTAACCAGTTTCAAGTGAATTTGATAAGGATTGAAAAAAATGTTTACCTGGTGTATATTATTTATTAAAAAGTCAACTTTGAACACCATTTTTAACCTAACATTTGTTTTTTTATTTTCTATGTAACTACATTTTAGGTCGGACAGTTTTGACACGATATTTATACCTTTGAGATGTATTTCTTTGCCATAATTTATTTTAAAAAATTCGATTTCTAAAAAAAATCTTTAAAAAATCGTGTTTTTTGTTATCTAATTGTATGTAATTCGATTATTTGTAAATTTACAATATTTTATTTGCGGCAATTAAAATAGCGGTTCCTGATCTTTAAAAAATGTATATTTAAAAATTTTTATCATATCGTTTTCATTCTAAAAAGTTCTGTCGAAGTTCAGGTAAAATTTTTGTACATTTGGTCCTTAAAGGGTTAAAATACGAGGATGGTTCGGCGAAATATAGGAACAAGAAAATATTAAATATTAAATAAGCACATAGTGACATCTGTTAGATGGCAATTAAACTCTTTGGTTTACAGTTAGGTGTTTAGTTTAAACCAAAGAGTTCAATTGACAGCTAATTGATGTCACTATGTGCTGATATAGTCGAAATCTTCATATTTCAAAAATATTCTATCAGCGAAAAATTCTAACATTAAAAAAGGAATTTTTAGAAAACATTAAAATAGAAAAATATTTTCTAATAAAGCCTTTTTAATCTCTCATACTCTTCCATACTTTACTATTATTTTCTTGTACTTTTCTGAACTTCAAACTCTTAGATTTTAAATTTCCTAATTTAATATTTCCCAATGTACTATTTTTTAAATAGTACATTTTGTTGTACCTTCCTCTACTTGCCCTGAAGTGTAAAATTTTTAATTTTCTGATATATTATGTCCCAAAAAACTATTTTTTAATCTGCCATACTTCATTTTACTTTTCCGTACTTTACCGAATTCCAAAAATTTAGAATTTTAATTTTTTTATTTAATAGGGGAGTGCTGTCAGGGTTGGACATAGTTTTGAATTTTCTTCATAACTTTCTCTGCAGTGCGAATTTTACGATTTCGCGCATATTGTTGGAAAGATCAACTCAAATGCAATGTTTTTGCTGTAGATTGCAAAAAAATTCGGCCAAAAGTTTCAAAGTTATAAACAATTTAAAAAAAATAATGTTGTAAGGGTTGAACGTGGGTGTAAGGGTTGAGCCACTGTAGAAAATCAATGAAATATTTAGGTATATGGTTAAAAATGTCCTTCAAATAATAGAATGACACTTGAAAATGAGGAAAGGAACCATGAAATTAAAATCAAATCCCATATTGTGCATTTTTGCATAACATTAGATATTTTATTTCTTAAGAATGAAATCAAAAATTTTTAAATTAAAACAATAAAAAAAGATTATCGAAATTTTTTTTCCCTTTTTTTCGTTAGAAATAATGTCTTTACCGTCTATTTCGCAAATATGTAGGCCAATCGGGTTTGCTATATTATTCTTGTAATCTGCAAGTAAAACTTAAGATACCTACCGAATTTCAGATCACTAGGTTAAGATTTGTAGAAAATAAAGGGGGGCAGGGTCATTTTTTGCAATTTTTTCGAAAAAAATTAATTTCTTTACCGTCTATTTCGCAAATATGTAGGCCAATCAGGTTCGCTATAATTTTTATGTAATCTGCACTTCAAACAAATGATCCCTACCGAATTTCAGCTCCCTTTGATGAGATTTGTAGAAGTTAAGAGGGGCAGGGTCATTTCTTGCACTTTTTTCGAAAAAAATTTAATTTCGTTCTCTTCTATTTCGCAAATATGTAGGCCAATCAGGTTTGCTGTATTATTCTTGTAATCTTCACTTAAAACTAAAGATTCCTACCGATTTTCAGCTCACTACGCTGAAATTTGTAGAAGTTAAAAGGGGGGGCAGGGTCATTTTTTGCACTTTTTTCGAAAAAATTTAATTTCGTTCTCTTCTATTTCGCAAATATGTAGGCCAATCAGGTTTGCTGTATTATTCTTGAAATCTGCACGTAAAAATAAAGATACCTAGCGAATTTCAGATCACTAGGTTAAGATTTGTAGAAGTTAAGGGGGGGCGCAGTGTAATTTTTTGAAAATTTTTCGAAAAAAATTAATTTCTTTACCGTCTATTTACAAATATGTAGACCAATCGGGTTGGCTATATTATTCTTGTAATCTGCACGTAAAACTAAAGATACCTACCGACTTTCAGATCACTAGGTTGAGATCTGTAAAAGTTAAGGGTGGGGACAGGGTTATTTTTTGCAATTTTTTCGAAATAATTTAATTTCGTTTTCTTCTATTTCGCAAATATGTTGGCCAATCGGGTTCGTTATATTTTTCTTGTAATCTGCACGTAAAACTAAAGATACCTAGCGAATTTCAGGTAACTAGGTTGAGATTTGTAGAAGTTAAGGAGGGGGGCAGTGTCATTTCTTAAAATTTTTTAGAAAAAATTCAATTTCTTTCCCTTACCTTTCTCAAATATGTAGACCAATCGGGCTGGCTATATTATTCTTGTAATCTGTACGTAAAACTAAAGATACATAGCGATTTTCAGATCACTAGGTTGAGATTTGTAGAAGTTAAGGGGGGGGGACAGGGTCATTTTTTTCAATTTTTTCGAAAAAAATAATTTCTTTTCCTTCCCTTTCGGAAATATGTATGTCAATTGGGTTCGCTATAATTTTCCTGTAATCTGCACTTCAAACAAATGATCCCTACCGAATTTCAGCTCACTACGCTCAAGTAAACATACCCAAGTGTCATTCGCCGATTTTGATCAAACTTTGCATACATCAAGAGGGATGAAAAATAATATACACGTATATTTTTATATCGGCGGTAACTTATTTTTAAAGGTAGAAACTACCCTTTCAGTTTTAAGAGAAGAAAATTTAATATCTTTCTTTAAATTGTTTGGATGTACTGGCAACTGGTTACTCGGGGGTTTTTGGGGTCGCTGATTACGAAACTAAAGTCAGATTTTCAAAATTTAAAATGGCGGATCCAATATAATTATGGAATTCTTTTTCGATAATTATTTTTAAAAAATTATTAAATAAAGTTATAGTTATAATTTTTAAATTAAGTTGCACAGAGAGAAGGTTAATTTGACAGCTATGAAAATTTAATAAAAAAGCATGTAAATAATTTAGATAAAACAAATTTCTTGTTTGATATTGGTTAAAAATGTGTTAATTTACTTGTAAAATTGATTACTTCGTAAAAATACTCAAAATAATATGTAGATCAAAATTAATTTTAATCAGTAATACATTTTTTAATATTTATAAAGTTCTTAGAAAAATTTAATTTAAATATGGTGACTTTCGACATTTCGTAGGTAAGTTTTAAAATTAATTTTGATCTACATATTATTTTGGGTATTTTTACGTAGTAATCTATTTATACAAGTAAATTAACAAATTTTTATCCAACATCAATCAAGAAATTTGTTTATCTAAATTATTTACATGCTTTCTTATTAAATTATCATATCTGTCAAACTAACCTTTTTTCTGTGCAACTGAATTTAAAAATTATAATTATAACATTAGTTAAAACAGTTTTTGAAAATAGTTATCGAAAGTGAATTCTATGGACATTAATAATTATTTGTACAAATTGTGAGATTTTTCTAAAAGTAGGCCGTAACGACTTTAGGTGAAATGAAATATTAATTTAATTTTTGAATTTGTTATTTAATTAAAATATGTTTGAATTATCCAAATATCTTAAAATTTAATTCAAAAGAATTTATATTAAGTAGAAATTAGTTTCCTCAAAGATATAATGAAATATATAATATATAAATTAACCCTGTAAAGTCAAGTGGCGATTTAGTTGAGTGCATAAAGCACTATCCCAACATGTCACTTTGAGGGTTATCCTATGTAACTTGGGGTTCGAGTCCGCCTTACCCTTATGTGTGTTGTAGTTGTGAAGATCATTTGTTTTAATTAAACACACTTTTTTATTTTAAAAGAATACAAAATTTGAATCATTTAATTTTTTTAAACCTTTTTAAATGTTTATGTTTTGTTTTTTCAATTTTAATACAGGTATTCATGTTGGAATACATCTGAAAGTCCTAAATAACGCGTCAAAAATGTATTCCCTATCATATAGGGGTATTCCTAAAAAAATTTCCAAATGGCGGACACAAAAAGGCGTCAAAAGTGAATTTTTCTTTACAATATCGTAGCCATGTGAACAAAATCGCAAAACTTGATAGATTTCTTTAAAATTTGACAGCTTAATGGTTTTAATGTCCCTGATCACGAATACAAAGTCAGAGTTTAAAAATTCAAAATAGCGGATACAACATGGTGGACGAAATTTTTTGAAAATCTGTGGATTCGCTTGAAAGTTGTTACTCGGGGGTTTTCAGGGTCGCTAATTACGAATCCAAAGTCAGATTCAGAGACGCTGATTACGAATTCAAAATCGGATTTAGAAAATTAAAAATGGCGTATCCAATATGGCTAATGGCTTAATTAAAAGTTGATTGGATTTGACTGAAAATTGTTACTTATGGATTTCCGGGTCGCTGATTTTAAATCTTACATACATTTTTTAAAATTTGGAATGCAGGATTCAATTACAATATTACTTGTTAGTTTATTTCAGTGTATAAACAACTTCTATGAAATAAATTAACACATAAACAAATTAATATATTATAATAGTTGATTATGCACTGAAATAAAATGTATTTGATTCCAAAGACCAACTATCTTTTGTTTCACATTTTATTTCAGTATAAAAATATCTTCTGTGATATAAAATAACCCATAAACAAATTAATATTATGCAAGAATAATTAATACTGTCACAAAACAGACAAGTAGTACAAAAATTGAATAAAAGTAACACAAAAACAAAATAACATTATGCAAGAATTCACAACATTGTTTAAAAAAAGCAAATACAATCCATTTTTAAAAAAGCCATCAGCCATATTGAATTCGTCATTTTTAATTTTCTAAATCTGATTTTGAATTCGTAATCAGCGGCCCTGAATACCCCTGAGTACCAATTTTCAAGTGAATCCAATTAGTTTTTAACCATTTTATTCGCCCTATTGAATTTTATCCGCCATATTGGATCCGCCAATTTGAATTTTTTAAATCTGACTTTGGATTCGTAAACAGCGACCCTGAAAACCCCCGAGTAACAAATTTCAATCGAATCCACAGATTTTCAAAAAATTTCGTCCAGCATGTTGTATCCGCCATTTTGAAATTTTAAACTCTGACATTTGTTTTCGTGGTCAGGGCCATTAAAATTATTAAGCTGCAAATTTTAAAGAAATTGTGATTTGTAGAAGTTAAGGGGGGGACAGTGTCATTTTTGCAATTTTTTCAAAAAAATTCAATTTCTTTCACTTCCCTTTCTCAAATATGTAATCCAATAGTGTTTGCTATATTTTTCCTGTAATCTGCACTTAAAACTAAAGATCCCTACCGAATTTCAGCTAACCAGGTTGTGATTTGTAGAAGTTAAGGGTAGGAAAGTGTCATTTTTGCAATTTTTTCAAAAAATTTAATTTCTCTCCCTTCCATTTCTTAAATATTCGAGCCAATCGTATTCGCTATATTTTTCCTGTAATCTGCACTTAAAACTGAAGATCCGTACCGAATTTCAGCTCACCAGGTTGTGATTTGTAGAACTTAAGGGTAGGAAAGTGTCATTTTTGCAATTTTTTCAAAAAATTCAATTTCTCTCCCTTCCATTTCTTAAATATGTAGACCAATCGTGTTGGCTATAATTTTCCTGTAATGTGCACTTAAAACCGAAGATCCTTACCGAATTTCAGCTTACCAGGTTGTGATTTGTAGAAGTTAAGGGGGGACAGGGTCATTTTTTGCAATTTTTTCAAAAAAATTCAATTTCTCTCCCTTCCATTTCTTAAATATTTAGACTAATCGTGTTCGCTATATTTTTCCTGTAATCTGCATTTAAAACTTAAAATCCCTACCGAATTTCATCTAACCAGGTTTTTTTGTAGAAGTTAAGGGGGGGACAGGGTTATTTTTTGCAATTTTTTCAAAAAAAATTAAATTCTCTCCCTTCCCTTTCTTAAATATGCGACCAATCGTGTTAGCTATAATTTTCCTGTAATCTGCACATAAAACTAAAGATCTCTACCGAATTTCAGCTCACCAGGTTGTGATTTGTAGAAATTAAGGGTAGGAAAGTGTCATTTTTTGAAATTTTTCAAAAAAATTCAATTTCTGTCCCTTCCCTTTCTCAAACATGTAGGCCAATCGTTTTCGCTATATTTTGCCTGTAATCTGCACTTAAAACTGAAGATCCGTACCGAATTCCAGCTCACCAGGTTGTGATTTGTAGAAGTTAAGGGTAGGAAAGTGTCATTTTTGCAATTTTTTCAAAAAAATTCAATTTCTCTCCCTTCCATTTCTTAAATATGTAGACTATACGTGTTCGCTATATTTTTTCTGTAGTCTGCACATAAAACTAAAGATCCCTACCGAATTTCAGCTCACCAAGTTATGATTTGTAGAAGTTAAGGGCGGGACAGGGTTATTTGTTGTAATTTTTTTTTTAAATTCAATTTCTTTCTCTTCCCTTTCTCAAATATGTAATCCAATCGTGTTCGCTATATTTTTCCTGTAAGCTGCAATTAAAATTAAAGATCTCTTTCGAATTTCATCTCACCAGGTTGTGATTTGTAGAAGTTAAGGGTGGGAAAGTGTTATTTTTTGCAATTTTTCAAAAAAATTCTATTTCTTTGCCTTCCTTTTCGCAAATATGTAAGCCAATCTTGTTCGCTATAATGTTCCTGTAATCTGCACATAACACTGAAAATCTCTACCAAATTTTAGCTCACCAGGTTGTGATTTGTAGAAGTTAAGGGGGGGACCGGGTCATTTTTTGCAATTTTTTCAAAAAATTCCATTTCTGTCCCTTCCCCTTCTCAAACATGTAGGCCAATCGTGTTCGCTATATTTTTCCTGTAATCTGCATTAAAATCTTAAAATCCCTACCGAATTCCAGCTAACCAGGTTTTTTATTGTAGAAGTTAAGAGGGGACAGGGTCAATTTTTGCAATTTTTTCAAAAAAATTCAATTTCTCTCCCTTCCCTTTCTTAAATATGTAGACCAATTGTGTTCGCTATATTCTTCCTGTAATCTGCATTTGAAACTAAAGATTCCTACCGAATTTCAGCTCACCAGGTAGTGATTTGTAGAAGTTAAGGGGGGGACAGGGTCATTTTCTGCAATTTTTTCAAAAAATTCAATTTCTCTCCCTTCTATTTCTTAAATATGAAGACCAATCGTGTTGGCTATAATTTTCCTGTAATGTGCACTTAAAACCGAAGATCCGTACCGAATTTTAGCTCACCAGGTAGTGATTTGTAGAAGTTAAGGGGGGGACAGGGTCATTTTTTGCAATTTTTTTTGAAAAAAATCAATTTCTGTCCCTTCCCTTTCTCAAACATGTAGGCCAATCGTTTTCGCTATATTTTGCCTGTAATCTGCACTTAAAACTGAAGATCCGTACCGAATTCCAGCTCACCAGGTTGTGATTTGTAGAAGTTAAGGGTAGGAAAGTGTCATTTTTGCAATTTTTTCAAAAAATTTAATTTCTCTCCCTTCCATTTCTTAAATATGTAGACCAATCGTGTTGGCTATAATTTTCCTGTAATGTGCACTTAAAAGCGAAGATCCGTACCGAATTTCAGCTCACCAGGTTGTGATTTATAGAAGTTAAGGGGGGGACAGGTTCATTTTTTGCAATTTTTTCGAAAAAAATCAATTTCTGTCCCTTCTCTTTCTCAAACATGTAGGCCAATCGTTTTCGCTATATTTTGCCTGTAATCTGCACTTAAAACTGAAGATCCGCACCAAATTTCAGCTCACCAGGTTGTGATTTGTAGAAGTTAAGGGTAGGAAAGTGTCATTTTTGCAATTTTTTCAAAAAAATTCAATTTCTCTCCCTTCCATTTCTTAAATATGTAGACTATACGTGTTCGCTATATTTTTTCTGTAGTCTGCACATAAAACTAAAGATCCCTACCGAATTTCAGCTCACCAAGTTATGATTTGTAGAAGTTAAGGGCGGGACAGGGTTATTTGTTGTAATTTTTTTTTAAATTCAATTTCTTTCTCTTCCCTTTCTCAAATATGTAATCCAATCGTGTTCGCTATATTTTTCCTGTAAGCTGCAATTAAAATTAAAGATCTCTTTCGAATTTCATCTCACCAGGTTGTGATTTGTAGAAGTTAAGGGTGGGAAAGTGTTATTTTTTGCAATTTTTCAAAAAAATTCTATTTCTTTGCCTTCCTTTTCGCAAATATGTAAGCCAATCTTGTTCGCTATAATGTTCCTGTAATCTGCACATAACACTGAAAATCTCTACCAAATTTTAGCTCACCAGGTTGTGATTTGTAGAAGTTAAGGGGGGGACCGGGTCATTTTTTGCAATTTTTTCAAAAAATTCCATTTCTGTCCCTTCCCCTTCTCAAACATGTAGGCCAATCGTGTTCGCTATATTTTTCCTGTAATCTGCATTAAAATCTTAAAATCCCTACCGAATTCCAGCTAACCAGGTTTTTTATTGTAGAAGTTAAGAGGGGACAGGGTCAATTTTTGCAATTTTTTCAAAAAAATTCAATTTCTCTCCCTTCCCTTTCTTAAATATGTAGACCAATTGTGTTCGCTATATTCTTCCTGTAATCTGCATTTGAAACTAAAGATCCCTACCGAATTTCAGCTCACCAGGTAGTGATTTGTAGAAGTTAAGGGGGGGACAGGGTCATTTTCTGCAATTTTTTCAAAAAATTCAATTTCTCTCCCTTCTATTTCTTAAATATGAAGACCAATCGTGTTGGCTATAATTTTCCTGTAATGTGCACTTAAAACCGAAGATCCGTACCGAATTTTAGCTCACCAGGTTGTGATTTGTAGAAGTTAAGGGGGGGACAGGGTCATTTTTTGCAATTTTTTCGAAAAAAATCAATTTCTGTCCCTTCCCTTTCTCAAACATGTAGGCCAATCGTTTTCGCTATATTTTGCCTGTAATCTGCACTTAAAACTGAAGATCCGTACCGAATTCCAGCTCACCAGGTTGTGATTTGTAGAAGTTAAGGGTAGGAAAGTGTCATTTTTGCAATTTTTTCAAAAAATTTAATTTCTCTCCCTTCCATTTCTTAAATATGTAGACCAATCGTGTTGGCTATAATTTTCCTGTAATGTGCACTTAAAACCGAAGATCCTTACCGAATTTCAGCTTACCAGGTTGTGATTTGTAGAAGTTAAGGGGGGACAGGGTCATTTTTTGCAATTTTTTCAAAAAAATTCAATTTCTCTCCCTTCCATTTCTTAAATATTTAGACTAATCGTGTTCGCTATATTTTTCCTGTAATCTGCATTTAAAACTTAAAATCCCTACCGAATTTCATCTAACCAGGTTTTTTTGTAGAAGTTAAGGGGGGGACAGGGTTATTTTTTGCAATTTTTTCAAAAAAAATTAAATTCTCTCCCTTCCCTTTCTTAAATATGCGACCAATCGTGTTAGCTATAATTTTCCTGTAATCTGCACATAAAACTAGAGATCTCTACCGAATTTCAGCTCACCAGGTTGTGATTTGTAGAAATTAAGGGTAGGAAAGTGTCATTTTTTGAAATTTTTTAAAAAAATTCAATTTCTGTCCCTTCCCTTTCTCAAACATGTAGGCCAATCGTTTTCGCTATATTTTGCCTGTAATCTGCACTTAAAACTGAAGATCCGTACCGAATTCCAGCTCACCAGGTTGTGATTTGTAGAAGTTAAGGGTAGGAAAGTGTCATTTTTGCAATTTTTTCAAAAAATTTAATTTCTCTCCCTTCCATTTCTTAAATATGTAGACCAATCGTGTTGGCTATAATTTTCCTGTAATGTGCACTTAAAAGCGAAGATCCGTACCGAATTTCAGCTCACCAGGTTGTGATTTGTAGAAGTTAAGGGTAGGAAAGTGTCATTTTTGCAATTTTTTCAAAAAAATTCAATTTCTCTCCCTTTCATTTCTTAAATATGTAGACTATACGTGTTCGCTATATTTTTTCTGTAGTCTGCACATAAAACTAAAGATCCCTACCGAATTTCAGCTCACCAAGTTATGATTTGTAGAAGTTAAGGGCGGGACAGGGTTATTTGTTTTAATTTTTTTTTTAAATTCAATTTCTTTCTCTTCCCTTTCTCAAATATGTAATCCAATCGTGTTCGCTATATTTTTCCTGTAAGCTGCAATTAAAATTAAAGATCTCTTTCGAATTTCATCTCACCAGGTTGTGATTTGTAGAAGTTAAGGGTGGGAAAGTGTTATTTTTTGCAATTTTTCAAAAAAATTCTATTTCTTTGCCTTCCTTTTCGCAAATATGTAAGCCAATCTTGTTCGCTATAATGTTCCTGTAATCTGCACATAACACTGAAAATCTCTACCAAATTTTAGCTCACCAGGTTGTGATTTGTAGAAGTTAAGGGGGGGACCGGGTCATTTTTTGCAATTTTTTCAAAAAATTCCATTTCTGTCCCTTCCCCTTCTCAAACATGAAGGCCAATCGTGTTCGCTATATTTTTCCTGTAATCTGCATTAAAATCTTAAAATCCCTACCGAATTCCAGCTAACCAGGTTTTTTATTGTAGAAGTTAAGAGGGGACAGGGTCAATTTTTGCAATTTTTTCAAAAAAATTCAATTTCTCTCCCTTCCCTTTCTTAAATATGTAGACCAATTGTGTTCGCTATATTCTTCCTGTAATCTGCATTTGAAACTAAAGATCCCTACCGAATTTCAGCTCACCAGGTAGTGATTTGTAGAAGTTAAGGGGGGGACAGGGTCATTTTCTGCAATTTTTTCAAAAAATTCAATTTCTCTCCCTTCTATTTCTTAAATATGAAGACCAATCGTGTTGGCTATAATTTTCCTGTAATGTGCACTTAAAACCGAAGATCCGTACCGAATTTTAGCTCACCAGGTTGTGATTTGTAGAAGTTAAGGGGGGGACAGGGTCATTTTTTGCAATTTTTTCGAAAAAAATCAATTTCTGTCCCTTCCCTTTCTCAAACATGTAGGCCAATCGTTTTCGCTATATTTTGCCTGTAATCTGCACTTAAAACTGAAGATCCGTACCGAATTCCAGCTCACCAGGTTGTGATTTGTAGAAGTTAAGGGTAGGAAAGTGTCATTTTTGCAATTTTTTCAAAAAAATTCAATTTCTCTCCCTTCCATTTCTTAAATATGTAGACTATACGTGTTCGCTATATTTTTCCTGTAATCTGCACATAAAACTAAAGATCCCTACTGAATTTCAGCTCACCAAGTTATGATTTGTAGAAGTTAAGGGCGGGACAGGGTTATTTGTTGTAATTTTTTTTTAAAATTCAATTTCTTTCTCTTCCCTTTCTCAAATATGTAATCCAATCGTGTTCGCTATAATTTTCCTGTAATGTGCACTTAAAACCGAAGATCCGTACCGAATTTCAGCTCACCAGGTTGTGATTTGTAGAAGTTAAGGGGGGGACAGGGTCATTTTTTGCAATTTTTTCGAAAAAAATCAATTTCTGTCGCTTCCCTTTCTCAAACATGTAGGCCAATCGTTTTCGCTATATTTTGCCTGTAATCTGCACTTAAAACTGAAGATCCGTACCGAATTCCAGCTCACCAGGTTGTGATTTGTAGAAGTTAAGGGTAGGAAAGTGTCATTTTTGCAATTTTTTCAAAAAATTCAATTTCTCTCCCTTCCATTTCTTAAATATGTAGACCAATCGTGTTGGCTATAATTTTCCTGTAATGTGCACTTAAAACCGAAGATCCGTACCGAATTTCAGCTCACCAGGTTGTGATTTGTAGAAGTTAAGGGGGGGACAGGGTTATTTTTTGCAATTTTTTCGAAAAAAATCAATTTTTGTCCCTTCCCTTTCTCAAACATGTAGGCCAATCGTTTTCGCTATATTTTTCCTGTAATCTGCACTTAAAACTGAAGATCCGTACCGAATTTCAGCTTACCAGGTTGTGATTTGTAGAAGTTAAGGGTAGGAAAGTGTCATTTTTGCAATTTTTTCAAAAAAATTCAATTTCTCTCCCTTCCATTTCTTAAATATGTAGACTAATCGTGTTCGCTATATTTTTCCTGTAATCTGCACATAAAACTAAAGATCCCTACAGAATTTCAGCTCATCAGGATGTGATTTGTGAAGGTTGAGATGTAGGGGAGTGCTGTCAGGGTTGGACATAGTTTTGAATTTTTTTCATAACTTTCTCTGCAGTCCGAATTTCACGTCTTCTTCACAGGGTTGGTTCACATTTTTGTATTGAAAATTCATTGCCTTGGTCTTACACGGATGTACCCCTGCCTAGACCAAGAGCAATGACTGGTGAAAGAGGAAAGGCGGAGAGGCGCGAAGGGTGTTACTACTGCCCAGTTGTACCTGAGTCTTGAGTATAACTCCTTCTAGCCCTCCTGCGCATAAGTTTCTACCCGAAAAGTCGCTTCCAAATGCATACACTTTTCGTAATATTGTATTTTCACGTCGATTGGTATTTAGAGGTTGTTGGGGTCGCTGATTACGAATATGAAGTTAAAATTAAATAATTCAAAATGGCGGACCACAATTTTAAAAATATTTACTAATCGTCCCGTCTAGCGCTATCTATGGGATTTTGAGGTCACTGATTACGAATATAAAGTCAAAATTAAGGAATTCAAAATGCCATACTCAAACATTACTAATCGTCCCTTCTACCGCTAACTAGTTAATTCATTTAAAACTAAACTAAATATTATTATTTTTTAAAAACTATGATTCGCTATACCTTTTAAGATGTGTACTTTCAATATCACAAAAAATTATTTCTTTTTTGTTTTTGAATTATTAATTAATTATTAAAAATTAAAATATTTTACAACAAAATAGAGTTAACGTAATTCCGAATTTACTACTTAAAGCATTAAAAAAATTCGCATCCAACGAGCTCTATGTGAAGTATTTTAAATAATAATATCTTTATAAATTAATATTTATAAAAAAAATAATTAACATAAGTCATTCTATTATATTTCAACTAAAGTCGTTGCCGACTAATTTTAAAAAATTGTAATATTTTGCAGGAATGATTTTAAAGATATTAAGATTTTTACGATTTTAAAATGTAAATAACTTCTGCCCAGAAAAACGAAAAATTACGAAAATTGGACAATAATTAATTTATCACTAGATACACTCACTGGAAAAAGCTTTTCTTGGGTCCCAAAGCTATTTTGCGAATTAATTAACTTTAAATTTTTTACTATTTTTGTCAGGTTAACACATGTGTTTTTTTCAAACTGAAGTTGGTTCAAAACGATTAAACAAGAAGAGCTAACTTCGTCATTTAAAAAACACATGTGTTAACCTGACAAAAATAGTAAAAAATTTAAAGTTAATTAATTCGCAAAATAGCTTCGGGACCCAAGAATAGTATATTGTACAACGAGTGGAGAAAAAGGGCAATTTCTCGCGAGCTGAAGTTTGCTGCTCGAGCGTAGCGAGTGCAGCAATCAAGCTAGCGAAAATCGTTTTTCTCCACGAATTGTACACGATACTTTGTCCAACAACTGCAAAACTTATTTTATTTATCTCAATGTTTATTTATATGATTTTTGTGTAAACTAACATTACCTATTTGGATATGTCACGTTACTTACGTAAATTGCGTACCTTGCGTAAATTATGTAAGTCATACCCTTAGTTTAGTTACGTAAGTTATATTAATATTAAGAATTTAAAAGGAAAACACAAATAATTTTATTTTTCTTTCAGTCATCAAACTCATTTCTCCACTGGCCAAATCCACCAGTGGAGGAAAGTGGTACTTTCCTCCACTAGCCAACCACCAGTGGAGGAAAGTAGCACTTTCCTCCACTGGTGCTTAGCGTACAATAGTTCAATTCCACTGCAGGCGTTGGACAAAATCTTTTTCCAGTGAGTGTATCTAGTGATCAATTAATTATTGTCCAATTTTCGTAATTTTTCATTTTTCTGGGCAGAAGTTATTTACATTTTAAAATCGTAAAAATAAGCAAAGTGCCAGTTTTAATTGCTTATTTTTTAACAGTTATAAAGAAAAAAGAAAGAAAGTGTTAAGAAAAACTAAAAGTTAATCACAGGTACTTTATATTTCATAAGGTTTTATTCAATTTAATGATTTCTATTTCTCACATTTAGTGAATGAAATTTGTAAAAATAGGTTATTTGCCAGGTTAACTGTAAAATCATTTTTTACTTAATATTTCTTATTAATAATTGTTTCTACCAATTTATAATAATAAAATAATTCATTCTTAATAAAATATAAAAAATTTTTTACGTTTTTATAATAAATTATTTGTTTTCTTAAATATTTTCTAATAGATGAAAATGTGACAGTTTTTAAGACTTCATATACTTTAGATGGTTATTTTACAATAAATATAAAAAACATTTTCAAAATTCGTTTTGTTCGGTAATCCTAATATCTTTAAAATCATTACTGCAAAATATTACAATTTTTGAAAATTAATCGGCAACGACTGTAATTTCTAAAGAAAAATTTTTTATGTACGTAGATATGAAGTACACTACCGTCAGAAATTGTCGGTCTGATCGACCGAAAAGGAGAAAAAAGGCAGTTCTACTAAAATCATAATAATAACTTTGATGAAAATGAAGATAGAGACTTGAATATTGCAGATTTGGAAAGCTTATAAAATTTTGTATAAGATAAGATTTGATTAATTTTTTTTAACGTTTAGAACTTGTTATATTATTTAATTATTTGTAGTACAAAACTCTTAAAATTTTCAATTATTGTTCGATATGTTTAGTCCGTTGTCTGGTCTACAATAATAATAGAAAAAATTTGAAATTTATACCATTTTGTTAAAAAAATTGTCACCTTTAATTTGAGCATAAGAAAAGTAAAAATATTAATCCGTCTCCGAGATATGATTAAAAATGTCCGCGTATGTTTTTCTCGTCATTGAACCATCAATCACAGCGAATCCTGTCTACTGCTTTCTCTCCTTCGTCTCCCTACGGCCGAATAGGCGTCTCCCAAAGTGAGTGGTTTCTTGGAGCCATTATACATTCATTTTCCCTTCAATTGTCGTTATGGTCAGAATTTTTTTACTTTATTAGTCAGACTTTAATTAAATAATGTTATTATCATTAAAACAAATGTATAAACAAATTATTGTTGTTAATTACCTAAATATATATATTTCAGATTTGAAAATATTATTGGTTTGAATAAATGTTTTAAAAATAAATTTGTATTTAAATTAAATTTTAATTTAAACAAAGTTTGTTAAATTAAAAAAATTTATTATCTTAGAGTATATTAAATTAAATTTAGAATAATTATTATTAAAATTATCTTAACACAAGCCTGCAAAAAATAAAAATTGCCGTTGTCAGAGGTCGAGAAGTGATTTCCCGCAGTAATTGGTGCGCTGAATCTGAATATGTCTACGAAAATCTCCCATCACGTCTTGATTTTGAGAAAAGTAGGGGTAAATTTCGAAAAATCATGTTTTTCGCTGTTTTTGAACATTTCTACCGTGTAAATCCGACGTGCTAGAGACTTGCCATGTGAGTCAAATTAAAGCCTGAAACCTGTACTTTAAGAAAATAAAGCGATATTGCTGACAACAAACTGAATTAGCCTTAAAATGATTTTTTAACAGTTGTCAAGCATAAAAATTCAGGGTGGCCACTATTTTTAAGTTTTTCGTCTCCCGGTTTCCTCCCGGTGAAAATGAGCTGTTTCTCCCAGTTTTTAATTATAATTTTACTGTAAGCAGAACATTACCTTTATGTAATATGTAGTTGTAAATAAAATTCTTGTCAAAATTTTAATTTTCTTTATAAATAAAAAAAATTATCCAAAAAATTCAATTATTTTTAAATATTTTTTTATAAAATCTTATAATATGAAATAATGATTTTATCACTCGGTCATCTTTAATTATTACAAAACATGAAGACATCGATTGCTCCGAGTCGAAGACTCGGAGTGATCGATTTCTTCATGTTTTATAAAACAATTTTTTATAAGTAGTTAAATTTAAAAAAGGTTTGAATTTGAATCTTTTGATAAATTTTAATTCTTATGAAAAAATAATAATTAAATATTTATTTAAAAAAGAAGTTATGGATGTTTAATGAAAAATTTGAAAGAAATCTGTAAATAAACTTATCAAAAAATTCTTTTGAGGAAAACTTTTTCCTTTAACTTTAATTTTCTGAAAATATTAAAAATTTCAGTCACATTTTACTAATAAAAATCTTGAAAAAGTTGAATAATCGCATCTTTTCACAAAAAAGTCGAAAAAAGTCATATTTCCTTGGAACAATCGAAAAAAGTCGAAAAAGTCGCACAATCCGAGCCCTGTAAAAATAATATATTTCAAGTTTTTCACAGGAAGCTAACCAAAATGTACAAACATGAAAAAATTTTAAATTGGGCAATTTATTACTTCGATCAATTGAGGCGCGAATTTCAAAAAATCTTTAAATGTAAAATTTTAGTCCGGGTATTTTCCCGATTAAAATTTCTGTCCCGGCTTTTTCCCGGTTTTCTCCCGATTGATTTTTCTCCCGGGTTTTTCCCGGTTGGGTGGCCCACCCTGAAATTGACTGACACTGTCCGTAAATTAAAATATTTTTAAAGATGATTGGATTCGCTTAAAATTTGTTACAGAGGGGCTTTGGGGTCGCCGATTACGAATATGTTGTCAGATTTTAAAAATTCAAGATGTCGGATCCAATATGGCGAACTTATTTTTCAAAATTGATCAAATTCACTTGAAACTTGTTACTCAGGGGTTTTTGGGGTCGTTCATTATGAATTAAACTACAAATTTTTTATTTTTACATCATATTTGTAATCAACGACCCCGAAAACCCCAAAGTAATAAATTCTAAGTGAACCCAATCATTTTTTAAAACAGTTGTATTCACGGACTGGGGGAGTCAATTTTTTATGCTTGCCAACTGTTAAAAAAATTATTTTTGACGGCTAATTTAGTTTGTTGTCAGCAATATCGCTTTATTTTCTTTAAGTACAGGGTTCAGAATTTAATTTGACTCATATGACAAGTCTCTAGCACGTCGGATTTACCCGGTAGAAATTTTCGAAAACAGCGAAAAACATGATTTTTGGAAATTTTCCCCCACTTTTCTTACAATCTTGACGTGATGGGAGGTTTTCGTTGCCAGATTCGGATTCAGCGGACCAAATACTGCGGGAAGTCACTTCTTGATCTCAGACAACGGCAATTTTTATTTTTTTGCAGGCTTGTGTAATTAAATAATATAACAAGTTCTAAACGTTAAAAAGAATTAACAAAATCTTATCTTATACAAAATTTTATAAGATTACCAAATCTGCAATATTCAAGTCTCTATCTTCATTTTTGTCAAAGTTATTATGATTTTAGTGGAACTGCCTATTTTTCTCATCGGTCGATCGGACCGACAATTTCCGACGGTAGTGTATGTAAAAATTAAATAAAGATTGTCATTTAGAAAATGTTGAAACATTTCAGGTACCGTAATTAGTTATATAGAGCGACACACACAAAAATATTTAATTTTTTTTAAAACAAAAATATTTAAATATACAAAAACTTAAATTTTTTTTAATGTTATGTAAATCCATTCGTGTACCAATTTCAAAGTTTTCTTAATTTATTGAAAAACATTTCAACTTTAAAATAAAAAAAATGTTGCAGTTTTTTGAAAAATTAAAAAATAGTTATTTAAAAAAAAGTGTTTTGAAAATTTTTGTTTTAAATACTTTAGAAATTTAATAATTTTGACTTTATTTTAAATCCACAATTTTTAATCTGAACATCATATTCGTAATCAGCGACCTCAAAAACCCCTAGATAGTGGTAGACGGGATGATTAGTAAATATTTTTTAAATTGTGGTCCGCCATATTGGATCCACCATTTTTAATTTTTTAGTTTCGACTTCATATTCGTAATCAGCGACTTCGAAAACCTCTAGATAGCAGTATAATATATATTATATAATAAATATTATTAAATATGTTTAAATTGTAGTCCGCCATATTGAATCCGCTATTTAAAATGTTTTAATTTTGACTTCATATTTGTAATCAGCGACCTCAAAAACCCCTAGATAGTGGTAGACGGGATGATTAGTAAATATTTTTTAAATTGTGGTCCGCCATATTGGATCCGCTATATTGATTTTTTTAATTTTGACTTCATATTCGTAATCAGCGACATCAAAAACCCTTTAAGGGGACATTTCAGTTCAAAATAGGCAAACAGAAGGCTTTTTTAGTATATATTATTAAAATAACTATGACATTTATTCAAAAAGACTAGATGCAGGAGGAGTAACTTCGATATAGTCCTGTAGAGAGCAGTGGCCGAAAATGTAAGAGTAATGGAGGTGAATAGTTGAAAATGTAGTTTATGCAAAAGACCAAATTGGGTTTCTGTGCACACTGCTCAATCAAACGATTCAAAATGCTATTTTTTCTATTTCCATTTAACGATCATTCTTAGTTAAGAAAATTAAATTTAAAAAAATTAATTTCTTTTTACGTTTCGGCAGCACAGCTATCCTCTTCACAACTGTAATTTATTATGTAACAAAATATTTAAAAAAGGATTTCTACAATTTTCTGATTAAAATAATAAAAATTAAAAAGAGTAAAATATTTACCAAAATATTTCTGCACCAACCACATTTTAAAATTACCACATCTCTATTACCCTCATATACCATGTCACCCTCACTACCTTAGTTACTCCTTATATCTCTAGTCTTCTTGCATTTATTTAAAAAATTTCTTTTACATATAATAAATAATTTATTGAAGATTCTGTAAAAAAATTTTTTTTTCATTTTTATTTCAAAATTTATCCAGAATCAGATTTTAAAAATTCAAAATGGCAGATCCAATATGGCGGACATTTTTTTCAAAATCATTGGATTTGCTTGAAAATCGTAACGGGGGGGGGGGGTTTGGGGTCGCTGATTACGAATGTGTCATAATTTTTTCAAAATTAAAAATGGCGGATGCAATATGCTGGACGAAAAAAAATTTTCTTTTCCGCCATATTGGATCTGCCATTTTGAATTTTGAAAATTTGATTTCTAATTTGTGATCAGCAACACCAAACACATTTTTGTTTGTCTTTTTTTAAAAGTGCAAATGAGAAAACATGTAAATCATTTGATTGCTTATCCGCATATACTAAAACATCTTTGACGTGGCGAAGAATAAGAATGTATAACTTTTGTTTTACTTGGAATTTTGCAATAATATTTTAGGAGAGTATTCTTGACACTATAAGAAATCCGAAAATAAAAACAAAAAAATCGATTTTTTGACATTTTGAACAGGAATACCCCCTTAATAAACAGTTTCTAGAAAATCCGACAAGCAAACATTAATTTATAATACATACATTTTTTCTTTTTTTAAAGACATTTTTAATGTAATATTTATTGTTAAATAAATTATTTATATGGTTCTAAATAATTTAATTACCTTTGTTTAGGTATAAAAAGCAATTTGCAACTTGACCGATGTCTTAATATTAATTTAAACAAAAGTTATTAACAAAAATGTTTGGACGAATATACTCGTCCTCATGCATACCGTAACGGTTTGGTTTGGACTGATGTGTAATCCAAGAATTTGACGGAAACAAACACAATGTACGATGAATAAATGATGAAAGTCGATGACCAAATACCGAGCCTATCGTATTTGTCAATGTTGCGATGATAATGACCAAAAATATTGCCTAAAATATTTAATTTATTTGTGGATATAATATTAATATAAAATGTTTAATATTTATATCACTTAAGAAGCATAATACTGATCATTTTGTTTATTTAAATTATAACATCACGTTTAAGTTAAAAACAGAATTTTTGACTCGAAAAATAGTAGACCCTATTGGTATGATTACCCTATTCTTTAATAACAGGATATAATTAATATAAATTGCAGTAAGTTATTATAAACCAAAATAAAGATTAAACATTTTACACAAGTGGTTCGTAAAGCTTGCTAAGTAAGATCTCAACTCGCTGATGTGACGGCGTCCTCAATCGCTATCATACGTAGCTATGATTTAAAAACCGCTATATTCAAATTCCTACAATCGGTGTAGGTGCTACTTAATTTTTGTGATTCTGATATCCTCAATTTCAGGAATTAAAACTGATGTGCTCCAATGTAATTGGCTTCTTCGCGACAGTTAACTCCTGTAGACAGGTTATCGCGAGGTTGACCGTCTGCGAAACTCGACCGGTTCAAAAGTTCGCCATGGGCAACGGAATTCGGGTAGACGTGGAACTCAAAAATCGTGAAGTGTTTGGAATAGATAAGACTGAGAATTTACAGTGAACACGAAATAAATAAGTGGAATAGTTTAAACTAATTCATTAAAATAACCTATAATTGTTAATTACACTCTCTCACATATTCTACAATGGTGGCAGCGGTGGGATCATCCCTTGTTTCTCGCCCTTCTTAATTTTAATTTCTTTTAATAAAATTAAGAAAAATAATTCTACTATTCATAAAATTTTCAGACATATTTTTATAAACAGTTATAATTGAAAGTCTTCTTTAGGTTCGTAGAACGGCCACTCAGAAGAGGTGAAGCTAAAATTAATTGTTATTGCAAATTGTTATTCATTTTATGAATTTTATTTTAATTAAACTGTATTTGATCATTGCATTATATTTTTCTCTTTAATTTAAAATGAAAACATGAATGAATGTCTCGCGGTAGTTGTAACATGAGATGGTGTTGGATTACTACTCGACAGTCATCGCACTTATCTCTTAGACATGAAACATTTCTTAATCAAAAATTTCCTTGTCTTTGTTTTATATTTTATTCGTAACTTATTCTAAAATATCACTCCATCAATTAATAAAATCAAATTTCATTTCCTATCTTGTCCCTTCGCTTTTCAAGTAATTCCTGAACAATTAAATTAAAAGTGTTAATTGAAATTAGTTAAAATTAATTTAAGGAAGGTCAAAAGAATTAAATATTAAAGATCTCGTTTATTATTAATTATTATGTTGTTTAAAGTGTCTTTTAATTTTAAAAAGATGCTCAAATAAATTTTCCTAAAGGCAAATTAGTTATTATTTAACTTAATTACTTATTTTGCTGACTAGTCACAGTCTCTCTTATAAGGTCAGTAGTACGTTGACTTGTTGTGATACCTTATTCAAGATCAGGTTTTTTTTTTTATTTAAATTTAATTATCTTATTAGTATTACCTACATTTAAAAATTGGCTTTCTTTTGTTGAAAATATTTTCTTGACTTGGTAAACTTATTTTTCCAATTTTACTCTTTAAACAAAGGAAGGGGTCAATTTACGAACATTTATAATTATCATTAAATGTGTAATTTTTGCCATGTCATGTCAACATTGCATTTGCTCTAATCAATTTATTGCATTCTAATGGAAAATGGGTGTGGACGAAAAATCATCAGATTTGTTTTCGATATGTTAAGTGGCAAATGTCTATTATGACACCGAATAATAAAATTGACAATTCTAAACCTCTCTTGCTAACAGTGCATGCTTCTGACTATGGTATCGGGGCCATATTGTCTCAGAATTCTGATGGGGCAGAGATACTATGTGCATACTTCTCCAAATATTTGAATGAGTACGAAAGATGGTATGATAGAATAGAAAGAGAATTTTTAGCAATTTACTATTCTTTTATTCAGTTTGAAACGCACTTGATTTCAAAAAAATTCTTTATTAACAGTAATCAAACGCCCTTGGTGTGCAAAGGTTTATTTCCTAAGAAAAATCTTTATTGAGTAAAAGTTTCTGAAAAGTTTAATTTTGAAATAAATCATTATCATACTAGTTTAATAATTGCAGCAAAAGTATTTTCTAAAAATCCGATTCCTAATAATTAAATGCATAAACCAGATTTGAAAATTAGGCAAAAATTCGTTCATTACTATTATAAGTATAAACTTATTACATATGGAAGAATCTTCTGAAAAAGACCATTTCTCGTGTCTCCGACATGAGATTCGTTGCTTCAATTACATTTTTTTGACGTGGTTTTAATTTTTGTAAATAAATTATTTGTAATCTACCAACAATTATTTATCTTTCTATAATTTCAACATCAAATTAAGTTCCATTAAACTAAAATTCATTTTTTTTACTTATAATTTTTAATATTATAATATTAAATATAATTTATGTAAAATATTTGAAGTTTAAAATTAAAATTTTTGTTACAAATGTCGCAACATTTTTAAAGTTAAAAAAAACGAGAATTTTATCTTTAATTATCAATTCATATCTGAAGCTTTTTTTTTCTTTCTTATTTTTGATAGGCATTTTTGTTTTGAAATATCTAATCCTTAAATCAAATTATTTACTTAATAAAATAAAACACATTAGCAATAATAAATTAAATCAAAAACAATTTATTATCTAAAACCAAATATCCGTACAGAATTTTTATTTTTTTTAATCATTAATTTTAATATTATAGTTAATTATGCTTAACCTCAAGAATACATGACAATAAAATGTTGCTGAAGATTGTATTCCTGGAAATAATTTTTCGCAATTTATAATTCTATCTTTAAACTGTTTCTAAACATAATATATAAAATATATAAGTGCAAAGGCATTTAACAACTTCTAACAATATAAAATTGAAGATATGCTCCTCGTAGCCTGTTAACACTGAAACCATACCGTACGTAGATCCAAGTTCCAACGCTGAAACAGAATTGTAAAAATAAACAATAAATTAATCATAATTAAAACCAATTTTACTAAAATAAAGAAATCTTTGTTAATTACCATATCCCATCCTTGAAAAAACAGTGTTGGCTCCTCCCATTCAAGCTTATATTTTTGAATATATATTAACGCCAAAGATGCATTTCTGGGACGATAGCCTCTGACTGGAGGGACGGGAGGTAGATGAAAAAAAGGCCTATACAAGAAAATAAAACTCCGAGTTAGTCCAATTGATATTTTGTTGGGTGTGGATTTAAAAAAATAAATAAATAAATTATTAAATATACAATTAAATTATAAATGAATCGTGTTAAAAGTTTAATGAATGAAAGAAATTAAATTTAAAGGGAATTTTTGTACAAAAACCCCAATATAGATTACAGTATATTTAACCTTCAAAACACTTGATATTAAAATGATGCTGGAAGTCTTATTTTTGAAAATTTATTTTGCGCAACTCAGATTTTTATCTCTAAACGTATTTAAAACCTACCCATGACAAAAATTTTTTTTTGAAAAATCACCCATATAAATGTCTAATATCCTTACAAATAACAAGTGTTTACTCCAAGTACTCCAATTATTTCCTCTATTGGTTCTTCGTCCGGCACCTTAATAGACGTAGGGAATTCAAAATTTTCTGGAGCCCAATACTTTCGAACTTGGTGCTTTGACGCGTTCCAGTCCCACCTATATTCCTGGTGCCAAACTGCATCGCTGTATGGAGCATTCTTAATATAAAAAGAAGCCTCGTCCAAAGGCCATTTCCCAGTTGCATCCCTCATTGGTGCATTCATCCAATCTGATATAATAATCTGTACCCTAAAATAAGATGACGATTTTTAATAATTTCTTTAAAAGGAAATTCTCTAATGTTCTTCTGCTAATAAAAAAAAATTCTTCCCTTACTTTAAAATATCAAGTAATATAATAATAAATTCAATAGAAAATAAAACCAATGAAACAGACACAAAATTTAGTATAAAATAATATAGAAGAATTGTACTTACCCTCGTTGTCCAGATTCGAACGAAGTCTTCTGTGCCTCGTCGATCTCTTGTAATTTGAAGCTTAAAAAAGACGAGACGTCTGTCACACCACGTTCAATATAACTAATAATTTTCTTCATAGAGTCGAAATCAAAGATATTATTTTCAGCCATTTTTCCCTTTTTTTACGCGACACAGATTGCAAGTAGTTCCAAATTGTGAACTTTCCAGCACAACTGTTAAAGAACAACTAAAAATCAACCTAAGCAATAACCGACGCCATACGTAAAACAGGAAGAAACGATTAAAATTACACAACTCAGCAAAATATACAAAATCCAAGGAGGTCCGTGGGAAATTAATGATCGCACATATTAAAAAAATATATATATATATATATATATATATGAACAATTTGGCTAAAAATTGTGAAGAAAATCTCAATAGTGAGATATTTTGCAAGTAAAAATTGTTTTCATCCAATCACTCGAATTTCTATTTGTCTTATTAGTCTATTATAATTACATTTGAAATATTTTAAATGCAAATTTAAACTACCCCCTCAATTGAGATTATATCCATACCAAAATTTTTAACATGCATAAGCTGAATTGTTATACATGTTGATTTAAATTCAAACAATTATTTAATTTAGCTGAAAAGAACTGCTAAAATAATAATAATCTGTTATTCGCTGATTTAGCAAATTTCTAATAACAAGACTAGTAATAATATGTTGTCAAATAGCACTTTAAGACTTTCTATACTGTCCTCTTTTCTTTACCTCGTTTCTTTTAACTCTCCTGATAGCTTAAAGTATTTTTCTTGTTATACTTGTAGTTTTTCTTCTTCACCCTGCACTACTATTACAAGTATTTCTGTTTGTGGTGCAAAATAGAGCACCACTAACATAATTCTGTTAAAATAAATACATATAAACGATGGTATAAAATCAGATGCAATCGCTTAAATCTTTATTAAAATAATTTTACCCAACATAAAATTTGCAATCAAATAAGAAAACAACAATGGAATAACATATTTTCTTATGTCCTTAGGGAAATTAAGTCCACAAATACTAATAGTTCAATTATCTTGGTGACCACTTCATCCAAATTGTGCCCTAGCGATCTATCTATCGCAGAATCAGGTGACAAGGAAAATTCTGGACTAATAGGACTGAAAACGGAAACAACCAACGCTAATCCTATTTAACTATATAAATTATTTTGATTCGAATCAAAATTGATTATAAGAAAAATTTTTAATCTCAAAATGTAAATTTTTGTAAAAAAAAAATTTATATATATTTATAGGTATTCTATAAATGTATTTTAAAGCAAATAATGCACTTAAATTAAAAGATTAAAAATTCTTCTTAAAAATATAAAAAAATTGAGATATTATAATTTCCAAACGGAAAGAAAATAAATAAATTTTCAATAACAATTGATTTTGCAAAATGTTAATGTGTGTAAAAGTATAAAATTATATACACACTCTCATAGATTTTGTTAACTGAAATGGCAACCTTAATTAACCGCACTCTTTCGCAATAACTTAATTACACTGTTTGTCATACAAATAGGTTATTAAGATCTTAAAACTAAATAGAAACCATTTTAAAGATTTAATTAACCAAATGAAATACTATCTATATATTTTCCTTTTGGTGTTAGAATATTTCAATGTTATACATCGATTTAACTAAACGATGTCAATTCATCGTTTTATAAATTGTACCTATGAAGGGAACCCTGTTTACGAAAGGCACGACTTTAACTTTTCGTTCGAATCATGTAGTGATGGATTTCAATTATTAAGACTGAAAGTTTTCGGGACGTAAACATGTAATTCTGTTTGTGGTTTGTAACGTTACAAGCCGTATCGTTTTTTTATTATTATTAAATCGAGTTTTAATAATTGATATCCACTTTACAATAAATTAAAGGGTATATTTCCCATTATAATTAATTATAATGGTGAAAATATACATAAGCGAAAATAAAGAATAATGAAAAGGTCATACGAGCCATAAAAATTGAACTCTCTTTCTATTACTTAAAAAGACACTATAAGACACTATAAGTAATTTTTGATTCTTAATGAAATTCTATCCTATAACACTTCCTCCAAGACAATTTATAACTATTTTATCATAAATTCACATCATAAATAATTGTGTTAATATAGAACCGAATATATTGTAAAAAAAGATAGAGTTTCGCAACCGTGTCAACAAATTGTAAGGAATTTGCATTGCGCGTGCATCCTTTTTTTACAACTTTGAGAATCCAAATTCCATATCCTTCTTTGAAATAAAATGTCAATGGGACAAAATAATTGCCAAGTAAGAAATAAAGGAATAATTTCACAATTGTCTTGTGTTAGCTTAATAAGTTAAAAGTATCAAAGGCTTCTTTGGGTTAATGACCAAAATGTAGTTTGTTGATAAAACGGAAACGCAAGCGTTTCTAAAAGTCTTTGACATCAAGACTGTTGCAAATTCACATGTTGCAACGACTATACAAGCTAAACATTTTTGCACAGTAAGAGGGTGCAATGGCATTAAACTTATTCCAAGTTCTAATAATTCTTGGCCAATACATGAATATTTCACAATCTTTAACCCTCTCCACTAAATTCTGTCACACCCAGACCTCAATTTCAGGTATTAAAACTGATGTGCCCCAATGTAATTGGCTTCTTCGCGACAGTTAACTCCTGTAGACAGGTTATCGCGAGGTTGACCGTCTGCGAAACTCGACCGGTTCAAAAGTTCGCCACGGGCAACGGAATTCGGGTAGACGTGAAACTCAAAAATCGTGAAGTGTTTGGAATAGATAAGACTGAGAATTTACAGTGAACACGAAATAAATAAGTGGAATAGTTTAAACTAATTCATTAAAATAACCTATAATTGTTAATTACTCTCTCTCTCACATATTCTACAATTTTGGCAGCCCTTTCGTCACACTTTGAATTACTCTGAATATATGTATGTGTACATATAACAAATTCAGATTAATAGATAGTCGAATTAAACAGCCGCCTAAAGATTGAGAAATTGAGTTGAGTAGAGACGAAAACAACATAAGGGTAAAATGAATTCTTTAAATTATCCCATTTAAAGAAATTGTTAATCGTGAAAAGTTGAAAATAGATAAGACTGAGAATTAACAAGTGAACAACACATTAACTAAATAATCAAACTTCAAAATTTGCCCGTTCTCATAAGAAGAAGGACCAGCTCTAAATAACCTTTTCCCTCTTCTTTTAAGTGCGGTAGGAATTAAGGCCATTACTTCGTAAGTAACCAAATTGTATCGTTTCCAAAATTATGTAAATCCTTATAAAGAATATCGAATCAAAAATTCCTCTAACTTTTGTTCATATTTTCGAAATCTGTTTTTTTTTAGAAATTAAAATGTAACAAGCTTGATTGTTTTAAATATATTTTATTTGAGATAAAGTATTGCGACTTTTTATTTAAAGAAATAAATAAGCTGAAAGATTCTCTTAATGAAACCATCGGAAGGCGAGATGTACTGAAAAGAGAGAGATAACGACCCCATAATTTATCAAAGAGTTGAAATATATAAATTATTTTGTGTTCCAATTCTTTCTTTGTTACAACTCCGAAGGCAGTAATTTTTGATTATAATTAATACTTATTTTCATTAACATATTTGTAACACGCCCTAGTTGTACACGATATTTTTTGTCCAATTGCGCGATAAACAAGACGCATCCGCAAATTTAAAAATGAATATGCACTTATTATTGAATTTGTATGAATTATTTTTATTAAGCTTAAGACGAATCCGAATATTTTTGATAAATTTTGGAATAAAATTTTACCTAAAAACTTTATATCTTCTGAAACACCGATAAAATACTAATTTTGTAATAAGTTAAATAATATATCGTAATATTAAACATTTTTATTACAAATAATAATAATAATAATAATCTTAATAAAAACACATTAAATAGTGACGTGATAAAATTACAACAGAATAAGTAATAGAAATTAATAATATAATAATTAGTAGTATTTATTTAATACTGATAAAGAAGCGGGCGGAAAAAGCTTACTTTCCGCCCACTATACCTGCACGGAAAGTCGAGTTTATCGCGCATGTAGAACAAAAAGTTTATTTTTCTAAACACTAGAATAGTACATTTTTATACATTTTTCGCCGCCGAATCCGAAGGCAGAATTGATAGATTTGCTCGAAAATTTTATTTTTATTTTTTTATTCAATGGCATATTTCAGAGTGTCACTGGTGTCCCCTTATTTGCTTACATCTTCTTGTGATTTACTGCTACATAATTTACGGTGAAAGTTAATAATGTGTATTTGACCATTAGCTTTTTAATATTTCACCCATTAACGCCCACCAGGACTCAAAATGTACCAGGATTTCACGACTTATATTTTGTATGAAATAAATAGTTAAAAAATTTAGGAAACACATTTTCCGACGTAAAATTTTTTAATATACAGAAAGTATTTTTTCATTTTGCTTGAAACTTATTACTCGGGGGTTTTTGAGGTAGTTTATTTTAAATTTGAAGTCCGTTTTCAAAAAATCGAAAAGGCGGATCCAATTGGTCGGATGAAAATATTAAAAATTAATTGTATTGTCATAAAACTCATTATTCGGGAGTTTTTAGGGTCGCTGATTTGGAATTAAAATTCCGTTTTCAAAATCTCAAAGTGGCGGATTTACATTTTAAAATTGATTGAGTAGAATTAAAATTTGTGACTTAAGTTTCTTATTTTAGCTTTTTGAAAAATTGATTAAACTCATATATAAATGGTAGCCTTTAAAAGGGATGATTGTTTAAAAAAATATTTGAAGGTTATCGGAATAGTTAATTCGGCTCATAGTTGGTATTCCTGAAAAGGACTGATTGATTAAGACAATATTTGTAAATTTTTGAAATAATTGATTTGACTCATAGTTTATAGCTCTTAAAAGAACTGCTTGATCCAACAATATTTGTAGGTTTTCAAAAAAATTAATTCGGCTCTTAGTTGGCAATCTTTAAATGTGGAATTCAGAAAAGCAATTACGATCAGGTAAGAGGCACAGAGACACATTGCAGCTGCACCTGGTTACTTTCAGCGACCCCAAAAATCCCTGAGTAACTAATTTCAAATGAATCTGAGCAATTTTAGAAACTAAGTCTGTCATATGAGATTCGCGATTTCGGATTTTTAAAAAACGATTGCAAATTCGAAATCAGCGATCCTAAAAACTCCCGAGAAATGAATTTAATGTCAATCAAAACAAAAAACAGACTTCAAATTTGAATCAGCTTCCCGAAAAACCTCCGAGTAACAAGTTTCAAGCAAAATGAAGAAACGACTTTCTGTTCTCTAGAAAATTTGCCAAATTGTTTATAACAATATTCTATAATAATTAAAAAGATGTAAAAATTATTTATTTTCTACTCGGAAGAGTCTCTTTTTGATGATTCAAGAATTTTACGCTACTTCCTAATTATTTACACGAAATGAAAAAAAAATTAATAGTATTTTTTACATTTTTGACAAAAGTAAACAATAACAATAAATGTATAAAAAAAATAATAAGACCAGTCGTCTTAAAAATTTTATGAACTTTCATTAAAAAAAAGAAATTTAAATCGGCCAAGATTTGTGGGTTCTAGACTTTTTTGAACGAAAAATGATCGATTTGTCCAACTGTATGGCATTTCGTAAAAGTGAAAATTCGTAAAAATGATGTTTCAGTAAAATAACAATTCGTAAAAGTGGCTTTTCGAAAAAATGGTAATTTATAAAAATGACAAAATGTAACAGTCTCGTTTCACACAAGTTAGTTTTAGAAAAGGTGACAATTCGTAAGTATATCGCTTCGAACAAATGATCATTCTTAATAATGACGATTAAGAAAAATGACAATTCTTTAAATTAGCAGTTTGTCAAAATGTCAAATCGTTTAAAGGATCAGGCTTTTTGGTTACCTCTAGTTAGAAACAGTTCGAACTATACCACCGTCAATTACAATCCCTTATGTAAAAAGTATTGAATCGGGAATTGGAATGAGTTTTGCAAAACATATTAGAATAAATATTGGATAATGTATTAAATGAAGTATTGGTTAAAGTATTGGAAATCTAATACTACATTCACGGTTAAGAATGAACAAAAAAATTCATGTCAATTATAGACTTAGTGAATCTTTCTAATTAGAATATATAAAATTGGCAAAACTTTATCAGATTAACTGACGAAATAATTTTTTAAAGTAGTATTGTAGTTTGTAAGCAGTGAAAAATGAGTTGAAATAACATTTTTTCTCGGCAATGAATTTATTTAAAGTAATCAAACGGTTAACATCATTTTATTGAAATTTTTGCCAGTCAAGAATAAAAAAATATTTGTCGTGATAAAAAAATTAACGATCAATCAGCGGACAAGCACAGCTTCTTAGGAACATCCGATCTGAAAATACCAATGGTGGTTTTACATCCGGGATATGTGGTTAGGTATTCTCCCTAACCTGGATAAAAAATATTAAAAAATAAAAAAGTGGCAAAATTTTTTTAAAAATCTACAAAAAAGCATGTTTTAATTAAGTGGAGATTCCATGATTTTTTTTAAATATCGAAATTTCTTTAATTTATTCCCGGTTAGTATAATTATCTAAGAATAAGAAATGATAGTCTAAAACGATAAAAATAGTCTCGCCAGTAGAAGGGTAGGGAAAACATCCCCCTCTCACTTTGAAAATTTGTGTTTTTTGTTAATTAACTAACTGTAAGTACTATAAGTAATATAGTGATATTATCATAACTTCGATAATATTAACATAGAAAGATTTTAAAATTTGCCGTTAAATGATTCTATGTTGAAGACATATTGAAATATATAATCGGAGGTATGAAGTAATAAAGATAGGTGTAATTTTCATTATTGGTGAATTTTCATTGTTCAAATTTGATAGGCTGCAACTTTTTGAAGCTTGTATTTTCAGCTTTAAAATAACAGTAAGAACACTTTAATATATGGATTGGTTTTTAAATTATGAATAAATTATTTTAACCATGCACAAAAGATTTTCTTTACAGTGATTCAACTGTTTGCTCGTCTGGGGCTCGTCTTGTAGGGCCGAAAGAGGATATGGGACGAGTGGCGATTAACGAGGCAACAAAGTTTACATCGAAAATACTTAGATTTAAAATGCTTTTTTATCAATATTATAAAGTATTGAATAAAATAAAAAATTAAAACGAATTAAGAAAATAAATTCATAAAACTTCATTAAAAAATTTACAAATAAAATTCTCTGAAGAATTTAAATTAACAGTAATTAAATAAATTTTTGTTTAATTTTCAAATTGAAATAATAAATAATTAATTATATTAAATTAATTAATACACTTTTTAATTTATTAACAAAAATATGAAAATTTAGCACTTTAGAAAAAAACGCGATTTTATACTTTATTTTTCGTGTAACAAATATAATATTCTTAATATTCTTTGTACACTTAAATCTCGCTATAACGACCTTCTCTATAACGAGCGCTCTCTATAACGAGGGCTCTGTCTCTCGGTATAGCAAGAAAAATTTCCTGCCGATTGCCCCAACTATTTATAAACATTCAGTTGGTTCAAATTTGGTTAAAATCAATTTTATTTATATAAATTAAAAATAAAAAAGTCACTTCGTATTTAAAATTATATCAATCAGTCGAACATCTTCAAAATTTTAGCTTATATACATTTTTTGTGTATTAAAGTTAAAATTAAACTAGGTTACGTTTGTAATTTTGACATTATGTAAATTGTAAACCCTAAAAAAATGAATGAAAAATCGTAAAAGAGGGGATTTCTCATTTCTCGTCTTGCGCTCGTAATAGAGGGAGACTTGACTCCTGAACTTCTCGTTATAGTGAGATTTGAGTGTAATTTCTTTTTGTATAATATATGTATAATACTTTTAATATTCTGAAGAATTTACGTTAACAATAACTAAATAATTAATTTTCATATTTTCAGTTCATAATGCTTTGTAAATTTTTTAACATTATGAAAATTAACTCTTTTGCTTCCTCGTGAGGAAGCTTTGTAGTCGTTAAATTATGTGCAACAAAAAACAAAAAAGTAATTAATTTTTTTGTCAAAAAAGTGTGACCCCCTGATTACAAAAAAATTGGTTTTAGAGAAGTGTCTGTCTGTCAGTCTGTAGAAATTTTTGTCTCGATGATAACTCGAATAAATTTTTATGAATTGACTTGCAATTTGGGGGATTTTTTTAGCCCTGTATACCTATTGGTTACGCTATGTATTCTTTATTAAATAGTTCGAGACTTTTTCAGCGCGCAGTGACAAGAACTCAGTCGCAACGTCAAGAACAATTATTTCTAAGCCATTAGAAAAACACCTGAAAATCCTTTATTGAATATTGAGGTTGTGGATACCCACGCAGAACTTTTGACAGAAATGATATTTGTCTAATCTGGCAAATATCACGTATATGTTATGACCTAACGTAGTTTTCTATGCGAATACAAAAGTGATCAGACAACTGCGCTTTTTACTATACGTAAATTAATTTTTCGACAAGTTGAATATAACAAAAATGTATTTTTAAACATTGTTAAATGTTCAACAAATCCAAGTGAATCAATTAAAATGATAAGTTCAAAGCGTATTTACACAGTAAATATGTTATATTTTATGATCCAATACCAAGTATCACAAAAATGTTCACAAGCAAGATTTTCTTCATGATGTTTTAAAATGATCGTCAAGTTTGGTTGTAGGCATCCAAATTGATTAGGTTGTGGACACCACTCTTATTTTTGATAAAGCGTGAAATATCGTTGTCGATATAATCGTAAGTAATTCCTTACAACATTTAACAGTGTTTTATAAATTTTAAGAGTTTTGTGGTCCAGCTCGGAAATTAATAAAATGAGACTTTGATGTCCGTACGTTGTTTGCAGTTATAGTAATTGTAGTAACTGGGCAGTTCTGGTTCAGTGTGAGAAGTCTTATATACCCTTAGATGGGGAGCTTATAATGTCAAAATTAGAAGAAATAATCCTTATGTAGTTAATGAATGGTTAATTAATTAATCTCGCAATCATCAGAAAAAACATGTGATGAGAATGTAATCCTTAAAGTCGTAGTAACTTTAAGAAAAAGAAATGTTTTATGAAACATAATTTGAAACCGGAAGAAGAACTCAAATAACGAACAACAGTTAAAGAATACATCGCGAGCTATTTGCGCGCAACAACACACGGAGCGCAAAGCGCGACGAACGATATTCGCGCGCCCCGAGGCGCGCTGAAATTTGCGAGCCCTCCGCGCGAAGCTCGGGCAGATTTTTTTAAAACAAATTTATGTCGATTATGTTAAAAAATAATTTTAAAGTTAATTATTGTCATTGTTATTAACAATTATAATTGTCAATAACAATGATAATTATTAACTTCATAATTATTATTTTTTTCAAATTTGTTTTTAGTAACAATTATAATTGTTAATAACAATAATAATAAGCTTTAAAATTATTTTTTAACAAAATCGACATAAATTACTTAAAATATATAAACAATTAAAAATTGAAACAACGGTTTGGAGGAAACCCTTAGACAATTGATCTTTTTCATTTAAGACCAAGATCATCAAAATCGGACAACATTTCTAAGCTCCAAATAATTTTAAACAGTAAAGTGTAAGAATTCCACTGTGCGAGGCGTCACGGGCACTGATAATGCGCTGGCACTTAAAGGTGTTCGCGCTTCCACAAAAATTGCAATATCTCGAAAACTATTTTAGTCTCCATCGATTTCATTTTTTAAATGAAAGTTGAAGTTATAAGGAATATTTTATTAATGGACAAGAAAACTCAAAAATCAGTCCCGCCCTCGCAAAAATGATTCAAAAATTTTTTTTTGACATTTTTCGGCAAAAATTTTTTGTTTGTTTTTTCTTATGTGGTAGTCAGAAGAAACATGATATCAACTATAAGCTAATTAAATTTTATTCAGTTTCATCAAAAACTTTCGGAAATATTAAAAATTAAAAAAATATCACCAAAAAAATTCTAAATGGTTTAACTTGAACAATTTTGAAAATTTTTTAAAAATCTTTAGTATACTAATTTCTATTATCCAATACTACAATTTTACCAAATTACAGCTTAATCCAAAGACCCCATGCAAATTTTCGATCCTTTCTTTTCGGAAAAAATGATACACTGGATTCCACGTCAGTTCAACACACTTATTTTCATGACTTGTTGGGATTTGGCTGTACTTTTATAAATTTATTACTTTAATAGTGATAAACAACTCCACCAAATATTTTTTCAAAATTTTAAAAATTACCAAAAATATAGCATTTTCAAAATTGTTGTCTTTTTTTTAAAGTGCTGTAACTTTGGTTCTAATTAACTGATTTTGGATTTTAAAAAAAGGATTTCTTTGGTTTTAAGTATATTTTAAGATACAATTAATATGAAAAAGAAAAATAAATTTTTTTTTTGAATTTTTGAAAAATTAAAAATACGTTTTTGAAAAAACATCGTCTTCGATTTTTTTCAAAATTTTACTAAATGTTAGGACAAATGTGCTTTACATGTCCAGTAAGTTTCGATTTAATATATTGATAAGTAAAATTAATCAAATTAAAAGTATGAATAGTGATTTTTATAGGGGTTTTCACGAAATAGAAGCTGGTGATGAAAAAAAATTGTTTTCTGTCAATTTAACCTTGAAATTCAAGGTCAAATTCTTAATTTTAATATACAGTAGAACCCGGTTAATATGATCCCGTTTAATACGATTTCCCGCTTAAGACGCTCATTTATGGTGGTCCCTGCAATTAAAGACATACATTTTATATCCCACCTAATACGCTCTCCCGCATAAGACGCATTCTTAGTACGGTTCCTACAGAATGGTATTAACCAAGTTCTACTATAACTCAAAATCGGTGTTTTTTATTTTTTTGAAACCTATCCCAATCGAAAGCTTACCTTTTTTAATATGAGCCATGTAAAAATCGGAGTGACATTGGAACTTTTTGAAGAAATTAATTATAAATCATTATTTTCTATGTAAAATAATGATAAATTATTATTTTTCCAATTTTCCCAATTTTTTATTCATCACCAGCTTCTATTTCGTGAAATCCACTTTAAAAATCACTATTCATACTTTTAATTTGATTAATTTTACTTATCAATATATTAAATCAAAAAAATATATTTTCAAAAAAATCAAAATTTTGAAACTCTATAACTCAAAAAATATTCTATCAAATTTTTTTTTTACTCCGAATCCCTTTGACATCCCAAGATGAAACTTACAGGGCATGTAAAGCACATTTGCCTAATGGATGCGTAATATGTATGTATGTAACATGTATGCGTTTCACGTCAACCAGCCCAGAGCTCCTTCCGTAATTCTAATCAACGAAAATCATCTAATGACGGCTCTAAATAATCGTCAGCTCATACTCATTCGAATATAAAGTGTCAAATTCAAAATGGCGTCCTTACTGCACTACTTTTTTAAAATTTCTATATTAACCCAGCTAACAAATTTATTAATTCGCAGGCACACAAAAAAAAGTTGTCTGTTTTTTGAACCAGACATACATATCTTGTAGTATTTTTGCCCGCTGAAAACGAATCTGAAGTCACAATTGCTCCATCACCCTCAGTTTTTGTTTAAATCGAGAAAACTACCCTTAACTTCAAATTTTAAACTAAAAAAATTGAATAACAGATTTCCCCTTAAAACAAAACAATAAATTTATCTACTTCTGCTACAACAACTCAGAAACAATGTCAACATTGCTTAAACACCCTTTGTTATTTATTAAATCGAAAAAACTATCCCTAAAGTGTAAAAATTCAAAATTATAATATAAAAACCCACATTAGTTTTCAATACATCAAAATAAATTTATGCACTTCTCTTTCAACATTTCAAAAGCAATATCAAAATTACTTTATCATCCACTGTGTTTTCAGATTAAAAAAACTACCCCTAATATGTAAAAATTCAAAATGTATAATAAAAAACAATAAATAACCACATTGTTTTTCAAAATACAACAATAAATTTATGTACTTCTCTTTCAACATCTTAAAAGCAATGTTAAAATTACTCCATCCCCTTCTTTTTTTTAAAACCTACACTTAAATTTACAAAATAAAGGTTTAAATTAAAAAAAATGAAAAACCACATTGTTTTTTAAAACAGAACAAGAATTTTATCAATTTATTTTTTAACAACTCGATAGCATTAGCAAAATTGCTCCATCACCCTTTATTTTTACAAATTGAAATAACTACCTCTAATATGTAAAAATCAAAATGTCTAATAAAAAAATTGAAAAACTATAACAAATTGGTTTAAATTGTAGTAAGAATTAAAACATCATCTGTTTTTTGAACCAGACACACATATCTTATAATATTTTTGCTCGCTCAATGAATTAAAATGAATTTTTTAAATTTAAATTTTGAACTTTTAAAATTTTTAAATTAAATTTTTTTACGTTAAATTTAAATTTAACAAAAACAAATTATGATGTTTTAATTCTCAATATAATTTAAATCAATTTGTTGTGGTTTTTCATTTTTTTTATTATACATTTTAATTTTTACATATTAGGGGTAGTTATTTCAATTTGAAAAAAACAAAGGGTGATGGAGCAATTTTGCTAATGCTATCGATTTGTTAAAAAAGAAATTGATAAATTTCTTGTTCTGTTTTGAAAACAATGTGGTTTTTAATTTTTTTAAATTTAAACCTTTTGTAACGAAGGTACATTGCATTAGCAATTGCCTTAGTCGTCGCATTGCCATGAGAGTGAGTGAGAAACGACAGCGCGCGCACAACACGCTTCTTTCACCCATGAAGACAACAGGGGCGCAAACTCTTGTCCCGGGTGCTCTTAGGAGTAGGGTTTGCGCTCATCGTAAATTCATTTTCACGTATTTCCTCAACTGTAAGAGTTTCGATAACCGCCGAAACTATGAATTAACCCCTAGCGATTCCTTGGTTAATTCCTAGAAGTGCGCGCCTCGGATTTCGTCGATGTCGGAAAAATACGGAAACTTATTCTAGAACGGTTTCGCGATTATGAATAAAAGTTAACATGCCTCGGTAGGCTAGTTTGGTTAAATTTCTTATTTCTCTTTTCAGAGTGACAGCCAGGGATAATTCGGTTGACGAATGGTGAAGCGAGATCTCAGAGCAGTGGTTTTCTTTTAAATTAGACTCCTTGGTTATTTTTTTGTTATTTTCAGATATTGATTGTTAGAATTTAAAGTTTGAAGAAGTATTATTTTCTTTTATAATTATGTTTAATTACATTTTAAAATACTCAAGTATTATTTTCTACAACTTTTATATTTTTATATTGTTAATTTTCACTTAGATATTCATTTTATATTTTCTTATTGTATTTTATTCTTAGTAGTTAATTTTATATTTTGTTAAAATATATTTACTTTCGAAGGTTTAAATTTGGCCTAATCAATGACTTTACCTTTTCTAAATTTATCCAATTAGTTCCCTACTAGAAAATAGTGCATTGATAGTAAAGATGGCGCTTCACGCCACTATTTGCTAATTATAAAAATAAATAAGGTACCCGGACTCCATCCGGCGAGAGAATTCCGTTGCAATTAAAAACCATATCATTACACTTTATTTTGTAAATTTAAGTGTGGGTTTTAAAAAAAATAGAAGGGGATGGAGTAATTTTAACATTGCTTTTTAGATGTTGAAAGAGAAGTACATAAATTTATTGTTGTATTTTGAAAAACAATGTGGTTATTTATTGTTTTTTATTATACATTTTGAATTTTTACATATTAGGGGTAGTTTTTTAAATCTGAAAACACAGTGGATGATAAAGTAATTTTGATATTGCTTTTGAAATGTTGAAAGAGAAGTACATAAATTTATTTTGATGTATTGAAAACTAATGTGGGTTTTTATATTATAATTTTGAATTTTTACACTTTAGGGATAGTTTTTTCGATTTAATAAATAACAAAGGGTGTTTAAGCAATGTTGACATTGTTTCTGAGTTGTTGTAGCAGAAGTAGATAAATTTATTGTTTTGTTTTAAGGGGAAATCTGTTATTCAATTTTTTTAGTTTAAAATTTGAAGTTAAGGGTAGTTTTCTCGATTTAAACAAAAACTGAGGGTGATGGAGCAATTGTGACTTTAGATTCGTATTCAGCGGGCAAAAATACTACAAGATATGTATGTCTTGTTCAAAAAACAGACAACTTTTTTTTGTGTGCCTGTGTTAGCTTCAGAAAATAATTGTAAATTGTTGGACAATGGGCCTCTCTTACGTTTTTGGGGTCGCTGATTGCAAATTTAAAGTTTGAATTAAAAAATTTATCAAATTAAAAAAGGCGGATTCAATATAGGAACCAAAGTTTTCAAAAAATTATCTGATTTGCTTAACACTTGTTTCTCGTAGGTTTTTAGTGTCGCTAATTGCAAATTGTGCAATTTTTTATAACCTTGAAACTTAAGCATAATAGAAAAAACTAAAAATTTAGTATTTAACCATTGCTTAAGCAATGTATAGTTTTTAATTTTTCAATTGTTTGTATTATCATCAGTAGATATTTTACTTATGAAAAATTATACTATTGAGTAAAAACTAGACATTTATAGCCCTTAGTATAGTTAATGAAAACAAAATAACAACAATTAATTGTTTAAACAATTTAATAAATAAATTATTTTTTATTTTTTATCGGTAGTAAATATTTTTCTCCTAAGAATTGTATAATTTAGAAAAAACTAAAAAGTTTTTAGTCGACAGTACAGTTTATGAAAGAAGTAATAATAATTAATTGTTTAAACAATGTTAAATTAATTAATTTTTTATTTGTTATCATTAGTAGTGAAAGGGGTTGACTTTTGAATAGCGGGGTAGCTTTTTAAAATAAGGGAGGTTTTTTAATACTTAGCTTAGTAATACTATTAAAAATAATAATAATAAATATAATAAAGTTAATAACAAGATTGTTATTTACATATTATTAATAAACAATAATAAATTGTAATAAATATTAACAATAATAATTGTATAACAGGGTCAGACTATCAACCAGAAGTCAATCTAAAATTTGAAGTCATAATAACTAATCAGCCGTACTACAGTCTAAAAAATGTAATCATCAGTTGTAGTCGCCCGTACTAAACTCTAAAAAGTCAGTCTTAAAAATGTAGTCAACATAAGAAATTACCAAATAGCAGTCTAAAAATTTCAATCATAATAAGTGGTTCTCTTCGTATAAGTGTCCTCAACCCTAGTATAGTAGTTGTCCTGATCTTTACGTGAGTTTCTAAATTCAGTTCATCTTGAAGTCTAATTTGGTGTCAGAAAATATCGTTCGAGTTATGGCAAAAGCTGAAAGAAACATAATACCTATTCAATAAAGATAATTTACAAGTCTCGTAAATCACTAATCTGCAGCCACTTAGTGCATGATTACTAAACCAGTCCCATTGTACTCCGGCAACAGGAGCTAGGAATACTACCCGCTGAGCGCTTCGCGCGCCAACCCCCTAACTACTTCATATATTTATTTTAATTTTTATTTTCAAATCATGTTATCTTAATATAAATGCATGGTAATAAGTTAGTAAATTATATCAGGCGATACTAAAAGTCAAATTTTGACGTTTAAATCAAAACTGCCATCAAAATTGACCTAAATTTTGAGGGTAGCAAAAATTGTCAAATTTTGACGTCTAGATCAAAAATGCCCTCAAAATTGACCTAAATTTTGAGAGTAGCGAAAATGGTTAAATTTTGACGTCTAGGTCAAAAATGCCCTTAAAATTGACCTAAATTTTGAGGGTAGCGGGAAAGGGAAATGACTGAATCAGCGGCGGCGGCAAAATGATTTTATATTAATAGGGATAGATTTTGTTCAAATATACATTATTCCTTGTCATTTATCACACCCCGTCCCAATTTTAATAATTTTATTAAAGTTAAATCGGGAAAAATTAGGGAAATAATAATAAGGTTAGTTAACATAACAAAACGTATGATATATATTATTTTTTGTTGTATTTTGGTCTGTCACAACAACAGAAATTTGAATGTTTGTGGTGAGGTATCTAATAAATTTGTGAGGTTCGGTACATTTGTTTACAAAGTGCATATACCTTGCACGATGGAGGTAATTTATATTTAAAATAGATTTTACAATGCAGGATTATGCCAAACAGTTATATTATTTAATTAAAGACGGTGACTTATTAATTTTAATAATTTGATTTTTTCATTTAGGGAGAACTTATTTCTTTGTATTCTGATATTTAAGCAATAAATAAAATTTAAAAATAATTAAAAAATTTTATTTTTATATTTATAATAAAGAAAAAAAAATTTATTTTACAAAGGCAAAGTACGAATCCAAAAGAGAACAAACAGCGGCCATCTTTCTATCTTGTTGAATCAAGTGTTTCACGTTATTTCACGCATGCATAAGAAAAGTTCACATAAGAAATAAGTTCACAAGTTCGATTCGATTGTTTGATTTTTTCTGCCTTCTGTTTTTTTAGAATAGAATATGGTTATTGAGTAAAATATCAAAAATCATGGTCATGTTACTTGTCACATACGGTAATGCACATAACATATTGTCAATTTCATGTTAAAATGTATAGCCAGAAAAGTATGGTAAAAGGGACCTACATATTGGCAATTCTACGTGAGATTTACCTATGACCTCTTAAATTAAATTTTTGAGTTATAAATTTTTTAAATTTTGGATTTGTAAATGTAGACCTACTTTCGGTAGCCTATAAGTTATAACGCTTTTTCTTGTTATGAGGCAGGTGGAAAATTCTACTAAGAAAAACGTTGCAAAAATGGCGACGATGGCACCTTACGATGGCACCGTTTATGAGAGCTTCTCCAGCGCCAGGTAGGAATTCTACCCGGACCAGCGCCGCCGTATTTTAAATTATGAGCACTTCCGGTCTAGCTCGTTTTCTCAGCTCACAATTTACTGTGTAAATTTTAATTTGAGAAATCTCTTAGGGCTGTGGTTTCACCAGAGTAAGGATAGAGAAAAGACACTGACTCGAATTTGCTTGATTTAAATTTCAATATTCAATTAGGTAGAATATTTCTTTATTTCATAAAACAAAAATAATCACTAAACGAGGATCTTCACTTTTGGCGTCGGTCCGAGAACATTAAAGTCAGTCGACTTTTCTTTTCGCCGATGTTGCTTCCTGCCGCGCCGATCTCTTGCACCCAAGCTCGCTCATGCCCACTATGGTACGCCATGTGTCATGAAGATGGCAGCAGCGGTACCGCTAACAGTACGTTTCTTGGACTTGGTATTCGACACTTCATTCTCAACACATTGGAATCTTTCTTATTTTTACTTCACTTAAAATTTAAGATATAAAATTAATATAGCAATAAGATTTTAAATATTAAGAAAGACAAATATAAATACCTGATATAAATTGAATAATAGTTATGGAAAATGAATAAATTAATAAAATAAAATAATTTGTTAACGTCCAGAATGTATAATAAATAACATTCATACAACATCAATGAATTTCTCGAGAGGTTTAATTATTTCAACTTAATTAAAATTTGGTGGCACCAAACAATAACAATAAACAAGATATATTTCCAAAAAATTTACAATTTGACACACATACACATATATAAATCACAAAAAAATTAATTGCGAATAATCACAAAATAACACAAATTTCAAACAATAATAAGTTATATAAATTCAAAAATCATAATAATCACAAAAATATATTAATTTTGATTAAAAGTCAAATTACAATTGAGTCAATATTGAATAAAGAATAATAGATAGAAAAATCAGAAAGTTCAAATTATAAATATAAAATATGGCAAAAAATATAAAATTCGAAATAAAATTATTGATCAAAAAACTCCATATCATTCACTCAAATACAGTTTCTACTTAGCTGGAAAAACCAGCCAGAAGATCACGTGAGAAACCTCCTATTTTACACTTCCCTTCATGCATTAATGTAAAGTGAAAATCAAGCCAGAGAATCATATTTTATTTTACTTCCTACAGAAGGAGAGACAACGCTTCAACATAGAATTGACTTTACAGTGATGCGTAGAGAAATCTTCTTAATCGACTGACTTCTCGTCGCGGTTTCTTGTATTATTAAATTCGAATACAATAATTCTATTTTTCCCAAAAGTATGGTTTTTTTTTAGTTCATGAGAAAAATGTTTATACTTTATATAATGAAATTACTTTTATTAACCCTTAAACCGCACCCTTTGTGTGCGACACCCATATTCTAGCTTTTTATTCTAATATTTCGGTTAAATTCGTAAAAATGGAACATGTGTTGATATTAGACAGTACATTTTGTACTTTACATTATGTTTCGTCAGTGACATTAGTCTGCCGAGTGTCTTTGTGTATTTAATAATTTTATGAAGTTGACGGAAAAAAATTTCTGCTTGTCTGACACCCAGTTTTTGGTTTAAGGTAATTTCAGTAGTTTTAAAAAACTTTTTTTTAATTATTTAAATTAAATAAATCATTATGAAACCTATTCTCCTTCAAAATAGATGTATTGAGCTATATAAGATAATTTTTCCAAAAGGTAATATCCTATTCCAACTTAGAGAACACACTTTAAAGTCCCCGGGTGTCGCACACCCAGTGTGCGGTTTAAGGATGGATACGTCAGTGTGCGGTTTAAGGGTTAATCAACAGGTAAAAAGAATAATTACAACGACGACTTAAAATTCGTTTCTTTACAAAGCAATGAATTTTGAGTCTGAGCTTAACTAGTCGGTTAAATAATCGCGGAAAATACCTTTTGTTCTCTTATTCGCGACAATTAATTGAAACCAAGAGAAAAATAGATTTTTGGCGAACCTTGTCATGATTATTACGACGTGGATGTTCAAAATCCACGTCACAAAGTCTGGAAGTTATTAAAAATTTTCAAAAATCACATGCAAGGTGATCACTTATTAACTAAAATTTCTTAACTATTATTGATTATAACAAATTAAATTTTTTTAACAAAAATGAGATATATTTACGTATTAAGTGAACCAAAAAAGTATGGTTAAGAAAGAACAAAGTTTTTTAAAAAGAGGAAACAAAGTAAACTATTTGTTAACTAATACTGTTTATAACAATTTACATAAATTATGTTATGATTTGCTATTTAACTGGAGATTATATTATAGTAATTTAAACTGATTTATGACTTGAGTAGTAACGAAATAAAAAATTGAAAGATCATTTTTAAAGTAAAGTGTATATAAATTATTTGTTAACTTTAATTTAAAAAAATTATAAACAATTGAATATTCTCAGGTTTTCATGGAAGAAAATGTTGAAAAAGTATTCCTCTTAAACTTAAAACAAGAAACATGAAACGCACATGTACAAATTACACTCAATGCAAAATAAAAAGAGTTGACTAAAAAAAAATTGTTCAAATTTTACAAAGTGTGGATGTAGAACACAAAGAATGTGCATTGAGTGCAATTTGTACATGTGCGTTTTATGTTTTGATTTTTCCCATTCTTAAAATAAAGATAAAAACAAAAAAAGTTTTCTAAATAAAAAAAAAATTTAATTTAAAAAATTAAAAAAAAATTATAAAAAATTACCCCTTTTTCTCGAAAACCTGACGTGATGGAAAGTTTTTGAACCCAGATTCGTGTTCAGCGCGCAAAATGCCTTCGGAAACACCTGGAGTCATCTTATTTGCAAAACCCATGCAGGGCTGTGAAATTCATCCGCCATATTGGATCCGCCATTTTGAATTTTGTGAAACTGACATCGGATTCGTAATCAGCGACCCCAAAAACCCCCGAGTAACAAGTTTCACGTGAATTCAGCAAAATTTTTGAAAAATTCGTTCGCCATATTGGATTCGCCATTTTAAATTTTTTAAAATTACAATTATATTTTAAAATTCTAATTATATTTGTAATCAGCGATCAGAAAAACTCTACCAAATTAATTTTCATGCATGTGCATTTGAGTTTTCATTTATTTAACACGTTGGGACTTTTGTGGACCATTTTTCGAGGTTTAGCCGCCATTTTGTCGACCACCATCTTGGAATTAAAAATTATTTTTTGATACTTTTTGTAGCTGAGGGTCCATGGGCGCGATATTTTGAGCTCTCGAGACAATATCCTTAATTTTTCTGTGCGAAAATATCCATTAAATGAATTTTTTTCTCGAAAAATAGTGTTTTTTTTATAAATTAATCATAACTTTTTTCATAATTGTTATAAACAAATTTTGACAACGGAATCTGAAAGAGCGATAAATTTTACATTAGGGATGGTATATATTAGTTTTTTTAAGGATCCTTTTCATATAAAGAAAACTCCTCGAATTCAACACTAATATTTCGTCCGTTTGGTCCTTAATGGGTTAATTAATAATTGTAGGGTAGAGTGGGGTAAAAAAGATATATTTTTGCATTTGATGATATAAAATCTGTATTAAAAATTTGTTTCTTTAATTTCAAATTAGTATGGAAGTTTAGTTATTAAGCTTGAAAATTCATAACGGAAATATTTTTTATGTCATGAAAGATCTAAGTTATAAGAGTTATATGAAATCACTGCAACTTGCTTTTTTGTACCACCTGGTGGGGTGAAAAAGGCACCCTGCGATTTTAGCAAAATATATTATTAATTTTGGTATTTTTATAGTTTTCTTTTAATTATATGACAAATAATCTTATTTTTAAAATATTCTAATAATTTTGCTTCCTCGTGAGAAAGCTTTGTAGTCGTTTAATATATAAAATTTTTAAAAATCCTTCAAATAAATTTTCTTCTATATAGGACTATGTTATTTAAGCCCCTGAACAATTGTCCGGATGTATGTGTGTATGTGTATGTGTGTGTGGATCCCGTTTTTTGTGAACACGATAACTCGAAGAGGTTTTAACGAATTGGGCTAAAAATTGCTAGGCATATTTATCATAAAAATATTTCGAAATGGATTGATGGACATTAAAAAATCTATTTAAAAAAATTATTTTTTACTTAAAAAAAAAAAATTCAAAAAATTTTTTTATAATTGAATATTGAAGTTAATATACAATAAAATCTTCTTCTTTGCATCAAGACGAATCGATTGGTATATATAAAGTATAAATTGTATGAGAGTTTATAGAGGTAATGACAATTAGAGCAAAAAAAATACCTTTTTTTATCAAAAATTTAGTTCTTTCATCAAAATTATATTCCAGTACAATAAGATTTTACTTATTTTTTTCAATAATCTTAACTGTTGCATTAAAACGGATCGATTGGTATATATAAAGTATATATATTCTATTTGAATTTATAGAATTAAACATAATTAAAACCAAAAATTCGCACTTTTATTAGAAATTTATTTCCTTTTTAAAAATTATGTTGCTTTATAATAAAATGTTAATCTAGACTTAAAAACAAACTAAAAATCTTCATTTCATCAAGACGAATCGATTGATGTATAAAAAGAATATATTTTATTAGCATTAATAGAATTAAATGAAATGAAAAAATTCACTTTAAAGCAAATTTGTTGCTTATCGTAAAGAGGAAGCAAAATGTTCATGTAATGAACATCTTAATTCACAGCTTGTTTACAAAGTTTTTATTACAGGAAATTGAATATTATGTTAAGTTTACCTGTTTTCTATTTACACTGACAATTTTTCATACTTTTTCTTAAAGTATTTTTAAAGTTTTACCACAGATACCATATTTTGTTTAAACCGTTTCTTCGTTGTTTATTTTTTAAATGAACTTTAAACTATTTTTTCGTCGTATTTAGTTAATTTTATTTAATAAACACTAGAAATTTTGTAAAATAAACAGGTTAGTTTCAGTAAAAAACAAATTAATTTTACATAATATTCAATGGATTTTTGTCCCTGGCTTTTTTTACACCCAATGTCAGTTTTTCAAAAAGCTAAAATAAATTTTTAATTTAGTTCAATTTGCAAAAATTAACAGTGTATGCGTTTTCACTATAGGTTTCTCCTTATGTACAAACATTTACTTTTATTATCTGCTCACTTAATCAAGTTGTAATATGTTTGAAAATTTTATCAAAATGTTTTGAGAAAAGCAATTTAAAAATTAAAATTACAACTAAACTATTACATTTAAATTACAACATATAATATTCCAATAAAAAATATATAAATGGCGATAGTACTGCGCATTATAGACGTAGTACTACACACCAGTAGTGGCGAGACATTGCAGTAATACCGGGATGATATCGACAATCAGTACTGGCTTTCTAACTTTGGTGCAGTACCCACAATTTGTTTCAATAAACAATCTAAGAAGTTTTACCAACATTCACTATGAATGAAATAGCAAAAAATCTGCCATCGCTGCGCAGGGACACATTCTCGTTCGCGCTTCGCGCGAAGGTCTCGCTTTGCTCGCAAATTTCAGCGCGACGCGGGGCGCGCGAATATCGATCGTCGCGCTTCGAGCTCCGTGTGTTGTTGCGCGCTTCGCTCGCGATGTGTTCTTTGACTGTTGTTCGTTTATTTCAGTTCATCTTACTGTTAAAAAAATTATATGTTACATAAAACACTTTTTTTCTTAAAGTTACTACGACTTTAAGGATTACATTCTCATCACATGTTTTTGCTGATGATTGCAAAATTAAGTAGACTTAAATGTATATTTTTGTTGTCGATGAGTAAAATTGTGAAATTATATTTAATTACTAACATTTTTAGCAGAAACATGATTTGCTGAAGAAACTATAATATTCTAAAACTATTAGAATCCAGAAGAGACTAATAAATACACCTATACATTAGATTGCAATATGAGGGGAGAGTTGAACATAAATAATTAAAATTATTGTTGATAAAATTGACATTTAAAATGTTTAATTTTTAAATTTGCTATTATACAAATATTTTCATTTAAAAGAATAAGCAATTTCGTGAAATCAGTGTGAGTTTAATTAATTTATTATTAACGCATTTAGAGTTATTAATTATTTTTATGAATGTTTATAGAAACTATGATCTCTGAATAACGAAATGAAAAGAATTATATTAAAATATTTAATACTTTTCTTTGAGTATGAGTGTAAAGTGGAGAAGCTGCGAAAAAATAGCACTTTTTTAGCAATTAGAAAATATTTAAAAAAGTATTGATTAATTCTTAAAAGTGCAAAAAAATTGATTGATTCATGTTTAAAATTAGTTGAATATTTATTCTTTAATAATAAAACTGGTAAAAAAATAAAAATAATAGATAAAATAGGTTTTTCAAGTCGATCTGCCAAATAACCTAATTTTGACGTTTTTATCAATTAATTTCGAAAAGGTGGAATTATTGAATTAAATAAAAACTCACCGATTATAGAGTATTTTTGATGAACTTTCAGAATTTATCACTTTTGAAATTTTTCCTTTAAATATACAAGTAATATTGAGTTGAAAGTACGCGATTTCTGAATTGTTGCGTACTTTACAACTTAATAACTCTGTTAAAGAAAAATAAAAAAATTTGGCACTATCACAACTTCTAAATAACAACGAAATCTATACACTTAAAAATTTTCGTTTTGGTCCCGAGACTAATTTAAAGGATATAAAGGTTTAAAAATGCATAATTTTTTAGGTTAAAACTATTTATTTTATTAAAATTAAAGTTGGTTTCTTTTTGTTAATCACGTTCCGAACATAGTGTTTAAATTAACACCCAACTTCAATTTTAAGAACATAAATATTTTGAACCAGAAAAAGTGTGCAATTTTTAAACCTTTATTTTTTTTAAAGTAGTCTCGGGACCAAAACGAAAATTTTTGAGTGTATAGATTTCGTTGTTATTTAGAAGTTGTAAAAGTGCCCAATTTTTTTATTTTTCTTTAATGCAAGTTGATGCAATAAGTTTTTCAAAAGTTGTCGTGGGAACACCATTGTGTCTACAGACAGACACGAAGACAGATATACAGACAGACACCTTTTCAAGACCATGTTTTTCGGATTCAGGGGACCCCAAAACGTCGAGATTTCATGAAATTAGCGAAAGTCAATTTTCGACCAAAACTAATACTTTCTCATGTGAAAAGTTTAGTTTGTCAACAGCAAAGTTGTAGCTGACGATAAGACGCGAAAAAAAGTATCTGGTAGCAAGCTCCTATAGACAATAGTTTTGGAGATAATTGCATCGGAATATGGATTTTTTGTTAAAAAAATGATTAAAAATATATATACGGTGGTTTTTCCGGAAATTACTTGTTTTCTGCTAATGTGAGCGTTTTTTGAGTACAATAGGGTGAGAATATGGGGAAATTAATGTAATAATTTTTTTCTCTTAGAGAAATTTTAATTTTTAGCGTTATTTTAGGATTTTTGAGTATTTTTTTACCATTTAAGACCCTTTCACTTCAAAATTTGACTTTCTATTAAAAAAGGTTGTCTAGAAAAGTTGTTTGTATTTTTCTAATCTAAAGTAATATAAAATTAAAAATTCTGAAATTTGAAAAAATTGAATTTTAAAAATTTTGAAACTACCGTAGTTTGCGTAGTTTTTGACGAAAATGGCTGGCTAACGAACTCGATCTGTATTTTAACACTATTTTTGTGCATGCAAAAATGCAAGTTGATGCAATAAGTTTTTCAAGAGTTATCGTGGGAACACCATTGTGTCTACAGACAGACACGAAGACAGACATACAGACATTTTCTATAGTTTAACTCAAGTGCTTATAACTTTTACATTTTCAGTTCTATTTTGATCGGCGATGACTTACTTTCATTATAACAAATTGTGCTTTTACGTCAAAAAAAGAAAACCCAATGTTAACATTTTTATGACGTAATTAACAAAAAAGTCAATTGTTTCCAAAAATTTGGAAAAAAATTCACTACATTCGGAAATTTATTTATTTAGAAACATAAAGAGACATGCCCTTTCGTACACTCTTAAAACTAAAAGAAAAAATTGCAATACACTTTATATAAATAAATCTAGGTTGCCGCTCTACTACATAGTTATTCTAGTATTCAAAACAATATTACGCAATAATGATGTGAACCTTGTGGCATTATTTTCAAAAAAGTTTATCTCATTCGAGATCGCATTAGCTTCTCTGCTAAGCCGAGGAATTAAGGAATTATTACCATAATAAGTTTTATGGAATGCCACGGAAAAAAGTGAGTGTCGCCTAGAAAACATTCTAGGGGCAGATAAATTTACCATAGAAAGGAGAGAGGGAACAAAGATAGCTCCGTTCAAAGTGAACATTAAACTTTTCATAACGCCGTGCAAAAAAGGGCACTTTTTTGCACCTTGTTATTTAAAATATCGTTCGTAACTTGTGCTAGCAGTTGCCAATTTTTGAAAGAGCACTTGTTCCACAAAAAGTGCTCATTCCAAAATTGACAAGTGCTCGCACTCGTTACGAATTATACTATTCTCGTTGCGAATCTAAGAAATTTATTTAGAAGTCGTTCGACTTTAATTAAATGGAAGATGTAGAAAGGTGATCATATAATACATGTATATTCGATAATTGTTCTGACAAGCGTCAGGTACAGAGTCTTAATGGTTGACAAATTGTGAAAAACAGAGGCACATCTCATTATGAATCCCAAGGATTTGGAAGCCCTTGAGACAGTCTCAAATATATGTGAATGTCCACATGAAAAGGGCCCAGTTTGTCGGTTCTAGTTTTCGAGTTATTTGCAATTTTATACTTTTTTGAGAAAAACCTTATTTTTTTATTTTTTATTATCAATCTACATGTTTTAACAAGTCAAATCATGAGGTTTTCATTAATTTATCATTAATTTAAGTGTTTAACTTTATTGGTTCTTTAGAAAAAGAAAAGGGTCCATTTTGTCGGTCCTTTGCAAAAATATTCCGTATTTTTGAAATGGTGGGTCAAAAAAATTAAAACCTCTTGATTTGTTATCTTTAAAGTATCCTAAACTCAAAACAATTATTATCTGAATAACTTCCGAGAAGAACCAGAGATATTAATGTTAAAGTAATTGATTACGTAGTCGTAGAAGTGAAAATTTCGATATTTCAGCAAATTATTCATAATGGAGTCTTTAAAAAAATTTTAAATAAGTTTAATTTCTATTCTTTACCTTCAAATGACACAATAAAAATGTTCCCAATCATTAATCTTGTACAAAAATGGTTTATTAATAAGAAAATCGCCTTTTTAGAAAAGGGCCCATTTTGTCGGTTTTTCGTATTTTCAAACAGAAAGGGGGAGTGGGGTGGTTTTAAAAATTTAAAACCTATTGGTTTTTCATCTTTATGGTGCCCTGGACTGACAACAATTATTATTTGAATAACTTCCCAGAAGAACCAGAGATATCACAATTAATAGGTATCACAATCTTTAATTCCGTTTTTCTCGAAATGAGGTATTTGTTACTATAAACTTTGAAATTCTGTAACTCATCGAATTTTTTACCAAAAAAGTTGTTTGGCCATTTAAAATGTTCGTAATTTTGCAAGGAATTCGCCCATATAGGTAAATCTAATACTGCCAAAATGGGCCCTTTTCATGTGGACGTCCACATGTGATCGTTATAAACCTAATTATTGGTAAAAAGAACATCCAAATCATGCACCCTCGCTACCCTTTCCAATGTATGACTATCAATGATATAATTATTTAACATAACTCTAACCCTGGAAAATGAAACAGTATAAGTTTTTTTTATATTTATACTTAAATAATTTGTTGTCAAATTATAGATTTTTTTTTGAGAATGTTTATTATGTAAAAAAAGAAAAAACCAAAATATTGACAAAAATAAAGGAATAATCGTTTTCCTTCGTCGATCGATAACCCTTGAGGTAGTAGGTATACAGGTGTATGCGTGTACGCGAACCGAGGAGGGAGCGTCGACCAACCAGAGCGCTCTACCCCCATTTGTATTATCACCACCGACCGAGAAAGTGACCTCGGGACCGCTGACTGTGGAGATACTTCTTTCCAAGCTACCGACCAAAGCACACCTCGCTCAGCTCCACCTTGCGACTCGGACATTTTTTGTGATTAATTAAAAATAAAAAAATCAGTGTGTTATTTAACATCATTAAATTTTGTTATCCGTGTTCTCTTAATTCAAATTCGCGTTTATTCCCGATTTAAAATTTTATTTCTCTAGTTAAAAAATATCGAGCAACATTTTATTTATGTTTTGGTTTGTCAAGATACTGTTACGGTTCACTGACGGGGCCTGCTCTTTTAATGGAAGGAACCAAGCTCGAGCAGGCGCAGGAGTTTCATTGTCAGCGATCGATACCACCAGGAGGTACAATTTGAGACCAAGAAAGAAAAAGTGACTGTGTTGAAAGCCATTCGAGATAATGAGACTTTCCTCCTTCTTTTATTTATTTTTTATACTTAGTAATTTGTTTATCATGTTTTTTTATTTCCCTTTTCATTTACGTACCATCCGTACGAATTAGAATTAAATTCGAAGAAGTAGTTATTTGTTTAATTTGCTTATTATCTGCGTATTTGAAATTCATTTGGTTACGTTTCATGATTATATTAGCTTTAAGTTCGTTTATTTGAAATTTAATTCTCAAAAGAAAAAAAATTATTATTAATAGTTGTTCAGTTAAGAATGTTCCATATTTTGTTAAGAAGAGAAAAGAATGTTCGCGGTATACATTTGAAAAAGTTCCGAGCGAACTGAACGGCGCAGGCGCATGGGAATTACACATGGCGTCAAGTAAGGTAGAGAAACCCCCACCCTTTCGAACATCGTCCATCTCTCAACTGGCCGGAGTTAGTTTAACGCGAACCGCGGCAGTGGTAACATCACGAACGGAATGGCAGAAATTATGGATTCGGAAGTCTCATCCACCGTTAAGGCCCCCAAAAGACCTTCTCAAAAAAAAAAAAGAACTGAGCGACGTCGGCAAGCCTAGGAGGAGCAACTACGCAATCCCGACGTTTATATTCCTCTACCAGTAGGACGCCGACAAAAGAAAAAGAAGAGAAAAAACATAGTGACCAATCGGTTCTTCAAATCCGGTTGATAAAGCAACTCACCACGTCGAGGTCTCCGAAGAGCCTCTGCCTCAGCATGCGAGGCATCAACCACTGTCAAGAGGGGAATGGAAAAACGCTTCTGAAAGCGTTGAATTTCTTACGTTAAGAAAGACAACGCACAGAATCCAAGAAGACGGGTGCCAACGAATTGGAGAAGCAGTTATTTCTAGTCGTACTGGCCTCGAGAACCCCGAAAAGTTAACAAGGCCAGGCCTCGTACACTACCAGCGGGGACCACGCGGAGGTTCTGCTTCCAGACCGGAGTCTCACCCAGGAAAGGGGACATGGGAAGGAAGAAAGGAGAGGAAGGGGGTAGGTAGTTGGGAAGCTTCTTTAGTCGTCTCTTACGACACGCGATCGCCTACGGATTTACTATTCTCTTGCCGGTAAAACACGGCCCCGAAATTGGTGGGTCCCATTCAAATCGACGTCACCAAAAACGGGCGTACTGACTAAGGTATCCCGGGTAGGTCACACCCGCAGGACCGAAGTCCCCCTGTCGGATAGCCCTCGATCGTTCGACTTGCCGCGGGCCTTACGGCGCTGCCAGCTGGAGCTCCGGGACTCGCCAGCCCCCGTAGAGACTGATCTCCCTCCTGGAGGACTAGAGGATGCACCGGGCTTGTCACGCCCGTAGAGCTAAAGTCGTTCACTCTCCTCTGATGCAACCGTATTTAACCCCAGGTCAAAGGGGGAGTAGGGCTGGCACCGGGATTCTCACACCCGTCAGGCATCCTTCAGGCGTTTGAAGAATGCCACCCTTTGGTGCGACCGCTTTTAGATCCAACGGCCCGTGATGGCGATACGGTAACCTCAGACACGCCACTGGTCTGTTATTGAAGATAAATCTTCAACCCTTAGGCTCGTTCAAGTCTCTCGGGTTCACGAGGCCCGTAGAGGCTGGGGGTGGGATGAGGTCCCCAACCCCTCTTTAAGGTACACTCGGGCTTGCACCGGGGCCGTTAGCGCCCGTAGGAGGTCCTGCGCCCTATAAATAGAGGGGGCCTCCCCCCTGATGCAACAGCACCGTCCCTGCTGTCTGGCTTGGCCTCAGGCAACTCGGGACCGTCAAATCGCGTAGAGTGTCGCGTTCCACTCTCCCTTGAGTAACTCAGGATGCGCCGGGTTCGTCGTACCCGTAGGGCGATCTTTTCAGGAAAGAGAGCTCCGACACTCCCCGTCCCTACTAGGACGCCCCCCATGACGCGACCGCTTTTAGTCCCAACGGCCCGTGGAGGCTCAGTAACCTCGGGATCGCCAACTCCCGTAAAGAGAAAGAGAGCTCCGACACCCTCTTTCTCCTTCTTGAGGTGGCTCAGGAACCTCGGGAGCGCCAACTCCCGAAAGGGAAAAGGAGCTCCGACACTCCAATTCCCTCCCTTGCGGTACTAGGGTACCCCGGGTTTGTCAAGCCCGTAGGATGACGTGCAACATCCTCCCTGGGGGTCGATCTATATTAGACTTGCCGGACCGACACGGCGCCGTCCATCATCATCGTAAGCCACTACTCTGCGAGAAAGCCTGGGACGAACCGAGTACTAACCGCAAGCAGTGGCAACACTCCGAGCCTCATTTAGTCGCCTTTTACGACATGCAGCCGATCGCAGGGGGCCTATTCTGCGCCCGGGACCCCCACGGGAGCATTACGACGGTCAGTGAAATTTTAACGCCGAGAACATTTTTTCCGGTGAAACTAATAGCCCCCGTCGAGAACATAACCCTGGATTCTGTTTCCGTGACGCCTCCTTCTGCGATGACCAAAACTGTCAATGCGGCTCAATCAGTGAGCCCACATTCACAAAATTCAATCAATTCTTGCCAAATGCCCTCGGTGGAAAATGTCGCAATCACTCTTCCAATAACGCTAGAATCCAACAGTGTAATTGTCTCCCCTGTGCCGTCGCCCGTTCTCCTAGGATCATTAAAAAAAATGTGCCTATTTTATTCATTCCTGATTAACCCTCTGACCTTTGCTTTACAAAATTGAAATTCGATGATATTCGGAAGTCTCAATTAAATTTTATCATTTTCCTTTTTACCACGAGTTTTCCTTCTTAATTCTTCCCAACCTTTTCCATGATCCCTTTACGGGATCAGGAAAGGAATCGAGTAATTACTTGTTAAATTAGTTCCTCTCGATCTTTTTTATGATCGCTTCACGGGATGCCCGTTTGATTAAAGGTTCATGAGGAGTACAATTAAAAAGAAAATTCATACAGTAGACCGACCCTTAACAAAACCATGCTGTTATTCAACAATAATATCTGAAACTGGTTTATAGAAATTATCATAAATTATACCCTCAAACATTTTTGAGAAAGTGCATAAAATTGTTATTGGCCTATAATTCTAAATATCATTTGTATTTCCAGACTTATAAACAGGAGATATCAAACCCCTCTTCTATTCAAAGGGGAAAATACTAAATTTTAAAGATTTGTTAAAAATTATAAACAGAGGTTCAATCAAAGAGCATCCACATGATTTGATAATAGAGGGAGTAACTCCATCAGGGCCTGGTCCCTTAGTAGTGTCTAAATCTTTAATTTTGTTAAAAATATCATTTCTAGTGACCGAGATGTAGTTCATGTTCACATCAAATTTACTATTGAAGGATAAATCTGGGACCTTAGATGTAGGTAATGTAAAGACTGATTTAAAATGCTTAGCAAAGAGATTTGAAATTTCTAAATATGTGTCACCAGATTCATCCTTAAAAGGCATATGTGTCGGAATGTCATGGTCTCGACGTGTAGAATTTACATAGTTCCAAAATTGTTTTGGTTTATCCGGTATAGATTGTTCAACATTTGATATGTAGTCTTTATAACAAATTTTTCAAAGCTTTTTGCATTCTGCTCTTAAATTTGAGAATTTTGAGTAGGTAGATACACATTTATTTTTGATATTATTTATATGCGCAGTTTTTTTAAAACATACCATTTTTTTCATATTATTGGTGAACTATGGAGGAAAGTTTGTAGAATAAATACATTTTAGTGGCACGAAATTATCAAAAAGGTGATATAATTACTCATAAAATATGGACACAATATTGTCAACGTTATTATCATTTAAAAGTAAATTCCAATTAATAGAGTTCAAGTTTGTAACAATACCAGCGATGTTAGCGTGTTTGAAATGATAAACAACAGATAAATTTTGTGAGTAATTATTCAAGTTATTATTTTTAATATTTGGTAAAACACTAATAAGTAACGGAGGATGGTAATTGTCCACAGGCAATATACTATCATTGACCATCTCAACAGTAAAATTGTCTCTGTTGCAAAGAATTAAATTCAAAATAGAGCTGTGTATATTAATTGTTTTGTTTATCTGGGATAGACCAGCGAAGTCAATTATATCTAAAAATGACGATGCAATTTGTTGCTGTTGATTCGTTAAACAGGTGAACTCCGCAAACCCTTACGAGCAGCTATCTAAACCCCACCACCTCTCAATTTTTCACTTGTAACGCTATTTGTATTAAAACTATAAGTATCGTAATTTTTAAAACCTAATTCCTGAGAATTAATATTGGCATTAAGTCAAGTTTCAGAAAGAACGTACAAGATATAATTATAAAGAGAAACATATTCACGAAGCTGCTGAGTCTTAGTACGTACACCCCTGATATGCTGGTAGTATATTTCCATAAATAGATAAGACATCGAAGAAGGGATCATACTTGTAACTTGATAGGGAGGAGTCACAGAAGATTCGCAGTTGACCCGCCCACCTGCAAAGTGACAGTGGCTGTACGTTTTCGGGGGGGGGGAATCATGAAGATAGTGGGAGCTCCTCGACAATAACCCATGATGAAGTTGGTTTCTCCCTCCAGCCGTCGTACAGACAGTTGATCCTGAACACTCCGTATCTCCTCTCTTTGCATTGGTGTTTTGTCGCATGTCGAGGACAAATTCTTCACCTCTAACGAAAGATTTGGGTCTCGCTTCACTGTGTTACGTCCGTAACTTCTTATTAATATACTTAATTTAACTATATGTTTTTACGTATATGTTTATTTTCATATATTATATTTAATGGATAAAGCATATATCTTCTATTAAAATAATGAATTTCATCATAATATGATATGCAGTACTTTTAATTATTATTTGATGTGTGTTTTAAGTTTGCATTATATTCAGTATATTTTCTAACAAATATTATAATTACTATTTTATGTGTGTTTTAAATTTACATTATATTCAGTATATTTTCGAACGAATTCCTATTTTATGTGTCTAACGAATATTGTGATTATATTATATGTTCATTATTACAAATCCAGGAAAGAATAGTATTTTAAAAGAATGTCGAAAGAATAACGATTACGAGAAATCCAAGATCGAAGATACAGATTATTAATATGTACACACGCCACGCCTGAGGATCAAAGACAAAGTTGTGACCTCAACTCCATGCAAGGTCGCAGCAATGTCTTGCGGCTCCAACTCTATGCAACTCAGCAATTTTTACTATTTTCAAAATATCAATTTGAAAATAAATTGAAGTATCTATCTTATATTGAAACAACACATTCCAAATTTCGAAACATCGAAATTTGCTGAGGAGGCGACGTCCGTCTAGAAGAAAGCAAATATTACCAAAATACAATACACTATCTCATTAGTGTAAACAAGAGGACTAATACACGAACATTAAGGACAACTGTTTGAGGCTCTTTTCCGACCAGCCCTCAACACCATTCAAGATCGGATTACCAGATAATCTCACCACTTCAATCAACACCAGTAATCGTTATTCTTAAAAGTAAGATTTATAATTTAGAACTATACTCATTGTATTTTTGTCAATACTTTTCTTTCTTGTTGGTTTTTAAATAAATTATTCTCTCACAACTTTTAGTAGGCTCATTGACTTATCCTTATCTAATTTAAAACGAGGAACGTTAGGTATATTTTAAAAAGGTTTCTCGTTTTGACGTAACAACTGCTATAAAGGAAATAATTGAGAATTAGTGAATCCACTTTTTGTTGATACTAAAAAAATTAAAATTTAGTTATATTTTGAAAAATGTTCTACTTTCTTAATATCTTACATCATATTCGCATTCGGGAGAAAATTTAACATAAGAATTGAAAGTAAAATGCCGCAGGTCCAAAATAAATTTAATTTCGTAAACTACACACATAACATAACATTTCGTAGGGAGTTCGCAATGCAAAGTTCGAGAGTGGCCTGAGAATTGAACGCAGGTTTGACGGTTACTTAATAATTAAATGTACGGGTTTTTATTTTTACTAATACATTTAACAGGACTTCTGTATTAACCCGGAAAAAGGGAAATATCTAGGAATTTAATTTGTTCGAGAAAAACTGGTAATAAACCGGGAACTTTCTTATTAAATTTGTAATAATCTTAGTTTTTGAAGGCCAAAGGATTTGCTCGCCGGATGGAGTCCGGGTTGAAATACAAATTATCTTTTATCAAATAAATTAATAAAATGGAGTAAAGCGTCATTACAAAATTTAAGCATGCTAGTTAGTCAAATTAGTGATATCGATAAGTAGGATAAAGTCAGTAACAAAGCAGAGTTTTAAATCTTTGTAAGAAAATATATTCAAAATAAAAAAAAAATAATACAAAAATAATAATTAACAAAGATGAATTTAAAATGAACCAAAAGAAATATAACAATACATAATAAAAATAAATGACTCGATATAATGTAAGAAATAATATAAAATCAAAACCTAATCTAGCTAGTAACAACTTAAAATAACTAACTAACTAAAGTAGAATTAAAAGATATAGAAAATAGTAGAATAATAAAAAGTAAAATAAAAGAATAAAAGATTTAAAAGATATGAAAAGAAAGATGTAGCGTGTGAGAAAGAGAGAGAGAAGATTAGCAAGCGTAAGAGAGAGAGAAAGCGCAAGAGCGTTAGCGAGAGTCTGCACCGCTGTCCTGGCGATTATAAAGCTCTATGTACTCCTCTGTGGCCACGCTGCAAAATTAAATAATAACTTTTGGAACTTTTGCTGCTTTTACCTTTTTTCTAACTGCTTGCCTACTTTCGAGCTCTCCATCAGTTTGATCATTTTATTCTTTGCAATAATTGTAATTGCTGACAATTGTGATTTTGTCACTTTTAAAATCGGTCGATTCGTAATTATTTTAGTGTCCAGTTTCTTCAGCGGAATCACTCGGGTAAGTTTCACTACCGGTAAGTTCGATTTTATTAATTTTGATTTGACACGATGTAATTTCTCCTTTAACATATTTCTCTTATCTTGTTTGCAGATGTTGATTAATGTAGTTTCAAAATCTCCCTCGTTAGAAATTTTTGGCGGGCTCTTAGCGTCCTTCCTCGCAAGCTGTCGTTGCGGTGGTTTGGAACAGCGGTGCAAACCTTAGTTAAGGACGTATTTCGTCCTAAAAAAAGGCTGTAGCGGCACATTAATTTCATCCTTTACTAAAGAAGAAGCCATATTTTCCGCGAAAATTTTTTTGAAAAGGAAATCGAACTCCGGAATACAAATATTTAAACGATTCAAATCTAACGCCTGATCACGAATCAATTTACGTTCGCGTTGCGCGGTTTGTTTTGCTGTTTGAATAGCGGGTGACTTTGACGAACTAAAGAGGTATTTCTCGGAAACAAGATTTTATATTCTTCTAAAAGATTTTTGACTTCATTATTTTGGAGGGAATAAATATTATTGGACATTTACAAAATTTTTCAGGTCTTTCAAATGGACATGATGAAAAATTTTCTCCTGGTCATTTATAACATAAAAAATAACAGGAAATAACTAACATTGACGTTGCTTTACGTAATGGTTTTAATTCAATCCATTTTGTAAAACAATCTTGAACTACACACAGACTTGAATTGCCTGAAGTTGTTCTCGGCAGAGGTCCAATGAAGTCAATAGAAATCATTTCCCAGGGCTTTTCTACTAATGTGGCATGCATAAGATTTGCTGCCGCTTGCTGTGAGCTTTTGTTAAATTGACAATTTTTACCATTTCTTTCATATTCAGAGCCTTCACGTAGCATTCCGGGCCAAAAGAAAAATTCTCTGAGCCTAACTAGTGTTTTGTAAGGCCTTTAAACTTCAGCAACAGGTTGACTATTTCTCAAACTTTGCTCTTCTAAATTGACTGCCAAAAGAGTTTCCTGAATTTCCCCCACTTGCTGGATTAATGTGCAGACAGAATCCAGCTCACTACAACGAATATGTCATCGGAATATCGGCTTCATATTCCAATACAGCGTATCTAATTCCCGATGCAGATTATAACCTCCATGTCTTTTCATAAGAGTTCTTAACGCTGTACATAACTCTCAAATTGTCTCCGTTTTACCTTGCACCTTACTGACAATTTGAGTTTCTAGGTGCCTGAATTTACTAGGTAAAAGGTAAAATCTTCGTAATGCTGATGTTAATTCGTCTAATGTGAAAATCTTTTTGATTTCATTACGATACCAGAACAAAGCATCACCTCGTAACAATTCAGGAAATCCTCGCAGAAGCTGTTCGACGGAAAACCCATACACCTGTTGCATCTCGTCCACTCGTTCCAAAAATGGGTATACATCATTGCCTTCGAAACTACAACCCAACTTTCTCATCCTTTCGAGCACGTAAGTGTCACTTCTTTCATTCTAAGCTGTAGATGTCCTTACAGGAGCAGATTGTGGCAAATAACGGCTAATTAGGGCTTGAGTTGTCTTATCTTGTTCCGGTGTTAGCACAGGTACTTATTGAATTCCGATGTCCCCTACGTTGTCCAGTAAATTCGGATCCTCCAAAGCGATTTTATCCAGGTGGATGTCCTCCTTTTCTACGTAGAAGAAGTCTTTAGTTGGTCTTTAGTTTGATTTAGTAGCTCAAGTTTAGTACGGATGTAAGGTACTAAGCGCTGCCGAAGTTCAGAGAGCGTTCCAGTGGCGTCGATTTGATAATTTTCTAGCTGAGCCTTTAGCATATCAATATAGAGAACATCTACCTGATCATGAAAAAGCAGCAGGTTACTAACAGAGTGGTTGAACGTGACAAGATTAGTATCAACTGATCGTTTGACACTAAAGCCAAAAGAGAAAGTTGGTTTAAATATTTAATAAAGTTCATCATTTATAAGTTTTTCAAATACTTTAGAAACATTATTTAAAACCGAAATAGGTCTACAATTTTTAATATCATTTTTATTTCATTTTTTTAAGACTGGTGTAATTTTAGTCTGTTTCCATACTTCCAGAAACTTACCCTGAGAGAGTGAAAGTTAAAATATTTTTAATAATGGATGGACAAGTAGTGGAGCACAATGTCGTAGAATTTTTGCAGAAATATTGCCAGTAACTGCTATTAATTTAGAAGAAAATTATTTTCTAAAAGGTTAAAAATGGAATCTGTAGATACATAAAAAAAATCACATATACACAAATCCCTTCCTTTATTTTCCACTCCTATTTTTGTTCTTACTGAAACTTGGCTGCATGACGGCATCGATAGTAGTGAATTATGTTTTACGAATTTTTTAGTTTATAGATTGGACAGAAATTATTTGACTAGCTCATCGCGTCGTGGTGTGGGGTACTTATTGCAGTGAGCAAAAAATTTTCCAGTGCCCATATACCCGTTCTATGTAAAACTGTTGAAATGTTGTTTGTTCGAAACAATTTTTCGAACATCTGGTACATTCTAGGTGCAGTATACTTTCCACCAAATTATAATGTGAATAATTACAGAGACTTTTTCAATATATTTGGTGATTTCAATTTGGCTTTTATTAAGTGAGGGATATAATTATAATGATTAAGATTTACCTTGTGCATTGCATAAATTTGAACCTGGTTATACTAATATTCAAAAAGATACTTTTTTATTTTTTATGGACAGTTTAGATTTCTTTAACCTTAATTTATTTTGTAACAATTATAACTCTATTTTAGATCTTGTACTGACAGATATTGACTATAGTAATGTTCAAGTATCAGACGAAATACTGTTACCCATAGATGATTATTAACCACATTTTATATGTATATAAGATTAAAGTAGGGGAAGTGTGCCGGTTGTGGGCACCCCTACGTAAACTTCAACGGCAAGCAGACTTTACTAATCTAAGTATTGCAAGTTATGTCCGTTAACAATATGAACTTTTCGTATTGATAACAAAACAAATATATGCATTCGTGTAATAGATGTGAGCATAATAAAGAAACTTTGCATTAAATAAATAAAAAAGTAATTTTGTATTGTTTTTGAAGAGCAACATATGGGTGCAGATTCGTTCAGAAAAAAGGTTTAATTTTTCGTTTGCAGTGTTGTCATTATATTTTGTGATTAACCGTCGTGTTTAACCAAAATCCTGCGTCACAAAATATGTTCGTCTTTTTAAAAATTAACTGTCATTCCCGGTTGTAGGCACCTTTATGTCAAGGAGGCTCTACCATCTGACAATGATGTGGACTACTGTATCATCTTTCTAATCTTTCTAGCTTAACACAAAACTTTAATAATCTTATCATTGCAGGAGACTTTAATTGTGATTTAAACGGTTCCTCTGGTATTACTAATTATCTCAGATCTATGACTTACTCAGCAGGCTTAACTGCGGTCCCTCACAGCTCAACACATCACTTACTAAACTCTAATACTAGAATTGATGTCATGTTTGTCAGTGGCTTGGATAAAGTGTGCTCATTTGGACAACACTCGGTAGAATTTTTGTCCAGTCATAATTTAATACATATTGAGTTTGAATTTCAATTTAACAAATTAAAGTTAAATCAACAACCCAATTTGGTTCGTAATTTACGTAATATTAATGAAAGTGATTTCTTGTTACATTTATCTCATCATGACTTAGTTGGAATTTTCTCTGAGCCAGATATTCATGAGAAGGTATATAAACTTACTCTTTTTTTAATATTGTCGTTTGATTCCTTTGCGCCGCTTCACTTATCTAATGTTAAAAGAAGATTTTCTCTGTGGATGACAAACGAATTACGTGAACTGATTAAAGAAAGAAATAAACTTCGGTATAAAGTCAGAAGAACGAAATGAGACATTGATCAGGCAAACTTCAAAAAAATGAGAAATTTGGTTAAAACTAGAATAAGAGATGCGTATAATAACTATAATTTGGACAATATTAAAAACAAAAGTAAATATCAAAATATTTGGAATATTTTTAAGAAAACTAAATTTAATTTCATCAAATAGAGATAAAGCTGATCACGGTTTAAAAGCGCATGAGTTTGTAAGTGTTTTTGCGCAAAAATCTACTAATGCATCTGGTTTTAGTTCTAATCAACTACTATTTACTAATACTTCTCATTCTAATTCAGATGCATTATTATGTGCTCATAAGTCATTTAACGAAAATCAATTCTTTTTTTATGATGTCACTTATAAAGACTTAATTGATAGCTTATCTCAAGTTAAAACTAATGCAATAGGACCAGATTTTATATCTATTAAAACGATTAAATTAGCTCTTCCTATTATATACCCTGTTCTCCTTCACATTTATAATATTATTCTCTCCAAACTGGTACCTTTCCTAATATATGGAAAACTAGCAATATTCGACCTATTCCTAAAATAAATAATCCTAGAACAGCCAACGACTATAGAGCAATATCTATCATTTGTGCCTTATCAAAGCCTCTAGAAAAGATAGTTTGTAGACAGGTTACATCTTATATATCTACAAATTGTTTATTTAAACCTTTTCAATCGGGATTTATGGCCAAACACAGCACTTGTACTGCTGCGCTTAAGTTCACCTCGGACATAAAGCTTGCGATGGAATCGAAATTTATTACTGTTGCCGTCTTTTTTGATTTTTCGAGAGCTTTTCCATCAGTTGATCATGGCCTGCTGATTGACAAACTAAGATCCTTTAATATGTCGAACTCAGTGTGTAAGTGGTTCAAGAATTATATTGATTCTCGATTTCAGAGAATCATTGATGGAAATAGTAATTTTTCAGAATGGGATAGACTTGAGTGTGGTGTTCCTCAGGGTGCAGCACTTTCATCTCTTTTATTTAATCTTTTTATTTCTGATCTTGGTAAAGATCTAAAGTTCTGTAAATTTTATAAATATGCAGATGACTTTAAAATTTATTTATCGGGTCCACTGAGTTCACTTCCTGACTTAATTAAAATGGTTCAAACGGATATTAATCTCGTTGCTGAGTGGGCGAAAAGTAATGCACTTATTTTAAATTCGAGTAAAACACATGCAATGGTGCTTAGATATTCAGCTTCACCTACAATCGACACCCTCTTAGCTCTTCCTTCTCTTGTAGAGGGAATTCCTATTTTATATAAAGAAAATGTAAAGGATCTTAGTTTGTTATTGAACCGTACGTTGACGTGGAAAGAGCATGTTGATAATATTTCACGAAAAACATTTATAATCTTGCAACAATTCAATAGAAATAAGGACTCGCTCCAAATTTCTACTCGATTGATTTTAATAGAAGCACTTGTTCTTCCCATCTTCGACTACTGCTGTCAGGTTTATGACGATATTACGGATGAGCTTAACAAAAAACTTGAAAGAGCATTGAACGCCTGCATTCGCTTTGTATATAATTTGCCTAAGACTGAGCATATAACTCAATTTAGAATTAAATCAGGTTTATTAAATGTTGCTACTAGAAGACAATATTTTATTGGTAACTTGTTTTATTCAGTTATTAATAACAGAACTCCTTTATATCTCTTCGAGTTTATAAAATTCAAGAATGGTAATCAATTAGGTTTTTCTACACTCCGAGTAAGGAAAAATATTTTAGATATACTAGTTGATTTTTCGACATTACGTATTGGTAATTGTTATTTTCTTTTAATATATATATATATATATATATATATATGAGCGATTCCACGTCAAGTGATCAAGGGGTCTTTTTGTGTAATGTTTATTTCAATAATTTTTTACTCTTAAACAATTAAACATACAAATTTGACAAAGTACATTTTGGAAAGGTTTTTTCATCCTCTTTCGATGGGAAATAAGCATTTTGAAAAAAAAAAATTTTGACCCAAAAAATTCAAAATTAAAAATAAATTTCAATTTTTCAGGGAGATGGATACGATTTTTTTTTGTTTTTAAACGAAAGCTGAGGTTTTTTCCTAAAAGGACATATAAATGATAAAGTGGGACTAGAACGTTTAAACATTGAAAAAAAGAGTTTTCTACTTGCTGGAGCGCTCAAAACCCGGTTTTTAGCTCCGTTTTGGAAAAAATTCTTTTTTTCATTGTTTAAACATTCTAGTCCCACTTTATCATTTATATGTCCTTTTAGGAAAAAACCTCAGCTTTCGTTTAAAAAAAAATCGTATCCATCTCCCTCAAAAATTAAAATTTATTTTTAATTTTGATTTTTTGGGTCAAAAAAATTTTTTTTTCAAAATGCTTATTTCCAATTGAAAGAGGATGAAAAAACCTTTCCAAAATGTACTTTGTCAAATTTGTATGTTTAATTGTTTAAGAGTAAAAAATTATTGAAATAACCATTGTACTGAAAAACACAAAAATTTAACCCCCTCCCCCTAGGAAAATATTGGACTAGGTAAAAAAATATTTTCACGAAAAATTACTATCTATGAGTACTACAAAAGCCCCAAGTTTTGCTATGATTGTAGAAAAATTTTTCTCCACCTTGATCACTTGAGATGGAATCGCTCATATATACATATGGGCCATATTAATATAATAGGGTATAGCTAAATAAGTATAAAAAAAGTGACCCGAATATATTTTTCCCATTCATTCCTACCCACTTAAAATCAACTTTTTCAAATTTTTAACTCAAAATTTTGAGTTTTTTGGAACTTATGGAGGGGAAAAAAATTGAAAAACGCATTTTCCTCAAAAACTACTGTATGTATTTTAATCAGCTTTGGATATGTTGAAAAAACAATTAAAGAGATTCCAAAAAAAAATTTCAAATTTTTTTTTCAAAAAATTTCAAAATGAAAATTTTTCGAAATTTTCAAAAAAAAATTTTTTAGTTCCATTAAAGTGACATTATTAAGTATTTTCTCATTTCATTCTCTTATGTGATCTACTAAATAAAAAATTTTGCCCGACATAAGTTCAAGATGTGTCACGGTAAATAACTCAAAAATTCTACACGGAACATTTTTATGTTGTATGCAAATGTTTAATTTTAAAAAAACTGTCAAATATTTTTGCAACTTATTACTAGTGGCTTATTAAGGTTGTTAAATACAAATCTGAAGTTGATTTAAAAAAATATTTTTAGACAAACAACAAAATTTCGAAAATTTTTAAATCAAATTTTAGGATTTTTGGAGGTTTTTTTACCGTGTCGCACTCAAAAATCATGAAGGCCATTATTTTTTAAAAAGTAAGACTGTTATAGCAGTTAAATAAAAAAAGTGTGATGTACCGCTTCAACGATCCAAAAAGAAAAAAATTTTAAATGTAACAATAAAAAATTTGGATTTGTCTTAGGAAATAATTTTTTTGACATCGATTTCAGGCTTGTATTCAGAAAACCCCTAATTATTATTTTGTAATTAAATAAATAATTAATTATTTAACCATTCGCATACAACATAAAAATGTTCCGGGTAAGGTTTTTGAGTTTTTTACCGTGACACATCTTGAAATCATGTCAGGCAAAATTTTTTATTTAGTAGATCACATAAGAGAATGAAATGAGAAAATACTTAAAAATGTCCCCAATAGGAAAAAAACCATTGGCGCATTAATGGCCCAATAATGGGAGCCAGACATGCCACTATTGTCTCATTATTGGCACCCATTAATGGACCAATAGTGGTAAAGTCATGGGCTGACTACGTCGTTGCCAATAAAACGCCAATAATAAAAAAATTGTTAAATTAACAAAAATTATGAATTAAAAATATATTTATTTAATTACAATATTTAAAAATTGTTTATTAATTTTTTTTTAATTAATATTTGTTGAAGCGGTACATCACACTTTTTTTATTTAACTTCTATAACAGTCTTACTTTTTTAAAAATAATGGCCTACATGATTTTAGAGTGCGACACGGTAAAAAAACCTCCAAAAATCCTAAAATTTGATTTAAAAATTTTCGAAATTTTGTTGTTTGTCTAAAAATATTTTTTTAAATCAACTTCAGATTTGTATTTAACAACCTTAATAAGCCACTAGTCATAAGTTGCAAAAATATTTGACAGTTTTTTTAAAATTAAACATTTGCATACAACATAAAAATGTTCCGTGTAGAATTTTTGAGTTATTTACCGTGACACATCTTGAAATTATGTCGGGTAAAATTTTTTATTTAGTAGATCACATAAGAGAATGAAATGAGAAAATACTTAATAATGTCACTTTAATGGAACTAAAAATTTTTTTTTTGAAAATTTCAAAAAACTTTCATTTTGAAATTTTTTGAAAAAAAAATTTGAAATTTTTTTTTGGAATCTCTTTAATTGTTTTTTCAACATATCCAAAGCTAATTAAAATACATACAGTAGTTTTTGAGGAAAATGCGTTTTTCGATTTTTTCCCCTCCATAAGTTCCAAAAAACTCAAAATTTTGAGTTAAAAATTTGAAAAAGTTATTTTTAAGTGGGTAGGAATGAATGGGAAAAATATATTCAGGTCACTTTTTTCATACTTATTTAGCTATACCCTATCATATTAATATGGCCCATATGTATATATGTGCATTACCGTACGTGACAAATAGCATGACCATGGTTTTTGACATTTTACTCAAAAACTATATTTTCAAAAAATTTGAAAAAAATATATGTTAAAGGGGACATTATAAAATACTTTTTACAACAAAAGAGAAAGTGGTCACTTAAAAAAATAACCCAAAAAAATTTTTTGAAAATTTCAAAAAAATTTTTTGAAAAAAAAATTTGGATTTTTTTTCTAAAATCGTCTTATCTATATTTACAACCTCTTAAAATTTCATTAAAATCGGTTAAGTAGTTTTCAAGAAAAATAAGTTTTTTGATATATGGGCCAAATTTGAGAAAAATAGAAGCGGGGGCATTTTTTGCATACTTAACCCCCTAAGCCCTTTACCAAGTAGGATTGCAAATTTGATATAGACTTATTTGCATCATTAATTTCATAATTAAGTGCACTAATTTTATAGTTACAAGTTACTTCATTAAACTGTTTTTTTACCGAAAAATTGTTAAAAGATAAATTTAGTCTTTAAATTATTTAAATGACAAGGAAAAAACCCACTTGATTTACAACGTAGTAAGAACGGATATTTATTTCTTAGTCCCCTCAGACGTTTTTGTTTTTTAATCCATCTTTTCATAAGAATTACAGGTGTTATGCCAAAAAGCGTTCTGATATTTCCAAAAAATCCATCACAATGAATGTCGGCCATTATATGAAGTATAAAGATTGTAATGGAAAATTAGTGAAGTCCACGTTGAAAGCAAAAAGGTCGATATTTTTGTATAATGTCATAAAAATTCCAAAAATCGTTTAGTCCTCCAAACATTCTTAAGTCCTCATAAATAACGTGTAAAATCAATTTTTATAAATTCCAAAGCAAGAAATATTTTCTGCATAAGTATTTGAAGTTGATAAAGTCGATAATATATGTTACGATGTTATTTTGTTTGGATTAGTAATTTTAGTGAGATCTAATTTTGTTATTTTTTGAAAAAATCGATTCATATAATTTGATAATTATTATTTCTTAGCTTTCGCCCGTCGACGAAAGACATTTCCAGATAATTTTAGGCTGAAATTACATACAATTATTAGTGAAAGAAATATATCGAAAAATATCCTTAAGAACATAACCTATAATATAATCTATAACTTAACAAGAGGGTTTCTTAGCGGAAACTTACTGAAAATATAATTAAAAAAACAACACATCTTATTCTGTCAACAAAGACACATTTAAAAAAGAACATGTTGTTAATTAATAAATTAGATTTTAAATATATTTTTTATTTTATATATGCGCCCATGTGAAAGGAATTCGGAAACTTTCCGGAAGCCATTTCCGGAAAATTTCCGCAAAACTTCCGGAAATTATTTCTCTTCCGGAAGTTAATTTTGTTACGAAAAGTTTCCGGAAATCTAATTTATTTTGACAGGAGATATTCTTCCGGAAGATTTTTTCTTCCGCAAATAAGCGAGACAATCTAACCCTTCATTTTTTGAATCTTCATTAATAAAAAAGTATATTTAATATTTGATAATTTTTTTTCTCATAAACATAAATCCATTTTTTTGTGTGTCAATTTGATTTAATTATTCCAGATTAAAAGATTATAATTAAACCAAATTTAATGAATTTCCGCAAAATTTCCGGAAATCTAATTTATTTTGACAGGAGATATTCTTCCGGAAGATTTTTTTTTCTTCCGCAAGTAAAACAATTTCTCTAACTTTTTCAATAGCAAAGCAGTCTTCTTAAGACATTATAATTTTATTAAATAAGGTTACACAATACATTTATCACAATATAAAAATACATTGATATTAATCAAATTATTAATGTTAAAATTAAGATAATAGATTGTTAGTGCATATTTAAAATTTAATTTTAAAATTTAATTTTTCCTAATAACACTGATCTATAAAAATTTACTTTTTCTCTGATTCAAAGATCGGACAATGATATTCTTGAAGAATTTTTATCGCTGAACACGAATTTGACCTTCAAAAGTGCCCATCACGTCGAGATTTTGAAAAAATGTACTCAAACTTTCAGAAAACGCTGTTTTTGGTTTTTGGATCACGTTTAGAAAATAATGCCGACGTGCTAGAAGTCTTTAATAAGGCTTAAATTAAAGCTTGAATTATTAATTACGAATTTTACAACTCGACTTCATTTTCAAATCAAGTCCACTAATTCGAATGTCGTAACTTCAAATTTGAAATTGGTCGATTCGAATCGAATGTAAACTGAGTCGAGTTGTACAATTTGATATTCGAAACGCCTATTTTATAATTGATTCCAATTGTATTGAATATTTGATTGGAATTTGAACAATATTTATGAATTGAATCTGATTTTTTGCGACTCGCTTGAAACGCGTTATTTGGAAGATTCCTTAGTTGGAAACTACAATATTTATACAATTTATAATAAAAGACCTTATTTCTTCTCAACGTCATTCGCAAATATACATATGTAGTCATGCACACGGAGTATTTTTGATAATACTCTCGAAACTGGAATAGCATGAATGCAATACGAATCATATACATGTCGTATAATGTCATTAAGGGTAAACTCAAGGTCACTGTTTTTAAGTTCTTTAGATTTATTACCAGAAGCTATAGCTTGGCGAACTATTGCGTATATCTTTCCTTCGATGGTTAGAAAGTACTTTAATCCACCGAAGTAAATAATATTGTCCTTTGTCCATTGCACATGAAAATTTGATCGTTTCTTTTGTCTAGTATATAGTTGAGATGTATAAATTTCGTTGTTCACTGAGCATCTGCTAAAAATAAAAAATTTTATTTCTAGAAACTGCTGTTTCGTGAGACCTGTAAAATGCAAAATTGCTTGAAGATCGCTATCGTCTATTTTTCCTGTAATTGGTGGCCCATAAGTATGCCATTCATGTCCGACTTTCTGCTTATTTTGATTCATCAAATATTTTATGCTTTTATGAGCATGGATAATTTTAATTGTATTTGATAATTCGACATCAACATTTTTAGTACCATGTGCCATTCTGATTAGTTCTCCATTATGGTCTTCTGATGAGAAGGCTGACCAAGCCCAAAGAGGTCCCCACATTCTGACGTGAGATGTGATATGCTTCAACTGAAGAATGTTGTAAGAGCACTTGTTACGACCGTACAGTTTTTCTACATCGATTACAAAAATGTGCAATAGTGTATCTGTTAAATTCAGTTCAGTAGCGGTTATTTCTTCTTTTGATAAGAGATAGATCGATCGGAAAAACAATAGAAAGTGGTCATAATGCGCAACATTTAAATTATTATTTAACACGATTGGTCCATAATATAAAAGAAACGCTCTAAGTTCTGAGGCTTTCCAAACGTTAAGATCTGAAAGCTTTCTTGGTGTACGCGTAACATAATCTGGTGGCGTTATTGACGCTCAAATCTCATCAATATTATTACGATGTTCTTTACTCAAATAATAATCTTTATCATTATTCGTTGTATTGCACCACATTGTTAATAGCATGTTCATCACACCAAGTAAAACAGCATGCATGTAGTCAGGAACGAAACCTTTGGCTCTATCAAAGTGAGGTATTTCAGTAACAATGGAACTTCCTTTAATTCCTTTAAAATGTTTTAGTTGTTTATATTTTTCCACAATCATTGTTTGTTTATTCCTTCGTTCAGCAGTCCTTAGAGGAGCAATATCATGAACAATTGGAAAAACCCAATTTGATCAACTTCCTGTTTCAGAACTTTCTCCTTTTTCTTCACAACTTCCGCAACAATTTTCTCCGTTATATTGCATTGTGTTTTGTGTAAATGCTTTTGCCGGAGCATCTAAGCACGCAATAGGAGCTACAACTTTACTAATAACGGTACGATTTAAAATTTTATTGTTCCACTCAAATCCATTTTCGTATAGATGTTGTAAAGTAGAAACAAAAGGTTGCAAAAATGAATTCATATCAGGTTTTTTACTAGATCGATTAGTATAAAAAATTCCACAAACAAATTGAAAAGTTCTTCTATATTTTGGTGCTATATTTACTATTTGTGCGTAGATGGGCCACATATGACTTTTTCCACTCTTGGATACTTGAACTCCATCTGTGAACCAAAGTAGGAACAAATCGTATAACTCTAGTATAGCTTCTATTTTTAGACGACGAAATTCAGAACCTGATGTTATATCGTACAATTTTTCTTTATTTTGATTTGCACCTTGAGTACGAAAATCATCTATTAAAACGTGAACGTCTTGAATTTCAAAGGCATTTCGCAGTTGAGACTCTAAATTGAGTTCTAAAAAAAAGCTGTCAAGATTTTTACTATTACATCGTATACATTGCTCTACAGGCACATCAGACCATTTTCCTATATACTTAAAACATTCTGCACAAATCCTGTGCTTTACTACAAAATCTGACTGAGAAGTATCTAATACTTTATCAATTAAAGACAATAGTTTGAATTTTGATGTAGGTATTGTATGATTTTTGGGAAGCAATAAATCGATTATTGATAACATATCGCTCATGGCTTTCTTGGTTAATCGGTTTGAAACGTATATCTTTAATATTTGGTACAAAGCATATCCGCCGTTAATTGTTGCGCCTGTATATATTGGTTGCTCCAGCCAACCATTTCTGCTTTCGTCATTATCAATGTTATTATCACTTTCATCTGATGAAGAGTTTGTACGCAAGAGCGATTCAGAAGATGAGGACAGGAAAACGTTTGATTCGAGAATATTTAAATTTGGCAAAGATACACTTACAGTATTTATTGATAAATTTTGTTCGTTTACTTCATTATGTTCTATTTCATTTTCTGAAGCATGTTGAATAGGTTCTTCCATTTGAACATCATCATTATCAAATATGAATTCATTTAAACTTGATGAAGACGAAGTAATTAAAATATCCATTTCTGAAGTTTCTCTTGAGGTTAATCTATTATACACATCTTCCAATTCAGACATACTATAAGGATTAGAACTTGTTGATAAAGATGATTCATTAACATTGTCATCCGGTTCAGAACTCTGAAAGCAATGATTTTATATTAAATGGTGTATAGAAGTAAGGAGACAAATGCAACAACGGACGAAGCACTCGGACTGATCTTCTTACAACAAGATAACGAAATAATTGTCTGAAAAATATATTTTCTCGAAAGATAAGAAGAAATTACAGAAAGTACAAGTTTTGTAAATATTTTTTTCCTTAATTTTCACAAGTTTTTGATCGGCTCAGTTCGAGACCTTTGTCCGTTATTGCATCTGTCACCTCAATTATTCAGAAAAACTTTTATTTTTGGGTTTGTTTTCAAAATTAAATAATTTTTTTAATCCCTTAATAAAATGATATCTTACCATCTTAATAATTTTAATAAAATTATAAATAGTTTTTCAATAAGTCCTATAATTGTTTCCAAATTTGTAAGTAGTTCAATATTATTCTTGTTTATAGTATTCCAATGAATCCAAAATTATCTGAAATTACATTTGTATATTATCAAAAAGATTACAAAAACAATTATGTTAACATATTAATGAAGAATATAATTAACATTCTTATTGCAAAATTCTAGACATGGTTTGGCCATGGAAAAGTTAATTATTTTGTTCTAAAAATTATAAGTTCTATTATTGGTCTTTATCCAGGCATTTCCCAGACCCTCAAAAATATTCGTTAGCAAGGGTAGTGGCAAAATCAGTATTTAACTTGACTCATGACTTTAGCAAGGTTTTCAATCTCTCTTTAAAAACTTTTCTTAGGCTTTTTACAAACTTGGTCACTTTTACTCATTAAATTATTCATTAAATTAAAATTAAATTATATATACTTTAATTAATTAACAATTAAAATAATTACATATAAATATAAAATTACAATTTTTCTAAAGTGTAATAAATAAATATTGTCAACTAAGGTCACAAATAATTAAAAATTCTCAGAATGGTTCTAGAATAATAATGATTGTTACAGTTAAGTTTTCTGTTAAATGTGAATTACATGTTATGAAGTAGAAAGTTTACTCTTTAAGAAGTAGTATTATGATATTTTTAATGAAGCTGAAACTGGCGCCTAGTTATCAGTAAACAGTTAATTCTTAAAAATTTTGTGTTGTCATTAAAAAAACTGGACAAGTGCGAGTTGCACTTGCACTGAATTGACGGGTTCCGTACAAAAATATAAAAATAATAATGCTTGTGATATTGTAACAACAATTGGTAGGAAGTTTTTCACTTTTTTATTATTTTGGTAAGTTGAATTTTCGACACTTGGTTAAAAATAAATAACAAAGAAAAATATAAGTATTACATATTTTATATTATTAGCACTAAGCGAACAGGAATCAATTTGGGATCAAATTTAAAAAATTGGTTCCTCTTCGCTTATTGATAATAATAAAAAATATGTAATACTTCTATTTTTCTTTGCTATTTATTTCTAACCTAGTGTCCAAAATTTAACTTACCAAAATAATAAAAAAGTGCAAAAAATCCTACCAATTGTTGTTACAATATCACAAGTATTATTTTTATATTTATTTTTGTACGGAACCCGTCAATTCAGTGCGAGTGCAACTCGCACTTGTCCAGTTTTTTTTAATTTTATATTTTAATTTTTTAAAAAATTTTAAATATATTTTTTGTGATCAGACTGTAAAAATATACTAATAAACCCATTTTTAATTAATTAGATCAAATAATGTAGAAATAAGAAAATAAAATTTGTAATGAAAAAAAATCTTTTTTAATTTTTTTTTAGATTTTTAAATATATTTTTTGTGATTAGACTGTAAAAATATACAAATAAACCAATTTTCAGTTCATTAGGTCAAAAAATGTGGAAATGAGACATAAATTTTTTTTAAATATATTTTTTGTGATGAGACTGTAAAAATATATTAATAAACCAAATTTAAGCTCATTAGGTCAAAAAATGTGGAAATTAGAAAAACAAATTTTTTAATTTCTTAGTTTTTCCTTGACAAATTTTAGCCCTCCATGTTGAATAGTTTAGAAGTTAAGGGGGAAGGGAATGATCACTTTTTGTGCATTTTTTGGCAAAAAATCTTGTTATTTCCTTGACAACGCTATGGCCATCACCTCCAATCACATTTTCTATATTTTTCCTGTAATCTACATGTGAAAATACGTATCTGTACCAAATTTGAGCTCTCTAGGTCAAATAGTTTAGCCGCTGGTGGGAGGACGCGATTTGGCTACGGACACAAGAGTCTCAGCAATAGGGTACCGAAAATACTTTACAACTATTTCGAGCAGAAAATGCTGATTTTATTTGTCGTTCAAGTGAACTATTCTTGTAAATACAAGAAAACTAATTCTTTGTAAAGGTTTTTTAAATTTGTTAGTTTCTTATAGGCTGAGTACTTTTCTATGAAGATTTTTCTACCGAAAATACTTTACGACTATTCCGGGCTGAAAATGTTGATTTTCTTTGACGTTCAAGTCAACTATTCTTGTAAAAAAGGATAACCTATTCATTGCAAAGCTATTTTTTAATTTATTAGATTTTAATAGGCTGAGTACTTTTCCATGAAGATTTTTCTACCGAAAAGGCTTTACGACTATTCGGACCTGATTATACAGAATTTCCTTGTTGTTCAAGTCAACTATTCTTGTAAATATAACAAAACCTATTCATTGCAAAGCTATTTTTTAATTCATTAGATTTTAATAGGCTGAGTACTTTTCCATAAAGATTTTTCTACCGCAAATACTTTACGACTATTCCTACCTGAATATGCAAAATTTCCTTGTCGTTCAAGTGAACTATTCTTGTAAAAAAGGAAAACCTCTTTATTGCAAAGCTATTTTTTTATTAGATTTTTATTGGCTGAGTACTTTTCCATGAAGATTTTTCTACCGAAAATACTTTACGACTTTTCAGACCTTAATATACAGAATTTCCTTGTCGTTCAAGTCAACTATTCTTGTAAATAAAAGAAAACCTCTTTATTGCAAAGCTGTTTTAATTCATTAGATTTTAATAGGCTGAGTACTTTTCCATGAAGATTTTTCTACCGAAAATACTTTACGACTATTCGGACCTAAATATACAGAATTTCCATATCGTTCAAGTCGACTATTTCTGTAAAAAAAGAAAAACCTATGAATTGCAAAGCTATTTTTTTATTAGATTTTTATAGGCTGAGTACTTTTCCATGAAGATTTTTCTACCGAAAATACTTTACGACTATTTCGACCTGAAAATACAGATTTTCCTTATCGTTCAAGTCAACTATTCTTGTAAAAAAGGATAACCTCTTTATTGCAAAGCTATTTTTTAATGTATTAGATTTTAATAGGCTGAGTACTTTTCCATGAAGATTTTTCTAGCGAAAAAACTTTACGACTATTCGGACCTAAATATACAGAATTTCCATATCGTTCAAGTCGACTATTCTTGTAAAAAAAACCTATGAATTGCAAAGCTATTTTTAAATTTATTATATTTTTAAAGGCTAAGTACTTTTCCATGAAGATTTTTCTACCGAAAATACTTTACGACTATTTCGACAAGAAAATGCTGATTTTCCTTATCGTTCAAGTCAACTATTCTTGTAAAAAAGGATAACCTCTTCATTGCAAAGCTATTTTTTAATTTATTAGATTTTAATAGGCTGAGTACTTTTCTATGAAGATTTTCCTACCGAAATAACTTTACGACTATTCGGACCTGAATATACAGAATTTCTATATCGTTCAAGTCGACTATTCATGTAAAAAATTAAAACCTATTCATTGCAAAGCTATTTTTTAATTTATTAGATTTTAATAGGCTGAGTACTTTTCCATGAAGATTTTTCTACCGAAAATACTTTACGACTATTTCTACCTGAATATACAGAATTTCCTTGTCGTTCAAGTCAACTATTCTTGTAAAAAAGAAAAACCTATGAATTGCAAAGCTATTTTTTTATTAGATTTTTATAGGCTGAGTACTTTTCCATGAAGATTTTTCTACCGAAAATACTTTACGACTATTCCGGGCTGAAAATGCTGATTTTCTTTGACGTTCAAGTGAACTATTCTTGCAAATACAAGAAAACTAATACTTTGTAAAGGTTTTTTAAATTTGTTAGATTTTTATAGGCTGAGTACTTTTCCATGAAGGTTTTTCTACCGAAAAGACTTTACGACTATTCGGACCTGAATATACAGATTTTCCTTCTCGTTCAAGTCGACTATTTTTGTAAAAAAAAGAAAATCTATTCATTTCAAAACCATTTTTTAAATTCATTAGATTTCAATTGGCTGAGTACTTTTCCATGATGATTATAAGACACTTAAAACGTCTCTCTCTTGTTTGCATTTGCCCTGACTGACCCTATTAACCCTATAAAGTTTTATACGATAAAAAATAAATTTTTTTCAGACAAAAAAGAGGTTAAAAAATAGTAAATCTTATAATTCTAATGTGACAAATTTTTTATAATATAATAATAAGTATTTCACAAAATATTGTTTAGAAATTCTTGTCCGTTCCACCGTCAAAAAACAATCGCAAGGAGATAGATTTTCTAATAATTTTTATTATATAAAACTTTAATTCTTTATAATATATTATACACTGATTTAATAGAGAATTTCATAAGCTTTCTATTGCTATTTTTATTAATTTAAATTTAATAATATAATATATATATATATATATAATATAATATTTAATAATATATTATAAAGAATTAAAGTTTTATATAATAAAAATTATTAGAAAATCTATCTCCTTGCGATTGTTTTTTGACGGTGGAACGGTTTGAAATGAAATGCCTCATATAAAGTATAAATTTAAGAAAAATGTATAAAATTAATTGTTATTTATATTTTTCAGAAAAAGTGCAAATTATGTACTTTTCGAAATTGTTAAAGTTTTACCCCGCGTGGAAAAAGAATTAAGGGTAAAAGATAGCAAAATCTGACAAAATATGGACACAGATTTTTACTAGAGTTGATAAGTTTCCAGACATGTTTTTAGTGACGGATGTCGAGCAAATAGATGTCAATTTTTTATAAAATTCAATTGTTTTAATTGTTATTTTGACGATTTTCTCGACTTTTACGAGAATTTGTCGACCGAGTCTCGCTCGACATCCAACACTACATGTTTTAAGTATGGGCAAAATCAAGCAAACCATTGCTTACACTGAGAAAAATGGATATTGAGCTTTAATATGTAGATATTAACGGTGAATATCTGTGACAGTCAAATACAAAAACAACATCTTAGATGTTTAAATTTAATATCCATAGATATTGGGAAAGACATGTTCAAACATAACCTCAAATTTGTAGATTATACCTGTTAACATCTGAGATATTAAACCATAACATTTAGATGTTATGAAATACCATCTTTTCTCAATATGTAATATATTAAGATTTTTAATATCCAATTTTCTCAGTGTATGCACGATTACCATAGTTCATTACTTAAGAAAAAAATGGTTAAGCATAGGTGAAAAAAAATTTCATTTTCCTGTTTTTGAACTTTGGCAAAAACATGGGGAAAATATGGGAATAAAAAATTAAAATTTTTTCATTTTTTACATAAAAAAATTTTGCGATTTTGAACTTTACAGGAAACATGGTGAAAATATAGGAGCAAAAAATTTTAATTTTTTCATTTTTTACATAAGGGAGGGCGGTCCCATACCGACCCTCTAAAGTGCAAAGGCTAAAAATGTGCCAAAAATGTGTTTCTTTGTTTTCCTCAAAATTTTTTTAAGTAAAGGAATTATTTTTCAATATTTTCTGACGATTGTCGAGGTTTCTAATTGTCATTAATGAAAGATCTAAAGAAAAAGCAAAAATTTACGTTTTAACTTTCTCAAAATGGGTGGTCCGAAACCGACCCCCATTTTTTGGGGGGAAAATCTTAAGAAAAATTAAGATATTAAATACTGATAGTAATTAAAATAAAATTCAACAGTCTGTAATGAACTATTAAATTATTTTGACTCAATTTAAATACATTTTTGGAACTTTTTCTGAACAAAAAGGTAAATAAATGAATCAATAGTAACTTTCTTCTGAAATTATTTATGTCTATAAGTTATGTTGACATAGTTAGACTTGAATAAATATTTTTACTTTATTTAAATAAATTTTAAGGCCTTCTTTGAAATGATAATAAATATAAATTGTTAAACAGTATCTAAATTTCCAATATAATAGCAGCAATGGTTTTGCCTGTTTTAATTTTCGCCCTATTTTTAGTAAAATATATACGAAATTTGTTATTAATCTTTTTTCGTTTTTGTAGTTAACTGCTTCCAAAGATGTCGAAAAGTACAACGTTTCTTAATTCATATCGCCTTGTCAAGAACATTTTACAACTGATAATGAATAAAATATTTAACTAAAAGAGAATTAAAGTTAAGTAATATGGGCTGTGATTGCTAGTAAAATATTTTATAAATTTCTAAAAAATAAAAGTAAATATGCAAAACCTATCCTCACTTTATGTGAACAATAAAAAAACTGGACAAGTGCGAGTTGCACTCGCACTGACGGGTTCCGTACAAAAATATAAAAATAATACTTGTGATATTGTAACAACAATTTGTAGGATTTTTTTCACTTTTGTATTATTTTGGAAAGTTGAATTTTCGACACAAGTTTAAAAATAAATAACAAAGAAAAATGAAAGTATTACATATTTTATATTATTAGTAATAAGCGAACAGGAACCAATTTGGGAACAAATTTAAAAAATTGGTTCCTCTTCGCTTATTGGTAATAATATAAAATATGTAATACTTCTATTCTTCTTTGTTATTTATTTCTAACCTAGTGTCAAAAATTTAACTTACCAAAATAATAAAAAAGTGAAAAAAATCCTACCAATTGTTGTTACAATATCACAAGTATTATTTTTATATTTTTGTACGGAACCCGTCAATTCAGTGCGAGTGCAACTCGCACTTGTCCAGTTTTTTTTAATTTAATTTTTTAATTTTTTAAAAAAATTTTAATATATTTTTTGTGATCAGACTGTAAAAATATACTAATAAACCAATTTTTAGCTCATTAGGTCAAAAAATGTGGAAATTAAAAAGAAAAAATTTAAAAAAAATTCTTTTTTTTAATTTTACTTTTTTAGGCTTTTAAATATATTTTTTGTGATCAGACTGTAAATATATACTAATAAACCAATTTTCAGCTCATTAAGTCAGAAAATGTGGAAATTAGAAAAAAAAATTTTTTTTTAATTTTTTAGTTTTTCCTTGACAACGCTATGGCTATTATGACATAGCAAGTTCTCTATATTTTTCCTGTAATATTCGCGTTAAAATACACCAGTATGCCAAATTGTAGCCCTCCATGTTGAATAGTTTAGAAGTTAAGAGGGGGGGAATGGTCACTTTTTGTGCATTTTTGTCCAAAAATCTTGTTATTTCCTTGACAACGCTATAGCCATTACCTCTAATCACATTCTCTATATTTTTCTTGTAATCTAGGAGTGAAAATACGCATCTGTACCAAATTTGAGCTGTCTAGGTCAAATAGTTTAGCCGCTAGGGGGGGGGCACGATTTGGATACGGACACAAGAGTCTCACCAATAGGGTTCCGTCGGTACACCAAAGGTGTACGCAACCCTACAAAGAAGAGAATAAACAATTACAATGTAAAAATATGGGTGTCGGGTTGGGACCACCCCTTGAGGGCTGGTTTCGGACCACCCCCACTATTTTTACAAAATGTTTTGCCAATCACTTATATCAATGGAATCAATTTAATTTGAATGTTGTGCGCTAAAGTTAAGGTCATACACAATCAAAATTAATTTCGTAATAATTTTCCTGTATTCAAAAAACACTGTTAGCTCGAATTCCGTATAGGTCAAAAATTAATCTAACCAATGCTAAAATCTAATATTGCTTGAATAAGGGGGTCGGTATGGGACCACCCTCCCCTAAAAAAAATTTGCGATTTTGAATTTTACAGGAAACATTTGGAAAATATAGGAGCAAAAAATTTTAATGTTTTCTTTTTTTAGAGTAAAAAATTTGCAATTTTGAATTATGGCCAAAACATTGGTAAAATATGGGTGAAAAAATCATAATTTTTCTTCTTTTAGAGTGAAAAGATTTGGAATTTTGAATTATAACCAAAATTGCAAATTTTTTCACTCTAAGGAAAGAAAAATTCAAATTTTTTTGTTCCCATATTTTCCCTATGTTTAGCCATAATTCAAAATTGCAAATTTTTTCACTATAAAGAAAGAAAAATTTAAATTTTTTTGCTCCCATATTTTCCCCATGTTTTCGTAAAAGTTCAAAGTTGAACATTTTTTTACTCTAAAAAAATGAAAATTCTAATCTTTTGCTGCCATATTTTTTCCATGTTTTTGCTAAAGTTCAAAAACAGAAAATTTTAATTTTTTCACCCATACTTTACCAATCTTTTGCCAAAGTAATAAACTATGGGAAACGTTATGTTACTGATTCGAAGTAAAAACAATTGAGTTTATTGACTTTCAAGAGGACACGAGTTTTTAAACCATTCTCAATGGTGTCATGTATCAAGTGTTTATACATGTATTTATACTTGAGTGATAAATCTTGAAATTTACCTATCAGCTTTTAATATCAGTTAAACATTTCTCCTGGTAATTGTTAATTTTTTAAAAATAATTTAATAAATTGTTATTGAATTGCGAGAAACCGCCCTAAGCCGTCGTTTAAGGGTAATTTCAATATTTAAAAATTATGTTAAGTTTCTTTTTTGTATCATTTTTAATTATTATATAAATATTTTAATCAAATGACAAATAATATTAAAAACAAATGTTTTCCATACCTTCAAATTTTCCATTTAATCACCTTCACAAGCAAAAGTGTTCTACAATTGCACTTTAAAAGCAATATGTATCCTTAAAATTCTTTTTATCACTTAAAACTTTTATTTTTTAAAGATATATATATATATATATATATATTTGTATCTATAAATATAGTACTTAGATATTTAATATAAATTTTAATTATACATTGAGGTTCTTATGTTAATAATGTGAACACGTCCCCATAATTGTTATATCAACCGCGGTAGTATTATATTTGTCCTATGTTAGTGTATACAGTACAATAAGCTTTGTTACGACTAATTGAAACTTGCAATCGATATTTCGATAAAAAATGCAAAATCCGGTGGTGCTCAATGACTCTTTTGACCAGTGGCGAAACTACCATAAGGCAAACCGGGCGTAATCATGGGGCCCCGCGATCATGACGATTTAAATATAAAAATTAGATTATTATTAACTTTTAAAATTATTTTAATAATTTATTATATTTATTATTATTCTTCATTTTAATACATTATTATTTAAAACTAAGAGTCTTATGCTTTAATAAATTCCAAGAAATAAAAATTTTACTTTAATTTGAGGGTCCCGATCAAATAACTCGACCGACGCTAGGAGACACGCGCTAATGCAAGTCAGGTAGCAGTGAGCGCCTCTGGGCCTGTCACTGCTACCTGACTGGCATTAGCGCGTGTGTCCGAGCGTCGGTCGAGTTATTTGATCGGGACCCTCATTTGTATTTCTTATCCAAAGACTCTACGAAAATCGTTCTACGGAAATTCCACATTGTATATTTTTATAAAGTATTCCATAAATTTAAAAAAAAATTAAACTGTTACCAACTCCATTTGAAGTTAGTAACAGTTTTTAAACTATAATATTATTTCCATATTATTATATTAAAAAAAAATTTTTTTCATGAATTTTACACGGAAAAAATCCTTAGATAATAAATACTGCTAAAATCTATCAACTGCAATTAGAATTGGTAAGAGTTTTTTTATAGTTTTTAATATTATTTCCTTATTTTTATAATTTTTAATGCTATTTTTCATTAATTTTATACAAAAATAATCCTTAGCTTATTAATTTGTTTAAAAGTTATATTAAAAACTTTATAAAAAATACAATGTGGAATATTTGCAGAAATTCCATATAGAAATTTTTTAAGGAATTCTTTCGGGAATTTCCTTAGAGCGGTTTCCGTAGAATTTATTGTTTCACGTGCGTGCATTCAAAGAAAGTTCTGGTTGGATTTACCAAAAAACCGGTTTTTAACTAAAATTTGTGTTAAATATACCATAACTATATTTTTTCTGGTTAGGTTACCCTGAATTCTACTTAATTTAATCAAAATTCTGATAGTTCTAACTAAAATTTCGTGTTAAATATACTATATAATATAATTAGAACTTTTTTTCAGTATGCGACTAGAAAAACACATTAATAAAGTAAACAAATTTTGCAATTTTGAAATTTAGCCAAAATATGGGGAAAATATAGGAGCAAAAAATTCGAATTTTTATTTCCTTAGAAAATAAAATTGGCAATTTTGAACTTTAGCCAAAAGATTAGAAAAATATGGGAGCAAAAAATTCGAATTTTTCTTTATTTAGAGAAAAATATTTGCAATTTTGAACTTTATTCACAATATGGGGAAAATATGGCAAATTTTTTTAATCTATAGAAATAAAATACGAAATTTTTTCTCCCACATTTTCCCCATATTTTTGGCCACTATTCAAATTTGCAAAATTTTTTAAATCTAAAGATATAAAAAAAGCAAATTTTTTCTGCGATATTTTCCCCATATTTTGGCTATAATTTAAAATTGTAAATTTTTTTACTCAAAAAAAGATAAAAACCCAATTTTTGGCTCCCATATTTTCCCATATTTTAGCCATAATTTGAAATAAAAAATTTTTTTAATCTGAAGAAAGAAAATTTTTTTTAGAATAAAAAAATTTACAATTTTGAATTATGACCAAAACATGGCGAAACTATGTGTGCAAAAAATTCGAATTTTTCTTTTTTTAATGTACAAAAAAGTTTGCAATTTTGAACTTTAGCCAAAATATGGGGAAAATATGGGTGTCAAAAATTCGAATTTCCTTTTTTGGCTCCCTTATTTTCCCCATATTTTAGCCATAATACAAAATTCCAAATTTTTTTAATCTGAAGAAAGAAAATTTGAATTTTTTTCACCCACTTTATTTCAGAGAAAATAATTTTCTATTTTGAATTATGGCTAAAATAGGAAGTAAATATGGGAGCAAAAATATGAAATTGGGTTTTTTTCTTCTTTTAGTGTAAGAAAATTTTTTAATTCTTAATTATGGCCAAAATGTGGGGAAAATATAGGAGCAAAAAATTCGAATTTTTATTTCTTTAAAGTAAAAAAAATTTTGCAATTTTGAACTTTAGCCAAGATATGGGGAAAATATGGTAGAAAGAAATTCGAATTTTTCTTTATTTAGAGAGAAATATTTGCAATTTTTTTCTCTACTGCATAAAAAATTAAAAATCAACTAAAACACCCTCTTACTTTTTTTAAATGCATTAAAAAAAGAAAGTAAAAATTTATACAAAATTTACAATTATTTCTTAAAAATACTACAAGAATCAACATTGATTTTTTCATTTTCCAAAATGAAATAAAAATTAGCAGACTGTTTCTATTTACCCATAGAAACTGGAAATTCGGGTAAACATAAATTATTGAAATTAATATTATATTATTATATATAATTTATAAAAACTATATAATAAAAAATAAAATAAAAATAATGGATTTAGTGAAAAATTTTAATTAAAAACTCTAAAAAATTGAATTTTAAATTATGTTTGAAATTTAAATTATCTTTAAAAATAATTAAATTTTTTTCCAAAATTTTAATACACCAGGCCTGTACACAACATAATGTTAAACTCACGACGAAACGTACACTTTTTGAATTATATATAATTATTATATAACATAAAGGAATAGTAAATGAGTAATTAACAATTGTAATATTTAAATGAGAAAGAAGCTATCAATTTTCCGAATCAATTTGCAAATAATTAAATATCTTAAATTAATCTCTATAAGCTTATGGGTTTCATATGTATCGACAGCGCAGCTGCCCTAAATGCAGAAACCTGCTTAATCTGAAAAATATTTTTGAAATCAATTAATAATTTCAAAATTATCAAAGAACTCAGAAAAAAGTGGTAGCATGGTGAAGATTTATTTAAGATAGGGGAGTGCTGTAAGGGTTGGACATAGTTTTGAATTTTCTTCATAACTTCCTCTGCAGTGCGAATTTTACGATTTCGCGCACATTGTTGGAAAGATCAACTCAAATGCAATGTTTTTGCTGTACATTGCAAAAAAATTCGGCCAAAAGTTTCAAAGTTATAAACAATTTAAAAAAAAATGTTGTAAGGGTTGAACATGGGTGTAAGGGTTGAGCCACTGTAGAAAATCAATGAAATATTTAGGTATATGGTTAAAAATGTCCTTCAAATAATAGAATGACACTTGAAAATGAGGAAAGGAACCATGAAATTAAAATCAAATCCCATATTGTGCATTTTTGCATAAGATTAGATATTTTATTTCTTAAGAATGAAAACAAAAATTTTTAAATTAAAACAATAAAAAAAGATTATCGAAAAAATTTTTTCCCTCTTTTTTCGTTAGAAATAAAGTTTTTGACACCTCCTTAAATTAAAAAAATGAATTTCTGTTGCAAGTACGCTTCGTAATTGCAATATTTTGGGCGGCTCAACCCTGACGACACCGCCTGGCTCAACGCTAACTCACGCGTCGTTTTGCGACATACTACACAGAACACAAACGCGTCACACAAAACCCCAAATTACTTTTCACATTTTTGTATAACATCTTAATAAACAATTTCAATAAATTTACATTGTCTTTGGCATATTTCTTCTACATTTACTTCTCTTTTTTTGACACCACAAAAAAGTTTCTGTTGAGCGTATAACAATGACTCGCAAAAAACAAAAGTCTACGTTCGTATACTTGACTGAAACTCATGTGAAAAGTTGACTGGCATTAGTAGCAAGAATTTAAGTACAAAAACAGATGGCGCTAGTGTGATAACACAAAATAAACGCGATGGCTCAACCCTAACACCTGTCCAACCCTAACAGCACTCCCCTATTTAATTATTTGTAAATTGATTCGAAAAATTGATACCTCCTTTCTCATTTTATATTTGTAAACTGAATAATAAATTCACTTTCTATAAAATTGTAATATTTGTTAATAAGGTAATATGCTGGTTTTAAAGTTGTTGTGTTTATATACAATTATATATTACATTTTTAGAAACAATAACAGTTAGCTGTCAAATTGTATATATTAAAGCTACAGGTCGAGTTATATAAGTATATAAGTAAAAATTAAGATGTTTATTACATGAAAATTTTGCTTCCTCTTTACGATAAGCAAACGATAACTCGAAGAGGTTTCAACGAATTCGGCTGAAAATTGCTAGGCATATTTATCATATAAATATATCTCAAAATGGATTGATGGACATTAAAAAATCTATAAAAAAAATATTTTTTTTACTTTTTTCAAAAACATTTTTTAAAAATAAATATATAAGTTAATGTATAATAAAATCTTATTCTTTGCATCAAGATGAATCGATTGTTATATATATAAAGTATAAATTGTATAAAATTTTAATAATAAAGTGAATTGTTTCATTTTATTTAATTCTATTAATGCTAATAAAATATATTCTTTTTATACATCAATCGGTTCGTCTTGATGAAATTAAGATTTTTATTTTGTTTTTAAGTCAAGAGTAACATTATATTTTATTATAAGGCAACATGATTTTTAAGATGGAAATAAATTTCTAATGAAAGTGCGAATTTTTTATTTTAATTATGTTTAATTCTATAAATTCAAATACAATATATACTTTATATATACCAATCGATCCGTTTTAATTCACTGGATAAGATTATTGAAAAAAATGAGTAAATTTTTATTGTACTGGAATATAATTTTGATAAAAGAACTAAATTTTTAATCAAAAAAGGTCATTTTTCTGCTTTAATTGTCATTAACTCTATAAACTCTCATACAATTTATACTTTATATATACCAATCGATTCGTCTTGGTGCAAAAAAATAAGATTTTATTGTACATTAACTTTAATATTCAATTAAGAAAAAAATTTTGCATTTTTTTTTAAGTAAAAAAAATATTTTTTTAATAGATTTTTTAATGTCCCTCAATCCATTTCGAGATATTTTTATGATAAATATGCCTAGCAATTTTCATCCGAATTCGTTGAAACCTCTTCGAGTTATCGTGTTCACAAAAAACGGGATCCACACACACACACATACACACATACATGGGGCATCCCATGTCAAGTGATCAAGGTGGAGAAAAATTTTTCTCCAATCCTAGCAAAACTTGGGGCTTTTGTAGTACTAACAGATAGTAATTTTTCGTGAAAATATTTTTTTACCTAGTCCAATATTTTCCGAGGGGGAGGGGGTTAAATTTTTGTGTTTTTCAGTACAATGTTTATTTCAATAATTTTTTACTCTTAAACAATTAAACATACAAATTTGACAAAGTACATTTTGGAAAGGTTTTTTCATCCTCTTTCGATTGGAAATAAGCATTTAAAAAAAAAATTTTTGACCTAAAAAAATCAAAATTAAAAATAAATTTCAATTTTTGGGGGAGCTTTCGTTTAAAAAAAATCGGGTCTCTCTCCCCCAAAAATTTATTTTTAATTTTGATTTTTTTGGGTCAAAATTTTATTTTTCAAAATGCTTATTTCCAATCGAAAGAGCATGAAAAAACCTTTCCAAAATGTACTTTGTTCAATTTGTATGTTTAATTGTTTAAGAGCAAAAAATTATTGAAATAAGCATTGTACTGAAAAACACAAAAATTTAACCCCCCCCTCGGAAAATATTGGACAAGGTAAAAACATGTTTTAACGAAAAACAATATAACAATATATTAATTGTATAATATAAAATAATGATTTTATCACTAGAACCATTTTAATTGTTGAGAAACATTAAGAAATCAATGGTTAATTAATCGTTATTTTTATGTTTCCTAAATATATTTTTAAAGTTGATTAATTTCAAAAAAGTTTGACTTTAAAATGTTTAAAAATCTTAATTCTATAATAGAAAACTAATACCCTTGTAAAAATTGAAAATAGTAGGCTTCCCTAAGGACCTGAATAGATGCCTTTTCACAAGTGAGACACAAACTAGGAAAATTTGTCAGAACCTGTGTAATTTCATCACGCTTGGAATATCAGGTGATGATGTGGAAAAATAAACAGGTTCTAACTAGATCACCTTGTCAGTGCCTGAGTAGACTATCAGAGTGTGTGAATTCAAATAGAGGCATTCTAGTCAGGGCCTGATTCAAATATTTAATACGGACAAAAATTGATCTAGTTAGATTTCCCTATCTGAAAAAGAAGTCATTCTAGTTAGAGCCCGGTAATTATACCTATCTAGAATTTTCTAGAGTAGTTAGCCTTACTAATTCCTTATCAGCGCCCCTTTTTAAATAAGGCGAAGTAGGGAAATTTCTACACGGATAATAATTCAATATTTAATGTATTTAAAAAAGAAATTATTGTTTTCGAATAGTTTTACAATTAATAAAATTCGTAAATAAATTTAATAGAGAATATTTTTTTCAATAAAATGTTTTATTTATTGAAAAAAATTCAAAAATTAATATGATGTGTGTGTATTTTATGTAACATACGTTCTACAGCCTCGCCAAATTATCCGAATCAAAAATTTGTGCGATAAATGATTAAAATAGGGTAAAATTCTTTTCTTTGGAAAAAATAGTACATATTTTATATTTACATTGTTGAAATAAAATTAAATACTCTTTAAAAGTAAATGAAAAAATGTTTATAAATTCTATTTCTCAATCGCAATTTTTTATTGAACTTGAAAATTTTTAAATTTTTAGAAAATAAAGGAAAAAATTTTACTCAAAAACATATAGTTGCGTTTTTTTACAAACTACATTTTTATTAAAAAATTGCATTCGACAAAATTGAATACAATTTTTGATAATCATTACATTTTTATTAATTGAATTCCTATGTAATTTTTATTTCATTTATGAATTGTAAATTATCTAATTTGTAATGTTATTTTATTCTTGTATATACAGATACTAACTTCAAATTAAGAACAGAATGGGACTCAATGAATGAAAGAAAATGAAGATTAATATAACACTGTGCAACATTTTTCAGGTCATCGAATGTGCACTAAGTTTTGACTACAGTTTCTGAAAGTACTTACCGAAACTAGCAAAAACCCATTTGGGTTTTGCTGGATTAGCTCGGATTCGAATTTTATCGAGACATTAATATTTGGGATGAAAAATGATTTTTTCAAAGAAAATGAAATTCTTCTAACGGCAATATCTCGTAAACCGATTGAAATTTTGTTTTGCACTCTTCAGCATAATTATAGGTATAGACTGGGAGAAAAAAAATGTAATGCAACTTGATTTAAAAAAACTGCATCTAATGCCTCAAAATCACAAAAATGTCGGTAAATGATCATTTTTTTTCCTATATTTTACGAATTTGGCTAATAGCTTACAAATAATCCACAAACATCTACTGTTGAAAAGTTTATTTTGTATTAAGGTAAAAAGGTTTTACTAGTATAAAAATATTTTACATTAAAAATTGGAGATTTTAGTTCGTCAAAGAATTATCTATAAATATTCATATATAGAAAGATTTAAAGTTAAAGAAATTAATTAATTTATGCATTACGTGAACGTCAGTGTTTACAAGCCGAAATACCTGGTATCTTAGCACCATGCATTGCGGCTTAAAGACTCCAATGAAAATTTTCAGAATTTTGCTAAATTTACATATACATTAAAACTAATCAGATAAGTTATACCTTTACAAAATCCTTAATACAACTGAAAATATTCCACCTAAATGACAAAAAATTCAAGAAAAATCTAAACCTAATAAGTACCAAATCAATCAAATACAAAATTTTCTAACACGTTTCTAAATACTAATAATAAATATTATTTAAAACTAACATGCTTTCCAACATTTCCAATATTTTAATTATTTATGATTAATAATTTTTCTTATTTATTGTCAATTCACACAATAAAAACTTGTATTTGTTCAATGTTTATGAACTATAAGCGATAAATAGTAAAGAAACATTGGAAAAAATGATCATTTACCGACATTTTTGCGATTTTGAGGCATTAGATGCAGTTTTTTTAAATAAAGTTGCATTACATTTTTTTCTCCCAGTCTATACCTATAATTATGCTGAAGAGTGCAAAACAAAATTTCAATCTGTCTACGAGATATTGCCGTTAGAAGAATTTCATTTTTTTTTAAAATCATTTTTCATCCGAAATATTAATATCTCGATAAAATTCGAATCCGAGCTAATCCAGCAAAACCCAAATGGGTTTTTGCTAGTTTCGGTAAGTACTTTCAGAAACTGAAGTCAAAACTTAGTGCACATTTTACGTGTTACACTGTGTAATTAATTGAATTACAAAACTAGAGAACACATTAGACTTTAGATAAATTTAATAAGATTTTCGGGAATATTTTTAATTATGTATGACAAAGAAATTTGATATATAAAAGGTATTAAAATTATGTTTAAAAAATTTTGATTACATTAGAAGACAAATAATGGCACTTAACAAATATGTATGTTTTAAAGGATTTAATTAAATTTCTTAACTTTTCTGATTACGAAACGTTTGTCAGTATTCCAGAGTTTCCTTATTGAAGAAATTCATCATTCCCTTTCCATATTTGTTGTTTCAAGCTCCTTCAATTTATATATCAGAAATGTTAAACGTTAGAAATTGAGGCATTAGATGCTATCCTCTTATAGCATCTAGCCCTTACATTTTTAAATATTAATTGAAGTCATTACCTTTTGAATATTTAGCAGTGTTGTATTGGTTTCTCCACTTAATGCAAACGCATCGGACATTGTATTTCTTAAATATTCTCGTTCTCTCCTTTCTAAATCTAATTCTTTTTCGAGTTCTAAGGCCATGAATACATTATCTTCTCTTACTCTTTTTAGATAATTTAATCTCATTGTTTCATATTCAGTCTTTTCTTTATCTATTGCTTCCTCCTTTGAGATATTTTTATCTTCGATTTCTTTAATTCTTCTTGCCATTTCACTATTCAGAACTTCGTAAGATACTAAAACATTATACAGAAAATATAATGTATACACAGTAAAAAGAAAGTCTTAATTTAAGGCATGACAGGTACCTTAATTTAAGATGCAACATTTTTAAGACAGCCTGTTCTTAATTTCAAATAATATTTTTTTGCTGAATATCAAAAGCGAGCATGCTGATTTTCAGCACGTTCGATATGCTGAATTTAAGATAATCATGTTAAAAATCAGCATTTATATACTTAATATAAAGTAGTTACTCATTATCTAAAATTTATTTACACAAAATAAAATTATTTGCACTATTTTATCTTTACGATGCACACAATAAAAATTAAATCTTATTTTTATAAAATAAAAATTAATTAAGTTTTAAATTAAAATCAGTTTTAAAAAGTTACACGTCTGTGAAAATAAAATTTTATATATATCTGTAGGAAGAAAATATCTAATTAAATCTTAATATTTAACACACACTTAAATTCAGCATATAAAGCTAATTATTTCAATATTTATTTTTCTTAAATTCATCAAACCGTATTGAAATTAATCAATATAATTTACACGTATCGATTAAGAATAGTTATATATTGTTATATAAGAATTGTTATAGAAGACTTCTTTCTTTCCATGAAAAAAGATTTTTTTATACAAAAATACAAATTTATTTAAATTTAATTTTCTACAAAGGTAAAAATCATTCGTATGAATTTCGAAAATCCGACCAGATTCGTACAGAATTCCTATCGAATTCGTATAATATTACTAGTGAAATTCGTGTGGCGTTTTGAAACGTTTTTTCGTACGAATATTCGTGCGAATAGTACCCGGATTTTTTTTAATGGATTTAAAAAGAAATTCGTTCCGAAATCTGTATGGAAATTTTTTTTTAAATTTCTTCTAAAATATTCAGCCAACTTTCCTTACGAATATTGTAGTTTTTAAAGTTTAAAAAATTTCTAAAATAAATTCGTTCTTAAATCGTTTGAATTTCATACGAATTTCGTATGGCAATTTCGCCGAAAAAATTTTTTGTAAGGTAAATGTACATATTTCCGTGCTAGAACATAATTCCGTGCTATCATTTAATATTAATTAATATAAAAAATTAGTAAAATATTTTAGTAAAATAAAACCCATAATATCAATCTACTAACTAGCAAAATTTATTCTACATTTTTCCACTTGCTGAAATATTTTATCAATTCCATATTTTAATTAATAAAAAAAATAGCACGGAATTAGGTTCTAGCTCGAAAATATGTACATTTACCTTATATCAGGGTTTGATCTTCAAACATTTGTTCTTAAAGAACAATTGACAATTTTCGTTTAATATTTACGGTATTGATTTAAAATAAAAAATTTTCAACAAACACTTTCGGGGCGTAATAGATAACTTTGTTTATTTTATTAAGAAAAACCTATTATATTTTCAATAATAATAAAATAATCCTGTCGAGTTCAATGTCTTGTAATTTATGTATTAATATATAGCAATTCTAACCCTTTATTAAAAAAATAACTGGAAAATAGATTTTTAAGGAAATGGATTTTGCCTTTTGCTACAACTTTTAGAAATTAGAAAATGGCAAGAAAATGTTTAAAGTTTAAATTAAATATGATCCATGTTCAATATTCTTTGTTGTAAATATACAATAGAAGCCAAAATTGCCAATACCGTAATAATATTTGATGATCTAAATTATAATTTCATTGGTGTCCTAAGTAAAGGAATACCCAGAATCCGTCTCAGCTCAGTGTAGTCATGACTATACCTGTCAAATGGTATCCCTGTCCGTCTAGCTACAAATCGCATAAATTTATTCTGAACACGTTCCAGTTCAGTCATTAAGTAGTCCTGACATGGGAACCAGAATTATGAGGCAAAATCAATAATAGGTCTGACAAAAGAAAAAAATAAAATCTTCAGAGCTAAAATGTTTCTGAACCGAGAAGCGTTTCTGGTGACAAAACCCAAAGATCTATTTGCTTTATTAATAACATTTTTAATATGAGAATTGAAATTTAAAGATGTATCCAGTAAAACTCCCAAGTCACGAATACTGGTAACCCTAGAGATAATTTTATTTCCGATTCTGTATTGAAACTCTCTAAATGCCTTTTGTCTACAAAATGAAATTACATGACATTTATTTACATTAAGAGATAACTTATTTTCAATTGACCATTCGTGGAGCCTATTAAGGTCTGATTGAAGGTCAAGAGAATCTTGATCGCAAGTGATTGTTTTATAAAGTTTAAGGTCGTCGGCAAATAAAAGAAAAAAGGAACTTTTGAACAAAGTGTTAATATCATTTATAAAGAGCAAAAAAAATAGTGGACCCAGATTCGATCCCTAGGGAACACCAGAGGTAGCCAGAAAAACATCAGAAAATTCATTCCCAATACGAACAGATGAATATCTATCCGAAAGATAACTTTTAATCCAGGAAATTAAATTACCAGAAAATCCAATTTTTTCAAGTTTTGTCACCAGAATAGCATGATCAACCTTATCAAAGGCTTTGGCAAAATCAGTGTAAATTGAATCAACCTGAATTCCCTTTTCTATGTTTAAGGAAATAAAATTGGTAAATATAACAAGATTTGTCAATACTGATATGCGTCGCATAAAGCCATGCTGCTCCGAAATTATTAAATGATCTACCTGAGAATAAATCATGTCAGCCACAATACTTTCAAAGATTTTTGAAAGTGTACTTAGTAATGTTATTGGACGGTAATTGACCACATTTTTTTATTATTATCTTTATACACAGGTACAATGAATCCTCTCTTCCATTCAAATGGAAAAACTCCAGAGGATAAAGGTCTATTAAATAAAATAAACAACGGATCAGCAAAAACGGAACAACATGACCTTAAAAGTGCCGGAGTAATTTGATCTGGACCTGCGCCTTTATTAATTTTTAAACTTTTTAATTTTGATAATATAACATCCTTAGTAATTAAAAAAGTATCAATGTTATAATTATTATTAGAGTGCAGATCAGAAGCAGAAACAGTAGTCGATGGTGGATTATAAACTGAACTGAAATGCAAACCGAAACAATTAGCAATATCAACATTCGTAGTCACAACATTCTCACCAAGAAATACCTCACTAGGAATAAGCGTTTCACGACGATATAGGTTAACATAGTTCCAGAACATTTTAGGGTTAGAGATAACAGAATTTTCAGTTCGCAAAATATAATTATTAAAAGTTAATTCAGACAGAGATTTACAAGTTTTACGTAGATTAGAAAATTTCAGGTAATCAATAGGATTATTTGTACATTTGAAATTCCGATGTGCCAGTTTTTTTTAGAAATGTAAGTCACCTAAGTTCATATGTGAACCATGGTGGGTAATTATAATTTCTGACTCTTTTAAGTGGTACAAAAAGATTAAATGCTGAATATACTTTGTTATATAAAATATTGACAGCTTCATCCAAATTTATTGTATCTAGCAAGTTATTCCAATCTACATTGCTAAGGAAAGTATATATATCACTAATATTAGCATTATCAAAGTTATATTTAACGTAGTAAAAGTTAGAGAGAGGATTATTTCTAAGTTCAATAACATTGTGAATAGTAAGAATCAACGGGGGATGATAATTATCCACTGGCAACATAGGATCATTAGTAGTAACCAAGGAATAATTTAAAGAATTATATAATACCAAATCAAGAATGCATCCATTGCAATTAACAAAAGTATTTAACTGAACTAAAAGGTAATCCAAACCATTTGACAGGCAAGCAGCTATATCCTTGCATTGGCGAGATGAATGCGCAGCTGGAACACATGAGGGACCGCTATAAGGTTCAGTATTCCATGTAACATTTGGTATGTTGAAATCACCGATAATACAAAAAGTAGCAGTCGGATATAGTATGTACAACTCTTCAATGATAGAACAAGTCAATGAGTAAACACGTAAGCTAGAATTGGGGGGAATCTAAAAAGTTCCTACTATATATGTAGTAGAGTTGCATAAAAACTTTATAAAAACATGCTCAATTGAACAAACATTCGTTGATAATAATATTGCACGCAACATAGGATCACTCGCAATCAATACTCCCCCACCACGCAAAGAGTCACTAGTATAGTGTGTGTAATGTGTAAATTGATCATTTTTTAAGGAAGGAAATTTTTCTCACCGTTGGAAAAGGTTTTTTCTGGTTTCGTATGTCTTAGAAGAAGACTTTAAAAAAGGTTTGAAGAGGGAGCAAAGAAATCCAAAGATTTTCGAAAAAAATTTCCAATTTTCTTGAAATTCGCCACATAAAATTAGAAAATTGACAATTTTCGAAAGAAGGAAATTTTTCTCGCCGTTGGCAAAGGTTTTTCTAGTTTCGTATTTCTTTGCAAAAAAGTTTAAAAAAAGTTAGAAGAGGGAGCAAAGAAATCCAAAGATTTTCGAATAAAATTTCCAATTTTTTGAAATTCGCTACAGAAAATTAGAAAATGGATAATTTTTTATGAAAGGAAAATTTTCTTCCCGTTGGCAAAGGTTTTTCTAATTTTGTATTTCTTAGGAGTAGGCTTTAAAAAAGGTTTGAAGAGGGAGCAAAGAAACTCAAAGATTTTCGAAAAAAATTTCCATTTTCGTGAAATTTGCAACAAAAAATTAGAAAATTGACAATTTTCGAAAGAAGGAGTAGGCTTTAAAAAAGTTTTGAAGAGAGAGCAAAGAAACTCAAAGATTTTCGAAAAAAATTTCCATTTTCGTGAAATTTGCAACAGAAAATTAGAAAATTGACAATTTTCGAAAGAAGGAAATTTTTCTCGCCGTTAGCAAACGTTTTTATAGTTTCGTATTTCTTTGGAAAAGACTCTTAAAAAGGTTTAAAGAGGGAGCAAAGAAGGCCAATGATTTTCCAAAAAAATTTCCAACTTTCATGAAATTCGCCACACAAAATTTGAAAATTTATAATTAATAAATTAATAAATCAAATGATGTTATTAATAGTGGACGCTGTTTAATGTTATTATAACAAATTTTGTTTTTTTTGTTAACTCTTTTGCAATAATAATTTGCTGTAGAGACATTTTTCTGCCAGTACTGATTTTAATACTTTTTTAACTCCGACATAGTACTAACTCGGTTTTGGAGTCAGTATACTCCTAGTACTGATTAGATTTCGAGAATCAGTTCTGACAGTCAGTACTGAGTCAGTACCATGCCGGTGGTAAGCTCCGACTTATCTCCCAACATTTCTACTTGGGATATATGTAAAAAATATATGTAATATATGTAATGTATATGTAAATTTTTTATTTGAAATTCAAAAAATTTTTAATAATAAGATTTTAATAGATCCTTATTATTAAATAATAATTGTTTAACACAAAAAATTGAAGAGATTTTATTTTGAAAGTTTCGAATAATCGTAAATAAATCTGTCGTTTTCAATTAATTTGCATAAGACAGATATAATACGATCATGGGTGGTAACCATTGTTCAGATGTGTGCACGAAGAACATCTCATATGAGTGGTCAGTGTAGTAGAATTTTTATCACCAAACTGTTTCAAGCGCTACTGTAGGTAAAATGTAGAATTAAAATTTATCGTCCACAATATGTTTGTTTTTAAAATTTACAACATTATACAATTGAATGAGTCAGGAAATATTAAAAGTGTAAAGAAGTTTTATGACAGAAATTGAAATTATAAAGAAAAAATAAGTATAAAATAATAAATTTATGACCTATTTTTAAAAATTTTTAATAAACTGAAATTAAAAGGAAATTAAAATTGTTGTTTTTTCCTTAAATAGTTTTAAAGGGAAGTTACAGTTCCTAGAAAAGAAGTGAAGAAGAAATATATTGTAATACAAAGCGCCGCGAGATGGCAGCTGCTAAAAGATCATCATAAAAATATTTGTCTTTAAGTATACGATATTGTAAATTTTTTTTAAAAATAATTTATCAATGTCAATTAATTCTTTACTTTTCTTACTGATTAATTATTTTTATCGAACCAATTTATTTTTAATTATTTATTAATTAAATTAATAATTTTTTAAGAAGAAATAAATTTTGTTATGATAAAAAGCATTTTAGAATATAATATAATTTATTAAAAAGTAAATAAATTTAATAATTTTATTTAAATGTTTATTTTTTATTTACTGTTTATAAATAATTTCTTTTTAAATTAGTTAATTATAAATAAATAATTAATTACATATTAATAAAAATTTTCTTTAGATTTAAATGTTTTTAAAAATGTTTTATTCACATTTTGTTAACCTTAATTTTTGCCTTTATACTACCAATTTTCCACTTACCTTTTTTGATGGAATAATAGGTCTATTTGAATTTTTTGCATAAAACTTCTCTCTCACTGGCTAAAATATTTAATTTTCAATTACATTTCATTTAAAATCACTTTATTTTTTTACAAAAACTCGAGTAACAATTTTGGAAAGGTTAGAATGTCTCGCATATTTGCGGAAGATATCCAACTTTTAGAAATAATTTCCAGAAAATTTTCAAAAACAAATTAAATAATCTTCCGGAAGAATATCTTATAACAAAATGAATTAGGTTTCTGGAAATTAATTAAATTTGTTTAATTATAATCTTTTAATCTGGAACAATTAAATCAAATTTACACAAAAAATAAATAAATTTATGTTTATATGAAAAAAATTATTAAATGTCAAATATACTTTTCGAATAATGATGATCCGAAAAACGAAAAAAATTCTAGGAAACTTCCAAGATGTTTCCCGTAAAAACCTTCGGAAGTTACCCTTTTTAAATTCCTGGAAATTTCCAGGAAATATAATAATGTCCGCAGGTTAGAAGCTTCCCATGGAAACTTCCTAAGAAGTGATCAGGAAGTTTCCAAAAATCCTCGAAGATATAATGAAATATGTAACATATAAATTAGCTCTTAGAAGTCAAGTGACAATTTTGTTGAGCGCATAAAGATCTATCCAAACAGCACACTTTTGACGCCTACGGTGGTTCGAGTCCCTTTTTTAAATAATAATTTCAATAAAAATTTTTTTAAATAATTTTTGGAAACTTCCTAGTAACTTCCTGGAACTTTCGAGGAAGTTCAAATGGGAAGCATCTAGAAGGTACCAGGAAGTTTCCTTGGGAAGCTTTTAACCAGCGGAAATTATTGTATTTTCTGGAAATTTCCAGGAAGTTACCGAGGGTAACTTCCAAAGGTTCCCACGGGAAACTTCCTGGAACTTTTCTGGAACTCTTTGTGCTATGTGGGAAAAAAGAAGGGTTAGATTGTCTCGCTTATTTGCGGAAGAAAAAAAAATCTTCCCGAAGAATATCTCCTGTCAAAATAAATTAGATTTCCGGAAATTTTGCGGAAATTCATTAAATTTGGTTTAATTATAAGCTTTTAATCTAGAATAATTAAATCAAATTGACACACACAAAAAATGGATTTATGTTTATGAGAAAAAAATTATCAAATATTAAATATACTTTTTTATTAATAAAGATTCAAAAAATGAAGGGTTAGATTGTCTTGCTTATTTGCGGAAGAAAAAAAAATCTTCCGGAAAAATATCTCCTGTCAAAATAAATTAGATTTCCGGAAATTTTGCGGAAATTCATTAAATTTGGTTTAATTATAAGCTTTTAATCTAGAATAATTAAATCAAATTGGCACACAAAAAAATGGATTTATGTTTATGAGAAAAAATTATTAAATATTAAATATACTTTTTTATTAATAAAGATTCAAAAAATAAAGGGTTAGATTGTCTTGCTTATTTGCGGAAGAAAAAAAAAACTTTCGGAAGAATATCTCCTGTCAAAATAAATTAGATTTCCGAAAATTTTCCGGAAAATTTCCGGAACAAAATTAACTTCCGCAAAAGTAATAATTCCCAGAAATTTTCCGGAAATGGCTTCCGGCAAATTGCCGGAAACCGCTTCCGGAAAGTTTTCGAATTCCTTTCACATGGGTGTGGACGATGTTATTACATGTATCCACAAAGATAGAGTTAATAGTCTTCTTGATGCCTTTAACAGCTATAATAATTATATAAAATTTACCATTGAAATTGAAAATAACGGTCACATTAGTTTTTTGGACACGCTTCTAATAAGAGAGAACAACTCTATCATTACTGATCATTACTGATCATTACTGATTTCTGGTAGATATTTAAATTATAATTCTAATGCTTCTGTTAAAGATAACATTTTCATTATTTATGGCTTGGTGAAGAGTTATTAAATTGTCTAATAAAAAATTTGTTAATGATAGTTTGAAATTTTTTAACGATATCCTAATTGAAAATAATTACCCTGTAACTTTTATAAATAAATATATTAATTTACGTTACCAAATTTTATTAAATAACAATAATAACGATAATAATATCAAAGAATCTTTATAACAATTTATAATAATAATAATTATCAAATTATATGAATGGATTTTTTTCAAAAAATAACAAAATTAGATCTCACTAAAATTACTATTCCAAACAAAATAACATCGCAATATGATCACTTTTGTTTGGTTTTTGTTCAACTTTATTTTTTTTAAATAAATAAACCTTTTTCTTTTTTTGTGTCAATGTTAATATGCGTTTATATAAATAAATATTAATTGTAATGGGTGAACAATAAACTTTTTTATTTTGTACAAAAACTGAGGGAAGATTGGTTACGGTATTTGGGGATAGTAGGAGACATTTGGAACAGAAACAGTATAAAAAAAGGACAAATATTATTCCAGAAAGAAATCTAATTTAAACGGATTAAAATGAATTAAGTTTTTTGGTAAAAAGCGGGATTCATTCAATCTCTTTGTATATGCGATTGAATTTGATTAAATTTGCCTCAATTTGTGCAAACTAATTCGCATTTGAAAGCATTGATCAAGGCATGCATTGAATTCATGCTGACGAATTAAAAAAAAAGACTCTAAAACTTGTCCACTGAATTCGTAAGAATAGAAAGTTTGGAAGTTCAATACAGTTTGACAAATTCATAAAAATTGCAACATAGCTTCAATTCGTATTTGTCACAAAGCGGGATTCACTGGAGCTCTTTGGGAATTCTTTTTAATTTATTTCAATTAGTTTTTATTTTCTTGGGATATTAAGAATATATATATTATATTCATATAAATAACTTCTTAACAAATAAAACCAAGTTTCTGTTTTTTATACAATGAATCAAAAAAATTTTACCCACATAATTTTATTTTTTTATAGTGATAGCCAAAAGGAATAAAAATTGTTTCTAAAAAGTTTTATAGTGGCATCGCGATAACTTTTCGAGAAATCAACGAAAAAGCCTGTGGCGCCTTGTTGAGACTGACGCGCTTACGGAAGTTGGCAACACCATTTCATTTTTTGTCAACAAAATTTTGATTAAACAAAAACAAATAATGAGCTACATCTAGCAAACGATAACAAATTTTAAGCTGGAAAAAAAATTAAAAATTTTAAAAAAGGTTTCTTTTATGGGTAAGAATTCCTGAAGTGGCCCCTTATTTTCTTTTGGTTTCACGGTGGTCTTGAATCAACTTTGAATGAAATGTCTTAGCACATCATTTTTTTTTGCTGATTTGGGTTATTTGCACTCTAAATAATGTGTAAAAAATTTATGGCCCATAACTTGTCGAGCCGTTTTTATATTTATTATATATAACCTTTTCGTTAATTTTTTTTCTGTACAGTAACTGGTATAATTTCCGTAAATTGGCAAAAATATGTGCCTTAACATGTATTGTAATATTTAAACAAAACTGACTTATTGTGTCAGAAATATTATTTAAATTGTTATATTATATTATTTAAAATTAAAGAAAAGTATTAGGGTCAGTTGGGGTAAATCGGAACAGAGGGCAAATACGGACAAAAGGTGTTGGATCTTAATTTACAAATTAAAAATTCAGTTCGACGTCAATATTTTAAGCTCAGATCCTTTAAAAGAGATTCTGACTACTTCCATGATTTTATTTCGACAATTGTCAACAGGATAATTTGAAAACTTAGGGTAAATCTGGACAGAGCTTCTATTACATTTTAAAAAGTGGTGTAAGTAGTGTAATTCGATTAATCTTTAAAAAAGTCCGGCATGTTGGATCCGGCATTTTGAATTTTCAAAATCTGACTTTGTATTCGTATTCAATGATCCCAAAAACTTTTCTTTATCAAGTTTTATTAAAATCCATTAAAATTTGTTAAAGCTATATATGTTTTTGATTATTACTTTTTGAATCGTTAATTGATTAACTTTTATGATACTACAACACTTAACTGATTAAACTTTTGTACATCTAGTATGAATTTTTTTTAAGTTGTTATATCCCTTAATAGAGTAGTATACTTAAGATAACTTTATTTTAAACCTTTCTTAGAAACTAGGCTGTCAGGATTTACCCAAAATTTAAAGAAATTTTCTAAATCTTGGGGTAAATCCGAACAATAAAATGTAAAAAATTAAATATAAAATTTTATAAAAAATAAAAAATTAATCTAGGGAACTCAAGAAAGAAATTAATGCAGTATAAAACGAAAGAATTTCCTTTTATTATAAAAAAAACTTACGTCATTTGTGAAAAATAGGTATTTTGTCCGGATTTACCCCAACTGACCCTATTTTAATTAATATTATGCTTAAATCCATAATTTGATACAAATATGTAACATTTTAAATAAAAAACTGATGATTTTTTTTCAAAATGAGTTTTCTCAAAAACGGCTCGACAAGTTATGGGCTATAAATTTTTTACACATTATTTAGAATGCAAATATCCCAAATCAGCAAAAAAAGGGATGTGCAAAGACTTTATATTCAAAGTTGATTCAAGACCACCGTGGTTTATAAAAATGAATGATACTTATATATATGAATAGTGCATGATGTCACTAATAACACCTCAAAACGATTTTTCAAAATTTGAATTTTTGTAATTTTTATAAGAAATTAAACTTTTTTGCACTGTTTTAGAAAAAATGTAATTTCTCGAAATGAGCTGAACCGCTTTCAATGAAACTTATATCGTTAGAAAGATTAGAAAATTTACTATCCAGAAGAAAATATAATATGAATAAAAAGTTTAATTTGTTAAATCAAATTATATTTTTAATTTTTATTGTTATAAATAAACAATGTTCGCAATAGATTTTGGTCACTTTTTTATAGCATCATAAAGAGGGACTTTTCATGATTCCATAGCAAAAATAATAAACCAAAACTCTTGAAAAGTTTAGAAGTTTTATCATTTTTAGTCTCGCCGTGCGCGAGCTTTCTGGGTATCTAATGCTCACGGTACAATGCCACAGTGGGATTTTTTTTACAATTTATTGTTCATAAATTTCTACAGGATTGTAGTAGAATATTCCCAAAATACGTTTTCCTAGAAGATATTTTTTCCAAACAATAGTGGTTTCCAAAGGACATTCTTCCCAAAATCAGATTTTTCTAAATTAATACATATTTGTGTAAGTATTTTGTTCCATTGACAAATTTTAATGAAATTTTTAAAAATAATTTCCATTTTTTGAGAAATTAAAAAAATGGTACGTGTATTTAAAGTAATTGAAATTCTGACAAGAATTGTATTAAAAGTTTTGAAAATTAATTAATTTCGAAGAAAAATATATTATTTATAAAGATAATTAAAATTTTGACAAAGAATTTTGTTAAAATTTTATTACAAATAATTGAAACTCTGGAATTTGTTTTATGATTTATAAAAAAATTGAATTCCTAAAAAGAATTTTATTATTTATGAAAGAAATTGAAGAATTACTAAGAAATTTATTAAAAGTTTGTAAATAATTGATGTTCCTTTGCAAATTTTATTTTATAAAAATAATTAAATGTTTGCATAGAATTTTATTAAATTAAAAAACAATTTTTTTTGGACAATTATATTAAAATAGTAGATATTAAAAATCATTAAATTGAAGAAAATTTTCGAAAGTATAATTAAATTTAGAAGAAATTTTTTTATTATTTATAAAGATAATTGAAATTTTGACACCAATTTTTGTAAATTTTTTTCGAAAATACTTATGGATTGTTGCTAAGAATTTATATTACTTTTTGTTTGGTGAAATTTTCTTAAAATAGAAATGATATGACTAGATTTTTGCAAATTATTGGTTACAACATACAATTCTAAATTCTTCGTATATTCACAATTTTATATTATTTTATTGAAATTATATTTGTTCGTTATTCTTTTATAATTGTTTTACTTATATTTATACACTGGACATAATAAAGAAAATAATTTCCATTATAACTAATGAACAATTTTATTTTGGGAAAATATGACTTTGAGAAAAAATTTTTTTGCGAAAAAAGTTCTTTGGGAATGACACTTCTTTGGGAATACGATTTTTTTGGGAAAATTCTACTTTGAAAAATAAGTTTGGGAAAAGGGACCCCCTACCGTCTAGAGCTTACAATTTTTAACTGATTTGAGATTTTTTAAATTAAAGGGAACTACATTTTTTTAATTTTCAATTGTTTATAATTATTTATTTTAGTAAAAGTTAACAAATTAACACAATTTTTAAAAAATGTACGTTGAATTTTTAATTCTATTACTGTAAATGACCAGAATCAATTGAAAATCATGTAATATGTTCTCTAGATGAAAAATAAAGAATACAATTTTTGTTTTCATTTGATATAAACAATATTAGTTAACAAATAGTTAACTTTGGTTCCTCTCAACCAAAAAAATGTTTTTGACATTTATATTTTAATTTAGGCTTATTTGTTTATAACAATTGAAATAATTTGCTTATAAAAAACATATATTCTTAAAATGAGCCTACATTGAAAAATATAAATGTAAAAAAAAATTTTTGGTTGGGAGGAACCAAAGTTAACTATTTGTTAACTAATATTGTTTATAACGATTAAAATAATTTATTTATTAAACGAAAAGGACATACGTACTTTAACCAAAGTTGACAATTACACAGGCCTACAAATTTTGGCTTAGTTCTGTTACAGAAAAAGTGAAAGGTGATTCTTACAGCTTTTTGGACGTAAAATACCGACTTCCAAAATAGCCCATCACGTCAGAATTTTTTGTAATACTGCTTTAAATGGACAAAAATGGCTATTTTTGGTCACTTTTCGGAATTTTTTTTGGTTAACCAAAATTATTTTTTTCTATTTGCAAAGTTGTATCGTATAGTACTATGTATTTAAGCTTTAAACACTATTTTTCAAAATTGCTTTACGATTTTTTTAAAAAAGTTACATAGATGTCAAATTTTTCATTAAGGCAAATGTGGGTATAAGAAAAATTAAAAATGTCATTTTGATTGCATTCACGAATAGTTTTATAAATTGCCCGTTATTTATTAAACTAACTAGTAAGGGTAAGATATAGGGGAGTGCTGTTAGGGTTGGACAGGTGTTAGGGTTGAACCATCGCGTTTATTTTGTTTTATTACACTAGCGCCATCTGTTTTTGAACTTAAATTCTTGCTACTAATGCCAGTCAACTTTTCACATGAGTTTCAGTCAAGTACACGAACGTATACTTTTGTTTTTTGCAAGTCATTGTTATACGCTCAACAGAAACTTTTTTGTGGTGTAAAAAAAGAGAAGTAAATGTAGAAGAAATATGCCAAAGACAAAGTAAATTTATTAAACTTTTTTATTAGGATGTTATACGAAAATATGAAAAGAAGTTTGGGGTTTTGTGTGAGCCAGGCGGTGTCGTAAGGGTTGAACCGCCCAAAATATTGCAATTACGAAGCGTACTTACAACAGAAATTCATTTTTTGACTTAAGGAGGAGTCAAAAACTGTATTTCTAACGAAATAAGAAGAAAACATTTTTTTCGATAATCTTTTTTATTGTTTTAATTGCAAAATTTTTGATTTAATTCTTAAGAAATAAAATATCTAATCTTATGCAAAAATGCACAATATGAGATTTTATTTTAATTTCATGGTTCCTTTCCTCATTTTCATGTATCATTCTATTATTTGAAGGACATTTTTAACCACTTACCTAAATATTTCATTGATTTTCTACAGTGGCTCAACCCTTACACCAATGTTCAATCCTTATAACATTTTTTTTTAAATTGCTTATAACTTTGAAACTTTTGACCGAATTTTTTTGCAATGTACAGCAAAAACATTGCATTTGAGTTGATCTTTCAAACAATATGCGCGAAAACGTGAAATTCGCACTGCAGATGAAGTTATCCTTACCCCGTGTAGAAATTTCGCTGGGGCCCTGATCAGGGCCTGATAGGGCCGACCTATTAGGGAATGAAACGCCGCGCCCGATGTGGCCCTGATCAGGAAATCCACACTTTCTTGTCGCCCCGATCTGGCCCTGATCAGGCGCGGCGTTTCATCCCATACTACGGCCCTAGTAGGGTAATTTCTGCATGGGACGTGATGGGCTATTTTGGAAGTCGGATTCGTATTCTACGGCCTGTGTTAGTTAACTAATATTGTTTATAACAATTAAAATAATTTATTTATTAAACAAAAATGACATGTGTACTTTAACCAAAGTAAACAAATAGTTAACTAATATTGTTTATAACAATTAAAATAATTTTTTTTTAATAAAAAGGTCATACGTACTTTAAATGTACTTAAATTAAAAGATAAATGTGAAAAAAATTTTGTTGAGAGAATCCTAAATCTCACCAAAATCACTACTCGGGGGTTTTCGGGGTCGCTGATGACGAATCTGATGTCATTTTTCCAAATTTCCAAATGGCAAATCCACTATAGCGGACAAAAATATCATAAAGTAGATTGAATCTCACTATAGTCATCAGAATGTCTTCTTGATATTACATATTTCATTAAATCTTTGAGGATTTTTGGAAACTTCGTGGTAACTTCCAGGAAGTTTCTATGGGAAGCTTCCAGAAAGTTACCAAGAAGTTTTCATGGAAAGCTTCTAACCTGCAGACATTATTGTATTTCCTGGAAATTTCCAGGAAGTTACCAAGAGTAACTTCCGATGTTTACCTTCGGTTGTTTACTAGAAATTTCAAGCTATTCATTAAATACATTTTTATTCAGCATTCATTTGTTTCAGTTGTTTAGAAGAAACATCAAAGCTACTCACTAAAAACATTTCTGTTTAACATTCATTTGTTTCAAGACATTACATAAAAACATTACTGTTTGAAGCACATAAGTTTTAATCTTCGTATATTTTGAACTGTTGGTTGAACACAATATATGTTTTGAACTTCATGCGCTACAATTTTTACTTGTATCAGTTCACTCTGTCGTAAAAGCTTTTGTTTAGATGTTTATTTGTTTTACTCATAAAACCTTTATTGAGCTCTAGACTAGTCTCTTATAAATGGCATTTTAGGGAATTGAATAATTGCTTTGTTTTATTTCAGTAATTCATGTAAATTACAGGTTTGTATAATCTTCTTTTACTTATTTATTTTTAAATATATTTCTTTTATGTCCAAGTTTCGTTTTTAGGTAGTAAGTTTTTTTATAGTTCCGTTTCTGTAGGTTTAAGTTTCGATCTTCTTTTATGTTTATGAATATTTGATAATTTTAGGTTTTTAATATTTATTTCATTTCTGATTTATAATGGAAGAATTAAAAATCTCGAAACAAATTCTTTGCGATATATTAATCTCATGTGATATAAGAAATGCAAGTGTTATAATGAATTCCATTCAAACCACTCATTATCTTATAAATAATTGCATGAGTCAAGTGCAGAATACAGTTAACTTATTCATGACAACTTTTGAAAAAAAGTTGAAAGATGCGTTCTATGATATCACTAAGTTTCAAACAAAGAATAAACATTGGTTGGATTCTGATTTTATTGTAATATTTAATTAGCTTTCTCTTGGAAGATCTTCCCATGACTTTGAGAGTAGCTCCATATCAACAAAGCGACGAAAAATTCCAAGGATTCATGACTTGTATTCTGAAATCGAAATTCAGAATGCATTCTTCAGCAATCTCAAATCTTCTGGTGAAGGTCACATCGTCAAAATTATATTGAATTTTTTGTCTGCAGAGTGCAAGAATTCTAGTGCTCAGAAAGATAGAGTAATACCTTTTTGTGACGATGAGGCTTTAGCTTTCATAACTGATGCTTAATTAACTGAGCATCAATATGAATGTATTCGCATTGAGGCAAAATGTAAAAATTTGAATATTTTCCTTCTTTATAAAAGTTTGTCTGAATCAAAAAAAGGTATTACCCTCAAGATTCAGAGATATATATTGCAGAGGATAGTGTGACTATCAATCCACAAGCCTTAATTGATCATACTGTGTCCAGCTTGCTAGAAATTCCAGGAATCGTATCCTCTAAATTATTCGATAAACCTAATATTTCCATGACGTTAATTTAAATATCAATATCTTAATTTTCTCTATGGTGCTATTAGCTTTGGAGATGGTAGATGAGGAAAGTGACAATTCAATATCCATTTGGAAAAATGCTAATCCAGAGTCAACAAAACATTGTAAAATTATTAAGTATCTTTATGCTAAAGAAACCAAAAAATGCCTAATTGGAAGTTGCATATGTACAAAAAAAATTTCTGAGCTAAAAGCAACCGTAATTAAATTTTGCGAAAGTCGATGTCGTTGCAGGATCGATCACAAAATGTTGATGACGATGGTTAATGGGAAAGTTTGTCAGGCGCTTACTGATACTCCATCATCAGCGACCTGTTACATATGCAATGCCAAACCCTCTTAAATGAATAATTTAGATTTCATTAAAAAGCAACCTGAAATTTATTTAAGAAGTGGAAATCAAGAACGCACGAGGAAAAAGATAAACTCGTAACTACCAAACAAAGAATCAAAAAAGAATTTTGGGAGAAAATGGGTGTGATTATTGACGTTCCAACTCATGGTTCTGGAACATCTAATAATGGAAATACTACTCGAAGATTCTTTCAGGATCCTGAGTTGGCTTCAAAAATCACAGGAGTTGATCAAAATTTAATAAAGAAGTTCAGCACTATTCTTCAAGTTACAGTTCACAAAATTCTTAAACACGGACCCAGAGTTATAGAATCTTTTCATCTTCCCACAGGTCAACTAACTGAAGAAGCTCAAAAAGCCAACAAGAAAAGTTTCAAGAGAATAGGGGAATTTAATACTCGAAAAATCAGTTGAGTTGCGACGAATACCGAAATACTTCATAACTTTTTGATAATGTCCGATCACTTCATTAATTCCTTCCGAAGACAATGCAAAGCTATTCCTTGCGTTATAGATCCAGAAGCCCAAGATCGGCTGATTGTATAAAAATATAGCAAACGAAGAAAATAAAAAAGTCAAGTCTCATAAAAAAATATTTTAAATCTTTTCAGTTTAAAGATATAAAAACTACTTTTAGAATTTTGTTCGCCAAGTTTGTCTGAAGCAAATAATAATAATAATAATAATAATGGGGCCCCATTTTTAAGTAACTATCACTCAGTTTTTTTCAGGGCTACAAAACAACATTGTTTTGTCATATTGGATCAGACATTTAAAATTTAAAAAAACTTACATCGGATTTGTAATCAGCTACCCCGCAAACCCCCGAGTAAAGATTTTGGTGAGATTTAATTCATTTTTTCAAGTTGTTTGTTAATTTGTTTATTATTTTGTTAATAATAATTAGGTAAATACTGTGATTTTATTAGATGTTTATAATTATCACTTGCGGGACAGAATTTAACTCATTCCACGAGATCTTTAAAAAAATTTTGTCATATGATGCACATGTAGCTCAATTAATATAAAAAATGATAATTTTTTATCAGCTTTCAACTAAAATAATAAATAAACAAATTATTTTTTTCAAAATCGGGCTCGACAAAGTTCTTGGGAGTTTATTAAGCTTCAATTTAAAAAAAATTGTAAATCGGATGAAAATAACGACCTGTGAAACTTTTTGAACATTTTTTCCCACTTTTTCCTCACTGTGTAACATGCTCTACTGAAGTTCTTTTAAATAAAAAATTTATATTTAAAGGCGGATTATGAGAGTCAATTGGAATAAGAGACTCATGTGATAAGTAACAATGTATATGAATATTTGGAAAAATTAAATCTAAGAGTTTATTGTTAGTATTGTAAGTGTAGTTGTTCTGGGTAAAGTTATAGAAATCAACTAATATTTTTAGATTTAATATTTCGAAATCGCAATTAGTGTTAGTCTTAAATGACATGTAAGACGGTGTATTGAAATCACCAAGCAAAACAACTTCATAATTCCATATTTCTTGATAGTTAATTAAAAATTTAGAAAACTCAAGATTATTTATTTCATTCGAGACCGCAGTCAAAGTTTTCTTCAACGGATTAATTACAAGAGACAGATGACCAGTAAATTTATTAAGTTTTTTCTCTAGCATAGATGTTAAAAAATCCTTTGTAACAGCCATCTCACCTCCAGTGGTGGGAGACGTTGACCTTAAACTACAACACTTTGTATAACTACCAGTTTTATCCTTCCTTGCTTTAGCACATCCAGGATGATAAGGAGCATTACATTTAGAACATCTCACTATATTTTTTTGGACATCCGAGCCACATCTCCTACACAATCTATCAATATCTGGCACTTGCAAAGTAGCCATGTCAGATTTTGAGGTTAGGATTCGAACATATCAATTTTTATAGAGTCACATATACTCACCCCAGAGAAATTTGATTATAATCAACAAATGCAACAACGAGCGACTCACTGGCCAAAGATTAAATTTATTGAATAAAGTAACTCTAGGACACCGAAGTCTCGCTATAAGGGTTTTGGCCCTTGGCCAAGAAACCCTAAAAACTGACAAATATAAACAAAAATTTCTCTTTTTTGTAGATGAATATTCGTATATTGAAAATAAAATGTCAAAATAATTGTTAAACGTTGTCAAGCTCAAAAAGTGACTGAATAATTAATACTATTTTGAAAAATTCAATATTTTTGGAAGCCTTAAACCGCACACTGGTTGTTCGACACTCGGGGACATTTAAGTGTGTTCTCCAAGTTGAAATAGGATATTATCTTTTGGAAAAATTATCTTATATAGCTTAATACATCTATTTTGAAAGAGAATAGGTTTCGTAATGATTTACTTAATTAAAATAATTAAAAAAAGTTTTTTAAAACTACTGAAATTACCTTAAACCAAAATCTGGGTGTCAGACAAGCAGAAATTTTTCGCCGTCAACTTTATAAAATTATTAAATACACAAAGACACTCGGAAGACTAATGTCACTGACGAAACATACTGTCAAGTACAAAATGTACTGTCTAATATGAACACATGTTCCATTTTTACTAATTTAACCGAAATATTAGAATAAAAAGCTAGAATATGGGTTTCGCACACCCAGGGTGCGGTTTAAGGGATAAAATTATTTAAATAAAAGATGTTTTGATTCTTCTGTTTGGCCTAATAGCTTTATTATAATATATTTGTATTTACAATAACATGACGCGTTTCGACATTCTCATCAGATATACAATGATAATTAACAACAAATACACAGAAAGCATGTTGGAGAACATTTACGAAGTATAAGATTTTTTTGCTTATTCAATATAATTGCTTGATATTTGAGAGAACTAACGTGGTCTACAAAATAGATTGCAAAAATTGTAATGCTACATACCTATATTGGACAAACTGGTAGATATCTAAAAAGAAGGGTTTATGAACATAAATATTAGGAGGCAAACAAAAGTAAACTAAGTGCTCTTTGCAAACTCTCCACAGTAAATAATCACAATTTTGACTTTTTATCAGATAGCGTTAGGATTTTACAAAGTGAAAGTAATTACAACAAAAGAAAAATTCTTAAAATGTTTTATATTATTAAACATAAAATTCAATAATTCTAAAAACTAATACAGAAAATTTAATCAATTTATATTTGAATCTAATATTTTCGTAACATTGTGAATTTGCACTTCTTTAGATATTTTAATTTTTTCTATTTTAAATATTTGTTTATACTAATTATTTTAATTTTCCTAATATTTTGTAAAGGAATGAGTATTATATACAGGATTCATGGCATTCCTAATGCATTATGTATATTTTCATTATAATCTGACAATCCATTTTTATATCAACTTCAAACAAACCATTTCTATTTAAACACTGGCCTTTAATTAAAATTTCACGGTCGTCTATCATAAACACATGTTTTCTTTGACTGTTTTTTATCATCTTAACATGTGCTCTGAAATGAAATGAAAAAATCTGTCCGCCCACGGGGCGGACACATTCTCATCCGCGCTTCGCTCGCTAGTTTCAGCGCGCTTCGCGCGCAAATGGCTCGCTGCGATCGTAATGGTTTCCGGACGTTGTACACTATTTGCGTTCTTCATCTTATTTCTGCTTATACGTTAAATTTCTATTAGATATATTTTATAAAAAAGTTTAACTTCAATTTCCTGACTCCTCCACAAAAAATATTTCGCTGTATTTCGAATTTAATCAACTGCGACTTTGTATTAGACAAGCCGTACTTTTTTTAAAAGGCTACAATATTTATTTGTCTTAAAGTTACTACGACTTAAGGTTTACATTCTGATCAAATATGTATTGATTTGAAGATTATCACAGAAGGAACAACACTTGTAATTGAGATAATTCATTTTTGGTACTGTTTTGAAAAAAAAATTAATTTGTATAATTTATGTTTTATTAATTGCGTCCAGGAATGTCCACTTTTATTTCAAACAAAAAACACTCTAATCGGTTTAAAATTGTTGGCTATAGTCATTCATAAACAGTAAAATCATGCATCGGTATTTATGTTAGCCCTGGTAAATTGCAAAATTAAAAGAAAATACACCTCTTTAGGTATAATATGTAAAAAGTTAGTAATTAACAATAATAATAATAATTTGTTTAAACAAATATAAATTTAAAAATTGCACAGAATTCTTACGAATTTATAGCCTGACATTCTCCAAAAAGAAAAATTTTGAGGTTATGCGCGCTTTATTTAAAATTTTACCATTAAAGAAAAACTTATTATTCTTTTCTCATGTAAAACTGTCAATTTTCCCCATTTTTCATATACATAACGCGACAATACTAAACAACAGCTGATGACAACGTACACACCGTGAGTTGCAGTGTTGCCAGACATTTCAAAGTACCGAGCAAGTCAAATCAGACAAAAATGGTTATTGCTTTGACTAGTTCAGTGAATTGAGGGAACCTCCTTAACATCAACAAGAATACATTTAAATCAAGTTAAAGAGATAAAATAATATTTTGATTCAAAAATAAAAACTCTAAAACTTATAAAACAAAAAGAAAAGTCTGGCCCAAAAACTTATAAAAAAAGTCTGACCCAAAAACTTAAAAAAAAATACAAAAAAGTGTTAAAAGGAAAAGTTGTGTGTTTTTGCTCATATTTTGAGGAAAAAAATAGAAATTTTTTTTTTGAAAATTGTCAAAAAAACAAAATTTTGAAAATTTCGAAATTTCAAAAAAATTTATAACTTTTTTGTTTTTTGTTGTACAAAAAAGTGTTCAAAGGAAAAGTTGTTTGTTTTTGCTCATATTTTTTAATGAAATGTTTACACGAAAAAAAAAATTAAAAATATTAAGAATTATAAATAATGAGCACAATGTTTCATTTTTTACATTTTTAAATGAACAATATTATATGTCTTAAGCAGGTATTTATTAAAGTGTTTTTAATAAAATTTTTATACATAAAACCATGAACTTTTTTTGGATGCTCGTTTTTTTAAAAATAAATTTTTTTTGTTTTTTGATTTTGACGTAAAGAACTTTACCATTTTTATACGTATTGACCATGGAGTAGTATAAGGAGACCTAATGCCCGTGAGAATCCGCGTGAAACGTGGCCGCACTTATAATGACCGTAATTCGTCTAGACTCACTAACATCGATTGAAGCTCCTCTCGTGGAGGAAAATATCACTATATTTGAATACAAAATAAGTTGATGTCCTATTCGCATATGTACCTTGACAAAAAAGTACTTATATAGAAACAGTAATAAAAATGTCATATTTATTTAACTCTTATTATAAATTTAATTTAAAATATTAAATTTATATTAAAATTATATTGCATTTATATGTAATGTATTTTATGTGTCCATTATATTATATGCATAATATGCTATGTATATATTTTATAGTTATTTTGAAAATATATTATTAAATTTGTATTAATTTTATTATAATTTACAATGTAAATATAATAATAACACTAAACATAATTTTAATAAAAATAAATTAAATTTATTAAAACTTATGTAAACACAATATTAATAGCAACAATTCCCACATTTTGTATATTGACTATATTATAATAATGCCTTATAATTATAATATGATTAATAATAATAATTGTTAACAACATCAAAACAACACTAACTTATAAAAATGTCAACTGCACTGTACAATCTACAATAACAGTAGCAGACGATTATTAGTTACACTTTTCTCTGCTGGGGGCTCTTCTATCGATATTAGTGAGCACAGAGAAAACACGGTCATCAAAAGTGCGGCCTCTTTGCATTAGTGGCGTTCGGTCTCCTTATACTACTCCATGGTATTGACTTCGTAAATTTTGACACTTAACCTTAAAATTTAACGTAACATGAATAATGTATTTTTTATAAGGATATTTTTTAAAAGGAAAATTTTTTTTCAAGCAATTATATTATATAAACAAAAAATCTTATACTTCGTAAATGTTCTCCAACATGCTGTATGTATATATGTTGTATTGTAGTAAATTATCATTGTAGACCTGATGAGGATGTGGCAAGAAGACTAGAGACAGGAGGGCTAACTGCAGTAGTGAGGGTAGGACAAATATAGGGGGATTACGAAGGCGTGGTTAGATTGCGCCAAATATCTTGTTTTGATTCTGCACTTCCCCTCACTCACGCGTTTCACGTATTTAAATATATAACGTAAGAGTGTGCGAGATGTGCAGAACCGAAACAAGATATTTGGCGCAATCTAACCACGCCTTCATAATCCCACTAATTCTGACTCACTGCTGTGAGTGAGAAAACAGCCGAGTTAGCCCTCCTGTCTCTAGTTTTCTTGGGATGTGGTATACCATGTCGAAGCGCGTCATGTTATTGTAAATACAAATATATTATAATAAAGCCTTTAAGCCAAACAGAAGAAGCAAAAGATCTTTTATTTAAATATTTTAAAAATGATTGAATTCACTTAAAAGTTGTTACTCTGGGGTTTTCGGGACCCTAATGACGAACATATTGTCAGATTTAAAGAATTCAAAATGTCAGACCCAGTACAGGGTTACCAGATTGAGCGATTTATCGCAAATTGGATGACTTAAGGTTTAAAAAGGTGACTTTACTTTGGGCTATTGCGCCATGTCGCAAATTGGTCGATTTTCTAACAGTACTTGCGACATTTGGGGACTTGTGAAAGTATAGTAAATATTAGCAATTTTTTATAATTGGTTATTCTTTTAATACGATGTCAAATGTTAATTTCAATGTGCCAAAATTTAGTTTTAACTGTCTTAAGATGTTCTATAGACATGTTTTTCTATTTGAAAAGTTTATGTAAATTTAATTTAATTAAAAATATTACCTAAAATGTTTAATTTATTTGTGTATATAATATTAATATATTAGAGGAGTGTGTCCAGGTATCAGACGGGTTTTGTTTTTGACCCATAAATTTTAAATGAATCAACGAAATTGTAAATAAAATATACTGTTTGAAAAGTAACTTGAATATGCAACTTTTATTTGAAGAAAGTGTAGTGTTCAGATGGACTTAAAAAAGTTGTGATCAGTTTTTACACCTACCAATACGGTTTTGATGCAAAAATACATTCACAGAACGTCACTTCCAATACTTTTTCTCTATTCTGAATTCATTTTTCACTGGGTCTATAGTACAAATTTTGTAAAATCAATGATCGTGAGCTTTAAAACAATTTCTAGATTAATATTTTAAGGTTTAAATTATTTTTAAAAAATTCATAGTATGTACTGTCGTATTTAACGTATAAAATGAAATACATATTTTCATATGAAGGGTACAGCAAAAGTTTTAAATTAGTTCAGTGGGCACTGGAACATACAAAGTACTTAAAGTGCCATTAGGGCAAATAATGATTTATAAATCAAAATTTTCTTATTTTTTAATGAGATGTAGGATTTGTCATAGGAAATATATATGGTTTTCTTTATGAAAGTGGACTTTTACAAGGTTTTCGATATGTAGGGTCCTATGTAGATTTAAAGCAATTGCTAAGGCCAAGTACTTAAAATTTAGCAATTTTTATGTAGAATCGAATGCCGATGGACTATTCTTCTTATTTTCCAAATGGCGGCCACTAGAGCCACTTATATGACATAAGTACAGAATTTATTTTTTTTAATTTTAAAAATCTCCAACATTTTGTGATAAAATTTTTTTACAACTGATAAGTTTCAAATTTCTGTTGTTGCTGAATACAAATTGGGAGTAATTTGTGATCTAAGTCACAAAAATAAAAATGGCGGACTAATTTTTTAAATTCAATAAATTTAACTAAATTAAGCTAAATCTCGTTACTCAGAGGTTTTCAGGGTCAGGATTTTAAAAAAAGTGGGGGTAAACACCCAAAAAACATTTTTTTGATGGTTTACAGTATTTTTTTCTCATAAGCCTGATGTGCTTAATACTTCTATTTAGTCCCAAATTTATTTCTCACACTTTATTGAGCGCTTTAAAACCCATATGCGTAAGATAAAAAAATGTAAAAGATTTTGAGAAAAGTGGGTGTAATTACCCCCATAAATGTACTTTTGAGGGATTTAGGTATTTTTTTCTTCTTAACCTGGCATGCTAGAAACTTCTATGTAATTTGAAATTAAAGATTAAATCGTACACTTTAACACCTTCGATGCCAACGTAAAAAACAATGGAGGATGTTGAAAAAAGTGTGTGTAATAAGCCTCAAAAAATTTATTTTGGTTCTTTTAGTTACTCGAGTGGTTTTCAATGATATTTTATGCGCTGTACACGACTTTGGACTTTAAAATGGCCTAACATGTAAAGATTCAAGTTTGAATTTAATACTATAATAAAGTTTCCAGTACGTCAGGTTAAGGAGAAAAAAACTCAAATCCGCCAAAAGTTTTTTTCAGTGAGGGCTCAAAAGAAGCACCTAAGAAAACTCTACAAAATTACAGAAAAACATTCATAGGTGTCCTAACATTTTTTTTAAGTTATGGGCAAAAAACGTTTTTTTGAAAAATTAAAAATCAAAAATATATATAGTTAAACTTTATAAATCTGTTTCAAAGTACTCTCATTTTATGTCCGCAGATGAGACCTACAATTTAAAAAAAAATTCAGTCCAAAAGCTCTTCATAGTTTGGAGATATTTATGAAAATGTGATGTTTACACACACACACATACGGAATGACATTTTGTAAAAATGTCATTTTTTTAACTCCTGATGTCAAATAACATAAAGATATGTCAAAAAATCGAAGTCGAAAAATTTTGGTATTACAATACTTCCTCAGTATGAGGAAGCAATAAAAGTCTTATTTTGTAGACCTGTGTAATTATTATTATATTGTAAAATGTAATAATTAATAATTGTTACTATGGATTTTTAAATTTTAGTATATTAGTATATTTAAAGATAAAAATTATTTGTAATGTTTTCTTCATATATTATGAATGTTTACAGCGCAAGCACTGATACTTTTGGTGAAGGTCGTTGGCATTTCAGTGCGTGCGACTCTCACGTAATAGCTGTGGCCAATCAGCGCACTATTTGACCCCACCATTGAGTATCCTACCTCTACATTGAGAGAAATCGGTGATCCCAAAATTAAAAATGGCAATTGCTATCACGATACTGAACACTACTTGTTCATATAGTCCGATATACTTTAATCCAATCACATATTTCCCATTTACCGCTAGGTTTTATTAATCCTTCTTAGTTCCCTTTTAATTTTTTATCTTCATTCTTTTTTCCGTCTCTTTTTTTTAATCTCAATAATTTTCGGAAACTATTAAGAGTCAAAAGTCCTGAAATAAATATTAATCAGTTCTTTTTAGGACTTTTACTCTTTTTCAATGACGGACACTACAGATAAGATTTTTGTAAAGAAAAATAGGTGTATTAACCCTTTAAATTTATAAGGACATAGAGGTAAGAGTTTGAGAAAATTTTCTAAAACCTTAATAAAAAAATTTCAAATTTTGTCTGACGATTCGCTTTGTTATAAATGCAGAAGACTGTCGAATTCCGATTTTGACGACGAATTTGTCAGTTCCAGTAGAAATTGTGATTCAGTTATTCATATGAGTACAGAAAACTTAAGTAACGATGATAATGAGCCTAACGTTGAAAATTCAACCAATTTTTCTGCAGAAATTTATTTATTAAATATTTTAAAAGGTTTTAAAAGAAAAATTCCATTAAATGATCCCGATAGAATTGCGATATTAACGATTTTACCATTAAATTGGACAAGTGAACTAATTTCCAAGGAATTGAGAACAATCACTAAATCTGTGAGAACAGCAAAAGATTAAAAAAAATGTTCGGCTCTTTTTCGAGACCTACACCAAAAGTTGGAAATGCACTGCCAGAAGCGCAAATAAATAAAGTAATAGATTTTCATGAAAACGATGACAATAGCAGAATGCTTTCTGAAATAAAAAATCAATAATGGTTAATGTGAAAAAAATTCTAAAACAAAAGAAATTAAGTTTATTCAATTTGAGAGTATTGCACACAAAATTTGGTACAAAATTAAGAAATAGAGATTGGAATATCAAAATTTTGTGAATCATATGCTGGAACCGAAAAGTTGAAAACTTATCTGCTGAAACTTTTACAAGATTGTGGTGCACCACCGATACAGGAACAATTCAAACTAAATTATCAAGCAGAGAAGGTTTTCTTATAGAACTTGGCAGTAATTTAGAAAAGCTAAAACCGAACAATTTTATAAACGAAAAACAAATGGCATATTTTTAAGAATTGAAAAGTATACTAAAAGATGGATAATTTCTTGTTTCGTGTGACTTTTTTGAAAATTATGCTTTTCTTGTGTTATACGCAGCTCAAGCATTCCACTACTCCAATAACCAAACTACTGTATATACAGTGGATTATTATTATTGTAAAGATGGAAAATTATGCTACGAAAATTTAATCATACTTTCCGATTGCTAAAGTCATGATACAGTTGCTGTCAACACTTCCGATTCTTTCACAATTGAACACATTAAAATCTTATGAAGCATCTTGCGGATTTTGGAATAAAAGCTAAGTATCACTTTAATGTAAAGGCCCAAGGAGAAGGCCCTCATGATGGAATAGGAGCTGCTTTGAAAAAGCAAGCACGAAGAGCAAGTCTCCAAGCATCATCGCATATCACGAAACACTTAAGAAGCGATTAAATTCACGTTTCTATAACAAATAATTTTTTTTAAACGATTCAAAATTAAATAAATAAAAAACCGCTGCCAAGTTATAAATTTTTGTTATAATTTTGGTACTCATTCCATTCGTTTTCGTAAATCTTGTTGTGTTTATTTCATGAACACTTTGCTTCCTCATAGAGATGTTAATAACAATAAAGTATAAATTTAGAACAATTATTCTTAAGTGCTGCAATATTTTTTTCTCTTTATTTAATACTTTCACATAAAATTTTTTTTTCACAATTTATGTTATTTAAAATATCAATAACTTCTTTATTTCTAATTTTATGTCCGCAGATGAGACCTACAATTTAAAAAAAATTCAGCCCAAAAGCTCTTTATAATTTGGAGATATTTATTAAAATCTGATGTTTACGCACACACACACACACACACACGGAATGACATTTTGTAACAATGTCATTTTTGAACTCCTGATGTCAAATAACATAAAGATATGTTAAAAAATCGAACCTGAAAAATTTTGGTATATAATTTTTAAAAAAATTCCAGCATAAAAGTATACATATAAATATAAAATGAAAATGTTATTATTCACAAATTTTCTCACAATTCATCTCATAATATTTACTATATTATCTATAACAAGTGTTTTGAATATATCTGCATGTGTTCCAAATTTACATATTTTATATATGGGGCGTTCCACGCCAAATCGGACAGTGTTTGACTTTTGCATCTCAGATTTTTTTCAAATAATTTTTTTCTTTTAGTGCTCATTGAAATAAGCTACTATGATTTTTTACAAATTTTTTCATCAAGCTATTTAAGAGATACAGTTTTTTGAAAATTCACGTTTTTTACGAAAAAGTTTTTTTGAAATGGTTATAACTCGGTCAAAAATTGACCAAATTTGACGTTCTATATATGAAAATTTTTGTTTTTACACGTAGTTTTTGATAAAAATATAAAAAAACTTTTTTTTTTAATTTACGAAAAAAAAATTTAATTTTTAAAATAAAACTTTATTTTTAAGAATGTATGTATCGATCGATTTTTTTCAAAATTTTTTGTAAGAAACTAGGACTAAATTAACAACTTTTAGGCGTTGTCTGATTGTGGGCAAACGATGGGATCTATTTATTTCGAATTTTTTAATTTTTATAAACGCAGTGAAAACGGGTACCGTCGGTAATCTTCTCTTTCCAAAGCTTTACCCACATCAGATTATCTAATATTCACGGTCGGTAAAGTAGAAGGTATTTATCATTATTTAAAGAACATCATATCTGTAAATAATTTCATATGTTGTTAGTAGTGTCATAGTTCTATGCCATGGCAAGTTTTGGTTTTTACAATTTGTGCTGCAATCCGTTAAAATGAGAAAAGCACAAAGTTAAAAATGGATTGCGACGTGCTTCAATTAATCATCAAAATTTGTATAATTTAAGCAATTCTGATAATAAGTCACCAATTTTAGAACGATTTCATAATTTTCTCATTATTATAAAACAAAATTTTTCATTATTCTGCATTTTTCTTACACTATAGGAAATGTTATTTTATAATTATCTACTTAATTAGAATTTGTTCTTTGTATTTAATATTTTATAGTTAATATTCAAATCTCTACGAAAATTATACATATTAACAGTCTTAATTATAAAAAATTGACCATAAAAATTTAATTAGCTTAAAAAGCGTCCCATTTATGGTTAATAATCCAATTGAAGTATTCACAATAGGCAAAACTGTCCCTACGCTTAGTTGAGAAAGGCTAACCTTCTGAAGTATATTCTACTAGAGTAAGTTGTTCTATTCCTAAAAAATAATACGAGTAGTAATTTATTTTAATATGACTTTAATTTTTCTGTAAAACAATATAAAAATTGAAACGTTTCTACAAAATATGGGACACTTTTTAAGCTAATTAAATTTTTATGGTCAATTTTTTATAATTAAGACTGTTAATATGTATAATTTTGGTAGAGATTTAAATATTAACTATAAAATATTAAATACAAAGAACAAATTCTAATTAAGTAAATAATTATAAAACCACATTTCCTATAGTATAAGAATAATGCAGAATAATGAAAAATTTTGTTTCCTAATAGTGAGAAAATTATGAAATCGTTCCAAAATTGGTGTCTTTATCTTACAGCTAAAAAATAATATAAATTGCTTAATTTTACCAGATGTCTATGTCTTTATTGAAATAATTACTATTTACCAAGAACAATAAATACAAGTGCTACGCGATGCAAGCTAGAAACAAATCAAATAGCAATATTTTATAAACATTTATACACATATATTATTAAAAAGTTATTAAACAAAATATATACTAAAAATTTATTTTTATTCGGTTAAAATTTTTTTTAAGAAACACATTATTTTTAAAAAAATATGGATTTGCCAAATAGTCAATAAGTCTCATTACGCGATGCTCTAGAAACAGTTCCTATTTTCGATGGAAAAAACTTACTATTATCCATCTTTATTGAAAGTTGTTTAAAAGCAAAATCTATGCTTCCTAAAGTAGCACAAGTTCAGAAAAATTTAATAAAATTAATTAGAAGTCAAATTTCGGGAGAAGCAAGGAGAATTATAATAGGAAATAACTTTAATACTGTAGAAGAATTAACGGAAAGACTAAAACAAATTTACGCACCAATAAAATCTGTTTGTCAATTACAAGGAGAACTAGCAGCAATGTATATGTGGGAACACGAAAATGTAATTTCTACAACACATGCACGAAAAACTCGTGTTTTTCCCTGTTAACATTGCAAGAAACAGACTTTTCTAGACTAGTAACTCGCAGCGGGATAAAAACTCTTTCAGCCGGGAAAAAAACATTTGCGCAGGGAAAAAAACTCTCAATCTTCAATTTCATTGGCTCAAGTCGCTCGTGTGAAGTGTACAATGTTTTTAGAAATATTCTTTCACGATTCAGAGGTACCAACTCTTATATTCGAAATATTACTATAAATTCCTATACTTGCACGTTATGTTCAAAGTTGGCAACACTGAAAAATAATAAAATTGATAACTTCGTGTTCACAACACTGGAATGTGTAGCCAACCAACCTAAAAAATTGTTAATTCGTGAGATTCGTGCGACGACGTAATTTAAAAACATGACTTCTGAAAGTGAGGATGAATTTCAGTGCACACCACCGAGTATTCGTGAAATGGCTGAAAATGTAACCGCGAGTTTGCTGCCCAGTAAATCTAAAGGGTCCTACAAATCTGCCTACAAAACATATTTGGAATGGAAACAATTCAAAAGAACAAATTTATCGTCGGAGTCGATTTTGCTGGCATTTTTTGACGAAATGGCTAAAAAATATAAGTCAACAACATTATGGACGCTTTATTCAAAACTGAAAGCAACAATTAATATTAACGAAAAAGTAGACATAAGTAATTATAATACTTTAACTGCTTTTATGAAAAAAAAATCTCGTGGATTTTCCAGCAAAAAATCAAATGTCTTTACACCTGATCAAATGCAATCGTTTTTAACACAAGCTTCAGATGAAAAATACCTCACAACGAAAGTAAGTAAATTTGTTTTAATACTAAAAAATCTTCTTCGGAATATTTGGTGCATTAAGAGGCGACGAATTGACAAAAGTAGAAGTACATCATATCAAAGAACAAGGCAGTTTACTTCAAGTCGAAATTCCCGAAACTAAAACGATGAATCCGCGATCGTTCGTAATATCTGAAAATTCCGTTCATTTTGTGAAAAAGTATATTTCTCTTCGACCACAAAACACTACGACTACTCGATTTTTTATTAATTACCAACTTGGTAAATGCACAATGCAGGTAATTGGCAAAAATAAATTTTCTTTTATGCCGAAACAAATCGCCGAATTTCTTAAATTGCCTAATAGTGCATCGTAAATCAAATGCTGTTGAATTTACCGTCCGTCTCAGACGATTCAGGAGCGTCAACATAAAAAATCTCCAAGAAGAACGTCTCGATATCTACAATTACATCTTCATCGACCGAAAATTCAAATATGGAACAACAAGTTTTCAATTGTACGAACTGTAGTATAACAATTAATAATATATCAAAATGATAATTATCGACTAAAAAAACGCTCAAAGATTAAAATAAAAAAATTATTATTTTTATAATTGAAGAAAAAGTTAATGTTAAAAATATTTCTAAATATTGTTCTTTAAACTTGAAAAAAAAATTAATTAAATTCCTATTTGTTGTTGAAATTTACAAGACTTTATTATTATAAATAAATATCGTTTTACAAACATTACTAAACATAATATAGAATAATATTTTTATAACATAACCCCACTTTTTTGTCGGAAATCAAATAAACTTGCACGTTATGTTTAAAGTTGGCAACATTGAAAAATAGTCAAATTAATAACTTCGTGATGACAACACTGGAATGTGTAGCCCCGCGCGATCAAACAGCTGAGTACGTTTCAATGTATATCGGTACACTAGTCTGTACCACAGTGTCTCATTTCTGACAGGCGAAACAGCTATCCAAATAAATCATTCCTCGTTCTTAAACACTTGTTTACACTCGTTTTTATTGCATGTTTTCGCAAGGACTTACACAAGAAATAGAATTACGAATTGGAACAGCTGATACATTTCAAGGGATAGTTAATAAAGCTATAGAAATGGAAAGAAGATTGTTATTACAACGTGAACTACGAAGAAGTGAGAATAATATTAAATATAATGCCCATCTTAAAAATAATAAAAATTTTGCAGAAACAACAAAAATTAATATGGTTCAAGACAATGTAAGCACTTGTTCATCTATTGTGGAAAAAACGGTCATGTTGTATCAAACTGTTTTCAACTTAATCTTAAACTGCTAAGACTTAGAGGAGAAAACCGCTTTCATTCAGGCACTCAACAAAATTTTGCAAACCCAGATCAGAATCAATTTAATAACAAAAATCAAATGTTTAATAAATTTCAATGTCAAAATTATTACAGAAATCTGCAACAAAATCAATTTATGAACGTACCACAAAAACAATTTCACACTCCATTAGAGAATCAAAGGAAAAATCAATATCAAAATTTTTTTCAAAGACAACAACAAAATTTTTTACAAAATAAACAACATTATTCTCGGTATCCACGAACTAACATTGCAACAAACTTCGGAACTAAAAATCAAAATATAACTTGTAATTACTGCAAAAAATTAGGATATATTTCCACTAATTGTAGAAAAAAGATATGTAATGATAATAATAATGATAAGTTTTTAAAAATCACAAACCCTTTTAACCAACCTTTACAAAAAGATATACTCCTTTTTTCGACTTATTATCAAGAAAACGCTTTAAATAAATAAATAATGTTTGTGAGGAACCACCTTTACAAAGACCAGACTTCTGCCAACCAATTATATTACAAACAGACGATTAAGATATTGCAGTAGGAGCAATTCAATTACAAGAAGTAAATAAAGATCAACCAGTAGCCGAATATGAATATACGTGTTCTACAAATCAAGTACAAAAAACATCAACGCTGACGCCGTATCTACAAATCCTATTGAGGACATTATTGAAACTAAAATGCAAAGAATAAAAACAAAAGAAATTTAAGAAACTCAGGAAAATATTACTCAAGAATATACTAATAAGTGTGTGCAAGAAAAAATTGAAGAAAAATTTAAAGAATACTTAAATTGTGTATCAAGTGAAAATAATTACTCAAATTTGGAGGTAAAAAATCTCCGCCATATTGAAAAATGTTATATAATGACTGCTGAAAACAAGAAAAGTATGATACACGTAGTGAAGCTTGTAATGTTGTTACAAGAAATCAAGGGAAAATACAAGAAAACAATAATCAAGAAAAAGAAATACAAGGAAACAAAAATCAAGAAACACTGGATATTCAAAAAGAAAAATCAAGATATTCAAGAAAAATAAGAAGAAGCACATAAAAAAAGGAAACGAGGTAGACCAAAGAAACAAAGCACACGTTTTAATACTTCCTTAAAAAAGAAGAGAGGAAGATCGAAAAAGGTATGTAATACAACAAATAACAAATTTTATAATTAAACTTATACTAATAAAATTGAATCTTATTCTGAGTATATTAAACGTAAAACAAAATTAAAAAAACACAAAGAAATTGATCAAGGCTACGAAACCTCTAATTATGAAGAATCATCTGACGAAAAAGATAACCTAGTAATAAAAGAAGACTGCAAAAATTCTAATCAACTGAATATACATATTGCAAAAATTAAAAATGTAACTTGGAGGGAAATCCTTTCAACAATAAAATCATCCTTAGAAAATTCGTTTGTGGAAGTTGCTACATACAATGGTTGTACACAATGTGCTACAAAAAATTATATACAATCAATCGAAGAGGCTCAATCATTAGACAATACATATCCACCGCCTCCAGAACCACCTCCCAGTAGAGAATAAATTATCAAATACAAATTAAATTCAAAAATAATAATACAAATAAACAATACCCCAAAATTATCTAAAATGAATAAAACTTTATATCTTTTCCAGACAAACTAACAGAAAATATAATTAACCCCAGACAAAAATCTCCACAAATAATACTAGTAGATTTCACCTTACAATAAAATACAATACTAAGAATAGTCATTTATTAAAAAATAATTTAAATATACCATACAAATTATATAAAACTAACTAACAAATAAATTTTCTATACCCATGCATAAAAACATACATCATTCAAAATAAATTTTTTTAAAGAATTTTAACTAATGTAAATTTTTCTGTTGTAGCGATCTAACATCAATCTATTAATAATTGACCAAAAACAAAAAAAGAAACAAAAATAATATAATTGAAATTTCTTTTAAAATAATTAAAACACTTTACAACGCAACATTTTGTGTAAAAATTCACGTTTTTTAATTGAATTCTATGGTATTTAATTTTTATTGTCTGTTAACAGCTTAAGACCTTATAAAATTAAATTAAAAAAAATTCAATTTTGTCCGAATAATCGAATATCCGGATAATAGGGGTCCGGATAATGGAGTCTCTACTGTATTAACAAATCTATTTAATTTAATAATAAATAAATAATAAATAAATTTAATAATAATAAATAAAATTATAAATAAATAATTTAATAATAAATAATAATAAAGATTAAATTAAAGTCAATTTAAAAAATTAAAAAATAAAAAAGAGACAAAAAGAAAATTAGCAGAAATAATGCTAATAAGATTAAAACAAAAATATTATTTTAACGAAAGAAAAGAAGCCATAGATATTTGGAGTGATCAAATCCAATTAATTAAATGAAGCCATTCTTGTGAAAGATGTTTCGGAAGATATCATGTGGCAAAAAATTGCCTAAATTACAAAGAATAATAAAAAATTACAAAAATTAGGACAATTAAATGAAGGGTCTGCGGTCTAAACCTGTTAAGCGCCACTTTTTTCGAAATTGATTTCATTGCATTTTTTGATAGTTCTAAAATATGCCGTTAATATGCCGTGAAGAAAACTTGAAAATATTGTTTAGTTTTTTTTCTATTAATTTTTGAAAATCGCGTTTCGCTATGAGCGGCATAGGTCTGCGGTATAAACCTGTTATCGACACATAGCGTCCTATGGAGAAAACCTGTTTCTTCTCACATCTGCTCGGTTAGTTCGTTCAATAGAGCAATAGGCCTGTTTTCATTGTGTAAAAAGTGAGGTGTATGTGTTGGTCGAAACTCTGTTGGACGCCATCTTCAAAAATATTCGGCAGTTTCCGCCAGTTTCGTCCGCTTGTGTTTAAGCAGACGAAGTTAAACAACGTGTCTCAACTTTACAAGGTAATTAAACTTTTTCAATAAACAATAATAAAATTTTGCAAGTGGATCTAAAATGTACATGTAATTCCGAACATTTTGATGTATTAAAACTGTTTGTAGCTTGTATGAGAGCGGAGAAAAATGCGCGAACTGTCAAATGTATCAAACTCTTCCAACGATTGCACTAACATTCAAAAAGGAAACAAATTAGAACATGGCGCATAACAGGTTTAGACCGCAGGACCCCCCTGCTGATAACATATGTATAGCTTTAGAGTGTCGTACAATCGTTAATTTTAAATTTAGAAAATCGAAACTTTAGAATATCATAGATATCCACTAACTGAACAAAAAACTCTTTGAATTTAAAAAAATTAACAACTGTAAAAATGAAAACGTTTTTTCTCCATCCTGAAAAATTTGTGAAATGGCGCTTAACAGGTTTAGACCGCAGACCCTTCAAATTTAAATCGCTATAAAATGTACAAACAAATAAACAAGTAAAATATATGCATGCTATCTTCTAAACATTTAGTCATATATAATAAGTATTAACTATTTGATCAATTAACAAAAATTATATCTATCTTAAAAATTGTGTGTGTAAAATTTTTTTTATAAAAAATATAATAAAAAAATAATAAATAACAGTAATAATAATAATAAACAAAAAAATATAATAAAAAATAAACAGAAATTTTTTTTTCAATGTATGTTTTACGCTCAACTTTTACAATTGTAAATTTTTTTTTAGTTTTAAATGTAAAAATTAGAATTTGGAAATTGTTCAATTTTATTTTTCAATTTCCAAATTTCTGAAAGGGGAAGTGTTACGTCATCGTATCGTATTTTTTTAAATTAATAATAATAATAATAATAATAATAATAATTATTGTCTCTTGGAGACAAGCAGCGGGTTTGTGTGGATAGAGGTGGCTAATATACGTATGTATAGCTGCTACTTCTCACCCAACGACCCGCTGACCACCTTCGAAGCCAATATAGAAGACCTAGAATCGAGCCTCATAGAATCCAAGCTGGATGTCATCATCACTGGCGATTTTAATGCAAAATCGCCAGAGTGGGGTGAGACGGGGCTCGACAAGAGAGGAATTCTGATTCGAGAAATGATCTCCAAGAACGATTTATTAGTTGTAAACCGGGGAAAAACCTGGACATTTAGACGAGGTGCGATCGGATCGATTATAGATCTAACGATCGCATCGTCTACTATATTTAGCCGCATAAGCGACTGGCGGGTCTCTAAGGAATATACAGCAAGTGACCACCAGTATATTGAGTTCTCAGTCTCAATGGAAGACACACGAGGAGAAAAAAGACAGGAAGCTCCTAGTCGCAAAATCTTCTCGTGGAACATTAAGAAACTCGACAAGGAGAAGTTCAGCCGGTCCCTAAAAAAATCTATCTTAATTGAGGATTCTGGTTGGGTAAGGAGGCCGAAAAGTCTAAATGGAGAGGTGCGAGCGGTGCGAAATATAATCGTCACCGCTTGCAATGCGTCGATGCCACGTCGCAAAGGCGCCTTTCTAAGGAAAAAATCCTTTCACTGGTGGTCAGAGAAGCTGGCCTCCTTGAGAAAGGAATGCCTCAAAGCAAGAAGGACATATACCCGATCTAAGGGAGATCCTTTGCTGAAAGAGGCTCTCAAGGAGACGAAAAAGAACCTCAAGAAAGAGATCCGCAAGTCGCGACGCCTTAGGTGGAAGGACCTAATCGAGGAAGTCGATAAGGACCCATGGGGTCTGGCTTTTAAAATCGTTACTAAAAAATTAGAGACGAGGCAAAAGACCCCCGGCCTGGATAATCCCGATTGGGTCAGAAAGATAATAAAGTCTTTGTTTCCTCCTGCTGAACCATATCTTAGGATGGACTGGAGTTTTTGCAAAGTCGAAGAGGAAGAACTCTTCACACTTAGTGAACTGCAAAAAGCAGGCAAAAGATTGAAAACAGACAAGGCGCCTGGAATCGATGGGATAAGTAACGAGATTCTAAAGTTGGTAATCGACACTTCACCCCAGATTCTGCTTCGATGCTTTAATCTTTGCCTTGAGAGAGGGGAGTTCTTCCGCGACTGGAAGCTGCAGAGGTTAGTCCTCCTAAGGAAAGGCGAAAAACCTCTTAATAAAGTTTCGTCGTACAGGCCTATATGCCTGTTGGATACGATGGGTAAACTTCTAGAGGATATGGTTCTGCAGAGAATGCAAATCCACTTGACCGGAGAGAATCGTCTATCTGATCACCAATTTGGTTTCCGTAAAGGCAAGTCTACAGTTGATGCCATCCAGGCAGTAGTAGACATAGCCAAAGCAGGAAAATACAAATTGGGACCAGATAAAAAAAGAGCTTCTGCGCGTTGGTAGCAATGAACATACGCAACGCGTTCAATTCCGCAAGATGGAAAGATCTCATCGAGTCGATGAAAAAGAAGAACATACCGCCCTACTTGTTGCGGATAATGGATAATTATCTTAGCGACAGGTGGGTTATATATGAGGGAGACACCTGCACTCTTAAGGAAGAGATGCAGCGTAGGGCTCCTCAAGGCTCGAGGGTGGGTCCATTCATATGGAATGTACACGGAGAAAAATTCCAATCGATTATAGCATGTACTTTCTCACTCTATTTTTCCATAGACTCAGTATGCGAAAGTTGCAATAGATGGTGTGAAAATCGCATGAACCTATGCGATTTTGGCATGGATTCCAAGCAAATTACGCGTAGTTGTGTCTGTGCGTTATTCGGTTCGGCTGCCCATGCTCAATTAGTATGATATTTCTCTCCGTGTATCATACGATGATTTTCTGCGAATGGATCTGCCCGAAGGTGCGGTGATCATCGGCTTGGCGGACGACGCGTTGTTCGTGTGCACTGCCGAAAGCGAGGAGGCTCTTGGGACATTGGTGAACGGATGTCTGAGGCTAGCAAAAAAATGGCTGGATACCAGAAGTCTTGAAATGGCCCTGGAAAAGACAGAAGCACTGCTGGTCACAGACAAACGTGGTTATGAACTCCCACGAATCGTGATAGACGGATTCGAGGTCAAGTGGAGTAAGCAAATTGAATATCTTCGTGTGAAGTTGGATGGAAGGTTAAACTTTCACCACCACATGGCTACGTCGTCAAATAAGGCGATCGAGTGTGCGGCTAATCTTTCACGGCTAATGCCAAATGTTGGTGGACCCTGTGAACAAAAAAGAAGACTGGTGGCGAGTGTCGCCCATGCTAAAATGCTTTATTCAGCCCCAGCATGGGCCCAATCCCTGAGGAGTAAAAGATGTGTTACCATCTGTGAAAAGTTACTGTCAGCGCAGAGATCGATAACTACGCGTATCATCTCTGCATATAAGACGGTATCTACGAGTGCTGTGCAGGTCCTTGCGAGTGTCCCGCCAGCAGATCTTTTGGCAAGGGAAAGGGAAGAAATGTTTCTCTTTTCTAAAGAAATAAGTTCCATGGATGAGGAAATAAGACCAAGCAAGGGCCTGATACGCAAAGAAGCGAGGCACAGGCTCATAGAAAGATGGCAAGAAAGATGGGATGGTGAGGAAAAAGCTCGATGGACTTATCGCCTTATCCCGGCACTCGCCATCTGGATAACTAGGAAACACGGTCAGGTTTCCCATTATTTGATGGAAGCGTTTACAGGCCACGGGTGTTTTAACGCGTACCTGTATCGCTTTCAATTACGCGAAAATGAGGTGTGTGCGAACTGTCAGTTCCCTGTGGACAACGCAGAGCACACCCTCTTTTCATGCAAGAAGTGGGACTTGGAGAGGCGGGTCATGTTCGAAGGCGTAAACAGTCAAGTTACACCAGAGAATATGGTATCGCTGATGACCCAGTCAGAAGGAAATTGGCGGCAAATCGAGAACTTCATAATCTCGGTCATGTCGAGGAAGGATCTCGACGGCCGCCAGAAAGTATAATTTAAACAGCTTTTAATTTGTTCGTTTGTTTTTTATTAATTTATTTTGTAATTTATTTGTCCGTTTACAATTTTAATTTATTTTGTGATTTTTCTTTGTCCTTATACACTTTTAATTTATTTTGTGTTTTATTTGTCCGTATACACTTCTAATTTATTTTGTGTTATATTTGTCCTTATACAATTTTTATTTTTTGACACTATATATCTGTCAATTTTATATGTTTCTGTTTTAGACCCGTTTATTATTTTTGTTGTGCTGTTAATTCCGCTTTTATATTGAAATAGTTTTAAATTTTTTAACTATTGACGCAGGAGAACCGCAGGTGGGGAACAAGGTCGCAGCAACGACAGAGTTGGAGCGCCACCCTCGAAGGCTAAAGTCTTACGACAGTTCCGAGGGAGGGTAAAGGGCTCCAAAAGAAGGGTTACGGGTTTTAGTGGGTCGGTCTGGCAGTAGGTCGCCAGTATTTTAAGGTTAACTATATTATTTATTTCTTCTTTACTTTCTTTTATTTTTTATACCAACCCCACATAACCTTGGAGTGCGGAATCCAAGGTATCTGTAGGCAGATTTCCCAAAAGTCCCTAGGCAAAAAAAAATAATAATAATAATAACAAGCAATCGTAACAATAAAAATAGTAGTAACAACAATAATAATTAATAAGAACAAGATAATAACAATTTGTATCAATAAGTAATAATAATTAATTGTAACAATAATAACATATAATAATAACGAATTATAACAATAATAACAAAATAATAATAATTAATTGTAACAATATTAACAAAATAATAATTAATTGTAATAAATAATAACAAGATAGTAATAAAATGTAACAACAAAATAACAATTAATAATAAGTTAATAATAATAATAATAATTTGTAACAACAAAATAACAATAAATAATAGTTTATAATAACAAAATAATACTAAATTGTAACAAAATAATAAACAACAACAAGTTATAATCATGTAGACAATTATAACAAATTGTAATAACTATAAATAATTAACAACAACATAAAAACTATAATATTAAATTGTAAAAACATATGACTAAGAGGATGTGAACACGTGCGATCAAAAAACTGAGTCAACGCAAGTGTTTCTCTAACAATGGTTTCTGAAATGCAAGGCAAAAGGTATCGATACTTCAAATACATGGCAAAAGGTATCGATGCTTCAAATGCATGGCAAAAGGTATCAATGCTTCAAATACACAGGGAAATTTAGGTATAAAAAGAGCCAGACTATCAAACGATATTCAGTCGTAAAAATGTAATCGTCAGTAATAGTCACCTGGACTACTAGTCTTAATCTTTTAATCGTAACAAGTGGTTCTCTTCGTGATTGTGCTCGCAACCCCAGTATAGTAGTTGTCCTGATCTTTACGTGAATTTCTAAATTCAGTGAATCTTGAAGTCAAATTTGGTGTTTCGAAATATCGTTCGAGTTGTGACAAAAGCTGAAACAATCATAATACCTATTCAACTGCCTAATTTACGAGTGTCGTAAATCATCTACCTGCACCACTAAGTAACCCATTAAGGCACAATTGACATTGTATCCCAACGTCGTCAGCTAGGACCAAAACCTCGCTGTTCTAAGGTAAACAGAGAAACCACTTAAAACTCAATTTTAGAAAGCTAGTGCTCATTTCATCTTTCCATAATTTTGATCTTTTTCAAATATATTGTGTTCAAATAAATTTATTCTTGTCATTTACCCAACCTCGTCCTAACTTTAATTTTTGTAAATTAAAGTTAAATCGAGAAACACTAGGGAATATAATAATAAGGTATGGCATAACAATTGTTTTAAAATAAAAAAGTAAGTTTAATTTTTAAAAAATGATCTTCACAACTACAGCACACATGTAGGTAAGGCGGACTCGAACCACCGAAGGTCAACATTTGATAGAATTGAAAAGAAGGTCGGACCTAATAATTATAATCAAAATTGTATTTTTTTGTTAAGCGCCAAATAGGGTGACTTACAACATTTCATACGTAAGTTTTAAAATTAATTTTTATCTATTATTTTGGGTATGTTTACTTAATAATCTATTTACACAAGCAAACTAACACTTTTTTAAACAAATATCAATCAAGAAATTTGTTTTATCTAAATTATTCACATGCTTTTTTATTAAATTTTCATAGCTGTCAAACTAACCTTTTTCCAGTGGAACTTAATTTAAAAATTATAATTATAACTTTAAATAAAACAGTTTGTTTAAATAATTATTGGAAGTAAATTCTATAGACATTAATCATTATTTGTACAAATTATAAGATTTTTCTAAAAGTATGCCGCAACGACTTTAGATGAAATAAAATCATAATTTAATTTTTGAATTTGTTATTTCATTGAAAACACTTCAAATTATCTAAATATCGTAAAATTTAATTCAAAAGAATTTATCTTAAGTAGAAATTAGATTCCTCAAAGATATAATGAAATATATAATATATAAATTAATCCTGCATAGTCAAGTTGCGATTTGGTTAAGTGCATAAAGCGCTATCCCAGCAGCTCACCTTGAGGGTTTTCCTATGTGACTTGGGGTTCGATTCTGCCTTCCCCTCACGTGTGTTGTAGTTGTGAAGATAATTTTTTTAATAAAACCCACTTTTTTATTTTAAAAGAATGCAAAATTTAAATCATTTAAATTTTTTAAACCTTTATAAATAATAATTTACCTTTAACAAAATTTTAAATAATTTTTGGAATCTTCCTGATAACTTCCAGGAATCTTACTATGGCAACTTCTGAGAAGTTTCCACTGTCAATTTGCAGGAAACTTCCAAGGGAAGTTTTCAGGAAGTTTCTATGGGAAGCTTCCAAGAAGTTACCAGGAATTTTTCATGGGAAGCTTCTAACCAGAGGACATTATTGTATTTCCAAGGTATTTCCAGAAGTTACCAAGGGAAACTGACATTTAATATTTTAACAGTTGTTGTTTATTTAGTATAAATAATTATAAGTTTACTTACTCTATTAAAAAATACTAATAAATATATATATATTTCTAGGAACACTGAATACAGGATTGGACAATACTCATTTAAATAGAGTTTTAACATCGGTAAATATTCCCGAATTCGGATAGAATATTTTCAAGACTCACAAAGAAGAAGTGGAAACTGAAGTCGAAAAAATGGCACACGATAGTTGCTTTAAAGCAGAAAACGAAGAAAGAGAATTAACAATTAATTTAATTTGTTTATTGAATTATAATATTTTTTGCTTTACAATTTTGTATTATTTAATTAAATAATTTACTCTTTATTTACTTTATTTTATTAATTTATAGAACCAAGGATATAAAGTTAATTTGAAAGTGTTCTAAAATATTTTTGTATTTAAAATTATTTTCCACTTTTTGGAAGAAGTTATAACTTTCTTAATTTCTTGATGTTAAAATTTGGTTATTATCTTTTTTACTTTATTTCAAGTATTAAATAACATATTTATTGATTTTAATGTTTATAGTAACATTATAATATTAATTTGAATTAAGTTTTTATTCTATTTTTCTTACATTGCCTCAAAAATCTTTTATACTTATATACTTTCTATTTATAATAAATGGATATATGCGTTTTGTTTTTTGTAAAATGTATATCTATTTTTTAATAAATAAATAAATTGTGAAACTTTTTATTATGCCTTTTTTACTTAAACATTTAATGTTATTTCAGACCGAAAAATTTGGATATTCACTTTCTTTTTCCTGATATTCCGAATAATGTCGAAAATTTTCAAATTGCGGCATATAATAAAGTACGTGTTGATGCTTCTTTTGATAGAGGTTGGCCGTTCGCGAGGAACGGGTCGATTTTCCGACAATATTTTCGGTACTGCGTCGCTCATGGGTTTTTTTTCTAAAAAGTTATTTCCTATGCGAGTTTTAATCGAAAATACGGGATGTGTGAACGCGGACATTCTAAGAATGGACAGGTGAATGTAGATTTTTGAGTTTTATTTTTTTTGTTTTTTATTTTTCTTCTCAATACAGCATTTTTCAAAAAATCCCGAAAATTACAAACATTTAAATTTTGGCGATGAATTTCAAGGTCCAGAATTTTTCAAAGAATTAGAGTGTCTTTTTAGTATTATGACTAAAAATGCAAGACGATATTCTGCAGGTGCTTCTAGCAACCCAAACGAAAGCCTTAATGCTACGATTGTTAATAAGGCACCAAAACGTTGTGTATACAGAACAACATCATCTAGTGATGTGCAGTTAACTAAAAGAATAAAGAAGAAAAATATGTGCGAATATACAACGATAACGTCGATTAAAAAAATAAAGAAAGATATTTAAAGTCTTTAACTCCTGCTTTTAAAAAGCGTCGATTATTTCTCAAGAAACAAAAAACTGGGTTGCAGGACAAGAAAGAACTTTCGGATGGAACAAATTACGAATGGACATTAATGGAAGCAATACTCGCATTCTAACAATTTATTAGCTTTTTTGGAAAAAAATGCGTACTCGCAGCACAAAATTGTAAATTCGATTACCCCTGGCTAATTTTGGCGACAACAAAAACTTTTCATGACAAAGCATTTTAACCCATTAACGCCCACCAGAACGCAAAATGTACCATGATTTCACGACTCTTATTTTGTATGAAATAATTAGTTTTAAAATTTAGGAAATACTATTTCCGACGTATAATTTATCGCTGTTTCGGAATATCAAGCTAAAATTTGTTTATAATTATCTCAAAAAATGTATAACAGTTTTATTGAAAAAAATACACTTTTTTACAAAAAAAATTTTCAATTGTTATTTTGACATGGAAAATTAAAGCATCTGGTCACACAAGGACAAAATATCGTGTCCTTGAACCCTCAGCTACAAGAAACCATAATTACTTCTTATGAACTGTGTTCATATAGTAAAAGACTATATCGATGTGGCAGTTTAAAAGATTCAATAAATATTTATCCCAGGCCACCAAAAATATTATTTATAATAGGAAATAATTAATTTATTTAAATTAATTATTTAGTCGATTTTTCAGAGAAATAAATAGATTTTATTATATAAATGGATAAATTTTGATTATTTTTCGATATTATAAAATTTATCATATCCAAAATAAATCAAAATTGAAAAAAATTTATAATTTTAAAGAATATTTATTTATTGACAGACCAGTTAATTTAGGGACTAGGGAAAACTTGACCTTCTGAAATTAAATACTAAAATTTTATTTATAGAATATCATAAAGGACAATTTAACTGAAAAATTCAAGCGTGAAAATTTATACACAACCCCACGGTTAATGACTTTTATTATTATTTTTTTATTATTATTTTATATATATATTGAGTCAATTCGTATAGACATTGCAAACCGAACCTACGAACTTATTTTATAAACTACAAAATTGTATCATATGAAAAGATCTAATTATTAAAATTAAATTTTAATTTGTAGTTTATTATATTTTTGAACAATTATCTAACGAAAGAAAGATAACAAAATTATCTAATTTAATAGTAGATAATTTAGAAAGAATAAAAAGCTAAATTACTGAATAATTATTAAAACAAATTCCTCTAATTTAGTTACAAAGCAACAAATTTTCTACAAAAGAAAATATGATATTAAATTAAAGGGAAAATAAGATAATTTTAATTCATTCTTAAATTTTATGTATTGTCAAAGTATAATCTTATCAGTTGAAACAGTTTGACACGTATTTAATACATTTGTATAAGATATTTCTCATGTTTGAAACCTAGAAGTGTTAAGGAGGCTGTAGGGAGTTAAGGGAGGGACGGTTATGATTTTCATTTAAACTGAAACTCCGACCCCCGGGAGCAGGTGAAAGGGGGTGGTAGCGGGAAAATGGTCGATGAAATTTTTTTTTCAAATCTGATGATAAAAACAATGTTGCAAATTACAGACCTATAACAATCTTAAACACCTTTTAAAAAATTTTTCAGAGTCTAATATTTTATAATATTTATGCGGCTGTATCTGGTATTATAATTGACGAACAACACGGCTTTGTAAAGGGCCGCTCTACAGTCACTAACCTCGGTATATTTACTACTTTTTTATCCTCAAATATTGAACTTGGACATCAAATTGATGTAATATGTGCGGATATCTCCAAGGCTTTTGATAAGGTGGATCATAACATCTTAATAAAAAAACTACAGTACATGGGCGTATCTGTTAACCTAGCTAATTTTTTCAGGAGTTATTTATCTGACAGGTCGCAGGTTGTTAGAGTTGATAATGTGTATAGTGACCCTTTTTTCTCTGCATATGGGGTATCACAGGGGTCCAGTCTTGGTCCTCTTATGTTTGTGTTATATATGAATGATATTAAGACCGTATTTAAGCATTCACTATTCTGGTTATACGCTGATGACCTTAAATGTTATAAAATAATTAACAATAACACATTTATGCATGACACCAAAGAATTGCAAAAAGACTTGTCAAGATAAGCTAAATGAGGCAAAAAATCACCTTAGCATTAATATCAATAAAACACATACAATCTGACACATAATTTACTGAACTATATCATTGATGGTCAAGAGCTCACAAATGTAACAAGAGTTTGTGACCTAGGCGTGTTATTTCGTAGTGATTTTACTTTTAATGATCGCATTTAAGACACTGTCTCCAAGGCTTTGAAATCTCTGGCATTTGTTATGAGATGTGCTTTCGTCTTTGGCAACGTAGAGTCATTAAAAACCCTTTATTTAAGTCTGCTCTAAAAAGTATTGTACTTAAAACAAGAATGCAGTAGCTCATAGTTTGTTTTGATATAGGTTAAACCTAATTTAAGAGTTATGTATTTAACTAATTAGATTGTAAGAGTACTTTTTTGTACAAAAGGGCTAGTCCCGTATATTATGAATAAATAAATATTTGTATTCAGCGACCCCGAAAACTTCCGAGTAACAAGTTTCGAGTAAATTGGTATATTTACACAAAAAATTGTCCGCCATATTGGGTCCGTCAGTTTGTATTTTTGAAAATTGAGTTCAGATTTGTAGTTAGCGACCCTAAAAATCCCTTAGTAGCTAGTTTTGAGTAAATTAGGTAATTTAAAAAAATAGTCTATCAAATTGGATCCACCATTTTGTATTTCTAAAAAAATTTAAATTTCAACATATTTTGATTTTTTAAACCTTGAACACTGTTGGTGATCCGTGTAATGCCAATTCAAACGTTTTTTCTCCTTAAATGATGTTTGAATTAGACATTTTCTACTTTTTAACTATAAAATGTGTCATAACTTGTCCGCCACTTTGGATTTTTAAAAAGGCCATATCGTAATTGATAGAGTACTTCAATACAAACATTTTAAGGACTTACACGTTATAATTGAGCCCATATAAATATGCTTCTTATAAGAAAAAATAACCCCAATTAATATGTCATAAATAAAATTTAAGTTTTCTGCAAAAAATGTCTGGTCCGACATTTTTATGGCGCTGTCTACCAAACCATAAATGATTGAGATTTTACCTTGGTGGATACATTAGAATTATAATTTACATATTTACCAGAAAACGCATCTTTATGATACCAATTCGATACAATAGAACTTTTTTCTCTGATAAGAAGGGTATGTATAAACTAATGCGATTAATATTCTCGAATTCAATGGTAAATTGTTAATTATTATAATATTTAAAAGCATTTAAAAGGTTATTAGCATTATCTTTGTGGATAAATGTGATAATGTCATCCACGTATCTAAAAAAAAAGTAATTAAAAATTTAATTTTCATAAAACAACCGTTTCTATCTTCTCCATAGCTAGACTCAATAGTCAAGATAGTTCACATTCTTCTGCTACAAATTATTAATATTTTCCCAGAATTTTTCTCGAAACAATTGTCAACTCATTAGTAAGACCCTTCACTAAACGTGAAGCAGAAACCTACAAAATCGACCAAGTTTCAAATTCTAGAAGAAGTAACGATATCTTAACCTAGACGTCACCGTCCAAACAATAATAATTGAAAAACAAATTTAAAGCTATGAAAAAATGGGGGACTAACTCTGTTGGGGCTCGAAACTCAGGACCTATCAATTGGCGGTTTATTGCTCTTCCACTGAGCTACAGAGGTCCACATACAAAAAAATTTTCAAAGCCTTATCAACTCAATAGTCAAGATGGTTCTCATTCTTCTGCTACAAATTATTTAAATTTTCCCAGAATTTTTCTCGAAACAATTGTCAACTCATTAGTAAGACCCTTTACTAAACGTGAAGCGGAAACCTACTATATCGACCAAGTTTCAAAGTCTAGAAAAAGTAACGATATTTAAACCTAGACGTTACCGTCAAAACAATAATAATTGAAAAACAACTTTAAAGCTATGGAAAAATTGAAATTGGTTTGATGTGGACCTCTGTAGCTCAGTGGAAGATCAATCAACCGGCAATTAATAGGTCCTGGGTTTCGAGTCCCAGCAGAGTTAGTCCCCCATTTTTCCATAGCTTTAAATTTGTTTTTGAAAATAACATGTATTTTAGTTTAAATATCTGAGGATGCCTGTCCTCGAGGGGTAAAGGTAATAAATAAACAAATTTTTAAAATTATTTAAATTATGGATTTTTAAAAAACAAAATAATATCACACTAGAACAATAAATTTATGCATTTCTCTTTCAACATTTCAAAAGCAATGTCAAAATTACTTTATCAACTTATGTGTTTTTAAATTGAAAAAACTTCCCCTAATATATAAAAAATTAAATGTTATGACGATTATTTTAATAATAAATCAGAAAAACATATGAGATTCAGATAAATATTAATTTCCTTTATACATAAAAAAAGTCTTTAATTGCACCAAACATGGTCGTTAGACGCCAGTTAATTTATTCATTGAAAAATTAACAAAAACAATCAATAGATGAGAAATAAAAATTTAGTACCAATACTAATTTCAATCGAAAATATCTCAAATGAGATTCCGTCGGGAAAAGTTAAATTAAAGGAAAATTTAACCTATGAGACAAAACTCTATCATAGCATAATTGTACTTACTATTTTCTAATCAGAATATTTACTCTGCTTGTCATCAGGTCAGGTATAGACAATTCTTTGGTAAAATAATACGACTTATAAATTTCTTCTTTTTAATAATATTTATTATCACAAAACTCTTTATATATAAACTCCTTGTACCTTGTCACACTTGTCTCTCTCCACTGAAACTTTCAACAACTCTCTTCAACTCAAAATTTTCGTCTGCTTTTTTTCTATGTCGCGCAGTATTCGTCATAAAGGTGAGTTTCTATCTCACGTACAACATGGGTTAATATACAGAGCGCGCGTAAATTTAAAAAAAAAGTTATACAGAAACCAAAAAAAGTAATAACTATAATAATAATAAATAAAATAATCTTTGACGTATTCACTTCGTCACAATGTATAACAAAAAATTAAAAGCGACGTTGTTTTTTAAAACAGAACAAGAAATTTATGTACTTCTCTTTCAACAACTTAAAAGTACCTTAATTTTTTAAATGAAATTAAAGAAAACTATAGAAGATAAACTCCAACTTGACAGAAAAAAATTAACTTTTTAAACAGTAGCATACGTTTTTTGTATTTTTGTTCTTGGTCATAAAGTAAAAAAAATACAAAATTACAATTACTTGTAAAAAATAAAAATATTGATTTATTTTAGAATAATTAGTTTCAAAAGATAAGATAAAATTTAAAAAAATGCAAAATATTAATTTTTTTTAAAAATAATAATATTGATTTATCTTATAAATATTGATAAAATATATACTTTATATACATGAATCGATTCATTTTCATGCAAAAAATACAACTTTGACAAGAATTAATGCACATTTTAATAAAAAAATTATTTAAAAAAAGAAAAAAACAATTTTTTCAAAAATCAAAAAATTATTTAAAAAATTTTTTTCCACTTTTTTTTTATAATTCTACTGTCTGATTCTAAATATTTGTGACCGTAACAACCCCATAAAATGTTATCAAAATTTGTCAATGCGTGTGAGAGAAAATATGTTCACAAATATCGGTGACACCGCACACATATTTTGTACATTTAAAGGTATTTATTTTAACTTCAAAGAAATAGAGGGTGATGGGGCAATTTTGACATTGCTTTTAAGTTGTTGAAAGAGAAGTACATGAATTTCTTGTTCTATTTTAAAGAGAAATCTGTTATCTAACTTTTTTTACTTTAAACTTTGAATTTCTACATATCAGGGGTAGTTCTTTGGATTTAAAAAGCAGAGGATTATGATGAAATTTTGACATTCCTTTGAGTTGTTTAAAAATAAGTATAAAAAATTATTGTTTTGTTTAAAAAAACAATGTGGTTTTTCATTTTTTTATTATACATTTTAAATTTTTACATATTAGGGGTAGTTTTTCAATTTAACCTTCCGTCACATACCTAGGTAGGGATTCCTTTCACGGTTTCAGTATTTTTTAAATAACTTTTGTTTTCCTCATTGCAAAATAAAATCAGTTTCTATACCTTTCAACAATTTCCTCCTCAATACATTTCTAAAAAACAGTTGGTTTACACATAATTAATTTTCAATTATGAGGTTTCAAAGCAAGAAAAAACTCGAAAAAGTGAAGTTATGTTAAGTAAAAAAATAAAGTTTTCAAAACATTTTTTGTTCCACTGTTGGTTAATGACAACATTATATTATAAATACAATTAAAATGAATTATTTAATTAGTTTTTTGCTTATTTGTTGATGTTACATTATTTTTACATGTAAAGTGGAATTCCTTAGAAGATGTGCATTCGTGTAATTAATTTTTATTTTTCTGACTGAAAATTAATTTTAATAATTTAATAATTTAAAATAATTTACTACATATTTGTAAGTTTGTGTTAAAATTAAATTTTTGTTGATTTCTTCGTTTATTTTGTAATGTCGCTTATTTAACAATATGGTGAAGGATTACCTCTAAACGTGTGTAATGGTGTAATTATTTCTAAGATGTATGACGGAGGGTTAAAAAACAGAAGGTGATTAAGCAATGTTGACATTGTTTCTGACTTGTTGTAGCAGAAGTAGATAAATTTATTGTTTTGAAGAGAAATCTGTTATTCAATTTTTTTACTTTAAACTTTGAAGTTAAGAGTAGTTTTCTCGATTTAAAAAAATAGAGAATGATGGAGCAATTCTGACTTGATATTCGTTTTCAGCGGGCAAAAATACGATAAGATATGTATGTCTGATTCCATACACACACAACTTTTTTTTTGTGTGCCTGTGTAATTAATAAACTTTTATGATCATCACAACACCTGTTATTTCTACTCGGGATTATTCTATGTAGCCCCTTAATAAGCAGTCAAGTAATTTTTCCATCAAATATTTAATTCTTTTATTCAATAGAAATTTTTATAAGTTGTTAGAAAATAATTGAGGATCTGGATTCTAAAACCGGCTCTTCGCTCGGACCGTGAGCGCTAATACCAGTCGGGTGGCAGTGCGTAGCCCAGAGGCGCTCACTACTCACTGACTGGGAATAGTACTTGCGCTTCGAGCGAAAAGCCGGTTCTAGAATCCAACTGCTAAATTATGCTTACATTTATAGTAATGAGGTGTTTTTTATTTTATAGAATCATTGATGGGTAGACATATATTTAGTGCTGGTGTAGCAAGTTTTCATCAAAGGAAACCTCGAAGTGAAAAAAAACCAATTCCTGAGGAACAAAAAGATGACAAATATTTTGAAAGGCGAAAACGTAATAATCAAGCTGCTAAAAAATCTCGTGACGCTCGTAAAATTCGGGAAGATCATGTAAGTTTATAAAATAATTATATTAAAAGATTAAAAATATAAGGGCCAAAATAAGTGAAACCAGCCACTTGAAAAATTTTTGTCTCCAATTTTCAAGTTATCTATGATTTTTGGTAGATATATGAGTACACTTTTTGCCCCTAAGATATTTTTCAAAAAAAAAAATTTATTTTTGAAGTAATCAGGTGTTAAAGTTTTGGGTAATTTTATTTTCATTTTATTATTACTTTGAAACAAATAAAGATAATTAGGTGAATTTTTTTTAAAATTAAAGCTTAAAGTCTATATTTTAAGGAATAAATAAAGCGATTGCTAAAAAACGAAAATTTATAATTGTTATTAACAATTCTTTTAAACAATTGCAAATTGAAGAATGTTCTCAATGTTTTTGAAACATTACATTTCGATGTTATATTGCGCAAAACTCCAAGGATTAATTTAAAAAAAAGAAAAATGAGTAACCTTCAATATTATAGAAATTCTGTAGTTTTTTCTGAAAAAATGCAGGCGAAAATCGACTTTTAATCTTAAAAATCCGCTTGAAAACGTGAAGTTTCTAAAAAAACAAAACACGATCTTATTTATTCGTTTGCAATTTTATCTTTTTCCAGTAACTCGAGTCGATTTTCGCCTGCATTTTTTCAGAAAAAAGTACAGAATTTCTATAATATTGAAGGTTACTCATTTTTCTTTTTTTTAAATTAATCCTTGGAGTTTTGCGCAATACAACATCGAAATGTAATGTTTCAAAAACATTGAGAACATTCTTAAATTTGCAATTGTTTAAAAGAATTGTTAATAACAATTATAAATTTTAATTTTTTAGCAATCGCTTTATTTATTCCTTAAAATATAGACTTTAAGCTTTAATTTAAAAAAAAATTCACCTAATTATCTTTATTTGTTTCAAAGTAATAATAAAATGAAAATAAAATGACCCAAAACTTTAACACCTGATTACTTCAAAAATAAATTTTTTTTTTGAAAAATATCTTAGGGGCAAAAAGTGTACTCATATATCTACCAAAAATCATAGATAACTTGAAAATTGGAGACAAAAATTTTTCAAGTGGCCGGTTTCACTTATTTTGGCCCATAATTAAAAACTTTATAAATACATTCTTCTGTGATAAGCATATTAAAAATTAATATATGGCTATTTTCATTAAAATTGATACATTGTTGTCCCTTTATTAAAAAAAATCCTCTACGTCAAATGTCCATCCAAAATAAAAAAGTAGATTAATCAATCCCAATTTTTTTAAGAGTTGTCCTATAAGTTAGTAATTTATCTGCCAAATATTTTTAAATTTTATAAATAATTTTAAGAAGAGGAGGGGGAAAAAGTTTTGATTTTTGATGCGACACGCACTACTTTGTTTATTTATTGTACTTAAACGGAACGATGAAAAATAATGCGTATATGGGTTATTTAGATTTTTTTTATAAGCTTTCGATTGCAGTAGTCCATTTTAGAAATTTTTTTTATTTTGACCAAAATTTTTGGAAATTAAGGATAAAATTTAACTTTTTTCATCTTCGGGCTCGGTCGGATAAATGCTTGGCTCGGCAGACGCTTAGGACCAAGGGAGTACTTGGTTCACGCCCATTAGCCTGGGATTTTTCCAGCAAGTGAGATAATCTGAGCGGGAGGTTTGACATCGAAGTATAATGATGTACACCGTCCATTATTGTCCGGTACACACCATTAGAATTCGACTGTCGATAAACCGGTTGTACTAGGAGAGGTTTTCTACAGTTTCCCTCTCCACTGGCGAGAAAACCCATTAGACGGGTAGTCCAGGCAAATGTGAGTACTCCTAATTTCAAGCCGTTCTGTAGACGCAAAAATTTAGTATAAGTATAATATGTAAGAAAAATTCCCCGGTGAACACTTGTAACGCTAGTATTAAGGCAAAAATATTATTATTATTTTTAACAATTAATTGTCACACAAAATATAATAAAAAATTGATATCAATTAAATTAATTCTTAAAATAAAACTACATTATGAAATTATTAATTTTGCTTTTATTAAAAAGTTGTGCTAAATTCTTTTAATTTTTAATAATTGAGCTATATATTATTTATAGGGGAGTGCTGTCAGGGTTGGACATAGTTTTGAATTTTCTTCATAACTTCCTCTGCAGTGCGAATTTTACGATTTTGCGCATATTGTTGGAAAGATCAACTCAAATGCAATGTTTTTGCTGTACATTGCAAAAAAATTCTGCCAAAAGTTTCAAAGTTATAAGCAATTTAAAAAAAAAAAGTTGTAAGGGTTGAACATGGGTGTAAGGGTTGAGCCACTGTAGAAAATCAATGAAATATTTAGGTAAATGGTTAAAAATGTCCTTCAAATAATAGAATGACACTTAAAAATGAAGAAAGGAACCATGGAATTAAAATAAAATCCCATATTGTGCATTTTTGCATAACATTAGATATTTTATTTCTTAAGAATGATATAAAAAATTTTTAAATTAGAACAATAAAAAAAGATTATCGAAAAAATGTTATCCCTCTTTTTTCGTTAGAAATAAAGTTTTTGACACCTCCTTAAGTCAAAAAATGAATTTCTGTTGCAAGTAAGCTTCGTAATTGCAAAATTTTGGGCGGCTCAACCCTTACGACACCACCTGGCTCAACGCTAACTCACGCATCGTTTTGCGACATGCCACACAGAACACAAACGCGTCACACAAAACCCCAAATTTCTTTTGACATTTTCGTATAACATCTTAATAAACAATTTCAATAAATTTACTTTGTCTTTTGCATATTTCTTCTACATTTACTGCTCTTTTTTTAACACCACAAAAAAGTTTCTGTTGAGCGTATAACAATGACTCGCAAAAAACAAAAGTAAACGTTCGTATACTTGACTGAAACTAATGTAAAAAGTTGACTGGCATTAGTAGCAAGAATTTAAGTACAAAAACAGTAGCGCTAGTGTGATAAAACTAAATAAACGCGATGGCTCAACCCTAACACCTGTCCAACCCTAACAGCACTCCCCTACCTATTGTAATTGTTAACAAATTTTTTTTATTAAATAGTTACTAAAAACATTAATAGAATCAAATACGACTTTTTACTAAAGAGTAATTATTACACACAATTTTTCATAAATTGTTAATAATAATAATTAGAATTATAAATTCGATATTTTCACTCAGAAAAAAAATTGTTCGAAACAACCAAATTTTGGTTGAGTCAACCAAACGTTGGTTTGATTCAACCATAAAATTTCTTCCAATAATTTTTTTTGTATTAACTAAAGGTTATTACACTTAACCAAACATTTTTTTATATAACCAAAAAATTTGTTTATTTTAAGAGAAAAAAATTGTTTGATTCAAATAAATAGTTTTAGTTAAACGTATTTGATTGATTTAAATAAATTTTTTTGTTTGCTTAATTTTGTTATTTACTTTCTTCTAATAATGTTTGAATTTCCTAATTTAATATTTTCTAGTACATATTATTCTTTAAGTTATCAAATTAATAATTAAAAAATTTAAAAAAAAATTTTAAATAGTAAAAAAACCGCTGCCAAGTTATAAATTTTTGTTATACTTTTGGTTCTCATTTCATTCGTTTTCGCAAATCTTGTTGTGTTTGTTTCATGAACACTTTGCTTCCTCATAGAGATGTTAATAACAATAGAGTCTAAATTTTTAACAATTATTCTTAAGTGCTGTAATATTTTTGTCTCTTTATTTAATACTTTCACATGAAAAACTTTTTTTCACAATTTCTGTTTTTTAAAATATCAATAACTTCTTTATTTCTAATCGAAATTGCTTCAAAAATAGAACAATCAAAGGGTTTTTTAATGCTCTACAAGTTGGTAACTATAGTTTTAATGTTATTTCTACATTTTTCAACAAAATTCTCAAAAAGTCTTATTTTCCAAAATTTTTGATTATTAAAAGTTTAATATCTCCAGTGAATATGAACGAAAAATGTTTATTCTAGGATCAAAAGATGCGACTAAAAAACTCTAAAAAATTAGAGAAAAACATTTATAGGTGTCCTAAAATTTTTTTAAAATTATGGGCAGCGCCTAGTTGGTTAACGTGTTGTACCGCCTCATACGAGTATCACACCCCACGGGCCGCCTACGGCCATATCGGGGAGAGATTTACGCTCTCCAACGCCGATGGCCATCATGTGACCATCTACCGAGCCCGCAAAGTTGAGTAAGAACGTTTACGGCCCTTCGGTTTAGGGCGGGACCTTTCCAATCCCTGGTCACTCTGCAGGTAACCGCCCGAGTTGGCACCACAACTCACATGTCGAAGCGCCACTACTACGTCCGTTGCCGAAGCAACAGTCTGTTCGTGGACGCCCCTATCCTAAGCGATGTAGGCTGTAACCACTGCCCGCACGAGTCCAACCCAATGACCGGAAGGAACAAGCCTTTTGGCAAGTCCCCGGGCTCGGACCGGTCCCCGTGCTACCATTTGTACTCCGGTAAGAGTACCGATTAAGAGTCTTACCACCCTTGCTTCGGCAAGTTAGGTTCGACGGTCAATATTAGACCTGCCGGGCCGCCACGGCACTGCCCATCATCACCAAAAGCTCTTTATAATTTGGAGATATTTATGAAAATGTGATGTTTACACACACACATACGGAATGACATTTTGTAAAAATGTCATTTTTGAACTCCTAAGATCAAATAACATAAAGTTATGTTAAAAAATCGAACCTAAAAAATTTTGTTATTACAATACTTCCTCAGTATGAGGAAGCAATTATTAGAATCAAATACGTCTTTTTACTAAAGCGTAATTATTACACAAAATTTTGAATAAATTGATAATAATAATTTAATATGAATTTTTGAAATGTAACTCCTAAAACTTAGATATTTTTTTTTCTAAAATGTCAATTTTCTCATAGCATTTCACATAGAAAATTATCATGTAAAAGGATTTTGCAAAAAAAAATGTTTATTTATATCTCGTTATTAAAATTCAAAATTTTTATTACTTTTTTTAAAATTAATTTCAGAAAAACTTGTAAAACGATTTCAATGATTCAACCAGAAATATTTTTGTCTTGAATCTAACTTTGAAATAAAAATAATTTTGTTTAAAGAAATTAAATTTTAATAAACAAAAAAATTGTTTATTTATTAAAAAACACTTTTTCAATAAGGTTTAAAAAATATGTAGAATTTTTTTCGAATTCAAATTTCATAGAAAAAGTGTTTTTTAAAAATATTTTTTATAAATAAACAATTTTTTGTTCCTTAAAATTTAATTTCTTTAAACAATAGAGTATTTATTTGAAAGTTGGATTAAAGACAAAAATAATTATGGTTGAGTCATTGAAATCGACCGACAAGTTTTTCAGAAATTAATTATATAGGGATTTTTTATGTAAAATGTTACGGGAAAATTAACATTTCGGAAAAAATAAAAATATTCAAGTTTTAGAGTGGCACGTTTTAGAAATTCGGAATTTCTTACTCAATTAATATATAAATAATATATAGCTCAATTATTAAAAATTAAAAGAATTTAGCACAACTTTTTAATAAAAGCAAAATTGATAATTTCATAATGTAGTTTTATTTTAAGAATTAATTAAATTGATATCAATTTTTTATTATATTTTGTGTGACAATTAATTGTTAAAAATAATAATAATTTTATTTAAAAAATGAGAATAAAAATAATAAAAAAAGACAGAATTGAAAAGATTTAATCAATTTTGAATTACATTTGAAAGAAATTAGTTTTTATGATTGAGCAGAATTTTTTTATTTATTCTGAAATATGTATGAAAATAAATTAGTGTATTTTAAGTGCTACAAATTACAATTTTCATCATTGTAAAAGTTAAGCAATGATTTTTTGAATAATATTTAATAGTATTTTGTAATATTATAATAGTAGATAGTTTGAAAGAATAATGATAGTTAAATGAAAAAATTAATTAATAAGAAATAGTTGTAATAATTAAAATATGGAATATTGGTTTTTAATAATTGTTAGCATAAAATTTTTTAATATTTTACAACATTTTTTAGTAATACTAATAATTCAGTACTATTTTCATTAAATTTTATGCATTTAATCATTTATAATTAAATATTATAATAATAAATACCAGAATGATTTAAAAAAAGAGTGAAAAGAAAAAAGCAAGCATTGCCGTATATTCTCCGTTTCCTCCGCCGGTAGGTGTAGTAGGGGAAGAATTGGTGGCGTGGTGGGGTAGAATTTCCGCCGCCTGCTGGCATCCCTGCGCTGCGACATTCTTGACATTTATATTTCCAAAAACGTGTCGAGAAATTACTCCTGCGAAATAATTTATCGCATTGTTTTCATAGAAGCACAATTCTTCGTTGAGAATTGCTTCTATTCGTTTAAAGACGTCGGCTTCTTCAACCCTTCGATTTCTCGAAATTCGTCAGATTTATCAGTTGCGAGGCTGTCATTTCCACCATTATACTCTGCATTCTCAGCGTATTCTAAATCTGGTGTACTTCGAGCGATTGCTAATTCTTTGGATATAGCTGTAACCGGAGAAATTAAAGAAGGAGCTGGCTCACATGTTACATTGGCCCTGTCACTGGCTTGAATTAGTCCACAGTCAAGAATGTACGTTAAATTTAACCGAAACATCTTTGCAGAAGGGTTAAAATTGAATCCTCCACGTTGTCAGATTTGTGAAAAAATATGTTCTACGGAATCCTAGTTCGCTAATTCACATGCTAGCTCAAAGTTGGAAAAATCTTCTCTGACTTTTTTATACACCTCAATGAATCCTTTTTAGGTCATTGTAAGACCACAAAAACATGGTGGTCGACTCATTTTCGGTGGCAAAATTTTCTTCGGTCTTCCGCGGCATTTTGATTCTGGTTCAACTTCTTCACTTGCAGGGTTTCAGAATTTTTTGGAGATAGTGGCTTCTTTCTAGATTCTCCGTACTTTAAATGATAGGCATTACCTAAATCAATTACTGTATCCAGTTTTTTTGCGAAATTAGCCGAATTAGTCCAAGTTGAACTTTTCAAACCATTAGAATCTTTTTCTGTATTGCATTGGTCGCAATACATTCATACTTTGAAACGCGTTTGGATTGAGATGGACAACGGTTATATGGGATAATAACCTTGATAAACTTATAGTTCTGTCAAAGTTGAAAGTCTGCTATTGCACAATATAAGTCGCCATCAACATCGAACCTTGGATCTGCTTCAGTAATCCCCAACAACTTGAAGGCACTTCGATTATTTGGACCTTGATCACAGGTCAATATTTTAACATTCGCTCCAATTTTCTTCAGTTTTCTCAAACATGTATAAAATGTATAAAAGTGCGTTTTTTTAATTGTTTATACAAATGTAAATAATTATGCAAATTCAAACTAAAAAATCGGGCACGAGCGATCTCTTAGGAATTTAATCAAGATTATTTAGAAAAAAGAAAATCTAAAATCGGTTAAGATATGTAGGCTCTTAGTTATTTTGAACCCTACTTTCCAATTTCAAACCACTGTGCGCCGTTCTGTTTTATCACATTCAAAACAAGAAATAGGAAAACAAACTTTTTAAGATGAATTTTATATAAATATATATTATAATTTCTAACACATAGTTCTAACTCCTAAAAGCAAAAATGGATATTTTAGACCAATAAAAATAATGTTGAAACTCCTCCCTCTCAAAAGAAAGCAATTTTTTATTTGTTGGTCAAGTTACACAAAATAGAGAAAAAAATTTATATTTATAAAATAAAACATATAATTCCAGCTCTCAAAAGAAATAATGGATATTTTAGACCAATTAACGTGAAGTTGAAACTTCTTCTTAATAAAGAAACCTATTTTTTTATTTGTTGGTTAAGTAATAAATTATTTTCTCTATTTTGTGTGACTAAATAAAAAAAAATTATTTTGAAAGTAGGAGGAGTTTGTTTATTTTTTATTGGCCAAAATCGTCCATTTTTCTTTTGGGGGTTGGAACTACGTGTTATAAATTATAATATATTTATATAAAATACATCTTCAAAAGTTTGTTTTCCTATTTCTTGTTTTGACTGTGATAAAACAGAACGGCGTACAAATGCCAGTCCCAAATGCGCGACTATCTATTATTGTTATCGACACTTTACACAAAAAGATAAAAATATTACTTTAATTAATGTTTGTATTACTAGAACAAATTCTGCGCGCAACGCGCGCCCATTCAATTCTTTGAACTATAAACTACTATCCTACAAATACAATTTTATACCGATACCACAACTTTGTGAAATATCATTTAAAATTACTACTTTTCACTAATATCCATCCTTATTTATAACGCACTAAAATAATAATGCTTGCATTATTAGTTACCTTTTCCAAATTTGTAATCTAAAAAGACTTTATAATATAACAAAACAAACTAAATTAATAAGAATCTAAAATTTCCTTATAAACATAAATTTTTATATATATTGGCAACTGCAGAGCTGCGTTGGCCCTCTGGTGTCGACCCACTTCTAGTAGTTGTATTTTCTTTCGTCTCTCTCTAACATATGTAGAAATAAGAGATAAAAACCAAGATGTCGGACGCAAGTGGGTAAAAGGATGGGTCAGTTTCTCATGTTTTCAAATCCCAATATTACTTCTGATATTTCCTAAAAATATTTTTACGGAATTAAATTATTTTACTCTTGATAATACAACATATATCTGACCATGATTAAAAACATCACTTCTTATATAAATGTTTGCCCTTGAGATTTGTTAATGGTCATTGCAAAAGCTAATTTTATAGAAAATTGTCGTCTTTTAAAAGTAAATGGATATAAATTTTCATAATATAAAGTTACTCGATGTAAAAAAACAATATTTCCACTCTTATCTCCCGTTAATATTTTACATTTAAGAACATTATGTGATAAATCTAAAACAATTTACCTGGTTCCGTTACATAATCCCGCATTTATACTAAGATTTCTAAAAAGCATTATAACAGAATTAATTCTTAAATGTAATTCATGTGGTGGTAAAGAAGGGGGAGAAAGAGTATTCAAATATTCTGGTTATAAAGTTTCAGTAAATTTTCCATTATCGCAATTTTCAGTCAAATCAATACTTTTATATATTTTTTCATCTTTACTATCTAAAAGATTTACCACCCTCTTATTAATATCATCAATAAGAGCAATATTCTTAAGTCTTCTGGATATTGCACTGAAGGCAATGTAACACCACCATGGCCACAACAATCATTAAAACTATTTTGTTTGCCACTTACTCTTTCATCTTTAAAATGCTTCGCTTGGCAATAAATACAATAATAATTCATTTTTCTCAGATAATTTTAATTAACATTTGATGAATTATAAATAACTTTGTCATTTGCTATGGTTGACAGAGAAACAATGATTTTTGTGTATTAAATGTATTTATTAAATCAATAGATTGATTCGAATTTCCCTCTTTCGAATCAGCAAACAAAGAGTTTTTTTCATTTTATTTTTTATTTTCATTTTTTCTCTATATATTTTTTTGTATTCTGCCGTACTCTTTTTTATTTTCGTAAACGAAACATCTATTTCGTCTAAATTATTTATATTATTAATTTTTCTTTTCAATTTTTGTCTGGCTCGATAATTTCTTTGATTTTCTGCTGCACTATTTGGGATAGTTTTAAATAAAGAAATTGATTTCTCTACACTATCATGTATATTCATTATTGTGGGATTTGATTCATTTGTGTTATCAGCATTTGAATCATTAACTTCTCTGGACAAATTTTTACTCTTTAATAATCCTTCTTTATATTCTTTTTGACATTGTACAGTACTTTGTTTATGAAAAGAGTACTGCATTATTGATAACTTCGAAATTTCTTTTATCCGGATGTTGTCGGTGGAATTCTAACTTACTTGTTTCAATTTGTTTAGAGCAAACGTCTACTTTATCTGAATGAAATATATTTTTAATTTTACTTTTGGATTTGAGTATAGCACTATATTCTGGCGTTTTTAAAGGATTATTAATTTCCTTTGTATTATTCAAAATTGTGCCACATGGAATTTTTGTATCAATAATTTGTTGGTTGTTTATTTTTTTACATCGGAGTTCTTCAAATGAATCATTTAAAAGACTCTGTCAATCATACTTAACAAATAAACGCGGGTTAATAGAATTTTTTCAATCGGAAAACGACTTTAACAATTATTTTTAAAAATTAAATTAAATTAATTTCTAATATGACAATAATCATAATAAAGAGTGTTTGGCATTTCTTTAAAAAATAACGAAGTTGCAAATGCTATTGCAAATACTCCACAATCAACACTACCTATCGGTTGTTGATGAACTATTGAAAATACCACTGGTGGTTTAAATGGATATAATCAAATCAAATAATTTATTTGATCCTCATTTAAATAGCCTTTGTTAAGACTGTAATAAATATATAAAGTCTTGTCCCATCATAATAAGTGCAAATCCAATGACCAGATTTGAAGGAACCACTAAAAAGTATTTGAATGTGCCTCTTATTTTTTTCGATTGGAATTTTCATGTCAAGTACTTGTAAACAAAGTGCTTTGCATATTATAAAACGAATTTGATTGTCTTTCTAAAAGTTTCTGAAATTCATGCATATGGTCATCATTCAACATTGCATTTTTATTATCAATTATAACATAATTTGTATGACTTGAACTAAACAATTCTTTTTTATTAGCCATGGTGTATTAGCCAACATCATATTCGTTATCAGCGATCCTAAAAATCCCCGAGTAACCAGTTTCAAGCGAATTCAATTGATTTTTGTCAACAAAACATTCTTGAACAACTAATACACATTATTTGATTTTTTTAAACTTTGAACTTCTGTAGCTCAAAAACTGGTCATTATTTTAAGTTTTGTAGTATACATTTTTTGTTCAGAATGTCAAAAACTACAAATCTGCAAAGTTGCATTAAAAATTGATTTGAGATCCAAATTGAATAGTACAAGTGCGGGGTCCTTTGTTTTTAAATCTTATTACTCGCTTACCACAAATGCATAGTATATATATATATATGGGCAATTCCACGTGAGATTTAAGTCGACCTCTTAAAATCGGCGAAAAATAATTTTTTCTATTTTGTATCGAAAAAAAACAGATACGTATTTTTTTATTTATGTTTAATTGTTCAAATTTTTGAGTTATGAATTTTCGAAAATTTGGACTTTTAATTGTAGACCTCTATTCAGTAGCTTATAAGTCCGAAAATATTGAGTTTAGGAAAAAGTTCTTAAAGAATGAAAGTTTTAGTTTTCTTTTGACATTTAAGAAATGTAAACAAAAATCTTTTTAAAAAATTTTTTATAAAAAAATTTTTTTTTATAAACAAATTAATTTTTTTTAACTTTGGGCCGGATTTTTTTTTATTTTTAAAAATGTTTTTGTACCTTATAATATAGAGAAGATTTTTTAAAAAGTCTTGAAATGGGCCTGATGTGTTAAATGAGTTTTAAAATATTTTCAAAAATCACTTGCAAGCATCACAGTGGGATTTTTTTACAATTAACTTTTTAAAACTGTTTACAGCGCAGACCTGTAATTTAAAACAAAAAACTCTCAAATATATTAAAAATTATACCTTGTAGACAGTTTTAGAAAGTTAATTGTAAAAAAATCCCACTGTGATGCTTGCAAGTGATTTTTGAAAATATTTTAAAACTCATTTAACACATCAGGCCCATTTCGGGACTTTTTGAAAAATCTTCTCTATATTATAAGGTACAAAAACATTTTTAAAAAATAAAAAAAAATCCATCCCAAAGTTAAAAAAAATTAATTTGTTTATAAAATTTTTTTTTAATAAAAAATTTTTTTAAAATGTTTTTGTTTAGATTTCTTAAAAGTCAAAAGAAAACTAAAACTTTTATTCTTTAAGAACTTTTTCCTAAACTGAATATTTTCGGACTTATAAGCTACTGAATAGAGGTCTACAATTAAAAGTCCAAATTTTCGAAAATTCATAACTCAATAATTTGATCAATTAAACATAAATAAAAAAATACGTATCTGTTTTTTTTCGATACTGAATAGAAAAAATTATTTTTTGCCGATTTTAAGAGGTCGACTTAAATCTCACGTGCAATCGCCCATATATATATACAATAGACTCCCACTGGTTAAAAGGAAGCCTTCGAACAATAGGCCAGGTAATCGAAGAGACCTTTGGTTTCTCTTTACAGATTTTCTGTCTTCTTCTTTCTATCGGTAATAATAACATAATTCTCTCTCTGTTCATAACGCAGAAAATCTAACGCTATTGGTTTCTTCCTCTTTTAAAGACAAACAACATTCAAATGTCTCTCTTTACCTAATTTGCATATCTACTGATTTCATAGAAGGATAAATATGCAATAATTAACAAAACTAAATAATAAATTAAATACTTCAAATATTGATGAATATTGAATTGGCAGCTATTTTTAACATTTCAAACTAATTTGCATTAAAAATTTATAAATTTCACACACTATGTCAACTGTCAGGTTAGATCTTTCACACTTTACACATGAATATTTAATTATTCACAACATAATTTATCCTAATTATTGGATAAATTAACACTTTATTTAACCCGCCCGCCAGGGTTGAACTACTTGAGCCTGCGGTGGCTCAATATTGATCCAATCCATAGATTCTTCATTATCCGAAAAATCCATAGACCATTTCGAATAAATTTGAAGATTCAGAATATCAGAGTTACTTTTTGGTTTAGATTCAACCTGGCTTACATCTGAGTCTTCAATGATTATCTCAATGCATTCTTTCATTATAAAGTTTTTACTTTTTTTTGGAATGGAACATCAGACGGAAGTTCACAATCCATTTTTTCAACATTTGGCTGAAAACTGTCATTCCAATAAGGCTCAGGAACCGCATTCTTTACTAGTCTTCGAAATAAAGCAGAAGTGCAACCGTTTGTGCTTTCAAACATTTCGGGCATGAAGTGAGTAGCACATAAGCCTGCCTTTTGAATATTGGTATTTGACCACGTCTCGAGAATAGGCAATAAACATCTTTCTCACTGGAAGTTTGTTGCTGCTTAAAATTCGCCTGTTAAACGAAGGTTGTGAAAATTGCACATCTCGATTTTTGCAATTGTTCAGGAAAAAATTAATAACCATTTTATTTTTAATTAAAACAATTTTTTTCTTCTTTCATCATTCTCTGGATATTTCAACGAGTAAATTAGTTTTTGTGTCATTGGAAAATATGCAACATTGACTGAAATATCGCGATTTGAAGTGAAAAATTTAATTAAATTTTTGTGCTTGCCCATTTTCCCGCTACCACCCCCTCCCACCCAGTCACCGGGGTTGCAATTTCAAATATAAGAAAAAGTCGAGCAGCATGTCTATTCCTATGTTTTTTGGGTCGCTGAATCCGAAAAGTCATCTAAAAACAAATACTTCCCTCACTTAACCCCCTAAAACCCCCTTAATACCTCCTAGGAGAGGGTTGGAATTTTAATTTTGACAAAAATTTGAGTTGGGTGTCTATTCCTATGTTTTTTGTGGCGCTGAATCCGAAAAAGTCGTCTAAAAACAAATACTTCCTTCCCTTAACCCCGTAAAACCCTTTTAATACTTCCTAGGAGAGGGATGTAATTTTAATTTTTACGAAAACTTGAGTAGGGTGTCTATTCCTAGGTTTTTTGGGTCGCTGAATCAGAAAAAGTCATCTAAAAATAAATACTTCCCTCACTTAAACCCCCTAAACCCCCTTAATACCTCTTAGGAGGGGGTTGGATTTTTAATTTTTACGAAAAGTGGATCCATAATTACACAAATACGCACCTATAAATTCTGAAAGATATTCATTTTACTATACTTAGCGCAACCCAGGAACAACTGCGTGGACGTGGTAGTTTTTGTTTTTTCTGTTTGAGCACCCCAAAAAACATAGGATTAGACACAGTACTCGACTTTTCGTAAAAATTTCAATTACAACCCCCTCCCAGGGAGTATTATGGGGGTTGTAGGGGATTAAGGGAGGAAAGGATTTATTTTTTGTGGTGTTTTCGGTTTTAGCGACAAAAAACATAGAATTAGATACCCTACTCGACTGTTAGTCAAAATTAAAATTCAATCCCCTTCCCAGGAGGTATTCAGGGGTTGTAAGGAGTTAAGTATTTGTTTTTAGACGACTTCTTCGGATTCAGCGCCACAAAAAACATAGGAATAGACACCCAACTCAAATTTTTGTCAAAATTAAAATTCCAACCCCCTCCTAGGAGGTATTAAGGGGGTTTTAGGGGGTTAAGTGAGGGAAGTATTTGTTTTTAGATGACTTTTCGGATTCAGCGACCCCAAAAACATAGGAATAGACATCCTACTCGACTTTTTCTTATATCTGAAATTGCAATCCCGGTGACTGGGTGGTAGCGGGAAAATGGGAAAGCACAAAAATTTTTCATGGTCATATTCGGTTTCAGCGACCCCAAAAACATAGGGGATAAAATTAATTTATTGGGTTAGGTATTTTTTTTGTATTAAATAAATAAAATATTTGAGTGAAATAAATAAATGAATAGTTCCATGTAATTCATTATTTTCGTTCCAAATAAGTATTTAATTAATTGAAATATTTTTTTATTTGTCTTGATAAAATAATGTATTAGCTTTGAATAACGAATTATTCGGATTAAATAATTCAGTTTATTAGAATCAATAAAATAAATTTATTGTGTCAAATAATTGCTTCCTCATACTGAGGAAGTATTGTAATACCAAAATTTTTCAGGTTCGATTTTTTAACATATCTTTATGTTATTTGACCTCTGGAGTTCAAAAATGACATTTTTACAAAATGTCATTCCGTATGTGTGTGTGTGTGTGTAAACATCACATTTTCATAAATATCTCCACATTATAAAGAGCTTTTGGGCTAAATTTTTTTTTAAATGTAGGTCTCATCTGCGGATGAGATTTAATTAATTAATTGATTTAAAAATCAAAAATTTTGGAACATAAGACTTTTTTGAAAATTTTGTTGAAAAATGTAGAAATAACATTAAAACCTTTTTTGAAGCTATTTCGATTAGAAATAAAGAAGTTATTGATATTTTAAAAAACAGAAATTGTGAAAAAAAAATTTCATGTGAAAGTATTAAATAAAGAGAAAAAAATATTACAGAACTTAAGAATAATTGTTCTAAATTTATACTTTATTGTTATTAACATCTCTATGAGGAAGCAAAGTGTTCATGAAATAAACACAACAAGATTTACGAAAACGAATGAAATGAGTACCAAAATTATAACAAAAATTTATAACTTGGCAGCGGTTTTTTAATTTTATTCATTAAAAAAATTAAAAGAGATGAAAGCACACACACGAAAGACTAAGTTCAGGTGTAAACTAAGTGAATGAAAGAATACGGATTTTATTATAAAGAATTTTCTATATAATATTAACACATATTGGTTTAATATATATATTGTATAGAAAACATGATTTACCGCATCGTGATATTCATCCATTGTGCTTCTAAGTATCACGTTTAGGAAAAATAGGTGTTTTTTGCACTTTTTGAATTCCTGTAAAAAGAAAATGGGAAGACATAAAAAGCTCTTATATAGCTTAAAAGAAAACTCAAACCTTTATCTTTAAGAACCAAAACTGAAAAGTAATTTAAAAATTGCAGGGGACGTGTATATACCATGTACCCCCCCTAATGATTCATACGCCCTGGTAAAAATGACTGGGAATCTAAGCATTGGTGCATATCAATTTTTCATCATCGAATTGGCTTGAAATTTGTTACTCGGGGGTTTTTGGGGTCGCTGATTACGAATCCGAAGTCAGATTTCATAAATTTAAAATGGCGGCTGCAACAAAAACCTCAAGTACCAAGTCTCAAGCAAATCTGAACGATTTTTAACATTTTATCAGCCATGTTGAAGCCGCTATTTTGAATTTTTGAAAGGTGACTTCGGATTCGTAATCAACGACCACAAAAACCTCTGAGTAACAAATTTTAAGCCAATCCGATGATGAAAAATTGATATGCACCAATGCTTAGATTCCCAGTCATTTTTACCAGGGCGTATGAATCCTTAGGGGGATCTAACCTAATATCACTTTTTCAAAAATCATAATGGTGGGTCCAATATGGCTGACATTTTTTAAAAAAGTAATTGCATTTGCTTGAAAATAGTGATTCGGGAGTTTTTGAGGATGCTGATTACGAATCTGACTTCAGAAAAAGATAAATATAAAACAAGTTAGTCTTTGTGGGAATAATGAAATTCTTGATTTGTAGAAAACAGAACAGATTAGTAAAAAACAGAAGATCATTATTCCCACTAAGACTAACTTGTTTGATATTAGTAAAAAACAGAACTGTTTTTTACTAATCGAGAAGATCATTATTCCCACAAAAACATGTGATTAATTATTTGCATAATATCGAGAGCAAAAAGACAGAAACAGTTTCGTAGTAGTAAAGAGATTGAAGTGGAAGAAGATGAAGAGACCATGCATATAAAATAAAAAAGTAGCTTTTTCACGTAGACCTCCTGGTGATAAGAGCTGCGCAACGTTGATAAAATTTTATTCACGCCTAACGGACGTAAAGGATAAACATAATATTGTTCTGAAGTAAAATTCGTAATCAGCATCCTCGAAAACCCCCGAATGACCATTTTTAAGCAAATAGAATTACTTTTTTAAAAAATGTCCTCCATATTGGATTCACCATTTTGAATGTTAAAAAAGTGACATCAGATTCGTAATCAGTGACCCAAAACACCTCCGAGTAACCATTTTCAAACAAATCTAATCACTTAAAAAAAATACTTTCTGAATTTATTCCTTTATATGCATAAAATAAAAATTTATAAAAGTTTCTACAAAATTTTCAAATAATTTTGAATTACATCTTGGCTCAGAATTTCTCAAACGAAGCACCTATACCTGAAAAATTTTCTTTTTGAACCAAAATATTTTTTTTACTCTTAATATGGTTAAAAAGAATCCCTTAAAATATTAAGCCAAATTTTTTTTTAAAGTTATTAACAAATTAATTTTTTAGTACTACTAAATTACCAAATTTTTTTCTCGAGTTCTAGTTGACGGATTTTTAAATTAAAATATGGGTTTTTTTCGTCTTGAATTGTACTATTCAAATATATATTTTTTGTTTCAAATTTTTTCATTTTTTGTAATTTTTTATGTAATATGTTTATAAAATGTTAATAAACAAATATGTTCTTCACGTCTTACCAAAAAAATTAAAATTGTATTCTATTCCTTAAATGTCTCCGAGTCTAAATCCGTTTAAAAAAAAAATTAGCCTTAATTAGAAAAAAGTTATTAACCCATTAAGTCCCATGAAGAAACCAGCCATTGTATTAAAAATCTAACAATTGGAATCATAGGCAAATGGAAAAAAAGATATACCTGTTTTTTTGTTTTTAATTTCCAATTGTTTAACAACAATTGTTTAAACAAATTACCAAAAAATTAAAAATTTTTGAAATCTGTTAAAGCCAATCGATTCTACGTGAAAAAATAAGAATATTTTGTATAGGTCATTTTTCTGTCCAAGTCGTATTTTGTTTATAAAATTGTTATAAACAAATTAAGCTGGGTAAGCAATTGTTGTTAAACAATTGGAAATTAAAAACAAAAAAACAGGTATATATTTTTTGTCTATTTGCCTATGAATCCAATTGTTAGTTTTACTTAAAATGCATTTGTTTATGCATGGGATGAAACACTCTTTACCCAGCATAATTTGTTTATAACAATTTTATAAACAAAATACGACTTGGACAGAAAAATGACCTATACAAAATATTCTTATTTTTTCACGTAGAATCGATTGGCTTTAACAGATTTCAAAAATTTTTAATTTTTTGGTAATTTGTTTAAACAATTGTTGTTAAACAATTGGAAATTAAAAACAAAAAACAGGTATATCTTTTTTTTCCATTTGCCTATGATTCCAATTGTTAGATTTTTAATACAATGGCTGGTTTCTTCATGGGACTTAATGGGTTAATTAAAAACTGCAGCTGTGTAGGGCTTTATATGACGTTAAACTCGCCACGCGCACATTGGCATTTTTTACAATTTACTGTTCAAAATTGTCTGTAACCTACAAATTTTATGAGTTTTTCATGAGTTTGATCTTAAATTAAAGGGGATAAAATTTCTAAGGGGTATCATTAAACCAATTTAAAAATTTTCAATTGTTTATATATTTTTTTAAAACTCAAAGTTAACAATTTACAATATTTAAAAAAAAATCATGTTGCTTCCTCATAAAGGAAGCCTTATAGTGATGTCGATTTCCGAATTTTTTAAAATCATTATTTTTACAAATTTTTCTATTTGTTAATTAACATTGTTTTGAAACAATTTAAATAAATTATATTATATATTATTATTTGTCTGGCGGTCATCTGAACTAATTTAAATAGATTTCAATCATCTGCAATGAAAAAAAAACATGATTTTTTTTTAAATATTGTAAATTGTTAACTTTGAGTTTTAAAAAAATATATAAACAATTGAAAATTTTTAAATTGGTTTAATGATACCTCTTAGAAATTTTATCCCCTTTAATTTAAGATCAAACTCATGAAAAACTCATAAAATTTGTAGGTTACAGACAATTTTGAACAGTAAATTGTAAAAAATGCCAATGTGCGCGTGGCGAGTTTAACGTCATATAAAGCCCTACACAGCTGCAGTTTTTAATTAACCCATTAAGTTCCATGAAGAAACCAGCCATTGTATTAAAAATCTAACAATTGGAATCATAGGCAAATGGAAAAAAAAGATATACCTGTTTTTTTGTTTTTAATTTCCAATTGTTTAACAACAATTGTTTAAACAAATTACCAAAAAATTAAAAATTTTTGAAATCTCTTTTTATAAACAAATTTTTTTTTGCAGACAAATTTATATTTAGTATGAGGTATTCCAGAAAAAAATATAATATGAATAAAAAGTTTAATTTGTTTAAACAAATTATATTTTTTATTTTTACTGTTATGAATATGTAAACAATGTTCGCAATCGATTTTAGTCACTTTTTTATAGCATCATAAAGAGGGACTTTTCATGATTGCATAGCAAAAATAAAAAACCGGAACTCTCTAAAATTTTAGAAGTTGTATCATTTTTAGACTCGCCGTGCGCGAACTTTCTCGGTATCCAATACTCACGGTGCGACGCCACAATGGGATTTTTTTACAATTTACTGTTCAAAAATGTCTAGAGCTTACATGATTGTCAATTGATTCGGGTCATCTGCAGTAATACTCTACATACAAACTAATGTTCAAAATCACCTATAAGTCTTAAATTTTAACCGAATTTAATTTTTCTTTTTGGAGAATGTCAGGTTAGAAATTTGTAATTATACTGTGCATTTTTAAAATTTATTTTTGTTTAAACAAATTATTATTATTAATTACTAACTATTTACAGAATAGTATACTTAAACAATGCAGTTTTTTCTGATCATGCAAATTTACCAAACTTTTTTGATATGTCGATTTACATTAAAAATAAAATTATAATTTAAACAAAAATAAAAATATGAATTTATTAAAAAATTGTTCAAATAATAATTGTACTTTTAATTTTAATCTTGATAGCTCCATGCCAAAAAAATTAAAGTTGTGTCCTAGTTCTTCGATTGAGAAATCGACATATCAAAAAAGTTTGGTAAATTTGTCACAGAACACATGCAAATGAAAATTGAAAAACGACTTTATAATAATTTGTTAATCATGGTTATAAATATTAAATAAAAAACAAATTACCTACATTAAAAGCTTTTAAAATTTAAATGCTTTCGGAGACATTAAAAACAAAATCAATTTTTTAGTTTACAAAATTAAGTGAAATTAACTTTTTGAAAGGAAAGTAACACATTTAATTTCAAATATAATTGTTGTTAACAATTATTTAAACAATTTTTTAACTAAGTTTGTTTTTTTGAAAAAAAAATTTTTCTTTTCTTAGGCAAAATTTTTAGACAAAATCGAATCATTATTATTAAAAAATGCCACTTTTAAAAAAATTATTTTTTAAATAATTTGTTAAAAAAAATTTTTTTAAATATTTTCTTGAATTGTCTGTAAACAATAAGCATTCCCTGAAAATTTTATTTATTTTCCTTAGAGATATACCATTTTCAAAATTTCAAAAAAAAATTCAAAACTTCGTAAATCTAAAATTTTTTAAAATCGAATTTATGCATTTTACTGACATGTATTCTACTTCCGAATTTCGAAGTTTCAACAAAATCGAAGAACTAGGGGAAAAATTTGATTTTTTCGGCATGGAGCTACCCATATTTTAATCAATTTTCAATAAAAAGTGAAGCTGGCGTCAGGAATTAAATTACTCCCAATATCATATGTGCCTTCTTACCGGTTTGGACAACTTTTTGAAAAGTGGTGTTCCTTCTATAACAATGTTTTAAGTCTATGGCGTATCTCAATCATTATACCTTATAGGCTTAAAGCATTCTTATAGAAGGCACACCGCTTTTTCAAAAAGTTGGCCAAACCGGAAGAAAGGTATATATAATATTAAATGTACATAAATAATTGATATTAAATTAAAAAACATGGGTCATTTTCCGCAAACTGTGATATTTCAGATGCTAATTTTTTTTAAACTTTCGAATAAAAAAATTGGTAATAACTGTTTTCTACTTGTATTTCTTAGTAGAATAAGTAGTAAAAGTGATTCTACTACAAATAATGTAAAATTTTCAAAGATATTCTAGAAATAGTCAATTAGTGTTGCCAGGGTAGTTTTGTAGTTCTAGCCAACGCTAACAGAAAGCGCCATCGCTGAATGTAAACACCATTGGCGGGATTTTCTAAATTTTATTTTATAGTTTTAATTGTGTTGGAAAGGGTGTTCTGTTTTACTGACCTAGTGTTGGTGCAGTTTGAGAGTTTTCCCTACAGATGGCATTTGGTCCAAGCATATCGAGTCATCAGTAAACATTGGTACAAATCTCGAAGGTAGGAATGTATTGAATTTTTTATCCACCCCAACGACGACTTTGACTCCATACCTGGTGTTGACGACCTGGATCTTTGTTATAGGATACTTATGTCCAGGAGTCAGCTCGGACAGCGGCTTCGTAGGTAAGAAAGCGTCCATGCGACCAATAGAATTAATTTTGGTTAGATCCATCTTTCCTTAGAGATAGTACTTTGTGATTCGCATTACCCCAACCATTACTTCTAGGAATGAGCATTACCCTCACCACTACTTCTACGCATGCGCATTATCCTCTACTCTTATTTTTGAGTAACGCCCACTTAGTGACGTCAAAAGACAAGTCTAAACAGGTTTTAACATATTTTATGCATGTGTAATAAATATAATAGGATGGGAAAGGGTTAATTAATGTAAACAGTAATAGACATTTAATACATTTATTCATTACATAGAAAACTTTCACAATCATTATAAAAATCTTTCAATGTACAATCATTGTCAACTTCATCAGTATTTTCCATATTATTTCGTAGTACATTCGATGGTTGTATCAACCAATTTCGTAGATTACATACATTTGTAACAGCGCAATTGCTAAAATTACGTTTGTGATTTGTACATGTAGATGAACTATCTGCACTTAAACTTTTTAGCGACGGACATTTAAAATCATCCAAATTAAATACATTTAACGTAAATTTTTCTAGCCATTTTTGTTTTTTTAAACCTTTTACATATACAGTAGGTGTACCTATTAATACTTCTTTTATTATTGGATGTAATTCTTCATAAGATACGTCATCAGCAGCCCAATCGATACCATGATAATTATTTGTAAGCCATCGATTCTCACGTTTGTATCTTGCAGGTAATCGACTCCAGGCATATGGTGGCTCGAAGAGGTAGACCAATGGATGAGCATCTTGTTGAAGTGGTAGAATCGCCAACTCTTTGATGACAAACTCGTTGTAAGGTCTTTTGAAGCACTAAATATCTACGACGTACGCCATGCTATCTGAAATAGAATAATGGCTCAAGCCTTAATGAGACGCTCTCTTTATAGCCTTTCCCTCACCACTGATGTCGTCTATGATTGGTCATTATTTCTACCAATCACGTTACTTTTTTTAACAACGCCACTGATTGGTATATACTATATAATGCGGTCATGAATTATAAGGCAATATGCAGCTGTATGAGCTGGAAAATTTTTACTTGCTTCAAATTCCAATCGCATATCTACAGATGCTTGTTTTAGAAATTCGTTTTGTTTTGAGCAATCAATAACAGTCAATGGTGCATAATCTTTCAAGTTATTTCTAGTTAATAAAGGTTCAGGTTCTTTTACATAGTAGGACTGTTGAAAATTACCATACATTTCATAGAGTACGGAAAATTTGTTTTGATTAAAATTAAAAAATTTAAATTTCCATAAGGATAGTACTGTGAGTTAAGAAAAAGTTCAGCATTGATAATATTACAGGTATCAAATAAATTTGCATACCTTCTTTGATCTTCTTTTCGATTTGCTTGAAAACCAAGAATAATATATCGAGGTTTTTCAACTTGTGTTAAAGTTTTAGTGGAATATTTACATCAAAGTATTCAGTATCATTTGTAAGTCTACTATCAAGATCATAAGGTAGATGACCAGCATTTTCAAAGTAAATCATTTGATTAGGTGTTTGAGAAATTTAATTTTTCATTGTAGTTTTAATGCCAACATTTTGATGACACGTATGGTTGATGTGCATGAATCTCATAGTGTGCCACAGAATTATCAAATTTAACTGGACTTAGAATGTTTAAAATTTCTTTCATTTTTATTACAACAAATAAAAAGTATGTACAGAATTAATTTTTTCCTTTGTTTTCCTGAAAAATTCTTAGGCCGAGCTGCTTCAGAAATAGTATGTTCTGAGATGTTAGTCTCTTGCGAACTGATTGAGGAATGAATGTCTTCTAACATGGCAACTCTTTTATATAGCTTCCACCAGTTATTCTATGAAATACAATTCCCATTACGTTGATTTAACGTGTAATCGTATTGTTATCGTTTCACCTCTAAAATTTATTAAATCTCCGTCTTGATCAACTATTCTAATTTGTATATTATGTATTGTCTTCACGGTGATTGGAAGATAAATAACGTGAGATGGAACTTCCACAATCTTATATCCAGCTGATACAATTGGAAAAAATTCGTGAATTGTGTGTACCTATTTATTATTTATGTATGCCTCAGTAGTAATGTTACATTCAATTCTGATAGCATTTACCTTATGAATAGCTACTAGTACATCTGATGTATCAGGCTTATTAGCTGTCAATATTCGTGGAGTAAATCCTAATAATTCACTAATGGAATCATTTTGTTTAAAACTTATTTCAAGGCTGCTTCTTATTTCACTACGTGAAGTATTATTGTTAGGTTTTATTCTTACAATTGCAGACCCATTTTCAATAGAGTTTTGAATTTATTTTTCAATATCTTCAATTTCCTAACTTCCTGGTGGTATAGTAATCACTTTATCACCAATATAAAATTTATTTTTACCTTGATCGATATTAGGAATTGAATTGAAAGTTAGTAATCCAACTAAGCCAAGTACATAATTTTTATTAGATAATAATTCTATCGGAGAAAAATATTCTGCCTCTAGGGTAGATGAATTCCCTGAGATAGTCAGAGTAAAAGATTCTTCCATGTTGATGACTTTTTATTAACTGATTAGATGGAATGACTTGCAATCACTTATATAGTATATATTTTTCAGTTATTTCAAGCTGTCCACATAAGAATTACAGACATAAATGAGAAATTTTCATGTCTTTAGCATATTAAAGTAAATCTAGATCAGTAAGTGCTCCTTGAGGTATCTGTAAACTTTTTTTTCTACATCGTCTTTTAATACCTCGTCCTTTAACATATGGTTTTAAATGAAGTACCAAACCTTGTCTGTATGGTTTTAAATAAAGACCCTTACCAAGTGCAACTGCTTCTAACTCCCTATTGTGACGCTGAGCTTCCTTTAACTGATCCTTTGCTGCACTTGCATCAATAACAGCTTTTGCTATGCCAGCAGCTCTTCCAGAAAGCGCTCCAAGTGCACTTAGCCCAGCAAAAATTGGAATTAATGGTAACAAACCACCAACTTTTGATGGAATTGGTAGGATACGAGGTGTTAAACCCTTCTCTCTACCACCTGCTTTCTTACTGCTTTTCGAGCTGTTTCAATAGCTGACCTTATTCTTGAACGAGTATCATTACCAGGAATTATATAACTTCTTGAAGCATCAACAATTTTTTTAAGATTTATTCGTTTCTTGATACTTCTCTTCTTCTTTTTAGAAGACCTTCTCTTCTTAATTCCCATACCTAATTTCGATTTTGCTTTCACAGTGTTTGTTATTGCGTAAGCCGCAGCTCTTTCACTATATCCTGCGTCAGGAGCCCAAACACGTTGCCAAGCTATATCAGCTAGTACTCTATCAGCGGCGTTTCTTGCTTCAACGTTTTCTCGATTTTTTAAATAAGCAATATCGTGCTCTTTGCAAGCGGCGTCTAACACAGGCACACAAAAAAAAGTTGTCTGTTTTTTGAACCAGACATACATATCTTATAGTATTTTTGCCCGCTGAAAACGAATCTGAAGTCAGAATTGCTCCATCACACTCAGTTTTTTTTAAATCGAGAAAACTACCCTTAACTTCAAATGTTAAACAAAAAAAATTGAATAACAGATTTCCCCTAACAACAAAACAATAAATTTATCTACTTCTGCTACAACAACTCAGAAACAATGTCAACATTGTTTTAACACCCTTTGTTATTTATTAAATCGAAAAAACTACCCCTAAAGTGTAAAAATTTAAAATTATAATAAAAACCCACATTGGTTTTCAATACAACAAAATAAATTTATGTATATCTCTTTTAACATTTCAAAAGCAATATCAAAATTACTTTATCATCTACTGTGTTTTCAGATTAAAAAAACTACCCCTAATATGTAAAAATTCAAAATGTATAATAAAAAACAATGAAAAACCACATTGTTTTTCAAAACACAACAATAAATTTATGTACTTCTCTTTCAACATCTTAAAAGCAATGTTAAAATAACTCTATCCCCCTCTATTTTTTAAAAATCCACCCTTAAATTTACAAAATAAAGGTTTAAATTTAAAAAAATGAAAAACCAAACTGTTTTTCAAAACAGAACAAGAAATTTATCTATTTCTTTTTTTACAACTCGATAGCATTAGCAAAATTGCTCCATCACCCTTTATATTTACAAATTGAAATAACTACCCCTAATATGTAAAAATCAAAATGTAAAAAAAAATGAAAAACCACAACAAATTGGTTTAAATTATAGTAAGAATTAAAACATCATCTGTTTTTTAACCAGACACACATATCTTATAGTATTTTTGCCCGCTCAATGAATTAAAATAAACTTTTTAAATTTATATTTTGAACTTTTTAAATTTCAATTTAAAATTTTTTAATTTTTTAATTAAATCTTTTTACGTTAAATTTAAATTTAACAAAAACAAATTATGATCTTTTAATTCTCAAGATAATTTAAACCATTTTTTTGTGGTTTTTTATTTTTTTTATTATACATTTTAATTTTTACATATTATGGGTAGTTATTTCAATTTGTAAAAATAAATGGTGATCGAGCAATTTTGCTAATGCTATAGAGTTGTTAAAAAAGAAATAGATAAATTTCTTGTTCTGTTTTGAAAAACAGTTTGGTTTTTCATTTTTTTAAATTTAAACCTTTATTTTGTAAATTTAAGGGTGGATTTTTAAAAAATAGAGGGGGATGGAGTAATTTTAACATTGCTTTTAAGAAGTTGAAAGAGAAGTACATAAATTTATTGTTGTGTTTTGAAAAACAATGTGGTTTTTCATTGTTTTTTATTATACATTTTGAATTTTTACATATTAGGGGTAGTTTTATTAATCTGAAAACACAGTAGATGATAAAGTAATTTTGATATTGCTTTTGAAATGTTAAAAGAGATGTACATAAATTTATTTTGTTGTATTGAAAACCAATGTGGGTTTTTATTATAATTTTGAATTTTTACACTTTAGGGGTAGTTTTTTCGATTAAATAAATAATAAAGGGTGTTTAATCAATGTTGACATTGTTTCTGAGTTGTTGTAGCAGAAGTAGATAAATTTATTGTTTTGTTTTAAAGAGAAATCTGTTATTTAATTTTTTTTAGTTTAAAATTTGAAGTTAAGGGTAGTTTTTTCAATTTATAGAAAAACTGAGGGTGATGGAGCAATTTTGACTTCAGATTCGTTTTGAGCGGGCAAAAATACTATAAGATATGTATATCTGGTTCAAAAAACAGACAACTTTTTTTGTGTGCCTGTGTAATGGATTGACACCTGGATCACCACCTACTAGACTTTTTGCTAACTGTGCCTGGTCCACAATATTGATAACCTGGCAAATGTAGTTCAAACGGTAACTTGTTTATAAGTTTATTAAATAAACCTTTTCCTCGAGAGCGGTGATGTATAACCATACCTTACTCTGTGAAAGTTAAAATTAGAATGACTTGAGAGCTATATAAGCGCTGTATTTATACCTTAAGCGTCAGTCTAAATCAGAATGCGGTTCAATGAACAACTCATAAGCTACCAGTCTTCAATCTAGACTCGATTGTTGAACAACAAGAGAAGAAAGTAAAGCGTCATAGTAGTTTGCTATCAGGTAGTATAAGAGCTATTTTTTGTAGACCATCAAATTGTGGAAAAACGAATGTACTGCTTTCTTTAATTTTATATCCAAATGGTCTTAGATTTGATAATATTTACTTATATTCAAAGTCTTTACATCAACCCAAGTATAAATTTTTGGAACAAGTTATAAGTAATGTTACTGGAGTAGAGTATTTAGCGTTCAGTGAGCATGAAGAAGTCATCACTCCTAAAGATGCAAAACAAAATTCAATATTTATATTTGATGATATAGCTTGTGAAAAGCAAGATAATGTAAGGTCATTCTTTTGTATGGGTAGACATGTAGATGTTGATTGTTTTTATCTTTGTCAAACATATGCCCGTATTCCTAAACATTTGGTACGTGATAATGTTAATTTATTAGTACTTTTTCGTCAAGATGAGAAAAATTTTAAGGCATGTTTATGTTGACCACGTTAATATTGACATGACATTTAATCAATTTCGAGAACTATGTTCCACATGTTGGAATTCAGACAAGTATGACTTTATAGTAATTGATAAGGATTCTGATTTAAATGATGGAAGATATAGAAAAGGATTTGATAGCTTTCTAACACTATAAATATAAGATAATCCTTAAAATATTGTTAGTTCAATATGAAACCTTGTAATAATAACATGTTTCACAAAGAAAAAGAATATCTTTATCAAATTGCTAAAGCTAGTGAGGCGATTAGGCGAAAACACCGTATGTTAAAATTAGGAAAAGAAGATGCTGAAAATGTGTTGACTGAAACTTTTAAACCGATAGTTCAACCTTTACAAAAAATTATTAACTTGACAGACACTGAGCATGTCAAGATTGAAAAGAAAGAGCAGAATGTAGATGATAGTATGAATTATGAAACTGAAAAATCTCTAGATGATGATAAAATAAGCAATAAATTTTTATACTTATTAAATCATAATAGAAAGCAATGATTAGATTCAACATACGGCGTACGTAAGCTAAGTGATGGGTCACTCATGATTGGTGATTCACCAATAACTCTTGAAGATCAGTATGTAAAAATTGGTGATAAACGATATATTCAAACGCTTGGATTACTTGAACTTTTATTTAAAAGTAAACCTACCAGATCGCTTATTAGTGAAGCTGATGAAAGGAACTATAAATAAATTCTGATTGCTACTAATGCACATAAAAAAGGTACAATTCCTCTGAATCTATACGTGTGGATAAGAGTTACAAATATTCGAATTTTATATCGCAATTCTCTCCTTAAACACCTAACAAACAACCATCTGTAAGTGTTGGTTCATTACCTAAATTTATAATTACAAACAAAAATTTTCAACGAGAATATATCTATTAGGATGATCTAAATGAGTTGGTTGACCGCTTTAGACTTTTAATGGCTTCTCAAGCTGCTAGAAATCCTAGTTACAATAATGAAATCATGTCTATTATTGAGGAACTACGTGAAGCTAAAATTATAAATTGAGATGTGTTTTAGCAAATATCATTCATTTCAACAATGAGAATGGACGTGTTAGGACATCCTCTCAATCAAAGAGGAACAGCAAAACGAGGGCCTCCTGGAGTTGGTTTTAAACTGAATTCTCAATTAAACTTTGACGTTGAAGGAAGAAAACTCTGTAATCTTGCTAACGCTAAAGAAGAAAACGACGCTGTCAATTTAAAACTTGTACGGCATATGATAAAACATGAAGTGCGTTTACTGTATGAAGCTAATGCCTCACTCAGATCAGAGGTGGACAATAACAACTTATTTCTAAAAGTTCTTGAAGACTCTATTATAGAAAAGGGAGATTCCACTGATTTTTTTTTGAATACCGAAATTATTTTTTTTTAATTTTTGGTTAGTATGATTATCTAAAAATACGGGAAAAATAGTCTGAAGCGATAAGAATAGACTCGCGAGCAGGAGAGTAGGAATAACATCACCTTTCCACCTCGAAAATTCATGTTTTTTCATTAATTACGTAACTGCAATTTGTTTATTTTAAAATTTACATTTTTTCTTTTCGCACCGCTTGAAAGAGTAGTTCTTAAGTAATAAGAAATGTCTACTGTTACATATCAAAGGTTATGTATATAACTTTAAGTTAAATTTTTGTATATTTGGTCCTTCAAACTTTAAACGCGTTTTTCTCGAAACTAAACATATTCAACTTGTTTACACTCTCATTTTTACAATTTTCAACGAAATAACTTGCAATTTGGACAGCATGTTCCTTGAATGTGTAGTTTTCGTGTAAACTAGGATATTTAAGATCCATTAATATTTATAGAAGTTATAAACAATTTAAGTTGCAAAATTATGGTCGAAAAATTAAAAAGTCTGTCATTTGGTTATTTTTCAATAAATTTTTTTTGTTCTAGTTTACACGATAGCCATAATTGTATAGATTAAGAAAATTTTTGACTTTTTTATTTTAGATTAATTGTCGCAGAGAAAAAATGTAAACAACTTTTAGAGGGGACCACTTTCGGCAGCCATTTTCTAAGACTCCATTAAAAAAATAAATAAATAAAAAATGGTTTTTATTACTGTAACACAAGTATTTTATTGTAAAAAAAGTTTAACTAACAAATATTTATTTTACTACCTATAAAAAATTTTTTTAAAAAAACCTTAATTTCTGTAAAATCTCCCCTTAACGGCTCTCGAGAATGGACAACAAAAAATTAACAGTAGTGAAGGAACTTCATACTCAGGCTAGAAAAAATTATCCCCGTCGGCGAGTTAAAATGCGTGATATTGATGAGACATGGCAAGCAGATTTAGTAGAAATGATACCTTACTCAAAAATAAATAAAGGCTTCATGTATTTACTAACAGTTATAGACATATTTTCTAAATATGCCTGGGCTGTTCCAGTGAAGAGTAAAAATGGAAAAGGTGTTTCTCATGCAATGCAATCAATATTTGCTAAAAAACGCATTCCAAAAAACTTGCATAGTGACAAAGGAAAATAATTATACAACTCACAATTTGAATCTTTAATGAAAAATCATAATATAAATTTTTATTCATTATACAGTAATATGAAGGCTTCTATTGTTAAACGGTTTAATCGAACACTGAAATGAGAAATGTGGATGCAATTTATTTTACGAGGAAATTACAAGTGGTATGATATATTATCTACTCTTATTACCAACTAAAATAATACAAAGCATAGAACATTTGAAATAAAGCGTAAATATGTTACTTTAGAAGACGTTGAAATTTTAAAAGAAAGGATCTCTAAATTGAGAAAAATTCCTTTAAGACGACCGAAATATAAAATTGGTGACAAAGTTCGAGTAGGCAAATATAAAAACATTTTCGAGAAAGGATACACACTCAATTGGACAACAGAAATATTCACCGTGGATCAAGTTGTATCAACTCAACTAGTGACTTACAAGCTTAAGGATTACCAAGGACAACCCATCAGTGGAGGATTCTATGAAGAGGTACTTATAAAAGTAAAATATTCAGATATTTATCTAGTAGAAAAAATTCTGAAGACACGTGGAAACAAAGTTCTCGTCAAATGGCTTGGCTTTGATCATTCTCACAATATTTGGAAGGATAAAAAAGTGTATAATCTATTATTCGCAAATCACCCCTAGTAATTTAACGCTAATGTCAATCAACCAGCAAACCAATCAAAGATTAATGTTAACGTAGAACCTCTTTATAAATCAAAATTACTTCCAACAACAAACATTTACAATGCCAGTGACAAATTTAATCAATAATGAATCAATAATGAATCAACTATGAATCAATAATGAATCAATAATGAATCAACTATGAATCAATAATGAATCAATAATGAATCAATAATGAATCAACTATGAATCAACAATGAATCAATATTAAATCAGTTGGCACTGGCATTGTAAATGTATGCTGTTGGAAGTAATTTTGATTTATAAAGAGGTTCTACGTTAACATTAATCTTTGATTGCTTTGATGGTTGATTGGCATTTGCGTTAAATTACTAGAAGTGATTTGCACATTTATATTATCTTAATATAAGTTTTAATCATATGTATATAAGTGTAAGGATTTTTTAAAATAAAAACACATTTAATTAATGTACAATTGTTTAATTTATTAACAAACCTTTTATTACATTATTTTACAAAATTCATTCATCGATTGTGGAGATTGCTTAATGTCCCCATGGTTGAGTGTCGGTACTCCCCGGTAACAAATATCGTTTGTCGTCTTGTGGACTTACGGCTACTTTGATTTGTTTAACAGTTTCGACATTGTAAAGCCGCGATCTAATGTTATATTGCGTTCGAGTTTGAATGTCAAAATCTCGCAGATATTTCACATAATCATCAAAATTAATTGTCTTTTTTACAACGCCGGATTTAATGCCTTTGGCTTTTTTAATAAAATCTTTATTTTCTACACGTACGCTGTACATCTTACTCCGCAAGCCAACAAATTCGGTAACGATCTTGCCGTTACACACGTCTTTCATTAGACCGAGTACCTTTTTGTTGGTTTGCGGAATGCCGTACACGTTGTTTGCGGGATAGTCTGACGTATCGAACTTTTGGAAGTCATTTTTCATGTCATTGTAGACATTTTAACATTTTATTTCGTAGACTAGACTGTCTGTATCGGTATACATCAGTTTACAATTGTCACCGAATTTTTTAAACATATACCCGTAGTGAAAATCGTAGATTAGCGTTTTTAAAACATCAAGCACACTTAACCCCACGTAGATCGGTTTGTTGAGTAGTACTTCGGTTTTACGCAGTTCAATGGCAACCAGATTTTCGTCGAATGTCGCTCGACTATGGAAATTCGGGTGAGATATGAGGGCTTCAGCTCCATAGCGGCCAAACCATTGGGTGACAAGTTTAATGTCGACATGTTCACAGACATTTTCCATTGTCTTGCCGTACACAGCATTGTTCATGAGCTTGAACCGATTTTTTTTCGAACTCATGCTTGGTGTTCGTTCTCATCATCGTATTAAAATCGATGTACGGTTTGAGCCAGGTTGATTTGCTTAAACTGTAAAACTCGATGGATTTTTACAAGTTTAATGCCATTGGCGACAACTTATTAGAGGGTTTCGGTAGTGGATCACATATTTTTCTTTGGGTAGGAAAGTTGTTAATAATTTCTCCTGTTTCTATAGGGTAGGTTTAGCATTTTCTGCACAAAATGGCATCTCTTTGTGAGTATCGTGGAGATTTTCAGGATACTCCAAGTCAACTTCGAGTATGTACCCAACAGGTGAAATCATCGGGTACATTAAAATTGAAAGAGTCATCGAAATTATCAACCCATTTGAAGCCGCCATAAGGGAGCGCTTGAGCCATTGCCCAGCCATATAGATTGTTGGCATCGAAGTACATGATGTAGCTAGTATCTTTGCTACCATCAAAAGTTTCCAAATTACCATCGTAGAAAAGATCATGTCTGGCAGTAGACTGGGAAAAGGTTTTGAAGAAACAAAGAAAACAATGGATAAAGACCAGGGAAATATAAACATATTCCCTTGCAATAGCCTGGCTAATCAGAAACTAATAATTTAATTTTAAAATGTACTTCACAAATGTTAGAATTTAATTACATGCTAGAACCCTGAACAGAGACACTAACATTTCAAGAAGAAAAATATAGAACAAAGAAAAAAGTTTTCTAGAAGAACGAAAACTAAAAGAAGAATAAGTGAAGAAACAAGATGCACAAAAGAAGAAAGAAAAAAGTAGATGCCCAGAAAAACAGAGAAGATTAAAAAATAAGAAAGATGAAAGAAATTTCAAAATGAACCAAAAATAGTCAAGAACAGAAAGAAGAGCACAATAATAAGATTATTATAATAGCAGTTTAAATAACAGCAGATTAAAAAAATTTAAATTACAATGAAATTTTTTTTTGTAAAAATCAATAAATTTGCTAATCGTTGTGTCCAAGTTACATATTTAATAAAAATGTTGTATTAAAATGTATGTATTAATAAACAAAAATCCTGTGAAATATTAAATTTTGTTGCAATGTATTCTAAAAACTTTTTTTCAAGCTGTGAAACAAAATTTTTAATTATCTTTTTGTATAAAATGTTAACAGTTCTTAAATTGCGATCTATATTGTAGTGTACAATTTTTCATAAAGAAAATAAAATTCTTAGTAATTTTCCAACGTAATAGTTTTTGACATTACAGTCAAGTAACCCTGTATTTACCGTGAATGCTCATTTAATTTGCCATAGTAAGCTGATTTCTTTTTGAAAAAAAAAATTCTTAATAAATAGTAATATTTATATTTTAAAGAATGAAGTTATTAATAATTACCATATGAAATTATATGACTAATTAATAATATTATTTATTTTTTTTGTAGACTTTTTTTACTGGCGAAATAGAATCAACCTTATAACAAATGTATACATTAACTTACCAATTTAACAAAAAATTGATATATTCAATAAATTGTTTTCTTACTACGTATTTACTAAACAAAATAATTTAATAAGCGATAAACTCACCTTTTAAATTTACGAATATATTTCGGTCCATTTTGTACTTATAATAAAAATTATTCACTTATATTTACTTATGATTATTTAAATTAAAATTAATTTGTCATACGAACTTCAACATGTAAAAAATGACAAACGATGATGTAATTAAAAAAAATTGAAATAAGTTTTAGTTCAAAATTCTGACACTTCTCAGAATAAAATTGTTAAAAAATAAACTTGAAAAAGTAACAAAACATTAGATTTATTTTTAAAATATTTAATCGTTAATTAAAAATTACTCCTTTGTAATCACGTAATTATGTTTCTGCTTTAATGACACAATTTAATTATATTTTTTCTGGCGAATTAAAAGAAACCTCAAAATTTTATTTGCCTTTCATTAAAATTAAAAAAGATTTTAACCAATTAATCAATTTCCAACCTGAAATTTTTTTGAAAAATTGAGTTGTTTTTTCGGTTTTGTGAAAAATCAATTTTTGACGCTTAGCGTCGACGATAAGTTCAGGGACATAAAATTTGACTATTTAAACTCATCATTTTCTTCTGATCTAAAAAACTCATTTTCTCATAATTCGCTTGCTTTTCCAGTAATTTAAGAAGATTAAATATTTAACTTTTAATATCACAAATTTGTTGCAAAATACAGAAAAAGTTTTCACAAGGTTTACTAGACATTAACAATATTTTTGTAAGTTTAAAACATGATGATTCTAACTTATAAATAAGTTAAAAGATTTTCTTTATTTATTGCTTTTTGTCTTATTATACAATAAATTTTATTGTTGTCAAAAATAAATTCAGTAAAGTTTAAAATTTCTTAGTAAACAATAACACAGTCCGACAAATTTTAATCAACTGCATGTTGCCTAAAATATTACTGCCGATTCTTACAGGATTTTGTCCGTAGAATACGAATCTGACCTTGAAAATATTGGATTGGCTCTAGTTTTTAATCAATTTACGTTTCAATATACAAAATATGCATTTTTAGCATTTTTTGAATGAATGTACAACAATACACCGAATCAGTAAATCTGTCCGCATAGCACAAAATGAAAGTTTAAACACTGCTCTTCAATATCCAAAAACAAAAAATGTAATTAATGTACACTTTAACCTGTAATGTCAAAAGAGACATTCGCTGTTCCACAAGCATATTGAAAACAACAGTACTTTTGACCATGTAAGGTAATTTAAATAACAATTAGTCTCTCTAGGGGTTTTTATGGTCGCTGCTTACTGATCTGTATTTAGATTTTAATATTCAAAATGGCGAATCCAATATGGCAGAATTTTTTAAAAATTTTAAATTTTTATCATAAAAGGCGTAAATTATATTTAAAAATTTGGTCCGCCACTTGTAATTTTTATATTTCATAGCAGATTTGTAACTAGCGATTATAAAAACGCCAGAGACACTAATTTTTACTTGAATTACCTTACATGGTCAAAAGTAATATTAATTTTAATACGTTTATGGAACAGCCTATGTTTTTTTGGTCATTATAGGTTAAAGTGTACATAAATTACATTTTTTGTTTTTGGATATTCAAGAGCAGTGTTTAAGCTTTCAATTGGTGTTATGCGGACAAATTTACTGTTTCTGTGTATTGTTGTACAATCATTCAAAAAATGCCAAAAATGCATATTTTGTATAATGAAACGTAAATTGATTAAAAACTGGAGCTAATCCAATATTTTCAAGGTCAAATTCGTATTCTATGGACAAAATCCTATAAAAATCAGCTTCTATTGGTTAGGCCACAAAATTTTGTTGGCCTGTGTAATCATTATCAGCACTAAAAGTTTTTTTTACTTTCTGCGTCCTGTCTTATTATAAAAAACATTTATAGTTGTTAAAGTAAATTCAGTAAAACACAAAATGTAAATTTTCTTAGCAAGACATAATGATTATCAGCACTAAAAGTATTTTTTGAACGAAAGTCATTGTTCACAAAGAAATTAAAAATACTAATTTTTATTGTTCTTTTTTAACCTAACTAAACCCTCTTAATCTAGAAGTTAAAAACGGGGAACAATAGTTCTTATTCCTTGTCTCATGAATTTTTCAAAAATCACAAAAATTTCAATTTCATTAATAACTCCTCGCCTCGGTAGCAATTTTCTTCTTTTGATAATTGTTTATTTTAATCAACTAGTGTTCTCTTTCTAAACTTACACCACACTCTGAATCTGTATCAATTCACCAATTAAACGATGAATTCGATTACGATCTGCGCGGAGAAATATGTCTCCACGAATAACTGCAATACTTCTCTGTTTAAAAAATATGCAACTAATTAAAAAAAATACTTATGAAGGTAAGATCCAGTGATCTCTCCTATATTAAAAAATTTTCTCAATAAAAATAAAAATCATTATTGATTAGTGTAAAAAACGAGAAAGAAAGATAAAAATGTTGTTCAAAGAGATTATCGAATTTAAACCACGGCAGTCCTTGGTTGTTAAAAAATTTTTAATTTTTTAAAAAGATGTTCATTAATAATACACAACAAAAACTGAAATTATTACGAACAAAAATTTTAGAGCAGAATCAGGAAAATTTTTAAAATGGAGTAACTTTCTCACTTTCTCTTTCTCTAAAAAAAATTTATCATTTTTCTCGTCGCCTTTTGAAAAATAATTTTGACCCTATTTTACTCGTAGACATTTTATAAACAATAATACAAGACACTTACAAATTCCAAATCGTACCATATAGTTCATATTTCGTGATTTTGACGTTCCCGTTACAGTGCTGCATAAACAGAGATTTTTAGATATGACAAATCAAACATAATAATTCCATTAAATTCCTCTCCACACTTATTAAGCCTTTAAGGACAGGACGGACACATTTCTGAGACAACTTTGACTGATTTATTTTTTTTTTTAATTAATCCTTGGAGTTTTGCTCATCAATACATAGTAATTTAATCATTCAAAAACATTAAGAACATTTTTCAATTTGCAATTGTTTAAAAAAATTGTTAATAACAATTTTAAATTTATTTCTTTAGCAATCGCTTTATTTAATCCTTAAAGTATAGACTTTAAGCTTTAATTTAAAAAAATTCACTTAATTATCTTTATTTGCTTCAAAGTAATAACAAAATGAAAATAAAATGATTACCCAAAACTTCAACATCTCATTACTTCAAAAATAAATATTTTTTAAAATATTTTAGGCGAAAAAAGTGTACTTATATATATCTACCAAAAATCATAGATAACTTAAAAATTGGAGACAAAAATTATTAAAGTGTCCGGTTTCACTTATTTTGACCCTATATCAGTTTTTATTATAATAATTATAATAATTTATGATATAATATATCATAAAATAACACATAACATTAATAAAATAACAAAATAAATAATAATAAAAAATTGTAAAATAATTAAACGAATTTTAATGAAATATGATAAATTTTTCGAAAATTTGTCAACCATATTTGATCCGCCATTTTGAATTTTTTAAAACAAAGTTCAAATTCGCAATCTGCGACCCCAAAAACCCCCGAGAAAGAAATATTTATCAAATTAGATGGACTTTAAGAAAATTCGTCAGCCATTTTGGATCCGCCATTTTTAATTTTTAAAACGAAGTTCAGATTCGTAATCAGCGACCCCAAAAACCCCCGAGTAAATAGTTTCAACTGAATTTGAGAATTTTTTACAAATTTCGCACACGAGGTTTTTATATTATAAAAAATTGACTTTTGGTCGACATTTTTTATCCGCCATCTTGAATTTTAACGAAATAAACTTTACTATCTGAAAGCTTAAACATTTTGGACGCGATATTTAAAGGTTTTACGAACTTCTGCTGACTCACTACCTTCGAAAAAATTTCGAAAAACAACGTTTTTTTCCAAAAAAAGAGTTAAAAGTTTTTTTTAATAAATTTAAATTATTTTTAATATCCCACGTGTATTTTGAATGTGTCATTAATGTTATTGACATAAAGATCCATTTTTATGGTGAAATTTATAGTAATAGTATTTTGGAGACTAAATTCAATTTCTAAAATAATAATATCAAAACACTTTTAATTTCTTAATCAAAAGCAAAAAAAACTTAATTTATTAATTCTTACACATCACTCGTCGTCAAACTTTAAAGCCGACGGCCGGCACAATTAAACATAGAACTTAACCTTATTTTAGCACTTTGTTTTTAAATTATTAATTTTAATTTAATTTTAGTTGTTAATTAAAAAAATCAGTTTCTTAACTGTTGTTTAACAAACATAATAAAAATGTATTATTATTGCGGTATAAAGAAATTCAAAAACATTTCCTATTTTTAAAAAGGGAAACGTGTAACCTACATAATATTCTACACTAAAATTATATTTACCTGCAACTAAATGCTTAATAATTCCTTGCTTTGTTTAAAGCACTTAATTTTCTTAACACTTTTACAATCACTTTACACTCAGTTATTTCTGGATAATTATTTACAATATAAAAGGGAAAAGCTGTAAAATGTTATCAAAATAAACATTCGTACTGATGACCAATGATGACATTCGTTAATATGACAGTTGCTTAGACATGAACTATAAAAATACAAGTTGCAACGTACACACTCAATTTATAGCAGCAACTTCAGGCGGAAGGCATTCACAAGTATATATATATATATATATATATATATATATGGGACGTTTCACGTCAAGTGGACAATTGCTCTGCCCAAAAATCTAAGCAATAGAAATCGACTTATTATGGCTTAAAAAATTCATAGGCTCATATTCTTTCGAATAAAAAGTGGCGAATTCAAAAATTCAATATGGCGTACCCTCCACGCCATTTTTTGCATAAATTTTTCCATACTCAAAAAACTATTGTGTTAAATAATATTTGAAAATAATTGCAATTTACCAAAACATGACTGGATATTATGTATTAGGGGTCGCTGATTACGAATATGAAGTTAAATTTTCAAAATTCAAAATGGCGGATCCAATATGGCGGACAAAAAAAAATTTTAAATGTCTAAATTCGCTTGAAACTCGTTACTCGGGGGTTTTTGGGGTCGCTGATTACGAATATGATGTTAAATTTTAAGAATTCAAAATGGCGCATCAAATATGACGGACAAAAATATTTAAAAATAGCTAAATTCGCTTGATTTGTGTTATTCGGGGGTTTTTGGTACAAAAAGTTGAATATGACAATCAAAATAACAAAAAAGGATTAAGTAACATTTAACCTTCGCAAGTTTACGAATATTGCAAAATTGAAAGTGGTTCAGGTGCACTTGAGTACCTGTATATTTCCAATTTTCTCTCTTCTGTCACTTTAAAAGAGTGAGAACTTTGAATCTTTGTGAATGGAGGTGCTAAAGAAAATCTTCTATTGCAAGCTAGCGCGTGTAGCTTTAAATATTTTTAGCCGTCATATTAGATGCGCTATTTTGAATTATTAAAATTTAATATCATATTCGTAATCAGCGACCCCAAAAACCCCCTTGTAACGAGTTTCAAGCGAATTTAGACATTTTAAATTTTTTTGTCCGCCATATTGGATCCGCCATTTTGAAATTTAAAAATGTAACATCATATTCGTAATCAGCGACCCCAAAAACCCCCGAGTAACGAGTTTCAAGCGAATTTAGACATTTAAAATTTTTTTTGTCCGCCACATTGGATCCGCCATTTTGAATTTTGAAAATTTAATATCATATTCGTAATCAGCGACCCCAAAAACCCCCGAGTAACGAGTTTCAAGTGAATTTATCAATTATTAAATTTTTTGTCCGCCATATTGGATCCGCCATTTTGAATTTTGAAAATTTAATATCATTTTCGTAATCAGCGACCCCAAAAACCCCCGAGTAACGAGTTTCAAGCGAATTTATCAATTATTAAATTTTTGTCTGCCATATTGGATCCGCCATTTTGAATTTTAAAAATTTGACTTCATATTCGTAATCAGCGACCCCTAATACATAATATCCAGTCATGTTTTGGTAAATTGCAATTATTTTCAAATATTATTTAACACAATTGTTTTTTGAGTATGGGAAAATTTATGCAAAAAATGGCGTGGAGGGTACGCCATATGGAATTTTTGAATTCGCCACTTTTTATTCGAAAGAATATGAGCCTATGAATTTTTTAAGCCATAATAAGTCGATTTCTATTGCTTAGATTTTTGGACAGAGCAATTGTCCACTTGACGTGAAACGTCCCATATATATATATATATATATATATGGAACGTTTCACGTCAAACGGCCCAAAGCTCTGCCCAAAATTGTATGCAATCAAAATACAAGTTATACACATGAAATTACTCGTCACGACATCCTCTTTCAATTGCAAAGTGGCAGAATTGAAAATCCAAAATGGCGTCCTTACTACGTCACTTAAAAGAGGCTAAGCTCGAAAAAAATTAAATATATTTATTAATTACTTTTAAAAAACGATGCAAAAATATTGGGTCAAAATATATTTTAATGTTTTTGGGGTCGCTGATTACGAATCTGAAGTCAGATTTTCAAAATTCAAAATGGCGGATCCAATATGGCGGACGAATTTTTAAAAATTTCTTGAATTCGCTTGAAACTTTTTACTCGGGGGTTTTCGAGGTCGCTGATTACGAATCTGAAGTCAGATTTTCAAAATTCAAAATGGCGGATCCAATATAGCGGACGAATTTTTAAAAATTTCTTGAATTTGCTTTAAACTTTTTACTCGGGGGTTTAGGAAACCTGAAATAACAATTTTCAAGTTAATTGCATATGATTTTTAAAAAGTCGTCTGCCATAATAAGTTCACCATTTAAAAATTTAAAAATCTGACAAAATATTCGTATTCAACAACATCGAAAACCCGCGACAAAATTTTTTTTATGAAAATCCATTAATTTTGTACAAAAGTTCTCAAGAAAACAAATTCTCACAACATATGTACGCCATATGGGTTCCGCCATTATGAATTGTGAAAATCTCACTTCAGATTCGTAATCAGCGACTTCAAAAAACCCCGAGTAAAAAGTATTCTGCAAATTCAATGAATTTTTTAAAATTCGTCCACCATATTGGATCCGCCATTTCTAATTTTGCAAATTGGACTTCAGATTCGTAATCAGCGACCTCGAAAACCCCCGAGTAAGAAGTTTCATAAAAATAGTGTTCATTTTTAATGAAAATTTCATTTTACCATCTATTTATTTTTTAAGTTTTATTAATTAAATAATAAAATAATGTTAATTATTTTGCATAAATGTTATTTATATAATAAGGACTCAATTTTTTTTATGTTGATTGATCTCAATTTTGCTCTTTATTATTTACAAAGCCTATATCATTTTTGAAAATTCGCGCGATTTACATTACAGTTCTTTGTTTATCCGCAAGGTGGCGAAGTCGTAGTTGTAGTAGGTTCGTTCACAAGAGAGATGCATACTGAAATATATAAATACAGAATGTGTTTGAAATAGAAATATTACGAATTTTTCGAGCATTTTAGCAGGCAGGTGGTATATTTTGAAATTTAAAAGTATAAATCAGTTCTATTCAGTGTTTTATATTTTTTATATTTCTTTGGTTTTTTTATTATTTAAATTTTTTTTTATTTTCTCATTTCGTTTCTTAATTGTTCTCCATTAGTCCTTTTTCTGGCATTGGTTTTGTAGTATTATTTTTCTAATAATATTGTCAAAATTATGGCAGAGAGAAAAAAGAGGTTTTCTTCAGATTTGATCCATGCAGATAGGTGCATCAATCCTCTTAATAGAGAAAAACATAAGGGTTCCGATTTGAGGAAAATATCCAAAGACTTATTAAAAGTATTTCCTCAGTTATCTGAAAACGCTAGAATTTGTAGTCAATGTAGGAAAATGTCTAGTGCCGGTTCTTCAAACGAAGTTCCACTCGAGGAAGAAGAACCACAAAGTAAAAAAAAATGTTTGTCAAGAGAAGACGAGTTGGAACAATTATTATATGGACTTAAAGTGAAATATTCTTCACTTCCCAAGAATGATCCTCTAAGAGTGTCTATACTTACGGTAGCTCCAGAATGTTGGAGTGTGCAAAAGATTGTTTCAGAATTTGGTTGTTCTGAAAGGCAAGCAAAAAAAGCGAAACTTCTAAGAAAAGCAGAAGGAGTTTTAGCAATACCTGATGCAAAAATTGGTAAAAAGTTACCTGATGTGACAATTCAGACAGCGCTTGACTTCTATCAGTGTGATAGAAATAGCCGTATAATGGCAAATAAAAAGGACTCTGTTTCTGTTAAGATGAATGGAAAAATTGAAAAAGTCCAAAAAAGACTTTTACTATCTGACATAAAAGTTTTACATTCAGAGTTTCAGAAACAATATCCTGAATTGCCTATAGGGTTGACAAAGTTTGCAGAGCTGCGCCCAAAAAATTGTGTTTGTTCGGGTTCTTCAGGTACACACAGTGTCTGTATTTGCGTGATCCACGAAAATTTCAAAATGATGATTGACGCTGCAAATTTTGAAAAACTTACCTTCGATACGGATATCGTCATCAAAGATTATAAAGATTGTTTTAAACTAAGTTTATGCCAAAACCCTGAACCTTCATGCTTCTTTTTAGAGTGCTCGTCATGTCCCGGGATTGAAAACTTTTCAGAAAAAATTTCAGCTATTTTAGAGGAAAATAATGTTTCTGAGATAATTTCTAGTTCTTGGCAATCAACCGACAGATGTACTCTGAAGCAGTTATATTTTTCTGCAGAAGATTATGTTTCTGAACTGTCTAATAATTTGAGAAAGTTTACGCAGCATCATTTTATTGCTAAGAATCAGTCAAACTTTTTCAAATTTAAGAAAGATAATCTTGAAGAAGGTGAGGTTATTTTGCAGTCCGATTTCTCAGAAAACTATGCATTTGTTGCTCAAAATGCGGCTCAAGGGTTTCATTATAATAATGATCAGTGCACGATACATCCAGTCATTTTTTATTATAAGCATGGGGACAAGGTAGAGCACAGAAGCATTATATTACTGTCAGAGAGCACAACTCACGACACAGCAGCAGTGTTTTTAATGCAACAAACAGTAATACCTGAAATCAAAAAGATCTACCCAAAACTAAGTAAAATATTTTATTTTACTGATGGGGCGAAGCAACATTACAAAAATCGATATCAAATTATTAATCTCGTTCATCACAAAAATGAGCCACTTGCAGTTATGCAGTATTGAAATACACTACCTTTAATTGCAGTGTATACCGTAAAAATAAACCAATCGGCCTTTTTCAAGGCAACCCAATCATAGCACATTGCCATATTATATCAATCGGCCTTTTTCAAGGCCACTCAATAATTGCACATTACAATATTATATCAATCGGCCTTTTTAAAGGCCACCAAATCATTGCACATTGCCATATTATATCAATCGGCCTTTTTCAAGGCCACTCAATAATTGCACATTGCCATATTATATCAATCGGCCTTATTCAAGGCCACTCAATAATTGCACATTACAATATTATATCAATCGGTCTTTTTAAAGACCACCGAATCATTGCATATTGTAATATAATATCAATCGGCCTTTTTCAAGGCCACCCAATCATTGCACATTGCAATATAATATAAATCGGCCTTTTTCAAGGCCATATTGAGTCCGCCATTTTGAATTTTTGAAAATCTGACTTCAGATTCGTAATCAGCGTCCTCGAAAACCCCCGAGTAAAAAGTTTCAAGCGAATTCAAGAAATTTTTAAAAATTCCTCCGCCATATTGGATCCGCCATTTTGAATTTTGAAAATCTGACTTCAGATTCGTAATCAGCGACCTCAAAAACCCCCGAGTAAAAAGTTTCAAGCGAATTCAAGAAATTTTTAAAAATTCGTCCGCCATATTGCCATATATATATATATATATATATATTGTAACGTTGATTTTAAATAATCACGTTATAAAAACCGAATTAAGTTCTCGCCGATACTCATTCAATCTATTCTTAAATAATTATTATAAATTAAATACGGTAGCCAGAATCGAACTCAACATTTTTACTTTATGATTATATCTTTGAATTATATAGAATCGAGATAACACAGAAATGTTGAGTTGTACAGAAATATATTGTTTATCTCAAGAGAATTCCACACGTTATGGTTGATTATAAAACATCATGTTATTTATTGTTATTTAATTATCAACCGACCGAAAATGTGTCAACAATTTATACTAATCGGCACAAATCTACTGTCAACTGGCAACCACCTGTCATAGATGTTGGGCCTGTTATCATCTGCTGAAGCGAACCCATGGTGCGCATGAACTATGTATGGGACCGAAGCAGGATGCCAATTTACCTAATTTCGACAGTTCGTGCCTTGCTGCCGATTACATTGTACGGTATCACCGCGGTTGATAGTTTCTACAAGAGAAATAGTGAAAAATGGATTTCCGTGCCCGCCTGGATCGAATCCGAGGTTAGTGCTTAGGACTCATCTCCTCGTTATCTTGGGAATATCACCGGTGTACGGTGTGACCGAGAAATAGCCTCGAGACCAAGAACCGCATGGCAAGCCGATACGACGCCGCCATTTTCGGTTCTCAAGTACATAGACCGGCGTGTGGAAGTTCTCATTCTTTGATAAATAGAATTAAAGTGTGGAAAAATAAAGTTACATTATTTTAATTAATTAATTAAATTCTCTCTAGTCAAATTTGTTAATTGAGTGTAAATTCATTGAGTCTGTCTCTCTCTCTCTCCTGTGTGCGGTACTCACGCCTGATAGAATCTCGTCACTTAAAGTTAACTTGGATTTGAATAAAATAGTGAGCTCGGTTTTGAGCTAGTCCGGCAAAGTTCCTGTTTTGTTTCTGCTATCGTGATCCGGGTAGTTTACCTACCTGGCGCCGGGGAAGTTCCCTAAAACGGGTCATCGATGGTGTATTATAAATTCGAAGTGTGGAGTTTATAATTCGGTAATCGGGAAACCGATAGTTGCCATTTTTGTAACGATTAATGGGTAAAACCCGTAAGTAAAAGTGAATATCGTTACAACAGTGGCGCCCAACTCAAGGGCCGTGACAGGTTAGAGAGACGATAGAGGAATATTCAGTGTAATTTTGTAGTGAGAGAACTGAATGAGAGCCTTCACTGCTGGTGAGTAATTGAATTTTCTTTTCTTTTCAAATTTATTTCATTCTTTGTCGACCTGACAGGTACTATTTATTTTTCTTCTGGGGAAAATTTGAAAATTTATTTTTATAATAATCTTGTAGTTGATGCTTTGAAAATTGTGTTTTTTTTGTTGTATATTTTTTTCAGCATAAAAGAAGATTTTTTTGTACCTGCAGTGTCCCCTACCACCCTCGAGAAAAGTAGAATTTTTTTTTGGTTATTGAAAATTTTAAATTTAATTGAAGGTTGATTGGGTTTCTCGATAACTGAAGTGAAGAAATTATTTTGAAAATAGATTACTAGGATAGAAAAAAATTTTCACTCTCTTTTAACAGGCACGAACCCAAGTAAAAGATAAATAATAACTTCTCAAATTATTTTCCCTTTTTAGACATTTGTAATAAAGGAGAGAATTACCAGAAATTTTTGGAAATTTAAGGAAACGTAAGAAATTTTTAAAAACAGTTAGAGAAAATATAATTAGGTAATTATAGCTAATTCCGATTTAAAAAAATGTTTGTTTTGTTTGTTTGTTTCTATGCCAGCTAGATAATTGTTTTATTCGGAAAAATTACCCGTAACATTGGGAATTTATGAAATTTTGGAAATATTTCCAATTAAGTTGACAATTTAGTGAATTGAAAGAGAAAATATTTCTCAAGTGACAGTAACTAAATTTAGAGTCAGGAAAGTTACCCAATTACGGTTGAAATTTACCGGTAACTTATGTAATTTTGTAATATTTCGTGTAAAGTTGAAAAATTAATTTATTGAAAGAGGAAATATTCCTCGACAGACCCTAATTAAATTTTTTAAGTAGGTAATTTACCCGACACTTTGGGAAATTTTATCGGTAATTTATGAAATTTAGGAAATTAACCTATAATTAATTCCCAAAAATAGAAAAATTTACAATAAAACAGAAAACAGTCGGAAACCGAATAGTAAACAGCGGTAATTTCCGAGAACATTGGGAAATTTATCGGTAACTTAGGAAATTTAAGAAATGAACCGATAAATGACTCGGAAAAGTAGAAAAATTTGTCGAAAAGTCAGAAATTAATCGGAAGAAGTGTAGGAAAGAGCGGTAATTTTCGGAAATTTTTGGAAATTTTAGGAAATCTTGCAATTTTTTAATTTTTTTTTGGTTTGTGGAATTCAAGAGAAAGTATTTAAAAGAAAAATTAAATTTTGAAAATTTTCAATAAAGAAAACAATTTTTATTCTAATAATTTTAGGAAAATCTGGAAAGTTTTAGAAAATTTTGAAAAATTTTTTTTTTCAGAATTCTAAGAGAAAATAATAGAAGAAAAAAATAAAATTTACATAATTTTCAATAAATTAAAAAAATAAATTTTTTTTTCTTCTCTCCTTTTTTGGGAAAAATTTTTTTTTGCCTGTCATGAATTATTAGTCGACTTTGAAAATTTTCCAATAAAGAGTAAAATTTAAATTAGTTTCTTTTAACGAGATTTTCTTTTGGGTAGTTAAAATAAAGCGATTCAAAATGTCAGACAAGCAAGTAGATTTGAATGACAAAACGGACATGGGACTTGACGAAATAACTTCTGAAGAACAGACAAACAGAGTTGAAACGGTAGTGCAAGTGCACCAGTCCCATACACAAGAGTCAAACGAAAGTAAGGACCAAATAACAAGCAGACCGAGCCTCACAGAACAATTAGGAGAACGCGTACGCGCTTTCGAAAAATGAAGCGACAATTAGAAATAAACGGTTGTAGTAGTCTCGGTAGTTTCGACACAGTTCAATCGAGATTAGAAAGACTAATTGCACGTATGCAGGGCGAATCAGAAGTACCGTGGTACGACAGCGACATTGCGTATCCGAATTCCTGTAACGATATGCAAACGTCTACTCCAAACACACCAGGCTCAGCCAGGAATTTTAATTTACCCGAAAGTCCGGTTGTAATCCCAACAGAAAATAATTTTTCGAACAACTCAAATGGAATTAGTAGAGTTTTCCAACCAGAAAATTTCCATACCAGTTTTCCCCCACCCGACCCAACGTACTTACACGTAAACACTGATCGGAGGGACAGGGTAACAATAGATCCCCGATTAGAATTTTCTGACAAATCGGAAATCCAAGAATTGCGTGAGTCTATTTCACTCATGCAGAAGCAAATAGAAACGCTGACGACACTGGTACAGAAACAGACAGAAAGACCAATGACAGTGACAAGTACATGTCCCACGTGCCACACGACAACGACTGTCTCAGGACAATCTGTAACATGGTGCCAGTCATCAAACAGCAGACCAACTGACACATACGGTTTACCGAACATGAGTACAGGAAATTACGGTATTCAGACAAACGTGTCAGCGCCACCTACGATTCCGATAATAAACTTAGACAATAAGAATTCACGGTTTCAGGGCCTAAGTTGGAGTAGAAATGAAGGTCGAGTACCCCCTCTACATCCAACAGATACCGATTTAAGTTACGCGCGCGGTCAAGCAGACCTCAGGGATCGACAAGGAGCTTGGGGTTACCAAACGACACTAGACCGGTATCCCCAAGAACCGTTTGAACACCCGACAGTTGAGTCCAATCGGTTATTTCCTCATAGTCCAAATTACCCGGTAAACAGTACATTTCCGCAAGGAAACCCAACAGTACCTACGGCTACGAGACCGACAACCAGTCTATATGATCAAAATAGGCAGTCAATACAATATGGAGAAAGAAACAACACAGAAAACCGTACCACGTTTCAAAATCTATATTTCGGCAACGGACAAACGGGATTTATCCCAGACCCAAATAGACAATGTGAACCAGCCTCTAGATTTTCCCAAATGTCAAACGCTCAATTCAGACCACCGAGAGATGTCGCGAGAATCGTTCGTAGTTGGAACATTATTTTTAATGGACAGAAAAACGCTAGTGTTGACAATTTCTTGTGGCGAGTTGAGGAAGGTAGGGCCGCGTCTTTTCTATCAGACGAAGAACTTCTCGTAGCAATACCTTTTCTTTTGACGGACATAGCAGCTCACTGGTACCGTCAAAACCGACAATGCTTATTTTCGTGGGAAGATTGTAAGCGCCAATTCAGAAACCGTTTCGGAGACGTTAGGTTCCAAGATAGGCTCGAAGAACAAATAATTTCGCGAAGACAAGGTCCTGGGGAACCAGCAATCGACTTTTTTACATGCATGTATGGTTTATACCAGTTGTCAATGAGACCAATAGACATGACAACTCAAATGGATCGGGTTTACGCGAATTTAAGAGCAGATTATCGAAGAGCAGTTAGACGCCACGAATTTTTCGACTATAACGGTTTGAGCGAGTTAACAAAAGAATACGAAAGAGCAATAATGACAAATCACGACGACGTACTCCCACCCGCACCGGAGAAATCGCTAATTCCGGAATACGCGTTTAAAGGAGCGGAGAATAGTACTATCGACGCGAACAAAGTTGCAGCTATGGATTTAAGACCGGATCAAATCGGAAAATCGTGCAAAACGGACGAACCGAAAACAGTCGGTCAAAATACGAGCGAAGTTTGGCCCAAGACAATAAACGCGTTAGTAGCAGCGTTGCGAGGTAGTAAAATACAGACCCTATCAGACAACCAGAATAACGCGAACAAACAAAATGGTGGAGGTTCCAAGTGGAACAAGAAAAAGAACTCTTCGCCACAGAAAAATTCGGATAGTAGGAAAGACGTAGCCCAGCACACATCCAATTCGAGAATCGATAAAGGGAACAGTTCTTGTAAAAAAGAAATAGTTTGCTGGAATTGTAGGAAAACGGGACATTTTCAAACAGGTTGTGCTCAAGTAAAACGGAACGATTACTGTAGACGTTGCGGTAAAGAGGGCGCGACAACGAAAAAGTGTGAAAACTGTCCGGGAAACCTGAAGAAGGAGGAGAAGTAAAGGTCAACTCCTCCTCCGCAGAAACTGATCAGACCTCAACAACAGTAATAGTAAAAGGCGCGGAAAAATCCGTACCCGTACTCATAGAAAACCGGAAATCCGCGGGGATCGTTAACAAGAAGTCGAAAAACCGGAAAGCCACCCGAAAATTTGAGGCCAACCAAACTGTCTTGTTGAACGATCGCGTTGAGGCAGTTAATGGTGCATGTGCATGGGAGAAAAACCAAGCGATCATGTCACTTCTGAAATCGGACATTGAACCGAATTCAATATCCGAAGAAAAACCGCTGCGATTAGAAATTAGGGAACCGCCAGCGGAGGACAAAGGTTTTAGTTTGAGGGTATTTACGAGTATACGAATAGGTAATACCCCTAACGTACAAGCCTTAATAGATAATGGTGCATCGCGCACAGTATTGGGAGATATCGGTTTAGCAATTGCCGACAAGTACAAAGCGAAATTGCAACCGGCAACCGAAAAAGCAGTCGTGACAGCCGACGGTACGGTTCGTCCAGTAAAAGCAGTCTGCTATCTCCCAATAGAAGTCGATCGGGTATCCCGCATGATGAAGGTGCTGATCGTTCCAGGAATGGGTGAACAGGTATTCCTGGGAGTGGACTTTATTCACACCTTTGGCGTGATACTTGATGGTTGTCAAAGAAAATGGTACATGGCCGACTACCCAGACACGGTACACCATTATACGGAAGAGAGTATAGAAGCAATTAAAGTCACAGAGGAAAACACCCCACTAGAAGTAGATCAAGTAAACGGGTTAAGAGTAATCTCTGCCGAAGAGAGAAATGACTTAGAACAATTTATTTCTTCTATACTCAGATTAGTACCAGATAACTTACCCGCAACAGACCGCGCAGAACATGTTATCGACGTAGAGAACCACCCAGCTATCAAGCAACGGTATTACAGGGTATCGCCGAAAGTATTGAAAGCAATGCACGACGACGCGTTAAGAATGTTAGCTGAGGGAATTATAGAACCGTCGAAAAGTGGTTGGTCGAGTCCGGTAGTTATGGTCCGAAAAGCGAACGGAACGTACCGATTATGCATAGACTTCCGTAAGCTTAATCGGATAGCCAAAACTGACGCGTATCCACTGCCGAAGATGGACATGATACTGGAAAAGCTCAGAAAAGCCAAGTATATTACGACCTTAGATCTAAAATGGGGTTATCATCAGATTCCCCTTTCGGAAAAGAGTAAAGAATATACTGCTTTTACAGTTCCAGGTCTTGGACTTTTTCAGTTCACCCGTATGCCATTTGGGTTGTCAGGTGCTCCAGCGACCTTTCAGAGAATGATCGATTCTCTGATCGGACCCGAAATGGAACCATACGTATACGCGTATATAGATGACATAGTAATAGTAACAGAGTCTCTAGAAGAACATAAAGCATGGCTCAAAATAGTAATAGACCGGTTACAAGCGGCAGGTCTTACAATCAATCCTGAGAAAAGTAAGTTTGGAGTCACATCTGCAAAGTATTTAGGATTCGTTGTAAGCCACGAGGGTCTACAAGTAGACCCAGAGAAAGTAGAACCCATCCGCGCGTATCCAGAGCCAAAAACGGTTAAACAGTTAAGACGATTCTTAGGAATGGCGTCATGGTATAGACATTTTATTCCCCAACTAGCTACCTTAGCAGAACCGCTAAATAAACTGTTGAGGACAAACGTCTCCTGGGAATGGGATGAAAACCAACAAATTGCGTTCGACCGAATTAAAGAACAACTCGTGACAGCCCCAACTCTAACGTATCCTGATTTTACGTTACCGTTCGAACTACACACCGACGCAAGCGATTTCGGTATTGGTGTAGTTCTTACTCAAGTACAAGAAGGAAAAAATCGAGCAATAGCTTACGCGAGCAGAACGTTAACAACAGCCGAACGGAAATACTCGGTCACCGAAAAAGAATGCCTCGCGGTAATTTGGGCTGTAAAGAAATTCCGCCATTATCTCGAAGAATTTCACTTCACGGTCATTACCGATCATAGTTCACTACGCTGGCTTCACAACTTGCATAATCCGACTGGACGGTTGGCCCGGTGGGCGTTAGATCTCCTAGAATACGATTTCGATGTAGTGTATCGTAAAGGTTCAGAACACTTGGTTCCTGATGCACTATCAAGAATGTATGAAGAGGAGATGGCGCTACCGATAGCCGCTATGGAGCCGGTGGAAGATGCATGGTATTGCCAGCGTGTGAAGGAAGTGAATGAAACTCCGAGGAAATTCCACGGATGGAAGGTAACCGACAATAAACTTTACCGTTACCGCCCAAACCCGCTAATCGATTCGGTATTCGACGACCTCGACGCGTGGAAATTAGTAATTCCTAAAGAACAGAGAAAAGAAGTCTTTAACGAGACACATCGCGAACCCCAAGCAGGTCACCTTGGGATAGAAAAAACGTACAAACGAGTTTCTATACAGTATTACTGGCCAGGTATGTACCGCGATATCAAATAATGGGTAGGAACATGCGACATTTGTCAGAAAATCAAACCCGATCAAAGACCCGCGGCAGGACTCATGGGAAAACGAGTGATACAAACACCGTGGTCAGTAGTCGCGACAGATGTTATGGGCCCATGGCCTAAAAGCTCGCTTGGATTCCAATATTTAGTCATTTTCGAAGACTTGTACACACGTTGGATAGAATTAGCTCCGATGCGCAAAGCAAACGCAGAATCGATTATTAAAGCTTTCGAAGATATGATTCTTAATCGATGGGGAGCGCCCCAAGTACTAGTTTCGGATAACGGCACAGAATACGTAAATCAAGCGTTCGAAGGATTAACGGAAGCGTATGGAATCAAACACGCGTTCACCCCAGTATACCACCCGCAATCCGACCCGGTAGAACGGGTAAACCGAGTAATAAAGACAATGATTTCAGCGTACGTTTCCAAAAATCACAGCAAGTGGGACGTATACCTAAAAGACCTTAGATTTGCGTATAATACCGCAGTTCACGGTAGTACTGGTGTCAGCCCCGCATTTCTAAACACGGGAAGGGAACCGAGGCCGTACAATAATCTACGGTACAGAACGGAAGAACCAACAGAATTCGAAGCAACAAACGAAGACGAATGGTTAAAGCGAATAGAGAAACTTAAAGAATTACAAGACTTAGTGACACTACAAATGGACAGCGCGTTTAATAGACAAAAAGCTCAATATGGCAAAAGACGTCGAAACGTAATATTTCAAGTAGGGGATAAAGTCATGTGCAAGAAACAAGTAACTTCATCCGCTAGTAAGAAAATCACACGAGCGTTCGGTGGTAAAAATCAGGGACCGTTTACAGTAATACGAATTTTAGGACCTTCCGTATACGAAATCGCAACAAATGAAGGTAGATCACTAGGTAGGTTCCCTATAAAACTCTTGGTCCCCAACAGAGAACCTAGGGATGGGGGAGAAAGAGATAACCCATAAAAGGAATCTCTTGAAGATAGAACTCGCATTTGTAAATAATTAACATAGAATAGTCGTCTTAGTTTAGATTTAGATAGGAAACTGAGTAACAACAACAACAAAAAAGATATTAATTTTCGTTGTTGTACATATTTTAAAGGATAAGATTTAGTTTTTTTTGTAAATTCTTAAATACTTTTGTTTCTATTAATTAGGTTGTCTAATCTGTAATTTTACCAGACAGATGCAACCTCAGAAATTATAAAGAGAGAGATAATAACACTCACAGGGAACAATGTTGTCTTTTTTCTGATTAAAGAATTGAAGATTTTTTTTTGTTTATTGATGACAATATTAACCTATTGACCCACTTTAGTCTTCGAGAAACCTATTAAATAGACACTCAGAAGAAGAATCCGAGCATCACGGTAGCTAACGGTTCAAAGAAAGAAAAACAAATGGTAGGCAGGAAGGACACTGCACGTAATAAGGTAATAGATTTAATACAATCTTAATTTCCAAAGCATTACGTACCCTGTCAGATCGACAAAGATTTAAGGGTTATTAAGGGTTTGTCAATAAATAATAATAAATGTGGATAACGAGTGAGATGTATTCTGGTGATAAAACCGATAAAGTTCGGGAATATGTTTCGGCTAGGCCAAGGGGAGTTGTAACGTTGATTTTAAATAATCACGTTATAAAAACCGAATTAAGTTCTCGCCGATACTCATTCAATCTATTCTTAAATAATTATTATAAATTAAATACGGTAGCCAGAATCGAACTCAACATTTTTACTTTATGATTATATCTTTGAATTATATAGAATCGAGATAACACAGAAATGTTGAGTTGTACAGAAATATATTGTTTATCTCAAGAGAATTCCGCACGTTATGGTTGATTATAAAACATCATGTTATTTATTGTTATTTAATTATCAACCGACCGAAAATGTGTCAACAATTTATACTAATCGGCACAAATCTACTGTCAACTGGCAACCACCTGTCATAGATGTTGGGCCTGTTATCATGCTGCTGGGGCGAACCCATGGTGCGCATGAACTATGTATGGGACCGAAGCAGGATGCCAATTTACCTAATTTCGACAGTTCGTGCCTGGCTGCCGATTACATTGTACGGTATCACCGCGGTTGATAGTTTCTACAAGAGAAATAGTGAAAAATGGATTTCTGTGCCCGCCTGGATCGAATCCGAGGTTAGTGCTCAGGACTCATCTCCTCGTTATCTTGGGAATATCACCGGTGTACGGTGTGACCGAGAAATAGCCTCGAGACCAAGAACCGCATGGCAAGCCGATACGACGCCGCCATTTTCGGTTCTCAAGTACATAGACCGGCGTGTGGAAGTTCTCATTCTTTGATAAATAGAATTAAAGTGTGGAAAAATAAAGTTACATTATTTTAATTAATTAAATAAATTCTCTCTAGTCAAATTTGTTAATTGAGTGTAAATTCATTGTGTCTGTCTCTCTCTCTCTCCTGTGTGCGGTACTCACGCCTGATAGAATCTCGTCACTTAAAGTTATCTTGGATTTGAATAAAATAGTGAGCTCGGTTTTGAGCTAGTCCGGCAAAGTTCCTGTTTTGTTTCTGCTATCGTGATCCGGGTAGTTCACCTACCTGGCGCCGGGGAAGTTCCCTAAAACGGGTCATCGATGGAGTATTATAAATTCGAAGTGTGGAGTTTATAATTCGGTAATCGGGAAACCGAACCGTAATTCTCAAGAAAAGATACGAAAAAACAAGTAACAAAATTTAAAAAGATAAATACACCAAAATACTTATAAAAAATAACGTTGTCCAGAATGCGACGAATTTCCTTTCGAAGTTGATGCTTCCATACATGTAGAAATAGAATTCCATATTCCGTTGACTCGTAGAAAAAAATGACAGATCCAGAAAATCCTCGAGAAATTCTCCAAACCAACAAAAAATTCGCAGCAAATTGACTGGTGTAAATGGCCAGGAACCAACAGTTGCTCCGAAATTCCATAAAAGAGACAGTATCATAAATGGGGGGCGGAAAACAATTAGTAGCAACCAGGTAAATTTAATAAAAACATACCTGTTGCATGGGCAGAATGTTTTGCCCATGCGCTGTTTTCCAAAGCGTAAATGAAATAAAATTTCAGCAATCTCTCACCACAACGTCGAATTCACAGGAAACTTCGGTCCGGATCAGCGTGATTGACAGAAAATGACAGAGACAGTTGAAATCAACAAGACAAAACCAGGTTAAAGACGTCCAAGAGTTAAAATAATATCTTCTTAATCCAGGATTCCATCAAGATTGGAGGAAAATCCTTAATATTCAACATGTAAGTTTTGAATATTCAAAATGGCGACACTGATGTTTGCCACGAGGTCGTGAAAAATGTTAGAAAATTCCAAAACGTAGTAGAATTTAGTTGGAAATAATTCTACCAAAATAATATTCCAAAATTTGGTTTTATTTTTTGTTAATATTTCACTCGGATTACTTTAACTCGCGAGGATTTTTCACGATGTAATAACTTTACTCCGAAAACGCGTTCGGGGTCACCAATGTGGGATTATTTGTTATATCTTTATATACATATATATATATATATATCAGAAGGTAAGGTTTCCCACAACTAATTATTATAAGACTCCATAATTAATTACTAACTTTATTTATTTAGTATTGATAATAAATATTATTCACAAACAACTTATCACGACTGTACAGTTCTGAGTCTTGTTTCTATATGGTCTTACAACGACGAGGGAGATTCATATCTGCGTCTGCGCAACTTGGCAGAGAGAGAGAGAGAGAAGAACAGAAGGATACAGAATATTCCCCCACATATAAAGTATATTTAACCCCATCTAGCCAAGGTTTTAAGTAACCTCAAAGACAATTAAAAAATATTACCAAAAAATTTTTAAATCAAGAAAAATTTCTGTAGCAAATGACCTTTAAAATAAGTCTAAGATTATTAAAAAGCGTTAATTATTTTAGAAGTTATTCAAATTTTTGTAAAACATTGAAAATTACGATTTTTAAGAATATCTTGTACAAATTTCGGCCAAATGGCTTCTGTAAGGTCTTATTATTTTTAAAATTTTATTGTCTTTTAAAATGTAAACCGAAAAAATTTTAGGTTTCATAAATTTGTTACCGTCTAATTTATTAAATAGACACAATTGACTTTTTAACACTTCAGAGAGTGACAATTTATTAATTAAATTTATAATACACTTCAGAGGCAGAAATAATACTAAGTTGCAAAAATGGTTTGCAGCTCTTGTCGAATATAAGTACAGTACAGGTGGGGGTATATATATATATATATTTATATATATTTGTTGACTATAACATCCCTCTCGCTAGATAGGATTTAGTCCCTGAAGCCGAAGTTTTACATTCTTATTTAAATAAGGTTTAATATCTACTTCTGATTCTATACGTGGTTGTCTTTCGTAGGTTATAAGGACGGGTTCATTAGTAATTTGGTTTTTATTACAGAATAAACATATGGGAGATTGGGGCAAACCCTAACGGTTTTTTTACTCTTGTGACTAAACGAATCAACCGATTTCATTTTTCGATGGCTTGTTTTAAAAATCATTTAATTGCGCAACTTTTTACCACAGACACCTATACTTCATCTTTTATTGTTTAGTTGATGTGTTAACTTTAAAAAAATTTGCAAACGGTCCGGTTTGCCTCACCCCCTGGAACAAACCGGACCGTTTGGTTTTTTATTTATAATATTGCATTTACATAATCTATAACAATAAAAAAGATGAAGAATCATGTAAACAATGGTTCTAGTAATAAAAATAATAATTTGGGATTGAATTTTAATTAAATAAATATTTTTTTAATAAAAAAATAAAAATGTTTGTCATTATCAGAGAAACAATATTAAACGGTCCAATTCTCATTGGAAGCCAATTATTATTCATTGTAAGTAAATATTTTAATGAAAGTAACATTTTATTTAAAAATAATTTTTATGAAACTTTAATTGAATGGAAATATCCTATGGCCGGTTTGCCCCACCAAAAAACAGTCCGGTTCGCCCCACAGGCCCATTTTGAGAATAAATGTTTGTCAAAAAGGAACGCTTTGCAAATTCATCAAAGTTTTTGGTGGTAAATATTCCTGAGGTGTGTACCTTCAAAACCCAAGACCTAATATTTGGAAATATTACACGATTTCCTCAGAATTTTCTTAAGAAAAAATTCGAAAAAGTGTAGAAAAAACTAAAAAAAACTTTTGCTCCCAGCGTTGCACAAACAAAAGTAAAAAATGTCAAATTGAAAAAATAATGTATACTACACAAGGTTGTTTCAAATTTCTAAAAAGCACTTTTAACAATTTCGCCATTTCGAAAATATTGAGGGGGGTCCGGTTTGCCCAACTCTCCCCTACCTTTTTAGGTAAACATTTTCGTATTATTTTAAGCAATCCACATTTGTATATTACATAAATTCCTATAATAATTAAAGTACTGTAACCTGCGGTACGTCGGCAGTTTTTTCTTTCCTATTATTGATTCCAGTACGTGATTTTATTTGCTCTAATATGTCTAATGTATTATCTAATTCTAATTTAGCATTTTCTAATGTTTGTTGATCTAATTTTTGTGGTAACGGAATTAATCTATCTCTAGGATTCTCTATTTTATTTTTGTCAAACGGTAATTCGTAGCTTACATTAAAGTTTACAATTATGTTTAATGTTTGTGTAGTTGGAAGATACAATTCTGTGTTTTCTAGAAATACTTTACATCATGAACCTTGTATTAAACTAGCATGATGAATAATTGTAATAGTTTCAAGTCCGTCGTCACAATTAATGTTGATAGTTATTTGTCGGAGTGGGAGTAATAAATACTCATTGGTAACAGGGATGTATGTTTCTTGATGTAATAAATATGTGGATGGTATAGAATTTGCTAATGGGTATCTTATTAACAAAGATCCTTTATATTTTATGAAATATTCATGTTCAAGTGGATATCCTAAATAAGTATCCTTTATTTTCTCTGGGATTGGTATTAGTCGAATCAAAATTCCTTCTTCTTTCTCAATTACTGGTATTCTCAAAAAGTAAGTCAATAACCCTTTTATTATTTCAACTTCAACTTCACTTAAATCAATAATATATTGATAGGTTTCTTCAGTATTTTCAAAATGATATCTTGTTCTATGAACTTGTTCAAATTCTTCTATAGTATTTTCTAATATTCTTGGTGTTTTTAGTTGGGAATAAACTATTCCATGTTTTCCGTCGTTAATAGCGTCAATTGCAATATTAATGTCTTCATTTAATTCATCAATGATAAGTGTTACTGTTACTAATTTTGAATTGATAAAATTTTCTTTTATAGCTACTAAGTCTGCATCATTCATAATTCCAAATAAGGGCTTTGTTAAATCTCCAACAAAAGTTGCCAAACCTCTTTTTATTTTACGTCCTCCTAACAATAAACGGAGCATGCTGCTTTACTTATTTAAATTGTTTTTTCAATCATGTCAAATCTACTATTTACATTAGTGACGTTTATTCTAATTATTAATCACCATTCTTCGTAATATTGGTGAACAGGTCCTATATCTTTAATATACAGATTTCCTTTCAATTCTGTTATATTAATATTACCGTTTGTTAGACTAATTTTCAGAATTATCACTAGGATTATGCTGATCATCATTTTCATCATCTGAATAATAATCTTAATAATCTGGAATTAAGATCTTTCACATTATGTAACCAAATTACTCCTTTATCTGTGATAAACTGAGAAAGAACGTCTAATCACTGGTAAAGAATATGCATCTTGATATGTATCATCATTTAATTTCCTAAAGTCAATAACCATTCGCCTTTTTGGTATACCACTACCATCTATTTTCTTTGGTACAATCCATATAGGAGAATTAAATGAGGTATCAGATGGTTCAATAATGTTTTTTCTTAATAAATCGGCTCTCTGTTTGTCGGTTTCTTCTCTGTAAAATTCAGGAGGTCTGTAGGATTTTTCTTTGATTACATTTCCACTTTTTAATATAATCTTGTGACTAGTCAAATTAGTGCAGGGAATTTCGTCATCCTCTAAGGTAAAATTACTGTGATAATTTCCAAATATTCTCTAAATGTCTTCCCTTAGCTTCTAGAAAAATTGCTTCAAAACCCAACCTCCTGTTTGGTAATTTCCTTCCATTCCTTAGAAAAAATGTTACCAGATAAACCAGAGTGTGATCGTAATTCGAACTGAGAGCACAATCTGTTTTATTAGGTAACATTTTTCTAAGGAATTTCAAGGAAATTACAAAACGGAAGGTTGTGTTTTAAAACAATTTTTCCATAACCTAAGGGATATTTCACAGATTGTGACAATTCATAATATTTGAATTAATGAAAATTAAGAGCTTACAGGAGTAACCAATTACAACATGTTACTTAAACAGTAATAGAAGCCATATTCAAAAATTAAAGTGAGCACCACTGAAGTAATCTGGAGTATAATCCGAGCATTGTCCGAAAACAACCGACAAGTGCAATGCAAAATCGCGAGGAATATATTCGACGCTGACAACCAATTCTAACCAACAAATACTAAACTGAAATCCAAAAATTATTATTATTTTAAGTAACGAGATTCATCATTACAAATCTCCTCACCAGCTAAATAGTAATCTCTAACTATTGCCGAAAACAAAGAAATATAATAATCAGTATCACATAAATTGTTCTTTATTTTGTAACAATAAATTTCAGTCTATCACATGAACAACAATAAAAGAATAACTATCGAACACATTCATGAAATTACTTATAACTAAATAATACAAAAAAATAATCTCCAAATGGTAACATTTAACTCCTTCGCAGTCCAACTAAAAATCGCTTGTGGTACAAAAACTGTCCAAGAAAAAAAGTTTCTAAAAAATGTGATTTAATTGTAATTAAGGTTTTTGGAGTCGCAAAATTTGAATTTGAAGTCAGTTTTTCAAAATTTAAAATGGCGGATTCAAAATGGCGGACCCAAAAATGGCGAATTCGAAAATTTTTTAATTTTATCAGATTTGCTTGAAACTTATTACTCGGAGGTTTTCGGGGTCTCTGATTACGAATCTACTGTCAGATTATCAAAATTCAAAATGGCGGATCCAATATGGCGGTCGAGAAAATAAAAAATCCAACGGATTTGTTTAAAACTTGTTACTCAGAGGTTTTCGGGGTCGCTGATTACGAATCCGATGTCAGATTTTGAAATCCAAAATGGCGGACCTGAAATTCGATCAAATTGCATGAATCTTGAAAATATCCGTCATATTTGATTCACCACTTTAATTTTGTAAATCTGATATCATATTCGTAATCAGCGACCCCGAAAACCTCCAAGTAACGAGTTTCAAGCGTATTTGAAAAATTTTTATATCTTCATAGTCGACATTTTAGGTCCACCATTTTGAATTCTGAAAATCTGACTTGAAATTCGGATTCAGCGACACTAAAAAACCTTAGTATGCATATGGTCATTCAAATCGAATTATGATTAGTATTTTATTTTTAAGATGGACATATATGGCCAGACGTAAAGGTGGCACGACTTTTTGTGGCCACATATGGGCCATGGACTGTCAAGGGGTTAACTAGTAATACTGTGGTGTTACATAAACTCAAATAATAAGGAACTGAATCACGAATCTCACTGAGCATGAAAAGATAACAAACAAAAAAATATTAAAGTTGACTTTTTCGCACAGTGCGCTCTTTCAAGAATTGTGCTCGAGCTTCCTGAGCAAGCTCCTTAGGCACACCTTGCAGTAAAACGTTTAACTCTCGTAATTCTTCAAAAATATTCCTCTCGGACGCTGACATATGTGACTCAACACGCATCATTCTTATGAGCATCACCAGTATTCTGATATTTTCGAGCTCGATTTTCTCGATAAGCAAAATACTTGTCCTCGCCGTATTTCCGCCTCATATCCAATTTATGTCTTCGACTGCAACGTGGGCAGTTCATCAACACCACTTCTCGACGGCCGCAATTGTTGCACATCTCTATTCGCGGCTCACGGCACAGATTAACTCCGTGACCACGACACCAACAATTATGACAAACTTCAGGAGGAGGATCAACTCTCTGGAATGATGTACAGGCCACTGAACATCCTACCTGCCTGGATAACCATTAATCCATACTCCTGTTTAGGTGTTTTATCAGGGCGTATTTGTCCAAGCCAATCCGACGTCTAGCTGACCCCTTCACACTTAAATTCCTCGACAGATTGCTACTGTGACGGTATTTCTCGAGGTAACTTCGCTGATCGTGGAAGAATGACCTTGTCCTTGGTACCTCTAGCATAATAATATTCTTGTCCGTAATCGCAAAAGACGTTCTCGTAAAACTCTCGACGAGCCTTTCGTGCTACAACGTTGACTGCTCAATTCGTTTATTACATCCGTCATGCTAGCCATCATGTTTTTTTAAAACAATTTCTCAAAAACAAGACTAGTCCAAAACGGACTCGATAAATTTTAAATCGATTCTCAACACTGAAAAATTTCACGACCCGAGAACAATATGGACTGACCACAAAAAAATTATACAATAATTAAATATCTTACTCTCATAAACGGACAAAACAGGACGAAAAGAAAAAACAACAAGAAACGGGAAAAGAAAACGAAAAACAACAATTAAATATTTATCAAACGCTAATATCGACAAATACTCAATCGTCCTCTTGTCCTTTATTGACAAAGAAAAGAAAATAAACTTGGCTCGCTTACGCGCCAAACATTCCCTCCAAATTCAGTGACTGCCGCTGAACAAGGACGCTAATAATTGCTAAAGCGCGGGAATAATTTTCTCGGTGTCCACCCCGCTTCCCACATTATTATAATCAACGATAAAGGACAACGCACAAAATGTAGAGAAATTGGCTTTCGGCCAAATTGGTTAAAACTTTAGTAAGATGTTCTTTGAGATGTTCTCGCAAAAATGTTTCAAAATTTTTTTTGTCTTTTTTTGGGCAAAAAAATTTTTTGTTTGTTTGTTATGTGATAGTCAGAAGAAACATGATTTCAAGTATAAGCCTTTAAAATTTTATTAAATTTATTTGAAAACTTTCAGAAATATTAAGATTTGAAAAAATTATAACAAAGAAATTCAAAATGGTGTAACTTTAACAAATTTCAGAATTCTCAAAAAAAAATTTAGCACACTAGTTTCTAGCATCCAATACTACAATTTCACCAAAGTACAGATTAATCCAAAGGCCCTATGCAAATCGTAATTTTTCTGACGGAGTCTTACCCATTATCGACAAATATTAGCGTACTAATAAGTCTTGGGATTGGCTTCATATTTTGGGAAATTGTTGTCTTATATGTAAGTAATAAAATTGTAAAATATTATCCCTTTAAAAAAAAATTGTAGAAAGTAGTGGGGGTTGAAGTTTTGACATTTTCAAAACCATGTAACTTTTTTAATTTTTTACCGATTTTAATTTTTCTTTAATGCATTCAAAGCATTTTTAATGTACTTTCTAAACATTTTACAACAAAATTAAAAAAAAACTTTTGATCTTCTTTTTTTAAGGCTTATTTTTTAATTTTGACCCAATTGGGTATTTAAAAAAAATTTTGTTATTATTATTGGAAAGTTGACAAAAAAAACATAAGTTTTATAGTGGACTGACTATAAGTTTAGAAGATAATTAAAAACGAACTATGCGGCGCGCCTGCGCCACTGACGCTTTAAGCCAAGTTGTGTGGTTATGCAATCTTTTAGTATTATGACATTTACTTCAACTTTATTTTATTGATTAAAATTACATTCAGTAAAAAAAATTTCTGTCATAAATTTATTGAATCATAATTTTTATAAGAAATTCTATAAATGTCTTCTTTGATTAAATTATATATTAAGTGGAATGATTGATTCTTTCTTTTTAATTCTTTTGGCGTTTTTAAATGTTCCCGCGGTTCTTACTTTCTCGATTTCATACTAGATGGCGTATTGCCTTTTGGTTTCTCTAAACTAAGATTTACTTCTACTTTTATAAATAGGGAGACACTGGTCACTCAATTTTTCTTTGCAATAAGTATATATTGTAAATAGTTTATATCAAGGTAAGTTTTCTTTGAGTGAATTTCGTACACAATTATCATATTGATTCTTATTTTTTATTATTTTTATAATTTCAATACTGTGTTTCAAGGTAAGTCATCTCGTTTAATTTATTTTGAATTTTTTTAATACATTATAGTTAACAGTTTTATTCCTGCCAAAATAGCGGAAGAAAAAAATGATTCTAATTTTGTTTGGCGCAATGAATGCATAAATCATTTAAAAAAATTGAATCACAAATCGAAAGATTTACGTTGCGTGTCTAATAAAATCAGAGAGCAATTTCCAACAATACTTAAATATTCAAAAATTTGTTCTCCATGTAGAAAAGATATTTACAAATTAAAAAAGATGGGGAAAAATTCAGATGTAGATTTACAGACTCCTCTTGAAATAAACACTTTAGATATTGTTGCTTCTGATAATGACATTTTGGAAACTGAAGAAGTTGATTATGACAAAGATGTCAATTTTATTCCAAATAAATCGGTTTCTTCACAGAATGAATGCAATGACTCATATCATAAAGCGGATGTTGAAGTTTTGGAAGCAATTATTTCAAAATTTAAAGAATCGGAGAATAGAAACGAAAAAATCCAGCTTCTTACGCTTGCTCCAAGCTGTTGGGGAAGAGAAAAAATCATGCAAACGTTTGGTGCATCTGAACGCAATGTAAGAATGGCGAAAATGTTAGTTTCGAAACAGGGAATTTTAGCACTTCCTGCTAAAAAAGAAAGAAAACCTTTAAGCTTGGAGATTGAAAACCTGGTAAAAGAATTTTATCAACAAGATGATAATAGTCGCCTATTGCCAGGAATCAAAGATTACGTGTCAGTTCGAAAAAATGATGGGAGGCGCGAGCATATTCAAAAAAGATTAATCTCAAAGAGTTGTATTCTTTTTTCAAATCTGAAAATAAAGATATTGAGAACATTGCGTTCTAACAGGCAGTAGTGGAACTCATACCGTATGCGTCTGCGTGTACCATGAAAATGTGAGGTTAATGCTGGATAGTATCGTTATAAAATCGTTGGAAAATGATTCTGAGTTAATTATAAAAAATTATTACGATTGCATTAATCTTTTAATCTGTCCAGATGCAACAAGCGCTTGCTATTTAGGAGGTTGTAAAAATTGTCCTGGCGAGTTAAAAATAAAAAAATTATTTGTTTAAATATTTTGAGGAAAACAAAATTGATGAAATTAAATTTGAATCTTGGACACAAACGAATAGATGTGCTTTACATACAATTTTAATGAGTACCGACGATTTCGTAAACGAACTTTGCCAAAAATTAATGAAACTAAAATAACATCTTTTTATTGCAAAAGAGTAATCATCGTTCTTAAAAAGTCTAAAAAATTCTATTCAAGACAATGAATTTATAATATGCTGTGATTTTGCAGAGAATTATGCGTTTGTTTTAGAAAATTCTGCTCAGTCCTTCCATTGGAATAATGACCAAGCAACTATATTTACTGTAATGGTTTATTATAAATAATGGGAGCATCTGAAGCATAAGAGTATTGCAATAATATTAGATAGTTTGACTCATGATACTGTAGCCGTTTTTGTATATCATAATTGATTATTTAAAAAGCAATTTTACTCCACGGAAAATATACTACTTTACAGACGGCGCAAGACACCATTTTAAAAATAAAAATAATTTCGCAAATCTTTGAATCACAAAACAGGTTTTGGTATACCTGCTGAATGGCATTAAATAAAATATTATGTAAGATAACGACAATGCTGCTAAAAAGGTTTGGTAGGAATATTCTGGAGCGGTATTAACATTAAAAAACTTTTGAATTAATGGAATTTAGAAAGTAGAAAGTCAAAAAATCCCATATGGCGTCAGCGTCCATTGAAAAACATGTGTCCTCTCAGAAAAATTATTTTTCTTGGAAATTCTTGACCATAGTCCAAAAATAAGTTCACGGAAAAGTAGCTGGACTTTTTTTTGCTAGAAAACGCCTTAAATGACAGAGTAATGACTGCGATGTCCAAGATGTCGACGGAATTTTCTTTCGTCAGGTACTTGGGGTCACCAATGTGGGAAGTTGGATATTTTAATTAATGAATCTTTATGATCAGAAAGTGTCTCATGTTTCTCTCCCGCTTCATATAAATAATTTTGAACAATGACAAATGTTAATTAATAAATAAATTTATTGTTTGTTCAAAGTAGGTCCCTGACAAAGAGTATACAATCGACCATATGAGATGTGGTTCCAGACCCAAATGACTATATCTAAATTAAAAAAGTTGTTCTAAGCGGTAATACAATTATTGCGTGATTCACTATACATGTCTATTACAATCGAGAGTGGGAACATACGCACCCATGGTTCTTTTTTCTACTTGAGGTGAGAACGCTTGCAAGATCCCTACCTTACTCCTATTTTCAAAAACCGATTATTTTATACATTGATTGTATACGTTGAAAATATTAATGCTTTAGACCTATTGAAATAAGATTCAAACTCCTCCTAATTGTATTTTTGTGTTAGATTTCATTTGATTAGAAGTTTATTTTTAATTATTTGAATTTGAAACTAATTTTTATTGAATATTTTGGATGTAATGAAGACTTGACGATCAATAATTTTAAATTAATAATTGGTTTTCTTTCTGTATTTAAACTTGAAAAATTAAAAACATAACCTCAAATTTTTTACTTCTTAGGTACCTTTCTTCGCAGCGCGTCACATATGCATAGAATAAAAATGTATAAAAGTTTTTTTTTAAATTGTCAAAAATTTTGACTTACCTCTTTCTCAAAATTTCGGTTGGTTTTAAAAAAAGACATATAACTTTTTCATTGACCGATTAAGACGCTTTTTTGCAAAATACTCATAATAAGAAGTACTTTTATGAAAAAAATAAAAGGAAAAAAAATTCTATCCAAAAAAATTTCAAAAATTTTTTTAAGGGCAGGTGGGAGAAAATGTGGTTTCGTGATCGCGCTCTCATTTAAAAAAGAAAAGAATATTGGGAATTTTGGGTAAATGTAGATAAACGTTCTGGGATTGGTGCTAATCTCGGAATTTTGCATAATTTTGATAAATAATTATTGAAAAAATGGTTTAAACTTTGAAGAAACTGGGTTTTTAACAGTTTGAGAGGAACTCTATGAGTTCTATGGGAAGCTTCCAGGAAGTTTTCATGGGAAGCTTCTAACCTGCGGACATTATTGTATTTCCTAGAAATTTCCAGAAAGTTACCAAGGGTAACTTTCGAAGGTTGCCACGGGAAACTTCCTGAAAGTTTCCTGGAAGTTTTTGTGCTATGTGGAAGATTATTATGTAAACATACCTAATTTTTTCGTTTTATAGTATAGAAATGTGAAAAAATTTATCTTTGATATTGAGTCTTTTATGATTTTCTGCGATTTCAATCACTTATATGTCCTCTGGGGCTTAACAAAAAAAATCTAATTTTGATTTCAATATTTAAGTCGGACATTCTTTTCCATTCTATACAATTTTGGCAATGAAGAACGAGCTACTTTCAGTTTTATTCATATTTAAAAAATAAGTTTAATAATCTATTTATACAAGTAAATTAACACATTTTTGACAAGTTTTAATCCTGAAATTTGTTTTATCTAAATTATTTACATGCTTTTTTATTAAATTTTCATTGCTGTCAAACTAACTTTTTTCTGTGCAACTTAATTTAAAAATTATTATTATAACTTTAATTAAAACATTTTTTAAAAATAATTATCGAAAGTGAATTCTATAGACATTATTCATTATTTGTACAAATTATGAGATTTTTCAAAAAGTAGGCTGCAACGACTTTAGGTGAAATAAAATATTAATTCAATTGTAACGAAGTAAATCGTTACTTGTATAGGAGAATTTTCGTTTAGAGTCCAATGCTATAGTTAGTGACTTCTGAATCCGCCTTTTCTATCGCTCCTTCGCCTAATTTTGCTATAGTTCGTTAGTCAGCGTCTTGTTACTATCGGACCTAGTGCCCCTTTCCTAAACGATTTCTCGCCTGTTTGATAAGAGGAAGATGTCACATGGTTTATAACGACCCTTCCCCTTTTTCTAATAAGTATCGTTTAAATTGGACAAGGAAGGATTCTTGGAAAAAATCATAAGGTCTGATAAGGAAGGAGTTTTCCAAAATTCGTTAAAGGTTCCCAGGAAAGCCGCGGATCTGTGGAACACTCGTCGCCTAGATATCAATCAAGCTGGTTGAGTTTCAGGGTTTAAAGTTTTCAAATTTGTATTTTCGTGCGGTAGGAAAATGAAAAAGTTTTGAAAGTAGAATTTTAATTTTAAATATTTTATAACTTTCAATTTTAATTGAGTGACTTGACTGGAGGTCAATGCATCGCGATTTTAATTCTCAGCAGTTTCCCCCTTTAATGCGATTTTGTTGAATATTGTGTCCTTTGTGAATTAGAGTTTTTTGAGATTATAGTGACTGAGTTTCGGGTTAACGATGCAATAGTTTAAATTGAATAAATTATAAATAACTATTAAATTTACCTGTTATACAATTTTTGAATTTGTTATTTAATTGAAAAATGTTCGAATTGTCCAAATATCGTAAAATTTATTTCACGAAAATTTGTCTTAAGTAGAAATTTGTTTTCTCAAAGATGTAATGAAATATATAATATATAAATTAACCCTGTAAAGTCAAGTGTTGATTTGGTTGAGCGCATAAAGCGCAATCGAAGCAGCACAATTCTGAGGCCTATGGTGGTTCGAGTCCGCCTTACCCTCATATGTACCACGAGAATCTTCCTGGAACTTTATGTGCTATGTGGCGAGATACCTTTAGGACTGTAGCGGAACAACCTATGTGACAGCAGCTCCACTATGGTTTCTGTTCGTTGCGGTACAATTTTGGGCTCGTCAAAGTTCACCAGCAGCCTATTGAAAGTCTGCTGCTAACCAAAAGGTCGCTCAGTGTGGATTTTAAACCAGTTCATCAATATTTCGTTAAAATTTTTTTTAATTGTCCAGAAATTTACTACAGTTCGTTTAAGAAACTTTTAATATTTTTAATCTGTGGTTGTGTAGCATTCAATGTTTTTTCTCATATTCTCAATACTTGTAAATAATGCAAAAATTAGCATGAACAATATAATTCTGTGTAACTTGCCATCTCAACGTTTATGTAGACTAAATGTATCAATTTAAATGAAAACAACCATATACATTAAGGGGACGCCTTAGTCGAAAAATAGAAAAACACGAATTTTCATTTTATCTGATTTTTAAATAGATTTAGGTTGAAATGTTTATAAAAACATTTGCAGTACATCTCATGTTTTGTGACTACTTATTTGGAAACTTAATTATATTTACAATCGAATGAGACTAACGTGAAGTCAATTGGATTCAGTACACTTTTTTAAAAAAGTGTACTAATAAAGTGGACTCTGTTTGCACTGTTATAAGGTGACTTAGGCGTCCCCTTTAAATAAATATACAAAAATATAACATCAGAAATTTAATGTACTTTTTATTTGCAGATAGCCCTAAAGGCAACAATGCTAGAACATGAAAATGCAATTCTTCGAGCACAAATTGTATCCTTACGTGAAGAAACTCAATCATTACGACATATTTTAATGAAGAAACAGTCAACAAATTTACAAACAATCGATCGCAGAAGATCAATTTCAGAAATAGGACCTTTAACTTTATCAACTGCTCGATCCATAACATCTTTAGTGGTATAGAACATATTGAACATCTTTGTGTAATAATTAAATATTGTTAAAAAAACACAGCACCTGAACTTTCTCCTTATATTCTCAAAATTGGTCCGCAATATAAATGTTATTTATTCAATATTTTTCTACACTGTATCTTTGGCCCCAGGGCCGGCAGAACTGAATTTTTTACACCATACAAACTTATACTAAGTCGGTGCTCGTGCTAGAGGTTAGGCCAACCATACAAATGATAACGGTTCACTATCATTCGCGGCGATGGTTAACCCGACAACTTATAAAGAAGTTAGCCTAATTTAAAATACATATATTAAATTTTAAGTAATAAATTTATAAATCACTATATAAAAATACATATGTTGGGCCAACCATACTTTTGAATGGTTAGTCCAACTACTGACGCCAATCTTAGTACAACTTTTAATGCGTAAGTTGTGCCAACCACAATTTTTAAAGTTTGGCCAACTTGAAGTGCTGAAGGTTGGACAAACTATCCACTCTTCCACTCTCTCTATTATATTAAGTTAGAGGATGAACAACCGACCGACTAACACTGCTTTCTGTTCTGTCTAACTATCTTTGAAAATATTTCACTCACACAGGTCCAAAAAACACATACCCATGAATGTTATATAGACAAAGCACATACATGTCATGTCACGCATGCGCAGTAGTGTTCTATGAATATTAGACATGCGCAGTAATAATACACATATATACTTACACATATAAACTCAAATCATACACATGTATACTCACACATATATACTCCCACATATACACTCAATACATAAACATATATACTCACACATATACACTCAATTCATACACATGTATACTCACACATACACACTCAATTCATTCACATGTATACTTACACATATACACTCAATTCATTCACATGTACATTCACCCATATACACTCAATTGATTCACATGTACATTCACCCATATACACTCAATACATACACATTTATACTCACACATATACACTCAATACCCAAATACCCCCAAATTTTCATTATAGAGTCAAAAAACGGGTTTTACGAGTTTTTAAGTACAAATAGGCTCGTAATATCCTTATTTCTAGGTCGATTTTAAAGTTTTTTTTCATTTTAAAGCATTAGTGAAAAGATAAAAATTCTAACCTCTTCAAAAAATTAAAATTTAAAATTTTTGACCATCCTATATATTTGGAATTATTTCCCATTTAAATTATTTGGAATTCAAAAGTGCTTATTTAATCTTTTTCTTTTCAACATTAAATCATCCTCTTGACGTTTAAGTGACCAAAAATGTCAGTTAAAGTTGAAAAATGGTTGAAAAATGGTTTAAAAATTGACATTTTCTTAAATTTTTTGGGAATTTTTTCTTGTAAATATTATTATAAACTAGTCACTTGTACTTGCGCGCTACGTGCGCCCCCTTTCTTTTTGCTATTCAATATTCAATATGGAAAAATTTTTACATTGAAAAAGTTTCTAACATTATTCTAAAGATGAACACATTTATTGAAAGAATTTTATTTTAAAGGATTAAATTTTGTTTTATATTTTGTATTCCTAAATTGCACCAAGCAATTATTCAACAATCTTGAAACATGCTTATATAAGCTTACGTAAAAAATTCCTTTAAGCTTTAAATGTTTAAATTATTCAAATTTTTCTCATTTTTATTTATAAAAAATATTTTAAAAATTTTATTAAAATTAATTAAATTAATTAAATAAAATAATTAATTTTTTTTGCTTACGGATTTTGGGAAATCTGCATACAGATACTTTGGATTAGAGTGAAAAAATTTGCATTCTTGAAGTATAGCCAAAACATAGGGAAAATATGGAAGCAAAAAATTATTATTTTTTAATCTTTTAGGGTAAAAAAATATCCAATTTTGAATTATAGCCAAAATATGGGGAAAATATGGGAGCAAATAATTTTAATTTTTTTTATTTTTTAGAGCAAAAAAATTTGCAATTTTTGAACATCAGCGAAAGCATGGGGATAATATGGGAGCAAAAAATTATGATTTTTTTATCTTTTAGGGTAAAAAAATTTCCAAATTTGAATTATGGTCAAAATATGAGAAAAATATGGGATCAAAAAATTTAAATTTTTTTTATTTTTTAGAGCGAAAAAATTTGCATTTTTGAACTCTTACGAAAGCATGGGGAAAATATGGGAGCAAAAGATTTAAAGTTTTCTTCCTTTAGAGTAAAAAAATATCTCAATTTGAATTTTGGACAAAATATGAGGAAAATATGGGAGCAAAAAATTAAAAAAAAATTTTAGAGCGAAAAAATTTGCATTTTTGAAATTTGGCGAAAGCATGGGGAAAATATGGGAGCAAAAAATTTGAATTTTCCTTCCTTGAGAATGCAAAAATTTGCATTTTTTAAGTATGGCCAAAACATGGGGAAAATATAGGAGCAAAAAGTTATGATTTTTTATCTTTTAGAGTAAAAAAATATCCAATTTTGAATTATAGCCAAAATATGGGAAAAATATGGGAGCAAATAATTTAAATTTTTTTTATTTTTTAGAGCAAAAAAATTTGCAATTTTTGAACTTCGGCGAAAGCATGGGGAAAATATGGGAGCAAAAAATTATGATTTTTTTATCTTTCAGGGTAAAAAAATTCCCAAATTTGAATTATGGCCAAAATATAAGGAAAATATGGGAGCAAATCCAAGGCAAACTTTAAAAATTCAAAATGTCGTATCCAATATCGTTGGAGACTTTTTAGAAAATGTTCTAAAATTAGAATGATGAATTTTATCACTCAAGGATTTGTCAGGTCGCTAAATATAAATTTAAGATGAGAATTTACAAATTCATAATGGCGGATGTAATGGAGCTAAAGATTTTTTTTAAATTGCTAAATCTGCTAAATTTTGTTAGTTGGGCGTTTTTGGGATTGCATAATACAAAACCAATACCAAAATTTAAAGTCATGTATTATTACATTAACACTACTGCAATTTAAACTACATTTTAAAAAGGTTGAAAAATAAATTGCTTGTAACAAAAATGTTCAATTGATTTGAACCATCATTAAAATTTTTATTACTGTTTCAGATTGTCTGTTTTAAATGTATAAATAAAAATTTTAGAAACATTATTTAATAACATATTCATTACATCCTTTTTCTCAATAAAAATGAAAAAAAATATTATCAAAATAAAATTAAAAAATTTAATTTTGAACAGGTAATCCTAAGACTTTATGTACAGTTTTCCCGTTAGGAAGTAGGTTGGCAGCTATGCCTGTAAATGCCATGTTGCAAACATTTATTCCTTTACTCTTTAGTAAATGCCATAAGGTAGTATATAAAAAAGTCTTTCCAGATCCTCTACAACCATTAATATATAAGCATTTAGAACTATTACAAGAGGAATCTTTTATTACTTCAAATATAAAATCAACAATATTTTTTTGTTTACCACTTAATTTAGTATAATTCTCCTCTCCTATCTTGATATGTTCCATAATACTTATATAATCAACCTTCTCAAGAAAATTTTCATCTATATCTAATAAACCCTTAAAATCAGTTATACAATATCCTTCATTCAATGACATTGTTTTTATATTCCTATAAGCTATTTTTTCAGCTTCAATATTGTCAATTTTTGAATAGTCTTCTGACATTGGACCCTTAAATTTCTCCCAAAGTTTTTCCGGATGTACAGGATGACAATGAATGAGAATTCTTACAAATAATTGTAGAAGTGAATAAGGCATCATCCATAAAGTAGCTTCTTCCATTGTCCTAATCCACTTACTATTATCTTCTATAAGTTCTAATGCTAAACAGGCAGATGTAAAAGATTCATGAATAAATCCATTACCTGTTCTTAAATTTTGGAAAGAAGTAACTCCTTTTACTGTAAGCAACAATAATCCAAGGTGAAATAATTCCAATTGACGTGGATTAATTGAATACATTCTTCCCAATACTTTTTCTTTACGAATTCTTTTTCTCCATTAAAGAGATTTCGTTATCCATGTATAATGTTCTGGTATTTCTGTATAATAATACTGACGAGCAGTACTATCACGCTCATTAAGTTTAAAAAAATCGATCAATTTTGTATTTTTCTGTAAATCAAAAGAAACATTGTTATTATTTTTCTCTTCGCGAATAATAACATTCTGTTTATTTGGTAAATGTATGGGTAAACGATTAATACTGTGGCTTTTTTTCCCTAAAGGTTTACTTAAAATTCTCCATACAGCTTCAACTGGACCTACATATCTATTTTCTTCATAATGATTAATTTCATTATGATTGACAGTTACCTCGCCATTCGCATTGGTAATAATAATAATGGATGCAGCATCATGACCCTTGAAAATATATTTATATAAATATTTAGATTTTATACCTAAAACTATTTCCACATTTATATGACAATTACATATTTCTGAAAGTATTGGACAATATGGAACCACATTAGAATTGTCAACAACAAATCCATTTGGTCGCTCATACGTTTTATTATTGTTTCTTTGACAACAACGAACATAACAATTGTCTTCAATTGTAGTTTCTTCTTGGTAACTCTTTGGAAATTTTTTTCAACAATTAACATCAATTAAACATCAATCTTTACAAGGTCCGTGAATATTATTTTGCATTATTATGTTATGCAAGAAAGGATTGCTACTTTCATCAGGAATTTCTGCAGAAATATAACGATCAACACTTTCAACTGTTAATATTTTGGAATTTTCTTTCAATATAACTAATAAATGAATATGTGGCAATCCTCTTTTTTGAAATTTAATAACATAAACGTAAGACTTAACTTCTCAAAATAACTTTTTTTCTACAATAACATTTAAAAGATGTTTCACCTTCAATGCAAATACTCCAGTTACTATATCAGGTCTGTCAGCAGCAGTTTGATGAGGTAACAAATTTTCTTGTATTTCTTTCCAATTTGAATAACAGGTCATTGTAATAAATAAATCTGGTTTACCATGGCGACCAATCATAGCCATAGCATCCTGATATTGTTGCATCATATTACGAGGTGATCCTATAAAAGTGGAAGGCGATATAAGCATTTTTCCAACATGTAGATCATTTTCTAACTCATGATTTTGTAAATCATCGATTAGTCCTTGATATGTTTCACTTCTCAATTGAGCTTGATTATTTGCACAAAATTGCAATCTATCTTTCTCTATTTTTACATAATTATCAACTACCCATTGTTGAAACAATCTTCCTCCACATAAAAATTGATTCAATTCCTTATCTCTAATAGCAATTTTGTACGTACAATAGGCAGACCTAGAAATAGTATGGTTTTTACTTCTAAAATCACTATCACTACGAATCATATTAATATTATAACCTTTATTTCCAAGAGGATAAAATATGGGATAGATCCATGGTTCAAATTTTAGATCTAAATTACTAACTGATTTCAGTTCCTTTGTAGACTTATTATAAACCGTTACATAAGATTCTGGTATTTCTCCTTCTGAGTTTGTATCGAAAATTGCAGCAACTTCATTATAACTTTGAAAATTATATCTTTTCTTATTAAAACCTTTTTTCAACCTAAACAATAGTTGTAACTCAGTGATTTCTTCATTATTTTGTTTTGCTAAATCAGTTTCTAATTTAATTACTTCTGACATCATCATAAAAGACTTTGTGAATGTCCTCTTCTTACATTATTAAAATTAATTACGTTAGCATTTAAAGATGCAAAAGAAAAAGAATTATTATATTATCTAATATTCTTTTTAAAATGACCTGATTTCGTATGAAGTCCTTCTAGCAATATTCTTAAATCTTCTGGATATTGCATTGATAGTAATATAACACCACAATAACCACAACAATAATTATTAAAACTGTTTTGTTTGTCACTATCTCTTTCATCTTTAAAATGCTTAGCTTGACAATGATTGTAATAATAATTCATATTTCCCATATAATTTTCATTAGAATTTGATTCATGAATAATCTTGTCTTTTGCTATACTTGGCAGAGAAACAATTGATTATTGTGTATTAAGTTTCAATTTTTTACTTTCTTGATAGTTTTTCTGAATTTCATTCCTACTTTTTTGAATTTTTTCAATTGAAGAGCTTTTCTTTTTCTCACAACTATCCTGTAATTGCGAAGTTGTTATTGCTGCAACAGGAGATATTGCATTTATTAAATCAGCACATTATTGACCTTCATGTATAATTTCATTTGAAATCTACAATCGTTCAAAAGATGGGTGACCACCTTAGGGCCCTCTCCCCTATATATTTGAAAGTGAGTTTCATTATATCTGTCAACTTTACGAAATAAAACCATGGCTAATAAAAGAGAATTAGTTAGTTTAAGTGATGAAAATTATGATATAATTGATAATAAAAATGCAATGTTGAATTCATTGTAGGACAATTTCAAATAGTACAAAGATAATCAATAATGTTTCAAAGACGCAACAATATTCTGCCATACTCAAATCCAAAAGTAAAATTACAAATTTATTTCATTCAGATAAAGTAGAAGTTTTTTCTAAAAAATTCAAACCAATCAGTTAGATTTCCAACGACAACATCCGGATAAAAAAAAGATTGAAGTTATCAATAATGAAATAGATTTCTTGCATAAGAAAAGCAATATACAATGTCAAAAAGAATATGAAGAAGAATTACTTCAGCATACAAATTTGTTGAGTCAAGTTAATGATTCAAATGATGATAACATGAATGAATTAGTTAATTTAGAAAATATCGTTGCTTCCATTCCCACATTAAAAAATGAATATGATACTCTAAGGGAAACAAATTCTTTACCTAAAACTGTCCGAAAAAGTGTAGCGGAAAATCAAAGAAATGATCGTGCCAGACAAAAATTAAAAAGGAATATTGAAAATATAAATCTTTCGGATGAAGTAGATCACTTGTTTATGAACACAAAAAAGAGTCGGGCAGAATATCAAAAAATATATAGGGAAAAAATGAAATTGAAAACACGGGAAAATAAAATAAACTTTTCTTTTGATTTAAAAAATGTAAATTCGAATCAATGTGCTGATTTAATAAATGCAATATCTCCTGTTGCAGCAATAACAACTTCGCAATTACAGGATAGTTGTGAGAAAAAGAAAAGCTCTTCAATTGAAAAAATTCAAAAAAGTAGGAATGAAATTCAGAAAAACTATCAAGAAAGTAAAAAATTGAAACTTAATACACAATAATCAATTGTTTCTCTGCCAAGTATAGCAAAAGACAAGATTATTCATGAATCAAATTCTAATGAAAATTATATGGGAAATATGAATTATTATTACAATCATTGTCAAGCTAAGCATTTTAAAGATGAAAGAGATAGTGACAAACAAAACAGTTTTAATAATTATTGTTGTGGTTATTGTGGTGTTATATTACTATCAATGCAATATCCAGAAGATTTAAGAATATTGCTAGAAGGACTTCATACGAAATCAGGTCATTTTAAAAAGAATATTAGATAATATAATAATTCTTTTTCTTTTGCATCTTTAAATGCTAACGTAATTAATTTTAATAATGTAAGAAGAGGACATTCACAAAGTCTTTTATGATGATGTCAGAAGTAATTAAATTAGAAACTGATTTAGCAAAACAAAATAATGAAGAAATCACTGAGTTACAACTATTGTTTAGGTTGAAAAAAGGTTTTAATAAGAAAAGATATAATTTTCAAAGTTATAATGAAGTTGCTGCAATTTTCGATACAAACTCAGAAGGAGAAATACCAGAATCTTATGTAACGGTTTATAATAAGTCTACAAAGGAACTGAAATCAGTTAGTAATTTAGATCTAAAATTTGAACCATGGATCTATCCCATATGCAGTTTTCTTTTACTTGTTTTTACTTCTAATTTTTCCTATTTTCCTTATTCTCAGTTTTCAATTCCAATATATATATATATATATATATATATATATATATATATATATATTATATATATATATATATATATTATATATACGTGTGCGTACAATAGACTGACCACTGTTTGAAAGTACCCTTCAAACAATAAAGCAAGGTACTCGAGCACACCTCTCGTTTCTCTCACTATTTAATACCATTTAGTGAAAATATCTTTCTGTCTCCTTCTTTCTAGTAAATAGACATAAATCCTTCTCTGTTTATAACGCATAAAAGTTAACGCATACCCATCTCTCTTTATTTCAATAAACATAGTATAAAGCTATCTCTCTTCAGGTAACGGTATTGCTTTCTTCCTCTTTCGAAGGTAAATACCATTAGAATGTCTCTCTTTACCTAATTTGCATATCTACTTGTTTCATATAAGGACAAAAAAACTCTGGATGGGTTGGAAACTTCTATTTTCAGCTTTAAAATGGAAAGAAACTTTATAATCGATCTAAAAATAAGGATATTACGAACCTATTTCTACTTAAAAACTCGTAAAAACCGTTTTTTGACTCTATAATGAAAATTTGGGGGTGTTTGAAAAATATAAATCGTTCTATTCTTCTTTTTTTGTCTTAACCTACAAGCTCCAATAGATCAGATAAGAAGTTTTTTTTTCGCTGTGACACAGTGTAATTCAAATTTGAAGGTGTCAAAGTTAGGCGTGGTGCCTCTCCTTTTACAAGTCATTTAGACAATGTTTTTAGTGATGCATGTCGAGCAGATAGATGTCATTTGTTTTTTCGTCTCCTTTCATAAAGGAAGTGAGATAAAACTATAAAATTCAATTGTTTTAATTTTTATTTTAACGATTTTCTCGACTTTAACGAGAAGTTGTCGATCAAGACTCTTTCGACATGCAACACTAATTGTTTTATTTAAAAATTTATAAGAATTGGCATTTACACGGTTTTTTTTGTAAAATATTGAAAATGACAATTCTTATAAATTTCTAAATGAATAATTTCATAATTAACATAAGTAATTTAAAATAAAATATACTGTCGGTTATTATTATTACTATTATTATTATTATTATTATTATCGTTACAGTACTATTACTGTAATATTTTAGTATTAAGAGCTTAGGGGGTTAAGTATGCAAAAACTGCCCCCGCTTCTTTTTTTCTCAAATTTGGCCCATATGTTACTATCCATATGACTATAACTTACTGCAATTTTGAACTCAAAATTCGATTTTTTGGGGGAGTTATGGAGGGGTAAAGCAATATCAAAAAGCTTATTTTTCTGAAAAACTAATAAACCAATTTTAATGAAATTTTAAGAGGTTGTAAATATAGATAAGACGATTTTAGAAAAAAAAACTCAAAATTTTTTTTTCAAAAAAAATGTTTGAAAATTTTTTTTGAAAATTCCAAATTTTTTTAGGGTTATTTTTTTAAGTGACCACTTTCTCTTTTGTTGTAAAAAGTACCTTATAATGTCCCCTTTAACATATATTTTTAAAAAAATTCTTAAAAATATAGTTTTTGCGTGAAATGTCAAAAAACATGGTCATGCTATTTGTCACGTACGGTAATGCACATATATAACCGGGACTGACAAAAGGGACCTACAGACCAAAAAATCGATATTTTATTTTATTTAAGGAAAAAATTACTCTTGGTATTTTTGCATAAAATATGAAATTTAAAACTTACAAATTTTTTAAAATTGCAAAGTGCAATGGATTTCTTTCTCGTTATTGAATGTCTAAACCATTTACAAAAAATTCGACTTAATTCCTCGAAGATGATCCCCAAGTATACCCGTCATCGGCAACCTGGTTGTGTAAATTAACCAATAACTATGGATTATTGTAGAGTTATCAGTTCTCAACTTGCATAAAAAATTTCAGACCTCTAGCACATCCGGAAGTCTTTTAAATTAATTTTTAAAATTCCATAATTTTACTTTTGCAAAGTAAATTGTTTATAACAATTACAGGACTATTTGAACAATTATTTAACCATGAAAATCGGATTCAGCATAAAAAAATACATAAAGAACACTCATCATGTTAATTTAAAATGAAAAATGTTTCAAGAAATATAATTTATTTGCATAGAAAACTTTAAACGCGTTTTTCTTGAAAGTTGATATTGGTAAGTAGGTCCCTTTTCTCAGTCCCGGTCAATATACATATGGGCCATATTAATGTTATAGGGTATAGCTACATAAGTATGGAAAAAGTGACCCGAATATATTTTTCCCATTCATTCCTACCCACTTAAAAATAACTTTTTCAAATTTTCAACTCAAAATTTTGAGTTTTTTGGAACTTATGGAGGAGAAAAAATCGAAAAACGCATTTTCCTCAAAAACTACTGTATGTATTTCAATCAGCTTTGGATATGTTAAAAAGACAATTAAAGAGATTCCAAAAAAATTTTTTAATTTTTTTTCAAAAAATTCCAAAAATCTTTTTTTTTTGAAAATTTCAAAATGAAAATTTTTTTAGTTCTATTAAAGTGACATTTTTATGTATTTTCTCATTTTATTTTCTTATGTAATCTATTTAATAAAAAAATTTTGCCCGACATGATTTCAAGGTGTGTCACGGTAAATAACTCAAAAACCCTACCCGGAACATTTTTATGTTTTATGCGAATGGTTAATTTTAACAAAACTGTCAAATATTTTTGCAACTTATTACTAGTGGCTTATTAAGGTTGATAAATACAAATTTGAAGTTGATATAAAAAAATATTTTTAGACAAACAAAAAAATTTCGAAAATTTTAAAATCAAATTTTAGGATTTTTAGAGTGTTTTTTACCGTGTCGCACTCTAATATCATCTAGGCCATTATTTTTAAAAAGTAAGACTGTTAAAGAAGTTAAATAAAAAAAGTGTGATGTACCGCTTCAACGATCCAAAAAGGAAAAAATTTTAAATGTAAAAATATAGGGGAGTGCTGTTAGGGTTGGACAGGTGTTAGGGTTGAGCCATCGCGTTTATTTAGTTTTATCACACTAGCGCCATCTGTTTTTGTACTTAAATTCTTGCTACTAATGTGGGATTTTATTTTAATTCCATGGTTCCTTTCTTCATTTTCAAGTGTCATTCTATTATTTGAAGGACATTTTTAACCATTTACCTAAATATTTCATTGATTTTCTACAGTGGCTCAACCCTTACACCCATGTTCAACCCTGACAACATAATTTTTTTTTTAAATTGCTTATAACTTTGAAACTTTTGGCCTAATTTTTTTGCAATGTACAGCAAAAACATTGCATTTGAGTTGATCTTTCCAACAATATGCGCGAAAACGTGAAATTCGCACTGCAGAGGAAGTTATGAAGAAAATTCAAAACTATTCCAACCCTGACAGCACTCCCCTAAATTTTTGGATTTTTTTTTGGAAATAATTTTTTTAACATCGATTTCAGGCTTGTATTCAAAAAACCCCGAAGTATTAATTTGTAATTAAATACATAATTAATTAGTTAACTATTCGCATAAAACATAAAAATGTTCCGGGTAGGGTTTTTGAGTTATTTACCGTGACACACCTTGAAATCATGTCGGGCAAAATTTTTTTATTAAATAGATTACATAAGAAAATAAAATGAGAAAATACATAAAAATGTCACTTTAATAGAACTAAAAAAATTTTCATTTTGAAATTTTCAAAAAAAAAAAGATTTTTGGAATTTTTTGAAAAAAAATTAAAAAATTTTTTTGGAATCTCTTTAATTGTCTTTTTAACATATCCAAAGCTGATTGAAATACATACAGTAGTTTTTGAGGAAAATGCGTTTTTCGATTTTTTCTCCTCCATAAGTTCCAAAAAACTCAAAATTTTGAGTTGAAAATTTGAAAAAGTTATTTTTAAGTGGGTAGGAATGAATGGGAAAAATATATTCGGGTCACTTTTTCCATACTTATTTAGCTATACCCTATCACATTAATATGGCCCATATGTATATATGTGCATTACCGTACGTGACAAATAGCATGACCATGGTTTTTGACATATGCCAAATTTGAGAAAAATAGAAGCGGGGGCAGTTTTTGCATACTTAACCCCCTAAGCCCTTTACAGTAATCTTACAAGTAATTTTTCAAAGCAAAATTAATTTAAAATTTTAGTATTATTACACGAGCATGTAAAGTAAATAAAAATAACTTTAAAATATATATTTAATAAATAAACAAGAATTTTTTACTTATTTGATTATTAAAAACAAAACTGTTTTGCAATTTTTCCCAAAGCGTGTAAGATTAAAGTAATGTTACAGTAATATTACCGCATATTACTGTAATGTTACGTTCTATATGGGAAAGGGATATATGCGTGTAACTGCAATTTTGTTGCATAGCAAATGCTTTTTCGAGTAAAAACTAAAAATAAATGTATAATTAATAATAACAACATAATAAAAGTTGCTTCGCTTAGAGTATCAATTGCTCGGAACATTTTAAATAATACTCGGCTTTTAATAAAATTTAGATTCCTTGAAGTAAATTATACTTTTTTAAAAAAGTAAAATTTGTTTGAAAACAAAGAAAAATTTATTTACCACAAATTCTAATATGAAACATTTACATTTTTCTATTTCTAACAATAATTCTTTTCAAATATCTTAATTATTGAAGAACTACCATAAAATAAATAAATGATTTAATAAAAAATTTTACTTAAACATTTCAAAATTAATTCAATTTCTTAACTTAGTCTACTGGTGGAGTAATGCTTTCATTATTTATCAAAAAAGGGAATTTTTAAAATATTTTGTCGCAAAATACAGAAAAATAAATCAATTAATTAATTATATTGAGATGACCAAATACACTTTTTAAAAATGTAAATTTTAAGATTAATTAATTATTATAATATGTGTGTATTATTGTAAATTAAATATAAATAATCCTTTATTTAATAATTAATAATTTTCATTAGTTATTTAAAATTATTAATTTAACCCTTTAACGACGAGATGTGCTGCTTTTCAACATGAATTTCAATCTCTTACAATTATCAGAACAAATCCATAAAAGTTTTCAAAAGTCCATATCCTACTATTTTTGAGTAACATAATTAGATTTGAGCCATTTAAAAAAACTCTATATTACGTAAATTTAAGAAATTTTTTTGTCCTTCAAGCGCCATTTTAAATTCAAGATAGAAAAAAATAATAATTAGAAATAGATAGTTTTCAAGTACAACGATCGAGAACACGTTTCTGATACTTTTTGTTGTATTTTAAAAGCGTTATGACAGAAAAAAAATTCTTTAAAATAAATTACATTAAAAAAACTTGACATTTTTTAGTATTTTCGAGAAAAAGAAGGGTTAAATATTATTTTTGAAAATGTTGACCACGCTATTCGAAAGAGCGACCCTAAAAATAGTAGAATATGCATAATTGTAAGAGATTGAAATTCATGTTGAAATGCAGCACACATCTAGTCATTAAAGGGTTAATATACACATTTTTAAGAAAATTTATATTAAGGTGCATGTACTACTTATATTATATAGTATCAGTAAAGATGCTATTAAATAAATAATAAAAATTAAAATATCACAATAATATTGTAAAATAATAAATATATATATAAGTAGAAATAAGTAAACTGTCATCCGAGCGAGCGTTGGCCAAAGTTACACCGACCAAGAAAGTTTAAGTCATTTAAATTGTGTTTTACAGAGTTTTTCCAACCTTCGGCTCATGGTGATCCAGAGTTCGTCTGACAAAGAAAATTTTAATTAATTAAGTTGTGTTTGTGTTACAAAAAGTTTTATATTTTGATATCTAGTAAATATATCGAGGTTTTCAAGGTCTCATTTTAAAGTTTACATCTCCTAAGTTGGAGATCTTGCGTTTCTCAGAGATGGTATACTGGACGAATCTATAATTTCGTGGTGTGATATATTAATAAATCATGATATAATTAATGGACCTAATTATAGTTTAAGATTCTTCTACGCATTGTGAGGACAATAATATTGTTTACTCATCTCATTCTGTAAATGGTTTTCACGGCAGATATTTTGCTTTTTAGTTTGGAGAGGAGAGAGGTTCGTCGGAGATGGTCTCACTGACGCCACGAATGACAACAATGAGGTCTTTGGCTTGGAGTAGTTGGTTAGTTGTGTATCTAATTTCGTGTTTTTCAAGCAATGAGATGATGGTGCGACAACCAGCAACATTGACGGGGTAGATGAAGATGGCGTCGGTTGTGTTTTTGGAAAAGCGGATAGGAATGTCTGCTTTGAGTAAAGCAGAGTTGCTTTCGGAGGATGTGGATGGGAGGAGGGCTGTGTTCCTTTGGTTCGTCGGAGGAGCTTGAGAGGTAGAGTTCGTCATCAGTTGAGTCGGTAGGTGTTTCAGTGCGTCTACGTTTAATTTTGGATTTAGGTTTGGTGGAAGGTGGTTAAGAGAAGGTTGGTTTTGGTTGCTAAATGATGAGGTCTTGGCTTTTAGTGTCCACGAAGATGGTGCTAAGGGCGGCTTCATATACATGAAGAATCTTTTTGAGGTGTGCTTTTTGTGTGTTGTTGTCGGGAGTGGTGGTAGGTGGAGTTGACATGGTGAATGATTTTTGTAAGCAGAATTTTACCACACCCTATGAACAGGACGCCACTCGACGAACGCAAAGTGGACTTACTTACTGACACAATTATTTGGATTTGAAATTAGTCCTGAGAAGGACTGTTTTGAGATTTTTGTGATTTAACGAAGGAAACACAACGAAACATTCAAAAATCGATGCAATGTGCACAGAGTAACTGTTAGGCAATCAGAGCGTGTCAGGGAAAATGCGGCATATTTATGCGTCTTAGCCGAGTCGCATCCGCCACAGTGATCCGGCGTTCGGTTAAAAGTCCTTTTTTGCAATAGTCTTTAAAATAAAAAATTCATTTTAACATTAATTCTTGATTATGTAAAGTATATTTTCTAAAAGTATTAAATACTTTTAAACAATTACGCACACAAATTATCAAGTTTAAAAATTAAAATTGACGTATTTGTCCGATGACTGCAGCAGGCCGGACCACTGTGCCGCGGTTTCCCTTTCCCACAGAACAAGAGCCAATCAGCGTGCGAGGTACTCCCACTCGGACGCGCGCATGCGCAGTATGGTGGAGCAAGAGCAGCGGAATGTGTAAGACGTGTCGAGTTTCCCTCTGTCTACATAAAATGGCTGTGCCATACCATGGTAACAATTTCCGTACCATACTCTGATACATAAAATCAACCGTAATTTAATAATAGAAAGAGTAATATAAATAATAATAATAATGTCAGTATAAAAATAATGGTAGTAATGACAATAGAAGTAACAATAATGATATTATTTTATTATAATATAAAGGGTAATACCAGCTCAACTGTGTTAAATTTTTTTATTGATTTTCTAAAATGTGAAAACTTTTATGAAAATCTGTAGTTCACAACAAAACAAAAAACACTTTTAACCGTTTTTTGAAATTTAAAATTTTTGTTATTGTTTTTGCATTAACAAAATAATACAAAATTTAACAAAAAAATTAATAACTTCAAAGCCGTTTACAATAAATAATGAAACTTACACTGATTACACAGAATTGTTCACTCTTTTGAAAGAAAATATTTGCAAGATTGTAAATTTAAAAATTCCACTATTTTAAAAACAATTTTAATTATTTATGTGTTCTACCCCTCCAATTGCAATGAAACTCATAGGAAGTGTACTCAGTAGTCTCGTCTTGAAGCGCCGAAATTTTTTTTTTGTATTTTCAATTTAGAATATACATAACGAATTTTTATTAAAAACGCGCGCCAACTCCACAAAGGGAGAACGTTAATTGTCTTGGAAAATTTAGTCTAGAGGATACAAATATTATTTGTTTTTATTAAATCTTTTTTAAATAAAAGTTTATAATATTGCGCACCAAACAGATTAAATCTGATATCTTAACTTAAAAAAACATGAATGCTATACAAATAAGTCAAATTAATGAAAAAGAAAACATTTAAAACTTCGTCCAAATGTTTTCGTTTTCATTAATTTGAATTATTTATGAAGTATCTCGGACGATAAAGACTATTTAATTAATAAATGCTTCACATTTGTTAACTAATATTTAGTAAAGTTTATTCTCCTTTGTTCACATATATTGTTAAATTAAAAAAAAATTTAACAGTTTTTAAAATTCTACCTCCACAAATCGGTGCGCAATATTATAAACTTTCATTAAAAAAAATGTATTACAAATAAATAATATTTGTATCCTCTTGACTGAATTTTTCAAGACAATTAACGTTCTCCCTCTGTGGAGTTGGCGCGCGTTTTTAATAAAAAATTCGTTATGTATATTCTAAATTGAAAATACCAAAAAAAAATTTTCGGGGCTTCAAGACGAGACTACTTACGACACCGCCTGGCTCTATGCTAACTCACGCGTCGTTTTGCGACATACCACACAGAACACAAACACGTCACACAAAACCCCAAATTTCTTTTTACATTTTCGTATAACATCTTAATAAACAATTTTAATAAATTTCCTTTGTCTTTGGCATATTTCTTCAATATTTACTTCTCTTTTTTTGACACCACAAAAAAGTTTCTGTTGAGCGTATAACAATGACTCGCAAAAAACAAAAGTCTACGTTCGTATACTTGACTGAAACTAATGTGAAAAGTTGACTGGCATTAGTAGCAAGAATTTAAGTACAAAAACAGATGGCTCTAGTGTGATAAAACTAAATAAACGCGATGGCTCAACCCTAACACCTGTCCAACCCTAACAGCACTCTCCTATTATATTACAAATACAAATATTTTAATATAAGTAATAATATTATAATGTTAATAGCAATATTATAATATAAATTACAATGTTATAGTAATATGGTATAATAGTGATATGTCAACAAAATTAGTTAAACAAACGAAAATAAAAGATATCGAAGATAAAAGTAAAGAAAGATTAAAAGTGAAAAATAAAATTGAACGCCTCACGTTTGTCCTGCAGAAAACGCGGTAACTAGCCGACGCCCGTATCTGACGTCACGGGTTTTTCCTCCAAATGCGTCAGCCGTGTTCAGGTTTTCCTTACGGTGTTGTCGCCGCTCGGGTCAATAGAGTCTTAGGCCCCGCTAAATGTTTTACTTCTCAATTTAGGATGTTTGTGTTCTTTGCTTTTACCTTTGCAGCTATTGTTCGCAAACACAAACATCTCAAGTAGAGGAGAGTGAAAATAACAAGTTATTGTAAAATAATTTCTATTTGATGTAATCATATCAACGGCTGTATTAGAAGGTTAACCTCAAAACTGTCATAATAGCAGCTATGTCAGCAACGCATTGGGACGTACTGAGCCAGAAAAATGCCGGAGTTCTCCTCCTGGAAACTTCCAGGAAGTTACCAGGAAGTTTCCAAAAATTATTAACCACTTCACTGGCAGGGCGTTCCACGCGCCGAGGCCCAGACTGGCAACAACACCGAAATGGCGTTCCTAAAAAAACTCTTTTTTTAAAGAGTGTACACCACATTTGCCTCAAAAGTGTGCTGCTGGTATAGCGCTTTATGCGCTCAACCAAATCGTCACTTGACTTCACATAACTAATTGATATATTATATATTTCATTATATCTTTTAGGATTTTCGGAATCTTCCTGGTAACTTCCAGGAAGTTTCTATGGGAAGCTTCTAATCGTCGGACATAATTGTATTTCCTAGAAATTTCCGGGAAGTTACCAAGGGTAACTTCCTAGAAGTTTTTGTGCTATGTAGGTTATATTAGTAGAAGAAGATGGGGCAAGGATAGTTAGGTAAAACCTTTTTGAATCCAGCGGCTAATCCTGAATATGTATCTGCAAATCAGAACTATTTTTGGAAAGCCTGGTTATTTGGCTACAATTTTGCTGTAAATTATTTTACTGTAGACTCAAATCCCTACGAGATATAAATGAAAAAGTAAACAAAAATTTTTAACTATCTTTGCCCCAGAACCGGGGCAAGGATAGTTAAAAGAATTCGGATGCTAACAATGTTATAGAAAATCAGTAAATTTTTGTTTTCTTTATTTTACTTGATTTAGACTATTTAATATTGATATCTCAAGTACTAAAAATATGTATGGAACATTTTCTGAATTGCAATTATTGTATTAAATTCATCTGAACTACAATCAGAGATTTAACCAATTTTTTCAGACGACCACTAATTTCTTGGTCATAAGCTTTGTTTTCCGTATATAATTACGCACCGTTATGTATATCAACCTAAAAAGAACAATTAAACACTTTTTAAAATTTGCAATGGCATTAACACGATTTTACCGTTCCGTATTATCTTTAACTATCCTTGCCCCGCGAGCCCATATTTCAGTTTTTTCTGAATTTTAAGGAACGACGTGAATTAATTTGAAAATAAATACGATATTCGTGTTCAGCAGGAAATTTCATTCCGGAAAACACTTACGTAAATAAATATTCTGAAATTCTAATGTAGAAAACAATATGATAAACATTACGTTGACATTTTAGCAAAACAAATTTTTTTTTAAATAATCTCTCAGTATTGCAAATTAAGAACAAATCATGCACCATTGCATTAATGTGAAATGCAAATAATGAATGTTTTGTTATGGGCACTACTAGAATTGCGATTTTCATAGGTAAAACAAGTATCTTGTGAGGAGTTTTCTCGCATAACCTGTGATAAGATTGTTACAAAAGAACTGGAGTAACATTCCAAATGTTATGTCTTGCGATGAGTTATCTTGCACTGAAATAGCATAACCTGTGATAAGATTCGCACAGAAGAACTAAACAAAGTTTTCTAATGTTAAGACTTGTGATGAGATATCTCGCACAGCAGTAAAACAGCATGCGAAACCAGTCTACTTTGTAAATGTTATACATTGCGATGAGTTGTCTCGCAATTATGTAACATATGTTAAACTCATAGTAGCTTGCGTTGAGATGACGCAATGAAGGATCTTATGTTTATAAATTAAATGTTTTATCAGCATTCGCAAGATGGTTAACCTTGAAAAAGGGAAATAACACCTGAAGCAGGTTATGTTGGAAGTAAGGATAAAATACCCTTTGTCGTCATTCCCTACATCCCTGACGTAAGGTTTATATTCTGATTTTCAATTGTTAATTATTGAATGCAAAAATGAAACATGTAACATAAATGTACTTAACTGTGACATGTGTAACACAACACAAACAAAACATTGAGGTGGTTTTGTTTGAAATTTTGTTTGAAAAAAGCGACACCTGCCTTTGTACACTCTGATGCTTTAATGCCTTCCTTCCGGTTTTGACGGCGTTTTAAAGTCGTGACATATCTGTCAAAATGTTGTTAGTTCATGACGTATGAACAAACTTGAATGTCTCCAACTCACAAAATTTTGATAGATATGTCACGCCTTTTTAAAACGCCATCAAAACCGGAAGAAAGGCATTAAAGCATTAGGGTGTAGTTCAAAAGCAGGACATCTCGAATATATTAATTTAAAAATAATTTTTGTTTGTAATGTAATGTAACTAATGTATGAGATTTTCTGCTAATATAACTGTAAAGATAATATGTTCTTAAATGTTTTAGCATAAAGCTCTGAAAACAATAATGGAACTCGTAATATCGACAAACGAAAATTAATTTAAAACCTTATTTATGTAAATATTTCTTAATATTTACATACATATTTTCGAGGCGTCCCCTTTTACAACCTTAAATCTATGTGTACTTTTTACACTACACTCATAAACTGTTGGTGGAACTGTTCGCTTAATGTGCTGCGTTGACAAGAAATGCACTTCTAAATTTATTTTTAAGAGAACTAGCTGTTAAGCAGCCACTCACTTAACGCCATTGGTAGTCATGTTTAAGAGAGTAACTCATCAAATTTTAATGGAGCTGTGAGTTTAAATGTCAAGTAGCACTGTATAACAATCAATAGCGGAACTGTTCCATAAACAGTTTTTCAGTATATCCTAGCGTTATAGTGAGTCCCACACTACTGGGCATAAAAAGCCTTTACACCACAGCAAAAAATAAAAAAATAATTAACATAATGGTAAATATATACTCATTCATATATGGTAGTTAATAATAAATCAAATTTTTTCAACTTGTATTACATATGTCAAGCTTATATTCTTTGCATTACAATATATTGACAGTTGTTTAAATTGGGCTGACTTAAGTCATTTTGCACTTATGTGTGGGCTTATTTCTTGCAAAATTTCAAAGAGTTCTTGGAAGTACTCATTTAGGCTTAACCCTGATTTCATGAGAATGCAAGCATGAAAAACATTCTATGGAATTAAGGCAAAAGTGTCAAAAAATAATTATTAAAATAAACGAAAACTAACATTTCTTATTATGCCCTGACGATGAAGTGGAATCAAAAACAAATAATCCGTCCTTGTATCTGTCCATTATTTATTTCTGACTTTACTCCATCGTCAGGGCATAATAAAAAATTTAAGTCTTCGTCTATTTTAATTATTATTTTTTGACTCCCTGAAAAGAAAATCATTTAGATTTCGAAACGTTGGAATGAATAAATATTATTCTCATTGTCCGAATGTTTTCGTTTAATTTGCTTTAATTAATAAAGGATCTCAGACTTTAAAGATTATTTAACTAATTCTATGGAATTTAACCAAACACCATTAACAGCACGTGTTTAAAGAAGCCTTAATTGTAATTCCCATAGTCTCCACCAGACGACCGTTATGTCGTCTTTGTCGATAACGGTCACTTGCGAAAACAGAGGGTAAACTGTCAGAAATGTCATACTTCTTCGGTTTTGTAGGCGTAAATACCGCATAAAGTAAAGTAACTTTTTTGCTAAGAAAATATTGTAAATTGTGATGGTGCTAACTGTATAAAGAAATAGGCGTTAAGACGAAAAATTTGAATATCTCTAAGATATATGCGTTTAGAATTCAAATTTTTTAATTACAATCAATTTTTTTTGCTTTATCGGAGGTAAAACTTCTTTTCTTGTTTATAATGAACAGTGTTTTAAAAATAAAATGTTCAATTATTTGAATTGAAGTAAAAGTCCATGTTATCTGAGTTTTCGCTTTATCCGAGGTAGGTCCGGTCCACATTTGTTCAGATATTCGGGGCTCTACTGTATATTTGTTACGAACGAAAAATAAATTTTATTTCTTTTTATTTATTGAGTAATTTATTTATTAATTTTTCGCCGGAGGAACCAAGTTGCCAATACCTTAGAGAGAAATCTCAAACAGATAATGTTTATTTTTGTGGGTTCGATTGATTTGATCGCTGATAGAAGACGAAACTGCCAATGAATATGATTAAATTCCATAAAGTATCTTATTTCCTTTGAGATGAAAATTTAAAACTTAATATTTGACAGAAAGTAAAATTTTAATAAATTATTAAGATTCACAATTTAGTATAACTAGCTTTATTTATTAACATCAAAAATTAAATTATAATAATGCTTGCTTGATACAATAAGAAAATAATAAATAGGAACGATAAATTTGTTATCTTACTTACAGTATACTCTTACACTCTACCGCCTAGCCTGAAAGATGGAGAGAAGCGAGAATGTGACGGCTGACTTTTTCAAAAAATGATCAAAATCACTTGAAACTTGTTACTCGGGGGTTTTCAGGGTCGCTAAATACGAATATGCAAACAGAATTTCAAACTTCAAAATGGCGTATCCAATATGGCGGCCAACTTTTTCAAAAAATGATCAAAATCACTTGAAACTTGTAACTCGGGGGTTTTCAGGGTCGCTAAATACGAATATGCAAACAGAATTTCAAAATTCAAAATGGCGGATCCAATATAGCGGCCGACTTTTTCAAAAAATGATGAAAATCACTTGAAACTCGTTACTCGGGGGTTTTCAGGGTCGCTAAATACGAATATGAAAACAGAATTTTAAAATTCAAAATGGCGGATCCAATATAGCGGCCGACTTTTTCAAAAAATGATCAAAATAACTTGAAACTTGTTACTCGGGGGTTTTCAGGGTCGCTAAATACGAATATGAAAACAGAATTTTGAAATGCAAAATGGCGGATCCAGTACAGCAGGCTACTATTTTGGAAAAATGATTTAAATGATTAAATTTTTCATACTTTCCGTTAGCATTACCCAGGGCTAACGACGTAGACGTAGAAAGTTATGTTACCCCTTTTTTGTTTTTTTTGTTTTTTTTTTGTTTTTTTTAAATTTTTTAATTAAAATTAAACAAAATAATAAATGCATCTAATTAAGAATAAGAAACTTTGATGGGAATAATGTTATCCGAGAATTTCAAATGTATGGTACTCTTCGAAACAGGGAGTTACGCATAAGGCAGTTGTACAAGTGGAACAGTAATATTTCGTTCTTTTTCTAGTTCTCTTGAGAGAACACACCTGGCAGCGTCGATTGTCAAACCAACTTGTGTTGTTCAGTACAATTGAAATATGGGCGGCATTGACAACATTGACAGGCAGTTGTCTTTGACAGAATCTGTACGAAAATCAATGAAGTGGTACAGGAAGTTGTTTTTCCACTTGATGGATTTAGCACTCACTGCAGCTTACTCATTATATAAAATCAACAATGAGTATGTGTCATTTCCGAAATTTCGGCTGGAAGTGATTGGATCCATTTTGGAAATATCTTCTTTTGAAAGTATACCTCGCCATTCTGGACTCTTACGATTGACAGGTGATCATTTTCCAAAATTAGGTAATTCTGATCGACGCTGCCAGGTGTGTTCTCTCAAGGGAACTAAAAAAAGAACGATTTCATATTCGTATTCAGCGACCCTGAAAACCCTCGAGTAACAAGTTTCAAATGATTTTGATCATTTTTTGAAATAGTCGGCCGCCATATTGGATCCGCCATTTAAAATTTTAAAATTCTGTTTGCATATTCGTATTTAGCGACCCTGCAAACCTTTAAATGATATGTTCCAAGGCTTATTTTTAAATTATAATCTGTTAGCCATTTAAGTGGCCATACCGGCCCTTTAAAGGTTAAGACTGGAGACTAGAGCTCTTGCCCTGGCATTTATAGAAGCTCTGCACAATGCAAAAATGGAATAGATGAGATGGGGGTATATGGAATCAGAAGTGAGAATACCATATTTGGACATGCAATATAACTATAGCCATCTTCTTTTCTCTTTCTCTTACATGAAACTAACCCTGCACGTGTCAAACTTCATCACACTAGCTTTTCTACTATTTTTAATTTTACGAATTAAATGTGAATAGCGATCTCAAAGAACAACTATAGCTTCCTTCTGTTTCTTTTATTTATATGAATACGAGACTAACCCTACACTGGTTAAACTTTATTGCGATGTGATAGTTGGTTTTGAAGATGTAACTTATATTTTTATGTTCCAACACTTCTTTAATTTAAGTATAAAAGGAAGGAAAATAGGGGAAGACTGGTATACATGCATAGTGTATCGCTTCTTAAGAGTCTCCAATTATATTATCAACAACTACAGATTATGCTTGTGGGCGTACAGTACCAGCGTCGCACGACTCAAGACTCCCGGCCACGAAGGAGAAGAGGAGAAACCGAGAGTAGTATGAATTGAATTACGCGAATATCCTCCCCTTTTCACATCTTATATCTTCTTTTCAGCAAATTTTTGTATTGATATTTGGCTATTATTTCGATCATTTAATCACTCCATACATTACATTAATGGTCGAAATCACTAACGAAATTAATTATAATCTTTATAATAACATTAGAAAATTTATAAAATGGATTTAAATGAAATATGAGTAATTATAATTATAAGAATAATCATTTATGACTACTATATATATATATATATATATATAAATATATATATATATATATATAATTGATCATTAATAAAATATGCATATTTTATAATAATAAATAGGAAAGAATAAAAGTTATTCTTTCTATTTTAAATTGTTTTAATTGAACGAATATATATCTATCCATATTAATATAAAATCATTTCGCCGCCGCCGCCGCTGATTCAGTCATTACCCTTTTCCGCTACCCTCAAAATTTAGGTCAATTTTGAGGGCATTTTTGACCTAGACGTCAAAATTTAACTAATTTTGCTACCCTCAAAATTTAGGTCAATTTTGAGGACAGTTTGACCTAAACGTTAAAATTTGGCAGACAATTCCCGCTACTCTCACAATTTAGGTCAATTTTGAGGGCAGTATTGACCTAAACGTCAAAATTTGACAAACAATTTCCGTTACCCTCAAAATTTAGGTCAATTTTGAGGGCAGGTTTTACCTAAACGTCAAAAGTTGATAAACAATTCCCGCAACCCTTAAAAATTAGGTCAATTTTGAGGGCATTATTGACCTAGACGTCAAAATTTGACAATTTTCGCTACCCTCAAAATTTAGGTCAATTTTGAGGGCAGTTTTGAACTAAACGTCAAAATTTTACAAACAATTCCCGCTATTCTCAAAATTTAGGTCAATTTTGAGGGCAGTTTTGAACTAAACGTCAAAATTTTACAAACAATTCCTGCAACCCTCAAAATTTAGGTCAATTTTGAGGGCAGTTTTGAACTAAACGTCAAAATTTTATAAACAATTCCTGCAACCCTCAAAATTTGGGTCAATTTTAAGGGCATTATTGACCTAGACGTCAAAATTTGTCAATTTTCGCTACCCTCAAAATTTAGGTCAATTTTGAGGGCAGTTTTGAACTAAACGTCAAAATTTAAAAGACAATTCCCGCTACCGTCAAAATTTAGCTCAATTTAGAGGGCAGTATTGACCTAAATGTCAACATTTGACAAACAATTTCTGGTACCTTCAAAATTTATGTCAATTTTGAGGACAGTTTGACCTAGACGTCAAAATTTGACAAACAATTTCCGCTACCTTCTAAATTTACGTCAATTTTAGGGAAGTTCGACCTAAAAGTCAAAAAGTGTTAAACAATTTCTGCTACCCTCAAAATTTAGGACAATTTTAGGGCAGTTTTGCCCTACGGGTAAAAAGAGGCCTACAAACGTCTGTTACATTACGTCGAAATCTACATGTAATTTTACATTCTTCTTTTAACTACATGTCATAAACGTTCATATAATAACCCTTAATTTATGTCAAAATTTATGTCAGATTTCATTTATTGTTAAAGCTGCAAGTAAAAAGGGTCGTATTAATCCCTTTGATGATGAACTTATGTCATAATTGACCTATTTTTTTTACCTATAGGTCAAAATTTACCTACCCTTAAAATTTAGGTCAATTTTGAGGGCAGTATTGACATAAACGTCAAAAAGTGTTAAACAATTTCTGCTACCCTCAAAATTTAGGACAATTTTAGGGCAGTTTTGCCCTACGGGTAAAAAGAGGCCTACAAACGTCTGTTACATTACGTCGAAATCTACATGTAATTTTACATTCTTCTTTTAACTACATGTCATAAACGTTCATATAATAACCCTTAATTTATGTCAAAATTTATGTCAGATTTCATTTATTGTTAAAGCTGCAAGTAAAAAGGGTCGTATTAATCCCTTTGATGATGAACTTATGTCATAATTGACCTATTTTTTTACCTATAGGTCAAAATTTACCTACCCTTAAAATTTAGGTCAATTTTGAGGGCAGTATTGACATAAACGTCAAAATTTGATAAACAATTTCCGCTACCCTCAAAATTTAGGTCAATTTTGAGGGCGGTATTGACCTAAACGTCAAAATTTGATAAACAATTTTCGCTACCCTCAAAATTTAGGTCAATTTTAAGGGCAGTTTTGCCCTACCTTTAGCTATAAAGAAGTATCTATAAGTGTTTTATTTGATCTTTTTTTACCTATATGTCAAAAAGTGGTCCCTGTGTAAGTCTTTACATTATGTCAAAATACATGTTTAATTTTACCTGTTTTTTGAGCTACAGGTTTTAAAAGAAACCTTAATGTGGGCCATCACATTACGTCAAAATTTGATCTGTGTTTTACCTACAGGTCAGAGCTTGCCTCCTCAAATAGGCGCGTTAAATAAGACGTCGAAGCCTATGCCATGGACAATTTTTTTACTTGCAGGCGGTTATGTTACTTTAAAATTGATGACAAATATTAAAAATTTCAGAATGGCTAATATCATAAGATCGCATTTTACAATATTTATATTATCTATAAATAGATGTAAATATAAAAATAGGGGGTATATAATATATATATATATATATTTATATACTGATAGTCATTTTCCAGTACGACATACTGAGATTATGTTCGTATTGTACCAGTACGAAATAATTAAGTATGTACGTATTGATACGGTACCAGTATAACGACGGTATGTCGTACGACTATAATTATAAAATATAAGTACTCTATAAAAGTATGAGCTTAGTATAATACCATTACGTTCTACTGTCATTTATCAAAATACAGCATATTCGTACGATACAAGTACAATATCGGTACACCATACTCTGTGTGGTGATGCAAACATAACCTAATTTACTTCACAATTGTCAATGACATATGCACAATGAACAACTTCTCAATTTTCAATTGTTTTGTACTTTACACTTGATATAAACTTTTTAATTCAAGAGTTAAAATAAAATATATATAGCAATCGCAAAATTTTTTTTATAATTTTTCTTATATATTACATAAACATGTGTCATCGATTATAGGTTAGAACGTCCAAAATATTTTCCTTACATTAAAGTACTTTTAGATTACACAGGCCTACAAAATTTAGAATTTTGTCAGACCCAGAAACGAAATAAGTTATTTCCGATGTAATTCATCGCCCTGAATCCAAAACTGACAACGAAATTGCTCTATCACGTCAGGATTCTAAGATATTCTAACCTAAAACAGTTAAAAATGCCATTTTTGGCAACATTCGACTCTTAATAAAATCTACAAAATTTTTTTTTTATCATTGGAACAAATTTTAAAAGAAAGTACAATTAATAACCTTTCAAAATATTCTACACCTAATCCGATCCCACTTTTTTCACTATGGTACAACAATTTAAAGTTTCGGTTACACGACCTAAAAACTGAGAAAATGGAAAAATAGAATTGATTGATTGATTGGATTCGCTTGAAACTTTTTACTTGAGTGTTTTTGAGGTCGCATATTACGAATCTGATGTCACATTTTTGAAATTTAAAATGGCGCATCTAATATGACGACATATCGAATCTAATATGGTGGGTAGTATATAAAAATTTATCTAAATTGTTTATAATTCATTTTTTTCGAGGTTTTTTTTGTTAGCTAATTACGAATCCGATGTCGAATTTTAAAAATAGGGAACTTTTAATTTTTAGGCTGTTTTTTGTCCGGTCATTTATTACCAATGTTGTAGTTTATTTAATTGAAAGATGTTAGTAAAATCAAGAAACATGAAATTCAAACATTCAGGGCATGATTCATACACTCTTTTAGAGAAGAAAATCTAGTTTTATTTTTCTTTATTGAACTTTACACGTTTTTCTTCAAAGGATTTTCGTAGTGGCTTTCGTTTGTTAGAATATAAAACAAAATCACTTTTGATTGCTTGAAAAAATAATTCCCACATCTATCGATATCTAAATTAAGAAGAGATGTATTTACAGGTCCAGAAATTAGAGACCTCAAAACAACACCCGAGATAAAAGCAATTTCGCTGTCAGTTTTGGATTCATGGTGATACATTACATCGGAAATAACTTATCCCGTTTCTGGGTTTGAAATTTGTAGGCCTGTGTTATAAATGGTAATTATTCATAATTATTTTTAAAAAAATGTTTAAAAATTAACAAAGCAAAACCACTGCAGAGTTATTTAATTAAAATATTTCAAAACACTGATTGTTCTAATATAAGTAAATCTGATTACAAGTTACATGATTTACATGTAATAAATATCTTTTAGGTACAAAAAAGAACGCTTTTAGTCAAAATAGATTACTTCAAAATTAAATTGATCTTACAATTAGTAAAGATTCTTTCAGAAAATTTATCATTAAATATTAAATTAAGATAGTTAATACTTAATACAAACTAAGGCACAACAGGGGGAGGCATGTAAAAGGCTTTACACGCGGTACTAGTATAGTACAAATACAGTAACCGTACGATGAACTAAATTACAAAAACCTTTAGTACACCATACTATTATCGTACTCGCATTATACGAGTATAACCTACTGGTATGACATACTAGTACAGTACCTGGTACCGTGCAAAGGTAGATGGCGGGTACAGTACCAGTACGACTTATACGCCATACTCTTATTGTACGTGTATCGTAATAGTACGCTTGTTATCTGGGTATATATGTATATGGGACGTTTCACGTTAAGCGGGCCACCCTGATGGCCAAAATTAAGAACTTCCAACAAAGTTGCTTATACCCAAAAATTATTCATATATATAAGTACTTTCGAAAAATTTGTGGCCTTTTCAAAAATCCAAAATAGCGGCCAAAATATAACCCATAAATGTGTCTAAATTCAAAAACAGAGGCCTAAAAGTGCTAATAAAGAGGAATTAAATAAGGAAATCACCTATGTATTAGCGGTAAAATTAGCATTAGGATACATACTTTATATTCCATAAGCAATAACGGTAATTTGATATCGGTTTTCAGAAAATAAATATGGCGGATCCAATATGGTGGTCAACAAATTTTTTAATGCAACTGATTTACTTAAAAATTTGTTACTCGGTGGTTTTCGGGGTCGCTGATGACGAATATGATGTTAATTTTCAGAAATTTAAAATGGCTGTGCAATATGGCGAATTTTTTTTTAATTTATCAGATTTCTTTGAAAGTTGTTACTCGAGGATATAAAAATGTATAACATGTAAAATATATTGAAATTGACTCAGGCTAAAACACAGTCTAATGATATTCTTTAAACTAAATATTAGACAAAATAAATTCATTAATTGAATTAATTTATTAATAGATTAGACTTAATCGAAACTAAAAATTATACGCTTACTTCCGGCTATGTAAGTTCTTAGTTGCTACAAGGAATAAATTTCCCTAACATTCGGCCATCCGAAATTTAAATCTCGACCTCGAGATCGTAGTTATAAATGAAAATGATTAACGTAGAATTATAAACAAACATAATAAAATATAATCTATCCCTATTAATATAAAATCATATCGCCGCCGCCGCTGTTTCAGAAAGTTCAAAGGGTGCCCTTTTCCAAGAGGCCGTCAAAACTTACGTCAAATTTGACCTATTTTTTGATCTATAGGTCAAAAAGAGGATAAATAACGGTCTTACATTTACTCTCAAAAATTAGGTCAGTTTTGAGGGCAGTTTTGACCTACACGCCAAAATTTGACAAACAATTCCCGCAACCCTTAAAATTTAGGTCAATTTTGAGAGCATTTTAACCTAGACGTCAAAATTCGACAATTTTCGCTACCCTCAAAATTTAGGTCAATTTTGAGGGCAGTTTTAAACTAAACGTCAAAATTTGACAAACAATTTCCGCTACCCTCAAACCTAAACGTCAAAATTTGAGAAACAATTTCCGCTACCCTCAAAATTTAGGTCAATTTTGAGGAACTAAACGTTTAAATTTGAGAAACAATTCCCGCAACCCTTAAAATTTAGGTCAATTTTGAGGGCATTTTTTACATAGACGTCAAAATTCGACTCTTTAGGTCAATTTTGAGGGCAGTTTTGACCTACACGTCAAAGTTTGACAAACAATTCCCGCAACCCTCAAAATTTAGGTCAATTTTGAGGGAAGTTTTGACCTTAACGTCAAAATTTGAGAAACAATTTCTGCTACCCTCAAAATTTAGGTCAATTTTGAGGGCAGTTTTGACTTAAATGTCAAAGAATTTCTGCTACCCTCAAAATTTAGGTCAATTTTAGGGCAGTTTTGACCTACGGGTAAAAAGAGGCCCACAAGCGTCTCTTATATTACGTCGAAATCTACATGTAATTTTAAATTCTTCTTTTACCTACATGTCATAAATGACCAAATAATGGCCATTAATTTATGTCAAAATTTATGTCAGATTTGATTTATTGTTAAAGCTGCAAGTAAAAAGGGCCTAAATAATGCCTTTGATGATACTGCAAAATCTATGCCAAATTTAACCAATTTTTTTACGTTTCGGTATAAAGAAGTATCTATAAGGGCACTATGAGATCATAATTATGTCCGTAAAGTAAAATTCTTTTTGAGTGCTTTGTTTTAGTATCGCCTGATATAATTTAACTTAACTTATTACCATGCTTTCATATTAAGAGAAAATGATTTGAAAATTAAAATTAATATAAGAAGTAGTTAGGGGGTTGGCGCGCACAGCGCGCTGGGGGTCGGAGCCCCCCTAGTTTTGATTTAAAGAAACATATGATATTTTTTTAACTAACAGACATTTTTAAAATTCATAAAATAAGAATTTTCTTTATTTCTCGTAATCGTTAATGCCTAAACGTTGCGGGGGGTTTCTCAATTTTTTTGGTCTTGATCAAACCTTCGATTATTCTCCCGGTGCATATTTTGCTGCTTGCACCATGACTATGTCGCTTATTTCGAATTTGACGTTTTTCACTCGGCTTTTGTCGAATCGCGTTATGTATTTATTTTGTCCTTCCTCAATCTTGGTTCGAATTTCGTTTTGTATGATTTCGGGAAGTGTGTAACGACTGTCGTCGTCTAACGTGAGCTTCCTTAGTTCACCTTCATCATTTCGGTTTATAAATCCGTAGAGCGTTTCAAATGGACTTTTTCCTGTTGTTTTGTTCAGAGATTCGTTGAGATCTCTCTGCACTTGCTTTAATCTTAAATCCTAATCTCGTCCCTTTGAATGTCGAATACTGGCGAAAATTGCCTAACACATTATAAACTTAAAAACAATTTTAACGCAACGTATAAAACTTTCCGAAAATCAACATCAGATTCGGTATTAGCGACCCCATAAACCCCCTAGTAACAACTTTCAACTAAATCTGATGAATTAAAAAATTTTTTGTCCGCGATATTGAATCCGCCATTTTAAATTTCTGAAAATTAACAACAGATTCGGTATCAGCAATTCCAAAAACCCCCGAGTAATAACTTTCAACGAAATCCGATAAATTAAAAAAAGATTTGTCCGCCATATTGGACCGCCTTTTTAAATTTTTGAAAAAAACATCAGATTCGTCATCAGCGACCCCTAAAACCCCCGAGTAACAAATTTCAAGTAAATCCGATGCATTAAAAAATTTGTCTTCCACCATATGGGATTTGCCATATTTATTTTCTGAAAACCGATATCAAATTACCGTTATTGCTTATACAATATAAAGTATGTACCCTAATGCTAATTTTACCGCCAATACATTGGTGATTTCTTTATTGGATTCCTCTTTATGAGCACTTTTAGGCCTCTGTTTTTAAATTTAAACACATTTATAGGTTTTACCCAATAATTATTCATTTATATAAGTACTTTCGAAAAATATGTGGTTTTTTCAAAAATCCAAAATGGCGGACAAAATATAACATATAAATGTGTTTTAATTTAAAAACAGAGGCCTAAAAGTGCTCATAAAGAGGAATCCAATAAAGGAATCACCAATGTATTGGCGGTAAAATTAGCATTAGGGTACATACTTTATATTGTATAAGCAATAATGGCGGACAAATCTTTTTTTAATTTATCGGATTTCGTTGAAAGTTATTACTCGGGGGTTTTTGGGATTGCTGATACCGAATCTGTTGTTAATTTTCAGAAATTCAAAATGGCGGATTCAATATCGCGGACAAAATTTTTTTTAATTCATCAGATTTCGTTGAAAGTTGTTACTAGGGGGTTTATGGGGTCGCTAATACCGAATCTGATGTTGATTTTCGGAAAATTTTATACGTTGCGTTAAAATTGTTTTTAAGTTTATAATGTGTTAGGCAATTTTCGCCAGTATTCGACATTCAAAGGGACGAGATTGGGATATAAGATTGAAGCAAGTGCAGAGAGATCTCAACGAATCTCCGAACAAAACAACAGGAAAAAGTCCATTTGAAACGTTCTACGTATTTAATAACCGAAATGATGAAGGTGAACTAAGGAAGCTCACGTTAGACGACGACAGCCGTTACACACTTCCCGAAATCATCGAAAACGAAATTCGAACCAAGATTGAAGAAGGACAAAATGAATATCCCTCGGAGAACACACCTCTTTTTTAAACCATTTTTCAAAGCTTAACCAATTTTAAACTGCTTGTCTAATAAAACTTAATAATTTTTTTTAAATATAGTTTAAACTCTGTAGAATAAATCTGTTTACTTGAAAATCCCTATTAATAATATTAAAGAAAGATAAAAAGCTTTTCGTAAAAAAGCGTTGGGTCAAAAAGACCCCGTGTGTTCTCCGAAGGATATATATAACACGATTCGACAAAAGCAAAGTGAAAAACGTCAAATTCGAAATAGGCGACATAGTCATGATGCAAGCAGCAAAATATGCACCGGGAGAATCATCGAAGGTTCGAGCAAGATGCAAGCCATTGGTCATAACGAAAGTTAAACCAGGCGACACTTATAGAGTCGCTACACCCTGATGGGATGGCCGAGGCAGAAGATACGCATCAACCACCCACGTTAGCCAACCAAAAATGTCAAAACCCGACAGCTCAGTGAATTTGATCGAGATGGACTCGAATTCAGACTCATCAACTTCCGAAAATGACGATACGAAATGCGTCAAGAGCAATTTAGAAACGGAACCATCGAAGACCAACTCAGTCAATGATGAATCGCGTTAAATACCAAACAGATTGAGAAACCCCCCGAAACATTTAGGCATTAAGAACTAAGAGAAATAAAGAAAATTCTTATTTTATGAATTTTAAAAATGTCTGTTAGTAAAAAAATATCATATGTTTCTTTAAATCAAAATTATATTTTATTATGTTCGTTTATAATTCTACGTTAATCATTTTCATTTATAACTACGATCTCGAGGTCGAGATTTAAATTTCGGATGGCCGAATGTTAGGGAAATTTATTCCTTGTAGCAACTAAGAACTTACATAGCCGGAAGTAAGCGTATAATTTTTAGTTTCGATTAAGTCTAATCTATTAATAAATTAATTCAATTAATGAATTTATTTTGTCTAATATTTAGTTTAAAGAATATCATTAGACTGTGTTTTAGCCTGAGTCAATTTCAATATTTTTTACATGTTATACATTTTTATATCCTCGAGTAACAACTTTCAAAGAAATCTGATAAATTAAAAAAAAATTCGCCATATTGCACAGCCATTTTAAATTTCTGAAAATTAACATCATATTCGTCATCAGCGACCCCGAAAACCACCGAGTAACAAATTTTTAAGTAAATCAGTTGCATTAAAAAATTTGTTGACCACCATATTGGATCCGCCATATTTATTTTCAGAAAACCGATATTAAATTACCGTTATTGCTTATGGAATATAAAGTATGTATCCTAATGCTAATTTTACCGCTAATACATAGGTAATTTCCTTATTTAATTCCTCTTTATTAGCACTTTTAGGCCTCTGTTTTTGAATTTAGATACATTTATGGGTTATATTTTGGCCGCTATTTTGGATTTTTGAAAAGGCCACAAATTTTTCGAAAGTACTTATATATATGAATAATTTTTGGGTATAAGCAACTTTGTTGGAAGTTCTTAATTTTGGCCATCAGGGTGGCCCGCTTAACGTGAAACGTCCCATATATATAATGTATCTTCGAGACATCAATGCGTATCGGTTTACGTCTATCAACGCACGTGGCTACCGGGCACTGTAGTAGTTAAGTGTCTATGTGTAAATGAATTTCAACATTGTAACTTTTCTCCCTTTATATTTAATTTAATTAGTTAACTTTTATTTTTTTAATTTATTAATTGCAAAAGAATTGTTAACGTTACGATTGTTCGTAACATATTAGACCAAGTTATAATTTCTATACACCTTCTAAGTATCAAAAAAGTTGCACATAACTGTTTTATTTCAAGGGTTCCATATAATAAGTGGACAAACGCAAGTCACTGTGACCTAACTGGTATTATCCCTGTCAACGACGTGTTCGTCCTTCCATATTATGAAGCTCCTTAGTCTGTAACATTATAATACTAGTGAACGCATTAAACATTCTACCTTATGTTCTCTGTACTTTAAGCACAACCTGTTTCCATTACTACAAAAGTACGCAGTCGCACGTGTGCAAAATCAGTGACGAATGTGCTAAATATTACAAAGAACTTTATAAAAAAGAAGCTTTAAAATTTACTCAGAAACCGTAAGAAAAGAAACAACCCTCCGAATAAAATTTGTCTTCAAAATGGATATTTCTTCACAAGAAGATTCCCATAATGAAACGGATGTTTCTTTTGAAGATGAAAACAATTATGAATGTATTCACATTGAAGAGAAAGAAAATGTCGATACAGATATGGATATATCTTTAGAAGACAATGCCGACGAAGAGGAAAGAGATAGAAGAGATGATGAAGACGAAGAAAATTTCTCAAGTGATTACTTTTCTGAGGAATCAGCAAACGACTGATGATAATAATTTTGAAAATGGTCATATTCAAGAAGAAGAACAAGAAGAAGATGAAGAAGAAGAAAATGTCGGTGTAGATATGGATATATCTTTAGAAGACAATGTCGACGAAGAAGAAGAAGATAGAAGAGAAAATGATGAAGAGGAAGGGAATTTGTTAAATTAAGACACCTCTGAGGTATCATCAAACGATAATTCAACTGATGGAGATGATGATGATGATTACGATGGTGGGAGAGGCGCACTGTTTCAAGGTTGTGGAAACAATGTAAGAATGCAAGCTGATCTTCAAAACGACGTCAACGTGAAGGCTTTAGATAATTTTCTCACTGCTTTGGCTCGAAACGTAGCTTTCATCGAGTCATATAAAAGTCTTATGGCCGTAATGCGTTGGTTTAAAAAGATTTATTTTGCTTGTGACATACCATCATCAAAAGCACAATTATGGAAAACACTAAATCGAGACACATCAAACTTGATATATTCCGTATATTGTACAATGTGCAAAGAAAAAGTTGATGATAATAAACTTGCAACAAGAAGATGCAATTGTGGAAAATGTGGACCCAATGAGGTATGTGCTCTTATGGCCGAGTGACGTCACTGTTTTTGGGTCGGTATTCGCAGCTTATTACGTATAATAGGCTTATGACATGCAAGTACCGACTCTTCCGACAAGGAAACATGGTCTGTCTTCGACAACAATCCTGGATGCCAGAGTCGGTACTTGCAATACGGCCCATTGACATTAGGATTTCGATCCAAGTCAGACCACATTTCCTGGCAGTACTAGCCATTACGGCTGTGTTTCTAGGAAAGTTCGTAAATACGTCATTATTTTGAAGCAGTAATAGCACTTACCGAACATTTTGCCTGCAAGTACCGACCTTTTCAAAATGATTAAATGGCGTTCAGAAGGGACTGAAGGACTGGAAGTTGTCAGTAAATTTGCAACAGTGATATTTATTGCTAAACCTGAATTTTTACGGACGAGTGCTCACAATTGAAATAACCCCTGTCCGAGGTGTTATGTGACAGGAGAATGGGTAAACAAAATGATATTTCCCTATTCCGAAATAATATTGCGAACACATGATCAAATATTAGAGGACATTGAAGAAGCTGTACTACATAGAGTTAAAGTCAATGGTATTAAAGGTTGTAGTGCTTTAGCAGCACTCCCCGAATTTGACCTAGCTGAGGGAGTTGTGCATTATGACGCCCATGGCTATTACCTGGGATGTGCAAAGCAGATTACTACACACATGTTGGAGGATACTAAAACAAAATGGTACTTTGGAGACAAAATAAATGTAATGGATAAGAAGCTTAAACAAATAAGATTACCTTCAAGAATTTCAAGACGGCCTAGAAGTATTAGTACCTATCATAAATGGAAAGCTACTGAATGGCGCAATTGGCTCCTATATATTGGGCCAGTATGTCTTGAAAACGTTTTGAAGAAACCGTATTACTCAACTTTCCCATTCGAAAGTTTTTGTTGTAAATTAAAAAACGATGTGACAAGTACTCACATGCGAGCGAATCAAATTGTTACTTCGTATTTTTTGAAACAATATGTTGAAGGTGCTGTTTACAAGAAAAATATTACTGAAAAAGCAAAAAATGAAATTAGAATTTTCCTCGACTTAAAAGATGATCCTATCGCACCAGGCATGTTTCCAGGACATTATTTCACTGGTGTAGGAAGAGCACAACAGAGACGAGTTACTAATGAAGAAATAGTTGACATAAGAGAAGTTAGTGAAGTAATTCGTAAAAACACAATCGTGTCCATGTACAAGAAAGCGAAAATACATGGTGTGAATTATCAAGTGCATGATAATATGAAAAGAAAATACTGTGATAGTATTGCTTACAACGGCGAAATTTTTTTTCCATTTTACGATTCTTGTCGTATAGAGATAGAGAAAGAACCGTTTCAGGATTCATTGGCAAAAAGTATGAGACAATGGAGAATTCGTATCGGACCAATCACATAAAGCGAGTGGTTGAAACAAATCAAACAACCTTTGTATCCTTCAATGATGTAACTGTTCCAGGAATAGTTTTCACCATAAAGAATACAACCTTCGCAATTCCTTTATTAAACATGTCCAGCATAGATTAAGTAATGTAGACAGTTACTAGATTAGTATATGCTAAAGTTTTGAAGGATTTTATGTTTATAAATTAAATGTTTTATTAGCATGCGCAAGATGGTTAACCTTGAAAAAGGGAAATAACATCTGAAGCAGGTTATGTTGGAAGTGTGGATAAAATACCCTTTATCTTCATTCTCTATATCGCTGAAGTGAGGTTTATATTCTGATTTTCAATTGTTAATTATTGAATGCAAAAATCAAACATGTAACATAAATGTTATCCACCGTGAGATGTGTAACATAACACAAAAAAGCATTGAGGTGGTGTTTTTAGTAGAGGTGCATGAATAAGTAATTAAATCAATTTTTAGAATATTTAATTAACAGAATTCTATTGCAAAAAAGCTTTATCACAAAAATATTGTTTAATGTAATTGCAATTAACTGTACATAGTACTACAGCCTCCTCAAACAAAGTTTTTAATGAAACAAAAATTAAACAGCAATATGTGTTTTATTGCACATGCGCTTTCAGATAGCTGACGATAGGGCATAAAGTGATTCATTTGTAAAACCATATGAAAATGGCGTTGATTTTTACCTTTGAGCAAAAATAACAGCCGTTGCCATGCGTTATTTAACCCCTACTGTAGAAATGAACGCCATTTTCATACAAGTCGAACAAATTAATTACTTTTACTACCACTGGCCTATACCTCCTTTACTCAATTTTCATTATTTGCATTGCTTAAAGTCATTAATTTGTTGGAGTGTATGAAAAGGGTATTAAAATAACAACTGCTCTAATCCTTTATTTTGAAGTAGAATAAAAATAAAATCTGTTTCCATACAAGTGACAATTAAATGATTTTTACTACCTGACAACAAATATTTAAAATCGACACTTTTACATCTTTGGAATAAAAAGTATCATAAGTAACACGGGAAAAACAGCTTAGTTTGTACACTCAGATGCATTAATGCTGTCCTTCCGGTTTGACGGTATTTTGCAAAGTCGTATGATTTCTATCAAAATGTTTTTCGTTCATGCCAAATGAAAACATTCGTATGTCACGAACTAAGAATATTTGATAGAAATGACACGACTTTTCAAAATTCCTTTAAACCGAAAAGACAGCATTAATGCACCTGAGTGTATACATCGGACGATTAGTGGCTGACACTGTCTGGCCGACCGTTTTTAGAAATTTATCAATTTTACAATCCACATATATCGGGTATTACCTTAAATTCATTATTTATTTATTACATACATCTTAACACTAAACAAAATCATATATAATATAAATATATATTTAAAATTTCAAACGCTCGCAGGGACCGAAACAGTAACCAAAGTCGGCCCGACTTTAACTACAGAACTGTGTTCGTTTATTTGTTGCTTAATGTATACCATTGTAATAGAATTCTGTTAATTGATGTACTCAATTAAAATCAACTTATTTATGCTCCTTTTTGTAGTAGGTAGAACCTTTTACTATCTAAATCTGAATCAGAAAAATATTACTGAAGATTATTGAACATTAACTAAAAATCAGTAAAATTTGAATGTAAATCAGTAACTCTATTCTTTCGATTTTAATCAGTAGAATTCAACTGAAAAGCAGTCAGAAATTACTGAAATATCAATAATTTTTCACAGAATAGACTATTCAAAAGTTTCAAAAAATTTCTGTTGCAAATGTTCCGGGTGTCTACAACTCCTAAAAAATCTCGAATTATCAAAGAAATTAAAAATGTCTTGGAAAACCAGGAAATATCGGAATTTTTTCGAGAGTTAGTGTAAAAATAGTGTTTTTTCTCCAAATCGTTGATGACAAACATTGTGAACTTATCCCATGTTATTTGTAAGTGTAGTCGAATAAAATTTATGGCCTGGAATGACCAGGGAAATTTCTTAAAAATTAGCTACAGACACCCTGAGTATTAAAGCTTTAAATTATTTTTTATTTGTATAATCCGTGAAAAATAAAAAGTTCTTCATTTTCAACTGATCTTCAGTGACATTTTACTGATTCAAATCGCGAGAATAGAGTCACTGATTCTCAGGCACTGATTTAGTTTTAGAGAGTATGGTGAGTCCCACAGTACTGTGTATAAATGAATAAACACCACAGAAAAAATTAATAATTTACGTAACGGTAGGTATGAACTAATATATTTAATATCGAATTTTGCACTATAGATGCGAATTTTAAGAGATGATATTTTCAAGCATCAGGAGAGAATTTGTAAATATCACGCAAGTCAAAGGAGTTACCATTACAACGTGGTTAATAAAATGTCCTTTATTACTGTACGGTTATTATAGTAACTGCATTGCACTGCATGACAATAATAAATGCTTTTTAACAGTTGGATCACAAGGGGGAAATGACTATGCGCTTGTTAAGGAAGTGAAAGTGACCATTTAACATCATAGTTGCATTAACTATTAGGAAAGTAGAAAACAAGAAATCACCTATTTGGAATTCGTATCACTTCAGTAAAGGTAATATATTTCTTTTTTTGATATTGTTTATAATTAAAGTGTTTACAGTAGTAATTTTTACATTTATGTTACAGAATCAAGGATCAGTAATTTTTGAATTTAAATACGATGCATTGTTTCCTTCAGAAAAAAAATGGAACGACTTATTAAACAAGGTTGAAACACATGTAGCTGTACCAATTCAACAAATTATTTGCAAGCACTACTTTTTATTGTATTTAAATACATGTAAGTAAACAGTATAAATATTTATTTCTTAAATAGAGTATTAGATAATGTAATAAACAAGTGACAATATGTAACTAGTAATTATACACAAAAAAAATTTCTTATGGAATACACAAAGTTTTTTGTAAAATATACAACTAGGCTAAGTTGTGCTTTGTGTAGGCGAGTTTTGTGTTTCCAACAAGCTGGATTAGGCATACCACAAACCAATCTGTAATAACACCAAGAAATTCACGCATACGCAAGAAAATTCAAGTGAACGTCTGATTGTCGTCTAATGCGTGACTGTGACAAAACACAGTCTGCTTTGTGTATTTCCCAAACTCAGCCGTTTGTGGATACTACAACCGCCGTTTATAGATGGCACAGGAAATCTTGTATCTGACACCAGAAATTTTTTTCAGTGCAGATTTTTTTGAAATTGTGCATACTGAAAGTTTTTTCAAAAATAGTCAATTACAATTATTCGTTGTTTTCAAATAATTTTATGGAAGTTTAATACCCCAACCCTCTCGTCCTAGTTGTAATATTCAAAGTTTAATTTAAGAATTGTTGCAAACCAGGATGATTAGGGATTTTCAAGATACCTGATTAATAGGGAGACAGGGGCTTTAGAATTTAAATCCACGCTTCCAGCTACAATCGTTTGTTTTAAACGGTGTTCCGAAATAGCAGACACACTGGAAATAATGTCGTCTAAAAATAAGACGTTTAGACGTTTATGAACGTCTGATTTGAGCGTCTGACATGAAAAACAACCTATAAATATACGCATTTTAGAAGGCAAATAAGAGGCTTGAAAACGTCTTAAAACTGACCACGTAAACTTCCTAAACCAAGACCACTTTTTTTACAGTGCAGTATTCGCTTTTTAAAAACAGCTTTTGCTTTGTTTTACTTTCTCTTTTTATAAATGTTAATAAATCTTTTACTTCTTATGTGCCTATAAAAGATCAAATATTTAATATATGATGAGAAAACTGGAGGTTTGGACTAAACATTTAAAGTCATTAGTGGTCCTAGGGCATAAAATAGACTTTTTTGGGGTACATAGCGTTCCCTAGCGCAAAATGCCTCGAACCGGAAGAACGCTACGCGCTTCAGAAAAGGCTATTGTGAACCTCAAGGCCGAGTTGTGTAAGAGCACTTAAAAATGTACTACAATTTTGAGTGATAAATATGGCAACCGGACTCATAATTTACATACATTAAATATCACAGAAGAAGATAATTAATTTATTAATGTTAATAGAGGTGTGCAAAAAGCTCGAACAAGTATTTTTGAGCTTTTTATTTTTCGAGCCGAGCCTAATCAGTTTAAGCCCGAGCCTCATAAAAAGCTAGAAAATTTTCAAGTATTCGAATGGATTCGAGCACACGAATGAATTCGAGTACTCGATTATTTCGAGTACTTAAATGAATTAGAGTACTCGATTATTTCGAGTACTCGATTGTTTCAACAAATTAACAATTGTTTAAAGATTCAAACAAAAAATGTTGTCAACATTTTCCCGCACCTTTAAGATTTTTTTCATGAATTATAAGTGTTGTTTAAGTTAGTACAAAAATCTATAAAATATTGCAATTTAAACATGGACTAACTGATTCCGGTTGTGGTCCATGCAAGTGAAAGTTAACATTACCTACATAAAATAATGCGAGTACTCTAATTTACTCTAGTGCTCGAAAAAGTCTAATACTTGAATTTAGTCGAGTTATAAGTTTCAAATTTTTTCTGCAATTTTAAAAAAAATATGTAGTAGTTGGAAAATTTTTTTGTGAAATTTGCCGGTTTCAGTAATCTTTGTATAATTTATTAAAATTTTTAGTTATGTATCATTAATCGCAGAATTTAAAAATCTTACAAGTGGTATATTTGTTAATTTTCTGACATTTGGGTAAGACTCCGTCAGAAAATATGCGATTTGCATGGGGTCTTTAGATTAGGCTGTAATTTGGTTAAATTGTAGTATTGGATACTAGAAACTAGTGTGACAAAATTTTTTTGAAAATTTTGAAATTTGTTGAAGTTACGTCATTTTGAATTTTTTTGTTATAAGTTTTTAAATCTTAATGTTTCCGAAAATTTTCGATGAAATTTAATAAAATTTGGAAGGCTTATACTTGAAATCATGTTTCTTCTGACTATCACAGATCAAAAAAAAATTTTTGTCGCCCAAAATAAGCCAAAAATTTTTTATTGAAACTGTCTTGCCCGAGCGGGACCGATTTTTGAGTTTTCTTGTCAATTAATAAAATATTCCTTATAATTTCACCTTTCATTTAAAAAAAAGAAATCGATGGACACTCAAATAGTTTTCGAGATATTGCAATTTTTGTGAAAGCGCGACCACGTTACGGTACCAGCGCTGTGTTAGAGCCCGGGACGCCTCGTACAGTAGGATTCTCACACTTTACTGTTTAAAATTGTCTAGAGCCTACAAATTTTATCCGATTTTGATGTTCTTGGTCTTAAATGAAAGGAGATAAATTTTCTAAGAGTTTCTTTGAAACCCGTTGTTTCAATTTTTAATAGTTTATATATTTTTTGTTTCTCAAAGTTAACAATTTACAGGAATTTTGAAAAAAATCGTATTTATTTTTCCATTTCTCATGATCGAAATCAATTTAAATTTGTCTAGTATGACCACCCGATTAATAATAATGCATAATTCAATTTATTTAAATAATTTCGTTAATAAAGAAATAGATAACTCTGGCCTTTCTTAAAATATATTATATATTTTGCAGACAAATTTATGTTTATTTAAGTAATTTATATATATTTGGTTAAAAAATAATTTTATAGTTAATTATTATCATTGTTATTAACAATTATTAAAATAAATTGTATTTTCAGAGACAAATTTATGCTTATATAAATAAAGATATAAATAAGTAATAAAAAATTGATTGATTAATTTTAAATTTATATTTTATATAAATAAAATTGTTAATAACAATGATAATTATTAACTTTAAAGTTATTTTTCAACCAAATATACATAAATTACTTATGTAAATAATCATAAATAAGTAATAAAAAACTGATTGATTAATTTTAAATTTATATTTTATATAAATAAAATTGTTAATAACAATGATAATTATTAACTTTAAAATTATTTTTCAACCAAATATACATAAATTACTTATGTAAATAATAATATAAAAAAATACTTATTTACATAAGTAATTTATGTATATTTGGTTGAAAAATAATTTTAAAGTTAATAATTATCATTGTTATTAACAATTTTATTTATATAAAATATAAATTTAAAATTAATCAATCAATTTTTTATTACTTATTTATATCTTTATTTATATAAGCATAAATTTGTCTCTGAAAATACAATTTATTTTAATAATTGTTAATAACAATGATAATAATTAACTATAAAATTATTTTTTAACCAAATATATATAAATTACTTAAATAAACATAAATTTGTCTGCAAAATATATAATATATTTTAAGAAAGACTTATGATCATAAGTTTGCAAAAAATACAATATTTTTTAAGAAAGACTAGAGGTATCTATTTGTTAATTAACGAAATTATTTAAATAAATTGAATTAATCATTATTATTAATCGGGTGGTTATATTAAACTAATTTAAATTGATTTTGATCATGAGAAATGGAAAAATAAACACGATTTTTTGGGCGACAAAAAATTTTTTTGTTTTGTGATAGTCAGAAGAAACATGATTTCAAGTATAAACCTTCCAAATTTTATTAAATTTCATCGAAAACTTTCGGAAATATTAGGATTTAAAATAATTATAACAAAAAAATTCAAAATGGAGTAACTTCAACAAATTTTAAAATTTTCAAAAAATTTTTGCACACTAGTTTCTAGTATTTAATACTACAATTTCACCAAATTGCAGCCTAATCTAAAAACCCCATGCAAATCACATATTTTCTGACGGAGTCTTACCCATTTGTAATTTAAAAAATCATGATTTTAAGATTGGTATGTCTTTGGGTCATGCGCTTGCCGCTGTACTGATCATTCCCGACCGTTGTTTATTTTTATTTACATTAATATATTTCTAAACTTTCTTCTCATAATATACCCTTTTATGTGAAAAAGTTTAGTCATCATTAGTAAAAAAACACTTTGGAAAAACCTTCGCTTTGAACAAACTACCTTCTTAAGTTGATTTAGTTGGACATTTTTTTATAGCTTTTATTTGTGGTTTCTTGTTTTCTACATATAATAAGAATTGTATATGTAATTTCTCAGAAAACCTCAACGCATGTTGTGCAGTATTTGTCCAATATCGCCCTAGCAAAATGCCGACGTTGGAGACGTCATGAATGACTACTCCCCATCATCTGTAAGGATCCGATAAACCGACAGTTGACTTACCCGGATCCACTTTCAATACCTGTGAATATCAACTAATCGACAATTGTAAACTTGAAATATCAACTAAATTCTGCTAAAATAACTTCTGGGTTAAATAAATACACATTTCAAGATATAATATATGCAATGTTTAATATAAATTAATGCTTCTGCACCATTAAGTGTTGTATAAATTGCATTTTGGAATTATTTATTCCTTTATGTTAAATATATTTTCACGAAATTCTGTTAATGGCCGATGTTCTTGTTAGTTTGATTAAAAATTTAATAAGGTTTTCCCACATATAGTGATTAGGTTGACCGTTATTTTGCAAAAGTTGGAATTTCTTAGGTCACCGGGCAGAATCTGCTGTAGAATGTGAAAAAATGTAGCTATGCATAAGAAAAGCCCAATTGATCAATATTAACTAGTACCACTGAAGGGATAAAGTTTAAATGGAGTTTAACATAGGATTAGTGCACTGTTTACATTTTGTATGAGGTCATTTTTAAATTAATCTTTTACCTTGGCGACATTCATATTTATGGTTTTTGATGTGCTGAATACGAATCCGATGTCAAAAAAAAGTTTTGACAGCTTCCAGCTGCCAATCTTTAATAATAAAGATTTAATAATAATTTTTTAAATTACCCAGATAAAAATATTTTTAGGGTATTAAGGTAAACCTAATAAGAATTATGTAAATTTGATAGTTGACAACAGTCAATTAAGATGTCAAACTTTTGAAACGGAGACTTTTTACATTAAATTACTTGTATATATGTGTTTTATAAGCACACTGAGATCAATCATATTAGCGACATGTATTTTTCACAATTGGCAGCTGTCAAAAAATGAAGAAGAGAATTTTACTTTTTAACCATAAAAATTTAATTTTTAAGTAAGTACCTTTTTTCCATAAATTTGTTAATTTACATTAGTTTTTGTATTAGGGTCTCAAAACTTTGACAACTTAATCGATAGTTGTCAACTGTCATATTTACATAATTCTATTCAGGTTTACCACCATACCCTGAAAATATTTATTATATTTATATATTGCTATTTAGTTTGACCTTGTTGTTCTTAAAATACTTTTACATGAGCAAAATTTGGTTTGATTTACTAAACTAAACACAAAAACTTTCTTTCATTCCGACAAAAACTGTCGTTTTAAAAATATGTTAAACCCCATTTAAACTTTAACTCTTCGGTAGCACGGGTTAATATTGATCGATTGGGATTTTCTAGTGCATAGCTCGTTTTTTTCACATTCGAAAGTAAATTCTGCCCGGCGATCTAAGAAATTCCCATTTTTGCAAAATATTGGTCATCCTAATAGAGATGAAGACATATAAAAATGCAAACAATTTAAAAATAATATTACTTGTATTTATACGGGTATAAATAATAAACTTTGCTCAGCATAATTAAAAAATTATTTAGTAGTATAGCTAGGCCGGTTCCAGGACGTGTCGGTAATGTAGATTCCTACTTACCGACCGCAGATTCCTACTTACCGACACGTCCTGGAACCGGCCCTTGGTGGGAGGTCCTCATTTGCATATATGCAAATTAGTTAACCCTTTTAATTAACATATATGCAAATTAGTTAATTCTTTTAATTTGCATGTATGCAAATAAGTTAACCCTTTTAATTAACATATATGCAAATTAGTTAATTCTTTTAATTTGCATGTATGCAAATAAGTTAACTCTTTTAATTTGCATAACCCTAATTTGCATTCGTTTTCTATTGTTAATAATTTACATATTCCTAATTTGCATATGTTTTCTATTGTTAACCCTTTAAGTTTATGCAAATACCACCCACTTATCACCCACCCTTTTTAACTTTTACGCAAATTTCACCCTTTTAGACGTGGAATATGCAAATACCACCCACTTTTCACCCATTTAATTTGCATAAACCTTAATTTGCATACGTTTTCTATTGTTAACCCTTTAAGTTAATGCAAATACCACCCACTTTTCACCCACCCTTTCGAATTTTTTATGCGAATTTCACCCTTTTAGACTGGAATATGCAAATACCACCCACTTTCACCCACCCTTTTTTTACATTCTACCTAACTATCTTGTACTTTGCAACAACCCTCTCCTACCACCCACTCACCCGTTACCTTTGTAAAATAAATTGCTTTTAGGTTAACCACCCCCTCCCACCCACCCACTTTTTCCCTTTATATTTTCTATACTACCACCCACCACCACCCACTTTGCATAAACCAGAAATTTCAAAAATCGTATAGAGAATCGCGAGGGACCAAGCGTTCGCGAGATACCGCGCGGGCGCTGTGGGTAGTGGGAGTGGGTGGTGCGGTAAGGCCCAGTGCGCAGCAGAGGTGCGCGTACGGTTACCGTGTTGAGTGAGTGGATAGTTCCATGCGTCAGAATTTGCTGTCTGACTCATGAAGGGTGCTTCACTGGCGCTACAGCACCGTAGGGATAAAGGTATTGTTCAAAAATATGTAAGCAAGTTTCAACTTGCCTATTTTCAAAATAACAATAGTATTGTTTGAAAATCTTAATACAAGTTTTAACCTGCATCTTGAATAGAATTAAATTAGATAAAAATAGCAATAAGGTAAATGCGTCAGTGCTCGTCAGTGCTTTAGTCGTCGGCAGGTTGTCACAACTTTACCAAAAAATAAGACACACAGTCATTTTATGCATGAATAAACAATATTTTTGGTAAGTTTAAATATCGCGACATCGGCATCGACGACCGATTACTGACACAGTCAGTTTTCGTACCTGCCGATTACTAACGCATTTGCATATTTTCGACTTTAAATGCAAATAAATATTACATTGTATTTGATTTCATAAAAAGTGATGTTAATTACTGTTCTTTATAATCCCCTTTAATCAATAAAATTTGTTTCATTTGGAAAAATTGTCTTTGAAACTGCTAATTAGTCATTTTAAAATTGAAAAATTCCTTAAGCTGCCGAGCACTGACGCATTTACCTTAAGTCCCTTTAATGTTACCAGATATTTAGTAAAGAATATTACAGAAAATCCTAATATTGCGGACATTATAATTTTAAAAACGATCATGAAAATGATGAGGATGAGGATCCATGATAAATAAATGTTACAAATTTAAATATTTATATTTTCTAAAATTGGGTAAACTATGAAACTTGTTTAAAAACACTATTTATAACCTAAAAGTACATACATAAGGCTTTCATTTTTAAAAAATTTGTCAAATACTTTCTGAAATTTGACCCATTGAAGTAACTCCATCGTAAAAAGTAAGAATGTCGGTGACAAACATTCCATAATTATAGTTCGTCTAAAATGTAAAAATAAAATTGATTTGCATTTATTATACCACTATCTAGGTCCCAATCTAAGGATTTGTGTCCTATAGCTTAAAATTGACCTTTATTTATTATAAAAATCATACTCTTGACTTTGACAGGTCACCCAGTTTTTAAATATATTTCTTTTTGAAACTCTTTCTATGGGAAGTAGATAATATAATAATAATTGTTAATCAAATAAAAAAGTTTTATATGGTTTATTAGGAAAGAAATTCTAGAAAAATGCCCTTTTTCGCGACGTCACAACTGATGTATATGGGACATGTAACCATTGAATAACATAACCTTTATTTTTTCTATCGTAAAGATCAGTCAATATCTGCATGAAGACATTCACTGTTAGAATATAACTTATTGAGTGTAAAAATATTAATGTAAAAAAGTTATATATAACGTTGCTTAAAAATAACTTGAATTTTCTACAAAGTACATTCAACTTTTCCAAATGTTAACTTATTTAATGCTCTGTCTATTAATGTGACAGTTATCATCTAAAATCTTCTACTTGAGTTGTTAAAAAGAAATTGACTAATGACACTTTTGCATCTACCGTTCATGTTTATACAGAATTCATTAAAACGGAAACAGTCATAAGCTTCTGCACTAGTACTCTGGCATTCTGACTCAGGGAATTCATAACAAGATTTTAGCCACATTGTGAGGCTTTACTAGATTTGATGAATGGTTAACTTCTTCACATGTTAGCTTTAACTTTTATAAAAGCTAACTTTAACTTTTCTAGTAGTTAGCTTTAACTAACTAAAAGTTAACCTTGTAACGAAGGCATATTGCATTAGCAATTGCCTTAGTAGTCGCATTGCCATAAGAGTGAGTGAGAAACGACGGCGCGCGCACAGCAGTCTCTCGCTCCCCTTCTTCTTCCGCCTTGGCCCGAGGTGCTCTTCGGGCCTAACAGGAACGGTCTCACTTTCTTCACAGGTATTCGTCTCAGTCAGAGGTGCTCTTCTGTGAGACAAATACTGCAAGGGAATTGTTCTTTCTGCCCAGGTGCTCTTAGGCCGAACGAACGTTCTCTCTCTTCTCATGTATGCTTTGCAACCAACCAGGGGTGCTCCCGTGGAAGGTTGTCGAGCATACCTAGTCTTTTATTTTTCATTTCTGGTCATCCTGGGTGAATCGAGGCGCTCTTCTTTTCACCCATGAAGACAACAGGGGGTGCAAACTCTTATCCCGGGTGCTCTCAGGAGTAGGGTTTGCACTCATAGTAAATTCATTATCAACGTATTCTCGCATCGGTAAGAGTTTCGGTAACCGGCCGAAATTTTGAATTAACCCCTAGCGGTTCCTCGGTTAATTCCTAGAAGTGCACGCCTCGGTTTTCGTCGATGTCGGGGAAATACGGAAACTTATTCTAGAACGGTTTCGCGATAATGAATAAAAGTTAAAATGCCTCGGAAGGCTAGTTTTGTTAAATTTATAATTTCTCTTTTCAGAGTGACAGCCAGGGAAGTTTCGGTTGACGAATATTGAAGCGAGATCTCAGAGCAGTGGTTACCTTCAATCTAGACTCTTTGGTTATTTTGTTTGTTATATTCTTTTCAGATATTGATTGCTAGTATTTAAAGTTTCTAGAAGTATTATTTTCTTTATAATTTGTTAGATTACATTTTAATAATACTCAAGTATTTTTTTCTACGTTTTATATTGTTAATTTTACTCAGTTAATTCATTTTTATACTTTTCTATTTTTTTTACTTAGTAGTTAATTCTATATTTTGTTAAAATATATTTACTTTCGAAGGTTTAAATTTGGCCTAGTCAATGACTTTACCCTATCCAAATTTTTCCAATTAACTCCCTTCTAGAAAATAGTGTTTTGATAAGTAAAGATGGCGCTTCACGCCACTATTTGTTATATAAAAATTAATTAAGGTACCCGGACTCCATCCGGCGAGCGAATTCCGTAGCAAATAAAAAACATATCATTACATGGCGCCCGAACAGGGACTAAAGAAGTTTATTAAATTACTAAAATTAGTATTTTAGCTCTGAGGTCTCGCCCATTTCGTATTATAAAAAAAAGGAAAAAATTTTTTTTAGTGTTTGTGACTCGCGTTCCGACGGTGAAACTAGAGTGGGGGTATTAAGGCAGGTTATATATAGAGTGTCTCGGTAGTTTTGGCTCATAACGATTTTATTTCTCGTGCTATACGGTCATAAGTAGTTATTTTTTCAATTGCTCTCGTTGGTTTGTCTGCTTCGAGTCATCATGGTGAAACCACTTCAGGATTTCGAGGTCTACCACCACATCGAAAAAATCAATCGCTGGTTTTCTCCGTCGGACATTTGGGATGCATTATGTGCTGTGTCTACGTTCATGAAGAAATACAAGATTTCTAAAGATCAAGTTCGTCGAGTTTTTCCGGAAATGTTGTTTGAGGAAGAGCAAAGGAAATATGAGCGGAGATTGAAGAATTTGGATTACGACACGGCGTTAGAATGGAAGGAAACGTATTTCTGGACACGGTTGACGTATGAGGAGACAAGGAGACCATCAAGGGCTCAAGTAAATAAGCCTAGAGTGGAATCATCACACTATAATAGGTGGACTGCATGTTGGCGTTGAGGTCAAGATGGACATCGGAGGACATCTTGCCCTAACCCTCCGATCAAATTCTGTTCCAAGTGTGGTGAACATGGTCGTTTCACTAGAGACTGCTGTAACAGAAAAAGAGGTTAGAAGTTACGTAAAGATTTTCCTTTCATTTTATCTATATTTTTCCGCATTCCTTACCTTTTGTTAAAAGTCAACTGCAAAATTTTCGTTCCTTAAATTTCACCTATGTTTTTCTCCTGCATAAGAAATCGTTTGTTCTTCCCTCCTCCTGTGGTCTCCCCTCTACAAAATTTTTCCTCCCCACTCTACGTAATTAGTATCATCTTGGAGGCATAGAGGGCTTTTCTAGTATATAAGGAGGAGCGTTTAAGCCGAATCTCAGAAGTTACTAAGCCTTGTAACAGAAAAGTTTGTTTAAACAAAATGGGAGTCAAATGGATTTACGAGCTTTCAAGAGCTCAACTGATCGCAGAACTCGTGAAGTATAAAATTGAGTCGGAAGGTACAGTGGCTCAATTGAGGCAACGTTTGGTAGCGTTTGCTAAAGCTAACCCTCAAATCTTCAACAAGCCAGCAGACCCAGAGGACTACAAGGAAGAGGATGATATTTCAAGAGATCTAATTGCGTTAGAAGATCCGCGGGATACTGGATTTGGTCAACAAATTATGTCAACCCCGACGACTTCTCATCATCAGGGAAATTTTATTCCTCTATTGGGTTCTTCTACACCATCTTCTGGGGCTAGTGATACAGTCGTGTTGGATTCAATGCGAAAGTGGAGTTGTAATTTTGATGGGCGTGATCCGTATGCATTTTTGGAGAGACTAGAAGAGCTTCAAGTAGCATATGGATTCTCGGATAATCAAATTTTACGTGGTTTTCCGGAACTGCTTCCTGGAGACGCATTGCTGTGGTACAGAAATGAGATAACATCCACTCATTCTTTAGAACAGCTGACAACTTCTCTAAGAAGATTTTATTTATCGCCAGGAGAGTTGAGGAACTTGAAGTCTCAAATTGCGAGTAAAATTCAAGGGAAAGACGACTCTATTCGTAGTTATGCTAATTCGCTACGAACTCTCATGCGTCGGCACGGAGGTTATGATACTAGTCGTCAACCTGATACGTTATATTGGAATATGCAAGCAATTTTTCGGTTGCATATTAGAAGAAGTGAATTTGATTGTGTAAATACTCTCATTCAACGTGTTGAAGAAGTGTCAGAAATTTTACGCGCAATGAAAATCGAGGAGATTCCGCAACAACCATCTAGGAGAGTGGAAATAGCAGAAGTGAGTAAGCCGTATGACCCGAAGACTCATTGTTGGAGATGTAGAAAACCTGGACATCGTCGTAGTAATTGTCGGAGTAGACCAGTGAAGTTTTGTTCCTATTGTGGAGCTGAAAACGTTTTTACGCGAGACTGCAGGTGCCATCCGTCGGAAAACGGCAAAAAGGTCGAGCGAAAGGAGTAAGTTCGGCCTTACTAATTCCTGACTCCAGAATTTTCGTTAATTGTAGCTGTGAAGAGGTTACCTTCTCTGCACTAGTAGATTCAGATTGCCCTAGCAAACGGTTCGCAATACAAGGTAACAACTAGTTTTGAAACGAAGATTCTGGTAGGAAGAACTAAGGTAAAACACAAATTTTTTGTTTTACCTGGTCTTATGCAGTCTATGTTAATTGGTATAGATCTGCTTAAAAAACTAAATTTTTCGTTATTAGTCAACAATCAAGATATTCATCTAGTTAAAAATTCTTTTCGAGTTGAAGTCTGTGAAGCAGGATCTCCTGGTTTAAAACCTATGGATCAGGAACAAGAAAAAATTCTTAAGGGTCTTTTACTTAAAGAAAAAGCCCTTTTTGAAGAAATTAAAGGTTGCACACCTTTAATTAAACATGAAATTCGCCTAGAGGACCATACACCAATTAAGCAACGCTACCAGCCTAGGAATCCAGCTACTCAGGAAATTATGCGTCAAGAAACATTAGAGATGCTGAAACAGAAAGTAATTAGGAAATCTCGGAGTCCATGGAGTTCCCCAGTTGTGATGATTAAAAAGAAAAATGGAAAACTGAGGTTTTGTATCGACTTCAGGAGGCTCAATAAGATTACTAAAAAAAATGCTTAGCCGCTTTCTCGTATCACCAGTATTCTTGATCAGCTTAAAGGAGCAAAATATCTGTCAACATTGGATTTAAAAAACGGATACTGGCAAGTAGAGTTTACAGAAGAAAGTATTCCCCTTACAGCGTTTACGGTTCCCGGTTTAGGACTTTTTGAATTTCTCGTTATGCTATTTGGTCTTCACGCAGAACCAGCGATTTTCCAACGATTAATCGACCTAGTTATCCCTGCAGAACTTGCACCTAGAGTATTTTCTTATCTCGATGACATCGTTGTGACCTCAGAAAGTTTTGAAGAACATATCCTTATTTGAAACGAGTAGATATGCAAATTAGGTAAAAGAAGACATTCTTATGCACTATACTTTGAAAAGAGAAAGAAGATTATGGTTAAATTTAAAGGAAGATAGTCTTATGTCAGTTTTATTAAAAGATGAAGTAGGGAACAGTAAGATTTTTAGACGAAGAGATTCTTATGGCAGTTGCAGTTGTGTAGAAAAGGATAAACAATTTTAGACGAAGAAGTTCTTATATTATACTTTCTTGATAGAAAGAGAAAGGACTAGCGTTAAATCGTTAGTTTCTATTTTGAAAATATTACCTGAAAGAGAAAGTCCTCAAAGATTTTCTCAATAACGAAGACCCTATTGTTGAAAGGTTTGTATTGTCCATATTGTATACCTCGATTATACGGTATATATATATACATATATATATATATATATATATATATATATAAATATATATATATATATATATATATATATATATATACATATATATATATATGGCTTGATACCAGGGGCAAGATGGTAAATTACTTGTTTCAGCAATTTGGAGCGGCATACGAGATAAATAGTCTGGCAACCTATTTTCTATGCCTTTTTTATACCTTACTTCAAAATCCCATTGTGAAAGTTCCATAATCTGGTGATCGGTGATTACGATAAAGTGATAACCTTCTATGTAATGTCGCATTTTCCAGATACCCCATTTGACAGCTAAACACTCTAGTTTGGTCGCTGAATAATTTTTCTCAGCAGGATTAAGAGTTCTGCTGACATAGGCAATAACTACTTCTTCTTCGCCTTCATTTTGGGTAAGTACTGCTCCCAATCCAAGTAAACTGGCATCCGTCTGCAAATAGAACATTTTTGTCCAATCTGGGCATGCTAAAACTGGTGCTTCCGTAAATTTACGTTTAATTTCCATAAAAGCTGATTGTTGATCAACACTCCAATGCCAAGGTATATCTTTTTTTAAAAGTTTAATTAACGGGGCAGTTAATTGAGAAATATTCTTCACAAAACGGCGGTACCACGAAATCATTCCAATAAAAGATCTTAATTCTTTAAAATTTGTTGGAGGTTGAATTTCCAAAATGGCGTTCACTTTTTCTGGATCTGGATGAAGACCTTGTTCGTCGACCAAATGACCGAGGTAAGTTAATTGTTTTCTAGCGAAAAAACATTTCTCCCAATTTGGAATTAATTTAGCTTTACGTAATTTTGAAAACACTTCTTTTAATAGAAAACTAGTACAAATTCTGCGCGCCCATTTCATATTCTTCGCACTATAAAATCGCTTGCTGGGTGTAAAAACATGATACATCGGATTGGCGTTGAAAAATATGATACCTAGGATTTGACTTGAAAAACATGACATATCGTCGCTTGAGTTGAAGAACATGGCACGTCGAAAAATAAAATTTTATTTTCAATTTTCAGTTGATACCACTGACAGCTAATTTTAAAATGTGGCAAATCTTTGAAACTTTTATGAAACAAATGCTTTCGCTTCATAATATGTCAATTCAAAGGAGAAATAGGTTAAATAATTTTGTATACAGTTTATATTAATTTGAGACATTTTAAGATTCGCGGTCAGTGGTACCAACCGAAATTTGAATAAAAAATTTTCGTTTTCCACGTGTCATGTTCTTCAACTCAAACGACGATATGTCATGTTTTTCAAGTCAAATCCGAGGTATCATATTTTTTAACGCCAATCCTATGTATCATGTTTTTACACCCAGCAAGCGAAATATACTATGGTATGAATCAAATTTTACACCAATACTATGATATAGTGAAATATCACTTAGAATAACTACTTTTCTAATGTCCATTTCTATTAAAACACATATAAACTTCTACATAATTTTGTATTACAGCAAACAGAAGCAATGGAAAATTCAAAAGAAACTTGGAAAAATATTTTCAATGGCTCCAAGCGTCACTAAAATCCAAAGGAGGCATTCATTTATTCCTGTTGGTAATAAGCAGTTGGTAGTAAAACGGTACTCTGGTGCAGAAGACAATCTTTTTATAATTCAATATTGAATTTTTAAATAGAAAGATTTTCAACCATCTCTTTTCAGGCTAATCAATGGATTCCAACATTAAAAAGATAATGCGATTTCAACCACCCCTTTTCAGGGCTAATACATGGCTCCCAACTCCAAAAAACAATCAACACACAATCAGCCCTTTTCAGGGCTAATCAATGGATTCTAACATTAAAAAGGTAATCCGATTTCAATCAGCCCTTTTCACGGCTGACACAGGTCAACAAAAAAAGGCTTACTTTTTTTTGAGATACGATAGTGGTTCCCGAAGTATTTTTTGACGATGAACACGATCCCGGGTCCAAAAATTGGCCATCACGTCAGGATTTTGAGAAAAGTGGGAGTAAAGACCCCAAAGACGTGTTTTTGAGCGTTTTCAATATTTTTTTCTCCTAAACCTGACGTGCCAGAAACTTCTACATAGACTTAAATTGAAGTTTGAATTGTCCACTTCAAGACTCATATCCGTAAGACAAAAAAAATATAAAAATTTTCAAAAAATTAGGTTGAAGTTACCCAAAATGTGTATTTTTGGGTTGCTTTAATGGATTTTTAAAAATTGTTTTGGATTCGTTTGAAAATTGTAACTCAAGGGTTTTTGTGGTCGCTGATTACGTATCCGATATTAGTTTTCAAAAATTCAAAATGACGTATCAAAAAACCCCCGAGTAACAATTTTCAACCGAATCCGATCAATTATAAATTTTGACATCCGCCATCTTGGATCCGCCATTTTGAATTTTTGAAAACTAATATCGGGTTCGTAATCAGCAACCCCAAAAACCCCCGAGTAACAATTTTCAAACGAATCCAAAACAATTTTAAAAAATCCATCAAAGCAACCCAAAAATACACATTTTGGGTAACTTTAACCTAATTTTTTGAAAAAAAATTTATTTTTTTTTGGTCTTACGGATATGTGTCTTGAAGTGGACAATTCAAGCTTCAATTAAAGTCTATGTAGTAGTTTCTGGCACGTCAGGTTTAGGAGAAAAAATATTGAAAACGCTCAAAAACACGTTTTTGGGGTCTTTACCCCCACTTTTCTCAAAATCCTGACGTGATGGCCAATTTTTAGCCCTGAAAAAGGGTGGTTGAAATCGCATTATCTTTTTAATGTTGGAATCCATTGATTAGCCTGCAAGCGATGCAAGCACTATAACCCAGCAAGCGATTTTATAGTGCGAAGAATATGAAATGGGCGCGCAGAATTTGTACTAGTTTTCTATTAAAAGAAGTGTTTTCAAAATTACGTAAAGCTAAATTAATTCCAAATTGGGAGAAATGTTTTTTCGCTAGAAAACAATTAACTTACCTCGGTCATTTGGTCGACGAACAAGGTCTTCATCCAGATCCAGAAAAAGTGAACGCCATTTTGGAAATTCAACCTCCAACAAATTTTAAAGAATTAAGATCTTTTATTGGAATGATTTCGTGGTACCGCCGTTTTGTGAAGAATATTTCTCAATTAACTGCCCCGTTAATTAAACTTTAAAAAAAAGATATACCTTGGCATTGGAGTGTTGATCAACAATCAGCTTTTATGGAAATTAAACGTAAATTTACGGAAGCACCAGTTTTAGCATGCCCAGATTGGACAAAAATGTTCTATTTGCAGACGGATGCCAGTTTACTTGGATTGGGAGCAGCACTCACCCAAAATGAAGGCGAAGAAGAAGTAGTTATTGCCTATGCCAGCAGAACTCTTAATCCTGCTGAGAAAAATTATTCAGCGACCGAACTAGAGTGTTTAGCTGTCAAATGGGGTATCTGGAAAATGCGACATTACATAGAAGGTTATCACTTTATCGTAATCACCGATCACCAGGCCTTAAAATGGCTCAACAACATCGAAACACCTTCTAAACGCTTAGCTCGCTGGATTATGGAACTTTCACAATGGGATTTTGAAGTAAGGTATAAAAAAGGCATAGAAAATAGGTTGCCAGACTATTTATCTCGTATGCCGCTCCAAATTGCTGAAACAAGTAATTTACCATCTTGCCCCTGGTATCAACGCCAATTTAAATTAACTCAAGATCACCCCGACCGTAACCCGGACTACAGAATTGAAGAAGGAAAATTATTTCACCATGTTTTACACTCATTGGATTATAATGAAACTCCGTACAATAAACAATGGAAATTGTGTATACCTAAAGAAGATCGTGTAAAAATTCTTAAAAAAGTCTACGACGAACCAACAGCAGGTCATCTGGGAGTAGCAAAAAATCTCGCTCGCTTGGGAGAATTTTTCTTTTGGCCAGGTATGTTAAGAGATGGTACAGATTACGTTAGAAATTGTGAGAATTGTCAGAAAAATAAAAGTTCTCAACAAGCTGCGCATAATCTAATGCATTCTACTAACGTAGAAAATCCATGGGGCATGTTATCAGTGGATTTTGTCGGACCATTACCTAGGACAACTTCCGGTAACACAATATTATGTGTTATTCAGGATAGATTTTCAAAATGGGCAGAATTCAAACCGTTAAGAAAAGCAACAACCCTATTATTAATTTCTACGTTAAAAGAAGTATTTTTTCGCTTTGGTTGTCCAAGAACTATTGTTTCGGATAACGGCAGACAATTCATAAGCAACGAGTTTAAAAATTTCTTGGAAGATTTTGGTATTACACACCGTCTGACACCACCTTATTCTCCTCAGTGTAATCCAGTGGAAAGAGTCAACAAGGTGGTAAAGACGATGATCAGACAATTTATGGACGAGAAGAAATCGGACTGGGATCGCCATCTACCGGAGCTGCAGTTCGCCTACAACACCGCGCGTCACTCAGCGACAGGTTATACACCAGCCTACCTTACCACCGGCTGTGAATTCTTACCACCAGGGTTTCAAGACTTGCGTTTGAACTCCCTAGATAATACGGATGCAAATATTCGTATTAAAAAAATTCAGAATGCTCTTGAATTAGTTCGTTTAAATCTTGCTCGAAATTTTCATTCTCAACAAAAACGTTATAATTTAAGAAAAAGAGAATGGAGTCCTATTATCGGTGAGAAAGTACTTAAAAGAAATTATCATCTTTCAAATAAATTGCAGAAAACGAATGCAAAATTATTAGAAAAATTTAGTGGTCCATTTATTATTAAAAAGAAAATTTCTCCTGTAATTTTCGATGTTAAAAACCTAGAAGGAAAAATTTTCAAACACGTTCATATTAAAGATCTTAAGAAATTTGGAGACGAACAGTCTACAGAATAACATAGCTTCACAACTCTCCGTCTTCCCCGATCGTCCCGGAGATAAGATAAGGATTTCTTATATATTTCTGCATTTTTCGTAGAAATATTCATTCGTTTCGTAGAAGTCAGTCGCTATGTCTCGTACTACAAGTAAGCTGTTTGAAATGGAAAGTCGAAAGAAGATAAAAATAAACGCGTTTGATTTGGGTAATATTAATCATGTAGACGAAGAATTAGATTTCGCGTTTCAATCTAATTTTCGCGAAAATCCATCTGTTAAAATAGAGGAAAGTCAGGAAGTAGGGATTATTAGAAAATATAATCGAACGAAAATTCCTACGGCGTGTAAAAAAATTCCCGTCGCTGAACTTCCACAGAAAATGAAAATTCCTCCTCCGGTGTCCACAGAGGATTTTGAGCAAGTTTTGATTAATATTGCCAAGCAGGAGGAGATTAACATGCTAAATAGGGAGACAGAGAAAATTAAAAACATGCTAAAGAATTCGTGTTTTCCGATTGTGCGCGTGGATCGTATGTTGTCTCCAATTCTTCCGGACATTGTACCTCAAATTGTGCCGAAACCGATTTCAGCCATGAAACTAGTTGCCAGGAATAAGATTGCTAAACAAATTAAACATAATAAATTGAAGAAGAAACCCGTTAAGAAGCCGAAGATCACCGTCACCGCTGCAAAACCTAAAAAAGAAAAGAAGAGATTAGTTTTAAAAAAAGGTAAACTATTAAGCAAGAAAGAAGAGAAAGAAGAGAAAGTAGAGAAAGAAGAGAAAGAAAAGAAAGAAAGGAAAGAAGAGTTAGTAAAGAAAAACTTACCTGTTATTCATTCCAACGTAATACTTACCTCGCCTGTCGTTTTAATGGAAAATGGTACGAAGAAGTGTCGGAAGATTGCCCTAAATCTTTCGAGGAATTATTTGCGAGCTTGGAGGAAACTATTCACGACGCTGAGGATTTATTAAATGGAAATGTGGAAATATTTCACAACGCAGAGGAACTAGTGAATGAGAACATGGAGTTTCAACAGCCAGCGTTGGACCAGAATAATAATTTCGTCGCCGTTGAAGGTTCATCGCAGGATTTGCCGATTCCACTTCCGCTGGAAATGTTTGGTCGTCCATTTAAGGTATCTCAAATACCGAATGGTCCATGGGTTCAAGTGCCCCTAGGTGCAGACCGCTTACGCATCCCGGTTCCAGGACATAAATGGGTCCTTCGTGTTAAGAAACTTACAGGAGAAATTAAATGTTCAACACTTGTTCCGTAAGTAACTTTCAAATTTTTGTTATTTGTTTTATTTTTGTTTGTTTCAAAAATAATTTTATTTTATTTTCTCGTACGCTCATTAGAATTCGCTTTGAAAGAAGGGGGGATGTAACGAAGGCATATTGCATTAGCAATTGCCTTAGTAGTCGCATTGCCATAAGAGTGAGTGAGAAACGACGGCGCGCGCACAGCAGTCTCTCGCTCCCCTTCTTCGATTGCTCGTCCCACTACTCGTGTGCAAATCGAGGTACCTGGCTACATGAGAGTGGATCGTCAGATCGTCTTCCGCCTTGGCCCGAGGTGCTCTTCGGGCCTAACAGGAACGGTCTCACTTTCTTCACAGGTATTCGTCTCAGTTAGAGGTGCTCTTCTGTGAGACAAATACTGCAAGGGAATTGTTCTTTCTGCCCAGGTGCTCTTAGGCCGAACGAACGTTCTCTCTCTTCTCATGTATGCTTTGCAACCAACCAGGGGTGCTCCCGTGGAAGGTTGTCGAGCATACCTAGTCTTTTATTTTTCATTTCTGGTCATCCTGGGTGAATCGAGGCGCTCTTCTTTTCACCCATGAAGACAACAGGGGGTGCAAACTCTTATCCCGGGTGCTCTCAGGAGTAGGGTTTGCACTCATAGTAAATTCATTATCAACGTATTCTCGCATCGGTAAGAGTTTCGGTAACCGGCCGAAATTTTGAATTAACCCCTAGCGGTTCCTCGGTTAAGTCCTAGAAGTGCACGCCTCGGTTTTCGTCGATGTCGGGGAAATACGGAAACTTATTCTAGAACGGTTTCGCGATAATGAATAAAAGTTAAAATGCCTCGGAAGGCTAGTTTTGTTAAATTTATAATTTCTCTTTTCAGAGTGACAACCAGGGAAGTTTCGGGAAGAGAATAGTTAACTATCTAGAGAATCAGGCTAACACTCAAAACCTAACCCTCTAACTTTAGCTATTCAGTTTTCTCAGTGTGAAGAAACAGGGTGAATTCCTTGTAAACAACATATATACACAGAACAAATTTTTTGTGATAGGTACAGGATTTCCCGCTCCATCTATGAGCCACGGTTGTAGTTTCCACAAACGGCTAAGTTTGGAGAATACACAAACCAAACTGTGTGTTAGACGAACTGCACGATTTCTTGGTGGTATTACAGATAGATTTGTGCTACACCCAAATCAGCTTGTTGGAAACACTACACTAAAATAAATGCTTTGACATTATCAACAATAAAAGTTTGGTTCGGAAATTCTTAGTAACTTGAAAAAAAGGTTCTTTTCTTTTAGCGAAACGCATCATAATAACTATAAACACAATTTTGAAAAACATAAGTACGACTTTGTCTGACAAAGTTATTCAGAGGAAACATTTATTTTATCTATTTTAAGTTGAAAATGTTATTAATACATGTATAAATTATAATTCTGTTTCAAAAATTTATGAATGACAATATCAATCATATTTAAATGTAACTCTAAGATTTTTCTCTTTGTATTACTATAATTTTTATGTCAGTTTTGCCTATTCCGTTTTCTAGCTGATTCAACCATACTGAGTGTCAGTATTAAAAACCCAACTTTCGTGTATGAAAAAGGATGTTAGGTGCGTTTGTTAAAAGCGTTGTGCGTAGACGTATTCGAAACAAACAAAATGGAATGGCTAAAATAGTGATATCGTATAACAGTAACAAATCCAACAATACAATATGGTTGTATTAGCCAGAATTATCACAGTAATCACGAAAAATTTCTTTTAGTGTCAACTCGCCTGTATAAAGCACAACTTAACCTATTCGTACATTCTACAAAAGACCTTGTGATTTTCACAGGACATTTTTTCCGTGCATGTGTCCTGACGTGGTGGATGGGACCATGCATTCAAAAAGTGAGATATACAGAAAGTGTAAAGTTGAGCCTCCAATTAATAACTTTTGCTTAAGCAATGCATAACCTCTACACCGACGATGCTTTTAATATTATGGAGTTCTGCAAAGACTACGCATTTCTGAAGATATATTTATCTATTTTATCTCTGTTAAAGTCAAAACAAAAGTATGTGAATGACATGTAAGGTAGTGGACGATCGTACATAGGAACTGATTTTTCGAAGTGTCTTATATCTGCATGTAAAAAACTTCAAATTGACAAAAGTTTTATCGTCAAGAGTAAAAAAAATGTATAAGTAAAAACAATTTTTGACTTTTGTATATGAACAAACAACTGAAAAACTGTATAGAATTGTATTAATAACTAAGACTTAATTTCTTTAAGGTTACGTAAGGTTCCCTTCACCTCGTACGGATACATATAAAATTTAAATTACAAGTTAATAAATTTAACCTGAAAAAATTGAATTTCTTTTAAATCTTTAAAAATATGAATTCATGTAAAATATATATTACACTGAGAGAGCTTTGGGTTAGCAGCAGACTGCGGTACAATTTTAGGCACGTGACAGTCCTAAAGTAGTTAAGCTGCTTTGGTAAGCGGCTCACCAACATTTTTAACAGTCACACACCAAAAATTGTACGGCAGCGCACCAAAACTGTAGTGGAGCCGGTGTCACATATGTTGTTCCGCTACAGATCCAAAGGTCTCTCAGTGTACATTTTGAGGTTATCATGCTTATACTGAGTTAATTAAAAACGATTACAGTCCTAACACTCTAACATTCTAACTGCACTGCAAAATCAAGAGTCTCACTTTAAACGTTTTGTCCCCATATTTGAAACAGATATGTGTCTCATTTTAAGACGTTACAAATGTCTCACACATTTAGCACTGCATTTTGAGACACGTTATGTGTTTCAAGTATCCGTCTCATGGTAAGAAAACGTTTTATGTTTCTTATACGCACTGAGTCACCTAAAATGTCTTCAAATGAGACACAAGATAAAATTAAATGTCTCAAAATAAGATAGATTTTGTATCTCAATAGTTGAAACACTTAAAGCAACCCATTTTAAGACATGACTGAGATACCAGTTTATGCAGTGTAAGTGCATTGATAACATGGTTTCATTGACATTGTGATGTAACTTTTTCAATAGTTAACTGTAATATTTTCAATAGTTAACTTTAACTTTTCTAAAAGTTAACTTTAACTTTTCAAAAAGTTAACTTTAACTTTTTAAAAAGATAACTTTAACTTTTTAAAAAGATAACTTTAACTATTCACATAGTTGACTTCAATTTGACTGGTATCATTGTTTTTTTAATCTGCAGGTATAGTTGAACACTTTTGAGTTTTACTGAACGTACGCTGGAAGTTCATATTTTATGGAAATAATGTTATTTTACAAAATAATTAAACAAGATATGATATTCAATATTTTAAAAATCATGTTGTCCGACTATAGATGTAATCATTTTTGAGTAGCGCAATGAGTATAACAAAGTTTTATTGATAATTAGTAATAAATATTAAATTTTATACATGGAGAGAAATTTGTAGTAGTGGGTAACCACTACTATGGTTAGGGTGACAATCTTTAATGCTACATATACGGACATCTTTGTAGATTGTAGTATACAGTATGTCGAAATTAGAAAGGTCGTGGCGAATATTTTTAGTTTGAAACTCACTAGCGAAAGAGAATCTATTTAGGGTCTTATTAAAGCTCATTTTTAATTTCCACACGGGGTTTACTATTAGAAGATTGTTGAAATTTGATTGTCGAGGTAACAATCTTTGATATTAAAACTGTTATACGATTTGAGATTATTGCCAATGGCCAGAAGAGGGTAGAAGTATGCAGAGAGAGCACAATGGCTGAGCTGTCATATTCTTTGAATTACATTACTTTCCAATTTTTCATTTTACAATAACGTTTACTCATGGATTTAAACAATCTTTTGGTGATTATAATTTAGAAGACGCTTATTCAGTGTATGAATGCAGATTTTGTAAAAAGTATCTGTGTTCAGAGAAAAATTTGTTGGAAAATGTTTGTTAACCTATTTCAGATCTTTTAAACCAGTCAGTGCTGTTCTATTGGCAGATAATTGGAAGTCTCATTCAACTTACATAAATATTATACATAAATATGTATAAATTGTATAGTCTTTAATTAACTCAAACAAAAATCATTAACTAACTGACAAAAATTGAAATCAAAGATTCCATACTCCACAACACTGAAATATTTTCTTACAAAATTGACCATTTTAGATGAATTCGGAAACACTCACGAGTTTTTTCAATAGAATGGAAACGTACTGTCATAGTCAACGCATGCGCTCACGTTAAACTTCGACAATACTTGCGATAATAGTGACTGCAATCAAAGAGTTAGCATAAGAAGGGGGGGAAGTCCTATAATTCCGGACACTTTTAATTTTATTTCATAAAATAAAATTAAAACTACTTAAAAAAATATGATTTTATTTTTGAATTAATTAACTACAATATATAACACCAAAATTAATTAACAAAAATACAATATTTTCATAAACTTTTTTTGAATTCAACTTAGTTTTGGTGAAAAATACTGCAATTTTGATATTGTTTCCTAGTACCGGACAGTCTAAAATTTTTAATTTTTTACTATTCATTTCCTTTTTACTATCCATTTCTCATAGTGTAGAATTTAAATATTATACTATTAACTTCTAATAAGCTTTAATTCAATTTTCCAGCAAGAAGCAAGAAAAAAATATTTTTCACTTTATAAATCCATAATATCTGACAGATGTCCGACTATAGAAAAAAATGAAGAAAAGTAGCCGACTTTTTTGAAATTTCATTCCCAAACTTGTCTACATTTGTGGCTCCAGGATAAGAAACAGGGAAATGAATGGTTGAAGGTTTAAAGCACGTGAGTAGACTTAACATGGTTTCGTTCTTATGAAAACTTATATGAGAAACAAAGCAGTCTGAACATATTGATAGGCGCTTCTGGGCGGAGTCCAAGACAAGTCTAGTGCCTAGTCTCATACTGACTATAATGTGATCAGTTCTTCTGATGAACTACATTATTATTTTTATTTGTCAAAATATTTACTTTTAATGGAATATTTAATTTGAATCTAAATATAAAATTGAAAAATGAAACAACTAAAAATATTAGAATACTTTGAATTTTATAAAACTTCTCACAAGATATTTAAACGTTGAGTCTCTTTAAAAACTAATACAAGTCCTTTTCCATCTTAACTAAAATAATTTGTTTTAAAACGTTTAAAGAAAGAGATTACATTTAAATATTCTACAGATTAAATAAAAATCCCAATGCAAAGATTTTAAAAATTTAAAGTATTCTCTATTTTTTACATATTATTTCTGATTAGACTTTACATTTAGTTGCCTAAATTAAACATTCCAATGAAATATAATAACAATTAGGTATTACATAACCGACAAAAAACAAAATTAACACACACCTAACCCCAAAATGAGACCAAACATTTCACTTAGATGTAGATGTATATTAAGATATTTAGCTTTGATCTTAATTGAAAATTATTACTTAACTTTTTGGGATAGAAAACCAAAATTCAATATTTATTCCTACGATAATACAAATCATTATAATTGTTTAATATCCAGTCCGAAATCTGAAAAGACCCTGAATAGATTCTTTTTCGGCAGTGAGGCTCAAACTAAGAAAATTCGTCACGACCTTTCTAATTTCGACACGCTTGAAATATCAGTTGATGATGTTAAAAAACATAGGTTCTAAGTAGATCGCGTTGTCTGGTACCTGAGTAGAATATCAGAATGTGTAAATTTAACAAGAGGCATTCTAGTCAGAACCGGTTGGAAAAATTTAATAGGGATACACATGGATCCAGATAGATCTCTCTATCTGAAGATGAGGGCATTTTCGTCAGTGTCCGATTATCACCTATCTAGAAATTATTAGTGTGGTTGGCCTTACTAATTCCTCATCAGCGCCGCTTTTTAAATGAAGCGAAGTAGGAAAATTTCTATACGGTATACTACAATCTACAAAGATGTCCGTATATGTAGCATTAAAGATTGTCACCCTAACCATAGTAGTGGTTACCCACTACTATAAATTTCTCTCCATGTATAAAATTTAATATTTATTACTAATTATCAATAAAACTTTGTTATACTCATTGCGCTACTCAAAAATGATTACATCTATAGTCGGACAACATGATTTTTAAAATATTGAATATCATATCTTGTTTAATTATTTTGTAAAATAACATTATTTCCATAAAATATGAACTTCCAGCGTACGTTCAGTAAAACTCAAAAGTGTTCAACTATATCTGCAGATTAAAAAAACAATGATACCAGTCAAATTGAAGTCAACTATGTGAATAGTTAAAGTTATCTTTTTAAAAAGTTAAAGTTATCTTTTTAAAAAGTTAAAGTTATCTTTTTAAAAAGTTAAAGTTAACTTTTAGAAAAGTTAAAGTTAACTTTTAGAAAAGTTAAAGTTAACTATTGGAAAAGTTAAAGTTAACTTTTTGAATAGTTAAAGTTAACTTTTAGAAAAGTTAAAGTTAACTTTTTAAAAAGATAAAGTTAACTTTTTGAAAAGTTAAAGTTAACTTTTAGAACAGTTAAAGTTAACTATTGGAAAAGTTAAAGTTAACTTTTTGAAAAGTTAAAGTTAACTATTGGAAAATTTAAAATTAACTATTGGAAAAGTTAAAGTTGACTTTTTAAAAAGTTAAAATTGACTTTTTTAAAAGTTAAAGTTGACTATTGGAAAAGTTAAAGTTAACTATTCGAAAAGTTAAAGTTGACTTTTTGAAAAGTTAAAGTAAACTATTGGAAAAGTTAAAGTTAACTTTTTGAAAAGTTAAAGTTAATTTGACTGGTATCATTGTTTGTTTAAAGTGAGACTCTTGATTTTGCAGTGTAGTTAGAATGTTAGAGTGTTAGGACTGTAATCGTTTTTAATTAACTCAGTATAAGCATGATAACCTCAAAATGTACACTGAGAGACCTTTGGATCTGTAGCGGAACAACATATGTGACACCGGCTCCACTACAGTTTTGGTGCGCTGCGGTACAATTTTTGGTGTGTGACTGTTAAAAATGTTGGTGAGCCGCTTACCAAAGCAGCTTAACTACTTTAGGACTGTCACGTGCCTAAAATTGTACCGCAGTCTGCTGCTAACCCAAAGCTCTCTCAGTGTAATATATATTTTACATGAATTCATATTTTTAAAGATTTAAAAGAAATTCAATTTTTTCAGGTTAAATTTATTAACTTGTAATTTAAATTTTATATGTATCCGTACGAGGTGAAGGGAACCTTACGTAACCTTAAAGAAATTAAGTCTTAGTTATTAATACAATTCTATACAGTTTTTCAGTTGTTTGTTCATATACAAAAGTCAAAAATTGTTTTTACTTATACATTTTTTTTACTCTTGACGATAAAACTTTTGTCAATTTGAAGTTTTTTACATGTAGATATAAGACACGTTTCGAAAAATCAGTTCCTATGTACGATCGTCCACTACCTTACATGTCATTCACATACTTTTGTTTTGACTTTAACAGAGATAAAATAGATAAATATATCTTCAGAAATGCGTAGTCTTTGCAGAACTCCATAATATTAAAAGCATCGTCGGTGTAGAGGTTATGCATTGCTTAAGCAAAAGTTATTAATTGGAGGCTCAACTTTACACTTTCTGTATATCTCACTTTTTGAATGCATGGTCCCATCCACCACGTCAGGACACATGCACGGAAAAAATGTCCTGTGAAAATCACAAGGTCTTTTGTAGAATGTACGAATAGGTTAAGTTGTGCTTTATACAGGCGAGTTGACACTAAAAGAAATTTTTCGTGATTACTGTGATAATTCTGGCTAATACAACCATATTGTATTGTTGGATTTGTTACTGTTATACGATATCACTATTTTAGCCATTCCATTTTGTTTGTTTCGAATACGTCTACGCACAACGCTTTTAACAAACGCACCTAACATCCTTTTTCATACACGAAAGTTGGGTTTTTAATACTGACACTCAGTATGGTTGAATCAGCCAGAAAACGGAATAGGCAAAACTGACATAAAAATTATAGTAATACAAAGAGAAAAATCTTAGAGTTACATTTAAATATGATTGATATTGTCATTCATAAATTTTTGAAACAGAATTATAATTTATACATGTATTAATAACATTTTCAACTTAAAATAGATAAAATAAATGTTTCCTCTGAATAACTTTGTCAGACAAAGTCGTACTTATGTTTTTCAAAATTGTGTTTATAGTTATTATGATGCGTTTCGCTAAAAGAAAAGAACCTTTTTTTCAAGTTACTAAGAATTTCCGAACCAAACTTTTATTGTTGATAATGTCAAAGCATTTATTTTAGTGTAGTGTTTCCAACAAGCTGATTTGGGTGTAGCACAAATCTATCTGTAATACCACCAAGAAATCCTGCAGTTCGTCTAACACACAGTTTGGTTTGTGTATTCTCCAAACTTAGCCGTTTGTGGAAACTACAACCGTGGCTCATAGATGGAGCGGGAAATCCTGTACCTATCACAAAAAATTTGTTCTGTGTATATATGTTGTTTACAAGGAATTCACCCTGTTTCTTCACACTGAGAAAACTGAATAGCTAAAGTTAGAGGGTTAGGTTTTGAGTGTTAGCCTGATTCTCTAGATAGTTAACTATTCTCTCCGAGATAGTCAACTTGATCACCGGAGTATCTATTTATCCCTCCGAGATGGTTACAAAACATTTAACCTCAAATATAGTCTCTTTGTCCCTCCAGATAGTTTGTTGAATATTCAATTTTTCTCTGTGCATTATTGAAAAAGTTAAGGTTAACTTTTAGTTAGTTAAAGTTAACTACTAGAAAAGTTAAAGTTAGCTTTTATAAAAGTTAAAGCTAACATGTAAAGAAGTTAACCATTTATCAAATCTAGTAAAGCCTCACAATGTGGCTAAAATCTCGTTATGAATTTCCTGAGTCAGAATGCCAGAGTACTAGTGCAGAAGCTTATGACTGTTTCCGTTTTAATGAATTCTGTATAAACATGAACGGTAGATGCAAAAGAGTCATTAGTCAATTTCTTTCTAACAACTCAAGTAGAAGATTTTAGATGATAAGTGTCACATTAATAGACAGAGCATTAAATAAGTTAACATTTGGAAAAGTTGAATGTACTTTGTAGAAAATTCAAGTTATTTTTAAGCAACGTTATATATAACTTTTTTACATTAATATTTTTACACTCAATAAGTTATATTCTAACAGTGAATGTCTTCATGCAGATATTGACTGATCTTTACGATAGAAAAAATAAAGGTTATGTTATTCAATGGTTACATGTCCCATATACATGAGTTGTGACGTCGCGAAAAAGGGCATTTTTCTAGAATTTCTTTCCTAATAAACCGTATAAAACTTTTTAAATTGATTAACAATTTTTTATAATATTATCTACTTCCCATAGAGAGAGTTTCAAAAAGAAATATATTTAAATAATTGGTGACCTGTCAAAGTCTAGAGTATGATTTTTATAATAAATAAAGGTCAATTTTATGCTATAGGACACAAATTCTTAGATTGGGACCTAGATAGTGGTATAATAAATGCAAATCAATTTTATTTTTACATTTTAGAGGAACTATAATTATGAAATGTTTGTCACCGACATTCTTGCTTTTTACGATGGAGTTACTTCAATGGGTCAAATTTCAGAAAGTATTTGACAAATTTTTTAAAAATGAAAGCCTTATGTATGTACTTTTAGGTTATAAATAGTGTTTTTAAACAAGTTTCATAGTTTACCCAATTTTAGAAAATATAAATATTTAAATTTGTAACATTTATTTATTATGGATCCTCATCCTCATCATTTTCATGATCGTTTTTAAAATTATAATGTCCGCAATATTAGGATTTTCTGTAATATTCTTTACTAAATATCTGGTAACATTAAAGGGACTTATAGCTATTTTTATCTGATTTAATGTGTGCGAAGTATGGATATTTTATTAATTGTAGTGCTATGTTTTAGTTTTATTTTTCATGTTTCTTAGGTGTAAACCTACCTTTAACTTCAACTCCTTACCCCCACTTTAATAACTGTGCACGCAACTACATCCACTTTAAGTTAAAAGGAAGAGTCATTAAAAGATTTTTTTTAAATGTTCTTGTTATTATCTACAGGCAGGTTAAAACCTGTCTGAAGGTTTTTTTTAGATAATGTCTGAATTCTATTCAAGATGCAGGTTAAAACTTGTATTAAGATTTTCAAAGAATACTATTGTTATTTTTAAAATAGGCAAGTTGAAACTTGCTTACATATTTTTGAACAATACCTTTATCCCTACGGTGCTGTAGCGCCAGTGAAGCACCCTGCATGAGTCAGACAGCAAGTTCTGATGCATGGAACTATCCACTCACTCAACGCGGTAACCGTACGCGCACCTCTGCTGCGCACTGGGCCTTACCGCACCACCCACTCCCACTACCCACAGCGCCCGCGCGGTGTCTCGCGAACGCTTGGTCCCTCGCGATTCTCTATACGATTTTTGAAATTTCTGGTTTATGCAAAGTGGGTGGTGGTGGGTGGTAGTATAGAAAATATAAAGGGAAAAAGTGAGTGGGTGGGAGGGGGTGGTTAACCTAAAAGCAATGTATTTTACAAAGGTAACGGGTAAGTGGGTGGTGGGAGGGGGTGGTTGCAAAGTACAAGATAGTTAGGTAGAATGTAAAAAAAGGGGGGGGAAAGTGGGTGGTATTTGCATATTCCAGTCTAAAAGGGTGAAATTCGCATAAAAATTTCGAAAGGGTGGGTGAAAAGTGGGTGGTATTTGATTAACTTAAAGGGTTAACAATAGAAAACGTATGCAAATTAAGGTTTATGCAAATTAAATGGGTGAAAAGTGGGTGGTATTTGCATATTCCACGTCTAAAAGGGTGAAATTTGCGTAAAAGTTAAAAAGGTTGGGTGAAAAGTGGGTGGTATTTGCATAAACTTAAAGGGTTAACAATAGAAAACATATGCAAATTAGGAATATGTAAATTATTAACAATAGAAAGCGAATGCAAATTAGGGTTATGCAAATTAAAGAGTTAACTTATTTGCATACATGCAAATTAAAAGAATTAACTAATTTGCATATATGTTAATTAAAAGGGTTAACTAATTTGCATATATGCAAATGAGGACCCCCCACCAAGGGCCGGTTCCAGGACGTGTCGGTAAGTAGGAATCTGCGATCGGTAAGTAGGAATCTACATTACCTACCTACCTACCTACTCCTTGAGGGTGATATAAGATTCAAGGTTTAAGGTCGCATTTATTTTAAAAAAATTTATTTAACTGAAATATTTACTGTTTTAATTAACCCCTAAATTTTATCAAAGTTGAAAAATTTTGGGGTAAAAAGAAACAGTTGATTATTGCGATTTTATGATACCTATATTTTTTACTGGGGCCCATTATTATTCCCTAAATTTTAATTTCCTAATTTTTAAAACATCGAAATTCTTATCATCGAAACTTCATTTCGCATAATTTTCAGATTTCGAAATTTCATTCAATATAATTTTTAATTTATCGAATTATTCTTTATCCTAATATTTAAATAGTCGAATTGTTTTTTAATATAATTTTTAATATGTCGAAAAACTCTTTGATGTACATTTTGTTTTTCCGAATGACAATAATGTTCATTTACTCGAATTATCAAATAGCGTAAAACGGATTTAATTGAATTCTCATGTGACATAACCTTCTAATCTTTGAAATGTCATATTTAAGAAATTTCATTTATCGTTATTGTATTTGTCATAATGTTCATTTATTCGAATTATCAAGTAATTTCACACGCATTTACTAGAATTCTCATGAGACATAATAACCTTCAAATCTACGGACAATTATGCGAAATGAACGCTGAAAAAAAAATTTAATTGATTCAAATAAACAATTAATTGACTATTATCAATTAAATATTCAATTGAATCAAATAATTTTTATTAGCGTCAATTAAATGGTATTTACTTCAAATACTAAAGTTATTGATTCAAATATATTATTTAATTGACTCCATTAAATATTATTTGATTCCAGTAAATATTTAATTGATAATAGTCAATTAATTGGTTATTTGAATCGATTAATTTTTTTCAGTGAAGTTTTGATGATAAGAATTTCTATGTTTTAAAAATTAGGAAATTAATATTTAGGGAATAATCATGCGCCCCATTTTTTACTATTCTATAATAATAAGATCCTATAATTGTTTCACGGAAGTGGAAAAAGAGGAAAAGATAAAACTAATGTTATTGGTGAATCTGTTTTTATTTACCCCAACTGAGCCTATATATTTACATAATTATTAAAAGTAAGGTATTTATAAAAGAATTTTAATTAAAAACACTAACGAAATTGAATTTTAAAGGCGTTACAAATTATTGTAGAAATTCATGTTTTTTAAATTTACCTACTAAAATTGTTTGTTAAAACTTTAATTATATTTCAAAATTGTTTATATTCTCGTCAAAATTTGAATTATCTTTAAAATGAATAAAATTATTTTCCAAAATTAAAATATTTAAACAATTTTTAATACGACAGTTGTAAAAATTTTAAAATATTAATTTCAACAATTTGATTTGTTTAAAAATTGAAAATTTACTTCTTTTCATTCTGACATTTGACAATAACAGAAATACTTCACATATTACATTCTCCACTATATTATTATTTTTGTTGTAGAGAAATACAAAATTAAAAATCATTAAATTCACGTTTATATTGAATAAACAATTGATTACAGAAAATAAAGTAATAACTCACTAGTAAGTATATACATTTAATAATTTAACTCCATTGCGATTTCAAATATTGGCACATTAATGTACTCCATCAATATAACATACGTATAACTTTCATACTTACCTACAGTACAACAGATTAAATCAGCTTAATAATTTACTATTTCTGATAAAATACATATTTTTAAACATCAAAAAAATATTATCTTTCAATTTTTGTATTAATTAATCTCTGTCTATTATGATTTCGTTATTTAATTTCATATATATTTAATTTATTTGTATTAAATTCGAAAATAAAACAAATACATTTTTTTTAAAATACTATTCTTTTGAACATTAATATTTATTCATAATAACGATAAAACTACTTACCTCCTAAAAACATTAAATCAACAAAATTTTCAACAATCAACCATTGTTTATATTCTGCCACTTTCCAATTTCGCGTTAAATGCAATAAAGAAATGTATGACGGCGCCATCTCGTAAGCGACTTTCAACCATAGAATTCTCTCAAAGATTTTTGAACTCACCATTAATTTTGAGATAAAAGCAGTCATGAATTTACGACATTCTTCTTTGAACTGTAATTTATCTAAGTCCTTTACATTTTTTAATTGACGACGCCTAGAATCTGTTGCATAACCAATAATAATTTGATTTGCAGTTAACTAATTTGCTTTATTAACAAAATCGATTTCCTCTAACCTATTTTTTTAAAACATCAGATTTTATTAGGCTTCTTGAAATTGATTTTATAACAAGTGTGATCTCTGAATAAAGAAATGGAGACAAAGGGTCATTCGATGGAAATTTTGATAAGAATGTTTGAATTTCATTTGACAGGTTCTGAAGAAACAAAAGCTTTGGTCCCGAAAATTTGTCGTTTATCATGCTTGACACAATTTTAAAACTAGAGCAAACTTGGCGCCTTCTGATTTTTTGTTAGTCCTTAGTCTAGATATATTTTTCAACACATGATAAAATTTGAAAAGCACGTTCAGATACCATTTCATTTTCCAACCACCAGACTGAAGAATTTTTTTAGGATATTTCGACGAACCGGATACATTAACATAATCCGCTTTTCGAGAAGGAATAATATTTTTAAAAAGATTATAGAGTAGTCTCAAAAAACCAACGATATTTCATTTTGTCACAGATTTACCATTCTTAAATCCATTATTAAGAACATGAGTCCACAGCTTCCCAAATCCAATAATTTTTTTCTTTCTACACTACCGTCGGAAATTGTCGGTCCGATCGACCGAAGAGGAGAAAAAAGGCAGCTCTACTAAAATCATAATAACTTTGCCAAAAATGAAGATGGAGACTTGATTTTTGCAGATTTAGAAAGCTTATAAAATTCTGAATAAGTTTTGGTTAATTTTTTTAACATTTAGAACTTGTTGTATTATTTAATTACAGTACCGTCCGAAATTGTCAGTCCACCCATTTTTAAAGGAATGAAAAAAATTTTTTAACATTAATTTTATGAAACCTAAAATTTCTTTCGGTTTATATTTTGAAAGACGATAAAATTTTGAAAAGAATAAGACCTTACAAAAGTCATTTGACAAATATTTTTTCAAGATATTCCTAAAAATCGTCATTTTCAATGTTTTACAAAAATTTCAATAACTTCTAAAATAATGAACTCTTTTTAATAATCTTAGGCTTATTTTAAAGGTCATTTTCTATGAAATAAGAATTACTTATAGTCAGTAACCTGCAATTTTTTTCTTGGAATAAGCATGACGTCAAAGTTGGACAAAAAAATTTGAAAAATTTGAAATAATATTATTAAAAGAAAAAGAATTTGTAAAATTTTAATAAATTTTTTTATTAAATTTTCTTAAAAAATCTACATCATATCATGTTTTATATATGTTTTAGAATAGTTTTTAGTACAAAAAATGATTTCAAATTTTTTCAATTTTTTTGTCCAATTTTGACGTCATGCTTATTCCAAGAAAAAAATTGCAGGTTAATGACTATAAGTAATTCTTATTCCGTAGAAAATGACCTTTAAAATAAGCCTAAGATTATTAAAAAGCGTTTATTATTTTAAAAGTTATTCAAATTTTTGTAAAACATTGAAAATGGCGATTTTTTAAGAATATCTTGAAAAAATATTTGTCAAATGACTTCTGTGAGGTCTTATTCTTTTTAAAATTTAATCGTCTTTCAAAACATAAACCAAAATAAATTTCAATTTTCATAAATTTTATTTTAAAAAAATTTTATTATTCTTTTAAAAATGGGTGGACTGACAATTTTGGCCGGCACTGTATTTGTAGTACAAAACTCAAAATTTTCAATTATCGTTCGATATGTTTAGTCCGTTGCATGATCTACAAAAATAATAGGAAAAAATTGAAACTTTTATCACTTTGTTAAAAAAAATTGTCACCTTTAATTTAAGTCTAAGAAAAGTAAAAAATATTAATCCATCTCCGAGATATGATTAAAAATGCATGCGTATAATTTTCTCGTCATTGAACCATCGATCGCCGCGAAACCCGTCTGTTGCTTTCTCTCCTTTGTCTCCCCAGGGCCGAATAGGCGTCTCCTAAAGTGAGTGGTTTCTTAGAGCCCCTTATATATTCTTTTTTCCCTAAATTATTGTTATAGTCTGAATTTTTTTACACTATTAGTCAGACTTTGATTATATTATGTTATTGTTATTAAATAAAATGTATAAACAAGCTATTGTTGTTAATTACCAAAATATATAAAAAGTAAATAAATTTCAGATTTGAAAATATTATTGGTTTGAATAAATATGTTTTATAAATAGATTTATATTTCAATTAAATATTAATTTAAATAAAGTTTGTAAAATTTAAATATTTGTTTTCTTAAGCATCTTAAATTAAATCTAGAAAAATTATTATTAAAATTATTTTAAAGAAGTTTTAAAAATTATAATATTATACAATATATGTAGCTTCTAATTACTATTTAAACAAGTCAATGTTTTTAATTACCTCAATGACGAGAAAAACATACGCATACATTTTTAATCATATCTTGGAGACGGATTAATATTTTTTACTTTTTTTAGACTCTAATTAAAGGTGACAATTTTTTTAACAAAGTGATATAAGTTTCAAATTTTTCCTATTATTAATAATGGGCTCGGGCACAACTCGCTTTCTGTCTTCCCTACAATCAACCTTGCTAGAGGTGTTACGGTAGGCACCTTCAATATCAAGGAATGTACCAACCGCATACTTACATCTGCTAATTTGATTTTCTATTATACCTACTGCACCGTCTACTTTTTCAATTTTTTCTGTCCATTCTTGTAATAGAAAAAATTTTGATGAACATGTTTCTGAAAGGTAAATTTAATAAGTAAAATAATAGGTAATAGTCATAAAATAATGCAAATAACAAAAATATAAAATGAAAACACACAGACTTAAAATCCAAAATGGCGGCCAAAATATAACCTATTAATGTGTCTAAATTCAAAAACAGGCCTAAAAGTGCTAATAAAGAGGAATTAAATGAGGAAGTCACCTATGTATTGGCGGTAAAATTAGCATTAGGATACATACTTTATATTTCATAAGCAATAACGATAATTTGATATCGGTTTTCAGAAAATAAATATGGCGGATCCAATATGGTTGACAACAAATTTTTTAATCCATCGTATTTTTTTGAAATATTTTACTCGGGGGTCTTCGGGGTCGCTGATGACGAATCTGTTGTTAATTTTCAGAAATTCAAAATGGCGGAATAAATATCGCGGACGAAAAATTTTTTAATTCATCAGATTTCATTGAAAGTTGTTACTCGGGGGTTTATGGGGTCGCTGATACGGAATCTGATGTTGATTTTCAGAAAGTTTTATACGGTGCGTTAAAAAATGTTTTTTTAAATTTATAATGTGTTAGGCAATTTTTCCAGTATTCGACATTCAACACATAAAGTTAGATTTGTTACAACCATTCTTTAAAATTATTGTTAAAAACTAAATAAACACACGATTAATTAATGGGAAAGTAGTATTTATTATAAAGAAATGGAATACACGATGTGCAAAATTCGTCATGACTCGTTATGACGCAGACTAAATCGGAACTGAAAATTATACGCTTACTTCCGGCTATGTTAGTTCCTAGTTACTTCAAGGAATTATGTCCCTAACATTCGACCATCCAAAATTTTCATCTCGACCTCGAGATCGTAGTTATATATAAAAATAGTAAACGTAGAATTATAAACGAACATAATAAAATATAATTTTGATCTAAATAAACATATGAAATTATTTTTACTAACTGACATTTTTAAAATTCAAAAAATAAGAATTTTCTTTATTTCTCTTAATCGTTAATGCCTAAACGTTTCGGGGGTTTTCTCAATCTTTTTTGTCTTGAACGCGATTCATCATAGTCCGAGTTGGTCTTCGATGGTTCCGTTTCCGAATTGCTCTTGACGCATTTCGTATCGTCATTTTTGGAAGTTGATGAGTCTGAATTCGAGTCCATCTCGATCAAATCCTGTCGGGATTCCTCATTTTTAGTTGGCTAACATGTGAGGTTGATGCGTATCTTCTGTCTAGGCCATCCTTTCAGAGTACAGCGACTCCATAAGTGTCGCCTGGTTTGGCTTTCGTTATGACCAATGATTAGTATCTTGCTCGAGCCTTCGATGATTCTCCCGGTGCATATTTTGCTGCTTGCATCATGACTATATCGCCTATTTCGAATTTGACGTTTTTCACTCGGTTTTTGTCGAATCGTGTTATATATTCATTTTGTTCTTCTTCAATCTTGGTTCGAATTTCGTTTTGGATGATTTCGGAAAGTGTGTAACGGCTGTCATCGTCTAACGTGAGCTTCCTTAGTTCACCTTCATCATGTAGGTTATTGCATATGGAATATAGAGTATATATCCTAATGCTAATTTTACCGCCAATACATAGGTGATTTCCTTATTTAATTCCTCTTTATTAACACTTTTAGGCCTGTTTTTGAATTTAGACACATTTATAGGTTATATTTTGGCCACCGTTTTGGATTTTTGAAAAGTTTACATATTTTTTGAAAGTACTTATATATACGAATAATTTTTAGGTATAAGCAATTTTTTTGAAGCTCTCAATTGTGGCCATCGGGATGGCCCGCTTAACGTGAAACGCCCCATATATATATATATATATCAACATATAACATCAACATATATAAACCTATTGAGCTAAAATTCGATATATATATATATATATTTTTATTACATGTAGATAACAAGAAAAAACTATAAAAACCCATATTTCTTCCATTTCGTAAATATATAGGCCAATTAGGTTCGCTACATTTTTCCTGTAATCTGCACTTAATACTGAAGATCACTACCGAATTTCACCTCACTAGGTTAAGATTTGTAGAAGTTAAGAGGGGACAGGGTCTTTTTTCCATTTTTTTCGAAAACATTTTATTTCATTTCCTTCTCTTTCGCAAATATGTAGGCCAGTCCTGTTCGCTATATGTTTCCTGTAATCTGCACTTAAAACTAAAGATCCCTACCGTATTTCAGCTTACTAGGTTGAGATTTGTAGAAATTAAGGGGGGACAGGGTCATTTTTTGCAATTTTTTCAAAAAAATTTAATTTTTTCCTTCCCTTTCGCAAATATGTAGGCCATTTGTGTTCGCTATAAAAAACTGAAGATTCCTAACGAAATTCAGCTCACCAGGTTGATATTTCGTCGGTTGGGTGCAGAAAGGTGCCAATTCAGACTAGTCGTGAAAAACGTGCCGTTTCAAAAAACACGTGAGAAACCTGCCACTTCAGCTGCGATTTGGAAAACATGCCAACTCAGAATTGACGTTCATTTTTTTTATTTTAGGTTGACATTTGGCAGTACAGAAAAATTTGAAGCAAAGATTATAAAGTTGTAAAAAAATAATTTTTTTAGTTGCATTTTGGATGATTTTTTTTTGACAAGGGAATATTTTTACTGATTTATTGAATTAATTGGTTGATTATTTATTATTTGATGGACAACTTCTTTCTTGTACCTAAAATAAAAAAAATGAACGTCAATTCTGAGTTGGCATGTTTTCCAAATCGTAGCTGAAGTGGCAGGTTTCTTACGTGTTTTTTGAAACGGCACGTTTTTCACGACAAGTCTGAATTGGCACCTTTCTGCACCCAACCGACGATTTGTAGAAGTTAAGGGTGGGGGCAGTGTCATTTTTTGCAATTTAAAAGCAAAAATTCAATTTCTTTCTTTTTTTGTCACGACAAAGATATTTTGATTCTTTCGGATAGCAAGGCAGCTATTTTCTCCTTTAAAATTACGTATCAACATCACGGCTGTTCGGTGACTGTCATGAGGCACTTAACAAACTAGCTGAAACTAACCTCGTTACCCTTCTCTAGATCCCTGGTCACAGTGGATTCGCGGGTAACGATAGGGCGGATGAGCTAGCCAAAGAAGAGGCTAAAAAACAACCTTTTGGGCCCGAACTACCCAATAGTGTTTCCAATAAATGCCTGACACTGTGAATTAGACAGTGGATAGCTGCGGAACACTAAAGGAAGTGGCGGGCAACAAAGGGCTGTAGACAAGCCAAGGTACTCATGGATACTAGTATTAACCCTATAAGGAAAGCGGAATTCCGCAAATTAAATAGGAAAGAGGCAGAGATCATAACAGGGCTATTAACTGGCCATGGTGGTCTGCGCTATCATGGACACAAAATGGGGATTGTAGACGTCCCGAAGTGCCGTAGGTGTGCAGAGGAACACGAAACCTCGATACATATGTTGTGTCACTGCCCCGCACTTGTGAAGGAGCGGGAACACATTACGGGCTACTTTTTTCTGAGGGAGACCGTTATTGCTACCAGAAACCTGGCCGAAGTCCTCCTGCTGTGGAAAGGACTTCGGATATAGAGGCTGTTATGGGTAACCTAAAGGGATTACCAAAGCGTTAGTGGTATGACCTGAACGATCATAGATTCACAACCCTCATTTCTTAATAATAGTTATAGAAAGTTCAAAGTGCATATTAAATGAGAAGAATCTATCAATTTTCCGAATCAAATGTAACAAATAATTAAGTCTTAAATAAATCTCTATAAGCTCATGGGCTTAATATGTATCGACAGCACAGCTGCCCTAATACAGAAACCTGCTTAATTATTAGGGCAGCTGTGCTGTCGATACATATGAAGCTTATGAGCTTATAGAGATTTATTTAGGACTTAATTATTTGTTACATTTGATTCGGAAAATTGATAGCTTCTTTTCATTTAATATTTGTAAACCGAATGATAAATTCACTTTCTGTAAATTATAATCGCCTTTGAATTGAAATATGGCTTACCATCTTTAAGAAACTTTCTGCGTTATCATCAAGATAATGTAGGAAGTGATAGTATATATCAAGGAACTTGGAGAATCTCGGGGTGCATGTAGTTCAGTGGTCAGAGCAGTCTACCGGCAATGGAAAGGTCGTGGGCTCGTATCCCACCATGCTACCGCTTTTTTCTAAGTTCTTTGACAATTTTAAAATTATTAACTAATTTTGAAAATATTTTTCTGATTAAGCAGGTTTCTGTATTAGGGCAGCTGTTCTGTCGATACATATGAAGCCCATGAGCTTATAGAGATTTATTTAAGACTTAATTATAAGCAATTTTTAAAAAAAATAATGTTGTAAGGGTTGAACATGGGTGTAAGGTTTGAGCCACTGTAGAAAATCAATGAAATATTTAGGTAAATGGTTAAAAATGTCCTTCAAATAATAGAATGACACTTGAAAATGAGGAATGGAACCATGAAATTAAAATAAAATCCCATATTGTGCATTTTTGCATAACATTAGATATTTTATTTCTTAAGAATGATATAAAAACTTTTTAAATTAAAACAATAAAAAAAATTATCGAAAAAATTTTTTCCCTCTTTTTTCGTTAGAAATAAAGTTTTATTTTAATAGATTTGCTGTGGAGGGAGGGGTAATCTTTAGATATTTAGGGTTACTAGGAGATTTGAATAAATATACTTACTTTTGTTTATTTAGTGTTTTAACTTTTAAAATAGAGTATTTACAAATATTTGTGAGTAAAAATAATTTAATAAAGGAATAACAAAATTTTATTATAGAATGGAATTTAGAAAATGTTAAATTAGTTTATATTAAGGAGGTTCCCTCCATTCACTGAACTAGTCAAAGCAATAACCATTTTTGTCTGATTTGACTTGCTCGGTACTTTGAAACGTCTAGCAACACTGCAACTCACGGTGTGTACGTTGTCATCAGCTGTTGTTTTGTATTGTCGCCTAATGTAAATGAAAAATGGGAAAAATTGACAGTTTTACAGGAGAAAAGAATAATAAGTTTTTCTTTAATGGTATAATTTTAAATAAAGCGCGCATAACCTCAAAATTTTGACATGCGCACGGTGGAAAATGTGATGACGCGAAATGCTGTGTTGCCAGACACTGCAAGTTGTCCTTTCTGTATCGCAAAAAGTGAAAAAAAAATTATAAATTAATTATTTTTAACTCTCACAGGAACCTATTGACCTTTTTCAAATACAATATAGGTTCATTATATATCTGACTTTAACTATACAAACTTTGATCAACATCATCTTGTTTAACATTTTATAGTACGAAAATATATGTGGCAAAGTAATGAATTCCCATAAGAATCAATGTTAAACAGTAAAAAAATTTATTGATCAGAACTTTTTTCTCCGGAACCTACGAGTTTAAAAAATTTAACTACATAACTTTAGAAGCTTTAACTAGTAGTATGTTAAGTTTTATCAAAAACTGTTTGTTTATTCGATAATGGATGGAACCTCCTTAAGTTTGATTTAATAGTGATTATACTTTTATTGTATCTTTTGTATATATTAATTATAGTTGTTAAAATTTTATTTTTATTTAAACCAAAGTCGATGCGACAAATATTTTAATGAAAATAATTTTTAGGGTTATTATTATTAAGAAATAAGGGTTGTGAACCTATGACCGTTCAGGGCATACCACTAACGCTTTGGTAATCCCTTTAGGTTACCCATAACAGCCCCTATATCCGAAGTCCTTTCCACAGCAGGAGGACTTCGGCCAGGTTTCTGGTAGCAATAACGGTCTCCCCCAGAAAGAAGTAGCCCGTAATGTGTTCCCGCTCCTTCACAAGTGCGGGGCAGTGACACAACATATGTATCGAGGTAACGTGTTTCTCTGCACACCTACGGCACTTCGGGTCGTCTACAATCCCCATTTTGTGCCCATGATAGCGCAGACCACCATGGCCAGTTAATAGCTCTGTTATGATCTCTGCCTCTTTCCTATTTAATTTGCGGAATTCCGCTTTCCTCATAGGGTTAATACTAGTTCCCATGAGTACCTTGGCTTGTCTACAGCCCTTAGTTGCCCGCCACACCCTTTAGTGTTCCGCAGCTATCCACTGTTTAATTCACAGTGTCAGGCATTTATTGGAAACACTAATGGGCAGTTCGGGCCCAATAGGTTGTTTTCTAGCATCTTCTTTGGCTAGCTCATCCGCCCTATCGTTACCCGCGAATCCACTGTGACCAGGGATCTAGAGAAGGGTAACGAGGTTAGTTTCAGCTAGTTTGTTAAGTGCCTCATGACAGTCACCGACCAGCCGTGATGTTGATACGTAATTTTAAAGGAGAAAATAGCTGCCTTGCTATCCGAAAGAATAAAAATATCTTTGTCGTGACAATTTTTCAAGGCTTCAACAGCACTATAAAATATCGCCACAATTTCGACTTCTAACACAGTAAAAGTGGTCCCTAACTTAAAAGAGTGTCCCATTTGAGAGGTTACATAATAGATTCCTGTACCAACTCGATTCCCGCCTTTTGATTCATCTGTGTACCAGACTTTATAGTCAGCTGGAATTTTTGTCAGTCCATTTATCCAATCATCTTTAGTAGGTACATTAATCTTATACTTTTTGTCGAAGAGGTACAAAGGGACAGTTCTGTCCGTAATCATACTTAGGAGGGGACTTCTCACCAATTTCTTTGGGGGGTTCTAGCCCCAAGAGGGCACTAAGAGCAGCAGTAGGAGCTGTACGCAACGCCCCGTTATTCCTCTAAGTACCATCCCCCTTATCCTTTCCAATTCTGCTTGTGATGTTTTTAATTGAACCCTACTCCACCAGACCACACAGGCATAGGTCAGCCTAGGGAGCAGAATTGCTTCATAGATCTACAATAGTGTATCTGGTTTAAGACCCCAGCTACTACATATGGCCCTTCTAGATTGCCACAGAGCAGCTGTAAGTTTCCTGCACTTCTCCTCCAGGTGCTTTTTCCAAAGCAGTTTACTATTCTGTCTGGTTTAAAGCCTTTTGGGCCACTTCAAGTACAACGTCGAGATGGGGACCGCGAACGATTAACATAATGTCGTACACATACCCAATCACATGGTATTCTGCTTCGGTCAGAGTTCTCAGTAGTAATCCACCACCAAGGACCAGGGTAAGGGTGAAAGAACACCTGTTTGGGGGCATCCAGAGTTAACTGTCCCTTTCAGGACTAAGTCTCCTTTAGTTGATAAGAGGTTTCTGTTTTTTAACATGTAACAGGTCCAATCAACCGCTCCTGTAGAAATATTAAAAGCTGTCATAGCTGTTTTTATGAATTCTGGAGAGGCCTGACTAAAAGATCCTTCTATGTCCATAAAAACACCTACAGCAAAACCCTGCCTCTGCAGTTGGGCATCAATTAGGTCAACTGCTCATTTTTAGGGTCTATAAGGTCTTATAAAATGATTTATCCTTGGGTAAAGGGAAAAATTATATTTTTAATAATTATAGGTGCCGCTTTTTTAGGGTATGTCCTTAGTTGAGGACAAATATCATTTTGGGGGGCTACTGTTATAACAAATTTAGTGTCTGTTATTCCATTTATTGGAAATGATATCGTGATCTGATTCTGGGGAGGGTTTAGAGTAGGGGCTGCAACTTTATGACGTTTTTATAGATTTCATTTTATTTTACCTCTAGTAATTATAGTAATTGTCTTAATCCATTTATTTTCCTTACATATATATCTAAATAGTAATAGGCGACTACATGAGGTTCGGAGTGTAGTCACTGCTTGCAGTTAGTTCTCGGTTCGCCCAAGCTTTCTCTCAGAGCAGTGGCATTTCGATGATGATGGGCAGTGCCGTGTCGGTCCGGCAGGTCTGATATTGGTCGACAACCTCACTTGCAAAAACAATGGTGGTAAGACTCTTAATCGGTACTCATACTAGAGTACTAAACGGTACCATGGGGACCGGATGCCTGCGGGGACTTGTCGAAAGGTTTGTCTCCTACCGGTCGTTGGGTTGGACTCGTGGTGCAGATTGACCAGGGATTGGAAAGGTCCCGCCCCTCACCGAGGGGCCGCAAACGTTCTTACTCAACTTTACGGTAACGATAGATGGCCATTCGTGGTCATCGCCGTTGGAGAGCGTAATCTCTCCCCTGTTGCGCTCGTAAGCGAGCCGTGTGGAGCAATACGCGTTTGCGGAGGTGCTGCACGTATAAACTACCTAGGTGATGATTTAACTGGAAATACATTAGTATACCAATTTTTAGCTTATTAGATCAAATAATTTAAAAGTTAAGGGTAAAAACGTTTTTTCTGTATTTTTCCTAACAGAAATTTACAATAACTTTTTAAATGGACAATGAGTAAAAAATGACTGATATTTCAGTAATTTTCAACTGAGTTTTAGTTTAACTCCACTAATTATGAATTCGAAAACACTTTTTAGAAATTCAAAATGTTAAATCTATTATGGCGGACGAAAATTAAAGATTCAATAAGACTTACAAAAAAGTACTCGGGGTTTTTAGAGTCAATGTTTGTTTTCCATGAGTTTTACTATTACCATAAGATACTTGGAATTGCATTTATCCGAACCGTTATTTTAATGAAATGTCAATTAATAATAACGATATGATATTAACACGAACAAACATTTGTTCAAATCGAAGTTATTATAAATTGACACTTTTACGAAATGTCATTATTGCGAATTGTAACTTGCGAAAAGTGGCACCGGTCTTGTCAGGAATGATAACACCGTTGGTAGCCGTCAACATGGTATATTAGTGCCAGGCCGGCACTACCGTACCACCTGCTCGGTTCCAAGCCGGCATAAGAACATTGCTTTTTAGTCTAATTTATTTTGTAATTATTATTGATATTATCAGTCATATTAATAATTAGAAACAGTAAATATATTAAATGCTAAACTAGAGAAACATAAACAACTAAGAAAATATTTGAATATTTGAAGAATTAAACTCCGGACCCTGAGGCTGCAAAGTCGAAAGCACATCCGCTGACCTGAATTTGCACGTGAACAGTAAACGCAATGTGAACATATAAAGTCAAAACGGCACTCCAGTCGGCAGTGATTCCGGGCCGGCACTAATTTACAACCAGTGTGATACCAGGCCCGTTACCTGATTAGTTAATTTCAAAAAAAAATTTTAACAAAATAAAAAACAAGTAATAATAATTTTCAGCATAACATAAATTTACTAATTAATATATTAATTTATAATTGTTTTTATTTTGTACTCTTTTTCTTGCCGGCAGAACTCCTTTGCAGGTGAAAAAGCACAAGAAAATTTTGGTGCCTGTCCGGCACCGGACAAGTACTAATTTTTTTGCCGACACATTTTTACTTTATAGAACAACAAATTCTCCGGGTTTCAATTTTTTCCAGGAAGTTGAAATTTCAACATAAGAAATTTTACGTAAATAGCCTTATATGTGTAAGAAACTGAGAATGATTTCAAGGGACAAAATTTAAGATTAAATGTTTAAATAAAATATAAAATAATGTAACAATTATTTAAATCTTTGTAAAGTACAATTATTTAAAATTATTATCTAAATGCAAATCCTTATTTAGAAACGAGTAGATATACAAATTAGGTAAAGTGAGACATCCTTGTGCATTTGGTTTTGGAAAGAGAAACAAATATTATCTTTACGAAATTGTACATCAGAAAGTCTTATGGACCTATCAACCAAACCCTTGATGAGACCGACTTTTTGTGAGAAACTATGATATGAGTTATAATTTAAATATTGGCCCGACCAAGTCTCCTTCCTAAACCAATTAGTTTTAATATTCCCTTCAATATCCTTAATCAATGAAATATTCAAAAAACTTAGTTTGTTGTTGGATTCCACTTCAAAAGTAAATTCAAGAGAGTCATTTAAATTATTAAAAGTGTCTACAAAATAATTAAGTTTGTTTCTAGGAATAATTGTGAAAATATCATCAACATATCTTTTATAAATTAAGGGTTTAAAATCTTAATTATTTAAAGCTAAATTTTCTAAATATTCCATAACAATATTAGAAACGATGGGTGAAAGTGGAGAGCCCATAGGGCAGCCAGAAATTTGTTTATAAAATTAACTGTTAAAAGAGAAAACTGTATTATTAAAAATCGTTCTAAGCGTCAAGCAAATTTCATTGCAAAGAATTTTTAAAGGGTGTGGATTAGAAGAAATTTTATTTTCAATGGTTTTTTGTGCTAAATCTAATAGAATGTTGTGAAATATGTTCACAACATCCAAAGAAATCATTATATGATCATCGGGAACTTGAAATGGTATTTCAATAGTCCTAATTAATTTGATATAAAAATGCATGAAATAAAATTATTATTTAATTAAAAATAAATTCAAAAGTAAAAGAAAATATAGATATAAGAGAAACACACTTACATATAATTTGAGAGATAAATATATAAAATCAGTATATACACAAACACATGGCCAAGGCTCAGCTGACAAAAGGCCAAGGTAAGTGAGAAAAGAAATAAATATTTTAAAGTGAAAAATGGAAAAGTTCATATAAAACAAAGTTGTAAAAAAATTACAAAATATTTTGTTATCAATGAATTGTATATTTTTTATTTAATATTATACAAATTATTTAAGGATAAAATTTACAATTTATTTATAAAAAAAATTAATAATTATTAACAAATTGTGACAAAATTAGTGTCAAAAAATAGGAAAAAATTAATAGAAATTATTGTTAAAAAATAAAGTTAATAAAAGTTTATTAGTTAAAGAATTATTTAAAATTAAAGAAATGGAATAATTTCTATAGAAATAAATGATTGACAGCTAGACAATAGCATTGTTCTCGGGAAACGTTAGATCCGTTGGCGGCGAGAAAGAGAGAAATTATATCTCTATCTTTAATGGCAAATTTAAATATGATTGGCGAGAAAAATTAGACGCTTTCCGAAAAGTAAAGAGTGGGACAAAATTGGCGGGCAGAAAATGCATGGCAAAAATGAGCGTCCTTAAAGGGTAGGGAAAAGCTCTGAATTTTAGTCAATCAGAGGAAAGAGTTTTACATACACAAAATCAGATTTTGAAATTTACACAAAAATTGTGAATCTGGGGGTGGACAGCGATTATATAAACCTTGAGAAAGTAAGCGTCGCTCTCAAAATCACGAAGCAATTTTCAAAGGTAATATACTTAATTAAATATCCAGGGGCTATTGAGAAATCTTTGTTCCACCTGAATAACCCTTACGAAAACATATGACATGTAATGTACGACATGAACAAGTGCAGTAATATGCGTGACGTTATTTCGCAACGCCACAAGCAGAACATTATCGTGTACGAACTTCAAGGCACATAAACCGTTAACAGAATTATGTATATAGTTTAACTGATGTTTGCTGTCAAATCTTTAATAATTATCTATCACAACTAAGAAGTTTGCGATGACATCAGACCACTTCGTTTTGTCAACAACCATCAGTATTTTGAGCCAGTTCGCTGTCATCACTGCAAAAAATGACGTCTAAAAATGAAACGTTTAGACGCTTATAAACGTCTTATTTAAATAAGTGTCTTATTTGAGCGTCTTTAATCAAAAAATAACCTTTAAATACATGCATTTTAGAAGGCAAATAAGACGCTAATAAACGTCTTAGAAGTGACTACGTAAACGTCTTAAACCAAGATGCTCTTTTTTTACAGTGATATAGGGAACCTTTTTGATATGACAGCAAACTTGTTAGCTATGTGCCTTTTCCATCTAACCAATATTTCTGTGCGTGTGAGATTATTTTAAAATTCGAGAAACTATATAAATTTTTTGTTGAGAGTCGGACTAAGGGGTTAAAGGACACGAAATAAAAACTATAATACATATCATACTGTCCTATAGAAAATAAATATTTTATTTTTACTTCTAATTAGAACTTTTAATTAATAATTTGATAAAGGTGAAACAAGTTAACAATCTCTCTGAATCAATTTTGATAATTTGGTTAGGTTACCTGAGAAGTTGAAAACAATTTGACATTCTTGATGGTGTTTTCTTCGTGGCGTCGCAAAAAATCATCACGTAAATTACAACACTTATTCTTGTTGTCAATTACATGTCATACTTTTTCGTAAGGGAATACACATTTAACATTACAAACATATACATATAACACAAAACTGCAACATTCAGGGGCTATTGAGAAATCTTTGTTCCGCCTGAATAATATACTACAAACATAACATAATCTTTCCTAAATATATATATATATATATATATATATATATATTGATTATTTAATCAAAATATATTTTATAAATCTACAAAGTCAAGCCATGGTGAAGGTGTTGAGGGGCTATTGAGAAATCTTTGTTCCACCTCATAATATGGATCCTTAAGTAGTATTAAAAGCAAATCGTAAGTTTATTGAATATTCTTATGAGCTGCGTTCATATAGTAATAGACTATATCGACGTAGCAGTTTGAAAGATTCAATAAATATTGAACCTAACCCACCAAAAATATTATTTATAATATGTAATAATTAATTCCTTTAAATTAATTATTTTAGTTAATTTTTCAGAGAAATAAATAGATTTTATTATGTGAGTTAAATAAATTTTGATCATTTTTCGATATAATAATTTTTATCATATCCAAAATAAATCAAGATTTAGAAAAATTTATAATTTTAAAGAATATTTATTTATTGATAGAATAGTTAATTTAGGGTTTAGGGAAAACTTGACCTTGTGTATTAGGCAGGATTTGTAAGAATTGAATACTAAATTTTATTTAAATTTTGTTTATAGAATATCTAAACGGACAATCTAACTGAAAAATTCTAGAATTCTAGAAACAAGAAATTATCGTCAAAAATTTATTTTACGCGCGCTGCTAGTACACGCCCAGGCAAGCAAACGCTGCAATAGTACGCCCCGCCTACCGTCTCACTGAGCTTTCACGTCCAATAGCAAAGCGTAGTTTTTGATTTTTTAATTGCGATTTACGGAAAAACGACTGAAAATTTTTAAAAAGTGCAAAGGACTTTTCGTCTCAGTTTTTTCAGTAGATTATGCCCCTTTAATATGTACACCCTCGACCGGGACACCCTGTATATATTGAGTCAATTCATATAAACCATAGCAATCGAACTTACAAAATTATTTATTTGTATAAACTATATCATAAGAAAAGATTTCTTTATAGTAAAAATAAATTGTGTTAGTTTAGTTTTGATTTATTTATATTTTATAATTTTATCCAACGAAAGAAAGATAATAAAATTATCTTATTAAGTAGTGGATAATTTAGAATAAATAAAAGCTGAATTACCGAATAATTATTGGAGAAGATTCCTCTAATTTGCTTACAAAGCGACAAATGTTCTCAAAAACAAAATATAATATTAAAAATAAATTTGAATTACATGGTTTCATTTATATATACTATTACTATATGTCGTCAAAACAAGATCTTATCTGTTGATATGCTTTGGCGCGTGCCTCATTGTCTGAGTATCTTTAAATTTTGGAAACAATGTCTTTTTAAATTTATATACAAACATTCTTTCTATTCAGATTATATATGAATGAGAAATATTTAATACGCATGTATAAGATATTCCTCATGCTAGAAACACGTGAGTTTTCAGAAAGTTACCGTGCAGTGGGCTTTGAATCAAAATAAAGGAAAAATATATAGATATATAATTCCCTCGGTCTGTCAATCTACACGTATGTTTTAAACTATTAAATTTTTAATATCTTTTTTAAAACTCTAACTATCTTTAACAAAGGATGAAGTTTTACCTGAAATTGCTTTTTAAATTCTTGATAAAAAAGTAGCTAAATTATGAGTAGGAGAACCAAGACATTAGATCTTCTGCACTTTATTAGAATTGTCAATTGTTCACGATAAGTTATTATTTTCTTATTGATGGTAATGCTATTTCCAACGGCATAACGTGTTCTGCTGTCATATTATTCTTGGATGTATGTTAAATAACCTATCTTTAAACAATCAACTCCAACAAACTTCCAGAAAGGTTTTAGACCAAGTATAATTAAATTCAATTGAAAATTTAAAATTATCAATTCCTCCTTCTTTGATCGTAATATTAATTCAACAGTGAATAGATAAAAAATTTTTTAATAAAAAAATTCTTTTTTGGTCAAACGATCAGTTTTAATTTTTACTATACAATACTGACGTTTCGGTACATGTTGAGTACCATCTTCACAGCTTTTTTTAAAATTTGTATAAAATAAATGAATAATCATTAACATGTCACGAAGTGAACATAACCAAACAAAAACAACGATGACAACGAAACTCTCAAAAAATACATTCTCTTACAAAAAAACAATAAAACATTTTTTTAAACATACTAAAATGGATTTATCTACAAAAAAACCATTCATTTTTTATAAATTTTTTGAACATTTCATTTGGGAGAAAAAATTAAATTTCTCGCAAATGAAACTTTGAAACACTGTTGACTTTTGAAACACTGTTCACTGTTGAATTAATATTACGATCAAAGAAGGAGGAATTGATATTTTTTAATTTTCAAGTGAATTAAATTTTTTTATTTTAGTGTTCAAACTATTTAACGAATAATTTTTGTTAATACGTTAATTGAAAGCTTGGACTTTCACCTGTTAAATAAAATTTGAATTAGACATTTAGATTAAATAACCAGTTCACTGCATGAATTTTTCACGACCTCTGCATTTGTTACTTCCCTCCTAACCCCTTATTCCATTGAGAAACTTTTGAGCCCTTGTGGACCTTGATTGAATTAAAAATGAAAATTCTACACCACATTTAGTGAACGAAAGTACGTTGCTTTTTTTAGTATTTTTTCAATATTTGCAGCAAACATGCAAATAGTAAAATTAAGTTAAGTGCTAAAGTTACTAAAATCACACATCAAGAAATTCTAGAGTTGATCAGTTCGAATACAATGTCAAATATAAAAATTTCAAAATGGTGAATCGAAAATGGCGGACAAATTTTTTTAAAAAATCGATCAAATTTATGACAATTTCGTTACTCGGGGTTTTTCGTTGTCGCTGATGACGAGTCTGATGTCAGATTTTAAAAATTAAAAATGGTGGCTTTAATAGAGGAATTAGAGACCCCAGAAACTCGAAAGTATTAATTTTCATGAGTTTATCTTTAAACTTTTAAAATATGTTCGCACAGACTGAATCCACCTCTTTGAATTTTCAAACTATGATTCAAACTTAATCAGAGAGCTAAAACTCGTCCTCTTTATTGAAGCCACCATTTTGAATTTTAAAAATCTGACATCAGACTCGTCATCAGCGACACCGAAAAACCCCGAGTAACAAAATTGTCATAAATTTGATCGATTTTTAAAAAAAACTTGTTCGCCATTTTCGATTCACCATTATGAAATTTTGATATTTGACATTGTATTCGAACTGATCAACTCTAGAATTTCTTGATGTGTGATTTTAGTAACTTTAGCACTTAACTTAATTTTACTATTTGCATGTTTGCTGCAAATATTGAAAAGTATGCTAAAAATGGCAACGTACTTTCGTTCACTAAATGTGGTGTAGAATTTTCATTTTTAATTCAATCAAGGTCCACAAGGGCTCAAAAGTTTCTCAATGGAATAAGCTATCAATAAAAAATTTAAAACCTCAATATTTTCTACTGTTTGGTGTGGAAAAAATTATCAAAAGTTAGTCAAGTGTCTAAAAATCATCAAAATTTCCATGAAATTTGATCTTAAATTGACTGTAGCTCTCTCAATTTTCATTCAATTTTATTCTGTAATATATGGATTAAAAGATAATTTAATTACTTTTCCAACGACTTCCTACTCATCATTTTTGGACAAGTTGATTTTCCTACAGATAAATTTAATTGCCGTTGCTCCTCAAAAATACAAAATTTGAAGCTACAAAAAAACTACACGAGGGAAAAAAATTAAAACTTTGATTTTCTTACTCAGAAAACACCTACTAATCGAAAAAAATGTTTTGTTCGATTGGCAAAAAAAAGTTTTTAATTTGTAAACCTGCGTAAAAAATCATTTAATTTTAAAACATAAATTATCATATCTTGGGCAAATGTTGATGAATTTAATTTAAAAAAATTGTGTACACTCGTTTAGGTCCATAGAAGACGATGACATAATAAAAATTTAAAAAAAATAAAATTTGTTTAAACATTTTTAATTGTAAATGGAGCTTTGTCACCAAAGACGTTTTCTTAACTTTGACAACAAAAAGTCTACGAGGAATTTTAAGTGTGAACAAACTTCCAGTGAGACATTTGTTGATTATCATATAACAAAGTTTTCTATAAATTTTCAAAGAGATTCCTTATTTATTTACAGAAATATAAGAGTATTAACAAATACAGTGGTGCTGTTAGCTACAGCCACTATGCGTAGATACTCAGCATAACAGCTGTTACGTCAAAACGAGACACCTTTAATAAATATACCTAACGTTCCTCGTTTTAAATTAGTTTCAAACAAATTGAATCTAATTTGGGATGAGGATAAGTCAATGAGCCTACTTAATGTTGTGAGAGAATAATTTATTTAAAACCTAACAAGATAGAAAAGTATTGACAAAATGCAATAAGTATAATTTTAGTTTATAAATCTTACTTTCAGAATAACGATTAGTGGTGGTGAATGAGCTGGTGATAATAATCTGTTATTCCAATCTTGTGATGGCCCTTCACAAAGTGGGCCTCCGACAGTTGTCCTTAGTGTGGGATTTTATCACTGTTGTTTACACTAATATGATAGTGTATTGTATTTTGAAAATATTTGCTTTCTTCCAGACGATTGTCAGCAGTTGAGCAAATTTCGATGGTTCGAAATTTGGAATGTCTTGTTTCAATATAGATTTTATCGAAACTTGAATCTATCTCCCAAATAATAATTTTTGAGAATTATTTAAAGTTCTATTTTAAGAACAGGGGAAAAAAGTCTAAAACGAAGTTCGTTTTAACTTAAACACTTAGAAAAATACTTGTGTTCACTTCAAATTATATTTGTTTGGAAATTTATACTTGTTAATAGACTTGGGTTGATTTTAAACACTTGGGAGTTCACTTTAAACTTTGTACTTTTAGTTCACTTGTAGACGATGTGTTCAACTCGATGGTTCGATGACTATAACTTGGTGTTTCAAAAAATTACTCTCTGAATGTAGAGAGCTAGTGCCCTTTATTTATAAAACTTCCCCCATAAGCTTTGTGCCTTTGGTGCTAAATGGAATTGTGAAAAGATGGTTATTCCTTATTATTTTTCTAATTTTATGCGTGCCTCTGGAGTTATCGCATGTATTGTAAGTGGGGATATGTGCCGCTCGTTCGGTTAGCTGTTCCTTACAGGTTAATCCCTTGATGGATTATTTCTTGCTCGTTTGTTGATTTCCTTGCTTATAAAAAGGTCGTTGAAATGATGCTTAATCGTTATTCTGATTATATTATTCAAGGTTAATATTGTCTGTGGCAAAGGTTTTTACATACTTCTAAATATTACTCTTCTTTCTTGTATTTAATACAATTTATATATTCGTTGTAAGACATATATTATAACAATGACCATAAAAATACTGAATATAATGCAACAATATGTAGAGATTGTATTAATACAATAACAAGCATTTTAATAACAATAATAATATCTTACAATATATAGGTAAGACAGATTTTTAACAATAGGAGACACATCTTTTAATTTATTAAATTCAAAGTCTTCTTTGAATACTTTGTCTGTTTATGAAAGAGTGACACATTCATTAAAAGAGTTCGATATCTGGAAACCAAGAGAGGCACCTTTCTCTTGTTTTATTATTACTGATGAAGGAAAGAAATATAGAGGGGTGGATTGGTGGTGTAATCTACCTTGTGTAGAATTAATAAGATTTGCTCTCCACAAACAATTCATTGCGCATGAAGCTGACGGAGTATTTTTCCTGGAAGGAGAATATTTTATTTTTGAGGACATGAAGATTAAAATTGTAAGTATTTTGTGTTACTTTATCTTTATGTGAAGCTATTCTTAATTAATGGTTAATAATTGCCCTCTTTTGTAACTATGTTATTCTTTTTATTCGTAGGTTGATAAGGAACTTGTTTCATGGAATAATGATATAAGAATAATTTCAAAGATTCCTACGATAAATTAGAAAGATGATATTATTCTGTTGCCTTCTGAATTTGCTTCCAAAAAGGATTCTATTCTTAAATATTATATATCTGTTTTTGACAATTTTTATAATACTGAGGAGGTCTTTGTCCTTTATAATCGAAAAGTGCGATTTATTTGGAATATACTGATTCGAGTAAGTATCTTTATTTATGTTTTTTTTTCTTCTTGAATTTCTTTAGACTTATTGTTATTATTATTTTTTATTTTTATTTTAGGTTTGTGAATATGACCAATGGTACAGGGGCGACCTTACTCTACTTGCTCATGGCAGCAGAAGAATGACAACGAAATTATGTCACCTGCGTTTGGAAGTTCCTTTTGAGTGGCAAATTAACTTTCATTGTACTTTTCATGATGGGGTTACCTGCCTGAAAAGACATTTACTGGGATCTAGAGATCCTTTAGGGTCACTTTTTTTGGCTGGTGGCATGAAATGGATTATAGATGGTTATAGAGTGAAACGTATAAGTATACGTTATTTGTAAAATTTCTCTCTTCTTACTTATTTGTTATACAATAAAAATAAACAATATATATAATTTTGTTTCACAGTACTTTGGACTTTAATATGAAGATTTTTTACTGTATGAAAATTTATCAATTAATAGAAGAGAAAAAAAAACAAACAAAAAAAAATTTATAATTCTTTTGTATATAATTGTATAGAAAAATAAATAAATAAATAAAATTTTTAATTACTTTTGTTTTTCATTTTTCTATACTCCTGTTTCCCTTACCTTCCCTTCTATTACGTCTGTGCAAACGTCATTTTTCACATAATTGTTCAGTAAATTATCTATATTTAATTTATTAAATTTTTTCTTCATTCTTAAGTATAATATTAAAGTAACAGTTAAATAAATTATTATTATTATTATAAATGTTAAAGACAAGTATTTTTCAATATCATATTTTTCTGCATGAATGATCTTAGTAATATTTTGAAAACTTATATTATCTGAATTTAATAAATTAAAATTTTTTTTCTATGATCTTGAATTAATTCTTTGTCCTGAATAATAATTGGTGTTTTTAAAGGTAAGTTAGATATTTCTTCTATTTCTATAGGTACATTTTGATTATTTAATTTTATTAAACAGTCTAATGGCAATTTTATTATTCCTATATTCTTTAATAATTTAGTAAATTATTTTTTAAAACATTGAATGTCAATTTGTATTAATTTTTGCGTAGCGTAAATCCAGGAATTATGTTTTAATAATGGGGTTAATATTGGTAATTTACTTAAAGTTATAAACTTGCATTTATAATACATTGAATTAATTAGTATGTTGGATTCACAAGTTGGATTTAACTCTGCGTGATTAATGAATGGAGTGAATTTTTCTTTAAGACTTAAGCTTAAAAAATAATTTTTATTATCACTGGAAAGACCTATAATTTGATAGTTTGTTTTTATGGAAATAAAAGATTTATTGTAAACCATTGGATAGGGATAGATTTTAAACAATTTAAAGCTTTTTGACATCTTTTTCGGAAATGAGAATACAATAAATAAGTTTTTGTTTGAACTGAAAGTTTCTACTTTTAAAAATTTATTAAGATTTTTAGTGTTTATAGTATAATTTAAAAGATCTGAATTTATTGGAATAGATTGATGCCATTTATTATTTAATGATGCTACCAGAATTTCTTGTATATGATGTAGTGCTTTGATGTATTTTCTAATTAAATATAATTGTTAATATATGTCATTTGGATTAGTAAACTCTAAAATAAAAATTTGTTGTGTGAAAATATTCTTATCTGCAGTTTTCATTGTATTGTTATTAATTGTTTCTTTTTCCTCTATAAACTTAAAAATGTCATTTTTATGTACCGGTTCTGTTATTTCAGTTATAATTTTTTTTGTATCGTAAATTATATTTTCAAATTCTTTAATATAAATACTAAGTTCATTTCTTGTTTGTATGCAGAACAATATGCAAGTTGTCTGTGTGTCGTTATAAAATTGTTTAAAATTTTTTAATTTACTAAACAATAATTTGTGATTAATATGATAAATAATGTTTACTTCACCAATAGGAAACTCTATAATTTTTAGAGGTTCATAATATAATCCAGGTGATTGTGTGAATGGAATGTCTTGTGGTATTATTTGGAATGTGCCCTTGTTTATTTCTATCAAAATGGCAAAAATTATTAGGATCATTTTATTTTTAAACTCCATTTCTGAAACAGAATCAAGTATAATTTTTTTTATATTTTATGGTAAATGTTCTGTTTGCGATGTCCGCAAAAAGTACATTTGTAAAAACTTTTTTCTTCCTTATTTTCATAGGATTTTGAAGTGGAAGGAAAACTTCTGTTTTCAAAGGAATTTTTCTTTTCATTCGCGACTGTCATATTTTCAAAAGATTTAGTTATTACTTTTTCGAGTGAATTAGTATAGTTGTCTATATTATGCAAGGTTGCTAAGGTTATTAATGCGGATATTGCTTTTGCTGTTAAAGCATCACTTGATATAGCGGTTTTTTATTTTTCCTACAGTGCAAATTATTATCCAATGTATCTTTGTTTCTGACACATTTGTTTTGAAAATTGAAAATTTAGGAATGCCCATTTCTTTCTTATAACAGTAATCATTCAATTTTGGAATCAGTCTTATTTTAAATGTAACTGTTAAATTTTTCAAAAAAAAGTTTTCTCCATTAGTTATTTTTTCAACCAAACGAAATGCTGCATTTTCTTTAGATAACTCTAGATTGTCACTTGTACTACAAATTATAAAAAGTTTATATCTTATTTCTGTAACATATTGAGGTTGATTAATGGCGTCTGCTGGTGCTTGATAATTTGAATTAATTAGGATCTCATCTTTCGTGTTTTCTTTTAGTAAGATATGCAATATATTTAGGAAGGAAGTTGCCAATTTATAATCGAAAGGTTGTTGAATTGTTGTGGATAGGATGTAATTGTGGATATAGTTGAATTGCTTTTTCGTTGTTTTTATTACCTTCTTTTTTCTGCAGTAGATTAATTTCTCCTGTAGGGGCTAAAGCTTCGTTTTCTTCTTTGTTGTTTTGATTTGATGTTGGTGGACTCTTGGATGTCGTTCCTAAATGTAATAGTACATTAGTTACTGAGTCCCATATGGAACCTAAAAGGTGTAAAGACCAACTAAACACACTATATAATGCATATCCATGTATAAATGTATCAGCTATAAATTTTATTGTTTTCATTACTATTATTATGCCTATAAATCCTACGCTTACAGTTCCGAAACTGATAAATGTTACCCAGATTTTCCCCACGCTGACTCGGCTTTTTTATTTATTGTTTCTTCATCTAGTACATTTGAAAATTTAAGGCCTGCGGTATGTATGGTTTGCCCCATCATTCCTCTTGCGAGGGTATTTAAAATTATGGGCTTTTCTGCTGGTAGCATAATATGATTTCTTAATTTTTCTAAATCTTTTTGTGAATATAATCCATTAGTAGCTAGGTATAGGGGAACATTATATTTCCAAGTTTCTCGTTTGTCTGGTTTCAATATTGCTGGCTGTGCTACTGTCACTAATTTAGGCAACATTTGGAACCATGAATTTCCTATCATAAACATTGATGGTAAAAATGTGTTACATTCTACTGGTGTCCCTACTTTCGTTAAGATATGAGTTATAGGTGTTAAAAAATATGTTTTATTGTCTTTCATAACCGGCAGTTCCAGATAACATTCTTTGGTTTCTCTTAAATTGATTTCCACTGGTATACATTTTATCATGTGAATAACTTCACCTGCTAAGACTGACATATAACCTTCCTTTTTCATTAAGTGAAAAGCAAATAAATCAGGTGCTTGAGTGGCTAAGACTAATGAATTTCTAAGGACTTCTTGTTCCAGTAAACATCTTTTTGTTAATACATCGTAATATAACTCATGCATTTCTTTTCTCAGATGGCGCTCGATGTAAATAAATTTTGTATTGACATAAGAGAACATGTCCATATTTTGCACTAACGGTTTTTTTAAGGGTGATCCACCTGGTCTCGTTTCTAGTATAATTGATTTTGGATGTTCAGTCCTGACATAAACATAACCACAAATCATTTCTCTTGTTTTTTCTGCTAATGCAAATGTGATATCTTGACCTACTAAAGAGTATATTATTTCCATATTTTCTTCCTTGTTATCTGCTACGTATGTTTTATTTGCTATTCCTTCAAAAATTGTTTCATATTTTCTTAGATTACATACATCCTCTGGTATAGCATTTCTGAATGTATTTCCATTTTCCCTATCTATACATTTTGATTCTGATAAACTACAAACTGTTCCTGACTGCAAATGAATTTTGTCCGTTTCTAAGTTTACTGTTGCAAAATATTCTTGTAAGGTTATTTCATACGATGCTTGTACTATCACATCCTTCCATGAGCCATAGACGTCACTAAAAGATTCACCATCGCAGTCGCCATCTTGATCAATTGATCCTGCTAAAGTTATGCTACGGTAATTGGTAGAATTTACTTTTAAATCCGCAAATTTTGTATTACCAGAAGGTGTAAAAATTCCTGTTATGTGTATTGTGTTGCATACATCATAAGATACTTCGTGTATATATATTCCTTGTCCGTTACTGACAGCTGATGTATGTGAGAACATACCACAACGTTCAACATGGCGAGTTATTTTGATTTTACATTGTATTACTTTAGTTTTTGTAGTACCGCTTAGTTGTATTAATTGTACGTAACTTTGTTCTGTTTTTACTGGTTTCTTCTGAATATCGCAATCTCCTACCTGTTTTAATGATAGAGTTGTTATGTTAGGTTCTGTTGAGCCACAGTCAAAGCCTATAAATGCATTAGACAGACTTATTATGATAAATAATAAGCATAGTTGAAGCATTTTCCTTATTCCAGTTTCCATTATCTGGAAATAGATTATATTTATTTTATTATAAAATTTCCTTATTCTTCTTGCTTAATACGGGAAAGTTTAAGTCTGTTTGTATGTACTATTTTTTGTTTATTTTTAAATTGTATTTTAACGTTTCCTTTATTTAATATTTCTAATATTTTGTGTGGGCCTGTATATTGATCAGCAAATTTATGAATCTTCCCCCCATGTAGTATAAATAGCTCATCACCGAGTTTAAGATTTTGTGGATTACAATTTCTATCGTAATAAAATTTTGACTTTTCTTTTGCTAAAATTAAATTTTCTCTAGCAATATTCCTCATTTCATGAAGTCTTGTTATTAAATCCGTTAAGTATTGATCATATGTTTCTAATTTTTCGTGTTCAAGTGGTGGATCACTGGAAGGTAATCTCGCTAATTTTCCAAAAATTAACTCATACGGAGTACATTTAGTACCTTCATGAATACTTGTATTGTATGAAAACATAGCTAATTCTAACCAATCGTCCCATTCTTCATTTTTATTTATAAATTGTTTTAAATATTCTCCTAAAACATGATGAGATCTTTCAATTGAACCATTAGACTGAGGGTGAAAAGCAGTTGTTTTAAATTGTCTAATTCTAAATCTTTTCGCTAATCTTCTCATTAAATTGCTTAAGAAGTCTGTACCCTGATCTGTTAAAACTCCTTTAGGTGATCCAAAAATGCAAATAAATCTTTTAATAAATGCATCAGCTATTGTACTAGCTTAATGATTTGGAAGTGCAATTGCTAATGAATATTTAGTTAAATTGTCTTGTATTGTTAATATATATTCACTTCCATTTTTAGTTTTTTGTAATGGACCAACAATGTACATTGCTATTTTTTCGAATGCTGTACCTGGTGTATCTGTTATAATCATTGGGTCTTTTGTTTTTACTCTAACTAATTTTTTTTATTGACATTGGAGGCAAGTTTGAATATATTTTTGAATATTATTTTTCATATTTTCCCAATAATAATTTTGACGTATTCTTCTATAAGTTTTTGTTACACCTTTATGTCCTCCAACTGTGCTTGAATGAGCTTCTTCGATTAATTTTATATATTCTTCTTTCGTAGGATATTTTGTATATCCATTGCAAATAACAACTCTTACAAATGAGTCTTCAAAAATTGATTTAATCATTGACAGGATTTCGTCCCATGTTACATTGTTTATTTGTGCTGTTTTTGCAACACTGATACTTTTTAAGTTTAATTTTTCACATACACTTTTCAATGAAACAATTGAAGATTTAATTCTTTTTATTGTATTAGATAAATTTTCCTTTATTTCATTTTCAATTACTTTTTTCTGCTGTTCCTAATTGGAGTTCACCAAACTTTGGTAATTTTCGCGTTTTGCTAATGATCTAGATTCATTATCTCAAGGATCTCCATCGACTGAAAGGAAATATGTTAGATTATCCCTACGCATTGGTAATTGGTCTCTACAGTCGACAATACATTTTTCTTGTTTAACGTTCAATTTATCACAATTTTCATTTTCCATTATGTTATCTTCTCCATCAGATGATTCTTCGGAGTTTGAATTTTCGTAGCCTTGATCAATTTCTTCATTTTTTGGTTTTGATATTTGTTTCATATACTCAGGATCAGATTTAATTTCATCAGTATAAGCTTTATTATAAAATTTTTGTTTTCTTTGATTATCTCTATTACATACCCTTTTCGGTCTTCCCCTTTTTTTCTTTGAAAAGGAGGTATTCAAACGTGTGCTTTGTTTCTTCGGTCTACCTCTTTTTTTCTTGGTGTGTGCTTTTATTTCATCATCTTCAATTTCTTGTATTTCTTCATTTTCTTTTTCACATATATTCTTTTCTTGATTTTCATTTTCTTGTATTCTTCTTTGATTTCTTGTAATAACGTTACAAGTTTCAATACTTGTACAATAATTTCTTTCATTAAATATCTTTTTAATAGATAGGAGAATTTTCTTTATCTCCATATTCATGTAGCATTCATTGTCATTAATTATTTTTTCAATATATGGGAGACTTTTTCTTATCTCCAAATTCAAATAGGATTCATTGTCCATCAATATTCTTTCAATAGATTGGAGACATTTTCTTATCTCCAAATTCAAATAGGATTCATTGTCCTCAAATAAATTTTTAAAAGATCGAAGAATTCTTAGTATCTCCGAATTTCCATTGGATTCATTGTCCATAAACATTTTTTTAATATCGTGGAGACTTCTTATTATCTCCAAGTTTGATTCATTTTCATTTGCTACATGTTTTAATTTTTCGTGCACACTTTTCATTATATTTTCTTGAATTTCCTGAGTTTCTTGAATTTTCTCTTCTTTTATTCCTTGTACTTTTTCTTCAATTATATCTTCAACTGGATTTCTGGATAAGGCATCAGCATTAACATTTGTTTTTCCAGCTTTGTAGACCACATTAAAATCATATTCTGCTAATTTAAGTTTCCATCTTGTTACTCTTGAACAAGGATCCTTAGAATTTTGGAACCAAACTAGTGGTTTGTGATCCGTGACTAAGGTAAATTTTCTTCCATAAAGGTATGGTCTAAAATGTTGCACACTATATATAATTGCCAAGGCTTCTTTTTCATAAGTATCATATTTTTTTCACATTCATTTAAAATTCGTGAAGTATAAGCGACTGGTTGATCTTTGCCAATTACTCCTTGTGATAAAATTCCTCCTATTGCAAAACCTAAAGCGTCCGTTGTTAAAATAAATGGTTGAGAAAAGTCTGGTCTTTTTAAAAGTGGTTCCTCACAAAGTTTATTTTTTAACGTATCAAAAGCATCTTGTTGTTTATCGGTCCAAAGAAAAGGTGTATCCTTTCTCAAAAGTTGATTTAAAGGATTTGCAATTTTAGAAAATCCGTCTATAAATTTTCGATAATAACCCGCTGGTCCTAAGAATTGTTAAATATTTTTAACATTTTTTGGTTTCGGAAATTTTTTTACAGCTTCTACTTTTTTCGGGTCGGGCCGCACACAATTTTTATCAATAATATGTCCTAAGTATCCTACTTCTAACCTCAAAAATTCACATTTATCTGGTTGTAGTTTTAAATTAGCATAACGTAGTCGTTCCATGAGTTTCGAAAATTTTTCTTCGTGTTCTTCTAAGGTATCTGCATAAATTACAATATCGTCCAAATAAACAAATAATTCTGATTCTTGTAATCCTAATAATACCTGATCAATAAGTTTTTGAAATGTGCTCGGTGAATTTTTTAATCCAAAAGGCATTCTAACGAATTCATAATGTCCAAATGGCGTTGAAAATGCCGTCTTATAAGAATCTCTAGGATCCATTTTAATATGATGAAAACCGGATGCTAAATCGAAGACTGAAAAATTAAATAATTGATCCAACAGGTCTGTAATATTAGAAAGGGGGTAAAATGTACCTACCGTGCGTTCATTTAGCTTTCTGAAGTCTAAAACTAATCGCCATTTTTTATTTCCCTGTGAGTCATCCTTTTTTGGTACTATCCATATTGGTGTATTGAAAGGTGAGTCAGAATGCTTAATAATTTTTTGTTTTAATAATTCGTTTACTTGACGTGTCATTTCTTCTTTATGAACAGGTGGAAATCTATATTGTTTAGTAATAATTGGTGTATCATCTGTAGTTATTATCCTATGTTTAATAAGATCTGTTCCTTCCAAATATTCTCCAGGTATATGAAATCTATCGGAATAATTTTTTACTAAATTTATGATGTGTTCTAATTCTTCTTTATTTAAATGTTCGAGACGAAGTAATTTTTTAATTTCTTCAACTCTATCGTTTCCTGTAATGTTGAAAACATTTTCAGATTTAAAATTTTTTGAAAATGCATCAATAATTTGTTTAATTGTTGAATCTTCATTTTTATTATCAGATTTGCTTACTGAACTTTCTTGCTTTATTTCATCAAAATCTTCTAAATTTAATTTAAAAATTGGGATGTCAATTGATTCGTTTAATGTATTTATAGCCTGTAAATAAGCTAATCCTTCTATATTTAAAACTACCGCATCACCTAAATAAACACCGTTTTTCACTATTAATCTTGGAATGTAACCTACTTTTTTGTTTTTATTTAAAATTTTTACATGAATATTGTAAATTGACCTTGCTGGTACTGTAAAATAATTTTCCGAGTCAAAATTAAATTTTTGTTTATTAATTTCTAGATGTTCCTAATATTCCATCATGTTCAATTGGAACATCATTTGATAAAAGATTAAAAGTTGTTAGAATTTCAAAAATATTAATCTCAACTTGACCTAAAGTGTAAACAGCGTGATGATTTATTCCTGTTAATTTTAGACATTTATTTTTATCAATTTTTATATCTGATTTTAATGCGCGGATTTTTAATAAATTTGGTCCTGCACCTGTGTCAATCATCATTGTTATTGGAATTTTTAATTCTTGAGTGTCAATTCGAATATATGGTATAGTGTTGGTTTTTGCTAAATTTATGTTCCTGGATGCATAGTAATTTCTTTTTAATTCTTCCTCAGAGCATCCTACTAAAGAGGAATTTTGGAGTTTCCCTGAGTTTGAGTTTGCGAATTTGTTTGTTGTTGTTGTTTATTGCTATTATCCCACATTCTTTTTCTACAATTAGTGGAAATATGTCCTATTTTTTTACAATAGTTACACGTTATACTTTGATTTCTGTTTGCAAAGTTTGATGTATTGTTAATTCGTGATTCTTGAGAAAAATTTCGTTGCTGATTTTGAAAAGAATTTTGTTGTGTATTTTGGTATGAAGGACGAAATTGATTTTGTGGCGTGTTTCTAAACTGATTTTGGAATTGACTTTGCCTTTGATTCTGTTGTGGATTTTGACTTTGAAATTTATTAAATGCATGATTTTGATTATTAAATCGATTTTGATTAAAAAAATTTTGGCGTGATCCTGGAGAAAAGGAGTTGTCTCGTCTTGCTCCTATCAATTTATTAAGTTGAAAACAATTTATTGCAAAATGACGCTGAATTCCACAAACTAAACAAGTTATTACATTATCTTGAGCGATATTAATTTTGGTTGTTTTTGCAAATTCTTTATTATTTTTAGTATGAGAATTATACTCAGTATTATGCTCACTTTTTCTTAATTCACGGTGTGATAATAATTTTCTTTCTATTTCTATTGCTTTATTAACTATTTCTTGAAATGTGTCTGCTGTACCAATTCTTATTTCAATTTCTGGTCTAAGTCCCCGAGAAAAACAATCGACAGTTGTTTTATCTAAATTTGTTTTAAACACTTCATCTACTGCGTTTTCATTACTAAGCCTATTCGCGTCTAATATTCTTTCTGCTGCTTCTGCGATTCTTGAACCGTAAGAAATTACATTTTCGTGCTCCCACATATATATTGCTCCTAGTTCCTTTCTGTCAACTGCTCTACTGTATTAAAATTATTTCCTATTATAATTCTTCTTGCTTCACCCGAAATTCGACTCCTAATTAATTTTACTAAATTTGTTTGCACTTGTGCGTTCTACGGAAGCATAGATTTTGCTTCTAAACAACTTTTAATAAATATAGATGATGGAATATTTTTTCCGTCAAACATTGGTATGGTTTCTAATGCATCGCGTAAAGACACTTGCTGATTGTTTGGAAGAGCTGTTTTCTTCAAAACTAATATTATTTCTAGAGTTATCAAAAGAATTGTTTTCAGAATGATCGCTTGTTTCAACGTCGTCAATTAAAGAATTATTTGACCCTGAATTTATTTCAGAATGATTTGGTAAATTTTTATCTACTAGAGTATTTTCCAAAATAGAGTCTTTGCTGTTGTTATCGTCAGTTTCAGAATAATTATCGTCAGTGTCAAAAAGGTTAGAATTAACAAAACCCGAGTCAAACTCTTCTATGTATTTCTTCGGAATCAGGATTTTCTTTAGAATATCTAGGTGTACTTGTGTGTGGTTTTTCTTTATAATAAGGAATTTCTGAATTCAATAACAATTCTGGAATATTTTTTATTTGAGAGCGAGTTAAATGTGAGTAATCGGTTGTATTTTTATTCGAAGAAGACATTAAAAGATTGCATAATATCCAAATTTATAATATACGCAATAATTGTAAAATTGTCAATCTTGTTTCTTGAATATAAAAAATACTTTTCTTCTATTGTTTATTTGTTTTAAACTTCAGGTCGATAAAATTTTGTAAACATTCAATAATAATAACAAATCACAATTTAAAGAATAAAACAAAATTTGGTTTAGCACAAATTAAATATTAAAATGATTCATATACGAGACAAAAAATTACATAAGTCAAGAGGACTCGAACCCCTATTCATCAATATAATACTGGATTTATTTTAAGAATGCACCTTGCAACTTTAAAAATTTTTAGTTAAGAGGACTCGAACCGCTATTCATTAAATTCGGCATTTGTTGATTCATTCAAAATTTTATTTTCACAAATAATTTTTCTTATTGTGCCTTTATATGTAAATTAAGTATATAAATGTCTGTGTATAAAACGTTTACAAATTTTCATTGTTTTATTTGTGATTGAGTTGTAAGTAGTTATAATATTTCTGTTTAGAAACCGTTTAGAAAAAAAATAAGCCTCAATTAGAAAAAAAGTTATTCATTAAAAACTGCAGCGGTGTAAGGATTTTCATGACGTTGAACTGGCGTTGCGCGGCGCAAGCATGACCGTTTACATCTGTGAGCACTGGTTCTCGCTACAAGTTTGCACAAATTTTAATGGTAATATCTAGTTAACAGTAACAAAATATAAACAAAGTAAATTTTTCATTTTGCTTCCTCATAAGGAATTGATTCCTCATAAGGAAGCTTTGCATTCGTGACGATTTTCAATTTTTCAAAACATGGTTATATGGACTCATTTTCATCTAGAATATATGTATATTAAATTCTGAGCAAATGTCCAGATGTATGTGTGTATGTGTGTGTGTATGTATGTGTGTGTGTGTATGTCACAAAAATTGTGTACAAATTATCTCTAACAAATTTTAATGGATTGCCCTGAAATTTTGCAGGTTTATTGCTGTCATTAATACCTAAAATCTGACACAAGGATTTTCAAATTTATCCACAAAATTTTTTTTATACAATTTTTTCAAAATGAAAAAAAAAATTTTTTTGTATTTTTTTAAATAACTTTTTTATTTTTTAATATTTTCATAAATTATTCTCAAAATTACATTCCGAATCGATTGATATATACAAAGTGCACATTTCATCAAAATTTATAAAATTAATCAATATTTTTCTTTTTCACAAAAAATTCAAATTTTGCGTTTTTTGAAATATTACCTTAACATATTAAATTTAAATTAAGCAATTGGTTTATGATATTTTGAGGAAGCGAAATGGTCATGAAATGAACAACTTGTTTTAATAAATTATTAATAATTAATAATTTATTTACTTTTTATCCTCAAATAGTTTATTATAATAGTTATAATTTACATAATAAATTTACAATAATTCTTATTATAATCTTTGGACTTAAAAGTTCATTAATTATTAAATAATTTAATTAATTAATAATATGTTTCTTTATTTATTATTTTTGTGCCGACGTAGAAGTAGAAATAATATTCATCACATATATTTTTATATACTACTTTTTTTGTTTTTGTGACTGCAATGGAAATTGATGTTTTTTTTAATGGAAAACAAATAAATATTGAGAGTATGTCTGTTTTCACTTTCGTGTGCAATTTCTTATACAATTTAGTCGTTAAGAAGTTTAAAAAAAATTTAAAGCGAACGGTGAAATTCAATTCATTTGAAATTTTTTAAACTTATTTAATAGTAATTTTATAAAAAATGGTGCGTCCTAATAGGTGCTGCAATCCTTGTAGGAAAAAAAACATTCTTGTGTATATAAAAGTCTTAAACTAATAACTGAAAATTGGAGTTCGGCGTTTTTCAATTTAATCGGGAAATATACATATTTAATCGGCGTTTTCCAATTTTCAGTTATTAGTTTAAGACTTTTATATACACAAGAATGTTTTTTTCCCACAAGGATTGCAGCACCTATTAGGACGCACCATTTTTTATAAAATTACCATTAAATAAGTTTAAAAAATTTCAAATGAATTGAATTTTACCGTTCGCTTTAAATTTTTTTTAAACTTCTTAAAGACTAAAATTGTATAAGAATTTGCACACGAAAGTGAAAACTGACATACTCTCAATATTTATTTGTTTTCCATTAAAAAAAACATCATTTTCCATCGCAATCACAAAAACAAAAAAAGTAGTATATAAAAATATGTGATAAATATTATTTCTACTTCTACGTCGGCACAAAAGTAATAAATAAACAAACATATTATTAATTAATTAAATTATTTAATAATTAATGAACTTTTAAGTCCAAAGATTATAATAAGAATTATTGTGAACTTATTAAGTAAATTATAACTATTATAATAAACTATTTGAGGATGAAAAGTAAATAAATTATTAATTATTAATAATTTATTAAAAAATGAAAAATTTACTTTGTTTATATTTTGTTACTGTTAACTAGATATTACCATTAAAATTTGTGCAAACTTGTAGCGAGAACCAGTGCTCACAGATGTTAACGGTCATGCTTGCGCCGCGCAACGCAAGTTCAACGTCATGAAAATCCTTACACCGCTGCAGTTTTTAATGAATAACTTTTTTTCTAATTGAGGCTCATTTTTTTTCTAAACGGTTTTGGAATCGGAGAGATTTCAGGAATATAATACAATTAAAATTTTTTTGTTAGGACGTGAAGAACACATTTGTTTATTAACATTTTATAAACAAATAAAATGAAAATTTATAAAAAATAAAAAAATTTATAAACAAAAAATATATTCAAATAGTGCTATTTAGGACGAAAAAAACCCATATTTTGTTTTTTTAATCCGTCAACTGGAACTCGAGAAAAAATTTTTCCATTTACAATTAAAAATGTTGAAACAAATTTTCATTTTTTGAAATTTTTATTATGTTATCGTCTTCCATGGACCCAAACGAGTGTACACAATTTTTTTAAAATTAAATTCATCAACATGTGCCCAAGATATGATGATTTATGTTTTAAAATTAAATGATTTTTTATTAGCAAAATTTATCAGGTTTTCATGTTTATTATGAAAAATATTTGTTTTAGAAAAAAAAAATTTGAGGAAAAAAGATGCGCCTTCTTATTTCCTATAAGGTAGAGCTTTTTAAAACTTAAAAATTTGAATTTCATTTTTTTCGAAATTTTGGAAGCTTGACTGACTTGAATATACGTGGAGAGAGCGTACGTCCCCTTATTGCAGCCAAGCCTTCAATTGACAAGAAAACTCAAAAATCGGTCCCGCTCTCGCAAAAAGGTTGCAAAAATTTTTTGATTGTTTGTTATGTGATAGTCAGAAGAAACATGATTTCAAGTATAATCCTTCCAAATTTTTTTAAAGGACTTGGGGGGTAAAGTATGCAAAAACTGTCCCCACTTCTATTTTTCTCAAATTTGGCCCATATGTTATTATCCATATGACTATAACTTTCTGCAATTTTGAACTCAAAATTCGATTTTTTGGGGGAGTTATGGAGGGGGAAAGCAAAATCAAAAAACCTAATTTTCTCGAAAACTACTGAACCGATTTTAATGAAATTTTCAGAGTTTGTAAATATCGTAAAGATGATTTTAGTAAACAAAAAATTTAAATTTAAAAAAAAATTTTTTTTTTGAATTTTCAAATTTTTTTTATGGTTTTTTTTTAAGTGCAAAGTTTATGAAAAAAATTGTTACTTTTACAGACAATGCCTTGTAACCAAAGCTTTAAATAGAGACCAAGAACAGCAAAAAATATTTACGGGTTTCCGAGATATTACAAAAAGAGTCGGACCGCGCAAAGCAGAATTTTCAATCATCAATTTTTCTAATTTGCCGTTGAGTCAATTACTTGTTTGTGAAAAAAGTGTCGAAAATTAATTTTACCAAGTACATTCTTACGGGGATCCACTTTTTAAATATCGATATATAATAAATTAAATTAAAAAATGGATCCCAGTAAGAATGTACTTGGTAAAATTAATTTTCGACGCTTTTTTCACAGACAAGTAATTGACTCAACGGCGAATTAGAGAAATCGATGATTAAAAATTCTGCTTTGCACGTTCCTACTCTTTTTATAATATTTCGGAAACCCGTAAATATTTTTTGCTGTTCTTGGTCTCTATTTAGAGCTTTGGTTACAAGGAATTGTTTGTAAAAGTAACAGTTTTTTTCATAAACTTTTCTAAACTTTGCCAGGAGTCAAAGTCAGAGTAAGAAATTCCGAAAAAAATAGAATTATTTTTTTGTCTTTATAACATGATATCTCGCTTCCTATTTATGCAATACAACTTAAAATAGTGGCATTTCATTGGAAATTTAATAGGCTTTCCAATGCAATTTAAAAAAAGCATCTAGCTTCATTTTTCACCGAGTTATAACTGTTTCTGTGCGGGTGTGATTTTTAATAGCTCGAGCTGTTAGCGTTCGCACAATTTCGGACGGTAGTGTATATTTTTTCGAAATTTTTTAAAAATATAGTTTACGAGTATAATGTCTAAAACCATACTCGTCCTATTTGACACGCACGGTAATGCACTGTATTGTATATAAGCAATATATTGTACCAGTAATCGAATCAGATAGTGATAAAGACTAAATTAGTAGAATTAATAAGTGAGAGGCAAGAGAACTCATCCTAAAAACACCCGAAAATAATATTTTTAAAGAAACTTTCATGATAGTATTTAATTGATTATAACAAAATTATAATAAAAGCGAATTTTGAGTTCAAAATTGCAAAAAGTAATAGTCATATGGATAGTAACATATAGGCCAAATTTTAGAAAAATAGAAGCGGGGGCATTTTTTGCATACTTAACCCCCTAAGCCCTTTAATACTGAAAATGAATAAAAATAAAAATTGTATAGCTCCAATTAACTATGAATTGTATTCTTTTAATAGTTGACAGAGATTAATTAAATAATTAGTATTTTCTTAATAAATGACCTGAAATGTGCCCGCGCATATCTCACATTCTTTTATATTAATTTTTTATTGTTGATCATCATTAAAAATGTTTATACAACTCAGGCGTATTATGGTCACTTTATCTACCTGTACAGGCGCGTACTAAGTTCCCCCTTATAACCCAGCAGTCAATAAAGAAACCATTATAGCCCTAGGGATATAAAGGGTATATTATTGACCAATCTCAGGTCAATAAAGTACCCTTTATCTCCCTAGGACAATAATGGTTATTTTATTGACCAGCTGGGTTATATGGGCGAACTTAGCATGCACCGGTACAGGTAGCATAGAGTAACCATAATACACCTTTGTTGTATAAAGCATAGTATGGCACAATATTGAAAATATTCGTCTTCTCACTCGCTTCGCTCGCGCTACGACTCGTTTTTCGATATTGTGCTCGGTACATAAACTCCGACGTACCTCCCTTGTTGCATAATGTACAATTATTACTTGAAAAGAATTATGTTTAATTAATAATTTTTTTCTTTGTTGTGCCAAGTTTTAAAATAAGGTGAAAATTATGAAAATTTATAAAATAGAAAATCTGCAAACTTTTGTTCTCTTTTTTTAATGACAAATTTGGATATTTTCAAAATAGTTGTAATTGAGAAAGAGAAATAATGCAATTTTCAAAAAAAAATTAGTAATCTTGTAATAATAATTGATAAGTCAAAATCAGTTTTTCTACCATATTTTTAACAATAACAAATAAATAACAATGAAACTTGGCACAAACTTACAGTGTACCAAGTACATTATTTTGATCAAAAACCGAAATTAATCTGATTTACCGCTTTTGAATAAAATCAAGTGATCTATTACGCCCCTGATCCATTACGCCCCGGTCTCCCCTATATATGTAAAATAGTAGAATTAAGGATGTGAAGGCAAGGGAACTCATCCTAAAAACACCCAAAAATAAGATTTTTAATATTTTCAAAAAATCTTTCTTGATAGTGTTTAATTGTTTATGATTATATATATGTAAAATAGTAAAATTAATAAAGTGAGAGGCAAGATAACTCACACTAAAAAACCTCCCGAAAAATGAGTTTAGAATATAACTACAACCTCCACGCGGTAAACTCTGGAAACTATTAATTAGGCTAACTATAGACGTTATTATTATATTAATTATTATTAACTTATATTTATCATTGTTATTTATAATATATATTTTATTGCATTTATAAACGCATAATGTGACGTATATTTATCTTCATGTAGGTAAATATATAAAATCTACATTGCTTATGTAACGATACAGTGAATTACCGTGCGTGTCAAAAAGCACGAGTATGGTTTTAGACATTTTACTCAAAAACTATATTTTTAAAAAATTTGGAAAAAATATATGATAAAGGGGACATTATAAGGTACTTTTAACAACAAAAGTAAAAGTGGTCACTTCATAAAATAACCCTCAAAAAATTTTTTTTTGACTTTTTTGGAAAAAAATCTTTGATTTTTTTACTAAAATCGTCTTTACCCCGAAAAACACGTTTTATAAAACTCTGTAATTACAAAAATATCACGTCACTAGCGGACTTCACTTAACCGGAAATGCTCTTGAACACTATGGAGAAGTTGTAGGGGGTACAACTGACTAAAAAAAATTAAGACTGTATTTTCGCTAATTTGTTTAAAACATATTAGCGTTGTTACTTTCCTTCTCGGTCTCCCTTATACTTAAAAAATTGACTAACAATTCCCTCTTTCCTTAAATGTTGGTCAATTTTAAAGCACCATTGATCAAAATTTATGTCACCTTGGACATATTTTTTAACCTACATATCTACCAGATTTATTATCTATATGTTAAAAGATAAGTCAAATTTAACCTAAAATTTAATATTAAGTTTCAATCAATAAAAATTGTTATAAAATGAGATATGTTTTTAAAATAATCGTGGAAAATTAATCATTTCAATTAATTCAAATAAATCTTAAGTTACATATCAAGAAATTAAAAAATAGGGTATTGTAGCGCGAAACGTGCAGGGGGCGAAGCCTTCCTAGTCTGAATTTAATCGGTTAAAAATACTATTTATGTAGTTTATTAACTTCTATTTTCACATTAGGGGTTGACTATAAACTACGTTACCAATTTTTGATACTTTTTAAACCCCCTCTCCCCTTGTTACCATTGCATTAAATTCATTTTCTTAGATTTTTGGACCCCCCTCCCATAAATTGGTAAAGTAGTTTATGGATGCCCCTTAGGTCATACCAGGAAACTTAGAATTTAGGACTTAAATGCTTATTTTTTAAATCCGGTTAACGTTCTGTGGTACAATAGAAATCATTAAGCACTACAGTTCCCATTAAAAATAATATTATTTTTTTTAATTCATGTAAAAAACATCCTTGGACCTTATATATTCCTTCTTATGTAGAACTAGCCATATACGAAGAGAAAATATATATTATATTTTAAAAAAGTATTTTACAAATTGGGAAAAATATGCGACAAAGTAAAATTTTGAAATAAAATATACTACATTTAAAAAAACTTATACTAATTTACAATAAAAATGAAACATGTATATATATTCTTATGTATGTAGGTGTATGTATATGTATATAGTGAGACAGTAGAAGCCCTCTATGATAAATTAGTAAATTGCAGAAAAAGTTACCATCTACAACAATTGAAATTACAATCGTAGTGATCTAGAGCTATATGATAAGTGTGTGACGGTCGGTCCATTATCTACACGCATGGTAACTAATCAGTTGCCCTCGCTTATCATAAACGGCGCAAAGTTGTACAACCGTAAGAAGGTTTTTAAATCAAACACCAGAGACTTAAAGAGACTATATAATATATATAAGACTATATAAACCCCTGTTTTTCTTACAACAATTGTCAAATACTCCGGTAATTTTCTGACCAAAAAGTGTCGGGAGTCGGACCTTTGATCATGAACAGTTAAATTTAATGTTCTTATTCTAATTTTATAATATTGGTGTAAGTTGTTCCCGAATACTAAGAAAACAAGTTTACTTTTGTATCAAGATACATTGTCAGAAAGAACACTCAGAGTCGTTAAATAACATAAAGGAGAGTTTTTATTTTGTACTAAAAAGTGACAAAAGATACGAACTGAAAATCTGTATTATCACACAACTTGTGAAGCAACAACACGAAGCTTGTTGCAACCCCAATTCTGTAACTTCATCGATAATAATCTTCAAACGTGTAAATAAAATCAATTGTTTAAACATTCATTTGTTAATAAATAATCATACAAAATAATACAAACAGTAAATCTGTACGCATAGGATCAAATTAAAGCTTAAACACTGCACTTTAATATCCAAAAACAAAAAATTTAATTAATGTAGACTTTTACCTATAATGTCATACGCTGTTCCATAAACATATTGAAAACAATAGTACTTTTGACCATGTAAGACAATATAAATAAAAATTAGTATCTCTTGGGGTTTTTATGGTTGCTGCTTACAGCATTAACTGACTCACTCTTGATTGGCCAAGATAGAAAGATGGCCGATGTTTTTTGTATTTTAAATCTTACTGTATTTACGGCAAATAATTGTTTTCTTATAATAGTAGTTTTTTAATGTTTTTAATTAATAATTGAACAGTTTTGAATAATTGTGTAATGTGTTTTTTTAAATATTATAAATAGAAATTACTTCAACAATAAAAGGTTGGTACTTTGTTAACAAATGTTCCTAACCTCACTAATTGTCAGTTAGATACTTATCCACAATTAGTATAGAAATTAAGAAAACATACGGTAACAGTTTTTATTATTGTTTTCATTTGAAGTAACATTATATAAAGTTTGTCATTTGAATTTATTCAGCAATTATAATTTTCATCTATTATACATTAAATAGCTCATTTTTATATTTAAAATTTGCTATGCAATGATTTTATTTAATTCATCAAAAACATTTTCTTCAAAATTTATTTTGCGCAATGAAAATTCGTTGTTTTATATTCCTTTTAATTACAAAATCATATTTTTTACAAAATTTAACAAAAAAGATTTGTGGAAAAAGTGGAGTCAATAAAAATTTTAATAACATTTATCATGTATAATTGCAATGTGCCGTTTCCGAAATTTATACTTTTCGCAGCTTTCAGTTAACAGTTTCAATGAAAAGTTTCAAATTAATTAAAATTTATGAAATTTTGGCCCTAACATCTACTTATTTAAAACTAATAATTTATACATTATTTAATTACGTTTTAAATTATTCCCTTTAACTGTAGAACAAAAATACTATTCTATTTTAAAATATTTTCTTTTACAAACTTTATTTGCTTCAGGTATCGCTGTAATCGGAGTCAAAAGTTTGTTGCTTCCTAATGCTATTTAACGTACTGTCCTTTCTCCCACAAGCCTCAAGTTTTTATACTTTTAGCTCAGCCTGCACCTATTATAAGAAATATAGTCTTACATATATGCCAAATGCTACAAAGAACTTCATAAAACACCGTCCGACAAAATTAAACTCTTTTTTGCACCCATGAACGAACCAAAGATTTTTAGAAACTAGAGCTAAAAAAAGATACTCGTGCCTGGCAGTTTTTTGAGATCATGTCGTTTCCGGTTTTTAGGGGTAAAAACAACCCTTAAATAGAAGGTAACCAATTGTATTGAAAAAAATGTATAAAAATGGGAATTTTTTATTTAAAAATTCTTTAAACGTTATTGCGACTATTAAACATACCCTTACTAAAATTTCAGGTCGAACCGTCAACCCCAAAACTACCCCTATTCCGATTTATTTAAAAAAATAACAAAAATAAATATTTTTGAATTTTTTAAAATTAATCGTTAATTAATTGAGCTCCTCCGGGCAATAACTTGATCTGCGCTTGGACGCAAGCGCTAGTACCAGTCAGGTGTCAGTGAGTACCGCCTATCATTTTCAATTTTTCACCTCAACCCCTATCTCAAAACCTACCCCTAAGCTGAATCAATATATTGAATACTGCCCTCTAATTTTTTGAATTTTATAAAACTTCATATTTAAGGGTTTTTGGGGTCGCTAGTTACAAATCTGAAGTCGTTATTTAAAATGGCGTATCCAAAATGTCGGACAAATTTAAAAAATCATCCGATTTTTGTAAAATTTAATAACCGTGGTACTTCGGACTTGTGGAATATAATGAATCATTTAACCGCAAACAAATGCGACCAAAATTTCTAAAAAATTAGAGTAATTAAAAAAAAATTTATATTGTTTTTCAATACATCATTTTAGATATTTAAAAATTTATTTATAATTTACATGATTACAACTCAAAAAAATATAGAACACATTTTTAGTTTGTTTTGCAGCTTTTTGAAATTCCACGGTTATTAAATTTTATAGAAATCGGATGATTTTTCTTTATTTGTTTGACATTTTGGATACGCCATTTTGAATTTTTAAATAACGACTTCAGATTTGTAACTAGCGACTCCAAAAACCCTTAAATTTGAAGTTTTATAAAATTCTAAAAATTATAGGGCAGTATTCAATGTATTGATTTAGCTTAGGGGCAGGGTTTGAGATAAGGGTTATCGTATAGCAACGGTTGCAAAGGGCCAGTATAGCATCGATTGTTAAGGGCCAGTATTGTCTAGAAATGGTTGCTAAGTTCTTTTATTTTAACACCATTGTTTAAAATTGGTTGCCTAGCAATGGTTGCTAAAGTACAGTACCGTAGCAAACATAAGTTTAAATTTCTTGCATAGGATAGCAACAATTTTATTTAATTTCTTCGTTGTGTAGCAACGGTTGTTGATAGTCATTTTCTTATTGACTAGTGTAGAATACACTATTTATACACAAAATGTATTTAAAATGATGAAGAAAATTATTCTTTAGAGGGAACATCGTTATTTTGACCAAAAAAATTTAAAAACCTATAGGGATCTGAACACTGCGATACGCATTCTGGTGCCAGAAAATTTAACTATTACAACGAGGTCGATTTTGAGATTTTACATGAAATAATTTCTAAATTCGCATGTTTTTTATTTAAAAATCCTAAAATGTAGCATAATAGTTAAGAATTAAATTAATGTTAAAAGAAAATACTACGAAACAGTCACATTCAGTACAATAAATAATATTGCTTAATATTTTGAGATATTCATAAGCAAAGTGTGAAAGCAATAATATCACTCTATTTTGTCACAATAAATATTTTATTACAACATGTTTAATTAATTGTATTCTCAGTTAATCAAGATTTTAAATTAAAAGTAGTTCATAATTGTTATTTTTTCGTTACAATGTGTCTCCTACAACATATTTATTTAATATTTTTAGATTGGTAAACATAAAAGACACAACATAACTTAAAACATAACCTTAAAAATATTCTTTAACTCGAATAATCCTTACTTTTTTTGAAAAAAACCATATTTCCACTTCAAATTTTAATTAAATATTTAGGGCAGATATTTTTTAACTTTTTATTCAAGTAACTAATATTTTTCGATATGAAAACAATTCTTTTATTGACAGGTGCATTTATTTACTTATGTGCTTTATTTTACTGAATATATTAAATATTTAGAGCGAGTTGCATTTCGTAATTTTTTAAAACTTGCGAATAAACAAACTGAAAACAAGTTTTAGCCCCCCAATTAGCTTTATTCAACTTTTTATATAAAAAATAATTAAAAAGAAGTGTAAAACATGTGTGTTTGTTAAAAATTGACCCCGTTGTCGATCGCCATGTTTGTTAGTAACGTCATCATTTCAGATCCCTATTAAAATTAAGATAAAAATTCTTATATTAATTTTATTGAAGATGAATCGAGAATAATAATTTTTTTAAACCAGTATAAACACCTATTATCCATTGGTAATGGAACTTCAACTGATGTTGATAATAATGTTTTTGCACCGGAAATCTGTTTAGCTCAAAAAAATAATAATATAGTTGAAGTAATTTTCAAAGATGTAATTGATGAGAAGGTGAAGTTTTTTTTATTTAGAATATTTCTATTATTAATTTACTCTATATTTGGGGGTCTGATAGTAAAAGTGATTACCTGTAAATTTATAAATCATTTTAGCCCGTTTTTGCTCGCAATGTTTTTTAAACCACTGTTACCATGAGTCCCTCATTTAATCTGCTATATGCAATTTTTAAAAATGTCTTCAGATTCCTTATCAGCGACCTCGAAAACCTCTGAACTACGAGTTTTTAAGCAATTCCGAAAAAAGAAAAAAATATTTCCGCCATATTGGATCCACTATTTTGAATTTTTTAAAGTGAACTTCAGATTCGTTATCAGCAACCCCCGAGTAACAAGTTTCAAGTGAATGTGATGAATTAAAAAATACATTTGAGTCATTCCATTATATTTCGACTAAAGTCGTTGCCGACTAATTTTTAAAAATTGTATTATTTTGCAAAAATGATTTTAAAGATATTAGGATTACCGAAGAAAACGAATTTTTTAAATATTTTTTATATTTATTGTAAAATAAGCATCTAAAGTATATGAAGTCGTAAAAACTGTCACATTTTTATCTATTAGAAAATATTAAAGAAAACATAATTTATTATAAAAACGTAAAAAAAATTAGATTTTACTAACAATGAATTATTTTATTATTATAAATTGTTAGAAACAATTATTAATAAGAAATATAAAATAAAAAATGATTTTAAAGTTCACCTGGTAAATAAACTATTTTTGCAAATTTCATTCACTATATGTGAGAAATAGAAATCATTAAATTGAATAAAACCTTATGAAATACAAAGTACCTGTGATTAACTATTAGTTTTTCTTAACACCTTCTTCCTTTTTTCTTCATAAATGATAAAAAATAAGCAATTTAAACTGTCACTTTGCTTATTTTCACGATTTTAAAATGTAAATAACTTCTGCCCAGAAAAATAAAAATTACAAAAATTGGGCAATAATTAATTGATTACTAGATATAATCACTGGAAAAAGATTCTCTTTGGTCCCGAAGCTATTTTTTGAAATAATTAATTTTAAACTTTTCACTATTTCTATCAGGTTAATACATGTAATTTGATTGATTTAACTAAATAAATGTTATATATTTTGTCTGTACTTTGCTCGAGTTTTATTGTATTCAACATCCTATAAATTGGGGGCTCGTCCGGGATATTAAAAAAAGCGAGTGTAACAGGTGTATATATACAAGTGTTAAGTGCACTGCCGTGAAAGATGGCAACGAATTATAAACTAAATGTGAAAATAGATTCTTTAAGTGCAGTAAAGTTGAGAACAAATTGTCCCAGTTACGAGAACCAACAGTGGTACAGATTAAAGAGTTTGGATTTAAAGACCACAGGAAATAAATCTGAATTAAAACAAAGCTTATCAAGTGCCTTGAAAGACGGCGGTGAAGAAGACGCTAACATGAATACTGCTATCTGCTGCTGGAAATCGCCTTGCAGATCAACATGGATTAGAGTTCAGTAGTGCAGTACATCGTGAAAGGTTTGGATGTCGATGAGGTCGGTAAGATAAATTTGTGAAGCTAGGAATATACGGGAATTAAATTCGAAGCTGATAATTTATGAAAAAACAAAAGGTAAACGTAAAGCAAATAATACTAGAAAGAAGCAGTTTAAGAAATTTGATAGTGAGGTAGATAAGGAAAATAATTGTTTTAAATGTGGTGATGAAGGGCATAGAAGCATGGAGTGCGCGATAAATGCCCTAAATGTTTTAAATGTAATGATTACGGGCATAAAGGGCGATAATATAAATCGTCAATAAACACTCGAAAAAATAAAAATTTCATGTGTAGTGTTCTTAGAACAAATTTTACAAAGCAGTGTAATAAAGTTTTGATAAACTGTATAGAATGTAAGTCTCTTATAGACACAGCGAGTGATTTAAGTCTTTTGCAAATTGACAGTCTAGAAAAGTTGGCATTGCATTATTCTAAAGGTGGTGTGACAAGATTCAGAGGAATCGGTTCTGAGGTTTTCTATTGTCAACCTTGGGAACGACAAATGTTGATATGTAAATAGATAATGATTCTTTTTTTGTTAAATTGCATGTAGCCCCAGAAAATGTAATGAAAAATGAATGATTAATTGGCGTATATTTTCTTAAAACATAGTTGAGTTGCATAGTATAGCCGGAAATATTAAAATTTCGAAAATAAATTATATAGAAGGTAGTGAGGTTCATAGAGTCGATTGTGTTAAGGTAAACAAAGTTTACGTGTCACACATACTAATTGTAAATGCCGAGAATAAAAAAATAATACCAGAATTGGTAGAAAATTATGAACCGAAAAAACAAAAGAAGTCGATATGAAAGTTCGTATAATTTTAAATGACGATATACCAGTATATGCAAACGCGAGAAGATTGTCAATTCAAGAAAGAAAGGCGGTAAATGAGCCAATTGCTTTGTAGTTGAAATTAAAAATTATTAAATCATACAATTCTGACCACGCGAGTCCGATTGTTTTAGTTATAAAGAAAGATGGAACAATTCGAATTTGTATAGATTACCGTGCGTTAAATCAAAAAGTTGTAAAAAATAGATATCCGTTACCAGTCATTGATGATCAATTGGATTGCTTGGCTGGTGCAAAAATTTTTACAATATTCGATCTCAAAAATAGTTTTTTTCATGTACCAATCGACGATGCTTCATGTAAGTTTACGGCCATTGTTATACCGGGGGGGTCATTACGAGTTTATGAGACTACCGTCCGGATTATGTATATCACCGGCATATTTTCAAAAATTTATAATATAATTTTTATAGAGCTGACTGAGAAGAGGATTATTGTGATGTATATGGACGATCCGAGTGTTCCATCGGTTACAGTGACAAAAGGTATTGAAAGAGTTAAAATGGTTAAGACTTTTCTGACCACCTTTGGTATAGAGGTTTGCCTGTATTTAAAATATTACGACAGTTAACAGTTGGCTAGACCAACGTATGCGCATATAGAATTTTACTTTCAAAAATGCTGTTTTTAACTGTTTTGGCATAGCGTCATTAAATTAAACAACGTGGATTGTGTTTTGGTTTGTTGTTTTTGTTGGTTTGGGAATCAAACGAATATTATCAAGAAATTTATAATTTTTTTAGACGTTAAGTGGTGGACATGAAACGTTTTAGGAACGTTTCTAGAACAAAGATGTTTTTGTGCTCAGAGGGAAGCAGTAACTAAAAATAATTTACATGACGGCAGAAAGTAAGTATACTATATCTTAAAGCAGCTTAAAGCAAAATTATTCACATAAAAGCGAAAGCACAATTGAGTCGTGTATGGGATATGTTGTAACGAACCGAATCAGTTTTTAATTCCAGTAATTTTTTATTACGATTCATAGTATCGAACTTTGATTTTCGATCTCGCGACATGCGAATCGTTACGATATTTCTCGCAGCTGAAAGAGCAGACTACAAAACCGCGCAGTAGCGAAACCATCGCCAACAAGTCAATTTTTTTCATAATATTTTTTTACCCTTTCACGGAAATTTCTTTTTTGAAACCAATGGAATAAATAATTAATTTTTTAAAATTATAAAACCAAAAAAAGTCCTTTAACAAAATTTTTTTTCTTTTCTTTGAGAAATAATAAACGCAATAATTTTCCCTCACTATTTTTTGATGAACACGATCAAATTATTCCCCCTCACCAGATTCCATAATACGAAAAGAGCAAACTGCGTTCGAACGTGAACAAAACAATGCGATGTCAGATACAGCGACAAACAAAGTTTCACCGGTTCTACACCTTAACCTCTTGGAATTAGCATCCTTACACGCAAACCCCGTAGCAACGAAAAACGTTACGGAAGAAATGCAAAACTATTCAGAAAACCGCATTAGCAATCTGAATACATCACCTTTTGTAACGCTTAGTACAGGAGCCACCCCAATAATTTCAATTCTAACTCGCCGCGGTCGGAAAACAAAACACAAAAGTCTTACCTCTAACGCAACAATCACACAAGTTCTTGTGCGCTTTAACCCCATTAACCCGACCCAAGTATCGCAAAACATTCATTTTAAACGTCACATGCAACAGATGTTCAACCGTATCTTAGACATATCCTGTGAACAATTAGATTTCACCATACAGAAATAAATAATTTAATCAAATAAATCGAAACGAAGTAAACAAAATGATCGAATCTCTCTCGACCATTTCGCAACATTCTAAAAATGATCCTTCTGATTTACCCCACCTTAACCCTAATGAACCTATCACAAGACCTCACCATTTTTTTAATAGCAGAATAATAATCTGCACAAAAATGTAAAATCTTGGGATCTAAAATTACTAGGACCGCTAGACGCAGACAAATTCATTAATGAATTTGAACGTAAACTACACGTTTCAAATATAAATTCCGATGACACTCTCTTGACAATGTCTCAAGTATTTACCGAATCTGCGATTCTTAATCATAAGAATAGGCTCATTATACAATAAATTACAATAAAAAATTGGGTAAGAAAATCAACTTGACAAAATTTACTTGGTCCTTCATTCTGACTTAATTCGCAAATACGAATCGCAGGTTTCTGTGATACTCGCGGTAAAAATAATTTAAACGCAATTGAAACTCTCGCCCACATCCGATTCCGTTAAATAAAATAAATTAAAAAAGAACCAAAAGCAGAAAACACGCCCATGAAATCTAAAAATAATAAAAAAACTAAATAAAAGCGAACCAGAAGTCAGTTTAAATAAAGTAGATATTATTTTATCTTTAACTAAACGTGTCCTTCTGACGAAAAACGTAAAAGGTAGTGTATCCTCTTTCCACTTAGCTATTATTCAGTTAATAGGTTGAGATCGTTATGAAAAAAATGGGGGACTAACTCTGCTGGGTCTTGAAACCCAGAACCTATCAATTGCGGGTTGATTGCTCTTCCACTGAGCTACAGAGGTCCACATCTAACAAATTTGCATAGCCTTATCGACCCAATAGTCAAGATAGTTCGCACTCTTCTGCTACAAATTATTTAAATTTTCCCAGAATTTTTCTCGAAAGAATTGTCAACTCATTAGTAAGACCCTTCACTAAACGTGAAGTAGAAACCTACAATATCGACCAAGTTTAAAAATTCTAGAAAAATTCTATTGAGTCGATAAGGCTATGAAAATTTGTTAAATGTGGACCTCTGTAGCTCAGTGGAAAAGCAATCAACCGGCAATTGATAGGTCCTGGGTTTCGAGACCCAGCAGAGTTAGTCCCCCATTTTTTCATAGCTTTAAATTTGTTTTTCAATTTATTATTGTTTTGACGGTGACGTCTAGGTTTAGATACCCTTACTTCTTCTAGAATTTTGAAACTTGGTCGATATTGTAGGTTTCTGCTTCACGTTTAGTGATGGGTCCTACTAATGAGTTAACAACTCAGAAGCTTAACATCGCTCTAACAGGATGTGAAGGAGAAGCACGCAATGATCGAAGGATGAGACGAGACCATTTCAACGCATCTATGCTAAGGAACGTCGTTTTTGAAAGTCAGAAGCGGAAGAGAAGCAGTCCTGAGTTTGCAAAGGACACAAAGAAGAAGAAGGAGGAAGAACCTCCTAAAAAGGCTGTCGGCAAAGGTTCCGAACCGGCACCAAAGGCAGCCAAGGAAACAAGACAGCCGCAACAATGATAGTTAAAGTGGCTGAAGGAACAAACATTCGCCAAAGTGCTGAGGAAAGTTCAAGAAGAGGCTGACCTGGAGGCCAGTCAGACAAGGGTTGTGGGAGCTGTGCCTACCAAAAAAGGATACCTTCTTATAAAAATTGGAGGGACTCCAAGTAAGGCGTCGTTCACCGAAAAGGTGACAAGGGTCATTGGAGACCTAGATAAGGTGCAGATGGCGGACCGGCGAACTACGTTGGAAATTCGTGATATTGATGCCCTTACAGAAAAAGAGGATGTACTCGTTCCCTTGGAGAAAGTTTCTACGTTATCAGTTTTAATTAGGTAGGTGACGGTTCTCGGACCAAATAAGCGAGGAGAAAATCTCGCTGTCGTGTTCACAAATCAGGAAGACGCTGATAAGCTGGAGAAAATTAGGCACATAAAGATTGGGTTCGTCTCCTAAAAGATGAGAAGAAGAACTATGGTTACAAGGTGTCATTGGTGCCTTGACTATGGTCATTTTAGTAGAGATTTCAAAGCAGTAGATAGGTCGCTTGCATGATTCAAGTACGGAGAAGCCGGTCATAAGCCACTAGGTAGTTCCGTAGGTGGAATTAAGGTTCGAAACCCAGTGGAAATCAGAAGAGGTCTTTAGTCGGTATTGTTGACTGTCTAAAGCAGGAATGCAGGGTTTATATTTTTATCCTTGCATTTTGTGCTGAGCCCGACATACCCCAGTGAAGTGAGATCTTTCTGAGGATGCGATAAATGAATTTTCCTCTTATCCACCGTGAAAAAAATATATTATTAATAATTAATATATTAAATAATATAATAATATAAGGTAAGTCCATTATGTTTCACCTGAAGCCGTTGCAGCCTATTTTTAAAAAAATCTCATAATTTGTAAAAATGATGCTTAATATCCGTAGATTTCATTTTTGAGAAATATTTTATAAAATTTTTTGAATTAAACTTAGAATTTGAATTATTAAGTTGAGTTGCACAGAAAAAAGGTTAGATTGACAGTTATGAAAATTAAATAAAGAAGCATGGAAATAATTCAGATAATACAAATTTCTTGATTGATATTTGTTAAAAATGAGCTAATTTACTTGTATAAATAGATTATTATGTAAACAAACCCAAATTAGTAGATAAAAATTGATTTTAAAACTTAACTATAAAATGTCAAAAGTCAATACAGTACCGTCCGAAATTGTCAGTCCACCCATTTTTAAAGGAATGAAAAAAAATTTTTAACATTAATTTTATGAAAACTAAAATTTCACTCGGTTTATATTTTGAAAGACGATAAAATTTTGAAAAGAATAAGACCTTACAGAAGTCATTTGACAAATATTTTTTCAAGATATTCCTAAAAATCGTAATTTTCAATGTTTTACAAAAATTTGAATAACTTTTAAAATAATAAACGCTTTTTAATAATCTTAGGCTTCTTTTTAAAGGTCATTTTCTACGGAATAAGAATTACTTATAGTCATTAACCTGCAATTTTTTTCTTGGAATAAGCATGACATCAAAATTGGACAAAAAAATTGGAAAAATTTGAAATCATTTTTTGTACTAAAAACTATTCTAAAACATATATAAAACATGATATGATGTAGATTTTTCAAGAATCTAGTACTTTTATGATATGTGCTAACTTTTTAATTTTATAATATAGAAATATAAAGAATTTTATCTTCAATATTGAGTGTTTCATGATTTTCAGTGATTTTAATCACTTATTTCTTCTCAGGAGGTTGACCAAAAAATTCAATTTTTGTCTTAATATTTAAGTTTGACCTTCTTTTCCATTCTATTAAATTTTGGTGATGGAGAAGGAACTACTTTTCAGTTTAAATTTAGTTCAAAAAATCTGCTGAAAAACGCCTTTTTGTGGTTAAAATGCAAGTAGATTTTTGCAAGACTATTGAGATAGCCAACTTCAGTGTTATAAAAATACTTGCATTTTAACCAAAAAGGCGTTTTTTCAGCAGATTTTTTAAACTAAATTTAAACTGAAAAGTAGTTCGTTCTCCACGTGGTTTCGTGATCACGCTCTCATTTAAAAAGAAAAGAATATTTTGAGTCGGGAATTTTTGGTAAATATAGATAAACCTTCTGGGATTGGTGCTCATCTCGGAATTTTGCAAAATGTTTATAAATAATTATTGAAAAAATTGTTTAAACTTTGGAGAAACTGGGTTTTTAACGGTTTGATATCGCGCTCTCATTTTGAGAGGATACAATATTTCGGCTTCATATTTGGAGGGGTAATAGAAGAAAGCTTTCCGAGGCGCGCTCGTCTCCGATTTTACAATAATTTTGCGAGGAAATTATTTTATTAACGATTGAAAGTGGAGTAGTTTGGGATTGCGACATTTTCGTAGTTCAAGTCGCGGTCGCTACTGAGAATTGGCGTTACCTCCTTGACCACTGACACAAGACTACTTATCTGTGTGTACTTGCAAATTTCGAGAATATTCCAAATCAGCACGAATTTTCCTAATTATCCTAATAAATCAGAACGAGATATCTCTAACTACTTAGAAGTGAGATGAGAGGCGGGAAAACATTTTTTCCATGCAATATCTCCTTCATGGCCTTAAAATCACTAAAACACATGAAACACTCAATATTGAAGGTAAATTTTTTATATTTCTATATTATAAAATTAAAAAGTTAGCACATATTATAAAAGTACATTAAAAATACTTTACATTAAATAGTAATAAATTTTTAAATATTTATATAGTTTTTAGAAAAGTGTAAATAAAGTGTAGTGACTTTTGACATTTTATAGTTAAGTTTTAAAATCAATTTTTATCTACTAATTTGGGTTTGTTTACATAATAATCTATTTATACAAGTAAATTAGCTCATTTTTAACAAATATCAATCAAGAAATTTGTATTATGTAAATTATTTCCATGCTTCTTTATTAAATTTTCATAACTGTCAATCTAACATTTTTTCTGTGCAACTCAACTTAAAAATTCAAATTCCAAGTTAAATTCAAAAAATTTTATAAAATAATTCTCAAAAATGAAATCTACGAATAATAAACATAATTTTTACAAATTATAAGATTTTTTTAAAAATAGGCCGCAACGGCTTCAGGTGAAATATAATGGACTGACCCTATAATAATAATATAATATAATAATTATAATTAATATAATAATAATATTAATAATATTAATAATATTTGAAAATTTTTTAAAAAATGTGAATGATTTAAATTTTGCATTCTTTTAAAATAAAAAGTGGGTTTAATTAAAAAAAATGATCTTCACTACTACAACACACATTAGGGTAAAGCGGACGGACTCGAACCCCAAGTCACATAGTATAACCTCAAGGTGAGTTGCTGGGATAGCGCTTTATGCACTTAACAAAATCGCCACTTGACTTTGCAGGGTTAATTTACATATTATATATTATATTATATATTTGAGGAAACTAATTTCTACTTAAGATAAATTTATGTGAATTAAATTTTACGATATTTGGATAATTCGAACATTTTGCAATTAAATAACAAATTAAAAATTGAATATTAATATTTTATTTTACCTAAACTCGTAGCGGCCTACTTGTAGAAAAATCTCATAATTTGTACAAATAATAATTGATGTCTATACCATTCACTTTTGATAATTATTTTCAAAGAATGTTTTAATTAATGTTTTAATTATAATTTTCAAATTAAGTTGCACAGAAAAAAGGTAAGTTTGACATATATGAAAATTTTATAAAACAGCATGTAAATAAGTTAAATGAAACAAATTTCTTAATAATTTTTTTTTTAAATGTGTTAATTTACTTACATAAATAGATCATGACGTAAACATACCCAAAATAATAATTTTTCGACTAAAAAATTCAAAAACAACGTTTAATAACAAAATTTAGCATACTGGTAAACAGAGAATATGGTTCAAAGTCACCTAGAGCAACAAAAGTATAAAATCATAAAATATATTTTTTTAAGTGCATGTCAGGAAACTTACAATTTGTCTGACCAAATGGCCTATTCGATCACAAATCACAAAATAGTATATTGAATTGCAAGCTAAGTAAAATGCAAGTGATATCATATTTGATAAACCTTTACTAAGCACTGAGAAAATTGGTGAATTAATTAGAATAAAAATTATTAATAATTTTAATGTTTTTTATAATTCCAGGAAACTAAGAATTAATTCAAAAGACAAAATTTAAGCCATTTAATCTATAGAAATTTTTTTAAAATTACATTGCGTTCTCCTGTAATCAAAATGTTGCTGAAAGTTCAAACTTTAATTTAACATTATTTACAATGGAATTGATGTACACGGAAAAACTTTTTTCAAGAGTTATTACAAAATTTATTCAAGAACTCAGGATATGGGAAAAAAGTAGAATGTCTTTTAGAAAAGTTCAATATTCATTCATGTATTCACAGGTGTTTTTCTAATGGCTTGGAAAGAATTGTTCTTGACGATGAAACTAAGTACATAAGTCACTGCACGCTGAAAAAGTCTCGAATAATTTAAGAAAAAAGACGTAGCGTAATCAATAAGAATACAAAGTCACTTGGCTTTAAACGCTTTAAATACAATTTAAAATTAAAGTATCGTAACTCGTGCCTGCAGCAGAGGGGCATAAGGCGGAGAGATCTTGAATCTCGAGGTCTCCAGTTCGACTACTCACGCAGGAAAATTTTTTTCGTTAATTTCAAATTTTTCTATTCTTAAACTAGTTCAGGACTTTTTAAAGAAAATTTAACAAGTTGTACAGAAATTTACTACAGTTATCCCCGAACATCTTAAAATAATATTTCAATCTACAGTTTTGTAGCAATTCTTGATTTTTTTTATATCCTGAGTTCTTGAATAAATTTCTAAATAACTCTTGAAAAAAGTTTTTGCATGTATCAACTGTTTATCCGAAATTTATAAACAATTTTTAAAAATGTTATAAAAAATTCTTACAAATAATTTGCTAAATATCAAGTACCGTCATAAATTAAAAGCATTTTATGATTATACATATAATGTACTCCTGTAATCAAAACCTTTATTAAAGATAGAATTGACATTTCTTATTACTTAGAAAATCTTTTAAATGTTTTAACCAATTTTTGACAATTGTTCAAAACATTTTTTATAATGTGACGATGTGAATTTTTATTATATTATTTCTGTCGAAAATTCTGAATCGTCACGCCATCCGTCGGAAAAGTCACCGAATTGATATGCCAAATTCTCATGATAATTGGAGAAAGCTAGCGCCGCTGGCGCTGGCTGACCTACTAGTAGTAGAGAAAGTAGGTCGCGCCACTAGCTAATTCGAGAAAGTGACAGATGGCAGGGCCAGTATGATTTTCAGGAAGAACGAGGGACGAAGACGAGTTACGTGTGGGGAAATTTCTAGAATACTATATACAGGAGAGCGAACTACAGGTTTGTGGTAGGGACATCTTACGAAAATAAGACAGTTTTTTAATTATATAATTATGTTATATAATTTTTATAGTGTTTCCCTGTAATAACTAATAACGCTAATTACTGAAAAATTCCAAGTTTTCTTTAATTTCGAAACTCTAACCTAAAAATATCTGTCAAATGTTCCGCAAGCAACACTTGTGTTATTGTTCGCAGAACCCAAAATCATTTCTGGCGCAACTCACTCCACGCCATCCTTGTTCCCGCTTACAACCCCACTCTTCTTCATACATTTAGAACGAAGTTCGCTCTCCTGTATATAGTCTTCTTGGGAAATTTTGACGCAACAGGTATCTAATGCTTTGGCAGCCATTGTGGAAATTCGCCCATGCCGTGCCGGTACGCCTGTACATCGCCGCTTGTGAAATTTCTTATAATTGTCGTAGCATTTCTTTTCGTTCATTTGAAAGTACGTAGTGTGCTCAGACTGCCGATTACTCTACAGTAGAGCAGAGAGCTGAAGAATTGTAGTTGGATAATGAAGATCGTGAAACGAGTGAGAAAGTTTTTTTTGGTTAGGCATTTCTTAAGCATCGACCTCGAATCCCATCCTTGAGGGCAGTAACAGGGGAGCTAGGTCTGACAGAATAAGAAGTGAGAGAGGAGCTAGAGGAGTTGCCGTCGTCGTGAGTAAGTTGTTTGCCAGTTTTAAGCCAGTCGTGTCTCGTCTTTGGCATTTTCTGTTTGCTAATCGTTCGAGCAGAATCTCCTCTGGGCGAGAAAGAAACTCAAAGGTGTTCAGTCGAGTCAATTTCATGTTTTATTAATTATCTTAAAATTAATTGGCTTCTGATGGCGAGATTCTATTTCTTTAATTTCTCAAAAAATTGTAATTGTTGAATGCGTCAGAGTTTGTCTGACGTAAGCAGAAATTTAAGCAAAAATTACAGTTGTTTAAAATTATACGTCACAATAAATAAATGGAATGCAATAGTGTCCTATGAATATTATACATGCGCAGTAGTGTTCTATGATTACACTGGTCGACAAAAAGTTTATTTTTCTTTGATTCAAAGATCGGACAATGATATTCTTATAGGATTTTCATCGCTGAACACGAATATGACCTCTAAAAGTGTCCATCACGTCGAGATTTTGAGAAAAATGGACTCAAAGTTTCAAAAAACCCCGTTTTTGGCCTTTTTTGATTACGTGTAGAGAATGATGCCGACGTGCTAGAAATCTCTAATTAGGCTTAAATTAAAGCTTGAATTGTCAACTATAAGAATCAAATCGAAAATTTTTTGAATCAGTAAAAAATTTCATGTAGCACAACTTTTTCATGTCCCCGCGCGCTCTACTTTTTCTCATAGAGCGGTCCACTAAGGCACTATTACTAATTAATTTTATTTGCGCTATATATTGTTATTTATCATTTGTGGGCTCGCTAATTAATACGAATTTTGAAACAACGATTTTAAATTTTTGAATTTCAAGTTAAGATTCGTAATTTAATGTAATCAGCAACATTCAGCGAGCCCAAAAATGATAAATAACAATAAATAGCGCAAATAAAATTAATAAGTAATAGTGCCATAGTCTACCGCTCTATGAGTACAAGTAGAGCGCGCAGGGGGTCAATTATGTAATTTCACTTCACTTCGACATCCATTTCGACATCCACTTCCACTTCCACTTTCATTTAAATTTTCACCTTAATTAATTTTCACTCTACTTCCGTTTCCACTTTCACTTTCACTTAAATTTTCACCTTAATTAATTTTCACTCTACTTCCGTTTCCACTTTCACTTAAAATTTCACCTTAACTAATTTTCACTCTACTTCCGTTTCCACTTCCACTTTCAATTAAATTTTCACCTTAATTAATTTTCACTCTACTTCCGTTTCCACTTTCACTTAAAATTTCACCTTAACTAATTTTCACTCTACTTTCGTTTCCACTTCCACTTAAATTTTCACTTTAATTAATTTTCATTCTACTGCCACTTTCACTTTCACCTAAATTTTCATTTTAATTAATTTTCATTCTACTTTCACTTTCACTTAAATTTTCACATTAACTAATTTTTATTATACTTCCACTTTCACTTTCAATTAAATTTTCACTTTAAATCATTTTCATTCTACTTCCACTTCCACTTGCACTTTCACTTAAATTTTCACTTTAATTTATTTGCATTCTACTTCCACTTCTACTTCCGCTTCCACTTTCACTTTTACTTAAATTTTTACCTTAATTAATTTTCATTTTACTTCCACTTTCATTTTCACTTGAATTTTCACTTTAAATAATTTTCATTCTACTTCCACTTCCATTTTCACTTAAGTTTTCACCTTATTTAATTTTCATTCCACTTTCACTTTCACTTAAATTTTTACCTTAATTAATTAATTTTCTTTTTAAAACTATTTTTTTTAAACACAAAGAAAAAATGAAAATTTTGAAAAGTTACTTTTGTATGTCAAAAATAGTTTTTCTACTATTTTTCCTACAATGCAATAGTGAATAAATATTATTAATAAAACTTTGTACAAAGTTGCAGTATATCAAGTACAATACGTTGTCTTTAAAGCAAAATTATGTCGATTTATGATTTTTAATTACATTACAATTAGTCATTACGCCTTGGTCTTCAATAGTCTTAACTCATTTCATTTAAATTGAAATTTTATGTCTCTTGGTTTAGCTTGCAATTTTTCATTGTTTGTTATCCACGTAATAGAATTAATATTTATTAATTTAAACTAATTTTAAATACTTTCTAAGACTAAAAAAATTATAAAAAATTATATTTTTATAAAAGTCCTTTTGGAGATATGCTAAAAAGACTTTGGAGATAAAATTATTTTAGCCATTGCATAAACTATGTTTAATGAAATTATTTAGTTTCTTTTAATAATAATTAATTTAAATTTTTACTATGAAAATGATTAACAATTATTAGAGGGTAGATTTTATAAAATTATAAATACATCAAAAATTTTCACATTTGAAAGAGTCATTTATTTATAAACAATATATTCTTTATATAGTTTATTTGTATTTTGCAAAATCAATTATAATATTATCGAATGTAAAAGTTGTTAAGCACTTACCTGTTGTTTTCTTTATTATTATTTGAAATAGTTGGGTCAGTCCACTATATTTCACCTGAAGCCGTTGCGGCCTATTTTTTAAAAAATCTCATAATTTGTAAAAATGATGTTTAATATCCGTAGATTTCATTTTTGAGAATTATTTTATAAATTTTTTTGAATTTAACTTAGAATTTGAATTTTTAAGTTTAGTTGCACAGAAAAAAGGTTAGATTGACAGTTATGAAAATTTAATAAAGAAGCATGGAAATAATTTAGATAATACAAATTTCATAATTGATATTTGTTAAAAGTGAACTAATTTACTTGTATAAATAGATAATTATGTAAACAAACCCAAATTAATAGATAAAAATTGATTTTAAAACTTAACTATAAAATGTCAAAAGTCACTACATTTTATTGACACTTTTCTAATAAGTATATAAATATTTAAAAATTTATTACTATTTAATGTAAAGTATTTTTAATGTACTTTTATAATTTGTGCTAACTTTTTAATTTTATAATATAGAAATATAAAAAATTTTACCTTTAATATTGAGTGTTTCATGATTTTCAGTGATTTTAATCACTTATTTCTTCTCAGGAGGTTGACCAAAAAATCCAATTTTTGTCTTAATATTTAAGTTTGACCTTCTTTTCCATTCTATTAAATTTTGGTGATGGAGAACGAACAACTTTTTAGTTTAAATTTAGTTTAAAAAATCTGCTGGAAAAACGCATTTTTTGGTTAAAATGCAAGTATTTTTATAACACTGAAGTTGGCTATCTTAATAGTCTTACAAAAATCTACTTGTATTTAACCAAAAAAATGCGTTTTTTCAGCAGATTTTTTAAACTAAATTTAAACTGAAAAGTAGTTCGTTCTCCATCATCAAAATTTAATCTAACCTTTTTTCTGTGCAACTCAACTTAAAAATTCAAATTCTATGTTTAATTCAAAAAATTTTGTAAAATAATTCTCAAAAATGAAATCTACGGATATTAAGCATCATTTTTACAAATTATGAGATTATGCATAGCAATGGAGAAAATTGTAGAAATTATAAGGATTTTTAATAGTTATTGTGGACGAAAGAAGAAAAAGAATATTTATCTTCGAGGTTTAAAAGTATAATTGCATAACTTTTTAGTTATGCCATAGCACATCACTGAATAAAATGTTCTTGTTTTGAAAGGAAAATTCCTCTGGCAAAATGCTCTTAAATCAAGTTATTTTTAATCAAAAAATTTTCATTCAAAATACAATAAATTTTAAAGAATTATAAAGAAAACAACAGGTAAGAGTTTAACAACTTTTACATTCGATAATATTATAATTGACTTTGCAAAATACAAATAAACTATATAAAGAATATATTGTTTATAAATAAATGATTCTTTCAAATGTGAAAATTTTTGATGTATTGATAATTTTATAAAATCTACTCTCTATTAATTGTTAATCATTTTCATAGTAAAAATTTAAATTAATTATTTTTAAAAGAAACTAAATAATTTCATTAAACATAGTTTATGCAATGGCTAAAATAATTTTATCTCCAAAGTCTTTTTAGCATATCTCCAAAAGGACTTTTATAAAAATATAATTTTTTATAATTTTTTTAGTTTTAGAAAGTTTTTAAAATTAGTTTAAATTAATAAATATTAATTCTATTACGTGGACAACAAACAATGAAAAATTGCTAGCTAAACCAAGAGACATAAAATTTAAATTTAAATGAAATGAGTTAAGTATATGGAAGACCAAGACGTAATGACTAATTGTAATGTATTTAAAAATCATAAATCGACATAATTTTGCTTTAAAGACAACTTATTGTACTTAATACTGCAACTTTGTACAAAGTTTTATTAATAATATTTATTCACTATTGCATTGTAGGAAAAGTAGTAGAAAAACTATTTTTGACATACAAAAGTAACTTTTTAAAATTTTCATTTTTTCTTTGTGTTTTTAAAAAAATAGTTTTAAAAAGAAAACTATAATTAGTTTTTGAGATTGAAACATTTGTTTTTAAGGGCCTATTAGTTTTTAATTTACACTTACTGAATTTATAAAAAATTACAAAATATTTGTCAAGTACCTCTCAAGCGTGATGGTGAATACAACGCGCTATATATAAAGAGCAACCTTTTAGAGTAACTTTTCTAAGTTGTAAGATGTAAACAATTAATTAAAACCAAAATGTCCGAGCAAAACAACAAAGAGAAAAAAGTTAGTCATCACGCCGCGGTCTCAACTACTCTGATTTTATATCCGCAGGTGAGACCAACAAGTTTAAGAATTTAAGGTGAAAATTTTAGAAAAAGTGGAAGTTGAGGGAAAATTAATTAAGGTAAAAATTCAAGTGAAAGTAAAAGTAAAGTAAAAATTAATTAAGGTGAAAAATTAAGTGAAAGTAAAAGTGCAAGTGGAAGTAGAATAAAAATTAATTAAGGTGAAAATTTAAGTGAAAGCGGAAGTGGAAGTAGAATGAAAATTAATTAAGATGAAAATTTAAGTGGAAGTAGAAGTAGAGTGAAAATTAGTTAAGATGAAAATTTAAGTGAAAGTGAAAGTGGAAACGGGAGTAGAGTGAAAATTAGTTAAAGTGAAAATTTAAGTGAAAGTGAAAGGGGAAACGGAAGTAGAGTGAAAGTTAATGAAGGTGAAAATTTATGTGAAAGTGGAAGTAGAAACGGAAGTAGAGTGAAAATTAATTAAGGTGAAAATTTAAGTGAAAGTGGAAGTGGATGTCGAAGTGGATGTCGAAGTGAAGTAAAATTACATAATCGACCCCCAGGGACATGAAAAAGTTGTGCTACATGAAAATTTTTGACTGATTCAAAAAAATTTCGATTTCATTCTTATAGTTGACAATTCAAGCTTTAATTTAAGTCTAATTAGAGACTTGTAGCACGTCGGCATCATTTTCTGCACGTGATAACAAAGATGTATTTGGTGTTGCTGATCATAAATTTATTTATTTCTTCGTCTACCATATTGCATCTGCCATTTTTAATTTTGCAAAACTGATGTTATATTTGTAATCAGCAACTTAAAAAACCGCTCCGTAACCATTTTAAAGCAAATCCAATGATTTTTATCAAAAATGTCCGCCATATTGGATCCGCCATTTGAATATTAAAAATCTGATTCCATATTCGTAATAAGCGACCTCAAAAACCTCCGAGTAATGATGTTCAAGCAAATCCGATGATTTTTTTCAAATGTCGAAACTTATGAACAAAAACTTTAAATGCGTTTTTCTCAAAATATATTATTTTTTTGATCTGGTAAGAGTGATATCTCGAGTTCTTCTGAAGCGATTTTAAAAAATCAAACCGCTTTTGATGCAACGTCATCATGCCTATAAGTACAACTTCAAAAACTGGAAAATTTCCAACTCCCATTTTTTATAAAAGAAATTCTGAATAAAAATACCTTTTTGCATATTTTGGAGAAAAAGTATTTTAAAAAGGGGGGGGGATAAAATTCCACTTTTTTGAGGTTTAACACCTAAAGAAATATCAAACGAAGAAAATGTCACTTCGTTTTTGGTTTTATCTGTTTTAGAAAGTTTGGAATCGATCTTACCACCGAAAATGGGCTTTTTCGAAAATGGCGTATATCGCCGCCATTTTGAAATTAAAAAAAAATTTACAAGCTTTCATATTAATTATTTATTATATATAAAAGAAATTTTTTAAATAAATGTCATAGTTATTTTAATAATTGTAACGTTGCGAATTTTTCATAAAAATATTACCAAAATTTCATAATAAGTATGTATAAATTTTAATTGTAAACAATCAGTTTGGTTATAAACAATAATGATAACTAAAACAAAGCTAAAAATTAAAACTAGTTTGTTATATAAACATTAATTTAATAAAATAAAAATTATCTATCGTTTCGCTTTTGCAAATTTTTGTTTCTCGTATGATCGGAATATTTCTAGTATTTGAAATCATCGAAAATGACATTCGTCGGTCAACCTGCAAGCAGAGTTCCCCTCTCGTCGTTGACAATTTCCCCCTTTCTTCGTACGAATCAAGGAGAATTTCCCCATTTCTCTTGAGAAATGACTCCTCGAGACTTGCCGCTCTCTCTATGTTTCCCCCGTTTTCGCTTTCCCCTACCTACCGGAAACTACTAAGTCACCCAAATTAACATGAAATAATTTTGAAATTGTTACCTTTTTCTTGCACCTAACCCGAGAATTGTTATAAATAACAATAATACCCTGAAATTTATTAACTTTAATATTATTCCGGAATTTTTATTATTATTCAGGAGTATTATTTGTAAAACAAATAAGGGAGAATTTTCTCGTCAAATTTTCTCGTAGTGAAATCTCTTGTCAATCAGGCCCGAATTAATCGTTGCTAAAGGCCCACTCTGATTTTCGTATTTTCGTATTTTTGGATTTTATTGGATTATTGGTTGCTTATTTGGTTGTAATCAGAGTAGCTACAAATTAGGAACTAATTCCCTGAAACAAGTTGATGGCGAGAAAGACACGGGTCAAGATACCGAAATTTGGATGCGGACAGCTGTTCTTAAAGTTGAAATTGGCCTATAGCTTTTCCAGTGGTTACGCTCCTTTTTCCGGCGTAAGAATACAAGATTGGCCAAGGGCCACCGGTGGGGAAAAACGAAGAAGGACCAGCAGGGTACGAGCCGGCACTCATCGTTATCATCGTTCTCTTTTCGATCCTGCCTTCGCCCTCAACGGACGCATCTTTCAAAGTTTCAAATATTGAATTTTATTTTTTTATTTATTTGTGCCTTTTTTGTGCTTTGCGGCCTTTGGTAATTCCCGTGTTGGATTATTCTACGTGCTTTTAAGCTTGTAAAATAATTTTTATTTTATTATAAAATTATTTTTTTGTTAATTACAAGATTCGGTAGAATCATGTAATAATTATAATTTTAGTTCAGCCGGCTTCATGGCTGAATAAGAGACTTTTTTTTTGGTTAATAAATATCTAGTTGGAATTATTTTATTCCTAATTTGATTAATTGAAATTTTGATTTTATATAATAATTGCAAATTAGTATAATGTCTCTTATTCATCCACGTGTTGCCTTTCGTTACCCTTTTTCCCCTTTTATTCTCAAGATTTTATACTAAATTCTTCCTCGTTACCCAAGTTACCAACCCCACAATAATTTATTATTATTAAATTATTGAAATTGTCCCTTAGCTTTCCCCAGTTACTAAATTCGTTACCCTTTTAGGTACCCTTTTTCTTATTCTGGCTGAATAATTTGTTTAATTTATGAATTTTGTGTGAACTTTCGTGTAATTCCTTTTTTTGTATTTATTAGTTGTATTTTATATTTGCGAAATTGAAATTTTGCGTGAAATCGTGATTTGTGCTATATCTTATTAATCCAATTTGTTATCCTCGTTTATATAATTTTAACGTTTTATTTAAAATATATTTCATAATTTTATTTTAAATTGCTGAGTATAATTTCTTCGAACCACGACGCTTCCTTTGACCTTTTGGTCCTAGCTAACCGGTAACATCCTTAATATTTTATTCGTTTCTTAACTCAAAACCCCTATTGCTCTTGTTTTAGAATTTAGTCAATTTTAATTTCGTTTATTTGAAGCGACGATTAGCAGAGAATAATGGTCTTATTTCTCTGTAATCTAGGTACTTGTTTTGTTAATAATTTTAGTATTATAAATTTTGAGGATTCAATGGTCTTGTTTCCTTTAAATCTTATTCTTTTGTTAATTCTCTAATTTTCTTTTATAAGAAAATGTCCCTAGAAAGGACTGGCGCTCAACAAATTAGTTGGGTTGAGAAACTTATAAAGTATCCCTCTCTACTTCCTTCCAATTGTATTGGGTATAAAGACTTTGGCAAAAATTAAATAATTTTTTTTGTTAATAAATTTTCTTTGTTTATAAATTGTATATTGTTTATTGCCACTTGGTTCGCTTTTTGAAGTTAAATTATTTAGATATTGTTATTATGATTGTTTATAATAAATTGTTGTTAAAATTTAATAAATATTATTTTGTTGTGAAAAACCCATTACATAATATATACTAAAAAAGCCTTCTTTTTGACTATTTTGAACTGGAATGTCCCCTTAAGGTGGGTCAAAGTCGATGCGATTTTTCCATTAAAGCCCAATGTAAAAATCCAATCGACTATGGGACCCCCTTAAGTATTTTCTGAAAACAAAATTTAGTTTTAAAAGCTTTTTTCAAAAAAGTCGTTTTTTAAAAAACTACATTTTTAAAAAATATGAGTTAAAGAGGAAACTCTAAGGTGTTTTGAGAAGAAAAATTGTAGGTGTATCATTAAAAAAATCAAAACAGTTTAAGTTTAAATTTTAAGATTTAAGTTAAGTTAATTAAGTTAAATAATAATTAAATTTAAACAATAATAATATGTAAAAACAAATAATTATTTATAATAACAAAATAATAATTATTATTGTAACAATAATACCAAAATAATAATAATAATAATAATAATAAGCAATTGTAATAATAATAACAAGATAGTAATAAAAGTTACAACAATAATAGTCAATAATAACAAGATAATAACAATTTGTAGCAATAAATAATAATAATTAATGATAATAATGATATCCAAATAATAATAATTAATTATAACATTAATAACAGATAATAATAATTAATTGTAACAAGATAGTTATAAAATGTAACAACAAAATAAAAATTAATAATAACAAGTTATAATAATGTAAACAATAATAACAAATTGTTAATAACATATTGTAATAACTATAAATAATTAACAAACAACATAAAAATATAAAATTAAATTGTAAAAACATATCACTAAGAAGATGTGAACACATGCGATCTAAAAGTTAAGTAATCGTCAGTAGTAGTCACCTGGACTACCAGTCTTAATTTTTTAATCATAACAAGTGGTTCTATTCGTGATAGTGCTCTTTACCCCAGTATAGTAGTTGTCCTGATCTTTACGTGAATTTAAGACGTTATTTAACCACTTAAGACTCACTTTTAGAAAGCTAGTGTTTATTTCATCTTTCCATAATTTTGATCTTTTTTAAATATACTGTGTTTAAATAAATTTATTCTTGTCATGTATTCAACCTCGTCCAAACTTTAATTTTTCTAAATTAAAGTTAAATCGAGAAAAATTAGGGAATATATATATAATATATGGTGTAAGGATTTTCATGACGTTGAACTTTCGTTGCGCGGCGCAAGCATGACCGTTTACATCTGTGAGCACTGGTTCTCGCTACAAGTTTGCACAAATTTTAATGGTAATATCTAGTTAACAGTAACAAAATATAAACAAAGTAAATTTTTCATTTTGCTTCCTCATAAGGAATTGATTCCTCATAAGGAAGCTTTGCATTCGTGACGATTTTCAATTTTTCAAAACATGGTTATATGGACTTATTTTCATCTAGGATATATGTATATTAAATTCTGAGCAAATGTCCAGATGTATGTGTGTATGTGTGTGTGTATGTATGTGTGTGTATGTCACAAAAAATTCTGTACAAATTATCTCGAACAAATTTTAATGGATTGCCCTGAAATTTTGCAGGTTTATTGCTGTCATTAATACCTAAAATCTGACACAAGGATTTTCAAATTTATCCACAAAATTTTTTTTATACAATTTTTTCAAAATGAAAAAAAAAATTTTTTTGTATTTTTTTAAATAACTTTTTTATTTTTTAATATTTTCATAAATTATTCTCAAAATTACATTCCGAATCGATTGATATATACAAAGTGCACATTTCATCAAAATTTATAAAATTAATCAATATTTTTCTTTTTCACAAAAAATTCAAATTTTGCGTTTTTTGAAATATTACCTTAACATATTAAATTTAAATTAAGCAATTGGTTTATGATATTTTGAGGAAGCGAAATGGTCATGAAATGAACAACTTGTTTTAATAAATTATTAATAATTAATAATTTATTTACTTTTTATCCTCAAATAGTTTATTATAATAGTTATAATTTACATAATAAATTTACAATAATTCTTATTATAATATTTGGACTTACAAGTTCATTAATTATTAAATAATTTAATTAATTAATAATATGTTTCTTTATTTATTATTTTTGTGCCGACGTAGAAGTAGAAATAATATTCATCACATATATTTTTATATACTACTTTTTTTGTTTTTGTGACTGCAATGGAAATTGATGTTTTTTTTAATGGAAAACAAATAAATATTGAGAGTATGTCTGTTTTCACTTTCGTGTGCAATTTCTTATACAATTTGAGTCGTTAAGAAGTTTAAAAAAAATTTAAAGCGAACGATGAAATTCAATTCATTTGAAATTTGAAACAAATTGGTTTCGTAAATCTATATGGACAGGCAGATATATGAATTTCTATTCACACCATCTTCTAAGTTATAAAATAGGTATTATATACACTCTAGTTGATAGGGCTATTAAATTAGCAGATCAACAATTTCATCATGAAAATCTTGACATTGTTAAAAAACGGTGTATTCCATCGTGCATTTTAACTTATAAAACCTATAGTGGTTTTCGAACACACATGATACAACATTCATATGAAAATTCTGAAGAAATATCAAATAGTGAACCTGAATGCTGTGGAGGAACTTCAAATAACATTGGCCAAAATACAGCAAAATTTAGGATTTAGATTTGATCAGGTTTATGATAAAATTAATCAAGTGTATAAAAACGCGCCAGTTTCTTGTTCCTTTATGTATATTCCAATTTTAGAAAATTTAAAATTCATTTTAAGTAACCCTGATGTGTGGGAAATGGTGCTATCTTCATGGACGAAAGATAGAACTTTAATTAAAGATATACGCGATGGTTCATATGTTGCCAATAATGAACTTTTATCATCTGAGAATGACTCTATTGTTATCCCATTATATTATGACGATTTCGAAACGGTAAACCCTATTGGAAGCAAAACAGTAATTCATAAAATAGGAGCATTTTATTTTATCATAAGAAATTTACCTTCCTTTGTAAATTCTAGTCTAAAGAACATTCATTTAGCTGCTTTATTTCACTATTAACATTTAAAAACTTTCGGCTTTAACAAAATATTAGAACCCTTAGTAGAAGATTTAAAAATATTCGAAAATATTGGAATAAAAGTATACGATAGGGTAATAAAAGGAACAATTGGTGCTCTCAGTTTTTATAATTTAGGAGGAAATGGATTATTAGGTTTAATGGAATCATTCATTGCTGAATATTATTGTAAAATTTGTACAGTTACGAAAGAAGACCCCCAAAACATATTTGTCGATAAGAAGGAATTATATCGTTCTGTATTTACTTACGAAAAATGTTTTGATGAGCCGAAAAGAAATTTTGGTTTCGGAATTCAATTTATATCAAAGTTAAATGAAATAAAATATTTTAAAATATTTGACAGCATTTCAGCGGACATAATGCACGATATTTTAGAGGGTATCGGGCCTTACGAACTAAAATTGTTTCTTCGATGCATTGTAAAAGATAAAAAGTAATTTCTTTACAAAATCTGAATAATCGAATTGCATCTTTTTCTTACGGCTTAATTGATAAATCGGACAAACCTAGTCCCATTTCATTAGAAAAATTAGGTTGTCTACTCGGGGAACGAGCTGCCCAAAATTGGTGTCTCCTGCGATTTTTACCTCTTATAATAGGAGACCTTCTATCTCCGTCCAATCCAGCCTATGCTAAAATCATAAAAAAATGGAGAGTGATAGAATTACTTTTCAAAATTATGGACATTATTTTTTCGCCCGTTGTTACTGTGGGAATGATCGCTCAATTAAAGCTTTTAGTAGAATAGGCCAGTCGGTGAGTGCAAAAAGTGCACAAAAGTGCAACCTGAAAAGTCTTAATAGTTTCTTGTAGTTTGGGGGCCCCATATAAGAGCCCCATGGTTTGCTCTCGATTTCCGGTTGCAAAAAATAGTGAAACAATCGTCAAAGTTCGAGAAACGTAGTTTTTCGATGACCCTTGCTTTCGGTTAAATTTTAGAGAAAAAAGTTGTTATTGAAAGTTGTAGAGCTTGGAAATAGCTTTCAAATGACTGGTTGTACGTTGAAAAAGGTTTATTAGTTTGGTTGCAAATGAATTTAAACCATTAAAAATAGCACTTTTTTAATTGTTTAATAACATTGTTAATAATTACCGAATTTGTTAATAATTCAGCAGGAATATTCTCCTTGCGAAGCTGAATAAATCCCAAAAAAATTCGACTCGATCAAGTAAATAGTTTATGCATAATTCCATTTGTTAACTAAAAACATGTAATTTTTCAACGGAATTTCCCCACTTTTGGACCAACGAATTTCGGTTTTTTCTTTTCGAGAGTACAGTTTAGGAGTCAAACTTTCATTCGATTTAAAAGGGAAACTGATTTTTTTAATTTAGTGCATAATAATGGACGCTAAAAAGGGGTATGTTTTTTTGACATAAACAAATGGTCAATTTTCACTTTATCGATTTGGTGTAAAGAGCATTTGATTTCATTTGTTTTCACAAAAATTTTATATGGGGCCCCCAAACTACAAGAAACTATTAAGACTTTTCAGGTTGCACTTTTGTGCACTTTTTGCACTCACCGACTGGCCTAGAAGAACATCACGATCTTTTTAAATCGGAATTTAAACAAAAATTGCTTCCAAAGCATCACTTTATGGTGCATTATGCAGCAATTATAAAAAATGGGTCCACTTGTTTTCTTATGGTCAATGCGATTTGAAGCCAAGCACAATTATTTCAAAATGTTGTGTCACAGTTATCATAATTTTAAAAATATATGGAAAACTTTAGCCGAACAACATCAGCGATTTATGTACTATCATTGGAAATTAAATTACAAAACTCTTAATGACGAATTAAATGTGAGTTCCGGCGAAATTGTAAATTACTTTGAATTTATTAAAAACTATAACATTAACGAATCTACGAACATCAAATTAAAAACATCGCAAATCTTAATTACAGATGAGATTAATCATAAACAAATGGTCAATTTTCACTTTATCGAATTGGTGTAAAGAGCATTTGATTTCATTTGTTTTCACAAAAATTTTCCAAAAAAAATCCGACCTAGCTTCAAGGGGGGGAGAGTTATTTTTTCTTCAAAAAATTCCTGACTAGTTATTTATCAATATTTTTAATTGCAATTCACACCACTTACAGTTCAATATATGTATTTTATGAAAAAAAATTGAACATAAGGTTTTGTGCATTTACTTTGCACTTATATCAAGTGAAAGTACATGCATATTTTTTTACACCTTTAGACAGCGGAGTGGGGTAGCATCGAGATTAAGTGTTGTAGTAGCAAAATAATTATTTTTTTTGTTGATGAAATTTCATTAATTTTTTTATAAGAAAGAACTAAGGTTTATAGTGAAGGAGAATGAAACGAACGCAAAAAAGGAAGGTTTGTTATAAATGAAACAATATTATATAATGATTTTTTTTATTAAATATTATTTAAAAAAATTTACAATAAACATTTCTTTAATCATCCATGCATTCATAATTTATTTCAACATTAAAATCATATTCATTTCCACACTGTCAACACATTCATTTATTTAACTTCTATGTTTACTCGATGCTACACGTTCACTAGTAAATAATTTCAAATTTTTTTGTCCACAATATTGATTCAAATTAAATGGAATAATATGTAAGAAAAAAAATTTTGGTTAAATGTAATAAATAAAAATAAAAATTTGTTATTGAAAAAAATTTTTTTTATTAGCACAAAAAATAATTTATTAAAAAAAAAGTAAATTCATTTTTGGATTCAGCGTTAGAAATTATATAAAATTAAAAAAATAGGATTAAAATCGGTCAATAATTAACAAAGTTATGACCATTTTTGCGAATTTGAACGGCTGAATAGTTTTGCGGCGGGCGAGAATCTCGCGCCTCCGAGTTCCCCCACTCCGCTGTCTAAAGGTGTAAAAAAATATGCATGTACTTTCACTTGATATAAGTGCAAAGTAAATGCACAAAACCTTATGTTCAATTTTTTTTCATAAAATACATATATTGAACTGTAAGTGGTGTGAATTGCAATTAAAAATATTGATAAATAACTGGTCAGGAATTGTTTGAAGAAAAAATAACTCTTCCCCCCTTGAAGCTAGGTCGGATTTTTTTTGGAAAATTTTTGTGAAAACAAATAAAATCAAATGCTCTTTACACCAAATCGATAAGGTGAAAATTGACCATTTGTTAATGTCAAAAAAACATACCCCTTTTTAGCGTCCATTATTATGCACTAAATTAAAAAAAATCAGTTTCCCTTTTAAATCGAATGAAAGTTTGACTCCTAAACTGTACTCTCGAAAAGAAAAAACCGAAATTCGTTGGTCCAAAAGTGGGGAAATTCCGTTGAAAAATTACATGTTTTTAGTTAACAAATGGAATTATGCATAAACTATTTACTTGATCGAGTCGAATTTTTTTGGGATTTATTCAGCTTCGCAAGGAGAATATTCCTGCTGAATTATTAACAAATTCGGTAATTATTAACAATGTTATTAAACAATTAAAAAAGTGCTATTTTTAATGGTTTAAATTCATTTGCAACCAAACTAATGAACCTTTTTCAACGTACGTAGTGTTTCATTTCGATCCGAGAATTTTATTTTTTTCGAGCGATTTTGTTCGTTGTAGTCTTTGATTTTCGAACGATCATCTCGTTTATTCTTTTGTTATTGTCAAATCGTATCCTCTAATTTTCCTAATCGACCGATTAATTATCTACCGAACTTCTCAACTTTCCAATAACTGACAGCTAAGAACAATAAACTAATAACCTATTTTTAAAAAAATTTAATAACCAAAAATATTTAATTTCTTTGTGTTTAATTCATTCAAAAAATATAATTAAATTTATTTTGGTTAATTAAGATTAGTGTAAAAAGTTAATTTAGGGTGTCTAGAGAATTGTGATTTTTAAATTCCCAGACCAAAAAGTAAAATATTCCTGAATTTATTTTTTTAAACAATAATAACCATAATATTAAAATATTAATATTTTATGATAAAGAAATATTTAGAAAATCGACTTTAAAAAGTCAATAGACATCTTCTTTATTTAGAGAAATATAATATTAATTATTATATTACCTAACTATGAAGTCGATAACATTGGAAGTTAGATTTAAATTTAAAATTAAACTTGTTTTTTATTGTTCTTTTAGGTAGACACATTTTTACATTCTCATCACATGAGAAAGTATTGTTATTATTTTTAATTGTGTATTACAATAATAAACAAGTTGTGAATTAAGATGTTCATTACATCGATACCTCCGTGCAAAACAAACCTCTCTCACGTTGGTTCTCTAAAGTAACCACTCTGCATTTTTTTTCATAACCTGGTAATATTTTGTTTTATACATTTTTTATTTAAAGGTTATTATTTGTAAGAAAATCTAAACACAATTTATAATCAGTCACTATTGATAGAGTATAAATGTTTATTATATTTCATTGTAAATATTTTATATTTTTAATGAAAAATAAATGAAAGAGAATATGATGAGGTTATGAGAAAAATGCAGAGAGGTTACTTTAGAGAACCAACGTGAGAGAGGTTTGTTTTGCACGGAGGAATCGACATGAACATTTTGCTTCCTCTTTACGATAAGCAAAAAATTTGCTATAAAGTAAATTTTTTCATTTTATTTAATTCTATTAATGCTAATAAAATATATTCTTTTTATACATCAATCGATTCGTCTTGATGAAATGAAGATTTTTAGTTTGTTTTCAAGTCTAGATTAACATTTTATTATAAGGCAACATGATTTTTAAGAAGGAAATAAATTTCTAATAAAAGTGCGCATTTTTGGTTTTAATTATGTTTAATTCTATAAATTCAAATAAAATATATACTTTATATATACCAATCGATCCGTTTTATTGCAATGGATAAGATTATTAAAAAAAATGAGTAAAATCTTATTGTACTGGAATATAATTTTGATGAAAGAACTAAATTTTTGATAAAAAAAGGTAATTTTTTTGCTTTAATTGTCATTACCTCTATAAACTCTCATACAATTTATACTTTATATATACCAATCGATTCGTTTTGATACAAAGAAGAAGATTTTATTGTATATTAACTTCAATATTCAATTTAAAAAAATTTTTGAAAAAAGTAAAAAAAAAATTTTTTAAATGGGTCAGAATTTCTCAAACGGACCACTTTAAAAAAAATATTTTTTAATTCCATCCAAAACAATTTTTTTTACTCCTGGTAGAGTAAAAAAAAGACCCTGAAAATTGTAGACCAAAAAAAATTTGTTTGTTAATGTTATTAACAATTTAGTTTTTTTGTAGTCTTAAATTAAAAAATTTTTTTCTCGAAATCCAGTTGACCGATTTTAAAAATTCAAAAGGAGTTTTCTTCTTCTTGAAACAAAGTATTTAAAAATAATTTTTGTTTTTAAAAAAATTAATTTTTAACTGTTTTTTATATAATTTGTTTATAAATTGTTAATAACAAATTGTGTTCTGGGCCTCCTAGAAAAAAAATAAAAATTGTATTGTATTGCCAATATCCCCCTGAGAAAAAAAACGTTTAGAAAAAAAATGTACATGAGTTAGAAAAAAAGTTATTAAATAATTAGTGTCGCGGTGCAGAGCGATATATGACTCACAAGCACGGCTCTAATGGCACCTGTGTGCACTGGCGCTACACTATAAGTTTGTACAAATCCTAACAATCTCAATATTTAAGGAAAAAGTAATACAGTTTAATTATTCGTATATTTATATAACATTTTGTTTAAAAAATACTAATATTACAATATACCTAATAAAATAACAATATAATTATATATAGAGTTTAACGTCTTGTATCGTTTTGTACGGCCGCGGTTATTATTTACTAATTAACGTTATTTTCATAATTAACGTGGGTAGATCACAATTTGTTATTAACATTTTATAAACAAATTATTTAAAAAACTATTAAAAATAAATTTGTTTAGACACTAAAATTATTTTTAAATACTTTGTATTCTAAAGAAGAAAATACGATTTATTATTTTTAAATCGGTCAACTTTATTTCTAGAAAATTTTTTTTATTTAAGTCAACAAAAGACTAAATTGCCAAGAATATTAACAAAAATTTTGTTGTTCTAAAATTTTTGGGGTCTTTTTTTGTACTTAACGAGGAGTAAAAAAAATTATTTTCGTACACCGAAAAAAAACTATTTTCAAATTTAGAGAATTCCTCTTCTTTTGCAGCATTTTTTCCTCTTATATACCGGCACTAAAGTTTTCTTTTCTAATTGAGAGGATTTTCCTTTATTATATTTGTTATTAAATGTCACTTTTTAGACAGGTTAAAGTTGCATTCAAAAAAACAAAAAGCAACTTAAAAATCTTCTTTTTAGTATAAATTTGTTTCATTTTTAGAGGAATAATTTCAATCAAAGAAGAAATATTAAAATTAATCTTTTAGTTAAAAAACTGTCAAATATAAACAAAAATTCCTCTTTTTTACAGATGAATATTCGTATATTGAAAATAAAATGTGAAAATAATTGTTGAGCGGAATTTTCTTCTCACTCTGAGATTTTATTTTTTTCGGTGTACTTTTTATAACAACGACGGTGAACGAAATAATTTCAGATTCGAAATTTTAAAAACTTTAATGATTATCTATTTTACTAAAGAGTTTTCATTTATTATTATTTTCGAAAATTTTTAAAAAAATTCTTAGCAAAAATTCAATTGTTTTTATAAATAATAAAATTGTTCGGAATACTTCAAGTACTTTTATAAACAATACACCGAAAAAAATAAAATCTCAAAGTGAGAAGAAAATTTCGCTTAACAGTTATTTTTACATTTTATTTTTAATATACGAAGATTCATGAACAAAAAAAAGGAATTTTTTTTAGATTTGAAAGTTTTTTAACTAAAAGATGACTTTTAATTTTTCTTCATTGATTGGAATTGTTCCTCTGAAATTAAAACAAATTTACATTAAAAAGAAGATTTTTAAGTTTCTTTTGTATTTCTGAACACAGCTTCAAATTGGTTAAAAAATGATATTTAATAACAAAATATAAAAAAAATCCTCTCAATTTGAAAAGAAAAATTTAATGCCCACATATAAGAGAAAAAAATTCTGCAAAAGAAGAGGAATCGTATAAAATTAAAAATATTTTTTTGGGTGTAAAATTCACAGAAGAAATCTAACTATTTTCAATATAATTTTAATAAAATTCTTTGAAATGATTAAATTATTTTTCTAAATAGTAAAAATATTCGTGAGATATTAATTTTTTGATAGGAATTCAATTATTTTTAATACATTTTATTAAAATTTCTCGAAATGATTCATTTATTTTATTGTAATAAAATTTTTCTAAAAAATTTAATTAGGTACTATTATAAAAAAATTTAAAAAATTGATTTACAACATCAATTTTTTTATTAAAATTATTTTAAAAAATTTTTAATAAAATATTTATAAAATTCTATTATTTATGGACCAAAATAAGTGAAACCGGCCACTTGGAAAATTTTTGTCTCCAATTTTATATTATGAGTACACTTTTTCCCCCTGAAATATTTTTCAAAAAAAAAATTATTTTGGAAGTAATCAGGTGTTAAAGTTTTGGGTCATTTTATTTTCATTTTATTATTACTTTGAAACAAATAAACATAATTAAGTGAATTTTTTTTTAAATTAAAGCTTAAAGTCTATACTTCAAGGATTAAATAAAGCGATTGCTAAAAATGAAAATTTATAATTGTTTTTAACAATTATTTTAAACAATTGCAAATTGAAGAATGTTCTCAATGTTTTTGAAAGATTGAATTACGATGTATTAATGCGCAAAACTCCAAGCTTGAAATAAAAAAAAGAAAAATCAGTAACCTCCAATATTATAGAAATTATGTAGATTTTTTTGACAAAATGCAGGCAAAAATCCACTTTTAATCTTAAAAATCCGCTTGAAAGCGTGAAGTTTCTAATAAAACAAAAGACGATCTTATTTATTCGTTTGCAATTTTATCTTTTTCCAGTAATTCGAGTCGAATTTCGCCTGCATTTCGTCAAAAAAATCTACATAATTTCTATAATATTGGAGGTTACTGATTTTTCTTTTTTTTATTTCAAGCTTAGAGTTTTGCGCATCATAACATCGTAATTTAATCTTTCAAAAACATTGAGAACATTCTTCAATTTGCAATTGTTTAAAATAATTGTTAAAAACAATTATAAATTTTCATTTTTAGCAATCGCTTTATTTAATCCTTGAAGTATAGACTTTAAGCTTTAATTTAAAAAAAATTCACTTAATTATGTTTATTTGTTTCAAAGTAATAATAAAATGAAAATAAAATGACTCAAAACTTTAACACCTGATTACTTCCAAAATAATTTTTTTTTGAAAAATATTTCAGGGGGAAAAAGTGTACTCATATATCTACAAAAATCATGGATAACTTAAAAATTGGAGACAAAAATTTTCCAGGTGGCCGGTTTCACTTATTTTGGCCCTTATAAAATTTTGAATTAAATTTATTTTAAAAAACAGTAATATACATTACTACAAATAAACACGATTACTTTGAATATCAAAACAAATTTTATTAAATTCAATTATATTTTCAAAAATTTCAGTTAAAATTATTTATAAACTTATTTAAAAATAATAAATCGGATTTTCTTCTTTTTAATACAAAGTATTTTTATTAGGTATATTGTAATATTAGTATTTTTTAAACAAAATGTTATATAAATATACGAATAATTAAACTGTATTACTTTTTCCTTAAATATTGAGATTGTTAGGATTTGTACAAACTTATAGTGTAGCGCCAGTGCACACAGGTGCCATTAGAGCCGTGCTTGTGAGTCATATATCGCTCTGCACCGCGACACTAATTATTTAATAACTTTTTTTGTAATTGATGTACATTTTGTTTCTAAACGTTTTTTTTCTCAGGGGGATATTGACAATACAATACAATTTTTATTTTTTTTCTAGGAGGCCCAGAACACAATTTGTTATTAACAATTTATAAACAAATTATATAAAAAACAGTTAAAAATTAATTTTTTTAAAAACAAAAATTATTTTTAAATACTTTGTTTCAAGAAGAAGAAAACTCCTTTTGAATTTTTAAAATCGGTCAACTGGATTTCGAGAAAAAAATTTTTTAATTTAAGACTACAAAAAAACTAAATTGTTAATAACATTAACAAAAAAAATTTTTTTGGTCTACAATTTTCAGGGTCTTTTTTTTACTCTACCAGGAGTAAAAAAAATTGTTTTGGATGGAATTAAAAAATATTTTTTTTAAAGTGGTCCGTTTGAGAAATTCTGACCCAAATAGATTTTTTAATGTCCATCAATCTATTTCGAGTTATTTTTATGATAAATATTCCTAGCAATTTTCAGCCGAATTCGTTGAAACCTCTTCGAGTTATCGTGTTCACAAAAAACGGGATCCACACACACACACACACATACACACACATACATACATCCGGACAATTGTTCAGGGTCTTATATAACATAGTCCCATATAGAAGAAAATTTGTCAAAAGGATTTTTAAAAATTTTGTAAATTAAACGACTACAAAGCTTCCTCACGAGGAAGCAAAATTAAAAATAATCATACCTAAATTGAAAAAGTTTAATTTTCTTAGGTGAAAAAATAATTCTTTAATAAAAATTAATAAAAATTTAGTTATCTCAACATTATTCAAAAGTTGACGAAAGAACAGTTTTCTCCTCTTGATAAAATTTTTCTAAATTTAATAGTTTAAGTTGTGTAAAAATATAAACTTATATTCAAATTTTTCATAAATTTTTACAAAGTAGCGAATATTTAAACAAAATTAACTGTAATTTTCAGACTTTTTCTTGGTCTAACTAAATTCCCGGTTTTTCCCGAAATTCCTGAACGCTAGACATTTTGTAATTATATAAAACAATTACGTAAATATAAGAAGTAAATTATAATGCATTTTACAGTGAAAAATAATAAATTATACATTAAAAATAAATAATAAAATAAATAATGAATAAAAAAATTAATTATAAAATAATAAATTAATAATAATTAATAATATTAATAACTAGTTATAAAAAAGTTAGATAAATATGTGAAGTAAATTAAGTAGTTTTAGAGTTTCAATATGAAGAAAAATTGTACGTCAATAATTTACAGGATATATATTCAGGCTTTTAATTTGTTGAAATGATTTTCATATTATAAACGAGTCGCTACAAATGAAAACGTTTAAAGGTAAAGAATTTTTAAAAACTTAAATCTCATTATTTATAAATAATATAACATATTCATATATCTAATTACTATTTGAGTTTACAAAAATATATAATTTTATTAATTTATTTTCAATACAAAAAATACGTTTTTAATATTTAGAACGAACTTCTCGTTTGATCGGAGAAATCGCTCGGTTTAACGAGATGTTCACTTCCATAAGACGAGCGAACATGACTGCTCGGTTATCAAAACAAAAAGAAAATAGTTTTTTTGTTCGTTTCTCGGATCGTGTCGCTCGAATGAAACACTAAACGTACGACCAGTCATTTGAAAGCTATTTCCAAGCTCTACAACTTTCAATAACAACTTTTTTCTTTAAAATTTAACCGAAAGCAAGGGTCATCGAAAAACTACGTTTCTCGAATTTTGACGATTGTTTACACTATTTTTTGCAACCGGAAATCGAGAGCAAACCATAGGGCTCTTATATGGGGCCCCCAAACTACAAGAAACTATTAAGACTTTTCAGGTTGCACTTTTGTGCACTTTTTGCACTCACCGACTGGCCTAGAAGAACATCACGATCTTTTTAAATCGGAATTTAAACAAAAATTGCTTCCAAAGCATCACTTTATGGTGCATTATGCAGCAATTATAAAAAATGGGTCCACTTGTTTTCTTATGGTCAATGCGATTTGAAGCCAAGCACAATTATTTCAAAATGTTGTGTCACAGTTATCATAATTTTAAAAATATATGGAAAACTTTAGCCAAACAACATCAGCGATTTATGTACTATCATTGGAAATTAAATTACAAAACTCTTAATGACGAATTAAATGTGAGTTCCGGCGAAATTGTAAATTACTTTGAATTTATTAAAAACTATAACATTAACGAATCTACGAACATCAAATTAAAAACATCGCAAATCTTAATTACAGATGAGATTAATCATAAATTCAAATATTGAAAAGGATTTTTTATCGTAATCGATATAAACAAATTCACCGATCTTCCGACCTTTATGTGAATTATACAAATTTTTGTAAGCGATTCTGATCCATTTGTTATTTGCGAGAAGTGGTATTGTAAATTTTATTCTGAAACGTATCACGCTTAGAGCGTTCAGAAGGTTGACAGTTGTGCTGATTCTGTCTTTTTATTTAATTTAAATAATTTGAGTCACTTGCCAGCTTATGAACTACATTCTAGTTACGGAAACACCGTTGACAATTTTATTGTACCAAAATATCTTATATTTGTAGAGTAAAAGTATAAGATTTACGAAAACTGAATATTTTGTGTTAAAAACGTTATCGATTGTCCTGAATCATTAAGAACCTAGATTTTATTTGAAAAAGAGTGTTTTGTTTTTTAAAATAGTTATCCAGCATTGTCGCTCATTATGTAAATAAGCTATTGTAAAAACTCTTAGCTCTGTGTGATTAAAACAAAAAATCAAACAAAAAATAAGTCCATGTCAACCGGATCACTCGCAGACCCAAAATTCAGCGCATCAGAATTATATGTTCTGAATTACCGGTCAAAATTGAGAGACCACCCATTTTCAGATGATTGAAAAACATTTTAAAACAAAAATTTTATGGAACCTAAAATTTTTTTATTTTTTGAAAGATGTTAAAATTTTAAAGAGAACAAGATGTTTTAGAAGTCATTTGGCCAATATTTAATTTAGATATTTTTAAAAAATCGTCATTTTCAATGTTTTACAAAAATTTGAATAACTTCTAAAATAATGTACACTTTTTAATGATCTTAGGCTTATTTTAAAGGTCATTTGTTCAATTATAAGACTTACTCATAGGCATTAACGTGTAATTTTTTTCTTAAAAAATGCAGGCCGTCAAACTTGGACCAAAAAAATTCAAAAAAATTTGGAACAATTTTTCTGTACTAAAAACTATTCTAAAAAATATTTAAAACATCATATGGTGTAGATTTTTCAAGAAAATTTATTAAAAAAATACGTTTGAATTTAAAAAATTATATTTCTGTTAATAAGAATGTTCCAAATTTTTTGAATTTTTTTGGTCCTAGTTTGACGACCTGCATTTTCTAGGAAAAAAATTACACGTTAATGCCTATAAGTAATTATTATAGTGCAACAAATGACCTTTAAAACAGAGAAAAATTTTAGTTTCAATAAATCTTATGTTTTAAAACGTTTTTCATTCGCCTAAGGATGGGTAGTCTCTCAATTTTGACCGGTAGTGTAGGTATCAAATTGTTCGTACAACCAAGTACTTTCGAATGCAATGTGGCCATTTTAAAAATTTCAAAATGGCGGCCATATGTGTCGCATATAATACACAAAATTAAAAAATAATCCAACAATATTGTCAATAAAAGTCTTATAAACCCCTAATTTACTGCCAAATATAATTTGTTTTATGTATATGTCATCCTAGTTTATAAATCAATCAAGTCTTAGGTCAAAATTAAAAAATTCATAATGGCTGATCTAATATGGCGGAAGATTTTTTAAAAATCGTTGAATTCTAAGAAAACTTCCTACTCGGGGGTTTTTAGGGTTGCTGATCACTAATCGGAACTCAGATTTTCGAAATTCAAAATGGCGGATTCAATATGGCGACCAAAAAATTTAGCGACCATTATATTCGCTTGAATCTTGTTATTTATGTGTTTTTAGGTCACCAAATTCGCATTTTGGAAAAAATTAAGATAAAAATCTTAGTGATAATCATTGTATAGCCCTTAAAAGGGCTGTTTGGTAAAACTGCCTGAATTTTGGTAAAAAAGAAGATATAAATCCTAGTGATAATCATTGTATAGCTCTTAAAAGAGCTGTTTGGTAAAACTGCCTTAATTTTGGAAATAATGAAAATCATAGTCGTAATCATGGTAACTAAGATTTATATCTTCGTTTTTTCCAAAATGCAGAGAGTTTTACCAAACAGCCATTTAAAGGGCTATACGATGTACAAAACCCGATCGTGCAACCTCTCCGGAGTGTACAATGGGTAACGTTAATGACGACAGTACAATCCTGTACGCAAAAAACATCAACTAATTAGAAGTAACTTTAGATTCGCAATCAGCGATACCAAAAATCCCTTATAAGCATTTTTGTTATCCAGAATGTTCAAACCGTCATATTGTATTTTAAAAATCTGACTCTAAATTCGAATTTGGTGACCTAAAAACCGCTAAATAACAAGATTCAAGCGAATATAATGGTCGCTAAATTTTTTTTGGTCACCATATTGAATCCGCCATTTTGAATTTCGAAAATCTGAGTTCCCATTAGTGATCAGCAACCCTAAAAACCCCCGAGTAGGAAGTTTTCTTAGGATTCAACGATTTTTAAAAAATCGTCCGCCATATTAGATCAGCCATTATGAATTTTTTAATTTTGACCTAAGACTTGATTGATTTATAAACTAGGATGACATATACATAAAACAAATTATATTTGGCAGTAAATTAGGGGTTTACAAGACTTTTATTGACAATATTGTTGGATTATTTTTTAATTTTGTGTATTATATGCGACACATATGGCCGCCATTTTGAAATTTTTAAAATGGCCACATTGCATTCGAAAGTACTTGGTTGTACGAACAATTTGATACCTACACTACCGGTCAAAATTGAGAGACTACCCATCCTTAGGCGAATGAAAAACGTTTTAAAACATAAGATTTATTGAAACTAAAATTTTTCTCTGTCGAAAATACAAATTAAAATTAAAATACATAAGGCATTGCCGTTGAAGTCAATGAACTCTAGTGTAAACAATATACTATATATCAAAAGGTTAGTCTTGAAAATTCGCTGGTCGTGACAAGTATATACTTATACAAAACTGACTTGTTACTATGTAACTTTTTTAACTTATTTTAATTTTCCACTAGGTAATTTTTCTAAGGATTGTTCATAAAAATTATAGTGTTTGTTAATTTTTATTTTTATATATATTATTTTTAATTGGTGTATTGTTTTAATTAGCCTGAAGAGGATGACAAACCCACGTCATCGAAACGTTGCTGTTTTAAAATAAACAAAAAATATGACATAAATTTTATGTTCTTATTTTCACCTTCCATGGATCAAAATTTTTATAATTTATTATATATAAAATAATCTAATTAAATATTTACACCGTTTGACATTTAAATTTTTACACTTGTGTTATAATTTATTTCTTTAAAAATAACCGTTTATATGAGAAGTTCCACAAAACTTTATTTTGTGAAGTAATTAATACGTAGATTATTTATTATTGTAAATACTTTTAATACAGAATTTTCTTTACAAATTCAATTATTTAATATAGCTTTGCATGTCATTATCTCCTCGAGGAGTTAACGTAAGGGTGTAAAATTTTAACTCCCTTCATTTAACTTCCTTCGCTTTAACTCCCCAATGGGTGTGACTTTTATAGACTCCCCTGGGGAGTTGAAATTTAACTCCTTTTTTTACAGTGTAAAATTAAAAATGATTTTTTTATTCATTTATAAGAATAACAAAAAGACTTGCTTACAACTCACGGTGGGTCCGAACTAACTTCAACCCAAAGGTGAAGGCACTTCAAATTTTCTTGTAAATTTCTATTCTATTATGTCTCCTGAGTAATTTCGGACCAAAACTAAAAAAATCGGTAGACAAATTTTTGAGAAAAACAATTTTTTGTATTTTTTATGTTACAAACACATCTACTCCACAATATAACTTACTTTTGTAATTTCCCATAGTCTGGGAACTTAAAATTTTCGTGTAAATGTTGTTTTAATATATCTACTATAAACAATTATATGAAACAAAAGAACACTTTGACAGTGCTCATTTATTTCTTTTTTCTCCTATCATTAATTATGAAAAAGTCATAATCTAAGTTGAACGGATATCAAAATGGATAATGCACACTATTTAAATCGTTTTAAAATTTGTTTGCTTTGCTATGGGAAAACAAAAAAAATGTTTGAAATAAAGAATAAATTAAAAGACGAAATTGAGAAAGTATTTAATTATAACGCTAACGATGAAAGGCTTCCTTCTGCTATTTGCAGTTATTGCAAAAGAATTTTATATCGTCTGAAAAGTGGTCAACAACTTAGCCTAAATATAACAAACTATTCCGAAAAGCATTTTAAAAATGTGACAAGATTAAATTCAAAGCTGCCTTGTGATTGCCAACTTTGTCAACTAGCAAAATTACCAAAGTGCGGAAATTTTGCGAAAGGCAAAATTTTGCCTCCAAAGAAAAGTATTTTGAAAAGTGTTTCAAGTTGTGAAAAAAAAGGTAAGTTAAAAGAGTATTATTAAAAGTATTAAAGAATTAATTAAATGTTTTAATATTTGTTAGTATATTATTTTTATTTTTGTTGTCTAAATTTAAATGAATATCATTTTATTTATTTAGTTTATATATTACTTGTATCTTCTATTAATTATAGCATTTTAATTATTCTTCTTTTGACTTTCTGCATGGATATAAAAAATGAATTATAATTTATTTATTTAACAATTTATACGGGCTTACAAAAAGAAAATAACAGTGTTATTGCTTGCATTCTCATCAACAACTCTAAGATACATACATGCTCAAACCTCGCAAAAATAAAATATAAAAAATAAATTTTAATTCTATTTTGTGGAATTTACAGATAATTTTTGTTGAATTTTCAGAGGAAATGACAAATGTGAGTAAGAATAAGTACTGCAGCAACTGCTTCACAATTCTTGCACGCGGAAAATCTCATAAATGCAATTTGACTTCACGATTCGAAAATTTAACAGATATAATTAAAAATTCGCAACCAAAGTTTAAAGAGCAGATTGCTTCAACGTTAATTAAAGAAACCTGTCTGGAAAAAGGTAATAAAACAAGTGTGACTCTCAGTCAGTCATCAGGTGGTCAGTCGCTTACGATTAATATTTGTTCGAATAACACGTTGAGGAATGCTTCAAATAAAACAATCTTGACTGCTGAAAACTTGGCTCAAATTCAGACGCGTTACAACCTCAGTCAAAATACTACCTGCGGTATAGCATCAATGATTCGTTCGTGCACTAAGAATAGGAAGATTATTGAATCAAATTTAAAACAAAAAATATCAGATAAAATTCACTCAGTCGATGAGTATTTCACCTCTGAGATTTTTGACTTCGTTAATATCAAGTCTAATAAAATCACAAACTCCAGACAAACTGTTGTATATTGTAATAATCTAGAAGGTTTTATTAAGCTTGTTAAGGAAAAACGCGACGTTTCCCACGTACGATTGAAGTTCGGAATAGATGGTGGTGGCAAATTTTTAAAATTGTGCCTTTCGATTCAGGGCATCACCAGTGATATAGAAGTCAGTCCACATTGCAAAGAAAAGTTTAAAGATTCAGAAGTAAAGAAATTGTTTCTATTGGCAGCAGCACAATGTGCGGAAGAAAATTATGAAAATGTGTGTCAGATATGGTCAGCTGTCAAGATCAATGATTTTAGTGGAACAATAGCTACAGACTTGAAACTAGCGAATATTTTGGCAGGTCTAATGACACATAGCAGCTCGTTTCCATGTACCTGGTGTGATATCGATAAAAACAGTCTTTGCAAACGAGGGAATTTCAGAACGATTGAAAATATATTGCAAAATTACAAGAATTGGAAAGGTGCTGGAGCTAATAAGAAGCTAGCAAAGAATTATAAATGTTGCATCAATTCGCCAATTTTTTCATGTAATTCAGACGGATTGATTCTTGACATCATACCACCTCCTGAATTACACTTAATGTTGGCTGTCGTTAACTCCATTTTTTCTCACCTTCTTTCTGAATTTCAGATGGAAGCTTTAGATTGGGCAAAAAGTTGTTGTGTTCAGCGAGAAATTACGTATGGTAGTCCTGCTTTTAAAGGCAATGCTTGTAAGACGCTGCTAGATAAAGTAGATATTCTACGTGGAAAATGTTCTTTGGCTTGCTTGAAATTTGTTGAAGTGTTTCAGGATTTTAAAGCGGTTGTCACTTCGTGTTTTGGTAACCAACTGAGTCAAGATTACAAGGAAAAAATCGCAAGATTCAAAGAAAGTTACACTGCCTTAAACATTTCTATAACTCCCAAAGTTCATGCAGTGTTTTTCCACGTAGAAGATTTTTGTGACCGCACACAGATCGGGTTAGGGGTTTTCAGTGAACAGGCTATGGAGTCTGTTCACTTTGATTTTAACGCAGTTTGGCAAAAATATAAACTTTCACCTGATCATCCGCGATATTCTTCTCAACTACTACGTGCCATATGTGAATATAACAGTCTTCATGTTTAGAAATGTTATAACTTGATCAACGTTTCATTTAAATATTGTTCTCAAATGTTTAATAATTTCTACAGTTTAAAAAGAAAATAAATAATTATTGTTAAAACATAAGTTGATTTATTCATTTACTTTTAATAAAAAAACTGCAAGCTAAAAAATAAATTACATTCAAATACCAATTTATTGAAAAAATAATGTCTTAAGCAAAGAATAATTAAAAAAATTAATTTTTACTATTCAATTAGTTTTTTCCCTTTAAATTATTTAAAAAACAATATAGTAATGAAATGAAGAAGAAAATTTGTAGTTCCATATTTAACGGTTAAAGTTATTGCGGAATGGTTGTGCTTTTAGTATAAAAAAATACAAAAAATTGTTTTTCTCAAAAATTTGTCTACCGATTTTTTTAGTTTTGGTCCGAAATTACTCAGGAGACACAATAGAATAGAAATTTACAAGAAAATTTGAAGTGCCTCGACCTTTGGGTTAAACTTAGTTCGGACCCACCGTGAACTAGCAGCATACTGATAAATATAAAGACAAAAAAATTTATTATAAATTTTCTATTACCAGTTAATGGTTATTAAAAAAGTATTAGTAAAGTCTTATTTTATTAGTTAAAAGTGACTAATTCAAATTAAAAGATATTTTTTTTATTTGTAAACATTAGTAATAAGAGTTAATTATTTAAAAATTGTCTAATTTAGAACTAAATTATGTAAATTTAATTGAAATTGTTGAGGCATCTGTATAATTAAAAACTACATTAAATGATCAAAAACAAAAATACAATCACTTTTAAATTAAATGTTTTAATAAATTCATAAAAATATAATCAATATTTACATTATTTACGCTTTTTAAATAAAACAATTTTTCACTTTTAAAATTTTTCACATTCTATACCATTTGTGTCAATGAACCTGTACCATTTTCAGCATAAGAAATTTAAACAAGTTCTTGTACAAGATCTTGTACAAAAACTTGCACAAGTAATTTTTTTGAATTCGAACAATAAGGTTCATGTACAATTTCTTGTACGAGATCCTGTACATGTTCAAATTAATTAATAACTTTAATGGCTGCGCAGTAGTTTTGTATGGCTTCCACAGCTGCGCAGTTGTTTTTAAATTGTAAATGCAAAGGGTCTCTAACAACAATGTTAAAAATTTTCTTATAATTTGCATAAATAAAAAAATTAATAAACAATAAGAAAAAATGTTATCTACACAAGAACTTGAACAGGAGCTTGTGAATGTACACATTCTTGTACATGATCTCGTACAAGAAATTGTACATGAACCTTGATTCAAAAGCGAAAAATTTACATATACAGGTTCTTGTACGAGATGTTGCACAAGATCTTATACAAGTACACATTCTTGTACATGATCTCGCACAAGAAATTGAACATGAACCTTTATTCAAAAGCGAAAAAAATTTACATGTGCAAGTACACATTCTTGTACAGAATATCGTACAAGAAATTGTACATGAACCTTATTGTTCGAAATCGAAAAAAATTACTTGTGCAAGTTTTTGTACAAGATCTTGTGCAACATCTTGTACAAGAACTTGTTTCAATTTCTTATGCTAAAAATGGTACAGGTTCAAATCGTATAGTTTCCTGTACAAGATATTGTATCTACATTTAAAATAATTGTATATTATACAAAAACTCTCTATTTAGTAATTGACAAGTAATTGGATATTTAAATCTGATAAAATAATTTCCAGTTTTTATAAATATTTTTTGAAAAACCAATAATCTCTTACATTTAATTAGAATCTGATTAAAAATTTGTTAAACATTGAAATTGAAATTTTCCTAATTATTCAAAAAAATACCAAGATCTTTTAAAAAAATATTTCTGCATCTTTTCGAAAAAAAATTTAAAAATAAAGAAACGTACTATTATCTATATTAATCTCCGTATTCTTTCATTCATTATGTCCGCAAGAATTCCGTCCGCCCTCCTGCTGTGCTTTTGATGACAGAGAAGAGTTGGAGAGAGAAGTTTGTCAGAGTATATGAGAGAGAAAACATGATACAGAGAAGGAGTGGGAAGTATCGTCTTTTCTTTCAGTTCAAAATAGGAGCGAGAGAGAGGCTAATAGTTAAGACAGTAACGCCTACTTTTTTTGGTTTGGGCATCATCGTTTTCTGTATTCTCAGTGACAGATAGAAGGAGTGAGTAAAAGAATGGTAAGGGAGTTAGAAGTGGGGACTTTTACATTTAAGCGAAAACACCAATGGGCGTAATGTTTCCTTATTGGTAGATAATTTTTCATTTCTCTGTGACAGTGTAGAAAAAAGAATAAAATGTAATATTTTCCTTATTTGATTTATTTTTTTATTCTTAACTGAATACAATTAATTTTCTTTTTGTGTTCTTTACTTACTTAAGGAATAATCTTGGTATTTTTCATTCATTCTGTCCGCAGTTTGAAGCTGGTTTTTGTAAATGCTTTTGTTATTTTTCTTTTTCAAAACACTTTGCTTGACAGATCAAAATTATACAGCTTTTTGATTTGTCAATATCAAAATTTTTATTGTTTAAGAAGAAAGAAGGTTAAAAGATATTGTTTTTATAAAATTAGGGAAGAAATTTTCATAATATTGATTTAAAAATTTTATAATTATTTGTTGTTTATTTTTTTTAAATAAACAGTTGTTAAATTTTTGTTTTTTAATTATAATTTTTAACAATTGTTTTTTTCCATTTTAAATTAATAAAAAAAATGTGTAGGAAGAATTTGTATATTTCATAATTACAATTTTTATTCTTTTATGTATATAAAGATATTTTATATTTTACTAGCTAAAAAAAGACTCAAGTATTTTCTCATTCTAATGATAATAGATATATAATAGGGGAGAGTAGGGCAAACCAGACCCCGTAACGGTTTTTTAATCCTTGTGACTAAACGAATCAACCGATTTCATTTTTCGATGCCCTGTTTGTTGTTTAAAAGATCATTTAATTGCGCAACTTTTTCCTAGAGACACCTATACTTCATCATTTATTGTTTAGTTACTATGTTAACTTAAAAAAAATTGTCCAAAGGGCCGGTTTGCCCCACTCCCTGGGGTAAACCGGACCGTTTAGTTTTTTATTTATAATATTGCATTTACATAATCTACAATAATAAAAAACATAAAGAATCATGTAAACAATGGTTGTAGTAATAAAAATAATAATTCGGGATTGAATTTTAATTAAATAAATATTTTTTTAATAAAAAAATATAAATGTGTGTCATTATCAGAGAAACAATATTAAAGGGTCCAATTCTCATTGGAAGACAATTATTTTTCATTGTATATATATATTTTTATGTGTACCTTTAAAGCCCAAGACCTAATATTTGGAAATATTACACGATTTTCTCAGAATTTCCTTAAAAAAATTCGGAAAAGTGTAGAAAAAATTTAAAAAAAACTTTTGCTTTCAGCGTTGCACAAATAAAAGTAAAAAATGTCAAATTGAAAAAATAAGGTATACTACACAAGGTTGTTTCAAATTTGTAAATAGCACTTTTGACAATTTCGCCATTTTGGAAATATTGAGAGGGGTCCGGATTGCTCCACTCTCCCCTAATATAATAATCTAATAATAATGTCTATTCACAATTCACATTTTTTTTTAAACAAAATGTTTAATTTCATTTGAAGAATTTCGTTAATCAGATTTAATTTTTTAGCCTTCTAAAAATGAATTTATTTTAAGTTTCATCTAAAAATCAATAAAAAAGTTTGCATAATTTCTTTTTCTTTATTTAAAATCGAATAAAAAATAAAGTAATTTGAACTATTTATATTTCTCCATCAACATTTTTTTAAAAAACTTTCATTTTGTAATTAATTTTGACAATCATTTTGTTTTTACAAAATTTGTAGTATTTTTTTCATCATTTTCTATTTATTTATCACAATTTTTTAAATAAATATTGATTAATAAATAATAAGAATTAATTATTTTTATTTTTTTAATAATATGAATTGACAAATAAAATCAAGAAAATTTCTTTTATTCTTTTCTATTAAAAAATAAGTGTTGTAAAAAATCTTTTGTCGGAACAAATCGAATTACTATAGTTTCTTTTATTTATTTCTAACAAAATTTGAAAATTATTTAACAAAATCTTAATTGTTTAAAAAAAAGTGGAATAATTTCTTTATTTTTTAAACATAATCTTTAACAAAATGTTGATTTCTTAGAGATAGATGATAATATTGATGTTTTGGCTTAATTAACTTTTTTGTAATTTCTTTTCAAAATTGAATACTGAAAATAAATAATAATATTATAATATTATTATTAGTGGTTTATTTCACTAAATACATTATACATTCTTTTAAATAATTTTTTTCAATTTTTAACTGGTTATGCAGTCTAACGTAGACCATTTTTCGAAAAACTCAGTATAAATCATAAAAAATAGACATTCATCTAAGTAATAAAAAATTGTTTGAAAATAATTCACCAGAACAGTAAAATTAGTATTTTTTGAATTTGCACAGTATGAAAAACATAATTTTTTTACTTATATCTTTTGTGGAGAAAACGGAATTTTAACAAATCATTTTAAACTTGATTTCTTTAAAAATTATACATTTATTTCAATTGGAATTTCTTTGGGCACTCTACTCATTAATTATTTAATAAATATGAAAAATTATATGAACTTAACCTGATTTTCATTGAATTTTTATTTTCAAGACTGGATTAAAGTTTTTTTTCTTTGAACGAACGATAAGGTGTTGAGTTTCTGAGATCTTTGATAATTTTTAAATTATTAATTAATATTGAAAAAAAATTTACTGAAAAAGCAGGTTTCTGTATTTAGGATGGCTGTGCTGTCGATACATATGAAACTCAAGAGCTGAAGAAACATTTTGAGATTGATTCGGATGATTGATAAAATTCTTTCACTTTAATATTAGTAATAATTTCCGAATGATAGATTCACTCCCTTAACTATAATTGGCCTATGTAATTGAAAAATTAGGCTTATCATCTTTAAGAAACTCCCTACATTATCATGAATTAATGCAGGGAGGTGTAGTATATATTGAGGAACTCGGAGAATCTTGAGGTGCATGTAGCTCAGTGGTCAGAGCAGTCTACCGGCAATAGAAAGATCGTGGGCTCGTATCCCACCATGCTAACCAATTTTTTCTGAGTTCTTCGATAATTTTTAAATTATTAATTAATATTGAAAAAATATTTTCTGAAAAAGCAGGTTTCTGTATTTAGGATGGCTGTGCTGTCGATACATATGAAACTCAAGAGCTGAAGAAATATTTTGAGATTGATTCGGATGATTGATAAAATTCTTTCACTTTAATATTATTAATAATTTCCGAATGATAGATTCACTCCCTTAACTAAAAAAATTAGAGTTTTGTAACAAAATTTCGGTAGTTAATCCAAAATAATATATTTTCTTTATTCATTAAAAAAAATTTTTTAATTATATTACAGAATGTTAAATTGTATTGAGAAAAAGGTAAAAAAATTTAAATAATTTCTTTTCTTAATTTTTCAATCCGGACTTTCAATAAATTTAGGATTTTTTGAAAATAAATGATATAAATTATTATAATAAAATTCTAATTTTTTGGAAATAAATAATATAAATCTTTATAATTTCCATTTAATGATAATTGTTGTTAAGATATGTTTGTACTACGTACTGACATCAGTTTGATTTTATTTGTAAAAATTAGAAACACTGCGATAATAATTGTTTTGGTACAATTGACTACTTTTTTTAATTCAATAATAAAAATGAATGAGAATATAAATATTAATTTCAATTCGTGATCATAATTGTATTCTTTTAACAATTGAAATAGAATGTGAAAGCGCGCTTTAGCGCGCGTATCCTATGCTAGTTTATATTAAGAAAAATGTTATTCCCAACAGAATTTAGAAAAATTTCAATTAGTATCTAAAAATTTCCAAACACTCAGAAAAATTACCATTTCCCGTGTGGAAAAATTTTAGGGCGCTGACCAAGCGCTTAAGAGACCGCCTAATGTCTTTCTAGACCAAGGACAGACGGTCTTGTCGAGCGGTTGTTCAGAATTGAAACGAAACTTCCACGCTATGATCTAGAATAGACCAGCGTTTCTGGTCTGATCAGCAGTGCTAGTAAATTCTAATCTACGTCTATTAAAAATTGCTCATTGTATGTTCTGACAACTATTCATAGAATGATAAGACTTAATTATATTTGAAATAATTTTAATGATTATTTTTACATGAAAAGTATACAAAAATATTTTAACTTTATGTATTTTTCACTTCAACTTTCTTTAAGCGTAAGTCTTTGTGCCCCTCCCAATCTTTGGCATTGGAGATAGTAGTCCTTCTGTAAAATAAAATTTACTGCAAATCAAAACAGCCGCATGAAACTAGAAGTTGTATTCAGCACCAATCTTTAGGCGTCAACCACTAATTAATGAAATTAATAAATAGAAACTTACTATATTTGCTATTTAGTAGATATTGATTCTCAAACAACAGTACTCGGTGGTTTTTTAAATTACTAAGTATTACTAAATTTGAAGGAGAGGCATATTGATAGATGACGCCTAAACATTGATGCTGAGTACGACTGCTAGCTTCAGCCGAGTAATCAAAACACATAGAAACACATTAAAATCTATTTTTTTCAGTGCACATTTAAAATTAATTTATACAGAAAACAACAACAACATAGCACATTATTATTCACATAAAACAGAAACCACAACGAATACTAAAAATCACAAAGAAAATGTACCATACGCTGACTGATCTAACGACGCCATTAGGCGCGATGTTACTTAACAGCTGGGCACACATTGACGCATGCGCATATAACATCCTAGACCAAATCTGTAAAAGTAACAATTTTTTTCATAAACTTTGCTAAACTGTGCCAGAAGTCCAAGTCAGAGTAAGAAATTCCGAAAAAAATATAATTATTTTTTTGTCGTTATAACATGATATCTCGCTTCCTATTTATGCAATACAACTTAACACAGTAGCATTTCATTGGAAATTTAATAAGCTTTCCAATGCAATGTAAAAAAAAGCATCTAGCTTCATTTTTAACCGAGTTATCACTGTTTCTGTGCGGGTGTGTTTTTTAATTGCTCGAGATGTTAGCGTTCGCACAATTTCGGACGGTAGTGTAAGTCAAATATATCCGTCTAGTACGGTGTTATAAAGACCGTCTAGATTTGGTCTAGGATGTTATATGCGCATGCGTCAATGTGTGCCCAGCTGTTAAGTAACATCACGCCTAATGGCGTCGTTAGATCAGTCAGCGTATGGTACATTTTCTTTGTGATTTTTAGTATTCGTTGTGGTTTCTGTTTTATGTGAATAATAATGTGCTATGTTGTTGTTGTTTTCTGTATAAATTAATTTTAAATGTGCACTGAAAAAAATAGATTTTAATGTGTTTCTATGTGTTTTGATTACTCGGCTGAAGCTAGCAGTCGTACTCAGCATCAATGTTTAGGCGTCATCTATCAATATGCCTCTCCTTCAAATTTAGTAATACTTAATAATTTAAAAAACCACCGAGTACTGTTGTTTGAGAATCAATATCTACTAAATAGCAAATATAGTAAGTTTCTATTTCTTAATTTCATTAATTAGAAAAATATATAATTATTTTTTTGTCTTTATAACATGATATCTCGCTTCCTATTTATGCAATACAACTTAACATAGTAGCATTTCATTGGAAATTTTATAAGCTTTCCAATGCAATTTAAAAAAAGCATCTAGCTTCATTTTTATCCGAGTTATCACTGTTTCTGTGCGGGTGTGTTTTTTAATAGCTCGAGATGTTAGCGTTCGCACAATTTAGGACGGTAGTGTAGGTTTCTTATTATTTATTTTTCCACACGGGTAATTTTACTTTTTCATTTTGTCAATTATTTTTTTAGGTTATGTTTTGTAATTACATCACGATACTTACCTCTACTATTTAAAAACAAGGAAATTTACAACATAATTGAATTGTGAAGTTTAAAAAAAATTATGTAGGGGAGAGGGCCCCAAGGTGGTCAGGGCCCTAAGGTGGTCACCCTAAGAAAATTTTTGTGTATTAGTTAGTATCATCGAATGTTTTTTGTTATTGTTATTATTTGAGAAGACAATGATTTTAGTAAAGTTTTGAGGTAACTAGTCGTATGAGTCTCTTTGTAACGTGAACGTTGTAAAATTTCTGTTTTTAAATGATCGAAAAATTTTTTTCTCAGGGTATTAAAATCATCGAAATTAACCATTTTAAATTAGTAAAAATCGTTATAATTATCTTTATATATCGTACAATAATATTCCAAATGAATATAATTAATATTGTGCTTTAAAAAATTTTTTCATTAACGTTTAAAAAAAAGCGTCTTGGCCCTAAGGTGGACACTTTTTTGGCCCCAAGGTGGTAACTTTTGATTTTTTATAAAAATGTGTTTATACGCTATATTTATCAACATTTATCAATGTGAATGTGAATTTTATCAATTTTTAAGTTTTATGATGAATAGTAATGAAAAAGAATTATTTTCAAAATTTTACCTATCTAATACATACACACAAAGTATCATTTTTGACGAAAGGACAAAGTGCAAAAAAAATAAGTTATATGTTTCTGTGATCCTGAAAAACAATTAATATTAAATAAACAACTTAATAATACGTTTTTTACATTTTCTTAAAACTTTTTTAGTGAATTTTTGTATGGTGACCACCTTAGGGCCACTTTTTTAAAAGTCAAATTTTCAACTTTTTTTAAAAAGTTCATAACTTTTTTTTAGTAATGAAATGAAAAAACTTTATGGTAGGAAGTTAGGTAATAAGATAAAGTTTCAAACGCCGTATTATTGGCCTTTTTATATAATTCCATTTGAAATCTACAGTCAAAACAAATGTAAAAGTTAATGATATAATTTGTTGAATACTTGTATATTAAAAAATCTTTTTATATAATTTTCTGAAATTGTGTTAAATATCATGACAATATATAGGCTGTTTTCGGCACTCACCCGAATAAATCCGGGTAAATGATGATTGGTTAGTTTCAACATAATGTCATTGATAATTGGACCATCCTTAACTCGGGGTTAACCAGGGGCACGTTTCGAAAACAGCCATACTGGGCATATAGCAGTTGTTATGACTGATATATTAGTGTATTGTCACCCAGCTGAAAAAACGTCTGGATTTTCCCATGGACTTTTCAGGTAGAAATTCATATGAAGATTTGAAACTATCCACATGAAATCCGTATGGATTGCCATGTTGATTTTCGTATGGATTTTTTTATATTTTTAATAAACACAACATATGAACGGGAACCTTTTTAAAAATGCAGAAATTAGTGAGTGACGCCCCTTTGGTGTCTCAGAATTTGATGTTTATTTCTGAAAATATTTAAAAATTGAAAAATAGAAAATTTCCATGTGGATTTCCATGTGAATTATTTTAAATTTCCGCATGGATTTTTGCGTAAATTTCCATGTGGAAAATCTAGACGGACTTTTTCAGTCGGGCAGAGATTGATCTAAAATTTGTTAGTGTTAAATACACGAAAATTATGATAAACAAATGCAAAATATAATTATTATACAAAAGAACCATAAAAGTTATTAACTTATGATTGAGGAATATTGTTACTTTCAAGCGTACAGATCAAATTTGTATTGCTTTTGAGGTTATGTGTTGCGATGTTGCCATATTTTCATTTGCTTTTATTACTGTTCTGAAAACTAAAAATTTAATAATTATTTATTCATTAAATTTGTGGTAAACTTTATCTAAAATCTTCCAGTTTTAACTTTTTGACATTGTCAATCTATACATAAAATTACAGATTTTTCTCTCATTCCCTTAACACTTTTTTCTAAGAAATTTTTATAAGTTTCTCTCATTTCCTTAATTTACCGGTGTCAATCCTTAAATTTGAAATTCAAGTTCGCGTGGCGTAAGTAGTCGAAATATCCCGAAGGCAACAGGCAGTCCGTTTTGAAACGTGCTTCTCGGCGGGAACATCAGTAAGCATTCTGCGCTCGTAGTATTCATGTCGTATTGTCACCACTAGATATGATATAACATTATCTATTATTTACAAGAATTCAAACTACCAGTGTTTTCCTCGTGAATGTGTAAATGTTTATTGTGTTTACAAGTGTGTTTGATTAACTGATAAATCACCCTACAGATGTAAAATTAATCTCGGTCATCAATTTTTTTAAACAACATTTACTATTTTCTTTCGTGAACGTAATGCAATTTTCAATTCAATACATATGTGGTAAGATTTAATTGATATTTCGGAAACTTTCTTGTCTGTCTCGCTCTCTTTCTCTCTCTGTTGACAGGTCTAAAGTAAACTTTACCCGGTTGTAGCTGAGATTTTCGGTACAAATACTTCTGTCATAAAAAATAAAGGAATATTAGGTGTGTTTGATGACAAATAATAAAGTAACCGTCACTTAGAAATATACAGTCAAGACGGGTTGTACTGTTTTTGCTTTACGGGTCCATTCTTTAGTCTGTGTGAATCAGAGTCTCCTTTAGTTTCTCGAAGAAAAACGTGTAAAGGTGCTGAGAGAGAGAGATATTATTTTATACTTCGATCGGTCCTAACGATTTGTGTGGTAAGGGAATTATGTGTAAAAACTAATTTTCAAAAAAATGTGAAAATCCACAGTGGTTTGTTTTGTTTTGTCTAAATAGATTCATGTTTTAGTTCATTTTCTTTTTTCGCTTAGTTTAAATGGGGTAGTATATTTTGTTTTGACCCCTTACACTGAATTGGCATGGAGTTATTTTTTAACATCATGATGTTTGAAATCGAAATAATGACGAGGTTACGGTTAGTTTTTGCAATTGTACTCTTAACAGTAATTAGTGAGTGTTGGTGCAGTGATATTAAGGACTATTGTAATATGCATAGATTTAAGAATTTATCAGGAGGGCTCAGATTTACTAAGGAAGTTGTTACAACGGAGTATGCAACTGTTGGATCATTCAAGGCCATTCATTGTTGTTTACGTGGTTACAGAAGTATAGAATGGTAAGTTATTTTTAAATTACTTCAATTTTACTTTAATTTTACTTCAATGATATTCACAAAGTTTATAATCAACAATTATTCTTAATGGAAAAGGTATATTTTCCATACAGAAAGCAATTAAAGATTTTATTTAAATTATTTGATAAAAAAAATTTGTAATGATTAAGTGTAATCATAGTCTAAATTTATAATATATAATCTTTAACTCTATGTACTTACACTATCGTCAGAAATTGTCGGTACGAACGACGGGCGAGCTAAGAAAAGTTGCTGACAAAATTAAATCAACATATTTCTTTATTGAAAAATGATAGAAAATTGGTTCTTGGATTGTTTAAAAGCCAATTAAATTTTGCGTTGATTGATATATGGGCAAATCTCTGGAAACATTTACATTTGAATTTAAAAAAAAATTTTTTGTGCACAATTTTGATATTTTTAATATAACATCTTCGACCAAAATAGATTTAATTTTTATTACTGTACAACCATTATTTGGTTGTCTTCTATTTTAAAATATAAATTTTTGGAATGAAAAAAATGTTAGGTTATCTAAATTTGTAACAAGATATACATAAACATTTTATCTCCTACACTTAAGTAAGTTATTTTTCAGTATCACAAAAACATAATTAAACATGAAAATAAATATAATAAACGTCTAATACAACTAATAAGGACAGCATTACAATAAAAAAAACTAATGCAAATTTTTTACGTATAATTATTTGAATTAGTAACATGAAGTTTTCTAATTATTTGATTGGCTCAATTGTTTTGAAAAAATATCAAGGATCTTAATATAACCTTGAAAAAATACTAACAGTTTCGTGACGTTTAATAAAAAATAAATAAATATTACTTAAATGGCTTCCGTTGATAAATTTTTCATTCCGTGTTTTTTATTTTCTTTTCATTGATTTTCTATGATTTTGTCACTTTTTATTGCATTTGAGGTTACTTTGTGATAAATAACATGGAACAAATAAATGCGAAACTTCAGATTGATTGGAAAACGATTGATTTGACCAAGCGACAATTTGAATATCCACGTAAAAAAATAATTAAATAAGAATTAGAATAAATAAAAACACATACACAGTTTTAAGTACATCTAAAGTAATATGTGCCCCAATTTTGCAGCAAATTAAATAAGAAACTTTGGAGAAATTAATGATTTGACCAGCGACATATTTTTCGTACTACACCAGTATCACAAGTAACCAACAATTATTTTTCTTAAAATATAGTTGAAAAAAGAAATAAAAATTACGCACATAAAATTTGAATTACAATTCAATTGTGCCTTTTATTTCAAATTTTTTCACTAATTTTTTAAATGTTTATTTTATAAAACTATTTTGATTTCACCAGCGACACAAAAACTGAGAGACACTTTATAGAAGACTATATCTTTTATAATTTTTACTTTTTATTTTTCTTAAGTTTGTTTATGGAATTCTTAAGATATTCTTAAATAGTTTATAACAGTAAAAAAACGTGTTTCCAAAAAAATCTTATTTAAACAGTTAAAATACTTTTAAAAAAAATGAAAGTGACACTTGCAAAATCACGGTATTGTGAACTTCAATAAAGAAACACATAGAAAAAAAAACAAAATAATTTATATCAATGGTTAAATCGTAATCCTTATTTTCTTTTTAAAAACATGTAAATATTTAAAAATCATTAGTTTTTATATTTAGGCTGTTTAAGTGAAAATAATGTGAGGGACATAAGGGTTAAAAGTTCCAGAGATCCGCGGTTGGATAGGTGTAGCTGTTGTATGTGTGTAAAATTTAATGTTTGTAAATGTGTATTTTGTTCTGTGGATGTATTGTGTGATGTTTTTTGAATTTTTCCTCTCGCACTTCTTTTCTTTTTTGGTTGAATTGCCTTCATTACATCAGCAAGACCTACAGTAATTAAATTATTATTACTCAAACAGAACAAGAATTTACTATAGATTTACAGAAGGTTTACATGTAATTTTTTTAACGCAACATTGGAAGTTTATTGTAGACCCATGATAAATTATAAATGTGAAGGCCATAGTATAAACTTATATGGGTGATTCATCTGAAAGTGACTTTTTTGATTTATTCATTATTTTTACAAAATCTAATCCTGAATAATTGTTATCAATGCCTATATTAAAAATTTATCACTTATTGTTTTAAAAAGAAATTTATATAATTTTATTGAATTGAATTCATGCAATAACAAAAATAGTTTCATCTCCTAAGCCTTTTCTAAATAAAATTTTTTGTTTTATTATTTACCTTGCATTGTTTTGAAAAAATTTTAACCCTTTTTGTCGGTTCTAGTTTTCGAAATAATCGCAATTTAATCATTTTTTAATGGAACTAAATTTAAAATTTTTTTATTATTAATCTACATGTTTTGACAAATCGAATCATGCGGCTTTTATTAATTTATCGTTAATTTAAGTGTTGGATTTAATTGGTTTTTCAAAAAATTAAAAGGGTCCATTTTGACGGTTCTCTGCAAAACATATTCCATATTTTTAAAATGGAGGAAATAATAAATTTAAAACCTATTGTTTATTCATCTTTAAGGTGCCTTAGACCGAAAAGAATTCTTATCTAAATAACTTTCTACAATAATCAGAGATATACCAATTTTGATAATTACTTTTGCGCAGCCTACAAATCTTACTCTTGAGTATATGAAATTAATTAATTTCAATAGAAGAAACCATATAGTTGCAAAAAAAATTGGACAATTGAAGTTCAGAAGTGTTACTTTTCAGAAAAATCACTCACATGTGAAGTAATGGTAAACTTATAATTTAAGGTTACTGTAAGTTCTTTGTTTAGTGTTCAAAAATTGTTGAATGCTCTGTTACATATTAGCGATAATTTAACTTGTGTTATCATTTGTAATATTTTAATAAAATTTCATAAATAAATATAGATAAACAAAATTATAAACAAAAGTAGTCGAAGAAAAAACATTCTACCAAACGTTAGATTTTTAAATTCTAATTCAAATCGATATTAAATTTTTAGTTTTTACGCTAAGGCATATACATAGGGTAAGAGCACTAGCGTTTCTGTGGCATTTCAGCCAAGACATCTTTTTCATAGAAAAAGAAATATGGTTGGTGTACCAATTGCTGCAGACGCGTTAATTGCTGCTCGCTTGTAAAATATGTACAGTAGAGACTCCATTATCCGGACTAATGGATGCAGGCACTTATCCGGATAATCGAGTAAAGTACGAATTAAACAAATTTTTGATTCATAATTTTATGTATTTATTTGTATATGTATTAAAATAAGACTGAAGCAAACTAAAACTTTTAAAGTCAATATTAGTAATTATTTAGTTAGAAATATTTCAAAATATTTACATAAACATTTTCTGAAAATCATTAAAACACTTTAAAACGCAACATTTCGTGTAAAAATTCACGTTTTTGAATTAAGTTGGGATTTAAAATAAAAGTTAACGGCTTGAGACCTTATAAACTTTATATTAAAAAAAAAAATTTATTTTAAATTTGTCCGGATAATCGAATATCCGGATAATAGGGGTCCGGATAATATAGTCTCTACTGTAATTATTATTTATCATATAAGATCCGTCTTTTTGGTTTACCGTCAAGGTGATGGTCCGGTGCTTTACGAAAAAATCTAAATTCACACTGTAATTACTATAATTATTTAACTTTAAATTCCACTAAACACAGAAACTAAAACATGTATGTGCTTCAATTGCCTTGGGCAAAGTAACATCTAAATGTATGAGATTTTGGCCGTAGAAACTGACGCGCAGCAATTGACACAGGGCGCAGGATTAGACGCTTTTGATATTCTTTTTAATTATATAATAATTGTAATTAAATGATTAAATGCATATAGGTTATTATTTTTGTAAAAATTTCTTTAGAATACAAACAATAAATATAAAAAAAATTTAATTTATTTGATATAAATATTTTTCCCTATAAAAAGACTGATGGAACCTGATGGAACCATGCAATTTCTGTCCTAAATTGACATTAAAACTTTAGTACAAATTCAAATGTTCAGTTCCTCAAAAATCTTTCGGCATGTATTTTAGTTTTAAATTGTTAAATATTTTGCAACAACAAATTATTTAGTTAGAAGTTAATTTAATAATTGTATTAACAATTCTTCATATGAAGTAATATGAAAAATTATATGAATGAATATATAAAATTAACATATATTTAAAATATTATAATCGTCTTCCGCCAGGTGAAAATATTTCAAACGAGTTTCATTTAAAATTTGTTTAGAATTTTTAATAAATTTCAATAACATTTCGTGTTATTTATGAAAATTACTTATGACTTTTGTTCTTCAAAAAAACCTCAATAACCATAGAAGAATTTTAAATTCTGGGCAAAGCTTTTTCAATGAATTATAAAAACAATTTTTTTTACGGTTTGTATTTTTATTTATTATGTTGTTAAGTAATAAAATGCTAATAAAAAAGACGAAAATGAATTTTAAAATCATTGGATATGACTTCGTAATTTAAAAAACTCTTCAATGGCCATTGAGGTGTTTTATATTCTCTTTAACGTTTTTATTACCATTGACAAAAAGAACTTCTGCTCGTCCGTAATTATAAATATTATTAAATTTGCTAAAAAAAAAGAAAATATTAAACGAAAACGAGAAAAATAAATAAAAAAAGTTTTTCCTATAACTTTTGTTGTTTCAAAAGCCCTCGACGGATATCATATAGAGGTTTAAATTTTAGTAAATGCTTTTTTTCTTGAATTACAAAAAAAATTTCTTTTTGTGGTTCTTTTTTCCGTTCCTTATGTTGCTGCAAAGAAAAAAATATATATTAAACAAGACAAAAATGAATTGAAAATTATCAGAAATGCCTTTTGGTGCTTTAAAGAACCTTCGATGGCCACTTGAGAGTTTTAAATTCTCGGCAATGCTTTTTCTTAAATAATAAAATAAAATTCTTCTTATGGTTCATTTTTCCTTTTAATATCTTGCTGCAAAAAAGAAAATATAAATAAAAAAAGACGAAGAAGAATTTTGAAAATTATAAGATACGATTTTTGGTTCTTGAAGAACCTTCGTTGGACATCAAAGAGTTTCAAATTCTTGACAATCCTTTTTCCTTGAATAATGAAAAGAAACTCTGCTTACGTTTTATTCTTACTTTTGCGATATTGGTAAGAAGAAGAAGAAGAAAACATAAATTAAACAAGAAGAAAATAAATTCTAAAATTATTAAAAATGACTTTAGTTGATTCAAAATACCTTCAAAGGTCATTGAAGAGTTTTAAATTATTAACGACACTTTTTTCTTGAATTATAAAACGAAATTGTTCTTATGGTTTTTTTTCCTTTTGTTATGTTGCTGCAAAAAAGAAAATTCAATTAAACAATACGAAAATGAATTGTAAAATTAAAAGACATGACTTTTGGTGCTTCAAAGATCCTTTAATGGCCATTCAAGAAATTTCAATCGTCAGCAATGCTTTTTCTGAAATTATAAAACGAAATTCTTTTTATGGTTCTTTCTTCCGTTTATTATGTTGCTGCAAAGAAAAAAAGATATATTAAACAAAACGTGAATAAATTGTAAAAATATTAGATATGAATTGTTGGTTCTTTAAAAAAACCTTTGATGGCCATCAAAGAATTTTAAATTATATATATTTTATATATAAATTAAACAATGCAAAAATAAATTGTAAAATTAGCAGATATAACTTTTGGTTCTTGCAGAAACATTCTATGGCCAGTGAAGAGATTTAAATACTCGTCAAGTCTTTTCTCTTGAAAAATAAAAAGAAATACAGTACCGTCCGAAATTGTCAGTCCACCCATTTTTAAAGGAATGAAAAAAATTTTTTAACATTAATTTTATAAAAACTAAAATTTCATTCGGTTTATATTTTGAAAGACGATAAAATTTTGAAAAGAATAAGACCTTACAGAAGTCATTTGACAAATATTTTTTCAAGATATTCCTAAAAATCGTAATTTTCAATGTTTTACAAAAATTTGAATAACTTCTAAAATAATGAACTCTTTTTAATAATCTTAGGCTTATTTTAAAGGTCATTTTCTATGGAATAAGAATTACTTATAGTCAGTAACCTGCAATTTTTTTCTTGGAATAAGCATGACGTCAAAGTTTAACAAAAAAATTTGAAAAATTTGAAATAATATTATTAAAAGAAAAAGAATTTGTAAAATTTAAATAAATTTTTTTATTCAATTTTCTTGAAAAATCTACATCATATCATGTTTTATATATGTTTTAGAATAGTTTTTAGTACAAAAAATGATTTCAAATTTTTCCAATTTTTTTGTCCAATTTTGACGTCATGCTTATTCCAAGAAAAAAATTGCAGGTTACTAACTATAAGTAATTCTTATTCCATAGAAAATGACCTTTAAAATAAGCCTAAGATTATTAAAAAGAGTTCACTATTTTAGAAGTTATTCAAATTTTTGTAAAACATTGAAAATTACGATTTTTAGGAATATCAATATCAATTTTCTACAATTATAAATCTAAATTCTTCTTCCGATTTATTTTTACTCTTTTTATGTTACTGCAAAGAAGAAAATATAAGTAAATAAAATCGAAAAAGAATTTTAAAATTATTATAATCAATTTTTGGTTCTTCGAAGAACCTTCAATGGACATCAAACAGTTTTAAATCCTCGGCAATGCTATTTCCATGAATAATAAAAGGAAAATCTTCTTACGGTTTATTATTTCATTTATTATGTTGCTGCAAAGAAGAAAATATAAATTAAACAAGACGAAAATGAATAGTAAAATTATTATCAAATATGACTCTCAATGCATCGAGGAACTTTTAATGGGCAGCAAAGAGTTTGAAATTCTCGTCAAGTCAATTTTCTACAATTGTAAATCTAAATTCTTCTTCCGATTTATTTTTACTCTTTTTATGTTACTGCAAAGAAGAAAATATAAGTAAATAAAAGCGAAAAAGAATTTTAAAATTATTATAATCAATTTTTGGTTCTTCGAAGAACCTTCAATGGACATCAAACAGTTTTAAATCCTCGGCAATGCTATTTCCATGAATAATAAAAGAAAAATCTTCTTACGGTTTATTATTTCATTTATTATGTTGCTGCAAAGAAGAAAATATAAATTAAACAAGACGAAAATGAATAGTAAAATTATTATCAAATATGACTCTCAATGCATCAAGGAACTTTTAATGGGCAGCAAAGAGTTTGAAATTCTCGTCAAGTCAATTTTCTACAATTGTAAATCTAAATTCTTCTTCCGATTTATTTTTACTCTTTTTATGTTACTGCTAAGAAGAAAAAAAATAAAAAGAATTTTAAAGTTATTATAAGCAATTTTTGGTTCTTCAAAGAACCTTTGATAGACATCGAAGAGTTTTAAATTCTTGATGAAGCTTTTTTCTTAAACCGTAAATTTAAACTCTTCTAAAAGTTCATTATTCCATTTATTATGTTGCTGCAAAGAAGAAAATGTATATTAAACAAGACGAAAATGAATAGTAAAATTATCAGATATTACTTTTGGAGTCTCAAGGAACCTTCGATGGCCATCAAAGAGTTTCAAATTCTTGTCAAGTCAATTTTGCAAAACATAAATTTTTTAGTTTTCCCAGTTGCGTTTGCAGGTTATAATCCTTCTATAGATAAATATCTAGAACTTTATCCGTTTATCTCATTACTGATGTTAATTTTTTTTCACTTAATTATTTTAACTTATAATTAAATTATATTTATAATTAATATATAACAATTATTTATTTATTTATAATATTCTCTTCTTTAAATAAATATTATGATATTAATTATTTTTGATTATTATACACTTCAATTACTTTAAAATTATATTTTATTTATATTTAATTTATAATAATTTGTTTTTTATTTATCCTTATATAAATTTTTATATTATTATTAATATTAAACATTTAATTTTATTATGCACTTTATTTTTATTGTAAACAATACAAGAAATGGTATTTATATCATTGTGGCTCCATCTTTTAGAGATTTTATCCCTTTATTACATTCAATATGGAGAAAATAATTTCCCCTAGACTTTCTGACAATTGGACTTTCGGAGAAATGAACTTTCTGACAAATGCATTTTTGAAGTATGGCCAAAACATGGGGAAAATATGGGAGCCAAAATTTTGATTTTTTATCTTTTAGAGTAAAAAATATCCAAATTTGAATTATGACCAAAACATGGGAGCAAAAAATTAAAATTTTTCTTTCTTTAGAGTGAAAAAATTTGCATTCTTGAAGCATGGCCAAAACATATTGAAAATATAGAAGCAAAAAATTATGATTTTTTATCTTTTAGGGTAAAAAAATTTCCAAATTTGAATTATGGCCAAAATATGAGGAAAATATAGGAGCAAACAATTTAAATTTAATTTATTTTTTAGAGCGAAAAAATTTGCATCCTTGAACTTTGGCGATAGCATGGGAAAAAAATGGAAGCAAAATATTTGAATTTTTCTTTCTTTAGAGTGAAAAAATTTAGAAATTAAACTACATTTTAAAAAGGTTAAAAAACGAATTGCTTGTAACAAAAATGTTCAATTGATTTTAACCATCATTAAATTTTTTTTCAATATTTTAGATTCTCTGTTTTAAATGTATAAATAAAAATTTTAGAAATATTATTTAATTACATATTCATTACATCCTTCTTCTCAAGAAAAATAAGAAAAATATGATCAAAATGAAATTAAAAACTTTTTAATTTAAGATAAATGTTACATGCAATTTTTCATGATTCAAGATAACTTAAATTTTCTACTACCTCATAAATATGTTTTATTGAATTATAGTAACAAGTTAATGATAGTACTACAAAAGTTATCTGAAATAAATCTGTCAAAATATTACAAATTCCAAATTTGAAATTCCAAAAGGCTTTATAATATAACAAAATAAACTAACTTAGGAAGAGTCAAAAATTTCCCTATAAACATAATTTTTTATATACATATTACTTCTATTATTTCCTAAAAATACTTTTTCGGAATCAAATGATTTTACTCTTGATAATGCAACATACATCTGACCTTGATTAAAAACATCTCTTTTTAAATCAAGGAATATTTTATAAAATGTTAGCCCTTGAGATTTATTAATGGTCATTGCAAAAGCCAATATAATAGAAAATTGTCGTCTTTTGAAAGTAAATGGATATAAATTTTTACAATATAAAGTAACTCGATGTAAAAAAACAATATTTCCACTCTTATCTCCCGTTAATATTCGACATTTAATAACATTATGTGATAAATATAAAACAATTAACATTGTTGCGTTAAATAATCATTCATTAATACTAAGATTTCTAATAAGCATTACAGGGGAATTAATTCTGAAATGTAATTCATGTGGTGGTAAAGAAGGCGGACAGAGAGTATTCAAATATTCTGGTAATAAAGTTTCAGTAAATTTTCCATTATCACAATTTTCAGTAGAATCAATACTTTTATATACTTTTTCACCTTTACTATCTAAGAGATTTACTACCCTTTTATTAATATCATCAACGTCAACATTTCTTAGTGCTAAAATTGCACACGTTCACAAATTCTTAAATTTTTTCTGTTGTATCAAATGACCATACATTTCTTCAGCAATATCTATATTTCCTTGTTGAATAATATGTTATGGTAATTCGACGTTATCATCTTTATCATTTAATTTGCCATTGCCAACTTTAAGTAGGAAATCTACAAATTCTGTTTCCTCTGGTAAAGCTCTCATATTTTCTGTCAATGTATATTTTTTGAAATGTTTTCATAAGTGACTATTTTTCATTGATAAATGTATTATTCTGATCTAGTATCTCGTTCTTTTATCGGTTAAATTTGTCGAAAATCTCCTCCTTGGATTACAAGTTATCCACCAAACACTTCATTTGATTTCATTATATCTCTTAATAACTTATCCATAACTTCTAAGGCATATTTTGGAGCCATTGGCGCTTCATCCCAAATAAAAACATCAATATTTTTTAAAAAGAGTGCTTTTTTTGATTGAACTTTAATATTTAAAGATTAATCATTGTACAGTGGAATAGGTAATCCTAAGACTTTATGCACAGTTTTCCCGTTAGGAAGCAGTGTGGCAGCTATGCCTGTAAATGCCATGTTGCAAACATTTATTCCTTTACTCTTTAGTGAATGCCATAAGGTAGTATATAAAAAAGTCTTTCCAGATCCTCCACAACCATTAATATATAAGCATTTAGAACTATTACAAGAAGAATCTTTTATTACTTCAAATATATAATCAACAATATTTTTTTGTTTAACATTTAATTTAGTATAATTCTCCTCTCCTATCTTGATATGTTCCATAATACTTATATCATCAACCTGCTCAGGAAAATTTTTATCTATATCTAATAAATCCTGAAAATCAGTTAAACTATATCCTTCATTTAATAACATTTATTGTATATTCCTATAAGCTATTTATTCAGCTTCAATATTGTCAATTTTTAAATAGTCTTCTGACATTGGACCCTTAAATTTCTCCTAAAGTTTTTCCTGATGTACAGGATGACAATGAATGAGAATTCTTACAAATAATTGTCGAAGTGAATAAGGCATCATCCAAAAAGTAGCTTCTTCCATTGTCCTAATCCACTCACTATCATCTTCTATGAGTCCTAATGCTAAACAGGCAGATGTAAAAGATTCATGATTAACTCCATTACCTGTTCTTAAACTTTGTAAAGAAGTAACTCCTTTTACTGTAAGCAACAATAATCTAAGGTAAAATAATTCCAATTGACGTGGATTAATTAAATACATTCTTTCCAATACTTTTTCTTTACAAATTCTTTTTCTCCATTCAAGAGATTTCGTTATCCACGTATAATGTTCTGGTATTTCTGTATAATAATACTGACGAGCAGTACTATCACGCTTATTAAGTTTTAAAAAATCGATCAATTTTGTATTTTTCTGTAAATCAAAAGAAACATTGTTATTATGTTTCCCTTCGCGAATAATAACATTCTGTTCATTTGGTAAATGTATGGGTAAACGATGAATACTGTGGCTTTTTTCCCTAAAGGTTTACTTAAAATTCTCTAAACAGCTTCAACTGGACCTACATTTTTATTTTTTTATAATGATTAATTTCATTATGATTGACAGTCACCTCGCCATTCGCATTTGTAATAATAATGGATGCAGCATCATGACCCTTGAAAATATATTTATATAAATATTTAACAGATTTTATACTTGAAACTATTTTTCCAACAGCATTTTACATAATTGTCAACTAACCATTGTTGAAACAATCTTCCTCTATATAAAAATTGATTGAATTCCTTATCTCTAATAGCAATTTTGTATTTACAATAGGCAGACCTAGAAATAGTATGGTTTTTACTTATAAAATCACTATCACTACGAATCATATTATTATTATAACCTTTATTTCCAAGAGGATAAAATATATGATAGATCCATGGTTCAACATTTGGGTCTAAATTCCTAACTGATTTCAGTTCCTTTGTAGACTTATTATAAACCGTTACATAAGATTCTGGTATTTCTCCTTCTGAGTTTGTATCGAAAATTGCAGCAACTTCATTGTAACTTTGAAAATTATATATTTTCTTATTAAAACCTTTTTTCAACGTAAACAATAGTTGTAACTCAGGGATTTCTTGATTATTTTGATTTGCTAAATCAGTTTCTAATTTAATTACTTCTGACATCATCATAAAAGACTTTGTGTATGTATTAGAAGTTTTCATAATATTTTCAATAGTTTGGATAAGTTCTTTATCTAAATTTTCGTTACTTTTTAATCTATAATGAATTGCTTCTTCAGGAACATAAGTAAATAGTTGACCAAAACATGGGTCTTCTTCTTTATCCGGATATAAGGCAGTGTTAATTTGGTAATAAATTAGACCTTGGATTTTGTAACAAAATGGTCCTCTTCTTACATTATTAAAAATAATTACGTTAGCATTTAAAGATGCAAAAGAATAATTATAATGTCTTATATTCTTTTTAAAATGACCTGATTTTGTATGAAGTCCTTCGAGCAATATTTTTAAATCTTCTGGACAATGCACTGATTGTAATATAACACCACCATGACCACAACAATCATTGAAACTGTTTTGTTTGCCACTAACTCTTTCATCTTTAAAATGCTTAGCTTGACAATGATTGCAATAATAATTCATATTTCCCAGATACTTTTCATTAGCATTTGATTTATGAATAATCTTGTCTTTTGCTATACTTGGCAGAGAAACAGTTGATTTTTGTGTATTAAGTTTCAATTTTTTACTTTCCCGATAGTTTTTCTGAATTTAATTCCTACTTTTTCTTTTTTTTCAATTGAAGAGCTTTTCCTTTTCTCACAACTATCCTGTATTTGCGAAGTTTTTATTGCTGCAGCAGGAGATATTGCATTTATTAAATCAGCGAATTGATTCGAATTTACATTTTTTAATTCAAAAGAAGAGTTTATTTTATTTTCCCGTTTTTTCAATTTCATTTTTTCCCTATATATTTTTTGATATTCTGTCCGACTCTTTTTTGTTTTCATAGACAAGTGATCTACTTCATCTGAAAGATTTATATTTTTAATATTTCTTTTTAATTTTTGTCTGGCACGATAATTTCTTTGATTATTCCGCTACACTTTTTCGGACAGTTTTAGATAAAGAATTTGTTTCCTTTACAGTATTATATTCATTTTTAACTGTGGGAATGGAAGCAACGATTTTTTCTAAATTAACTAATTCATTCATGTTATCATCATTTGAATCATTAGCTTGACTCAAAAAATTTTTATGCTTAAGTAATTCTTCTTCCTATTATTTTGACATTGTATATTGCTTTTCTTATGCAAGAAATTTATTTCATTATTGATAACTTCAAACTTTTTTTTATCCGGATGTTGTCGTTGGGAATCTAACTGATTAATTTGAATTTCTTTAGAGAAATCTTCTACTTTATCTGAATCAAATAAATTTGTAATTTTACTTTTGGATTTGAGTATGGCAGAATATTGTTGCGTCTTTGAAACATTATTGATTATCTTTGTACTATTTGAAGTTGTCTCACAATGAATATTATGATCAATAATTTTATTAGGGTCTCTTTTTCAATATAGGAGTTCTTCAACTGGTTTCCTTAAAAGATATTTCCAATCATACTTAACAATTAAACGTGGAATAATAAAATTCTTTTCGACCGGAAAACGACTTAAATGATTGTTTTTAAAAATTAACTTTAAATGATTTCTCATATGAAAATAGTCATAAAAGAGAGTGTTTGGCATTTCATTAAAAAATAACGATGTTGCAAATAACAAATTTCAAGTAAATCCGATGCATTAAAAAATTTGTTGTCTACTATATTGGATCCGCCATATTTATTTTCTGAAAACCGATATCAAATTACCGTTATTGCTTATGGAATATAAAGCATGTATCCTAATGCTAATTTTACCGCCAATACATAGGTGATTTCCTTATTTAATTCCTCTTTATTAGCACTTTTAGGCCTCTGTTTTTGAATTTAGACACATTTATAGGTTATATTTTGGCCGCCATTTTGGATTTTTGAAAAGGCCAAATCATCGTAACAAGTGATTCTCTTCGTGATAGTGCTCTAAACCCTAGTATAGTAGTTGTCCTAATCTTTACGTGAATTTCTAAATTCAGTGAATCTTGAAGTCAAATTTGGTGTTTTGAACTATCGTTCGAGTTGTGACAAAAGCTGAAAGAAACATAATACCTATTCAACAGCTTAATTTACGAGTGTCGTAAATCATCTACCTGCACCACTTAGTAACCCATTAACGCACAATTGCCATTTTATCTCATCGGCGCCAGCCAGGACCAAAAACTTGCTGTTCTAAGGTAAACAGAGAAACCACTTAAGACTCATTTTGCTTCCTCATAAGGAAGCTTTGCATTCGTGACGATTTTCAATTTTTCAAAACATGGTTATATGGACTCATTTTCATCTAGGATATATGTATATTAAATTCTGAGCAAATGTCCAGATGTATGTGTATGTGTGTGTATGTGTGTGTGTGTGTATATCACAAAATATTGTGTACAAATTATCTGTAACAAATTTTAATGGATTGCCTCGAAATTTTGCAGGTTTATTGCAGTCATTAATACCTAAAATCTGACACAAGGATTTTCAAATTTATACACAAAATTTTTTTTATACAATTTTTTCAAAATTAAAAAAAAATTTTTTTGTATTTTTTGAAATAACTTTTTTTTCTTAATATTTTCATAAATTATTTTCAAAATTACATTCCTTACAAGAAAACGAATCGATTGATATATACAAAGTGCACATTTCATCAAAATTTATGAAATTAATCAATATTTTTCTTTTTCACAAAAAATTCAAATTTTGCGTTTTTTGAAATATTACCTTAACATATTAAAATTAAATTAAGCAATTGGTTATAATATTTTGAGGAAGCGAAATGGTCATGAAATGAACAACTTGTTTAGAAAGCTAGTGCTCACTTCATCTATCCATAATTTTGATCTCTTTTAAATTTACTGTGTTCAAATAAATTTATTCTTGTCATTTATCCAACCTCGTCCCAACTTTAATTTTTCTAAATTAAAGTTAAATCGAGAAACACTAGGGAATATAATAATAAGGTAAGACATAACAGATAGAAAAACTAAAAATAATTCTTCGTAGATGCATAGTAAATAAACCAGTTGACTGATAATGTATCATAAAATAAACAATCAACCTTTAGAAAATTAGTAATGTAAAAACTTGAATAACTGCAACAAATTTTAATAGATCCTCATAAGAAACGAGTAGATATGCAAATTAGGTAAAGAGAGACATTCTAATGGTATTTACCTTCGAAAGAGGAAGAAAGCAATACCGTTACCTGAAGAGAGATAGCTTTAAACTATGTTAATTGAATTAAAAAGAGATGGGTATGCGTTAACTTTTTTTGACATAAAACTAATTTGACATAAAGTTTACTTGTCATAAACTTAATTTAACATAAATCATATTTGACCTAAAAACCAGTTGTCAAAAATTTTGTTTTAACTAAATTTTATATTGCAGAAGTTTTACTTTGTATAAACTATAATTGACATATGTTTAATATAGCATAACAAAGATTTAACATCAATTCTAATAAAAATAATTTATATTTGACAGAAGTTTCATGCAAAATAAATATCATTTGACATCATTTGTTCTAGGCATAAAACTTACTAGAAATAGTTCTCATTTATTAGATTTTATACTTAATATAATTTCAATGTAACATACATGTCACTGAATATAATTTTTATTTAGTATAACATTTATTTGTCATAATTTTCAAATGAAAGAAGTTTTATTTGGTATAAGTTTTATAAATGATAATTTTCACTTTATATAATTCTCACTTATAATAGAGCTTATTTGACATAAATCTTATTTGTCACAAAACTTATTTCTTATAATTTAATTTCAAATAAATTTTACTATATATAGCTTTAATTTAGTATAAAACATATGGGGCAAAATTTCTGAAGCGAACTAAAAAAGTTTATTAAAAGTTTCGAAACTAATTAGATTTTTCCAAAGAATTTTATTACATATTTAAATTCTTGACAAACATTTTGTAAAAAATTTTAAAATAATTACTTTCTTTTTATGAACAACAAAAATTTTTCCAAAAGGTTATTATATAACAAACTTAAAAGTGCGTTCAGGGTGGCCGCTGAACCGGGAAAAAATAGCAAATATTTATTGTGACAGTGAATTTTGAAATTATTTTTAATTCCATTAACCATTTTATAAGAAAAATATAAATAATTACTTTTAAACTTATTAACTATTTTTCATTACCCAAGACTTAATTCAATGATCTTTCAAAAAATCGTTTTAGATTAAGAATAACTAAAAATTATTTAAAATATCATGTAAAAGAGCAAGATCAAATACCTATTACGGTAAATGCAATACTATAATAGATAGATTATAATAAGTAAATATTTTTATAAACAATAATGATACTCACAAATATAGTAAATACACTATTCATAAAATTGTTTAAACCGCTTATAAAAAGTCCAAAAAAACTAGCCAAAATATATCCGGGAAAAGATCGTTAATTTTTTTTTATGAAAAAGTGACCACCCTGATATTTATAATTCAAATATTGCCACATATTCATTGGATGGATCTGTATTAAAATTAATTATATTCTCGAGGAATTCTTTTGCGGTCTAGTAACCCTATTGCCTTTCGACAAAGACGCGAAATCTAACAATAAACCCTGTTGGAATTCTTCTAATTTTTCTGAAATAATGATAAGAAATAATAATAATAATAATAATAATAATAAACTAATAATAATTATACTACGCTATTAAATTAAACTTAGTTTTATTTCATTAAAAAGCAATGGTTGAGTTTATAGACAAAAAATGAATTTAATACTTCACTGAAAAAACTGTTTTGTCTTAACGTTAAGCTATAAACCGTGTTATTTCAAATTTGACTGTTTTGCACATTTTTGGATAAAAGCATACAACAATTAATAAAAAATAATTTCTATAAAATTATTACGTATCATTATAAAATTTATTTTGTGTTTTAAACAATATACACCAAAAATCTATTCACAATAATCAACGTGTGATTAATTATTTAAAAAAAATAAATTTTTTTATTTATAGTGACTTCTTCGAAAAAAAGATTACTTACTTGTAAAATTCCAAATGCTAGGTTTTTTACCGAAAATTGTCAACAATGTTTTATGGTATGATTCAAGGACGTTATTCGTTCGATCTTGAAAACCATACACGCTAAATCCTTCTGGTCTAACTCTTCTAAGCCATTGTCTTTTGAAGTAATTAAAGAATTCCCTTAGCCTATGTTGACATGCGGCGCTTTTCGAATTTTTTAATTCACTATATGTTTCATTAATTTTTTCATATGGCAGAAGGGCTAGAGCCATTATCTGACGTAGTGTGTGCTTTCCTTCGTCATTCCGCATGAAATATCTCCTTAAACCAAGTTTAATTCCTTTAAGGTAAATAGCCTAACAATGAAAATTATTAAATTAGTATTATGTTCATAAAATTAATTATTATAAGATAATAATTTATATACCTTTTCTGTTCAATTGTTTAAAGTGTATCTTTGATTAAAAAATATTTACATTTAAAAATTTATAATTATAATTAGCGTTTACATTTTTTATATTAAAAATGAAACTAAAATAATTTTCCAATGAATTAAAATATAAATATTTATTTAAGTAATCTTAAAATTTAACCAATAAAAAAATATTACCTTTACGAAATGAAAGTAGCATCTGCGAACATGGGGATTTGGAAAATGATACAACACTGAATTTTGCAATGCTGCTTCAAAATCAGACATTGCTGACGAAATTTCCAATTCCGGAAGGATTCTTCGTATTTCTCCTAAAACCGATACATAGGCCAATTCGGATTTATTTTCCATAAGGGCATATGCAATTGGAAATCTTTGTGTATTATTGTGAAATGCGTATTATTAATGTGAAAAAAGAAAAAAGATAACAAAAGGGGACTATCTGTGATGAATATTGATAGATATCATTTAACTTTTTCGGGCTATGTCGATAATGCAGAATAATCGACAAAGACTGTAACATATATAACATAACAAACAGTCATCACTTTGAGAACATTTGTTTAGTATACAGATGTAAAATTTTTAGGAAGCTATTAAAAACTAATTAATATAAAAAATAATACATATTTATAATAAAATTATCTTACATGATTATACTTGACCATAATTAAGGTAAGAAATTGGAGTGCATCCGTTACTCTTGGTACAATTTTGTACGTCGCATCTAGATACAATGAATCATTCTGAGTTATAATTTTTCTTGCAAACTGTTCGTCAATAAATATTATTGACGTCGATCCCTCTTCATTAATAATAGGGGAGACAGTAAAAACTCCACCATGAAAATTCTTCCATTCCTGATAATTTTCTGAATTTATTATGTCAGCATAGGATTCAAGACAGTCCGGTGACGGAGGCAAGGGAGGCAAAGTACTTCTACGCCATTTATACATGGAACTTTCAATTGAATTGAATGTGACGTCAACAGCCGCTTCAGTATGTCTAAAGTAACAAGAACAAGTAACAAGAAGAAATAATGTTGAAAACAAAATATTATTTTAAATGCATTATTACACTGTTAAAAATCAGACTCAAACTTCACACCGAAAAATTAAACAAGTTGTTCATTTCATGACCATTTCGCTTCCTCAAAATATCATAAACCAATTGCTTAATTTAATTTTAATATGTTAAGGTAATATTTCAAAAAACGCAAAATTTGAATTTTTTGTAAAAAAGAAAAATATTGATTAATTTTATAAATTTTGATGAAATGTGCACTTTGTATATATCAATCGATTCATTTTCTTGTAAGGAATGTAATTTTGAGAATAATTTATGAAAATATTAAGAAATAAAAAAGTTATTTAAAAAAATACAAATTTTTTTTTTTATTTTGAAAAAATTATATAAAAAAAATTTTGTGGATAAATTTGAAAATCCTTGTGTCAGATTTTAGGTATTAATGACTGCAATAAACCTGCAAAATTTCAGGGCAATCCATTATAATTTGTTAGAGATAATTTGTACACAATTTTTGTGACATACACACACATATACACACATACATCTGGACGTTTGCTCAGAATTTAATATACATATATCCTAGATGAAAATGAGTCCATATAACCATGTTTTGAAAAATTGAAAATCGTCACGAATGCAAAGCTTCCTTATGAGGAAGCAAAATTATATAGTTTCAATCTCAAAAAAGTGTGAATACTTTTATTTGATTGGATTTACTAAAAACTTGAAGCCAATGAAATGCAAGAATTCACATTTTGCGAGACTGAAATAACATCATTTTAATGTTTTTGATGTAAATATGAGGTCAGATTTTTAACAATGTAAGTATGCTCAAGTAATTTAATTGCGAATATTTCTAATATTATAATTTAAATTAACTTTCAGTATTACAGTTCATTTTGAAAATAAATTTATTTTCTAATTATAAGTTTTGAATTTTTTTTAAATGTAAAAACAATACTTACTTCAAACGTGTTGAATCATAAATTTTTTTGAAATTTAAATCCTGTGTTTTAGCAGCTTGGCATAATTCTTGTTTGAATTTGCGTTTCTTTATTTCCTTTTCAGTTTTAGTATGAGTGTGTTCTCCTTTTAATTCAAAATTTCCATTTTTTTCTATACCACGTGCTTTACAAAAGCCTTTTTTATAATCAATACACTCATAATAACTAAAAAAACGAAAACCAGAGTAATATATATATATACAGAAATTCTGCTTAAAAATTAATCATACAATATAAATTAACTTAAGGAAGATAAAGTTAAATAACTTTTAGATTTTCTTATATATGGGGCATTTCATGTCAAGTGATCAAGGTGGAGAAAAATTTTTCTCCAATCGTAGCAAATCTTGGGGCTTTTGTAGTACTCATAGATAGTAATTTTTTGTGAAAATATTTTTTTACCTAGTCCAATATTTTCCGAGGGGGAGGGGGTTAAATTTTTGTGTTTTTCAGTACAATGCTTATTTCAATAATTTTTTACTCTTAAACAATTAAACATACAAATTTGACAAAGTACATTTTGGAAAGGTTTTTTCATGCTCTTTCGATTGGAAATAAGCATTTTGAAAAAAAAAATTTTTGGACCCAAAAAAATCAAAATAGTCTTATTTTAAATATAAACAAACTGATTAATGCAGAGAATTTGCTAACGATAAATGAAAATTACGATTATTGTAAAGTAATATAATATATAATAAATATATATTGCAATTTGGTTCACAAGGACATTTTTTAATTAACATATACACACAAAATATATATAAAATTTGAATTAGAACATTATATTTCGAATATTTTACAAATCGGTCAAGTAGTTTAGCCTCTACGTTTTCAGCCGTTTTTGTCTCATTCTTAATTCTTTCTTTAATTATACAAGAACAAGATATATTGAGTTTGTTTTTAATATGAAAGCAGAAATCAAATACTTTTAACTCAATATTTCTTGAATATTTATTTTTAAAGAAAAAAAATAGGAAAGTGGAAAGAAGACCAAAACTAGTCTACATTATATAAGTTTTTATTTAATTTATTAATTACACTTTTCTGTAATTAATTAATAATAGTTTAAAAATTAGGTTATTTGACGGATCTACTTGAAAAACATATTATATCTATTATTTTAATTTTTCCTTTAGTTCAATTATTAAAAAAATTAATTAACTTAGTTTTAATAAGAAAACAATAATATTTTTTACAGTTTTAATAATTTTTAATTGCTTTTACATATTTTCTTATTGTTAAGAAATTTTCCAAAAATTAAACCACAACAATTTTATTCGAAATATATTAATGGTTTAATCCATATGATAGTTTATTTTACTATTTTTTATGGCTATAGCTAATTAAACTACAGTCTAAGCTTTTGTTTCCTTTAATACTTTATATATATATATATATATATATATATATTGGTTTCTATTTTTTTGATAAATTTGTTATTGCTTGTACAAAAAAAATTACTTACATTGTATCATCCTTCTGGCTGCTAATTCTATATAGATATCCGTTTTTAACGTGACCTCTAAATGTGTTTGCTCTTAATGGATTGTCTGGCATCTTTTAATATAATTATAAAAATTTTTTTAATGAGAAAGAAATTATATTTAAGGAAGAATCGGACAAAGAATCAAAACAAGATTTACTTCAGTACGTCATAATATTATGTTTTATATATAAAAATAAAAAAATTAAATTTTAAATTCTATTTAATAAAAACAAAAAATTTAATTTTTAATATTTTAAACAATGACTAGTTGTAATTTACAAATTTACTTATTGTATCAAAATTTTATTTCTCAATTGAATCGTTGGGTTTTATAGTCACAATTTGTATGTGTTTTATTTTTTAATGAATAGCAATAGCAAATATTTTAGAAACACAAAAATGGAAACATTTTCATAAAAGAAGTTTTCGTTTACTATTAATTAAAAATACCTATAAATTAATTGAATTAAATCAAAATTCTTAAAAATTTGTAAATAAATTTATAAATAATATATTAAACTACTTTAACAAAGTTAAAATAAAAATTTATACAAATTATAATTATATAGATTCATATAAGTTTATAAATTTCTTCATTAGTTCATTATGTATATAGATCCCAAACAAACATTTAAATAATATACAAGTAATTGAATGCTCGACTTTTAATTTTTATAAAAAAGTGGATATTCAAACTTTAATTTAAACTAAATTATAAATATGAAAGTATATTAGGGGAGATTCGGGTAACCCCAGACAGTGGGTAGTCCCGGGCACTTTTAATTTCTAATAGAATAATGTGTTATTACTATTGAAATAAATTACAAATGATTTACAATACAGTTTAACTTTTATTTTTGAAATATTTACTAAGTTTTTTCTTTTTCTTTTATTAAAAAAATTGAATTTTGAAAAAATCTGAAAGTATCCGGACACTTTAGGAAATGTATGTACGTCACATTGAACGTCTTATAAAATATTTTTTATGTTGACTTTCTGTGAATATTAAATAGATTTTTTAATTTATTTCTATTACATGGTCTATTTTCATTGTAAAAAATATAATTTGATGTTAGTTTATCAAGTTTAATAAATAAAATATCAAATATTTTCGCGCATGTCCGGGGCTACCCGATAAATTGTTGAAGGTTGGAATTTTAATACTCATATTTTTCCTTATTTTTTTCCTAAAAGGTTGGATTATTTTACAAATAAATTTAAGCTAAAGGTTAAAAGACGCATTCTGTTCGATATAAAAAAATGTAATTAACATTCCAAAAATATAAACACAAATTATTTATCAAAAAGCTTAAGTGTCCGGGGCTACCCGAATCTCCCCTACGTTTATGATAATGTGATTTTTATTGTCGATCCTTTGAAAATTTCGTCGTTCACACCAGTAAGGATCAATACAACACAGAATAGAAAAAAATTAAAAAAAATTATCAATAAAAGAAATTAAAGATCGAATACATAAAAAATAAGGATATCAAAAACATAAATAGTTTAATTGGGGTAAACACTGTAATAACTTTTTCTGAATGCAATGTAATTGCATTGAACACCATGTGCCATATTATAGAAATAAGCAATACTTAAATATAAACGTCCAAATTGCAGACGTCTATGTTTGCGCATGGGAGCGAAATTTAAATTTTATTAAGGTTTTTCTTTAAGATATTTTAAATTGAAAAGCTTATAATAAATTTGCAAGCAATTTTGCAGCAAAATATACATATGTATACATTTTATTATATACTTTTAATTAAAATAGACTCTGTTAATTATACATTACAAGTAAACACCTCTATACAAAATAAATATTTGAATGCAATTTTTAGATGCATGTTTTATACGGCTTGTAGATAAACAAATAAAGCATTGGAAATTCATGAAATGCTTATAAAAATATGCTTTGGACGGACAAAACAAAAGTTTAAAAACAAAATTATTGGCCCATAATTCCCCAAACTCCCCTAAATTGTAGAATTATCTCTATCATTTTTATACATTTATTCCATTCCATATTTAAAATTCCATATTTAAAAATATTTATAAATACATTGTATTTCACCACCAAGCGCTGAAAATATTTTTCAATATCAACTTTATATCAAAGTAAATTTCAAATTTTTTAAAAATAGAATGTTAAAACAGTAAATCTTTTATTTTAATTCGTAAGAAATTTATAGATGCATATTTCAAAATCTTGAGTTTTTGTAAAACATCATATCGTTATTAATTTTTCGAAGAACAGCAATTATATAATAGACTTTTGAAAACAAAATTTATTTAATTTTTAGAAAAAGTTACTTATTTTAAAGTTTAGTTTAGGTGTTAAAAAATTAAAATCAGTTTAAATAATAAAATTTGTATATTTTTTAATTCATAATTCATAAATATCAATAAAAATTTAAAGTTTCATTAAAAACAAACTCAAAATGTCTTTGTATTTCATGAAATTTCAATCATGAGTCTTTATAGCTCAGCATAAGACTTAAATCATTTTCCATTCCTTAATTTTTCTCTTTAGTTTTTAGCATGATTATGATATTTTTTAAAAATCAAATCAGCATCCTTTTTCACTCCACAGACATTGCAATTGCTTTTCTTGCGATAAATGCACTCATAATAACTGTAAAAAAAGAAAGTCAGTATAGATAATGTATGTAAATATAAAATATTTTATATATTTAACAAATAAAAAGAAAGTTATCATTTTAAAACACATATACTTAATAAAGAAATTTATATACATTTTGCTTCTAATAACTGCTTGTTTAATCATTTTTAGTTTTACTTTTTAGCATTAGTTGTCATCTTTTCAAACAATATAATAAAGAAATTCAAAATATTATTAACTATAAAGTAATATAATTATAATATATAAAAACTATTTACATAAGTAAAAAATTACCATTAAATATTTTTTTGAGACATTAATAGGAATGCAACAATTATTTGCACCTGCTTTTTAAACAGAAAAAGAGATAATTATTAAAACCAATTCTGTAAGACATTACAAATAAAATAATTCTAAGAACACTAAATTGTTATTATAATAATTGTTTATAATTTTAAATAAATTGTTTGTAATTATTATACACAATATATGTGTTTAAATTCAAATCCCTATTATTAGTCTAGTTAACTCTTCTCATAAACAATTTTCATTGTAAGACAATTTAAAAAAAATTATTTTATCCTATTCATTAATGTCAGAGGTTAAACAGTTTAAAAATTTGAAAAAAACAAATTCCACTGCATACATACATTATAATCTTTAAATTTTGTAAAATTTAATTAATTTCCTAAAAATTATTTTATAATGACTATTGTTTATAAGGGGGATCATTTAGAAATAGAATGCCCTATATGTATCCATGTTATCAATATTAATAAAAACTTATGGTTTTGTAAAAACAATTAAAACGGGAATTTTAGTATTTATTATACAAATCAATCTAAAAAAGTTTTTAAAATTTGTAATAAGAAGATATTATTCAAAATTCTTATAACACTGAAAAAAAATCCGTTATTTATTTAATTTATTGATTTTTAACAAAATTCTGTCAATTACCTTCATCGTCTTCATCTGTTTCATCACTTTCAATAGGATTAACTTAAGCAACTCCATCATTTCTATTTTGCATCTGACCTTCCACCGCTAAAAAATTTTGATTGAAAATATTTTATTAATCTATCATTTAAATAGTTATAGAGTTTTCATATAAGTATTATATTGTATTTTTTAAGTACTGAATATAAATTATATTAAAAATAGAAAAATATATGTATTTGTATGCAATAAAATTAACTTTTCATATAATTGGATTATTTTTTGGAAATAAAATTAAATAATTACCTTCTTCAGCTTCAGTTTCTTCATCTGAATCATCGATTACAATAGGATTGATTTCTGCAACTTGGTTATTTCCCTGTCTTCTAAACGTTGAATCATTTTCTTCTTGAAAATCTATTTCAATTGCAAGAGGATCGATATCAGCAACTTCTTGATTTTCGTTTTGTATGTGAGCTTCAAGTGCCAAATTGTTTTCCAATGGGAAGTTTATTTCTATTGGCAATTGTTGTTGTGGTAAATCTAAATCTAAATGTTTATTATTATTATTATTATTAATTTATTATTATTTATTATTAATCTTTAACTACCTTCATCATCAGAAAAGTTGAGATTGACACCTTCAATAAGAGGCACATCATCTTCTGTCATTTCTCGGTCAATATTCATATCAAAAAATTCAACAGATGATTCAACGAAATTATGTATCACAAAATCAAGAAATTGATTTTCAGTAATTTTACTATTTGCTAAGTCATTCCAATGACTTCTTATTTTGTCAGAAAAAGCTTTTGATGTAGCTCTTGCAAAATTAATGCCATTTTTTAAGTTTGCGTTTATTTTCTCAACATCAGCATGTCCTTTCTCTTGAAGTTCAAGTATTTTTTCTGAAAATTGTTTTAAACATTGAATAAAGTCATAAATATTTAAAAAATAATTGAATTTTCATTTACGTTGTAAAAAAATATTAAAATAATAAACATTTTAAAGATCTATAAAAATTAATACTTGACTTTTGTCTGTTAATTGTTTGAAACGTTAGACAGTATTTTTGTTTTAAGAATTAAAAATTATAACAATTTGGATTCGCTTCATATTTTGTTAATTCTATTTTCATTCTTCAAAATACTAAAGATAAAATAACTGTTATTAAAAAAAGAAGTAACTGAAAATCGAAATTTTTTTTGATTCTGAAAAATTCTTTAAAATTAACGGTATTATCAAACTAAATATTATTAATAACAATTTTTTAAATATTTTATTTTTTATTTTTAGTAACGTCAAAATTTTGTTAACGGTTTTTAAATTATATTTACACTTACTTGTAAATGTCCAAATTTCAGAATTAAATCCTAAAAGACCTCTTAATCGGCTGAGGTACAGCTCTAAAACATTGCACGATCTGTTTCTGTTATTAAAAATTGAAAAGTTTTCAGCTTTTACGCCTGTTAACCATACTTGAGTATAGTAGTTGAAAAATGGCTGCAGTTCTCCATTTATTCCATTCTCTTCAGCGCTTTGTACAATGCTTTCGTAGACAGATTCAATTTTTCTGCTTGGTAGCAGTGATAGAGCCAAAATTTGTAATAATGTACTTCTGATAAGATCATCAGTCGCTGAAGTTACATGATCTCTTAAATTTAGTTTTGTTAGGTTTTTGAAAATTTCCTGGAAAATATTTTATTTTTAATGTCATATTACTTTTACGTTGTAATGTAATAAATGAATTTGATCTTTTTTTAATTTTAAAGAAAATTTGAAATTAATACCTCTTTATAATAATAAAGTGCCACATGAACTTGCATTTCTCAATTCTGTGAGAGTGAAGAGTTCTTCCTCACCGACCTCACAGGCACTCCAGTCCATCCTAAGCCACGGGTCCTTGTCGACCTCCTTGATATGGTCCTTCCAGCAACGACGTTGCGACGCGCGAATCTCCTTTTTGAGAGCCTTCTTGGCTTCCTTATACGCTTCCTTTAACAAAGGATCTCCCTTTGATCGGATGTAAGTCCTTCTTGTTGTGAAGCATGCTTTACGCAAGGAGGCCAACACATCCGACCACCAGTACACCGAAACTTTCCGTGAAGCATTGCGTTTGCGACGTGGCATAGAGGCGTCGCAAGCAGCGATGATGGTTTTCTTCACCGCTCGCACCTCCACTTCCAGGAAATTTGGCCTCTGCACCCAACCGAGCTCATCAATGAGGCGTGATTCTTCCAGGGAACGGACAAATTTTTCCTTGTCAAGCTTTTTCACGTTCCAGGAGGGGCTTTTTCGACACAGAGCCTCCTGTCTCTTGCCTTCTCCTGTGTCTCCCACTGAGACTGAAAATTCGATGTACTGGTAGTCACTTGCGGTATACTCATCAGAGACTCGCCAGTCGTTTATGCGTCTAAATAGGGCTGGTCATGCGATCGTCAGATCAATGATCGATCCAATCGCACCTCTTCTAAACGTCCCAGTCCTGTCCCTGTTGAGAACCAATAAATTGTTTCTGGAGACCATTTCTCCGATCATTCTTCCTCTTTTATCGAGCCTCGACTCGCCCCACTCCAGTGACTTCGCATTGAAGTCACCAGAGACGAGTACGTCCAACCTGGACTCTCTAAGACTCGATTCAAGTTCCTCAATGTCGGCTGCGAAGTCTTGCAGTGAATCGTTAGGCGAAAAGTAGCAACTGTACATTCGCATGCCTGCCACCTCCACCCACACGAATCCACTGCTCGTCTCTAAATATTTGCTAACTCGCACTTCAGGATTGCACACCTGCACGGCGGTCCTTCCTGATTTGTCCTGATACCAAGGAGCCTGATCATTTCTTCTGTGCTGGTTTCATCTAAATCTCTAATTTCGAGAGATCTCTTGTTTACAAAATCCTTGTCCTCTTTGACTTTCTTTGCCTGGTTTACAACAGTGAGTATTGCATCGACTGTTGACCGGCCTTTACGAAAGCCAAATTGATTCTCCGATAGGCTATTTTCGCCTATCAGGATTTCCTGAAATCTTTGTAGAACCATTCCCTCCATAAATTTACCCATCGTATCCAATAAACAAATTGGTCTGAACGATGTGACCTTATCCAGAGGTTTATTGCCTTTCCTGAGGAGGACCAACTTCTGCGTTTTCCAGTCATCAAAGAACTTTCTGGCTTTCAAGCACGTATTAATGACGTCAAGAAGCAGCTCTAGATTCACTGCGACAACCTCTTTAAGGATTTCGCTCGGTATGCCATCATTGCCCGGTGCTTTGCCGTTTCTTAACGTCTTTGCCACTTTTCTTAATTCCTCTATCGTAAAGAGCTCCTCGTCTCGTACTACGCAGTGAGTATAGTCCTCTCTAGGGCTAGGTTCCACATAGGGAAACAGTGCCTCTATGATTTCTAGGACCCAAATCGGATCATCCAAACCAGGGGTTTTATGCCTTGTCACTAATTTCTTAGCGACAATCTTAAAGGCCAAACCCCACCGATCCTTCTCGGACTCTCCGATCAGGTCCTTCCACCAACGGCGTTGGCTAATTTTCACGGCCTGTTTAAAAGTCCGCCTGGCTTTATGCCATGTTTCCCGCAGCTGGAGATTTCCCTTAGAATGGGTAAATTTCCTCCTAGCTGCGTGGCATACTCTCCTAAGACAGGCCAGTTCATCATTTCACCAGTACACTTGTTCTGCGGGTTAGTCGGGAAGAAGCAATTGTTAAATCAAGAATTGATCCTGATCCTCCCCTCCTAAACGTGAACTCCTTGCCCCGATTCAGAACCACCAGGCCATTTGCGGAGATCATTTCGGTAACCAAGATCCCCCTCCTGTCAAGACGAGTCTCTCTCCATTCCGGTGACTTACTATTGAAATCGCCCGCAATGAGGACATCCCCGTCGCAAGTCCTAAGACTTTCCTCAAGAGAGAGGATCTCGGTGTCGAATTTCGCAAGGGAATCATTTGGGGAGAAGTAGCAGCTGTAGATTCGAACACCCGCAACCTCAACCCAAACGAAACCGTCACCTGTCTCCAAAAATTTCCCGATGGCAAGCCCCGGGTTGCATATCATTATCTCTGATCTCCTTGATGCATCTTGAAACCAGTTTAAGTATATATGGTTCTTATACTGCTCATTTATAAGCAGTATATCAGCTCCTCTCTCCCTGGCAGTCTGCATTAGGAGATCTTGAGCGACGCGTCCTCTGCCAAGGTTGACCTGCAGGAACCTTAATCCTTGCCCTTAGCTTTCTGAGCTCCTCCTTATAAATTGGGCAAGACCCTGTTCCTGGATTGTGGTTGATCTCCTTCTCTCCTTTGTCTACACAAGTTAAACAAACAGGTTTGTTTTTACAATCCTTGTGGGAATGATCAGGAGAGCCACATTTCCAGCAAACCTTACTCCGGTCCGGTTTCTGACAGGTTTTTGACAGATGCCCGTAGCAAAGACACCTAAAGCATATGTCCACTTCGATTCTGGTCCTACAATTAATCCAGCCAACCTTTACCCTGGCCTTTTTCAACAGCGCATCCGCGTCTGCTTCCTGGAGTTGCACAATGGCAAGCTTTTCTCCACGGCTTATGGGAATAAGTCGACAAGACATTACTAAGTCGGTCTTGTCCAAGATTTGTCGGACAGCCTGGGTTACCTCCTCAACACTCGTTGCCTCATTTAGGTCTCTAATTTCTAGAGACCTTTTTGTCACAATTTGTGAAACGTCCGCCATATCCTTAAGAGCGTCAGCCACACTTTTACTAAAAATAGAGATCTTCTGATTTCGTCGAAGAACGACAAGCATCTCTTGCTTTCTAGATCTTTTGATTGACAGGATTTCTGTCCCAGTGTCAGCTGGATTGACGGACGTCTTCATTTGAACAAGAATTTTTCCGTAAGACTCATTACATGTCACCCTTACTCTGATTGCCTCCGTATTTCTCTTTGTTGCTTTAAGAGCCGAATTATTCATCTTCTCTTTCTTTTTTTCTTCTTTTTGGAGACTTTTCTCCACCCTTTATCGGCACTAACAGTCTGAGGCCCATTTGAGGATGAACTTTTAACCTCATTCCGGACTTCCTGAGACTGTTTTTTCTTCGGTACTCTGTCTTCCAGAGACGACGAAGCTTCTCTTTTCTGAGCTTGTGCCGAAGAAGTCTGTTCCTTTGATTCACGTTGTGGCGTTTCTGGATTGCGTTTCAGAATATCTAACGCTCTTGCAGGACTAGCCATGGGGAATGCTCCAGGCGTCTCCAATGTTTTTTGGAGCTTATCTGCTGACGCCTGAAGAGTAAAGCCTGAGCTTTTTACGGTTCCGAAAACCTCCTTAGCGATGTTTACTCTGACCTTGAGTTCATTTGGGGTGTTCTTTATGTATGCCCTTTAAATCGCCAGGATGGCTTTCTCCAAAGCTTCAGTCTGTTTCTTTTGTTCCGCTACTACTTCCAGCAACACTTTACAAGGCGCTGCCCACTGGTGTGTAAAGGAACCTCTCCTTTGATGTGTAGCTTCTTTTTGTGACTGCACTTCGGCAGCAAGAGCTACATCTATATGTTTATTATTCTTTTTTGTGGAAGGGAACTCATAAACCTCGGCTAAAACCTCAATTTCTTGAGGCGTATCAACGCGGGTTTTGAGAGACACTATTTCTCCGGTTTCCATTTTCTCTGCACCTTCTTCAATACTCTCAATTATGTCCATATCTTCTATATTATTATTATTATTCTCCATGTAGTCATTTTACCAGCGCATCGTCTGTGGAGGGGCGGGTCGGTATAGTTGGGAACGGGTGTACCCTCGGACGTATCCTACCCCAGTTCCCTGAGGCCCAACCACCGCTTAGCCGGTCCCGGAATACACGGACGGACCGGACTCGCCTGGAGCAATATTGATTCCGACCTCCATATTCACCACAGACTCTCCTGATCAGGGTCCCGAAGGGGCTGGCTTCTGATTCCTTACCTCGGCTGACACATCGACAGAGCATGCTCACATCAACCCCTAGACCCCGCCCACCAAAAATAAGTGAACGAAGTTTCGAGGTACTCCCAGTGGGTCGAGGAAGGAAACGATCATATGGGTGTGATAAGTGTAGTGTGACCGTGTGTGACATAGGATGTGTAAGTGATGTAATTGTGTGTAACCCATATATGTGTAGAGCAGTGTATGTGTACAGTGTACTGTTTGGTTGCCCTTTTGTGGGAAGCCCCGCCACCACGACAAGGTCTACCGAACAGATCCAAAATGACACTCGACTCTGGCAGCGGATATGCATCCAGACCTAGCACACCCACGCCATCCAAGACAGCAGCCGGGACCGGGAGAGGACAAACATCCGCTTCTCCCAGCACGTGAAAGAAATCACCGATGTTCGGCAGTAGACAACCATTGGCGGGGATTATTATTATTATTATTAAGAAAAGGGGATAAACCTCTAGATAAAGTCTCATTGTTTAGACCAATTTGTTTATTGGACACGATGGGTAAACTTGTAGAGGGAATGATTCTAGAACGACTTCAGGGTATCCTGGTAGGCGAAAATGGTTTATCAGAGAATCAATTCGGTTTTAGGAAGGGACGGTCGACAGTAGACGCGATTTTAGCGGTACTCGATAAGGCAAGGAAAGCTAAAGAGGGTCGAAAGAAGAGCTTTTGCGCGCTCGTTTCAATAGATATCGGTAACGCTTACAACTCCGCGAAATGGGAAAATTGTATGAAAGCAATGAGATGTAAAGGGGTACCAACGTATCTGTTGCGAATGATAGACAACTATCTTAGCGACAGATGGGTTGTTTACGAGAGCGATGCATGTCATATCAAAGAGAAAATGACATGCGGAGCTCCCCAAGGATCAAAGGTGGGTCCAACCATCTGGAACGTTATGTATGACGGTTTTCTGATATTGGACTCATGTTCCAGAGTGCAGACTCATGGAGCGAAATAGAGTCCTTCATCATTAAAGTGATGCAGGTGAAGGAGAACGACAGAAGGACGTTACAACAACAACAACGGAGAATTCCTGCGGCTCGGCTGGGCGCTCGCGAAAGACGGAGGAGACCTTAAATGGATCTCCTCCCTCTTCCGATAGCGCCTAGGTAAGGATTACAGATCTGGAAGTAGGTAAGAAGACCTCTACTGGCTATGCAAGCTTGACGGCAGTTCCGCCAGGAGAGATATGTCTCAAAAAAGGGTGTGGTTTTTAGTGGGTCGACCAGAACAAGAGCGGTTACCCTCACTTAACCTAGGAGTGCGGGCTCAAGGTATCTGCCTTGGAAGTAGGCCTCCAAGGGTAAAAAAAAATTATTATAATTATTATATCCGCCAGGTCGCGGATAGGTAAACGCATCCTATTTCTTTCGAGGAATAGGTGGTATCGAGGAAATCAAATACTCGACGCAAACCAAATCCAGCAAAAAGGAAACATCCATCATGAGCGATTGTAAAAACATGGAAGAGTACCTGCGGGGTAATGCTTCGGCTAAATCACTCACTGGTTCCGATCGTCAAGCGGTTAACGCGGGGGCGATGACCAGTGGCCCACGGATGCAGGAGGGCAACAACGCGTTGGGAGTTCCACAGATCATCGTGGACAAGCTGGAGAGACGAGGGAGTACGATCAGCGTCACCAGTCAAGCCAGCTGCATTTCTGTCTTCAGTAATGCTTCTGCGATTGACATTGCCAGCTGCAATCAAGATCGTGATGAATGCATTAAGCTACGCGAAGAAGAGGAGGCGAGTATTCAAAAAATGGAGGAAGAGATCAGCAAGATGCTGAAATCGTGTGAAGTCCAGAAGAATGTCAACATGACGATCAAGGATGGACTGAGAAGACTGACGTCGCTCATACGGGATGTGAAGGAAAGCACGCAACAGCCGCCAGAAGGGATGAGAGATTCTACGAAGGATTGACTTGGTCAGAAGAAGCACGAAAAGACCGAATGATAAGACGAGACCGTTTCAACGCGGCAATGCTGAGAAACGTTGTCTTGGATGCTCAGAAGCGGAAGAGAAGCGATCCTGAGCTTACGAAGGATCCAAAAAGGAAGAAGGAGGGGAGACCTCCCAAAAAGACTGCAGGCAAGGGGACCAAAACGGTACCAAAGCCAGTTCCAGAAAAGAAGGGAAGAGCCACAGTCATCGTCAAAGTGTCCGAAGGAAATACTTTCGCCGACGTGCTGGCGAAAGTTCGAAAAGAAGCTGACCTGGAGGCCAGACAGACAAGGGTTGTGGGAGCTTTACCCACTAAAAAGGGAGACCTTCTCATTAAAATTGGAAGGTCTTCAAACAAGAAGCTGTTCACCGAGGAGGTGACTAAGGTGTTTGGTGACCTTGGTAAGGTGCAGATGGCGGACCGGCAAACTACGCTGGAAATCCGCGATATGGACAGCCTTACTGAGAAAGAAGACGTCTTGGGTGCCTTGGAGCAAGTTTCTACGGTACCAGCAGTTAGCAGGAAGGTGACGATCCTCGGACCGAATAAGCGAGGTATGAAGCTCGCTGTCGTGGTCACCACTCAGGAGGACGCTGCCAGATTGGAGAAGATGGGGCACATCAAGGTCGGTTTTGTGTCCTGCAGAGTCAGTCCATCTACGAAGTCTGAAGCCACAAGGTAGTTCCGTAGGTGGGCAGAAGGTTCGAAACCCAGGGGAAGCAAGAAGAGGTTTTAGTCGGTAGGGTGACTGCCGTCGGAAGTGGAAAATTTGCAAATACAGATACCTGAGTAATGAATTCCCAGGTTATGTGGGGATGACCGCTCTTGTTCTGGTCGACCCACTAAAAACCATTCCCGTCTTATTCTAGGACATCTATTCCACTTGCGGAACTACCTGTTGGTTTTTTTTCGCAAGTTAACGTCCTCTCTCAGAGTCCTCCCTGTCCGTCGTTTAAACAATTTTTTTTCCATTAACCACCAGGGGGGAGTCGCGAGAGTGGGAGGAGGAACTAAAACTATTTCCTCCTCCCCCTCCCGCAAGTCGCCCCCAGTGATTTCTCCAGGTTAACCTCTTCTTCCATCCACATCTTTTGTCTTCATTACCGTAGTAATGAAGAAGTCGATGTGGTGCCATGAGTCCGCGCTTCGGAGCATAATCGAGACCATATTATCAGCGGTGAATTGAGTTTTCACCGCGTCAAACATGGCCCGTCTCAGCTCACTCCATTGCCCGCAGGAGACGAGAGTGTGTTCCGCGTCATCAATTTCAGCGTCGCAATACACACAGTTTGCCTCTTCTCTGATTTTGAATCTGTGAAGGTACTGTCCAAAGCAGCCGTGACCAGTAATTGCTTGCGTAAGGTAGTAGCCGACCTCTCCGTGCTTTCTTTCTAACCATGTGGCGAGGTGGGGAATCAGGCGGTAAGTCCACCTTTCTTCGGATTCCCCATCCCATATTGCCTGCCAACTATCGACGAGTCTGATTCTTGCCGCTTTGCGGATAGCCAACTATAGACTACCTCTGCTCTGTTGTTCCCGCGAGACCGCTTGTTCTTTGTTGACTTGGAAGACTTCCTGTCTTTCTTTTGCCAACAAATCTGTTGGAGGTGTACTCGCAAGAACCAGAGCACCGCAATCAGACACCGTCCTATAGGCTGAGATTACTCTCCGTGAACTCCCTGTTTGTACAGAAAGTAACCTATCCAAGATGCTGCGGGTCTTAAGGGCATCGGCCCATGCAGGGGCAGCGTAGAGCTGCTTTGCTAGACCCACAGTCGCCACTAAGCGCCGCTTTTTTTCCCTGGGACCACCAATGTTGGGCATTAACCTACATAGGTTACCCATACATTCGGTGGCCTTGAGCGCTGTGATATCCACATGTTGGGCAAAGTTTAACCTTTGGTCCAACGTCGCTCCCAGGTACTGAAGCTTTTTTCCCCATGAGACTTCAGTTCCATCTATTTTCACCTTAGGGGTTTCAAAAGCTCTCCGGACTGTAACGAGCAAAGCCTCGGTCTTCTCTAGGGCCATTTGCAGCCCATGACGAAATAACCAACGCTCTACTATCCGCAGACTTTCATTGAGCTTTATCTGAAGAAATTTGGTTTCCCGTGCTATACACACCAGAAGTACGTCATTTGCGAAGGCTTTCAGGGTAGTGTCTTCAGGCAGTTCCATTCTCAGGAGTCCGTCGTACATGACGTTCCATATGAATGGACCCACCTTTGACCCCTGTGGTGCCCCGCAGGTCATTTCTTCCTTGAGATGGCACACATTGCTTTCATACACGACCCATCTGTCGTTAAGATAGTTGTCCATCATTCGCAACAGATAAGTCGGCACTCCTTTTTGTCTTAACGACTTAATGCAGATGTCCCATTTCGCAGAATTAAACGCATTTCGTATGTCGATGGAAACAAGAGCACAGAAACCCTTCTTCTTCCCCTAATTGACTTCCTTTGCCAGGTTCACAACAGAGAGTATTGCATCAACTGTTGACCGGCCTTTGCGGAAGCCAAACTGGTTCTCCGATAGGCTATTTTCGCCTACCAGGATTCCCTGAAGTCTTTCTAGAACCATAGCCTCTATAAGTTTTCCCATCGTATCCAACAGACAAATTGGTCTGAACGATGAGACTTCATCCAGAGGCTTATTGCCTTTCCGAAAGAGGATCAACTTTTGCACTTTCCAGTCGCTGAAGAACTCTCCAGCTTTTAAACATGCATTAAAGACGTTGAGAAGCAACTCTGGGTACACTGCGATCACCTCTTTTAGGATCTCGCTCGGTATTCCATCATTGCCTGACGCTTTGCCGTTCTTCAACGTCCTTGCCTCCTTTATAAGTTCTTCCAGCATGAAGAGTTCCTCCATCTGTACTACGCAAGTATAATCCTCCTTGGGGCTCGGTCCAACATAGGGAAATATCGCTTTTATGATCTTTTGGACCCATATCGGATTTCCTAGGCCGGGGGTTTGTTGCCTTGAAACTAATTTCTTAGTAACAATTTTAAACGCCAAACCCCATGGATCGGTCTCGGTCGTTCCGATTAGGTCCTTCCAGCACTTTTGTTGGCTACTCCTTATAGCCCGCTTGAAGATGCGTCTGGCTTTATGTCAATCTTCTTGCAGCGCGAGGTCTCCCTTAGAATGGGTATATTTCCTCCGCGCCGCGTTGCATTCTCTTCTTAAGCGGGCTAGTTCGTTGCTCCACAAGTACAGAGCACCTCTTCTTGCTTTTGTTTGGTGCCGGCGAGGCATGGAGTGGTTGCAAGCATCCACTATAACTTGCCTCGCCTCTCGCACTATACCCGTTAAAGAAGCTGGCTCCTTCTGCCAGTTGAGTCTCTTAATAAGGCGAGCCTCAACCAGAGATTTTGCCAATTTCTCTCTGTCCAATCTCTTAAGGTTCCAGGAGGGTTTATTCTTACCCTTTTGTGGGCGAATATTCCCTCCCGCCTTTTCCTCGGAGACTGAAAACTCAATGTACTGGTGGTCGCTCATGGTCACCTGGTCCAGCACCTTCCAGTCTTTTACTCTGCGGGCCAGGCGGGGAGATGCTAATGTCAGGTCAATAATTGATCCTGACACTCCCTGCCTAAAAGTGAACTCTTTTCCCAGGTTCATCACTACCAGGTCATTCGTCGAGACCATGTCCGTAACCAAGACCCCCCTCCTGTCCTGACGGGTCTCTCCACATTCCGGCGACTTACTATTGAAGTCTCCCGCAATGAGGACATCCCTCTTCCGAGGTTAACCTGGAGAACTCCGTATTTTGGTTTTTAAACCGGACAGGATTTCCCAAAAAACTGGGCAAGCCCTACTTCCCGGAAGGTGGTTTGTCTCCTTTGACCCCTTATCGGAACAGGTCATGCAACGAGCAGAACCCTTGCATGACCTGCTTTTGTGGTCTAGACCACCACACTTCCAACAAGCATCCCTTCTGTCTGGGCCACTGCAGCCTCGTGCCAAGTGGCCGTAGCACAGGCATCTGAAACACCTGTCTACTTCCACCCTAGCTCGGACTCTGCAATTGACCCAGCCAATTTTGATCCGTCCGGTCCTAAGTAGCGACTCCGCGTCTGCATCTGGCAGACGCAAAATCGCCATCTGTGTTCTACCGTAACGGGTCACAAGCTGGCAAGGCACATCTAGATTGGGCCTGCCCAGAGAACTTTGTACGGCTTTTATTACCTTTGATACAACTACGGTTTCGTCGAGGTCTACAATTTCAATTGACCTCGTCGAAACCACAGTTGTCACTTCCGCCTGACAACTGCCTTCCTGGATCTACGGACCGACAGGACCTCAACATTACTTTCAGCAGGACTGACCCCTGTGAACATATTGTCCATAATCTTTGAATAATCTCCCCCTTCTCTTGCACATGTTTTAATGGCGTCTGTCTCCCTTTTTTTCTTTTTCCTCTCTGTGGGCATTTTAGGTCCCCCCACTGGGTCTTCCCCAATTTTTTCTTTCTCTTTTTTCTTTTTTTTCCTTTTTCCCTTCCCTTTCACCTTAACCCAGGCGTCTTTTCCGGGTTCCTCGGTTGTCCGGGCATCACCAGCATAAGCTTCTTCAGCAATCTGCTGAGGAGACTCGGACCCCTTTCCTTTTTTTGGCATTCTATCAGGGGGCGTCGTCGAGGCTTCCCTTTTCTTTCTGTCTGAAGAGGGGGTCGCTACCAGAGTTTCTCCCTTCTTCCTTAGTATTCTTCTCGCTTTGAGAGGAGGAGGAAAAGATTCCAGTTTTTTAAAGATTTCTCCCCCCTCTTCTCTTAAGTCCCTGGCAATGCCGACTATGCTTTCACAGAAGTGGAAGGCCTCCACGGCACTGTCTTTAACCGGCTTCGGGTTATTTTTCAGGATTCCCTCCTTAACAACTTTAAGGGCCCTGAACATACCCTCCGAAACTACGAATTGCCTCTCCATAAGTAGAAGCATCTTTTTAAATCCCTCCAGAAACAGGGATACCTCTGTTTTTCTGGTAATAGAAGCAAAGGTTTCGAAAACCTCCGTCTCCATTACCTCTCCACCGTTATGTTCTAACGGACCAGTGTGCTGTTGGCCCCCCCAAAATCCGTGGGCCTTGCGCCGACCACCGGGCTTTCACCCGATCGGAATCGTCGGCAGGATTACCCTCTTTCGAGGTACCTGCTTGGGGGATAACGTTATTGTCATCACACATTCCATAAAATAAAAAGATTTCAAGATTTCGATATGGGTGTGATAATTGTTTGTGTAAGTGTATATGTGTTCTGTTATGTAAGTGGGTGTACCCATATCCGTGTAACAGAAATGTATTTGTGTTAATGTTGTCTGAACTGCCTCTAAGGCCAAGATCAGTCAGAGATCATCTTTCACACTCTACAACCAAGGGAATAAACGCGTTTATAGCGCACCCTACACTCGTACCCAAGAAGAAGCCTCACTGGAGGGTTCTCCTTTCATTTCTCAGGCATGAAAGGCGTCGTTTATAGACATAAACCTTTCAGATTCGCACACTAGTTCCTGTTACCCCGCAAGTTGAATCCCCCCAATCTGCGTCCCGAGCGCATGACCTAACATGATCAGACGTGCCGGCAGGGATGACCAGCGTGGATAACAGGAGCTGCCAATTCATGGAAGATGCCGTTTATAGACTATTTCTTCTACAATCACAAAAACGAAACAAAACAAAAATTACATACTGAACCCACCGGTTCAGAATCTTCCAGCCCATTCAGATTATTATTATTTTTTTTTATTCACGGGGGAGAAGACAAAAAAATGCATTTTTGCATGTCCAGGAAGATCCCACTTGCCTGGGGTATGTCGGACTCACGCACAAAATGCAAGGGTAAAAAAGTAAACCTTGCATACCTGCTTTAGGCAGTCACGGATACCGACTAAAAAAAACTTTTTGATCCCCTGGGTTTCGAACCTATGATCCATCTACGGAACTACCTAATGGCTTCAGACTTCGTAGATGAATGGTCCCATGTAGTCGCTGGCGCGACTCTACCGTCCGCTTTTGTTCTGGCCTTATTTCTTCCTTGTCCTCGACAAAGTCTTCTTTGATTCCTGGAGGGCAGTTCTAAAGACTCCGCAGCTCCCTGATCCAGCGACATGTTGGACGTTCTCCTTGTCACCGAACTTCGCCTTGCATAAGAAGCAGCATGGGCTCTTCTTACAATCAGCTACCTTATGGACGGCTTCTCCGCACTTGAAGCACGCAGCCGACCTATCTACTGCTTGGCAGTCTCGACCTATATGGTCATATCCAAGGCACCTGTGACACCTTGTGACCATAACTCTCCTACTTATTCTGCAGGACACAAAACCGATCTTAATGTGCCCTATCTTCTCCAGCCTGTTGGCGTCCTCTTAGGTGGTGACCACGACAGCGAGCTTGATACCTCGCTTATTTGGTCCAAGGACCGTCACCTTTCTGCTTCCTTTAGGTACCGTAGATAATTTGTCTAGGGCCTCCTTGACATCCTTCTGTTCGGTAAGGGTGTCCATGTCCCGGATCTCCAGCACAGTCTGCCGGTCCGCCATCTGGACTTTACACAGATCGCCGATTACCTTTGTCACCTCCTCGGTGAACAGCTTCTTGTTTGAAGACCCTCCAATTTTAATGAGAAGATCTCCCTTTTTAGTGGGTAAAGCTCCCACAACCCTTGTCTCGCTGGCCTCCAGGTCAGCCTCTTTACGGACCTTCGACAGCACTTCGGCGAACGTAGCAACTTCAGACACTTTCACGATCACTGTGGCCCTTCCCTTCTTAACTTGACTTGAGTTTTTTTCCTTTTTTGTCTCCTTGCCTTTCGACCTTTTAAGAGGTCCCCCCTCCTTTTTCTTTTTTGGGTCCTTCGTAACCTCAGGATCACTTCTTTTCCGTTTCTGAGCCTCCAAGACGACGTTTTTAAGCATTACTGCATTAAAACGGTTACGTCTCGTCCTACGGTCTTTCCATGCTTCCTCTGACCAAGTTAGTCCCTGGTTAAACTTCGCGTCTTTTTTGGCCGCCACTGCGTGCTTCTCCTTTACCTCCTGTATGAGCGATGTTAAGCATCTAAGTCCATCTTTGATTGTCCTATTGACATTCTTCTGGACATCGCAGGACTTCAGCATCTTGCTGACCTCTTCCTCCATTTCTAGAATGCTTGCTGCTTCTTCTTCCCGCAGCCTCATGCATTCATCTCGCTCTTCATTACAGCTAGCAATGTCAATCGCAGAAGCATTACTGAAGACAGAAATGCAACTGGCTTGACTCGTCACGCTGCTCGTAATCCCTCGTCTCTCCGCCTTGTCCACGATGATCTATGGCACTACCAACGCGTTGTTGCCCTCCTGTATCCTTGGGCCACTGGCCATCATCCTCACGCTAGGCGCTTGATGATCGGAACCAGTGAGGGATTTAGTCGTAGCATTACCCCGCAGGTACTCTTCCTCGTTTTTACAATCGCTCATGATGGAAGTTCTTAGTTTGCTGGTTTTGGTCCGCGACGAGTATTTGATTTCATCGATACCACCTATTTCTAGGAAGCAAACCTATCCGCCACCTGGTACGCGTCCGATAGAGGACCAGCAACCCCACGCAAGAGAACAAGTTCTAATGCGCCCCAGTTAGAACCGAAATTCCAACCGGGCACGGAATTATTATTATTATTATTATTATTATTATTATTATTAATATTGAAAAATACGTTACGATGACGTAACACATCCCCCTTCAGAAATTTGGAAATTGAAAAAATGAAATTGAACAATTTCCAAATTCTAATTCTTACATCCAAAGCTAAAATTTACAATTGTATTAAAGTTAAGCGTAAAACATACATTTTTAGAAAAAAAAATTTTTGTATTTATTATTATAATTTTTGTTTTGTTTTTATTTTTAGTTTGTAGTTTTTTTTAACACACACACTCAATTTTTAAGATAGATATAAAATAATTAATAATTATTATATCTAATTAAATGTTTAGAAGATAGCATGCACATTTTTTATTTGTTTATTTATTGATTTATTTTATAGCGAGAAAAAAAATTTGTCTTAATCTTTATATTTTTTATTATTTTTCTTGTAATTTAAGCAATTTTTTGCTACATGATATCTCTTAAATTTTTGGACCAATATAGTATTAAAAAATTTATCTAATTGTTTTAGAAATTATTATATGATTTAATCAAATCAATTTTTATCCAACAAGTGACTCATTAGTTTTCATTATTAAATTAAATTAATTTTTTTATACTATATAAAATATGTTAATGTCCTTTTGTTACTAAATTGTAAGAAGTAAGATTTAATTTGTTCATTTGAATTATAGTTGTTCTGAAATTTGGGTTATTATTTAAAGTGTATTTTTTACTAAAAAAAAATTTTTACTTCCTACATATTTTATTAAGTGGAATATATAGATTCAGATTTAACGTTTGCTTGTATAAAAATTATGTTATTTGTAATTTTAAAAAGAATATTAAGAGAAGATGTTTGAGTCTTTGAGTGTAAAATTGAAAATAGAAAGAATAGTAAAGAAAAGTAAAGGTAAAAGAGTAAAATAACATTACCTTAACATGCTGCTTTTTTACTTTCCCTAAAAGAAATTTCTATTATATTATTTTTATTTCTTTCCTTGTTTTTGGTCAATTATTAATAGATTGATGTTACATCGCTAGAACAGAAAAATTTATATTAGTTTAAATTCTAAAAAACATTTATATTGAATGATGTATGTTTTTTAAGCATAGGTATAGAAAAGAGATTTGTTAGTTAGATTATATAATTTGTATGGTATATTTAAATTACTTTTTGATAAATAACTATTCTCAATACTGCATTTTATTTGTAAGGTGAAAATTTTAGTTTGTTATTAATTATATTTTATTTAGTTTGTCTGCACAAGATATAAAATTTTTTTTAGATAATTTTAGGGTATTGTTTATTTGTATTATTTTTTAAAATTTAATTGTATTCGATAATTTATTCTCTACTGGGAGGTGGTTCTGGAGGCGGTCGATATGTATTGTCTAATGATTCAGCCTCTTCGAATAATTGTATATAATTTTTTGTAGTACATTTTGTACGCCCATTGTATGGAGCAACTTCCACAAACGAATTTTCTAAGGATGATTTTATTATTGAAAGGATTTCCCTCCAAGTTACATTTTTAATTTTTGCAATACGTATATTCTGTTGATTAAAATTTTTACAGTCTTCTTTTATTACTAGGTTATCTTCTTTTTCAGATGATTCTTCATAATTAGAGGTTTCGTAGCCTTGATCAATTTCTTTGTGTTTTTTCAATTTTGTTTTCTGTTTAATATACTCAGGATAAAATTCAATTTCATTAGTATAAGTTTCATTATAAAGTTTCTTATTTTTTGTATTACATTTCTTTTTCTGTCTTTCTCTCTTCTTTTTTAAGGAAGTATTAAAACGTGTACTTTGTTTCTTTGGTTTACCTTGTTTTCTTTTTTCATGTTGTTGTTTATTTTGTAAAAAATTTTGTTGTTGACTTTGCGAAAATTTTTGATGTTGATTTTGCCTTTGATTTTGAAATGGAGTGTGAAATTGCTTTTGTGGTACGTTCCTAAATTGATTTTGTTGCGGATTTCTGTGATAATTTTGACATTGAAATTGATTAAACATTTGATTTTTGTTATTAAATTGATTCTGATTTGGGTTTGCAAAATGTTGTTGAGTGCCTGAATAAAAGCGGTTTTCTCCTCTAAGTCTTAGCAATTTATTAAGTTGAAAACAGTTTGATATAACATGACCGTTTTTTTAACAAGATGAACAAGTGCTTACATTGTCTTAAACCATATTACTTTTTGTTGTTTCTGCAAAATTTTTATTATTTTTAAGATGGGCATTATATTCAATATTATTCTCACTTCTTCGTAGTTCACGTTGTGATGATAATCTTCTTTCTATTTCTATAGCTTTATTAATTATCCCTTGAAATGTATCAGCTGTTCCAATTCGTAATTCTATTTTTTGTGTAAGTCCTCGCGGAAAACAATCGATAGTTGCTTCATCTAAACTTCTTCTAAATGCTTCATCTACTCTATTCCCATTATTAATAATATATGCATCTAATATTCGTTCTGCTGCTTCTGCAATTCTTTAACCGTAAGAAATAACTTTTTCGTCTTCCCACATATACATTGCTGCTAGTTCTCCTTGTAATTGACATACAGATTTTATTGGTGCGTAAATTTGTTTTAGTCTTTCCGTTAATTCTTCTACAGTATTAAAGTTATTTCCTATTATAACTCTCCTTGCTTCTCCCGAAATTCGACTTCTAATTAATTTTACTAAATTTGTCTGAACTTGTGCTATTTTAGGAAGCATAGATTTTGCTTCTAAACAACTTTCGATAAAGATGGATAATGGTAAGTTTTTTCCATCGAAAATAGGAACTATTTCTAGAGCATCGCGTAATGAGACTTCTTGATTATTTGGCAGATCCATATTTTTAAAATAATAATGTGTTTCTTAAAAAAAATTTACTGAATAAAAAGAAATTTTTAGTATATATTTTGTTTAATAACTTTTTAATAATATATGTGTATAAATGTTGTTTATAAAATATTGCTATTTGATTTGATTCTAGCATGCATCGTGTAGCACTTGTATTTATTGTTCTTGGTAAATAGTAATTATTTCAATAAAGATATGGACAGATATAAAATATGTAAATTTGGAACACATGCTGATATATTCAAAACACTTAAGTGTTTTGCCAATATTTTATTTTGACAATTGGCAATGCCTTAGTGTGTTATCTTTTAATGCAAAAAAGTTTGAAATTGAAAGTTTTTCTGTTTCAGTATTTTGTCTCGCATTTGCATAAAAATAAATTTAAAAATCAAACAAAAATATGTAATTCTTCCTTATTCATGCCCCAACAAAAATTGACTTTGATTTTTGATTTTCGTCAATTTAGTTAATAAATAATTAAGTGTTTACATTTACCCCGAGAATTCGAAAACTCGGGGTAAATGTAAACAGTACTCCAACTACATTTTAAAATAAAATATTTGAATAAACTATTAGCCATATATGGCCATATATGGCCATATCCAAGGCACCTGTGACACCTTGTGACCATAACTCTCCTACTTATTCTGCAGGACACAAAACCGATCTTAATGTGCCCTATCTTCTCCAGCCTGTTGGCGTCCTCTTGGGTGGTGACTACGATAGCGAGCTTCATACCTCGCTTATTCATACCTCGATACCACCTATTCCTTGAAAGAAATAGGAAGCGTTACCTATAGCATACATAGAACAAGTTCCATGCGCCCCGGTGAAACCGAAAATCCAACCGGGCACGGAAATTAAAAATGTATTAAAAATGAGTTTATTATTATTGGTAAAATTTTTTTTTTTAATTTACACGGTTATAATTTTTATTTGTTATTTTTTTAATTATTAATATTATAATATTATTAATAATATTATTATTATAGTTAATTAATTTTATTATTATTATTTATATTAAATTGGAAATATTTAATTCTGTTTAAAAATAATTTTCTTTTTTAGAAATGAAAAAATTTGAAAAAAATGTTTACAAAATTGTTGTTATTATTATTATTATTATTGTTATTAATTAATTTTATTATATTTAGTTTAATTTTTAGATTGGTATATAATTTATTAAGTGTGTTTAATTTAAGTCACAAAATGAAAATTTGAGAAAAATAAATTTTTAAATTTTATTATTGTTATTGTTTATTAATTTATTAATTTATTTTTAATTTTTTGTTTGATTTTCCAAGTTAGTACAAAATTTATTTAGTTTTGTTTAATTTTTAAAGTTAAAAAATGAAATTTTGAAGAATTGTTATAAATTTTTATTATCATTATTATTGTTTATTAATTTTTATTATTTATAAATTTAAATTTTCGTTTAATGTTTAGAATGGTATAAAATTTATTTAATTCTATATAATTTGTTTATCAAAAATGTGAGAATTTAAAAATTGTTATTAATTTTTATTATTATTAATGTTTATTAATTTGTTATTTTTAATGTTATTTTATTCTTGTTTACTTATTTTTAATTATTATGAAAAGTATTTAATAATGTTAAATTTTAGTTAAAAAATGTGAAAATTTAAAAAATGTTATAAATTTTTATTTGTTAAAAAAAATTATTTAATTGTCATTAATTTAATTTATTATTTCCTCTGTATTATTTTTAATTTATAGGGGAGTGCTGTCAGGGTTGGACATAGTTTTGAATTTTCTTCATAACTTCCTCTGCAGTGCGAATTTTACGATTTCGCGCATATTGTTGGAAAGATCAACTCAAATGCAATGTTTTTGCTGTACATTGCAAAAAAAAGTCGGCTAAAAGTTTCACAGTTATAAGCAATTTAAAAAAAAAATAATGTTGTAAGGGTTGAACATGGGTGTAAGGGTTGAGCTACTGTAAAAAATCAATGAAATATTTAGGTAAATAGTTAAAAATGTCCTTCAAATAATAGAATGACACTTGAAAATGAGGAAAGGAACCATGAAATTAATATCAAATTCCATATTGTGCATTTTTGCATAAGATTAGATATTTTATTTCTTAAGAATGAAATCAAAAATTTTTAAATTAAAACAATAAAAAAAGATTATCCAAAAAAAATTTTCTCTCTTTTTTCGTTAGAAATAAAGTTTTTGACACCTCCTTAAGTCAAAAAATGAATTTCTGTTGCAAGTACGCTTCGTAATTGCAATATTTTGGGGTGGCTCAACCCTGACGACACCGCCTGGCTCAACGCTAACTCACGCGTCGTTTTTAAAAAAAAAAAAGAAAAACAATGGAAAAGTTAAACGTTTTCTTTTCTTTTCTATACTATATGAATACTTGTTCTCGTCGGTATAGGGGGCGCTCATTCAAACCCGTAGGAGTGGGGGTAAAATGGTAGTATATATTAACGCGATACCCTTTTAGTAGCCTAGTCGATCAGTATCACTCGTCGACAACGATCAAAAATTACTTTGTTTTCAAGAAAGAAGAAGAAGACATCATGTCGACATCAGGGCTCAACAACTTTATTTATCGGAAGATAGGGAAATGGGAGAGTTGGTTTCCTGGTTTAACCCTGATAGAGGTTTTGGAGAAGGTCCACGAAGAACAGGAGAAATTTAAAAATAACAGACCAGCAGTTATTACGAGTTTTTCCTGAAATGGTTTTAAAGGCGGACCTGGAGGATAAACGTCACACCTGGGGCAGGATGACCTATGAAGAACAGGTTGATATGAAAGAAACCTGCTTTTTCAACCTAGAACCAATCTTTTTGGGAAATCGACCAGTTCTAACCAGCGCCTCAGGACACCGTTTTGACTCCACCACAGATTGTCATCGTTGTGGTCAACCTGGTCATAGACGCCGTTATTGCAGAAATAACGCCGAAATCTTCTGCTCTAAATGTGGGTTAAAAGGCCTGCTTACTAAATTCTGCTGCGGAAAAAGGAGAAATTAATTTTCTTTCTTTCTCGTTTTCCCACTTTTGGACACCATCTTTCAACGCCATCTTGAAAGAACTTCTCCTTATATCATCATTTTGGAGGAGTGGAGAACGATCAACTGGTATATATTCAACATCTGTCCATCTTCAAGATCACTTCTGGTTTGCATCTTGTTCAGTCAAGTTCTTATCTGAAACATTAATCCAGTTTAAATAAACTTTCTTCAACATCATGGGAGTTGAATGGATCTATAAATTGTCAAAAGCCGACCTGGTAGTTCAGTTGGAAAGACATAATATCGTTTCAACCGGAACATTAACGGAGCTTCGCCAGCGATTTGTTGCTTTTGTTAAATCAACTCCTTAGTTGATGGAAAAAACATTGGACCCGGAGGATTACAATGAAGAAGATGACATTTCTCGAGATCATAGCGCATTGGAGGATCCAAATTTAATTAAAGCATACGAGGTACCACCATCTACTAGTCAGGATGACAGACCTGCAACACTTCCATTACTACAACCTGTAAATTTTATTGGCCAAACGGACGCTTCAACACCAGTCATTAGAAATAATGACACGTACGGTTTGGAAATAATGAGAAAATGGGGTTGTAATTTTGATGGAAAAGATGTTTATTCTTTTCTGGAACGAGTGGAGGAACTTCAAGCTGCATATGGATTCTCGGATCAACAACTATTCAGAGGTTTTCCAGAACTTTTAAAAGGGGATGCCTTACTTTGATATCGGAATGAAGTAAGGACTACAAGGACTTTAGCTGAACTAACTACAGCACTAAGGAGATTCTACCTAGCGCCTAGCGAGTTCAGAAATTTAGAATCTCAAATTTCAAGCAAACTGCAGGGAAGAAATGAATCAGTTCGGGAGTTCTGTACGTCTTTACGTACATTAATGAGAAGACATGGCGGCTACGATATTCAAAGAGAACTGGATACTCTTTTTTGGAATATGCAACCAGTTTACCGTTTGCATATAAGAAGAACAGACTTCAACTCAGTTAGTCAATTAATTCAAAGAGTTGAAGAAATAGCAGAGATCTTGAAAGATATCAAGATCAATGAGCAGCAGTCCACTAGCAGCCATCCAGTCGCTGAAATTTCAAAGCCATACAGTTCCAAAACACACTGTTAGCGCTGTGGAAAGGAAGGACATCGTAGATCTATTTGTAGAAGCAGACCAAAGAAATTTTGCTCCTATTGTGGGAAAGAAGGAGTATTTACCAGAGATTGACCCTGTGAAAAGCCTGGAAACGGAAAAAGGGTCGAACGACAGGAGTAAGTTCGACCTCATCAACACCAGACTCCAGGATTTTTATCAACTGTCATTGTGAGAACATCACCATTCCAGCCCTAGTGGATACGGGAGCAGTGAGCTCTTTTATTGATTTCCACACAGCAGATCGTCTTGTTAAACTTGGAGGAGTCGCTAACCTAGAAGAAATTATCGTCAGTCTAGCAAATGGCACAGAATATAAGGTAAAAACTAGTTTCGACATGAAAATTATGGCCGGCTCAACTAAAGTGAAGCATAAGTTCCTAGTGTTACCTGGGTTATCGCAACATATGTTCATCGGTATCGATTTACTTCGGAAATTCAACTTTTCTCTATTGCTTAATAATCTTAATATTCGATTATTAAAAAACTCATTTAAAGTTGAAGTTTGTGAAATTGGACCATCTGGATTAGTTTCACTAAATAAGGATCAAGAACGGGAATTAAACGCTTTAATTAACAAGGAGAAACTTTTATTTAAGGATATAAAAGGACATACACCGTTATTAAAGCATGAAATTCGTCTGGAAGATTCTTCACCAATCAAGCAACGTTACCAACCTAGAAATCCAGCAACATAGGAATATATGAGACAGGAAGCCCTGGAAATGTTGAAACAGAAAGTTATTAGAAAATCTCGTAGTGCCTGGAGCTCTCTAGTAGTTTTAGTTAAGCAAAAGAATGGCAAATTAAGATTTTGCATTGATTTTCGAAAATTAAATAAAGTTTCGAAAAAAAGCTTATCCACTACCACGCATTAATAGTATCCTTGATCAGCTTAAAGGAGCTAAATATTTGTCTACACTCGACCTTAAAAATGGTTATTGGCAAGTTGAACTTATGGAAGAAAGTGCACCACTTACAGCTTTTACCGTTCCTGGACTAGGACTCTTCGAATTTGTAGTCATGCCTTTTGGATTACACTCAGCACCAGCAACGTTTCAACGATTGATCGACCGAGTAATTCCAGCAGAATTAGCACCTAATGTATTTTCATACCTAGATGACATCGTTGTTACGTCAGACTCTTTCGAAGGTCTTTGTTCGGGCGCCATGTAATGATCTTAATTTTTGCCAATAAGGATTTGCTCGCCGGATGGAGTCCGGGTCTCTAGAATGGTAAATTCTATCAATTTACAGTGACGCAAGCGCCATCTATTATAAATACTGATTTAAGAGAAGTTTGTGAAAAGGTAAAATCAAAATAATAAAACATAATTTAAACCTTCGAAAGTAAATATATTTAACAAAATAAAATAAAAATAGAGATAATAACAAAATTAATAATTAACAAACTAAAATTAAACCATAAAAATTACAATAAAAATATAAAATAATAAAACTGACTCGATACAATGCAAAGAAAAATTAATAAAGAAAGAATTATAAAATTTAAATAATAAACTAAATTAAGAATTAAATTACAAATAATAAAAATAAAATATTTAAACAAATGGAAATTTAATAATAACAAAAATAGAAAATTATAGTAATAATAAAACAAAATTGGAAATTATAGGCGCGTCCGCCATAACACTCCTTCACACCCCAAATCATTCCTCGCCGTTCTCGTTCTCGTTCGGACTGTAATAAAATTTACCCTGTTATTTTTAATTAAAATTACAAATTAGTGACACCGAAAATTACTGGGTTGATTCTAGAAATTAACCCCCAATGACGCGCGCGGACGGAAACTAGGGTCGTGCACGCATATTTCTTCTACATTTACTTCTCTTTTTTTGACACCACAAAAAAGTTTCTGTTGAGCGTATAACAATGACTCGCAAAAAACAAAAGTCTACGTTCGTATACTTGACTGAAACTCATGTGAAAAGTTGACTGGCATTAGTAGCAAGAATTTAAGTACAAAAACAGATGGCGCTAGTGTGATAACACAAAATAAACGTGATGGCTCAACCCTAACACCTGTCCAACCCTAACAGCACTCCCCTAATTATTGATATTATTTTTTTATAAAAATTATTGTTATTATTTTTTATAAAAAATTAAAAATGTTAATTTAATATTTTTAAAATTATTATTTTATATGCACTATTTAATATTTATAAAAAACCATAAAAATGTTATTAATTTTTACTATGTTAAAAAAAATTATTTAATTGTTATTAAAAATTTAGCAATTTTGTGTAATAAAATCAATTATTTATTAAAATATATTTTATTGTTATTATTCTTGTATTTTTATGTATGAAAAATGGGTATTTATTCAAATAAAATTATTCCTGTTTTTATAAATTTGCTAAAATAATTGTGCAAATAAAACCTATTTTATTGATTTATGATAGCCAATAAGAAAATCTACTTTTTATTAATTAATTTACTATGTTTTATATGTAACAAATAATGAGTTTAAATTTGAAAATTGATATGCACCAAAAATAATTGTACTCTTGTATTTATTTACTCACGGCGTTAATTTATCAAAATTAAGGATTATATTATTACAAATTAACTACTCTTGCACCAAAAATAATGAACTATTTTTTCAATTCTAATTTCTTTGCATTTATCCGTTCACGACGGCCTATACACCAAAAATAATGATATATTTTTAAATTATATTAACCTTTCATTTATCCGTTCACAACAGTCAATGCAGCAAAAATAGTATATTCCTTCAAATTAAACTATCCTTGCATTTATCCGTTCTCGACGGCCGATGCACCAAAAATAATGAGGTATGTTATGTCTTACCTTATTATATTCCCTAGTGTTTCTCGATTTAACTTTAATTTAGAAAAATTAAAGGTGGGACGAGGTTGGATAAATGACAAGAATAATTTTTATTTGAACACAGTATATTTAAAAGAGATCAAAATTATGGAAAGATGAAGTGAGCACTAGCTTTCTAAAAATGAGTCTTAAGTGGTTTCTCTGTTTACCTTAGAACAGCAAGTTTTTTGTCCTGGCTGGCGCCGATGAGATACAATGGCAATTGTGCGTTAATGGGTTACTAAGTGGTGCAGGTAGTTGATTTAGGACACTCGAAAATTAAGCAGTTGAATAGGTATTATGTTTCTTTCAGCTTTTGTCACAACGCCAACGATAGTTCAAAACACCAAATTTGACTTCAAGATTCACTGAATTTAGTAATTCACGTAAAGATCAGGACAACTACTATACTATCACGAAGAGAACCACTTGTTATGATGAAAAAGTTAAGACTAGTACCGATTTTTAACATTTTATACGCCATGTTGAAGCCACCATTTTGAATTTTTGAAAGCTGACTTCGGAATCGTAATCAGACTTTAATTAAATAATGTTATTATTATTAAAACAAATTATTGTTGTTAATAATTGTTTCTATGTTTTAGAATAAACCTTAAAAAGTGCTGTTTTCTTTTAGCAATTAATTTAATTAAAATAACATTTATTTTTTTCATTGAGGTAGTTAAAAACATTGATTTGTTTAAATAGTAATTAGAAGCTAAATATATTTTATAATATTATAATTTTTAAAACTTCTTTAAAATAATTTGAATCATAATTTTTCTAGATTTAATTTAATATGCACTAAGAAAACAAATATTTTAAATTTAACAAATTTTGTTTAAATTAATATTTAATTGAAATATAAATTTATTTATAAAACATATTTATTCAAACCAATAATATTTTAAAATCTGAAATCTATAGGTTTTTTTATATATTTTGGTAATTAACAACAATAATTTGTTTTAATAATAATAACATTATTTAGGTAAGTCTGACTAAAAGTGTGAAAAAATTCAGACCATAACTATAATTTAGGGGAAAAAGAATATATAAGGGGCTCCAAGAAACCACTCACTTTGGAAGACGCCTATTAGACCCTGGGGAAGGGAGAGAAAGCAACAGACAGGATTCGCGGCGATCGATTGTTCAATGACGCGGACATTTTTAATTATATCTCGGAGACGGAATAATATTATTTACTTTTCTTAGGCTTAAATTGAAGGTGAGAATTCTTTTAACAAAATATTATAAATTAAAAATTTTTCCTATTATTTTTGTAGATCAGCAACGGACTAGACATATCGAACGAAAGTTGAAAATTTTGAGAATTTTATACTACAAATAATTAAATAATTTAACAAGTTCTAAACGTTAAAAAAATGTAACCAAATCTTATAGTGTTTCATTCGAGCGACACGATCCGAGAAACGAACCAAAAAACGATTTTCTTTTTGTTTTGATAACCGAGCAGTCATGTTCGCTCGTCTTATTGAAGTGAACATCTCGTTAAACCGAGCGATTTCTCCGATCAAACGAGAAGTTCGTTCTAAATATTAAAAACGTATTTTTTGTATTGAAAATAAATTAATAAAATTATATATTTTTGTAAACTCAAATAGTAATTAGATATATGAATATGTTATATTATTTATAAATAATGAGATTTAAGTTTTTAAAAATTCTTTACCTTTAAACGACTGTAGTGACTCGTTTATGATATGAAAATCATTTCAACAAATTAAAAGCCTGAATATATATCCTGTAAATTATTGACGTAAAATTTTTATTCATATTGAAACTCTAAAACTCCTTAATTTACTTCACATATTTATCTAACTTTTTTATAACTTGTTATTAATATTATTAATTATTATTAATTTATCATTTTATAATTAATTTTTTTATTCATTATTTATTTCATTATTTATTATTAATATATAATTTATTATTTTTCACTGTAAAATGCATTATAATTTACTTCATATATTTACGTAATTGTTTTATATAATTACAAAATGTCTAGCGTTCAGGAATTTAGGGTAAAACCGGGAATTTAGACCAAGAAAAAGTCTGAAAATTACAGTTAATTTTGTTTAAATATTCGCTACTTTGTAAAAATTTATGAAAAATTTGAATATAAGTTTATATTTTTACACAACCTAAACTATTAAATTTAGAAAAATTTTATCAAAAGAGGGAAAACTGTTCTTTAGTCAACTTTTGAATAATGTTGAGAAAACTAAATTTTTATTAATTTTTATTAAAGAATTATTTTTTCACCTAAGAAAATTAAACTTTTTCAATTTAGGTATGATTATTTTTAATTTTTATTATTGTAATACACAATTAAAAATAATAACAATACTTTCTCATGTGATGAGAATGTAAAAATGTGTCTACCTAATAGAAAAATAAAAAACAAGTTTAATTTAAAATTTAAATCTAACTTCCAATGTTATCGACTTAATAGTTAGGTAATATAATAATTAATATTATATTTATCTAAATAAAGAAGATGTCTATTGACTTTTTAAAGTCAATTTTCTTAATATTTCTTTATCATAAAATATTAATATTTTAATATTATGGTTATTATTGTTTAAAAAAATAAATTCAGGAATATTTTACTTTTTGGTCTGGGAATTTAAAAATCACAATTCTCTAGACACCCTAAATTAACTTTTTACACTAATCTTAATTAACCAAAATAAATTTAATTATATTTTTTGAATGAATTAAACACAAAGAAATTAAATATTTTTGGTTATTAAATTTTTTTAAAAATAGGTTATTAGTTTATTGTTCTTAGCTGTCAGTTATGGGAAAGTCGAGAAGTTCGGTCGATAATTAATCGGTCGATTAGGAAAATTAGACGATATGATTTGACAATAACAAAAGAATAAACGAGATGATCGTTCGAAAATCAAAGATGACAACGAACAAAATCGCTCGAAAAAAATTAAATTCTCGGATCGAAATGAATCACTAAAATCTTATCATATTCAAAATTTTATAAGCTTTCCAAATCTTCAAAATTCAAGTCTCTATCTTCATTTTTGGCTAAGTTTATTATGATTTTAGTGGAGCGACAATTTCCGACAATAGTGTATTTCTACCCTTTTCATCCAAATTTTCAAAAAAGTTTTATTTTTTGAAATTTTTGATTTTTAAAAGTTTAATATCTCTGGGAAATATGAACGAAAAATGTTCATTGAGGGCTCAAAAGATGTGTTTAAAAAGACTCTACAAGATTAGAGAAAAACATTCATAGGTGTCCTAACATTTTTTTAAAGTTATGGGCAAAAAACCTTTTTTTGAAAAATTAAAGAGGGTCAGTCCACTGACTTTCGTCTGAGAGTCGTTGCGACCATATTTTAAAAAAATCTAATTTTCATATATGTAAAACTCGACGACTTGCTGAGTTAATTAACCATAATATAATGGTATAATAGTACATTGCGTAATAAGTGTGAACTAGCGGCCTTTTTAGAACGAGCGCTAAGTTTTCGTAACGAGTCGTAGGTGAAGGCTACCTCACCGGAGACGAGTTACGAAAAAGAAGCGCGAGTTCCAAAATGCCACCACACGTGTTGCGCACGATACTTTTTAATAACAAAATCATAAAAAGGCGTTGACACTGAAAAACATACATAACTGAAAAGAATGTTGAGAAACACGTACATAAAATTCGGAACCCAGAACCACTGTCAACATACTTACTAGCTGATCGCGTGGGGGGGTTCGGGGGGCGAAGCCCCCTGACTACAAAAACCAACTCAAAAGAATAATAATAATTTTCGACATTTTAAAGAATCGCATTTTATAATACCTCAATCCACTGGTCGCGTTGGGGGCGAAGCCCCCCGAAACTTAGTCGTGTACTTCGACGTATTAATAAAAATAATATCATTAAAGAATAAAAACATAATTTTTCACACGAGCGATCTCGAAATAAATAAAAATAGTATTAATCAACACGAACGAGCGAGCGATTTCGAAAAGAAGGTTAGAAACCTCAGGATTTGACAGACGCTGCGTTGCAGCTGTAAGTCACGGTTAACATAGATAACTGAACAAATACTTAATCACGCCTCTACTGGACGGAATTGCAACAACACGAGCGTTACGAAAATACTCGAACAAGGACAAACAAAGCTCTTTTTTGAACAGAATTGTCATTCGCAGTATATCCGTAACTACGTACTAAAAACACTCACTTTACGTTCACCTACGTAGGGACAAATATCGCCATTTTTATGATTGCGTTATGAAAATTTTATTTCGTTAAATAATATTAATTATCAAAAGTAGGTGGTTCACGATGTGATTTCGTAACCTTAAATTTTTAACTTCTTAAAAGACGTTATTATTCAAAAACTATTATATATTAGGTGTTGGTACTTACCACAAATATAAATAATTCCATTCTTCACGTTCTAACGACCAAAATATACTAAAAAATTTATTATTTGTTGACGAAAATTCGTTTAAAAAATTTTTTTCTCCAAAAAAATTACACTTTTTGTTTAGATTACAACTTTTTTGTCGGACCTCTAAAAAATTTGGGGTTTTGCAAATATTTTTTTAAGAACAAAATTTATCTTCTATTGAAATTTGACAAAGGTTTTTTTTCGTTCTCGAAATAATAATTATAACATTTTTGTATGTAAAAAGGTTATTTATATTGCTTGAAATGAACAACAAGCAGAAATGGTGCCCTATAACTAAGATGTTATTGCAGGATGTCAAAAATTGTAAGTAACTTGTAATACGATACTAGCATTATGCTACTGGCTAAAAACTTCGGTGGTAAAAATTTTTGTTATTTTAAATTTAGACTTATCTTTTAAGGTGTTTCGAGTAATGTAAAGACAATAAGGTGTCTATTACGTTTGTTTAATAAAATTTCTGGTGTTTCTCGACAATGTCCAACCCGCGTAGAAAAATCTTCTGGAACGTCTAGAGTCGAGTCTGGCGCAAACTAGGAAGCGCCTAGCCTCGCAAGTCTGGAAGATCTGATTTCACCTAGTTCTGTTGCGGCTTAGCTACATGCCAAAATGTAGCTATGTTGTCTGTTCTGGATTGTCTAGCTCTGAAAAACTAAACAAAAAATCTATCAAATTAAACATTTCTTTCACATAATATTTTCTACGGGAGAAGATTGTCCAAAAACACATCATTTTTCGACTTTTTAAGATCAATGTGTAAGTATAAAAAATTGTAAAAGATTCAAAAAAATAGTTTTTGAGGTTTGTTGTCTAGAAAAAACCTTTATAGAAAGAATGCCGTTTAAATTTTTAATTTATGTTTACTAAAGAAACCAGAAGGTTACTCGCAGAATTATTATTAAAAAATGAATTTTGGGTCACTAAATCCGAAAAATTTATCTAAAAACAAATACTTTCCTCACTTAACCCCCTTAATACCTCCTAGGAGAAAATAGGAATTTTAATTTTGACGAAAAGTTGAGTAGGGTGTCTATTCCTATGTTTTTTGGGACACTGAATCCTGAAAAGTCATCTAAAAACAAATACTTCCCTCCCTTAACCCCCTAAAACCCCCTTAATACCTCCTAGGAAGGGGTTTGAATTTTAATTTTGACGAAAACTTGAGTAGGGTGTCTATTCCTATGTTTTTTGCGGCGCTGAATCCGCAAAAGTCATCTAAAAACTAATACTTCTCTCCCTTAACCACCTACAACTCCCTTAGTACTCCCTGGGAGGGGGTTGGAATTACAATTTTTACGAAAAGTTGACCCATAATGAGTGGTAGCTCATTATGGGTTGGTAGCTCAAAAGTTGGTTGGAGGGGGTGGTAGCGGGAAAATGGGCATGCACAAAAATTTTTCATGGTCATATTCGCTTTCAGCGACCCCAAAAACATAGGGGTAGGGGGTTGTGTCCTTTGGGTCACGACTTTTTTTTGTGTGCCTGTGTAATTTATAAAACTATGTAAAACTCAAAGGAGAACTATTAAATTAAACGTCGGTAATTTACGGAAATTTATGCGATAATTTATAAAACTATGTAAAACTCAAAAGAGAACTAAAATATTTAACGACGGTAATTTATGGAAATTTTAGAGGTAATTTACGGTAAATTTACTCTGATGTAGTTCATAACAAGTTTTGTTATTTTTCTTTATGTACCATAACACGAAACTTGTAGTAGTTTCTTGATAACACAGTTAAAAACTCTTTATTAATTGTAAGTGTAAAAGGTGACGAAAATTAAAATTTATTTTTATGTAGCTTCGATAGAGTAGTGGTTAGAGTAATAAGCTAGAAGTCTGTAGGTCGTAGGTTCGATTCCTCGTAATATCAAATTTTAAAACCCGTCGAAGACAAGTACGAAAACTAGTTGTTTCACGGTGGTCTTGAATCAACTTTGAATGAAAAGTCTTTGCACATCCCTTTTTTTTGCTGATTTGGGTTATTTGCATTCTAAATAATATGTAAAAAATTTATAGCCCATAACTTGTCGAGCCGTTTTTGAGAAAACTCATTTTGAAAAAAAATCATCAGTTTTTTATTTAAAATGTTACATATTTGTATCAAATTATGGATTTAAGCATAATATTAATTAAAATAGGGTCAGTTGGGGTAAATCCGGACAAAATACCTATTTTTCACAAATGACGTAAGTTTTTTTTATAATAAAAGGCAATTCTTTCGTTTTATACTGCATTAATTTATTTCTTGAGTTCCCTAGATAATTCTTTATTTTTTATAAAATTTTATATTTAATTTTTTACATTTTATTGTTCGGATTTACCCCAAGATTTAGAAAATTTCTTTAAATTTGGTGTAAATCCTGACAGCTTAGTTTCTAAGAAAGGTTTAAAATAAAGTTATTTTAAGTATACTACTCTATTAAGGGATAGAACAACTTGAAAAAAATTCATATTAGATTTATAAAAGTTGAATCAGTTAAGTGTTGTAGTATCATAAAAGTTAATCAATTAACGATTCAAAAAGTAATAAGCAAAAACATATATAGCTTTAACAGATTTTAATGGATTTTAATAAAACTTGACAAAGAAAAGTTTTTGGGATTATTGAATACGAATACAAAGTCAGATTTTGAAAATTCAAAATGCCGGATCCAATATGCCGGACTTTTTTAAAAATTAATCGAATCACAATACTTACACCACCTTTTAAAATGTAATAAAAGCTCTGTCCAGATTTACACTAAGTTTTTAAATTATCCTGTTGACAATTGTCGAGATAAAACCATGGAAGTAGTCAGAATCTCTTTTAAAGGATCTGAGCTTAAAATATTGACGTCGAACTGAATTTTTAATTTGTAAATTAAGATCCAACACCTTTTGTCCGTATTTGCCCACTGTCCGGATTCACCCCAAGTGACCCTAATACTTTTCTTTAATTTTAAACAATATTTCTGACACAATAAGTCAGTTCTGTTTAAATATTACAATACATGTTAAGGCACATATTTTTGCCAATTTACGAAAATTCTAAAAATTACTGTACAGAAAGAAATTAACGAAAAGGTTATATATAATATATATAAAAACGGCTCGACAAGTTATGGGCTATAAATTTTTTACACATTATTTAGAATGCAAATAACCCAAATCAGCAAAAAAAAATGATGTGCTAAGACATTTCATTCAAAGTTGATTCAAGACCACCGTGGTTTATAAAGATAAAAAAAAGTTTATTAATGTTAAATAGCGCTGCGAGACTATAGCTGCTTGTGGAACATAAAAAAATGTCCATTCAGTATAAACTATTCTACATAGTTATTTAAGAAAATAATAAAATTACCTAGTTTTATTACTATTCTATTTTAAGTAAAACAGTTAATAAATAATTAATTATTTATTAATAAACTAGAAATAAGTAATCTAATTCTTTCTAAATAATTCATAACAGATAAATTAAATTAATAATAATTAATTAATAGTTATTTGTGTTACAAATGCGCATCGGTATAGGGGAATCAAGACTCGTGTAAAGTTTTCGACACTAGCTAAGTGCCTTAAAAGGCATTGACAATTTTAATGGTAAACAATTTATTTCAGTTTTTATATTCATGAAAAACCTTTGGAGTCGCCTACAAGAAGAGTGGTTCTCAAACAACTATCGCAAAACATCATTAATTTCTCGGATATTTGTTTACTAGTGCAAACGGGAGGCAGAACTATGAGTAAAAGTAGAGTTTCCCTTACTTTTATGTACAAGTGAATAAAAAACAACACTTTTGTCGAGACCATGAAGGAGGATAAGAAGAAGAAACGCCTGCAGTATATAGCAGAAAAAGTTGACACCGAAATGGGGGGTCCGAGTAGTGCGGTTTTTCTCTCCCTACTGGTTACAGCGTTCACAGTAGTAATTTTTTTAACTATTTTGTCACGTGATCTAAGGAGAAAAACATAAATATAACCTCAATGTTTTTGTAGTGAAATGACAGCAAGAATGAAATTTTATATTAACATAATATTATTTACTCATAAATTTATTATTTTATACTAACTTTTCATTTTTATTTCCAATTTCAGTCATAAAACTCGTTCAAACCTTAAATATAACCTGATTTATTCAGCTGTCATCTCATAAATGTCAAAACAACCGTGTAGCAGACAATACATTATAATTCTGTATTTTCCCTCAAGGGGCGCTCGAGACAGTAGGGAGATGAAACCTTCACTACTCTAACCCCCCTATTTGGGGGCCAATAAATATAGGCCGTTTCATCTCCTTATCCTACTTCATGGTCGAGCCGCATGATTTTCCCCTAATCGCCAAGTGGTCGATTACCAAATCGTCGAATCGTCATTTTGTCGAATACTTAAAACGTCAAATTATCAACAAGTCGAATACTAAAAACATCGAATCGTCAAATGATCGAATGTTCAAAAACGTCTAATCGTCAAATGTGTCGAATGTTAAAATCGTCGAATCGTCAAATGACGATTTTACCATTTGACGATTCGATGTTTTTAGCATTCGACCTGTTGACAATTCGAGGTTTTAAGTATTCGACAAAATGACAATTCGACGATTTGGTATTCGACCACTTGGCGATTAGGGTAAAATCATGCGTCTCCTTTAGTCGAGTTTTTGACAGTGTCGCGAAATGACAGCTGCTGACGGATCTTTAGAAAAATATTTGAATAATAAATTTAACATTAAAAACCAATTTATAATTTATTTTATTAAAAAGTAATGTAATTTACTTATTTTATTTATATACTAGCGTTATATTCCTCACTCGCTGACGCTCGCTCGGATGACAGTTTACTAATTTCTACTTATATATAAATTTATTATTTCACATTATTATTATAATATTTTAATTTTTATTATTCATTTAATATCATCTTTATTTTTAATATATAATATAAGTAAAACATGCACCTTAATATAAATTTTCTACAAAATGCGTATATTAAAATAATAATTTTAAATAAATAATGAAAATTATTCATTATTAAATAAAAGACTATTTATATTTGAATTATAATTAATACACATATGTCGACGTCCACATGAAAAGGGCCCATTTTGGCACTATTGGACTTATCTATATGGGCGAATTTCTTAAAAAATTACGAAAATTTTGAGTGGTCATACAACTTTTTTGGTCAAAAATTCGATGAGTTACAGAATTTCAAAGTTTATAGTGACGAATACCTCATTTTGAGAAAAACGGAAAAAAAGATTGTGATCCCTATTAATTGTGACATCTCTGGTTCTTCTGAGAAGTTATTCAGAGAATAATTGTTTTCAGTCCAGGGCACCTTAAAGATGAAAAACCAATAGGTTTTAAATTTTTAAAACCACCCCCCCTTAATTTTTAAAATACATAAAACCGACAAAATGGGCCCTTTTCTAAAAAAGACGTTTTCTTATTAATAAACCATTTTTTACAAGGTTTATGATTGGGAACAATTTTATTGTGTCATTTGAAGGTAAAGAATAAAAATTAAACTTATTAAAATTTTTTTTAAAGTCTCTATTATGAATAATTTGCCTAAATATCGAAATTTTCACTTCTACGACTACGTAATCAAAGACTCTAACATCAATATCTCTGGTTCTTCTGGGAAGTTATTCAGATAATAATTGTTTTGAGTTCAGGGTACTTTAAAGATGACAAATCAAGAGGTTTTAATTTTTTTGACCCTCCATTTAAAAAATACGGAATATTTTTGCAAAGGACCGACAAAATAAGCCCTTTTCTTTTTCTAAAGAACCAATAAAGTGAAACACTTAAATTAACGATAAATTAATGAAAACCTCATGATTTGACTTGTCAAAACATGTAAATTGATAATAAAAAATAAAAAAAAATTAAGGTTTTTCTCAAAAAAGTATTAAATTGCAAATAACTCAAAAACTATAACGGACAAAATGGGCCCTTTTCATGTGGACGTCCACATATATTATAATAATTAATTAATCTTAAAATTTAAATTTTTAGAAAGTGTATTTGGTTATCTCAATATAATTAATACATTGATTTATTTTTCTGTATTTGCTGACAAAACTTTTCAAAAATTATAAATTCCCTTTTTTGATAAATAATGAAACCATTACTCCGCCAGTAGATTAAGTTAAGAAATTGAATTAATTTTGAAATATTTAAGAACAATTTTTCATTAAATAATTTATTTATTTTATGATATTTCTTCAATAATTAAGATATTTGAAAAGAATTATTGTTAGAAATAGAAAAATTAAGTGTAAGATTACTGAAAGGTTATACTAAAATATTACAGTAATAGTACGGTAACGATAATAATAATAATAATAATGGACAGTATATTTGATTTAAAATTACTTATGTTATTTATTAAATTATTACAGTACTGGACAACATTGTCAGTCTAGTAATTTGTAACGAAAAGAAAAAAGATTTTTAACATAAAATTTAAAAAAACTAATTTTTTTGGTACAAGTTTTGTAAGGTGATATAATTTTCAAAAGAATAAGACCTTTTGGAAGACATGTGTCCAGTAATTAAGCTTAAGCTTATTTTAAAGGTCACTTTCTATAGACTTGTAAAAGGGCTTATTATTTTTAAAATTATATCATCTTACAAAACATGTACTGCTAAAATTGCCTATTTTATGGGGAGGCACCACCCCCAACTTTAACCCCTTTAAATTTGAATTATTAAAATTGTAAGGGAAGATTAATTTTGAATGTTTAAATTTTACAACTTTGACATTTTTTTCAAAGTCCTAGAGCAATAATCTTCTTGAGAATAAGAGTGTTTACAAAAAATGTATTCATTGAATACAAAAATCGTGTCAAATAACTTATTTACTATGTCAAATTTTCAAGAAGATTATTGACCTAGGGCTTTGGGAAAATGTTAAAAGTTGTACAATTTTAATTTGCAAAAATATGCAAAATAGGAAATTAGTTCAATGATAAAAATTCTATCCTCTTCAAAACTTAAAATTACAAAGTTTTGACCATCCAATATATTTTAGGGTTAAAAATGGTGCAGGAACAAAAATATAACCTACATTAATAATTAAAATGTAAAGGGGTCAAAGTTGGGGGTAGTGCCTCCCCTAAATATAAAAAGTTTGGAATTATTAGCATAAATGATTATTAATACTATATAACCTTTATGACTTTGACGTCAGGCTACGATCGCTGCGCATGACAGTAGTGACGAGATCACACACTCAGGTATGGTGGTAGCGGTACGGATTACTACTTATTCGAGTAAAAGTTTTGCTTTTGTTTCTTGCAGAAGTAATCTTTATTTTCCGAGTATTAAATATTCAAATTTCATCGAGCAATATTTACAACATATTGAATGTAAAAAGTAATACAAAATTTAATGAAAATTATATTGACGATACTGCAATAATAACCCCGGTGTCCAAGATGATCCCCCTGGTATCGGCAAGATGATCCATAGGTTTATATTAGCCCATTTATTGGAAAAGGAGACTAAATTGAAGGAATAACGTGTATCAATATTAAATATGCATTATTTAGGCCATAAATGCTTCTGAACACTCACCACGTTTCGTTTTCCTATTTTATAATTACGTGACATTTTCTACATCAAAAAATTAATATAATAGATGTAGATTTCAACTTTTTGTATTAAATAAGTTAGTTTCCATAACAAAAATATATAAGAAGCGAGAAAAATTGAATTTTTTATTCATACTAAAAAATTCAGTTTGAGGTGAGATTAAATAACTGGGAATCAGGGGGGATTATCTTGTACACCCATTGAGGGATCATCTTGTCCCAAATGACACTAATTTTTAATTTGTTCGTAACTTAGCCTATAAGCTTTGGTAGTCCAAATTAACAATCAGAACACTTAATTGAAGATATACTGAAGCTATAAGTTCAAGGAACTTTGAATTCCAGCTTCTGCAACAAAAGTTACCTAAGTTCAAAGTTTAGCTTTCTTTAGATCAAAACTATAAAATTTTAATTTTTTCCAATAAATTTTTTTAATGACGTGTGTTATCATGACAGTTAGACTGATTCATACACGGAAAAAAGAATAGCACAAGAGAGGCCGAAACAGTAGAACAAGTCGTGTGCTTTAATTTAGCACGTCTGGTGTGCCTTTTTGGAACTTTTCTTCTTCTTATTATAAATGCGATAGTAGATCGCATGCGTTGGCCTTGTGTGGACATGATGTCCTGTACATATAGCCATGACCAATTGAATAAGTATGATGATACAGTTATAGATGGATTTAGTAAGAGAATTTCACTATTGAAGGGAGCAAGGCAACTGAGTAGTTTCGAAAGTTGGTGAATTAATTTTGGTCTGATATTGTTGAATCTTGGGCAGTTCCATAGTACGTGTTTCAAATCTTTGTCAATTGCAGGGTCACAAGGACATGCAGGAGATGAAACAATGTGTTTTCTATGTAGTATTTTTCGGTATAGTAAACTCCAAATGATTGTCCTCTAGTTGTATAGTATTCGTGACATTTTCTGTAGAGAGGTATTCAGATTAAAGAAATGTCATAGTCTAAGGACGACAATACAGATAATCTATTTCTAATTAGAAATATGATGTATGAATTAATATTGGATGGATTGGGTGATGAGACACTCGTCAACATACTTAAAGTATTGAAAAATATGGCGACTTTATTTAAGCTATTGTTTATAATATGATCAAGAGTCAGAAATATAGAGAAAGCTTCTATTGAGAAAATGGAAGCAGTACAATCCAATTTCCACGATAGAGAGAAATTAGTTGAAGGACAAATTGAGGCGCATTCCGCTCTTTTTAGGTTTTCCGTTTTGGAACCGTCAGTATAAAAACATAAATGATTGTTAAATTTTTTTTAATATGTCTCGGAAAAATAGTGGAGGATCAATTGATTTTTGAATCTCATGACCTATGTCAGTGATTACTTTTGGAATGCATAAGTGGTCACTATATAATTAATTAATTATATTTAAGACTTTATTAAGTCGTTCTAGAAGGTATGCGAAGTGATTATCGAAGGTAAGTCTATAATCTAGTATTATGCCTAGAAACTTTGCATAAGTGTAAGGAAAGATGTTGGCATTATTTAATTTTAGAACAAGATTAGGGTTTTCAAAATCAATTTGAAGTCTGTTGAATAGAACAAGTTTGGTTTTTTCTGGACAAATCTCCAATCCTCTATCGGATAAAAACGTAGAAAGATTATTAAGGCAAAGTTGGAGAGATGTAATACATTGGATTGGGTCATTGGATTTTGTGAGTATTGCAATGTCATCGGCAAATTCGATTATTTTACAGTGAGGAGGAAGAATTTCATGGATATTTCGCGTGTAAACGGAATATAAAATTGGACTCAGTGTACAACGCTGCGGTAAACCCACAACGCTGATCCTGGGTCCAATCATCTCCCTGTTCACATTGAAGAAAAGTTTTTTGCAAGCTGTAGCGTTGTATATAAATTTGGGTATGGGTGAAGGAACTCCTATATCTTTAAGATCCTGCATTAAAATATTAGGAACAACACTAGGGAAAGCTCCTTTCAGATCTAAGAATAGACCTGCAGTAACCTCCCTCTTCAAAAATCCGGTCCATATATCGGTAGTAATTAGAGATAAATTATCTGCGCAAGACTTTCCTTTGCGAAAACTAAATGAGTATGAAACAGAATTGAGTTATGTTCCAAATACCAACTTAGTCTATTATAAATCAATTTTTCAACCATTTTTAACATACAGGAAGCGAGAGCAATAGGTCTCAAAGAGCCACTATTTGATTTAGCAATAAAAAATATTAAGAATTCGTTCAATGATGAGGGAATGGAACCAAATGAAATGATTACATAATTTATGAATAGAATTCCTTCTGGCTTCATTTAAAGTGCGTTTTGTTTTAGCTTTAGTTCCTTTATACCTTGTATAATTTTCGTAATTTGCCTGTTTTTTGAAAACTTTTAAGGCCTCACGTCTGTTTTGAATATCCCTATCGCAATCATCGTTCTACCATGGAGCTGGAATCAATGGTTTATTGTTTTTAGGGCTTTGTGAAGAATAAGTTTGGATGGGAGTTGGAGAAGCAGCAGAAATCGTGTCATCAATACATTGTGTAAAATATAATTAATTAAAATGAGAATTTAATAAGAATAATTTATTTGGTTTAAGGAAAGTCTTGCACAGGAATAAAATATCGAATTCTTTTGAAATTGCTAGGATATCCGTTTTTTTGTTCGCGATTCCGCTACAGTTCCTTTGTATTATTTTCAAATTGTTTACTAGGGCCATGTTAGGATTCGTTTAGAAAAGTGGTTACTGCAGATACGTTTGACGAAAAATTCGTCATAAAATTGAATAGAATATCTGATTTATTTGGAGAAGTGCTTGAGTTGAATAAATTGAGAAGTTTGTTAAAAGCTTAAATTAAATTGTTAATTAATGCATTAACATTAATATTATTGTTTACAGATTTTTTTGGAATTTGAAAATTTACTAATGTGACCGTATCTTAAGCAGTTCCAGCAGATTTTTATTGATAGTGTGTAGACTTCAACATTAAATGATGCATTGTGTATAGCAACTTTGGAGGGCAAAGATATGCCTTTGAAAGTGAAAAGGATTGTAAGCGAAGGAACATATTCACTTTTACTTGTTTATTTGTTAGTGATTTTTCTGGTAAGGCGACGAACTTCAAGAATAGCAGATTTGCTGTGATAATTACTTAGAATCTCGATGTTGTTCAAGAGCTCTTGTTCAGAGATGTCAAGTGAAATGTTTTTAATCACGCCCTGAGAGGAAACAAAGTATAAGGGAATGGAAGCTTTTAAACCTATGGTTTCAAGAGAATTATCATCGAGAATGATATTTGCAGCAGAAGCTGATTTCGTGAAGTTTTTGTCTGCCAAAACCTGAGCTTTTCACGTCGACTATGACATTTTTATATCTAGAATTTAATGTTTTAGTGTAGGTCAAACGATTCAAGTTCTTTAGGGGCGAATTGGGACTTTTGTAACTTTTCTAATAGTAGAAAGAATGTGTATGTAAATATAATTTAGAGTTTATATCTTTAAAGGAGATTTTTAACAAAATTAATTAAGTCAAATCACTATATTTTTGGATAAATCACCAAGGCACTTTCACACACGACCATTTGATCGCAGCGTCGCCACACAGCGCCTGCGCCAAACTAAATATGTCTGCTGTTCCAAAAAGGTACACCAGACGCGCTGAACTAAAGCACACGACTTGTCCAACTGTTTGGCGCATCTCTTGTGCTATTTTTTTCCGTGTAGGTATGTCATTGGCAACGTATTACCGTTCTTTACCTGAATGGTAACGCTAATAGGCTCTCCAAAGTTCGAAAGGATCATCTTGCCCCAAGGGATCATTTCTTACACCTTTCCCCTACTAAAACAAACCGAGGGGGTAATTACTTGTTAAAAAGGTGTACACTCTAATACACCAAATTTTCCAACTATTACATGTATTATAGGCTATTACATAAGTATTACATGGTATTACCGACTACTACATGATATTACTTCTACACGGAATAAAATATTGTGCTCAATTTACAAAAAGCGTTAATGTACTTTTCGCTAGACACTATTTGATGTATAAATCGTTCGTGAAGCAAGAGATTCTTTTATGAAAACATGTATTCATTACATGAATATACTTGTTGCAAGAACAGAAAACGATATATACTACTTTTGTTCGATCAATATACTAAAAACGTTCAAAACACATGAAAGAAATGCTCTTTACATTCATATGTAAAATTTGCTTGAAATCTATGCGCTTTTCGGATGTATTTCTTGTAAATGGGACTGGGACGGCGACGCATGCGCACTTTATTAGTATCTAAATAGTAAGAAATCCATCCGAAAAGCGCATGGATTTCGAGCAAATTTCATATTGAGTGGTGGGGAGCATTTATAGCGTAATTTTAAGGAAATCGTGGTATATGTTCTAACCTTTTTTCACATTAAAGTAAGTGATGCTCTAAACGCATGAATTTGCGTCCTTAAAAAGCACGTTTCACATGATGCAATTTTCGGACGACATATGCTTGTATGATATTAGCACACTTTTTTCCGTGTATATTATGTGATAATTACACTGACGTAATAATTATCTATTACACTCAATTACGTACCTATAACATGACTATTACGTGAGAAACGTACACTCCAAGACACAAGTAAATACCCCCTCGAAACAAACCCATATTTTCTTGTGTCAAGTAATTTTGAGCACTGGACAAATTATTTTTTTATTTTTTATATAACTATTTATTTCATCCAACACTCTTAGTCTTGAGTCAAGAAAATGGGAAGACTAATATAAGTTAATAATTGTTTCAACTCAAATTAAAAAGTAACTTCTTGGTCGAGTTCCACATTTTCTCGGATCAAGAATATATGTTCTTTTCCCAATTATACTATGTCAAAAAATCGTTTTTTTAAATCAATACTATAATAGTCTTAGCCGTATTCAATCTCACGATTTGTTTTAACCAAGAAAAATGATCTTGGTTCAATACTTTTTTCTGTGTAATGAATTTTTAAACTATTTGTCTCAGCCACCCAAAGTGCTGACACTGCACATCTTCATTTTACGTTAGTAAAATAAAAAAAATGTTTAGTCGTGGGTACCCGGGTATGAACACAAGAGTTAATAACAATATTTAACATACTCATAATATTTTGTTCCATAACGATGGCCCTTTCGAGTAAAAACTAAAAATAAAAGTATAATAAATACAATAAAAAAAATTTATTTGATTCAAATAACCGATTATTTGACTATTGAGATGACCAAATACACTTTTTAAAAATGTAAATTTTAAGATTAATTAATTATTATAATATATGTATAATATAATAATTATAAATCAAATATAAATAGTCTTTTATTTAATAATTAATAATTTTCATTATTTATTTAAAGTATAAAGAAGTAAAATTCACCATTGGAAAGAGCATGAAAAAACCTTTCAGAAACACACTCAACAAAAGTTTTCCCATTACAAGTATGTACAGAAAAAATTGAAAAAGTAGACGGGGTTTACCAAAATTAGTAAAATTGACTCGCCTCCAACTTTTATCAAATTTTTGAAAAGTCAAAACAATTTTTTTAGGACACATTACTACAGAAAAATGAATTCCCCGAGTTTTAAGTTTTTTCAAGAAGTTGAAATTTCAACTTACAACACTACGTGTTATGACTTTTATGTGTGAGTACACTGTAAAATTTTTTAGAAATTTTTCTTACCAAACAGTTAGAAATATTTCGACAAACGTTGAGAAAATGATTTTGCTATACAAAGTTCGAAATTTTTAAAAAAGTGTAGAATAAATTCGAAACTTGTTCGAATTTTTTTGAAAAGTGAGTAAGATTAAGTAAATTTCGTAAGAAGTTTTAAATTTTTCTTAATTATTTCGAATTTTTTCTTTACTAGTTATGAAATATTGCAAAACGTTTAAGAAAATTTTCTAATTTTGTCACAAATTACAATCTTCAAAAAACTTTAAGATATTTTTCCATCCAAGTTCGACGAATTTCTAATAATATTCATAAATATTATTTATATTATATTTATAATATTAATGAAAACGAAAACATTCGGACAAAGTAACAAATTTTATTTACTCCAACGTTTCGAAATCAAACCGATTTCCTCTTCAGGGAGTCTATTCAAAAAATATATACAAAATTAAAAAATAATAAAAACTATTTTAACAATAATTAAAATAATTAAAGTACATATTCAAAAAATTATCTTACCACAAAAATAATAATTAAATAAACGAAGACTTAAAATTTAAACCCTGACGATGGAGTAGAGTCTGGAGTCAGAAAATAATAAAAATTGAATTAGATACAATCAAAAATAAAAATAGAAATAAATACAAATTGGAAAAATTAGAAATAAAATAAGTAAATAATAATAAATTCAAAGAAGAAACAATAATAAATAAATAAAAAAATATTTGAAAAATCAATAAAAATTTATATAAAGAATAAGTGAATAGAAATAAAAAATAAAATTAACATACCATAATAAATAAATAATCCGTCTTAGAAACACATAAATAATAATAAATAAATAAATAATAATAAATCACAATTAAAAAAAAATAATAAAAACCACAAAATAATAAAATAAATTGTATTGCAAACTGCAAAGTCAAATTTAAAACTGAGCTCCAAACTCTAACGACACTTTACAATGAACATTAATTGAAGAGAGACAAACAAAAACAAATAAAAACTATAAGATGAATAAGAACAGAGAATGAAACACAATGAGTATTATCACGTTAATTACTTGAAATAAAATTTAGAATCATTTCGTAAGATTTATCAAAATTATCTAAATCGGTCATTTTATTTAAACTATTTTCTCCCTCTTTTTTTATGAAAAACATTTCTGACAATAATCGTTTGTTAAGACTTGGTTCAATATCCAAAATATCAAAATCATCCCATTTTATAAAATGTGGAGAAGTGTCACTATTAGAATTTGTCAAATGGTTAGTAATGGCATTATGATATTTGTCATTTAAGTTAGAATTACTCATATGTTCCTTTCTACGAATATGTAGCGGTCTTTTGGTCTGCCCTATATATGATTTACCACAGTTACATTTGAATTTATAAACACAATTACATTGATTCTGTCGCTCGAGTCTATCCTTACCAAGTTTAATGAATTTATTGAATTTTGAATTAACGCTAAAAACAGTTTGAATATTAAAATTTTCAAGTAATCTTTTGACTGGGTGACAAATTTAGTTCTACTTTTATGACTTCAAAAAATTCACACGTTTTCAATATTGTTAAAGATCTGGAGAATGGCTTAATGAGTATTCCAAAAGAAAATAGAGAGGAGATTAGACATAAGGTTTTAACTCTTAGTTCTTGTTACATAAAAAACCCTAAATTTATTTCAAATTCTGACAGAATCATAGCAAAAAATATTAAATTAACCACAAATTTTCTAAAAAGCAATAAAAAACTTTTTATTACTAAGGCCGATAAGGGTAACACGACTGTAATTTTAAATAAACAAGAATATTTTGATAAGGTAAATTCCATGCTAGGTGACAAAAATACATATGATTTAATTACTGAAAATCCATTAGTAAATTTACAAAACAGAGTTTTTAATAAATTGAATAAATTAAGAAATGATGGTTATTTGGATGAAAATTTAAAAAGAAAAGATTTAATAATAACAAACACAAATTTAGCAAAATTTTATGGTAAGGATAGACTCGAGCGACAGAATCAATGTAATTGTGTTTATAAATTCAAATGTAACTGTGGTAAATCATATATAGGGCAGACCAAAAGACCGCTACATATTCGTAGAAAGGAACATATGAGTAATTCTAACTTAAATGACAAATATCATAATGCCATTACTAACCATTTGACAAATTCTAATAGTGACACTTCTCCACATTTTATAAAATGGGATGATTTTGATATTTTGGATATTGAACCAAGTCTTAACAAACGATTATTGTCAGAAATGTTTTTCATAAAAAAAGAGGGAGAAAATAGTTTAAATAAAATGACCGATTTAGATAATTTTGATAAATCTTACGAAATGATTCTAAATTTTATTTCAAGTAATTAACGTGATAATACTCATTGTGTTTCATTCTCTGTTCTTATTCATCTTATAGTTTTTATTTGTTTTTGTTTGTCTCTCTTCAATTAATGTTCATTGTAAAGTGTCGTTAGAGTTTGGAGCTCAGTTTTAAATTTGACTTTGCAGTTTGCAATACAATTTATTTTATTATTTTGTGGTTTTTATAATTTTTTTTAATTGTGATTTATTATTATTTATTTATTATGATATGTTAATTTTATTTTTTATTTCTTTTCACTTATTCTTTATATAAATTTTTATTGATTTTTCAAATATTTTTTTATTTATTTATTATTGTTTCTTCTTTGAATTTATTATTATTTACTTATTTTATTTCTAATTTTTCCAATTTGTATTTATTTCTATTTTTATTTTTGATTGTATCTAATTCAATTTTTATTATTTTCTGACTCCAGACTCTACTCCATCGTCAGGGTTTAAATTTTAAGTCTTCGTTTATTTAATTATTATTTTTGTGGTAAGATAATTTTTTGAATATGTACTTTAATTATTTTAATTATTGTTAAAATAGTTTTTATTATTTTTTAATTTTGTATATGGAGTATATGGAGTAAATAAAATTTGTCACTTTGTCCGAATGTTTTCGTTTTCATTAATTTGACTTATTTATTAAGTATCTCGGACGTTAAAGATTATTTAATTAATTAATTTATAATATTATTTAGTAATAACAGATTCTATATTTTTCAATATAGTAAAAATGATTAATTAATGACAATACAGTTAAGATATTTGAATTTAAAGATAAAAAATTTATATTAATAGATTATATACATAGTCCTCCCTTATTATTAAGTTTTTTTTAACAAACTATTTTTTATTAATAACAAATCATTTTCATCATAAATTATTATCATTAATTAACCATAAAACATTCAGAAATATTTTTATAAATATAATTCAACATTTTATCATAATTTTAGACTATTTATAAATAATTATTACTTTACAAATAATTTAAATAAACAAGTTTTATTTATTATTTTATGAAAACAAGAAAAATTTCTTCTTGCAAGCAGAATTGTGAAATTTTTAAGTATTTCATAGTTTCTCAAGGTTTGTCACATCTGGTTTGCCTTCGGTTGACCATCTCTGAGGTCCTTTATTGTAAACGGGTCTATTTTATAAGTTTTTCGGTTTTAGTTTTTTTCTTATAGATTCATTTAGAAAGAAAGTTTGAAATATTCGTAAGTTTTAAATATTGACTGGAAAATCTTTTTCCAAAGAACTTTTGAGAGTCAGTTGCTCTTTAGCATTTGTCAGAAAGACACAAAAATCGCGCGTGACAAAATTATTTTTAAGTTAATATTTCGTTGTTAATTAATTTTTTGTTGTGAGTTATTGTTCTAAAATGTTGTGGTGAAATGGATATTTTTAAGTCAGAATTTTTTTGTTGTGAAGTGAATTGTTTAAAGTTATTTTTGTTTCATAAGGAAGTGATTTTTTAAAAATTTATGTTGTAAAAATTATTAAATTAATTTATACAACAAAATAAAAAGTTATTGAAATAATTGTAATTTAATTGTAATAGTTACCAGGATCATTTATAATTACAATTGTTAATTTATAAGAAAAAAATACTTAATAAACGTATACTTATATGACTAAATCGTTTTATTTCTATTTATCACCCATTTCTAATTTTTATATTTTTATTGAAACAGCATTAATTAAGTAACTTCAGATAATATTAGTGCACAAACAATGCCAAATGAAGTAAAAAAAATTCTTACTATTTGTAGAGCAAAAAATCTTTATAAGCTTTGAAAATTTTCTAAATTTTGAGTAAGAAAAATATCCGAAAATTGTACTAAATATTTCGGAACACGTTACTATAAATATCGAACAAAGTTTCGAAATTTATCTTAATATTTTGTTCAAAAAAAGTCGAATAGGTTGAAGAAATTTTTCTTAACGATTAGTTAGAAAAAAGTCGAAAGGAGTTTAGAAATTTATCTAAACACGTTACTATAAATATCGAACAAAGTTTCGAAATTTATCTTAATATTTTGTTCAAAAAAGTCGAATAGGTTGAAGAAATTTTTCTTAACGATTAGTTAGAAAAAAGTCGAAAGGAGTTTAGAAATTTATCTAAACACGTTACTATAAATATCGAACAAAGTTTCGAAATTTATCTTAATATTTTGTTCAAAAAAAGTCGAATAGGTTGAAGAAATTTTTCTTAACGATTATGTAGTTAGAAAAAAGTCGAAAGGAGTTTAGAAATTTATCTAAATACGTTGCTAGAAAATTCGAATAGAGTTTCGAAATTTTTCTTACCATTCTGTTCGGAAAAATTCGAAACAAATTTCGAAATTTTTCGACATTGTTGTTTCGAAAAATTTCTAACCTTTACGAAATAAAACTGGCGAACTATTTTTCCATTGAGATACAAGATCTGTCATATTTTGACACATTTAACTTCATCTCGTGGCTCATTTTCAGGCATTAAAAATGACTCAGTGCGTATAAGACATATAAAAAGTTTTTTTTACCGTGTGACGGCTACTCGAAACACATAACGTGTCTCAAAATGAAGTGTTAAATGTGTGAGACATTTTGTAACATCTTAAAATGAGACACATATCTGTTTCAAATATGTGGACACAAGACATCTATGTGTTTCAAATAAGGGAACAAAACGTCTCAAAATGAGACACCTGATTTTGCAGTGCGTCAGATGTGTTGTGTACATGTGTAAGTATACATGTGTATGTATTGAGTGTATATGTGTGAGTATATATGTGTATGTGTTTAGTGTAGGGGAGAGTGGGGCGAAATGGAGTAGGCGGGTCAAATGGGGTACCTTTGTTTCTCCATGATGGGTACATTTAATTTTTTTATTCTCGATATATATTATTCATTTTGATAAGAAAATGTTATTAATTATGAGAGCAGTTTTGAAATTTTTTTTTTGAAAGTTATACAACATTAAAGTTTTGAGCGAAAAAAATATCGTTTTTTTTCGAAATTAAAGTGCTTATAAAACTTTTTGGGATAATTTATTAAATTTGGCAAGTGTGGAATCGTTTTCAGCACTTATTCTAGAGTAATTTCCAATAGGATAGATTGTTAAATTGTTTATAACAATTTGTAAACATTACATTTTGTTGTAATATGCAGTGCGGGGCAAAATGGGGTAGCTATGCTATGTGTTGGGCTATGCCGGGTGGTATTTAATATTCATTGAACTACTTAAAAACGTTATATTATGCATATTTAACAACTTTTCGCAGAAAAGTCAATATTTTTGTTTCGGGGTATTATGATATTGATGATTCACTATCGATATATCAAAATTTTTCATTATCGATATTTTTTTGTTATTTTCTAGTAAATATTGTTTTTTTCATAATAATAAAGAATCTTACTTTTTGTTTGTATTTATAATCTCTTGCAACAACAATTTAACAAATTTTGAAAAAATATTCCATGTTTTGTATGGTAATTTGATACCACCCCATTTTGCCCCACCCATGGGGCAAAATATTTGCACCTTCTCATAAAATGGGATATAAGTTCTTTCAAAAAATTTTTTTCCGCTATTATCATAATTTCCTCAAACCTAAGAGTACAAAGAAGAATTCTGATGATTAGTTGAATCGATTCTTCGTTTGGTTCTCTGTAAACAGCCAATTACAAAAAGGTACCCCATTTTGCCCCACTCTCCCTTATATGTGTAAGTATACATGTGTATGTATTGTGTGTATATGTGTGAGTATTTATGTGTATGTGTTTAGTGTATATGTGTGAGTATACATGTGTATGAGTTGTGTGTATATGTGTGAGTATACATGTGTATGAGTTGTGTATATGTGTGAGTATACATGTGTATGATAGAACACTACTGCGCATGTGTGTGTGTGAAAGTTTACCAGACACTCATTATGTATGTGTGAGTTAATATGTAACTTCACAAGTCACTCGTATATATTGTATATATAAATTATATATATATATATAAAAGAAATTTATAATTTTAAAACAAATCCAGTTTAAAAGGTTTCGTGAAGATTCTTTTTTCTCCACAGAAGATATAAGAAAAAGAAAATTATGTTTATTATACTGTGCAAGTACAAAAAAATACTGTTTTAAATGTTCTGGTGAGTTATTTTTAAATAATTTTCGTTTATTTAGCTGTATTTAACAAAAACATATATATTTAAAATAAAAAGCAGTATTTTTAATCTGTTTTTATTTATTTACACTGAGTTTTCGAAAAATATGTTATGTTAGACTTCATAAGCAGTTAGAAATTTAAAAAAATGATTTGAATAATTGTAAAATATATTTGGAGCTATAAACCACCAAATGATTTTTCGATGGAATAATACGTCCATTGGAATTTCTGTATTATTTTTTTCATTTAACACTTAACATTATTGCAATATTTCTTTTGGAAATATTGCTTTTAATATTTTTCTCACTACTTTTTAAACTTTTTATTAGACTGTACGTCAAAATTTCATTTTCGTACCATTTAAATTATCCGACAGTTTTTTGTCTTCAGTGAGACTTCCGTTTCCAACGTGAAGTTGATTCTTTCATTCGTAACATAACAATAATTTTGACAAGCCATAGCCTCTTTCTCATTGGCTAAAATAATTACAATTTCAATTGCAATTCATTTTCAATTACTTTAATTTTTTACAAAAATTTTAGTAAAAGCTAACTTAGAATTTTACCATCTTTACACACACTGTGCCTGAACCAAAAAAAAGTTTGACAAAAATGGATCCAAAGTCTGGTTGATGGGGATGTTTCTGCATTATATCAGAAGTAAAAATCCGTTGAGGTCAAAATCCTAGCTGATCCTTTTTTCGAGATATCAGTATTATCGTTTTTTGAATTTTGCGAATTTTTACAAATTATTAAATTTAAAACTTTGTAACTACATCTAGGCAAACTATTTACCTAAAAAATATTCTTTATATATAAATACGTGTAAACACCTTTAAAATAAGACCTAAGTAAAGAAAATTGGTTAATATTTGTCAAAGATATGGGATTTTTTGTATATTGAGCTCAATTAAGAGTTGGTTTTGAACTTTTCTGATATTTCAGATAATATTTCCAAAATCTTGATATTTCTTTTAAATATATTTATTACATTTTAATACCTTTTTGCTTAAAAATTAATTGATGTGATTGAAAAAGTACAAAACATTGATTTTTTAATTGCAACTGGTAAAGAATAATATTCATATCATAAAGTGTGTAAAAAACAAGTTGAATAATTTTTAAACTATAGATTTAAAACTTTGAAACGAAATAATATTTAAATAGATAGCTTACATGAACTATAATAATCAGCATAATACAACTCACTTAAAAATGACAAAATAAAAATTCCACAATTATTGCTTGCATGAATTTGAATGGATATTTTTCACCTTGGATTGAATTAATTTTGTAGCGTTCTCAAATTTTCAAAATCCACAATGTACTAATTCACTAGCCTGTTCGAACCAATATCAATTATTATTTTATTATATATATATTATTTAGAAAAATAAATCATTTCAAATACAATAAATTTACAATTGGAAACGAATGAAATGTATAAAATATACAACTAATAATATGAAAAACTTTTATATTGAACAATTAATTTAAAACTTTGAATCGAAACAAGAAATGAAATAAATATTCATCTTACATGAATTTTAATCCTTTTTGAATGTAACTGACTTAAAGGTGAAGAGATGAAAATTCGACAACTGCTTGCATAAGTCTCAAAGGATATTTTTCATCTTCGAGTGAATTAATTTTGTAGCGTTTCCAAGTTTTTAAAAATTCACGATGAACTAATTCACCAGCCTGCTCAGACCAATAACCCAAACCCTCATTGTTTCCTATAAATGCCAGAATTTCTTTCAAATGACCGAGTATTGCATGAATTTTCAATGTTTCGGAAACATCAAGGCTGTCAAAGGATTTTCGTAATTCTGACAAATTCGAGCATAGAGAAGGGTTTACTTTTCCCAAAGTAAAAGAAGAATCCACTAATTTGTTCATGGCTTTGAATGCAGCAATAAATGGGACAATTTTCAGACGTCCAACTTCGCCATAAATTTTTGCATTGTCGAGTTGATCTGCTTCTTTTAAAAGCTTCCTACATGCATTTCCTTCGAAGACGTCACCATGATAGTTTTTTGAAATTACGTTAATCTTCTTCGGCCAAATCAGAGCGGTATCTCTTCCCAAAAGCGGAACTAATCCCGTCCAGAATAAATGATTCACAAAACCTTGGAGGCTATGGAGTTCAGGAATGATACATTTTTGTAAAACGGTAACGTCGTCGTTTTCATTAAATAGCGGAGGATTTACTAGGCTGTGACATTCCATGGCTCGCTTCTTATTTTTACCAAGAAGACAAAATTGATCATAGTCACTTCTCAAGTCTTTATATGTCTTTAGCACCGGATTTTCGCAAGAAGGTTCGTTGGAAGAACTGGAACTTTGCTTAGTTTGAGACGTTGTCCTCAATTCTCGCAATGACATATGACAATACGGACAGGGAAACGTGGCAGTAGCTGTTTGTTGACCGTTTATTATAAGAAGAAGCTTATAATCTGCAACAAATTTGAAAGGAATGTTGTTGATATTCGTCAAGTCAAATAACAGTTTCATGTTGTTATAAGTTTCTTTTACTTTAGGAACGATGCACAAAAGTAATAATTTATTAACACTAGTAAGCTTGTTTTTTTTACTAATTGTACCGCCTTCAGAGTAGAGCTTCCTTTTCTGAGTGGTTTCTTTCTCATCTTCGAAGATCAATTCGTCGTCAGATTCATTAATAACTTTGTCTGATTTCGGAGAATAATTTTCGGGTAAGACGGTCATACAAATCTTGAGAAACCCCTGACCTCCATCTGCCATGACCTTGATTAGAACATTTCCTTTCAAATTTCTTTCTTGAATTACAGTATCGAGGAGCTCTTCAGCATCTGCATGAATCACCGGACGTTTCTTGATATTTTTATCTTTACAAGTCTCATTTTCACATTCAAATTCATGCTCCGATACCTTATAAATTTCCTTCAAAGTTTTCGTTTCTCTTGACATATGATCTCGATAATACGGAACAACAGATTTCCTACCAATATTACATCTAAAAAAATTCGTTATCTTCCTCATATCATTTTGCGACATACCCAAATTAACTCGTAGATTATCCAAAGTCTCTTCTCCAAGTTGAACGTCTCTTTTAGAAGTAGGGTTAATAACAATTCTCGTTTTTCTTCCACCAGTAGATAAATGTAATTGAACATTTGCATCACTTCCATTCGGCTTGCAATTATTTGATTTATTTTGCAAAATGGCTGCTAAAACAAGATCTTGTTGTTTTTCGGATAAATTATCTACAATTTCCACAACATTTTTTTCTGGATGTTTACAAACATGACTTATACCTTTACCTATTTCCTGAAAGCAATTCTTGCAGCGGTAGGATGCGTCACGAAACAAAACTGCTTCTGGTTCTTTCGAAGTATGTTTTTTCTGATCTAAATTGGCGAATTGACCATTCTCGGTGAAAAAAAAAAATACCTTGCCTACACCTTTGATGACTTTACTGTGTCCCTTAAATTTAGCTGTCAAACAAATGTAGCAATTACAAATTCCATTTTCAGCACGAGTTTCCCTCTTTAGTACTAAATCTACATAATTCGGAAATTTTTGTATAGGCCTCTTGAAAACTCCCTTTTCATCATCCAACAAAGTTAAATAACAAGTTTGACAAATACTTACAGGGAACTTCTCATCGTTTAAATCAAAAGTATCACTAACAAAATTTTTTATCAATTTTTCAGTTTTACTACTAATTGAAACTTTTTCTGCCTTCTTTTTTCCAAAGATTATTTTCTTTCCACAAGGAGCACAAACTTTCTTTCTATTCTCCTGATGAGAACACTTAATCGTGGAATGAGACATTTTTTATACAAGATTACTGTTTTTCATATTCACGATTTAACAGAAATTTATTTTGATTTGAATTGAGCTGCAACACTCTTTTGTTTTTGTGAAATAAAAATTAAATAATCTGCAATTTTATTAAAATAAAACCGCGGCAGGTTGTTTATATCAAAAGCAATAAATTACGGTGAGCTCAATATACAAAAAATCGCATATCTTTGACAAATATTAACCAATTTTCTTTACTTAGGTCTTATTTTAAAGGTGATTACACGTATTTATATATAAAGAATATTTTTTAGGTAAATAGTTTGCCTAGATGTAGTTACAAAGTTTTAAATTTAATATTTTGTAAAAATTCGCAAAATTCAAAAAACGAAAATACTGATATCTCGAAAAAAGGATCAGCTAGGATTTTGTTCTCAACGGATTTTTACTTCTGATATGATGCAGAAACATCCCCATCAACTAGATTTTAGATCCATTTTTGTCAAACTTTTTTTTGGTTTAGGCACAGTGTGTACACTCATCACTCAGCTATTAGAAATTTAAAATCACCCTTTATATATATAAATTATATTTTATATTTACTTCTATTTATGGATAATATAAAGATTGTAAAATGCGATCTTATGACATTAGCCATTTACAAATTTTAAATCTTTGTCATCAATTTTGAAGTAACATAACAGTCTGCAAATAAAAAAAACTGTTTTGGTATAGACTTTGACGTTCTAATTTGCGCTCCTATTTAAGGGGGCAAGCTCTGTAGGGGGATTATGATTGGAGACGGTGCTATATAGCTCAATTATTTATATTTTGTCAAATATTATAAATTTTTATTAAAATATGTTTTACATGATGTTAATAAACATACAATGTTATAATTGTTTAAAAAAGTTAAGTAATAAGAAATAAAACAAAAGAAAAATTTGTGTAACGCTATGAGTTAGCGAATTGACAAGAATTTTTTGTCAAATCGCTACTATTTTGTCTGAGAATGATGAAAGCATAGAGATCGCATAGAGACAGCTATAGATGCAGTACTTATAGATGTTTTAAGATTAGAGAATAAAAAACTAATTACTGTCATCTAAAACAATTATCCCTTTCGTGTGTATATAAAATATTATATATTGAAAATTCAAAATGGCGCATAATTTAATTTTTATAACTTTTATTAAAGTGGCTTTACACTTTTCACTCGGGGTTTGCGAGGTCACGAATTACAAACCTATTATTAAATTGTTAAAACTTAAAATGGCGGATCTAATATGGCGGACAAGTTTTTATAATTTTATAATCATTTTAAAATTCATAATGGCACATTCAATATGACAACATGTAGGGTAATGAATAAAAAATCAGTGATTAAAGCATACGTAATGCTACATTATTAGCAATTTATAATTTATTATTTAAATAGCAATTTACGCAAAAAATATTTCGATTTTTCTTAAATGTTTGGAGGAACATGGCCTTAAATATCAAAAATGGGCAAAAATATCATTATTTGAATTTTTTTATATAAGAATTTTCCTTTAACTATTAAAATACTATAACTATCTTCTAGATTAATTAAAAGAACATTTATTGAAGTAAGATTTATTTATTTTTTAATATCATATAAAAAGTTATTCTTTTTTAAAAAAATTAATGTACTCAATATCAAAATTTAATAATAATTTCAAGTAGAAATTGATTGTTCTAATACAATAGTATAAATTACCGTGAAATTAAAGTCAACACTAAAAATATTTCATTCTAATAGTATGAAGATTTTAAATATATGCCAAGAATATTGTATATATATATATATTAGGGTGGCCGTTAAAAAAGACATTTTGGAATTTTGTCCATTTCCGGGTTTCATTTTGTCATAAATTGAAAAAATTAGATTTTTTTTAAAATTAATATTTAGTGGTCCCTGTATGCTGGTGAAATTTTGCATTTTTTTTGCATGGGAAAAAAACTTTTTTTTGTACATTTCCTGTAAAATTGTTAAAAATTAATATTTTTTGACCGGACTACTATGTTTCTCTTTATAAATGTTCAAACAATAATATAAAATTTTTAACAAATGAAATTTGTTAAGTTAACTATTTTTTACAGGATCCAAAAGTTTACCAATAAAAACCAAAATAGGTTATTATTAGCAAAAATGTTAATACTAAAATAAACGAGAAATTTAAACTGCTAATCATGGTTTCTATTGTTTTTGAGGTTGCTAATTACAAAACTGAAGTCAGAATTTAAAAATTCAAAGTAGCGGATCCAATGTGGCGGCCATGAAATTTTTTTAATTAATATATATAAAATCGTATCATCTAATTTGTGAATGAACCTTATCTAGCTATTAAATACTAACCTTCTACTTTCTGATTAGCAGCGAGGTACTGTTTAAATTTTACACTTCAGTTTTATAACTAGGGACCCCAAAAAAACTTTGATACGAAGTTTCATAAAAATTAATTAATTTTAAAATTTGCATAAATCTGACTTCACATTTGTAATCAGAGACCTCCAACAACCCTTAGTACAAAGTTTCCTAGAAATTTTAAAATTTTCATGACCGCCATACTGGATCCGCCATTTTGACTACATGCAAAATTTCACCAGCCTACAGGCACTACTAAATATTAATTTAAAAAAAATAAAAAAATACTTATCTAATTTTTTCAATTTATGACAAAATGAGACCCGGAAATGGACAAAATTCCAAAATGTCGTTTTTAACGGCCACCCTAATATATATACATATAAATATTCTTGTTGCATATTTAAGAAGTTTTTTTAAAAATTAGAATGTAATTTTTTAAGTCAAGTTGATTGATGAATGACGAATTCTGTGTGGGTTTTTACAATTTCAATTATTTGAGTTTTGCATGAATGCTTTGAGGACTTGCAGTGTTCTTCTTTTTACATTTACTAAATTTTAAATGTTTCTTTAAATGTCTTCGAAAACGGCTATTTTCTGCTTGTGATTTTAAAAATTTCAATTGCAATTTACGGAAAAAATATTAAAATTATTAAGAAAGTATATAATATTTTTTGTCTTATTTTTTCACAATTATTATGTTTGTCAAAATAAATTTTCAATCAACTCTCATTTGTATACATATAACTTTGTCTCTGTTTTCTCTATATAGCGTAGCACTATATAGCGCCGTCTCCAATCGTAATCCCCCTACTGGCCTGTTGGTAAAACACAGATCAAATTTTGACGTAATGTGAAGGCCCACATTAAGGCCCTTTTTAAAACCCGTATCTCAAAAAATAGGTAAAATTAAACATGTATTTTTATTCGTTATTTATCATCTTTTTGACCTAGGATTAGATAAATCTTATATTGTTGAGAGTATTTTTATTTGATTCTGTAATAGTTTATGCATGTTGTAATAGAAATAACGATGTTTCTAAAAGCTAAGTGTTTTAAATGAAATGTTTGAAAAAGGTAACCAATAATGCAAGCATTATTATTTTAGTGCGTTATAAATAAGGATGGAGATTAGTGAAAAGTAGTAATTTTAGATGATATTTCACAATGTTGTGGTATCCATATAAAATTGTATTTGTAGCATAGTAGTTTATAGCGTAAAGAACTGAATGGGCGCGCGTAGCGCGCAGAATTTGTTCTAGTAAATATTACATCAATAAAAATTAAAGTAGAAAGCAGTTTTAAAAACAAATTAATATAATAAAACTTTTTTAATTTGGTAAGAAAATTACCTATTTTTCAGGTCAAATTAATTTTTCGCGGCTATTTATCGGTTTCCCCGCGTAATTGGTTGATACTTTGTTAAATGTTTTATAGTAGAAACTAAAACCCGTCAATGACTAGTACTGTTATATAAAATATTTTTATATAACATATTTTCTTAAAAAAGAGTATTTTCATAAAATAAATCAATTTTTATAACCATCTGCAGATTTATTTATGGCAAAAACTAAAAATCAAGTATATTGCTGCTTAAGATTTGTCTTTACATTGCTCAAAACATCTTTAGAAGTTTAATCAAAAAGTAAAATAGCGTAACTTTTTACCATGTGCGCTTTACTTAATGCTCAGTGGCATTTTGTTAAGTACACAATTGTACAAAAGGGTCTACAGCCCGTTTATTAAAAGCAGTTCATTAAAAAATATAAAATTTGGATATTTGCGATTTTTTGAATTTTTTTTAAATCATGTTTATACTTACATCTTAGTTATAGGACATTTTTTTGAATTAAAAAAAATACAAGAAAGTAATTTTTTTGATAAAATCTTAAAATATTCGTAAAAAGTGCAAACAGAATCCTACTCAAAATTTAAAGAAATACGCATTTTAGTATTTTTTGAGTAGGATAACATATGTCATTGCGAAAATAATTCGCCATTTATATTGTCCGAATGCCTGCATGATTTGATATGGATCCTTTCATAATAATTTTGACGTAAAAGTACAAAAATCTTAAAATTTACAGTGTTGAACTTTAAATAACTCTTAAAAGAGATAATTTATAAAAAAATTATAAGAAAACTTTTGGTGTCGCAGAATAGGAATCTTGAGTTAGATGTACAAAATTCAAATTGGCAGATCCAATATGGCAGCATAAATTTTAAAATGTACTGCAATTTGCTTGAAATGTTTTACTCAGGAGTTTTTTGGGTCGTTAAATATGTGAATTTGTTGGATTTTTAAAAATTCAAAATGGCGGATCCAATGTGACAGCATAATTTATAAATTAAAAAAATTTTAATTAGAATATTGTGTTGGAAATTTTTCAAATTTGCTTATTTGTGAGATCGATTAATAAGAATAAATTTTTTTGAATAACTATCAACCAATAAAATTTGTCTATTTTTTATGGTCGTATTCAGAGTTACCGAATTCATATATACCTGCATGTAAAGTAAGTTAACCTTCAAGTATGTAGTTTCCAGCATATTGGAGTTAATTTTAAAATTTATGCTGCCATATTGGATCCGACATTTTGAATTTTGTACATCTAACTTAAGATTCTTATTCTGCGACACCAAAATCCCCCTTGCAAGCCTATTTTAAAGAGATCAGAGCAATTATTAACTATTTATTAGATAATAAGATTATAAGATTGAGTAAAGACTACTTTAGACTTTTAAGTTAAAACTACCTAGCATAGATTTCTGAGTTAATATTGCATAACTAGCTGTCGTACCCGTCTTCGACGGGTTTTAGTTTCTACAAATACATTCAGCAGTGTGTCTACCAGTCTCGAAAAATAGGAAATAGTGGGGAATTTAATTTGACTGAAGAAATAATAATTAGCTACCATTAACTATTTCATTATAAAAATATTACTATTTTAAAACAGTGATTGACTTTTTATAATCAAATAAATTTTTTTATATTGATTAAAATGCAGAAAACTATGTTTGTCAATTATTTATAGAAATTTAATTATAGTATTCTAAGTTGATCCAAAATTTCCACCAGTTTTTTGAGTTATAGTAAAGTCAAATTCGAACAAATTGTATCATAATTGCTTAAATCTAAAATAAGACCTATCTTGCAAACTGAATTCCTAATTCTTCCCGATTAAATTAAATTCCTACATATTTCCCGTTTTTTTCCAGTTGGTACAAAAATATCGGATAACATATCCGATAAATTGGTAAAAAGTTATTTTGTCAAATACCCTAGAATAACTATTGATTTAATGCATATAATTTATTAGATTTAATGCTTTTTACGACAAACCACTCGTTGGTATTGTTAAGCGGTTGCATTACCATTTAGAGAGCAGAAATAAATGACTAATTAATAAGATTTATATCATCGTTAATTATTCCACAATTGTATTCTGAGAGGTAAAATTGCTTTCAAAATATTACACGTTTACGTAAGTTTCATAAAATTGATTATAATTGTATTTCTTAAATATAATACAGTTATATAATGAATAATAGAAGTTGATTATTAATTGATAGAATATTTCATTAAAAAATTGAAGAAGATTATGACTGATTATGACTGATTACAGTTATGACATCATTTATACCTTTAGGTAAAGTCATTTATATAGCATTGTTTAGAGGAGCGCTTGGATCCTTATTGTCAATGTTATACGACATGTTGTTGCCGTTTAATAACCGTTCAGTAAAGCAATCCCTCTTCTAAAGGGACAATATAACACTGTTCATATAGTATAGCACTAAAATCTAAATTACTCTAATTAGTACACTTGAATCTCAGCTATTGGTACACTACCGTCCGAAATTGTGCGAACGCTAACATCTCGAGCTATTAAAAAACACACCCGCACAGAAACAGTGATAACTCGGTTAAAAATGAAGCTAGATGCTTTTTTTAAATTGCATTGGAAAGCTTATTAAATTTCCAATGAAATGTTACTATGTTAAGTTGTATTGCATAAATAGGAAGCGAGATATCATGTTATAAAGACAAAAAAATAATTATATTTTTTTCGGAATTTCTTACTCTGACTTTGACTCCCGGCACAGTTTAGCAAAGTTTATGAAAAAATTTGTTACTTTTACAGATAATTCCTTGTAACCTAAGCTTTAAATAGAGACCAAGAACAGCAAAAAATATTTACGGGTTCGCGAGATATTAAAAAAAGAGTCGGACCGTGCAAAGCAGAATTTTCAATCATCGATTTCTCTAATTCGCCGTTGAGTCAATTACTTGTCTATGAAAAAAGTGTCGAAAATTAATTTTACCAAGTACATTCTTACTGGGATCCACTTTTTAAATATCAATATATAATAAATTAAATTAAAAAATGGATCTCAGTAAGAATGTACTTGGTAAAATTAATTTTCGACACTTTTTTCACAGACAAGTAATTGACTCAACGGCGAATTAGAGAAATCGATGATTGAAAATTCTGCTTTGCACGGTCCTACTATTTTTGTAATATCTCGCGAACCCGTAAATATTTTTTGCTGTTCTTGGTCTCTATTTAAAGCTTTGGTTACAAGGAATTGTCTGTAAAAGTAACAATTTTTTTCATAAACTTTGCTAAACTGTGCCAGGAGTCCAAGTCAGAGTAAGAAATTCCGAAAAAAATATAATTATTTTTTTGTCGTTATAACATGATATCTCGCCTCCTATTTATGCAATACAACTTAACACAGTAGCATTTCATTGGAAATTTAATAAGCTTTCCAATGCAATTTAAAAAAAGCATCTAGCTTCATTTTTAACCGAGTTATCACTGTTTCTGTGCGGGTGTGTTCTTTAATAGCTCGAGATGTTAGCGTTCGCACAATTTCGGACGGTAGTGTATTTCAAAATAAAACCGATTTGCAATAGACATATTTAGTATTCTATTTATTTTTACAACCTGTAAAATAAATTTAAATTTAAAAACGAAATAAATAATTACAATTGAAATTTTAATGTAATAGTGGTTATAATTTGTTTGCTAACATGCTTTTTCTTTTTAAAATAATTAATAGAATGATAAATTGTGTGGAATTTCTGAATATTTTTAACTGTTATGTTCCACCTACACCGAGAGAAAAAAATGTTGTAACTACTTTCTTTAAGTCGTCATGCTAATTTTATGAAGTCAAGTAGTAATAACCGGAGAGCCAGGCCGTTTTTACTTGGCTCTCTAGTTGAGTCTTTAGTTTTCGACAGTCAATTTACTACTGATATCAATTCAGCCATTGACATTACTTGGGACAGCCAGGCCAAAACTGCCTGGCTGTCAAATTGTTCTGACTTGGGTATCAGAGGTCATGTTAACGCCTGTGTCTGTCAAGTAGTTGCTTTTGAGACCACAAACAGTAGCAACGCAGCTGCTTGACTTTCTTTGTAAAACTTTATAACAGTACTTAGTACGAAGAGGCATAATAAAATTGTGTATTTATAAATAAATAATAATAAGAAAAACGAAAATTTTCAGACAAAGATATATCGCCGCCGCCGCTGTTTCAAGATTCTGTAAGGGAGCCCTATCCCAAAGGGTCCGTCAAAACTTATGTCAAAATTGACCTATTTTTTGACCTAAAGCTCAAAAAGAGGATAAATAACGGCCTCATATTACGTCAAAATCTGTGTCTCTATGTCAAAATATAGGTCAATTTTGAGAATAGTTTTGACCTAGACGTCAAAATTTGACGTACAATTTCCGCTTCCCTCAAAGTTTAGGTCAATTTTGAGGGCAGTTTTGATCTAGACGTCAAAATTCGACAAACAATCCCTGCTACCTTCAAAATGTATGTCAATTTTAAGGGAAGTTTTGACCTACGGGTTAATTTACTCTAACTTACTCTAACTTATTACTTTACCATCTAAAACAAAATGTCAGACCAAAATAAACCCTTAATATTCACAATAAACCTTGCCCCAAAGACGATACATTTCCCATTTAAAATACATGGGATATTGCTACTTTTTACAAATAAAATTTTTTTTTGTCCTACATGCGCGATAAACTCGACTTTCCGTGCATGTATAGCGGGCGGAAAGTAAGCTTTTCCCGCCCGACTACCAACAGCGGGCGGAAAAACTACTTTTCCGCCCGCCTACCAACAGCGGGCGGAAAAATCACTTTTCCGCCCGCCTCCATGGCCTTAGCGGGCGGAAAAACGACTTTTCCGCCCGCTGCTTTAAAAGTACTAAATAAATACTACTAATTATTATATTATCACTTTCTATTACTCCAAATTAAAACGGAGTGAACGATTATTAACTAAATAACTAATTTAGTTACTAACGAACTTACTAATTAATTTTATCTGTATTTCAGAAGATGTCAAGTTTTTAAGTAAAATTTTATTGTTAAATTTGTCAAAAATATTCGGATTCGCCTTAGGCTTAATAAAAATAATTCAAACAAATTTAATAATTAGTGCATATTCATTTTTGAATTTACGGATGCGTCTTGTTTATCGCGCAATTGGACAAAAAATATCGTGTGCAACTCGGGCGGAAATGTCAATTCTGACCTCGTACGATTGCCGCCCTCGCTTCGCTCGTGCGGCAATTTTCGAACTCGGTCAGGAATTGACAACTTTCCGCCCTTGCCACACAATATACTATTTTCGTTAAATATTTCATTTTACGTCAATGCAAAATATATATATTCTTACAGGAAATTTAACGGTCTAAATAAAGTTTTCTTATGATTTTTTGATAAATTATCTCCTTTAAGAATTATCTAAAGTTCAACACTGTAAATTTTAAGATTTTTGTACTTTTACGGCAAAATTATTATGAAGTTGTCTGTTTTTTAAACCAGACATACATATCTTATAGTATTTTTGCCCCCTGATAACGAATCTGAAGTCAAAATTGCTCTATCACCCTCTGTCTTTTTAAATCTCTCTAAAACAAAACAATAAATTTATCTACTTCTGCTACAGCAACTCAGAAACAATATCAACATTCCTTAAACACACTTTAATGAACAATGTGGTTTTTCATTTTTTTAAGTTAAACACTGAGAGAAATAGATGGTACGGGATACTATATATAAATTGATATTATATATAGTTGTCAGAGTTGAGCCCTTTTTGAAATTCATGAAAAAAGTAATCGTTTTAATCATAAAAATATATTAATGAAATTTTTTACTATCGAGAAACAATTTATTTATTTAATTTTAAAATATATTAAATTATTTTGTAACACAAAAACAATTCAGCATTAGGTTAGAAAACAATTTTACGTTAAAAGTCATAAGGAAAATACACTTTAACACACTTTTCTCTGCTAAAAGTACCTGAGATGAAATTTTCCCTTTTTAAAAAACGTAAATGAATATATGGTAATTCAAAAAAATGGAATTTCGAAAAAATCGGAGTTGAGCCCTTTTCAAAATTCACGATTTAATTATACAAAAGATTTTACAATAAAAAATAGAAAAATCAATTAAATTTTTGAAACATTTTTATTCATTCTCATGTAGAAAAGCACTATTTAAAATAGTAAATTACATTTTAATCAAATATAGATTACAAATTTTATTTATTTGAACATTTAGAATTATAATTAAAAAATATTATACATTAACCTTATAATATGTAGAACCAAATTTTTTTATATTTCAAATTTGAAGAAGCAAATTTTCATTTTCATTAAATTTTCCTATAAGGGTGGAACAATATAAATTTTCTTAAATCCTTCTGTGAACACTTTTATATGTGGACAGTGAGTACGCAAGTTCGATTGTAAAGAAAATATTTTTTTGTTAGTATTTACAACATTATATCCGCAAAGATGTTCGTCGTAATACTCAGTTTCAAGAAGTTTTAAATAGAAAAGAATATCTTTATCCGCATTATGAACTATTAAGATACTTTCAATTTCACCGAAGATAGGAAAGTCTGTATCATTGTTGGGCCATACAATGTAACCTGTTTTGTACGTTGTGTTATGAATTTTCACCCAAGGAACGATAGAGAAATCTGGGTAGTTTACAATTTTAGTTGGTTTCAGTAAGTCTCTTTCATATAAATCCTCTTTTCGCCCCCAAGACAATTCCGGATCAAAACCTTTTTGTATTGCAATTCGGTGAGAATACTTAAGTTGTTGTTTAATTGCGAGAGTATGGTAATAGTCACAAGACTTGCGACTGGTTTACCTGATAATTTAGCTTCTCTATGTTTAGACTCGAATCTTATGCAAGATATATTTGACAATGGACCAATTTCTATTATCACATCGGGATAGTGAAGCATAAAATGATGTTTAGGCTTTAAGGGACCAAACAATTTCACATAAGATTCATGATGCTCGGTAATTAGAGTTCTTAAATAATTGCAACTGTCCACATCAAAAAATTTTGGAATTAATAGTGATATAATTTTGTATAACTTTTTATATAGAAAGTTATTGTTTCATCTACGATAACTATTTGATGTAGAATTAAACCCATTTCAAGAGGAGCAACCCCTTCCCAAATATCATGCATAATATCTAATGCGTAATTCTCAGTGACATTGTACGACAACACTTGATTAAAAACGCAACTTTCCTTGACACCATTTTCATTGTACTTTAAATCATTTTCATAATTTTCCGCTGTTCTTAAAAGCAATTTGTCTACTTTTACCATTTTTTTAACATCATCGCGCAATACTTTGCAAAGCCGACAATAGTTGAACGAGTTGAAACTCAGAGGGAAACCTAAGATTTTGTTTAGGCCTGCATTGTCCCCATTATTTAAAATTAAAATAAAATAAACCTGCGTTTTGCCTTGATTTGTTTCTACAGAAATTCCATTTTGTTCTAATTCATTAAACTGATTTATTAAATTGGAGAAAACTATTCTATTACCATATTTTTTAAAATCGGATGTGTAGAAATATGTTGCTGGGAATATATTTTCAAATTTACTATTATAAGGTGGAGGAAGTGCTGGTATACTTATAAGTCCTGTCCCATTTTGTTGTATTCCCGCATGTGATCCTACTAAATTTCCTATTTCAACATCGTCGAAATTAAACAGAATTGGAATAACAATTTTACCATTACAGTTTTTAATTTTTGACTTCCACAAATTTCCTTGCATGATATTACTGAGAACTGAATTATTGGGGGTTTCTAAATCATTCATATAGTCCAACATTTTTTCCAAAACACCATCAATCTCCAAAAACTTTGTCAGATTTTCATCTAAATTCATAACCTCCGCTTTATAGTTTTTCGGAGTTTGCACCCCTGATAACTTTTCAAAACTTTCGCCAATTAAACATTGATTAGGTTTAATATAAAATCCTTTTTGTTCTAAATACTTAAGTCTATGAAATTCTGTCTTGAAATTTTCGAGAGAGAACATTTCAAATAGTGAAGCAACATAATCTCTTAGCTTCGGTTCAACGTTATAAGTTTCGAATACATTTAAAACTGTAGATTTTAAAGATTTTAGAGGAAGACTCGTAAGCTTTTCATATTCATCGATAACAAGTTGTACAGTATTTCGTGGTAAAATATTACTGCTATATAGAGACGTTATAAATAAACATTTTTGTTTCTCAATGAAATCGCGTAGTTCATGGTCTGAAGGTTGTTCATAATCGACTTCTATTTTATTGTATTCAATTGAATTATCACTCGAAATTGATAGAGTATCATGTATATTTACTTCAATTTTAGACCCTACATCTTGAAGTGTAAGGATTTCTTTTTGAATGGTATTTATATCACATTTGTTTTCCGTGGTATGTTCTTTCAACAAGTGTTTTACAACGACTTAGATACTTGATTTTTTTGGGTCAAAATTTTTTTTTTCAAAATGCTTATTTCCAATCGAAAGAGGATGAAAAAACCTTTCCAAAATGTACTTTGTCAAATTTGTATGTTTAATTGTTTAAGAGTAAAAAATTATTGAAATAAGCATTGTACTGAAAAACACAAAAATTTAACCCCCTCCTCCTCGGAAAATATTGGAATAGGTAAAAAAATATTTTCACGAAAAATTACTATCTATGAGTACTACAAAAGCCCCAAGTTTTGCTACGTTTGGAAAAAAAACTTTCTCCACCTTGATCACTTGACATGGAATCGCTCATATATGAAAGCACTTTTATTACACAAGTTTTCTACTTATAGAAATATATCAAATGTTTAAAAGTAACTTTAAATACAATACTATAAATATGTTTTATAAACTATATCACATTTTTTCTCTTAATATGTATCACGTTGAACAATAAAGAAATGATATAATATCACAAATTTCTTTTTGTGTAGGTAGCAAAAATTGTCTCAAACACTCTTACTTGAATCCTGCTTGTTTTAAATCTGAAAGCACAGACGATATTCCTGTGTAATTTTTTTATTTTTATCTTAGATTTCGTAGACGTATTGCTGGAGAAAAGTCCACACGGTTAAAGACTCACAACTGTAATTAGCGTGCAATGCATATGTGCATTTAAAGCAAATGTCCAGTGCTTTTACAGCACTATCCATAACGTACTTTTGGTCATTAATTACAACATAGATTCGAGAAGGACTTTCCAATTCTCCGATACAAACTACAAACGGTTGAATAGTTTGACCGTACTGAAGAAGTTTAATTTGTCTTTTATCAATCTCCTCAACTAATTCGCCTTCAGTCTACAAATGGAAAATAAAAATTAAAAACAGTCTATAAATAATATGATATATAAACTTCATAAATTCAAAGCTTTAAATACAAAAAAATATCTAAATATGAAACACTTAATTTCCTTTTTTGAAACCTCTCAAACTTCGTTTACAAAAACATAATTAATATTTCTTAATATTTTAAAGCTTTTTATAGACAAATATAACAAGTATGAAACATATATACAGCAACATGACGAAAGAAGCTTCTTTGACGTTCCAGCAGTGACGGTCTCCAAGATTTCTTACTATTTTTCAAACGTAATGTGCTTTGGGGAAACAAATAAGCAAAATGGCTTAAAGCTAACGCATCTATAAATAAAATCAAATTAGTATAAGAAATGAGTGTAGAACTGTATATGTGACGCGATCTGAAGAAAGGGACCTCAGAAGCAAATCACTTTAAGCTTATTTTGGTGTTACTTTTTGTTAATTGAAAATTTTTTACTTATTACAAATTGAAATCAATGTTTATTAAATATTTTAATTGGAATGAAGACTTCAACATCGATGATTTTTATTGACAGTTAATTCTTTTTATATTTTCATTTAATAAATTACAAACATAACCTATAATTTTGTTGTTTCATCCCTTTCATTAGATCGCGTCACATATAAAAGGGTATTTTTGTTATTTTACCTCGGTTCTCTTGATTAAACGATTCTTCAGGAACAATTGCTTTTTCAGATAAAAGTGTGCACACAGCCTTTACAAGATTTTTCCATCGACCGTATAATTTTTCACTTGTTGAAGTACCGTGTTGTCTTTCGAAATCAAATGAAAGTAATTTCCATCCATTTTGGGTTTTAAGAATTGGAAATTCTTTCATATATTCTTGAATACTATGTTCTTTTAAGAAAGCTTCGCGATCTGTAGACGCTTTCTGCCACTGTTTGAAAATCTCTTCGTATGGTTCTAAGTTGCTCTTCAAAAACTGAATTAATGCTGTATTATCTTCATTAGAATTATTTACATTTTCAGAAGCAACATTTGCTTGGTCTACTTCTCTTACAGTATTTCGCCCTAAATGTTTTTTGCAATTATTGAATCTACACCAAAGTTTTCCAACATTTCAGGTCCGTGGAGTTAATTTTGTTGCTGGTTTATACGGAATAAAGTATGTTTCTTTATTTTCTTCCGGAAACGCATGTACGATTTCTTGTCTAGCTTGAAGAAAAATCTCTTTGGAAATACTGCAAAAAGAAAATAATTTAAATGAATTTTTTTATCAAGTAAATAATTGAAATATAAAGGAATACAATTACGTGTTTTTGTCAGAAATAAAACAAATACGTTTTGCTATCAGGCAACGGATATTTTCGTTTATTTTTTTTTCGTTTGCTAAAACTTGTTTCGCGTCTGCAGTTTCGCTCAAGTAGTTACGCAATCCCTGAAACAGTTGTTATATTTTGTGCAAATACTTAAAAATTTAAATTACTTATAAAGAAATTTAAATTCATTTTTAAATTTTAGTAATGTGGAAAACTTACGCCAGGAAACAATGAATTTGGAAAATTTTCAAAAGATTTTAAACATTTTTCTAAAGGTTCTGGTGTCTCATCATTTTTATACTTTCGCTGTTTGTGATTCCCTCCGCTCTGTCCTTTATAGTTTCAATTTCGATTTCTACATTCGGTTCCAAAAGATTATCTTTATTTACAGGACCATCTTCAGTCGCTACAATACGGTATTCCTTATTCGTGTCTGTAAATTGCTAGCAAAATCAATAATCATTAAATAAAATACAAATATTACAAATTCTTTAAATATTGTTAAATATGTAAGTTACCATATTTTTGCCCCAAGAAAACAAATAAAATTAGTCAAATGTCAGGGAAAAAGTCAAGAAAGTCAAGGAATTTTTTTCTCATTTTTTGTTAGACACCCTGAATAAGCTTATTCGAAGTTTACTCTTAAAAAGTGTTTTTAAAATTAAAAATATGACAAACTAACATAGAAGCATATGTTTGGTTAGGCATTTAAACAAATGTTTTTGAATGTACATTAAATTGTACATTAAAGACAAAATAGAATTAAATATTTATTTATAGATAAAAATCTGTATATCTTGAATCGTTATCAATTTTTGTATGTTTGAATCAATCTTTTTCAAAGATCAAATTATTCACAAAAAGTAAATTTTCTATGATACCGAATCGAAAACTATTCCTAATTGATTAAATTTGAAATAAAAATACCTTATTAAATTCATCAAATTTTTTTAAAAATTTTAATCTCGGACCCGCTTTATTAATAATTTTGCTTATGCTCTTGTGTTCTAGTAAAAGAAACGACTCTTCGTCTATTTCATTCTCTGAAGAAATAAACAAAAATAATAAAGAATTGATTGCAATTGATTGTAAGTATTTTTGAGGTTAACTTTCTGAACAGACGCGAGAAGCTGCGATATACGGTGTTTAACCTCTTGGAACAGAATAAAAAAGCGTTAATTACCTTAAAATACGGAAATGAGGTTTCCCAAATTCCATTCTCGGAGGAGATTTTTCACGAAACTGTCCATTTTTACTTTTTAATGCAACCACAAACACAGAAAACGACTAAGTTATGCGTGCACGTCATAATAATCTTCGGATCAAGCGCGCATGTCATAAGGTTACCATCTCTAGATTTTATAAAATTTAACTATATTTAGATGGTATTGAGTAAAATCTTTGATAGTATAACACTGATAGTAGATTTTACTGAGTACAATCTTTATGTTACCGAGTAAAATCTCCCTTACTTACCATCAATTTTGTACCATCTATTTCTCTCAGTGAACTTTTATTTTGTAAATTTAAGGGTAGGTTTTTAATAAAATTTGGCCCATATGTTACTATCCATATGACTATAACTTTCTGCAATTTTGAACTCAAAATTCGCTTTTTTGGGGGAATTATGGAGGAGGAAAGCAAAATCAAAAAACTTATTTTTCTCGAAAACTACTGAATCGATTTTAATGAAATTTTAAGAGGTTGTAAATATAGATAAGACGATTTTAGAAAAAAACTCAAAATTTTTTTAGGGTTATTTTTTTAAGTGACCACTTTCTCTTTTGGTAAAAAAAGTACCTTATAATGTCCCCTTTTACATATATTTTTTCAAATTTTTTAAAAATATAGTTTTTGAGTAAAATGTCAAAAATCATGGTCTTGCTATTTGTCAGGTACGGTAAGGCACATATATACATATGGGCCATATTAATGTGATAGGGTATAGCTAATTAAGTATGGAAAACGTGACCCGAATATATTTTTCCCATTCATTCCTACCCACTTAAAAATAACTTTTTCAAATTTTTAACTCAAAATTTTGAGTTTTTTGGAACTTATGGAGGGGAAAAAATCGAAAAACGCATTTTCCTCAAAAACTACTGTATGTATTTTAATCAGCTTTGGATATGTTGAAAAGACAATTAAAGAGATTCCAAAAAAAATTTTCAATTTTTTTTTTAATTCCAAAAATCTTTTTTTTTCAAAAAATTTCAAAATGAAAGTTTTTTGAAATTTTCAAAAAAAAAATTTTTAGTTCTATTAAAGTAACATTTTAAAGTATTTTCTCATTTCATTCTCTTATGTGATCTACTAAATAAAAAATTTTGCCCGACATGATTTCAAGATGTGTCACGGTAAATAACTCAAAAACCCTACCCGGAACATTTTTATGTTGTATGTAAATGTTTAATTTTAAAAAAACTGTCAAATATTTTTGCAACTTATTACTAGTGGCTTATTAACCACTTCACTGGCAGGGCGTTCCAAATGGCGTTCCACGCGCCGAGGCCCAGACTGGCAAAAACATATACGTATAATATTACCATTCATAATAATAAATAATAGTTATTTATATATGTTATATTTATATATATTATTAATAATTATATTATTATATTATAATATTGTAATATAAATATCTTTTTTTAATAAAAATACAAGTTTTATAGTGTAAAAATTGAAAAAAAGTGGAACGCCATTTGTTGAAAATTATTAAAAATAGCCGATTTGAACGTTCGGAAAAACATTGAAAATCACAAAAACTAAAATTTTTGTTGTGTTAATCTTGTTCCCTGATGTCTAAATTATAGAAATATTGCTTTACAATAGTTAAATGTGGTGTACACTCTTTAAAAAAAAGTGTTTTTTAGGAACGCCATTTCGGTGTTTTTGCCAGTCTGGGCCTCGGCGCGTGGAACGCCATTTGGAACGCCCTGCCAGTGAAGTGGTTAAGGTTGATAAATACAAATCTGAAGTTGATTTAAAAAAATATTTTTAGACAAACAAAAAAATTTCGAAAATTTTGAAATCATATTTTAGGATTTTTGGAGTTTTTTTTACCCTGTTGCACTCTAAAATCATGTAGGCCATTATTTTTTAAAAAGGAAGACTGTTAAAGAAGTTAAATGAAAAAAGTGTGATGTACCACTTCAACGATCCAAAAAGAAAAAAATTTTAAATGTAAAAATAAAAATTTTTGGATTTTTCTTTGGAAATAATTTTTTTGACATCGATATCAGGCTTGTATTCAGAAAACCCTAAGTATTATTTTGTAATTAAATAAATAATTAATTAGTTAACCATTCGCATACAACATAAAAATGTTCCAGGTAGGGTTTTTGAATTATTTACCGTGACACATCTTGAAATCATGTCGGGCAAAATTTTTTATTTAGTAGATCACATGAGAGAATGAAATGAGAAAATACTTAAAAATGTCACTTTAATAGAACTAAAAAATTTCGAAAAACTTTCATTTTGAAATTTCTTGAAAAAAAAATTTGAAATTTTTTATTGGATTCTCTTTAATTGTCTTTTCAACATATCCAAAGCTGATTAAAATACATACAGTAGTTTTTGAGGAAAATGCGTTTTTCGATTTTTTCCCCTCCATAAGTTCCAAAAAACTCAAAATTTTCAGTTAAAAATTTGAAAAAGTTATTTTTAAGTGGGTAGGAATGAATGGGAAAAATATATTCAGGTCACTTTTTCCATACTTAATTAGCTATACCATATCAAATTAATATGGCCCATATGTATATATGTGCCTTACCGTACGTGGCAAGTAGCATGACCATGGTTTTTGACATTTTACTCAAAAACTTTATTTTTAAAAAATTTGAAAAAAATATATGTTAAAGGGGACATAATAAGGTACTTTTTAAAACAAAAGAGAAAGTGGTCACTTAAAAAAACAACCCTATAAAAATTTTTTGAAAATTTCAAAAATTTTTTCTGAAAATTTTTTTTGAAAAAAAAATTTGGATTTTTTTTCTAAAATCGTCTTATCTATATTTACAATTTCTTAAAATTTCATTAAAATCGGTTCAGCAGTTTTCGAGAAAAATAAGTTTTTTGATTTTGCTTTCCCCCTCCATAACTCCCCCAAAAAACCGAATTTTGAGTTCAAAATTGCAGAAAGTTATAGTCATATGGATAGTAACATATGGGCCAAATTTGAGAAAATAGAAGCGGGGGCATTTTTTGCATACTTACCCCCCTAAGCCCTTTATTGTTCTACTTTGAAAAACAATGTGGTTTTTCATTTTTTTATTATACATTTTGAATTTTTACATATTAGGGGTAGTTTTTTCAATATAAAAACACACATTTTGGTTTCTATTGTACATTTATAACAAAGAATATTAAAAATGCAACATATTTAATTTAAACTTTAAACATTTTTATGCAATTTTTATATTTTTAAAAGTTGTAGCGAAATGCAAAATCCATTTCCTTAAAAAATCTATTCTCCAGTTATTTTTTTTATAAAAGGTTATCGTTGGTACTTATTAATATATAAATTACAATAAATTAAACTTGACAGGATTACTTTATTAATATTCTAAATATAATAGGTTTTTCTTAATAAAATAAGCAAAGTGATCCATTACGCCCCGGAGGTGTTTGTTGAAAATTTTGTTATTTTTTATTAATACTGTACCCACATAGCACAATATCTTGCTGTAAGTTTGTGGTGTGGATTACACGTATAGTTTGTAAGGATAGGATGTTTACTTGTGGTAAACTTAAGGTAAACTTTAAATTTCCGCCATTACGGTAAGCTTACAAGTAAAGGTTATTGTAAGCTTACAAGCAAAGTTTACTGTAAGCTTACAAATTAAGGTTATTGTAAGCTTAAATGGTAAGGTTATTATAAAGTTGTAAGGTTGAGGTAAGGTTGTAGTAAGTTTACTAAATAAGGTACATAATAACAAAATAATTTGTAATATAATTAAGAAGTAAATAAAAAATAAAAAAAAATATTTCTGGTCCTGCTCCATTTTGGAAATCTAACATGCAGTTGAAAATCTTGAAAACAAATTTAGGAGGACTGGGATTCGAACCCGGGATCGACGCGCATAAACCTAACATCCTAACTAACTGAGATAAGTGGGGAACTGACAAAGAAAAAATCAATTTTGCTTTTAAGGTGAATCAAGAAGATAACTCACTCTTTAAAAGCAAAATTTATTTTTTCTTTGTCAGTTCCCCACTTAGCTCAGTTAGTTAGGATGTTAGGTTTATGCGCGTCGATCCCGGGTTCGAATCCCAGTCGTCCCAAATTTGTTTTCAAGATTTTCAAGGCCTTGTTAAATTTTCAAAATGGAGCAAGACCAAAAATTTTTTAAAAATATTTTTTAATTATTTTTTAATTATATTATAAATTATTTTGTAAAGATTTACCTTATTTAGTAAACTTACTATAACCTTACTACAACCTTACTTCAACCTTACAACTCTATAGTAACCTTACGACAACCTTACCATTTAAGCTTACAATAACCTTTATTTGTAAGCTTACAGTAATCTTTACTTGTAAGCTTACAATAACCTTTACTTGTAAGCTTACAGTACCCTTTACTTTTAAGCTTACAATAACCTTTACTTGTAAGCTTACCGTAATGGCGGAAATTTAAAGTTTACCTTAAGTTCACAACAAGTATACATCCTACCCTTACAAACTATACGTGTAATCCACACCACAAACTTACAGCAAGATATTGTTCTATGTGGGTAAGTATTAAACAAATATTGTTAATTGTTCTTTAAGAACAAATGTCTAAAGCTCAAAACCTGAAATACAAAAATTTTTTACAAGTAATTTTGAAAAAGATATAACAAAAAATCAAAAATTTCTAAAATTTACTTTCAAGCGTCAAAGTCACTTTTTCTACCATATTTTTAACAATAATAAATAAATAACAATGAAACTTGGCACAAACTTACGGTGTACCAAGTATATTATTGGGATCAAAAACCGAAATTAATCTGATTTACCACTTTTAAATAAATTCAAGTGATCCATTACGCCCCTGATCCATTGCGCCCGGTCTCCCCTATAGTAATAAACCAATGCTTTGATTCGTAAACAAAAATAGCCAAATAGTGCAAAATTTAATCTCCTAAATGCTTTAAATATGTTTTAATTCAGCTTAAACGTAAACATTATGGTCTTTTTTCTTATATTCAAGCAAAGAAAAAGGTGCCGACTTAGGAACACTATTTTAAGAAATTGACAAAATGCACCTTTTCACTCTTCATTGCATTAATATTACAAAAGCCATTCGATATCGTTCTCAATAACATATACTTGTAGGAAAACTATCGCTGAACACAACTAAAAACTCACCAAAGTCATTAAATTCAATTTTCTTATTATTTTCATCCAAATATCTTACTATGCCGACTAAGGACCACTCTCCTCTATTAAAAAAGGATAGTTTTTAAAAGTAACATAAAAATTGTATATATATATATATATAAAAAAAAGTAGAAGAATTTTTTCTTGCCTTTTGTAAAACATTGTTGATGGTACAAGTATAGAAACCTGAAAAGTTGCGAAATTTTTGAATTTTTAGTAAAAAATTGAAAATAATTTTTTCTCTTAATAGATAAACAAAAAAATACAAAATGGTATTTTTATGTTAAATACTACACATGAGTACCAATAAATCCTAAAAATAAAGAGAGAGAGAAAAGATGTCCATTTTTATGAATATTTTGCAATTTCATAGAAGAAAATACAAAAAAGTAATTTTTTGCTGAAATCGTAAAATATTCGTAAAAAGTGCAAATAGAATCCTATTCAAAATAAAATACGCATTTTATTATTTTTTGAGTAGGTAGATATTGTGAATATTAAGGGTTTATTTTGGTCTGACATTTTCTTTTAGATGGTAAACCAATAATTTAGGGGGCGTCGCAAGAAATATAAACAATTTGGTAAATAACGGATACCCTAATATATATGAGGAATTCTTATAGCCATATTCTTTCTTTGTCAACGGGACCCACCTTCACTTCAAAAATGGTTTGCGTTTAAATTACCAGCTATAAGCGTAAAAGTACGATAAAAAGGAATAGTTTTAAATGCCGAGTGGCAGTTTTTGAAAATTCAAAATGGCGGATCCAATATGGAGGACATATATTTCAAAATTTAATGAATTCGCTTGAAACTTGTTACTCGGGGGTTTTCGGGATGGCTGATTACGAATCTGAAGTTAGATTTCCACAATTCAATATGGCGGGCGGTTTTTAATTTACTTGAAATCGCTTGAAACTTGTTACTCGGGGGTTTGGAGGTCGCTGATTATGAATCAGCGATTAGACTTTAAAAATTCAAAATTACGGATCCAATATGTCGAACATATTTTTAAAAATGTAATGGATTCTTTAGGGGTTTTTGGGGTCGCCGATTACGAATCTAAAGTTAGATTTCCAAAATTCAATATGTCAGATCCGGTATGGCTGACGAATTTCCTTAAATTTCATCAATTTGCTTGAAAATTGTCACTTTGGGTTTTTTACGGTCGCTGACCACAAATCTAACGTCTGTTTTCAAAATTAAAATTTTTTTTAGAATTTTCGTCCAATTTCCAAAAGTTTCTGTGCTTCATAGTGCTGACAAGGCCAACATATGTACAATTAGTCATATGAGGGATTCCGCGTCAAGTGATCAAGGGGTCTTTTGGTGTAATGTTTATTTCAATAATTTTTTACTCTTAAACAATTAAACATACAAATTTGATAAAGTACATTTTGAAAAGGTTTTTTCATGCTCTTTCGATTGGAAATAAGCATTTTGAAAAAAAAAATTTGACCAAAAAATATCAAAATTAAAAATAAATTTCAATTTTTGGGGGAAAGAGACCCGGTTTTTTTTAAAGAAAAGAAATTGAAAATTATTTTTAATTTTGATTTTTTTGGGTCAAAATTTTTTTTTCAAAATGCTTATTTCCAATCGAAAGAGCATAAAAAAACCTTTCCAAAATGTACTTTGTTAAAATTGTATGTTTAATTGTTTAAAAGTAAAAAATTATTGAAATAAGCATTGTACTGAAAAACACAAAAATTTAACCCCCTCCCCCTCGGAAAATATTGGACTAGGTAAAAAAATATTTTCACGAAAAATTACTATCTATTAGTACTACAAAAGCCCCAAGTTTTTCTACCATTGGAGAAAAATTTTTCTCCACCTTGATCACTTGACATGGAATGCCCCATATATGACAGTGTCAACCCTATACAACACAGAGACCTTCTTAAATTTGTTCAAATCGGACGGAAATTTTAATTTTCCGTAATTGACAAACCCTAAAAATACAGAGATAAACCCCGTTGACATATGAGACATTCTTTGTCGACGGTGTTTATCTCTGTGTTAGACACGTTTTCTCGTGGGCTGTCACATATGACTAATTGTACATATGTTGGCCTTGTCAGCACTATGAAGCACAGAATCAAAACTAAAATTTTTCATTCTTCCTTATTCATGCCTTAACAAACATTGACTTTAATTTCCGTCAATTTAGTTAATAAATAATTAAGTGTTTACATTTACCCCGAGAATTCGAAAACTCGGGGTAAATGTGAACAGAACTTGAACTACATTTTAAAAGAAAATAATTGAATAAATTTGCTTCAATTTCACAATTTCATTACTTTGGCAATATAAAATTTCGTAGAAAAGGTAATTGGTCTTCTTTCGAACCTGCTCTGTGTTAGTCACTTGTAGGTATAGATCTGCATAGTATTTACGATTTTGAAATTAAAAATTCGATTTAAGATTCTTATTTAGCAACCTTAAAAACTTCTTTTTACCAAATTGAATGAAAATCTATTAAAATTTGTTAAAGTTATTTAAGTTTTTAAATTTCTAATTTTGTAATGGGTAATTGTTTATTTTATATGATACATTATCAGTCTACTGATTGATTGATTACATTTACCTAAAATAACCCTATATAATATTAAATTACAATATTCTAAATATTGAACAACAATACGTTAAACAAAATAAATGTATAAATCAACTTTGAATTAAAAGAAAAATTAAAAAATATTTCGTTACCACATAATTTTGTACTACATTTATTCGATGTGAATTTTCTTTTTACGAATGTTTCATACGGACTAGTTTTCCAAAGCTTATATATTGTAATGGATGATCTAATTTATTGGATACAGCTATTTTATTTTCACATGTCTCTTTTCATAAATGTAATAATGGAAAAGTGAATTAAATTAGGTCCATGAAGCTGGAACTACAACTTCAATGGATTGACATGGAATTTATGGCATAATTTAGTGCTAATTTATGCCGCAAAAAAAATTTTTGTGCTTCGTAAATTTTTCGAAAAACGTGTAGTAGTGCTAACTTTAGCTGGACTCAGCACTCCGGTATGTATATCTCCAAAACTAATAAGTCTAGGAACCTCTACCTTGCGGCATAATTTAGTGCTAATTAAATGCTCTCAGAATACATACTTTTCATTTTTAAAAATTAACCCCTTGACTCAAAAACTTACCCCCTCAATATGGGTGTGTGTCGCAAAAGTACATTATACATTCAATATTTATAAATGTTGACGCAGCTTCGTATTTAGGGGTTTTCGGGATCGCTAATGATTACGAATCTGATATTTTTACATTCCAATCTGACATTAGATTTGTAAAATTCAAAATGGCCGATCCAATTTGTCTGACGAATTTTTAAGAACTATTTGGATAGGGGAGAGTGGGACAAACCGGACCCTCCACCGGTTTTTTGACTCTTGTGACTAAACGAATCAACCGATTTCATTTTTCGATGGCTTGTCTGAAAGATCATTTAATTGTGCTGTGTTAACTTAAAAAATTTTGCAAACGGTCCGGTTTTCCCCACCCCTGGGGTTAACCGGACAGTTTGGTTTTTTATTTATAATATTGCATTTACATAATCTATAATAATAAAAAACACAAAGAATCATGTAAACAATGGTCGTAGTAATGAAAATAATAATTCGGGATTGAATTTTAATTAAATAAAGATTTTTTTAAATAAAAAAATAAAAATGTTTGTCATTATCAGAAAAACCATATTAAAGGGTCCAATTCTTATTGGAAGACAATTATTTTTCATTGTAATTAAATATTTTAATGAACAAAAAATATTTTTTTATTTAAAAAAATCTTTATTTAATTAAAATTCAATCCCGAATTATTATTTTCATTACTACGACCATTGTTTACATGATTCTTTGTGTTTTTTATTATTATAGATTATGTAAATGCATTATTATAAATAAAAAACCAAACTGTCCGGTTAACCCCAGGGGTGGGGAAAACCGGACCGTTTGCAAAATTTTTTAAGTTAACACAGCACAATTAAATGATCTTTCAGACAAGCCATCGAAAAATGAAATCGGTTGATTCGTTTAGTCACAAGAGTAAAAAAACCGGTGGATGGTCCGGTTCCTTTTTTCCTTCAGAAAAAATTCAGAAAAGTGTAGACAAAAACTAAAAAAAAATTTTGCTCCCAGCGTTGCACAAATAAAAGTAAAAAATGTCAAATTGAAAAAATAAGGTATACTACACAAGGTTGTTTCAAATTTCTAAATAGCACTTTTGACAATTTCGCCATTTCGGAAATATTGAGGGGGGTCCGGTTTACCCACCGGACAGGTTTGCCCCAAGACAAACCTGTCCCCTATGTTTGCATGTTTGCATTCGAGCGAGAAATCGCTCGAAAAAAACGAGAATCTCGTGAAACAAACAATGAAAACAATTGAATGTGATTTGACATTCAATTGTTTTCATTGTCTTCTCCACGAGATTTCTCGTTTTTTTCAAGCAATTTCTCGCTCGAATGCAACACTACTTTACTGTCATTCTTTATACAAATAAGCTTCACTGACACTAAAAGTTCATCACATTTTTTTATTCACTATTATCCTAATCTTACATTACTATTTTGTCATTCTGACGTTTATTTCACTCTTAAATCGCATTTATTTTACTCTTACTCATTCTTCACTGTCATTCTTACTTCGAGTAAACTTTACTGATACTCAAAGTTAATCAGAAGAGTAAAGTTACACAAAAGCACCTCAGAATGTCTAAAATGTGAGTACTTTACGTTTTTATATTTTCCTCACTTTTACCCACTGTAACTCGAAAAATATTCTTTTAGGGGCAAATTGACCCATACATAATTTATTCAGAACATCTCAAAGAACATCTTCCTGAAGTTTCAACCACTTTGTCCGAAAGCCAATTTCTATACATTTTGTGCGTTGTCCTTTGTGTAGGAAGCCGAATCAGTATTAACAGTATTTGCGTTTTTTTGGCGATCTTAAAATTTTTAATATTAAAAATATTTATTAAAAGATAAATAATATTCATTTCCTAACAATGTTATTGAATTATTGGGTAATTAGTTGAATATTTAACATTTTGAATGTCTCACATTTCGCGATTTGTAGCGATTTTTTTAATAGATGGCGCCGAACTATCAATATTTCTTGCCATTATTAGTGATTATTAGGTTATAACAAACATCGCAAACAAATAATCAAAATTTATCCCTGTCTTTTTCGGCTAAAAAAAGACATAAATCTAGTTTGTTCTCTTCGTTTAGTTCACGTTTTATCATTGTTTATTTTAAAATTTAAAATTTCATTTCTTATATTTTATCAATAATAAAATCTATAACTTGTTACATCTAGAAATGTATCTACATTTTAAATTTCTTTTAATAAAATATTATTTAAATTCACAGTTGCAATTTATCAAACCTATACTTACTATTTAATAAACCAATATTTATTGTTTATAGAACTCATAATTTATCATTAATAAATTATACTGAAGACGGAAATAAGGAGAAATTTAATATATACAAAATAAAATTGTCGGGATTACCTTAAATTCTTTAAAAAGAATCAAGTGATCGGGTTTACCCCGAGGGGTGAGCGGATTTTCCCTGGAAAATTGTGATTTTGAAATTTGGTATATGTGTATTAAAAATTTTCTAAAAACTAAAACAGATAAATCAAAAATTCTTTTTATTTTGTTAGTAGAAATCATAAACTTTCAAATTATATTAATTAACTTGGATTTAGAGAATAATTTCCTAGGTTTTTACCGTTCTGAAAAAAAGTGAGCGGGTTTACCCCAGTCTCACCTATTTAAGTGACTTGGCACATTTTTAAAGCGAACCGTGTCTGATATTAGTAATTTTAATTGCGAATTGTGATTAGAAATTGCTGTGATTCAAATTAGTGATTTTAATTTTGACCTTATTTTTTTTGTTAAAAAACATGAAAACATGATTAGTTTAAGTTGATTTCTGTGAAATGGTATATTAATTTGTATGCTATTTTTTAAGAATTTAATACAAAACATTGATACACGAAAATAAGCTATATTGTTTTATTTATTTTAAATGCATTTTATTTTTAACAGTAGTAAATGGTTTAACTAGACTACTACGAAACTTGAAAAATTGAATTATATTATTTAGGCAAAAATAATTTGAATCAGACAAATGTGAAACTTGATTATTAAAAAACTAAACAAAATGAATTAGACGAAATTGAACAACTCGATCAATTTGAAATCTTAAAAAAATTTACCTCTTAAAAGTATTTCAATTTGCGACTAAATTGAATATTGAAGTTGTGAAATAACAAACTTGATCAAAACTATTAGTTATCTTTCGAAAAAAATAACAAATATTGCTAAAGCTTTTGTATAGAGAATTTTAAAGTGTAGAAAAATGAAACGGAACCGAGAAGATAACGATCTAAAAATGAGTCGACAGAATAAAGCACTAAAACAAACATGTAAATCTACAGCAAATGTTTTAAAAGTTGGTTTAAATGATCATGATTACTGTAACATTTCACATGGTGACAGTAAACCTTCAACCAGTAAAAATGCAAGCAAAAATATTTCAAAAGCTCTTTCAAATAATCATGATTATTATAATTCTGATATCAGCAATTTAACTAGAGCGAATGCTAATACATCAAATTGCCATCAAACCTACTGCAATGAATTAGATCAACCATTGACCAGTAAAGGTGCAATTACTGAAACAGATACACATATTTCAAAAGATCATTAACACAGCATTCTTCATGATAACAGTAATTTAATTGTAACGAATATCAATGTATCAAATAGCAATCAAGCATACTGTAGTGAAATAAAGCAACCTTCCACCAGTAAAAATGCAAGTACTAAAGAGGACTCTCAAATTTTAAATGCTCCTTCATATGACCATGATTACTGCAATTATTATAATAACAGTAATAATTCAACTGTAACAAATTCTTATATATCAAACATTCATCAAACCCGCTGTAATAAAGCAAATCGACCTTCAAGCAGTCTGTTGAATTTTCGTTATATTCATAATGTAAGTTATTTTCTAAACATTACCTTGGTTCTATAGCAGTAGAATGCATTTATTGTAAAGCTAAACATTTTAAGGCCGAAAAAGTAAGCAATAAAGGAAACTCATTTAATGACTGTTGTAGTCATGGTAAAGTTGTCTTACAACCATTACCTGAACCACCAGGAGTCTTGAAAGAATTATTCAATTCTACTTACAACCTGTCACATCATTTTTTTGAACATATACGTCAATATGATAGTTAAAATTCATTTGCATCTTTTAATGCTAATTTAGTTTAATTTAATAATAGAAGACCAGGACCTTATGGGGCGTTCCATAGCTGGAAGAACTTCTGAATATCAGATTTTGTTTATACTTGGTTAATTTGTTGTGTTAGGGTGCTTTTAAAGTACACTCAAGGATTTTGCAAAATTTTAATTATTTAGCAAGATATTGTTAATTAAACTTTTTGGTCACTTTTTTTAAATAATTCTTATCTTGTAAACTATTGGCCCTAGAAAAAAATGTTTTAGACAAGAATTGTAGAGAATGTATTGAATTTTAATAATATTTTATTAAAAAATAATTTTTTTAATTTTTCGAATAGTTTATAAACAATTATTTTTTAAAGTTGTTTTTTTCATGAAGGGAATAACCAATTTTTATAAAAAAATATTTTTATTAATCCTTGGAATATCCTTAAAAAGTACCCCAATTTGTAAAGATGTGTTTTTTGATATTTACGAGAAATTAATTTTTGAATTTTTGATTGCTCGGTTCGGAACATACGGCTTGCCCGGCAGCGGTCGCAAACAGATATCATACGGCAAGCCGTACGGCCGAACCGAGCAAACAGAAATTCAAAAATTTATTTCTCGAAAATATCATAAACGTCAAAATTGGACAAACAATTTCTGCTACCATCAAAATTTAGGTAAATTTTGAGGGCAGTTTTGACCTAGACGTCAAAATTTGACAAACAATTTCCGCTACCCTCTAAATTTAGGTCAATTTTAGGGAAGTTTGATCTAAATGTCAAAAATTGTTAAATAATTTCTGCTACTCTCAAAATTTAGGACAATTTTAGAGCAGTTTTGACCTACGGGTAAAAAGAGGCCCACAAAAGTCTGTTACATTACGTTGAAATCTACATGTAATTTTACATTCTTCTTTTACCTACCTGTCATAAACGTTCATATAATGGCCCTTAATTTATGTCAAAATTTATGTCAGATTTGATTTATTGTTAAAGCTGCAAGTAAAAAGGGTCGTATTAATGCCTTTGATGATACTGCAAAATCTATGCCAAATTTAACCAATTTTTTTACCTTTAGGTATAAAGAAGTATCTATAAGTGCACCATAAGATCATAATCATATCCGTAAAGTAAAATTCTTTTTAAGTGCTTTCTTTTAGTATCGCCTGATATAATTTACTCTAACTTATTACCATGCATTCATATTAAGAGAACATGATTTGAAAATAAAAACTAAAATAAATATAAGAATTAGGAGGAAATCGTTAGTTATTATATAAAAACATTTCGCCGCCGCAGAGTCAGTATTTCTAAGGGCTCGCAATAGTAAGGGCTGTCAAAACTTATGTCAAAATTGACCTATTTTTTACCTATAGGTCAAAAAGAGAATAAATAACGGCCTCACATTACATCAAAATCCATGTTTTATTTGATCTTTTTTCACCTATATGTCAAAAAGTGGTCCCTTTGTAGGTCCTTACATTATGTCAAAACACATGTTTAATTTTACCTATTTTTTGAGCTACGGGTTTTAAAAGAAACCTTAATGTGGGCCATCACATTACGTCAAAATTTGATCTGTGTTTTACCTACAGGTCAGAGCTTGCCCCCTCAAATAGGCGCGTTAAATAAGACGTCAAAGCCTATGCCAAAGACAATTTTTTTACTTGCAGGCGGTTATGTTACTTTAAAATTGATGACAAAGATTAAAAATTTCAGAATGGCTAATATCATAAGATCGCATTTTACAATCTTTATATTATCTATAAATAACAGTAAATATAAAATTAGGGCGTTGGCGCGCGCAGGGGGCCGGGGCCCCCCTAGTTTTTTTATAAAATTTGGTTATTTCCTTTATGAAAAAAAACAACTTTAAAAAATAATTGTTTAAAGAAATTTGCCGAAAAGTTAAAAAATTATTTTTTAATGAAATATTATTAAAATTCAATACATTCTCCTTAATTTTTATGTGAAACATTTTTTTCTAGGACCAATAGTTTACAAGATAAAAATTCTTTTAAAAAAATGTGACGCAAGCCGTATGGCCCGAACCGAGCAATCAAAAATTCAAAAATTAATTTCTCGAAAATTTCAAAAAACACATCATTAAAAATTGGGGTGCTTTTTAAGGACATTCCAAGGTTTAATGAGAATATTTTTTTTATAAAAATTGGTTATTCCCTTCGTGAAAAAAACAACTTTAAAAAATAATTATTTAAACAAACTAGTCGAAAAATTAAAAAAATTATTATTTAATAAAATATTATTAAAATTCAATACATTCTCTTCAATTTTTATCCAAAACATTGTTTCAATTTTTGGGGAAGAAACACCCAATTTTTTTTATACGAAAGCTAAGGTTTTTTCCTGAAAGGACATATAAATGAAACAGTGGGACTACAATGTTTAAACATTGAAAAAAGGGTTTTCTACTCACCAGAGTGCTCTAAACCCGGTCTTTAGCTCCGTTCAGGAGAAAATTCTTTTTTTCATTGTTTAAACATTCTAGTCCCACTTTTTCATTTATATGTCCTTTTAGGAAAAAACCGAATAATTTCTTTTTAACAATGACATTGATTAGTTCTTCTTTCTTCAACTCAAAGATACGAACCACTAAGTCTGGTCGATCTGAAGCAGTTTGTCCTTCTAGTAAATTTTCTGTTATTTCCTTCCATTTTGGATTACATGTCATTATAATAAACAGATCAGGTTACCACGCGGCTCAGTGCCACCGCGACGCAGCGCGCAGCAATTTATTCTTTGAAATTTAATAACTCAAAAACAAAAAAAGGGCATTCTGAAAATTTACATACGCATAGGAAGAAACCTCAGCTTTCGTTTGCAATAATTTATTTTCAAATAAAACGGATCGATTTCTGGGAAATTGAAATTGAAATATTAATTATCAAAAATTGGGGTAAATTTTTAAAATATTAAAAAATAAAATTCACCATTGGAAATAGGACGAAAAAACCTTTCCGAAACATATTCTCAAATATGTTTCCCATTAAAAGTACGTTCACAAAAAATTCACAAAGTAGCCGGTGTTTGCAAAATTGGTCAAATTGGCCCCCCTCTACCCCCTTCAAATTTTCAAAAAAGTCAAAAATATTTTTTGGGGCACATTTTTACTTGATAGAACAACAAATTCCCCGAGTTTCAATTTTTTTCAAGAAGTTGAAAATTCAACTTAGGACATTACACGTAAAATGCCTCATATGGGTTGAGTTATTAAATTTCAAAGAATAAATTGCTGCGCGCTGCGTCGCGGTGGCACTGAACCGCGTGGTAACCTGATATGTTTATTATAATGACATGTAATCCAAAATGGAAGGAAATAACAGAAAATTTACTAGAAGGACAAACTGCTTCAGATCGACCAGACTTAGTGGTTCGTATCTTTGAGTTGAAAAATGAAAAACTAATCAATGTCATTGTTAAAAAGAAATTATTCGGTGAAGTGCATGCGTATGTTTATGTTATCGAATACCAAAAACGAGGTTTGCCACACATTCATTTATTATTTACCTTAAAATCCAATTACAAGATTACTACTTCTGAAATTGTACACAAATACATTTCAGCTGAAATTCCTGATCCAAATGAAAATTTACGATTACATGAAACTGTAAAAGCTAATATGGTGCATGGCCCATGTGGTGATTGGTGTTTAGATGAGAATAAGATGGTTACCCTAAATATAAACGTCGAAACTCTGGGACTTATATGGGTCGTAATGGTTTTAAATTTAGTAATCAATATGTTGTACCTTATAATAAAGAGCTGCTATTACTTTTCAACGCTCACATTAATGTTGAATGTGTTAGAGGCGTTAAATCAGTAAAATACATTCACAAATACATTTTCAACTCGCTATGACAGTCCTACAGAAGCATGTGGGCGCATTTTCAGTTTCAGTTTACAAGGTAAAAGTCATTCAGTTTATCGATTACCTATACATTTACCAAATCAACAAGCTGTAGTAATTGATAATCTCGATGACCCAGAAATGCTTAGAAATACGTTAAATCGTTCAACAGAATTAACAGAATAATTCGCTTTAAATACAAACGATCCAGTAGCTAGAAATTTCTGTTTCTCAGAAATCCCATCTCATTACGTATTTAAAAAAAAATAAAAATGCAAATAGTTATTCCTGGGAAAAACGAAAAACACATTTCAATACTATAGGTCGGATGTATTCAATAAGCCTGTCACAAATTGAATTATTTTATTTGAGAAAACATTGCTCATAGAAAAGCATATGTTAAAATAAACACTTTGCTCATTAAAGAAAATTATAGTCTTTCTTCTTTTCCATCAATGCTTCAAATCACGGAAACTAATAATGACATTGAAAATGAATTATTAATTGAGCAAAATCGAGTACTTGGCATGGAACAATACCTTAAACTAAATGAACAACAAAAAGAAACTGTCGATACTATTTTAAATGCTGTCGATAATCAAGAAAATCCTGAGATTCAGCGATATTTCTTTATTCATGGAGCTGGTGGATCAGGAAAAACATTTGTTTACACAACATTATATTATATTCTTCAAAGTCAAGGTAAAAAAGTTTGTACCATGGCATTTACTGGCATTGCGGCTACACTACTTCCACGTTGTAAAACTGTTCTTAAAACATTTAAATTACCAATTGCAATATATAGCGAATCATCACAAACAATTGAAGCACAATCAAAGGAAGCAGACTATTTAAGGAATGTTGATGTATTTATTTGGGATGAAGCACCGATGGCTCCAAGACATGCCTTAGAATTAGTAGATCGAAATTTGCGTGATATAACAAATGATATGAAGCCATTTGGAGGTAAGATAATGATACTTGGCGGTGACTTTCAACAATTGCTACCCGTTAAAATGAATGCAACTCGCAGTGAGTTGGTAGATCATTGTATTAAATTCAGCCCTGTTTGGCCTGACTTTCCTCAGTTTTCTCTTACTGCAAATATGCGTGCACTGCCACAAGAAGTCAAATTTGCAAAATTTTTATAATCTATTGGTAATGGAACCCAAATAAGTATACATACCAAATTGCAATCAAATTCATTTAAATTTGTACTAACTTATACGATTTATGTTTTAAAATTTAATTAAATTTTAGAAAAAAAATTTTTTAGTTTTTTTTTATTGTAACAAATAATCGTTCTATAAAAAAATGACAGTGAGAAAAAAGTTGTGCTTTTGCATTTCCTTTAAGATAGCGTTTTTAAAATATCGAAATTTTGAGTTTTTTCCCTATATTTGATACCATTGACTGGCTTCTCAGCGGTTAAGCCGAGCGAAGATCGAGTTATTGGACTGAACTCTTCAAATACTGTGTCTGGTCTAATAGTGTTCCCAGTATAGTGTATCTTATTAGTTGTTTGCAAACTATTCAGAATTCCATTTGGTAACAATTGAACAGAATTTGATATATATCTCTTAAACATTTTAACGGTACTTTTTTTCTTGTCAGTTACATAATTTAGTGCTTATTTAGTGCTCATTTATGCCGCAAAAAAAATTTTGTGCTTCGTAAATTTTTCGAAAAACGTGTAGTAGTGCTAACTTCAGCTAGACTCAGCACTCCGGTATGTATATCTCCAAAACTAATAAGTCTAGGAACCTTTACCTTGCAGCATAATTTAGTGCTAATTAAATGCTCTCAGAATACATACTTTTCCTTTTTAAAAATTAACCCCTTGACTCAAAAACTTACCCCCTCAATATGGGTGTGTGTCGCAAAAGTACATTATACATTCAATATTTATAAATGTTGACGCAGCTTCGTATTTAGGGGTTTTCGGGATCTCTGACCAGAACCCAGACCAAACCCCCCTCAAACGTTTTAAATAAAGTCTTTTTTTAATGTGCCTCGAAAAGAGATAGCCACGGAGGATGACGAGGCCCGCCGCATCTTGATTCTCCTTATTTAATACAGAAAGGGAGTCAAACTGACTGTCTAGGTGGTACTAAAAGGTACCAAACCCAGAACAAACCCTTCTCCAACTTTTTAAAAAAGGCCTTTCTTAATGTGCTTCGAGGAGAGAACCACCGAGGGGGGCGACTGCCTAGTTGGTAATAAAAGGTACCAAAACCAGACCAAACCCCTCTCAAACTTTTTAAAAAAGGCCTTTTTTAATGTGCCTCGAGGAGAAAGAGCTACAAAGGCGGGCAAAGCCCGCCGCATCTTGTTTATTCTTTTCTTGAATTACAGAAAGAGAGTCAAAGTGACTGCCTAGTTGGTACTAAAAGGTACCAAACCCCCTCCAACTTTTTAAAAAAGACCTTTTTTAATGTGCTTTGATGCTCTCGAAATCTGAATTAGTAAGATCCCACTAAAGATCAGTGAAATTTCACTGACAATCAGTTAAAATTAACTTAAATATCCGTCATTTTTCGTTGCTTGGCCAATTTAAAAGTAACTGGAAATTTCTGTCAGACATGTTGAAAATTTCAGTTATTTAGCAATTAGCCAATAAGTGAATTATTGTTTAAAAATTATTATTTTTTTATTACTTATTATTAGGTTTTTATTTTTATTATTACCTATTATTTATTTTTATTAATTTTATAGGGTCATTTGGGGTAAATGTAAACGCGGGGTAAATGTAAACAGTACTCCAACTACATTTTAAAAGAAAATAATTGAATAAACTATTAGATCCGACATTTTGAAATTAAAAAATTCGATTTTAGATTCTTATTCAGCAACCTTAAAAACTTCGTTTTACCAAGTTGAATGAAAATCTTTTAAAATTTGTTCAAGTTATTCAAGTTTTTACATTACTAATTTTGTAATGGTTGATTGTTTATTTTATATGATACAGTATCAGTCAACTGGTTGATTTACTATACGTCTACGAATAATTTTTTTTCCGTTTTTCCATCCCTTAAGACAGTAGTATGCTTGAAATAACTTGTTTCTTAAACCTCGCTTAACTACAGAGGTGTTTACATTTACCCCGCATTTTAGGCAAATTTCAAAATCTCGGGGTAAATGTAAACAGTCAGTTGTAGACGATTCAGGTGCATCAATATTATTTAAACCTCATAAATTTTTCTAGGGAGCTCTAGTAACAAGTTCATGCAAAAAAAATCCGTCCATTTTACCTTTTAACAAAAAACTGATGTTTTTCGTAAAAAATAGATAAAGCGTTTACATTTACCCCAAATGACCCTATTACTGTTAAATTTTAAATTATTTTTAAATAATTCAGTTATTTTGCAGTAATTAGGCAATACAAAATGATTAAACATTTTGTTATTGTTGATCGTTTTGACTTTTGGAAATCTAATTCCAGATTCATAATAATCAGCGACTACAAAAACCATTGAGTAAAAAGTTTGAAAAATATCCAACTATATTTTAAAAATTCTTCGGCCATATTGGATCCGCCATTTTGAGTTCTGAAAATATAATGCTAGATTCGTAATCAAACACCCAAAAAAACCCTGAGTAAGAAATTTAAAGCATGAGGGAAAGTGAATCAAGAAAGGGTGAGAGTTGATTAAGTGTCTAATTACGAGGTAAGAGGGAATTAAACCTCACATTGACAGAATAGTAATGTAAGATTAGGATAGAAGTTACAAAATAAGAAATCAGATATTTTAGTGACAGTATATAATTAAGATGTAAGAGTGTCTGATATGAATGTGAAGTAAAGTTACAGAATAAAACTTTTGTTATTGTAGTAAATAATAAAATGTCCTTGACTGTCTTCAGTGTGTCGTAAGTATGACTAAATCATGTCTTAAAATGCCCTTAACATGTCTCGTGCATGTCACAAATACTTTCTGAAAATATACATATGATGCAATTGAATGTCTTCAGGACAGACATAGAATTTGAGTAAGACATCTTTAAGTTTGCCTTTAAAATATCTTCAGGATATCTTTTCAAAAATATATTTCTGAAGACATTGGTACACTGAGAAAAAAGAGGGCGCGTTGCAGCACATTTTCGAGTATTGTTGCGCGACTCAGCCCTGAGTTCTGCTACAACACTTGTGGGGCACGTAGCGCTCCCCAGACGAGCGTGTTACACACTTCTTTCAAAAAACCTCAAGTCTGGGGCGCGCTACGCGCCCTAGAAAAGTGTGCAGCGGAACTCAGGGCTGAGTCGCGTAACTTTAATCGAAAATGTGCTGCAACGTGCCCTCTTTTTTCTCAGTGTATGCTTGAAAAACATTTATTGAAAATATGCTTCGTCAATAACAGACGTTCTGTTCTGTAACTTCACTTAACATTCATATCAATCTAAACTGTCTTACTTTCCTGTCATTCTGACGTTTACTTTACTCTTACTCATTCTTTACTGTCATTTTTACTTCGACTAAACTTCACTGATACTCCAAGTTAATCAGATGAGTAAAGTTACACAAAAGCACCTCAGAACGTCCAAAATGTGAGTACACTACGTTTTTATATTTTCCTCACTTTTACCCTCTGTAACTCGAAAAATATTCTTTTAGAAGCAAATTGACCCATACTTAATTTGTTCAGAACATCTTCCTGAAGATTTAACCAATTTGGCCGAAAGCCAATTTCTGTACATTTTGTGCGATGTCCTTTAATAAGTGAGCGGCTTTACCCCGACTTCATGTGAGCGACTGTACCCCGAATGTGTTTCTCACATTTCAGAATAAATTTAAAATAAATCTTTTTGAATTCAAACAAAACTACATATATATTTCGAAAAAGGACATCCAATATAGCATCAAAAAAAATTTGTCGAACAAATTAAGTCTTAAAAATAATAATCGAAATACTTAAAAATTCAAGGATCATTTTTTCTTTTTTGCATTTCTAAAAACAATTGAATTTATGACGAATTCGTGAAACTAAACGAAAGTTCGTTAACATTAGTTGTATGTCAAGTACTATTCACAGTACAAATATCTCCATCTTAAGTTGAGTTTATAGCGTCAAATTGCTAGTGAGCGGGTATACCCCAGTCTCCTCTACACTACACTGAAAAAAAGGAACTTTTTTTATTTTCTATTATTTTATTTTTTTCTATTTTCTAAAAAAAATTAGAAGCACGGTTTTATATCGTTTAGAAAATTATTTTTTCTAAGGAAAATGAGAAGCATAGTTCTCTTTAAAAATGCCACGTCACTCTAATACACTATACACTACAATATAGTAATAAAGTAATCATTTGGTTGTGAAATGTCACAAATTTTACATTTTTTAATACATTAGATAATGATTTAATATTTGTTTGCTTTTACACACTGTAATTGCTCATTATTTATTTTATATATTTTTTATAATTATAATAACTAAAAATAAAAAATAATAGCGAACACTGCGTAAAAACACATACGTTGAATTATCATGAATAATAATGATATAGAGAAGCTGCTGTATATGAATCTGATTAGCTTTTAGGTTGAGTCGACAATAGACAACTTTTCTTTAAGGTGCTTCTATACCTCCGTAATTTTGGTCAAACAATTTGACTCGATGGTTTTTCATGATAATCATGGTAATATCACTAAATTTGATTTGTTGGCTATGATAAATATTCTATTTTCACTTCAATAGAAAAACAATATAAATCGACGCATATTGAAAAGAGAAGGATAGAGAGTCTTTATCCTTTTTCATCTTCTTCCTGTATTCAAATCAACTTAAGGTTCGCAAACGCTCTGCGTTAGGGTGCATTTATACGACTTTCAGTAGAAAAAAAATTTAGCGCAAAAGGTCAAAATCGCATTCACACCAAATATAATTGTGTTTCTGCAAAAGCTTTATAATGCATTTGTTTTTCTAAATTAAACTAACTGTACATTTTGCTTATAAATTCACTTGAAATCATCAAATACAATGCACATTATCATAAATTTATATGTAGGATGTGCAATTACTCTGAATCAGACAAAAACTGAATTTTAAGCTATTGCAGAAACACCTTTATAGCTTGGTGTGAAGGCAATTTTGACAGTTTTTAGTAAATTTTTTTCACCGACAGTCTTATAAATGCATCCATAGTTGCTATGGCAACATATGATAAAATCAACGAAATTTCGGGATCCTATTGACGAAAGGCCTTTACAGGTACACTCAGATATGACATATGAGGACATTCGTATGTCACGAACTAAGAATGTTTTATAGAAAGTACACGACTTTTTAAAATTTTCTTTAAACCGGAAGGACAGCATTAATGCATCTGAGTGTAGCTACACATTTACGAGAACGTGTTCATGTCATTGATTAAAATTGTGACGTCAGCTTGTCGCGTCCTGTACCCATAGATTGTGTAGTCACCTTAATAAACAACTACCTTTAACGGTGTTGCAGGTCGAGAACTGGGTAGTGTTGCCAACCCACTTCCCCTACTTTCCTGAATTTTTTCACTTTGATCACTTTTAAAAAAAAACTAAGCACTTAATCGAAAAAGTGGGCCTTTACTGGGGAGCGAAATTAAATAAAGAATTAGTGAAAATTTATTGTGTATCGATACGATGTTTCTACGAGCCACAATCCTATTTCTACGATTGCAATTGACAGATGTAGGTGACTTGATCTGGGGATAAAATGGCCGCACAACAGAAAGGTGGAGTAAGGCGGGTTGCCTACGTAAAGGCATAACAGTATGATAAAACAGGGCAGTAACTTTTATTTTGTTGAGAATAATTAAAACAATATTTGGCAATAATAAAAATTAATACAAAAGGCATAAATAAAGGGATTTTTTTTACCTCTAAAGGTACAATTCATTAAATTGTAATTAATAAAAATATGGAAAATGACAAATATGCAGAATTTTTCGTCCACGAGAAAACGCGGCTTAGCTCCCAAGCGTGAATTTAACAGGGCTAGTGATTGAAGTAGAAGCAGAACGAAAAAATGCATACAAAATAATGTTTTTAAAACGTTAATTGTCAAAAGTAATTGACTTTTACAACATCGGTCTTTTGCATTCATTCAACAGCATATTAATTTATTTGAAGGTTTTGGAATAAAACAGATAACTAATTATGCAAATTGCTGTCCTCATTTGAAAAAAAAATAATATTCTAGTAAATAGTATAAAAAATTATAGATATATTTAAAATTTTTTAAATTACCTAAACTCTTGTCAGAAATTCAATTATTTTCAAAAAATCTAAAAAAAATTATGGTCTACATTTCCAATAACATTTATAAATAAATAACAACAATCTTGGACAAAGTTTAATTATTTTGAGAAATTTAAATAAAATTCAATTACCATTTTATAAATAATAGTATTCATAACAAGAATTCAAATATTTTCAAAAATTTTAATAAACAAGTTGTGTATCCAGATGTTCATTACATAAACATTTTGCTTCCTCCCCAGGTGGTACACGATAACTAAAAGGCATCAAAATGTTAACATCTACTCAAATCGATAACTAGAAGTTATCAAAAAGGAAAGTGTGCCCGCTGGGTCTTTACGATAAGAAGAAAATATATTTCTAATAAAAGTGTGAATTTTTCGTCTTTAATTGTGATTAATTTCGTAAATTCAAATACAATATATACTTTATATATATATATATATATCAATCGATCCGTTTTAATGCAAAGAATAAGATTTTTGAAAAAATTAGTAAAATTTTATTGTACAACAATATAATGTTGATGAAAGAACTGATTTTTTGAAAAAAATGGGAATTTTTCAACTTTTATTGTCATTAACTCTATAAAATCTCATAAAATTTATACCTTATATTGACCAATCGATTCATCTTGGTGCAAATTGGAAAATTTTTTTAAATTTAACGACTACAAAGCTTCCTCACGAGGATGCAAAATCATGTCAAAATTTGAATTATTTTCAAAAAAAATTATATTTCGATGATTTTTAATATTCGACTAAGTTTATAAAATTTCCCAAAAAAATTTAATTATTAAACAAATGTTTTTTAAAAATTCTACGAAAACTTTCAATTTTTTTTAAACAAATTTTTTTTACGTTAACGAGGGAACCAGCAGGGGCTTCGCTCATAGCCCTTACGGATAACCATCTCAAAAATTTATCCAAGTTCCAAAAAAAAAATTTTTTTCATTAAAAAAATTTAGTTCAGAATGCATTAAATTACATTTCAAAGCACCCGAAATTGGATCCACCATTTTGATTTTTCTAAAACAAACCTCAGTTTTTTAATCAGAGACCCGTAAAACCACCCTATACCGAGTTGGTCAATTTAAATGAATAAATAAATGTATTCTTCTAAGGGTTAATATATAGGGAAGAGTGGGGCAAGACCGGGTACTTAAGGTTTAAAACGCAAAAAAACGAAAATTATCGAATTTATTTTTCATTATTATTTTTAAATATCATCTTTGGGAATCATAGGCCAGTCGTTGGGTCGAAAAAGTGCACAAAAATGCAACCTAAAAAGTCTCCGTGGTTTATTGTAGTTTGAGGGCTCCACATAAGAGCCCCTGAGTTTGCTGTCGATTATCAGTTGCAAAAAATAGTGTAAACAATCGTCAAAGTTTAGAAAACGTGGTTTCTCGATGACCGACGCTACGAGTTACATTTTAGAGGAAAAAATTGTTATTGAAAGTTGTAGAGCTTGGAAATAGCTTTCAAATGACTGGTTGTACGTTAAAAAATATTAATTAGTTTAGTTGCAAATGAATTTAGACCATTAAAAATAGCACTTTTTTAATTGTTTAATAACATTGTTAATAATAATTCCCACTTAAATGGAAATCCGATATTTTTTATATAAATGTATAATAATGGAGATTAAAAAAGGGTACGTTTTTTTGTTTTTTTGACAATTTTTACTTTATCAATTTGGTATAAACGGCATTAAATTTCATGTGTTTTCACAAATATTTTTACTTGTTTATGACAAAAAAACGTACCCTTTTTAAGAGTATATATATATATATATATATATATATATATATGTATATATATATAATAATGGAGATTAAAAAAGGGTACGTTTTTTTGTCATAAACAAATGGAATAACTCAGCCGTCCAAGAGTTGAAAAAACTATATATGTATTTTTACTTGATATAAATGAAAAATAAAAGCATAAAATAAAACAATCCATTTTTTTCATAAAATACATATACTAAACTGTAGGTGGTGCAAATTTCATTACAAAATATTAATAATTAACTAGTGAGGAAATTTTTGAATTTAAAAAACTAATTCCTCCACCCTTGAAGCTAGGTCGGATTTTTTTTGAAAAGATTTGTGAAAACACATGAAATTTAATGCCGTTTATACTAAATTGATAAAGTGAAAATTGTCAAAAAAAAACAAAAAAACGTACCCTTTTTTAATCTCCATTATTATACATTTATATAAAAAATATCGGATTTTCATTTAAGTGGGATGAAAGTTTGACTCCTCACTGATTTCGTGAGAATTGAGTCACTGATTCACAGTGAAATTTCACTGATTCAGTTTTAGTGAAGGCGTTTTGCTTCCTGTTTCGAATTACATGTTTTATAAAACTATTTTTTCTTAAAGTTACTACGACTTTAAAGATTACATTCTTATTACATGCTTTTGATAAAGATTGCGAAATTAAGTAGACTTAAATATATGTTTTTCGTGTTGTTGAGTAAAATTGTGAAATTATACTTAAGGGGTTACATATCTTTTTAGGACTCAAAAAATTGAAAAAAATTTTATTGTTTATTTTAAAAGTATATATTACCGAGAATGTTTTCCATATTTTCATTAAATTCTGTGCATTAAAACTAAAGTTATTAATATTTTGATCGCGGTACTCCTCAAAAGGTCAGAACTGAACATGAAATTATTACCGATATTATCACTGAATTGTATTTTACAAAAATACTGTTACGGTGTGCATGTTTCCCTCAAAACCGCTAAAGTTATCAGCTTGAAATCTTTCAGCAAAATTTATATTTTTTCGATCAATAATCCAGTTTTTAAAAACCTAAAAATTCGAATTTTGGTGATAATAATTTTCCTTTTCTGGAAAAATATTTTTTTTTTTAAAACCCTTTGTTAACAAACTACATAAAATAGTAAACAAAGTGAACGCATTTCGACTTATTAATTATTTTTAAAAATATTGTAACATTCTGTTATAATGCAAAAATTAACAAAAATTTAAAATAAATAGTTAAAATTGTTCTTAGCTATTACTATAAAATACAGATTTTATTAAAAGTTTTAAGATTGGTCGGGTCCAAAAACTTAAAAAAAAAATTACGACAAATAACCTGAAAAGTTTTGGTATGGGCAATAGCCCATACCAAAACCAAATTTTGGTTGTCAATAGCAAAGTTGTAGCTGATGCAAAGCGGCAAAAAAAGTCTCTGGTGACAAAATTGCATATGCAAAAATGTCGGAGATAATGGAGTCGGAATATTGATTTTTTGTCAAAAAGCGCACAAAAAAAATATATAGAGAGTGATTTTTCTGGAAATTACGACTTTTTTGTGTATAAATTTGTTTTTTAAGTATATGAGCGATTCCATGTCAAGTGATCAAGGTGGAGAAAAATTTTTCTCCAACCTAGTCCAATATTTTCCGAGGGGGAGAGGGTTAAATTTTTGTGTTTTTCAGTGCAATGCTTATTTCAATAATTTTTTACTCTTAAACAATTAAACATACAAATTTGACAAAGTACATTTTGGAAAGGTTTTTTCATGCTCTTTCGATTCGAAATACGCATTTTGAAAAAAAAAATTTTTTGCCCCAAAAAAATCAAAATTAAATTTCAATTTTTGGGGGAGAGAGATACGATTTTTTTAAACGAAAGCTGAGGTTTTTTCCTAAAAGGACATATAAATGATAAAATGGGACGGAGCTAAAAACCGGGTTTAGAGCGCTCCGGCGAGTAGAAAACTCTTTTTTTCAATGTTTAAACATTCTAGTCCCACTTTATCATTTATATGTCCTTTTAGGAAAAAACCTCAACTTTCGTTTAAAAAAAAAATCGTATCTCTCTCCCCCAAAAATTGAAATTTATTTTTAATTTTGATTTTTTTGGGTCAAAAAAATTTATTTTTTCAAAATGCGTATTTCCAATAGAAAGAGCATGAAAAAGCTTTCCAAAATGTACTTTGTCAAATTTGTATGTTTAATTGTTTAAGAGTAAAAAATTATTGAAATAAGCATTACACCAACAGACCCCTTGATCACTTGACGTGGAATCGCTCATATTAGAGTGCAAATAGGTTAAAATCAATTGATTAACTTTTATTCCTTTAAAAAAATTCGATTTTCAGTATTATTTTGGGATTTTTTTATAGTTTTTTTGACATTAGCTACCACAACTAAGAAGTTTGCAGTGGCAGCGAACATGTTAGTTGTGGCAGCAAACATTAGTTAAAATTTATGCGAGTTTGCTGTCATAGCGAACTTGTTTGATCTCACAGCGAACTTTTTCGCTCTCCCTATTTCAACGAACAAGGTTTGCTGTGGCAGCAAAATGTTCGCTGCCACAGCAAACCCTTTCTATGCGTGAACTATAACTTTGAAAATTGAGTTTTTATCAAATAATGTTCTAGAGGAAAGTTGTTTGTATTAACCTAATATAAAATAATATAAAATTAAAAATTCTAAAATTTGAAAAAATTGAGTTTTCAAAAATTTGAAACTACTGTAGTTCTAGTAGTTTTTAGCGAAAAAGTCTGGTTAACGAACTTAGCCTTCATTTTTACACCAACTATATGTGTGTTAAATTTAAAAACGTTCTGATAAGTTTTTCAAGAGTTATCGTGGGAACAACAAAAACCGTCTACAGACGGACAGACAGACAGGCGCACTCGCCGTACCATGTTTTTCGGACTCAGGGCACCTCAAAACGCAAAGATGTCATAATATTAGAAAAAGTCAAAATTTGACTAAAACTAATACCTTCTCATGTGATGAGAATGTAAAAAGAAATTCGCAGGTCCAAAAGTGTAGAAATTCCGTTGCAAAATTACATGTTTTTAGTTAACAAATGGAATTATGCATAAACTATTTATCTGATCGAGTTGAATTTTTTTGGGATTTATTCAGTTTCGCAAGGAGAATATTCCTGCTGAATTATTAACAATGTTATTAAACAATTAAAAAAGTGCTATTTTTAATGGTCTAAATTCATTTGCAACTAAACTAATTAATATTTTTTAACGTACAACCAGTCATTCACTGAGAAAAATAAAAGGTTAAATATAACCAAGTTTTAGTTAAAAACAACCGAGCGATGCTGCTAATATAGCACTTGCAATGTGAATTGTTTGCAGTAACCGAGCAAATACGATTATAAGTTCCGGTTGAAACTTGTTAAGATTACTCGGTTACGGTAGCTACTAAATCGGTTACGGTAACTAGCAGTGAAGGATTGATGGCCAAAAAGCGTCAATTAAGTTACTCGGTTACTGTAGTCACCTAAAAAGGCTACAGTAATAGTATGAACTTAGGTACTGTAGTCAATTAGTTCTGTTACAATAAAACAAGTGAATTAATTAATTTTAACTTCTCAACTCGATTGCAATAGAGCTTTTTAACCTATTTACTTAATTGTGAGTATTAATTGTCTCGGTTAAAGGAAGAAAAATATTTTGTAGTAGAAAAAAATTTTTGCTTAATAAAAAATATTTTATTTTATTAAAAATAAACTTATTTGATTACAAAATTATATTTTAATTCAAAGATGGTTTTATGTGAATAAAAATTCCTATTCATGTAATCAAATAAGTTTTTTTTAATGAAATAAAATATGTTTAAGTATCTTTAAATATATGTTTAAAAAAAGACTTCTTTATAATAATTCATTTTAAAATACATATTTATTATAAATAAACTACTTACATAGTAAAATATCGCTTAAAAAAATTCGTTAAATAACGCAAACATTTTTTGTATTTTAAATTGGACTTCTTAAAACTATATAGTTTTTGGTATCAGCTAATACAACTTTCGCATTCGGAATCGGCGACAATAAAGAATCAAATAAACATAAAGTATAATTTTTTTCAACAGGAACCTCGACATGATACGCAAAATAGTGTTCATCGAAGCTTAGAGTTCTTAATGGAACCCCTTGAAAAATGATTTCTTTACAGTCATATATGTAAATGCATTTAACAACAAAAAAATCGTATAAATAATTATCTGCACTTACATCTTGAACTAATACAGTTTCTGTTCCATAATGAATGGAGGACATAGATGCCCATTTTACTTTGATTAAAGATTTTTCGCGATCTAAATTTAATTGAGTTTGAATAAAATCGATTTCACATTTTAAACATTTTTTTTTTGGTCCTACTTTGAGAATTTCTGGAAGTTTTCCTTCAACGAATATTTCATTCAGCTGTAATTGGTGTTTTTTAGCTAACGATAATGTAATATTTTGTCTGTTGCATGATGCTCGAGCTGCCATTTTTGATTGTCGGTGTTTGGCTTCAAATCTCATACACCATATTGCTGATAAAGGGCCAAATTTTATAAAAGCAGAGTGATAGTGCAATAAATTATGAAATTTAGGTTTGAGATTTTTTTTCGTAAGTTTCATGTACAGTTCATTGAATTCGGCAACCAAAACTTGAACCAAGCTTTCAACTCCTGGGGAAATACTTGAGGACATGAATAAGTCAATTAGTTTTCGTAATTTGACGTACAAATCCCAAACAGGATTATCTCTGGGAACAAATTCTCCTACGATTACTCCAAAAAAACGTATAAATGTCAGCATCTCTCCAGAAGACATACGAATATTTCCTTCCTTTAGGTGCTTTGGATCTATAGAACATGGCTTATTTTTATTATCAGGACCATAAAAAAATGTGTGTAGTTTATCGTTTAACTGCTGCAGTGAAAATAACTCATATGTTTCAATGAACTCTATCAAAATGAAAACAAATACATCCTTAGCAACACCTTCTAATATATCGTGCATGACGTCAACTCCTACTTGTTCATATAAGCTGAAATCTTTTACGTCTAACCAAACACAACGTTCCTTAATGCCTGTTGCAGATAGATCATTGATCGCTAAATCAGCTTCATAGGTTTTACTATCTCTTAATTTTTCTATATCTTCGTAACATTGAAATTTCAACACGTCTTTTTTAACTGTGCATACTCTGCAGTAAAAATTTGCTGAAAAACTCTCCACGAAACCTATCATTGATTGAATTCCCAAATTGTCTCCTACTATTAATGCTAGTTCGAAATAAACTGTCCCTTTAAAACTTGGAATGTCTATTTCAATGCCCTTTTCGTTCAAAAAATTCAACTCTTCAATGAGCTTTGAAAAAATAACTCGGTTTCCAAACATTATCCTATCAGCCGCATGAAACAATAACACAAGAAAAATACTCATTAGGGAAGAAGAACGCCAAGGTGGGAGACAAGGAATGGAGACGTAAACTCCTCCTAGTTTATGTATTCCAGAATGACTCCCAAGAACATTTCCTGTTTCGTACTCGTCGAAGTATAGTATTAACGGTATAACTATTCGATCTGAATTACGTGAAATTTTGTTTTTCCAAACTGATCCTTGAATAAAATTTTCTACTTCTTGTTTGTCTTTTAGACTATCCATATACTGCAAGGTTTCGGAGAGTATATTTTCCAAAGAGAAAAAAATTTTTAAAACCTGCCTAAGAGGAATAAATTGTTCGAAACATTTAACGGGTTCAAAACGTGACACACCTTTACTTTTAACTTTATCAAATCTTTGGCCAATAACAATCGGTATCGGCGGAATATAAGTTCCCTGTTTTGTAAAATATGTCATTCGTTTGGCTTCAGTCTGGAAATTTCCAAGAGAAGAAGTAATTGACGTGAGGGACTGCACCAAAGATTCTGAAGCTTCAACGGATAATGAATTTTCTGAAGCAAATGTATTTACATAATGTTTTATTGATGGGATCATTGAAGTGAAAACCGTTTCAAAGCCGTCGACTACATTTTGAACCACACTTCGTGGTAAACTAGAGTTTCCATAAAGAGAAGCAATAAAATTTGACAATGCCTGATTTGTATTTGAAATACCGTTTGAAGAAGACTCATTGTTAGAAACCTTTATTGTGGAATCGGAAATTGAAACATTTAAATTTTCAGAAATTTCAATTTTTTTATCAAGTTCAAGATGCTTAAGGGTCAGTTCAGAAGAATTAAAAGTTTTACAAACACTTTGAGAAGAATGTTCTTCTTTGAAATGCCTTTGAAAACAACTAAAAATTTGGAAAGATCGATTGCAGTTTTCTTCTTGACATTTATATAATTTAAAATTGTGATTTGAGTGTGAGAACGCAAAATGATTCTTGAGAATTTTAAAATTTTGAAAAGAAAAATTGCATAAAAAACAAATAACCATTTTGAGAATTTTTTCGTTGTCAAACAATCCTAATTGTAAAATTTTAATAACTTAAGAAACTGTTGAAATTAAATTAATGTAAACCCAAATCCGCAATCAAAGTATTTGTAGCAGTTGACTCTTTATCGCCACGAGTGTTAAGATTATAAAGCGCTTTTTGAATAAACATCCATGTTCCCTGGCATTCAGCAGCGTATTCCGCATTAACAACCCAAATTATTTTGAAACAAATATTGACCGCAGATACAATATTTTTTACAATATATTGTGTTTCATTTATTACTATGAAGTACGAAACGATTTCACTAAGTGACTCACCGACAATAATAATATAAGGTTGTAGAGATAATCCAAACTCTGAAAATTTTTTCTGTCTTTGGTGTAAGACAGATCTCATCTCCGCATCAGATGTGACATGCGTTATAAAGCCTTCACGAACTTCTGTTTTGCTTGGCCTCCAAACTTTTTTAGGTGCAGACTTTTTTAGTCTAATTGTTGACACAGATAATAAGGACGGAATGATTAAAAATGCAATCACATTCTTAGTCTCTTCTGAATCTGTAATGAAAAGTAATATTAAGAATTAATTAAGAATTTTAAACTCCTGAGTAAAATATATAATGAAAAAAACATATTCCATTTTAAAGAAATTATCTCCTGGATATGCGGTTTAAAAATTATTTCATTAAAAAATTTGCTGCAATTTAAAAAACCGTTTTATTGATGTTGGAAGTTATTTTTTTATTAGATTAAAATCCTAGATAGACACAATATGAAATATTTTCTTAAATTTATAAACCATTCTTTCCTGTATACCAATCTTTACACGATACACTTAATATTAAAATATAAAATTAATAATACGTAAGTTTCTTAATCGAAATAGAATATTGAAATTAATATTTTATAAATTTAATAAAATATTACTATACACTTACTATTTTCAAAACTGAGGATATATTGTAAAATTATAATGAATTGAATATAAAAATTGAATTAAAAACTTAAACTAAAAATTTCTAAACTTACTAACACATATCCTAATGGTTTTTGTAAAGCAGGAAACATACGAAAGTAATCATCAATTGTTTTATTGCTAATGATTTTCGTTAATCTAATTAGGGTAGTTTCCTTCCATTTGGCTTCTACAGTGACCCAGGGATCACTAGAATTCTGCAGCCAAAGAATATTATCATCATCATCATCTGAAAGGTCTCCTGGAGTTTCAATTGCTTCTGGTAGACGTAAATTTAAAAGTAAACGGGATGAATTATTTGAATCACCATTATCTTTCTCACAACTTATTTTTCGCCGTTTAGGAATTAGTCCAAAATCTCTATATCTCTTCTTAAGATTATGGATTTGATCCGGTAACTTTCCAGCCAATCTATTTTTAACTCCTTGAGGACAGGTGAAAATTTTATTGTGGAAATAAACGGTGATTTTTTCTTGTGGAAAAATTCGCACAATCTCTTGGGCCCATTTTATATAAATTTTGGCAGTCACGCAATCCGATGGTCCATTTTTCAAAATGTAAGTGCAAATCAGTCTAACTAAATTTATTCTTGACACGTTCTCTAAAGGTACATTTTTATTTAAGTTTAATAATCCTTTTCCTTCCAAACTGCTGTTTAACAATTGCTGTAAGTCCTTTAAAAAAATACAGAAATCAATACTTTTTAAATGAGATTTTTTATTAATAAAATCAAGTAAATTAATTTACACAATTCAATTAAAAAACAAAAACAGTCATTACTAATATCAGGCCCCAGATCGACTTTAAGGTGCAAAAAAGTAGCTTTAGTCGATTTAAAATAGAAAAAAATTCGGAAAAGTCGTTTATTTAATTCACTGTCATCACAAAAAAATTTTATTTTTTATTCTTATTATTTTTTATTAAAAGTTGCATTTTATACTAAAAATTATTGCTATATTCGTAAGAAAAGTCGAAAAAATCGTTATGTTTGAAAATAAGTCGAAAATATTATAATATTAAAACTACTTTAAAAGTGAACATTTATTTCATTTATTTCGAAAAAATCGTTATGTTTGAAAATAAGTCGAAAATATTATAATATTAAAACTACTTTAAAAGTGAACATTTATTTATTTAGGAACGAAAACAATATATTAAAAATGAAAAACGCATTATGGTTATGTTATTCAGTGGTGACTATGGGAAAACTTCACACTGAAGCAAGCAAGCGTTTCACAAACAAAATTCAAACACTTAGTATTATCTTTTCTTTAAATTAATTAAATTATAACTTACCTTCAAATACTTGTATGTATTGAGACAAATTCCATTGTGACAAGTTTTTTACGTCCTCATCAGCCATATTAACAAACACAGGAAAACAGGAATTTAACGGCTCTCTTGAATGCGAAATGAAAAGACAATATGACGCCTCACGCCTGCTCAGTGTTCACTCGGTTAAAATCACATAAGTCAACGTAATTAACAGTAACCGACTTTCATCTGACTTGTTTAAAATATACCGACTACAATTATAAACTTTAAACTAATTGGTTAAGTAAAAATAGTAGAATTCATTATATTTATAAATTGCCTATTTTCATATTAGAATATAACCTATTTTCATGAAGCTTGGTAAATATTAATCATATAGTAATAGTTTGAATTCAAAAATCAAATAGGTAACGACAACTACGAAAGTTTGTTTTAATTATGCCCATTTGAGATTTGTTAAGACAATCCATCGGAGGGTTATTTCTAACAAATGTGTTTTAACCGTCTCAGCTCGGTTGTGATAATCAGTATAACTTAGTTTTTTTTAACCATAGCTTATTTATTTTTAAATACTTTTTTTTAACCGAGCTGTTTCTACCACTCGGTTAAACGCAATTTTTCTCAATGTTTGAAAGCTATTTCCAAGCTCTACAACTTTCAATAACAATTTTTTCCTCTAAAATGTAACTCGTAGCGTCGGTCATCGAGAAACCACGTTTTCTAAACTTTGACGATTGTTTACACTATTTTTTGCTACTGATAATCGACAGCAAACTCTGGGGCTCTTATGTGTAGCCCCCAAACTACAATAAACCACGGAGACTTTTTAGGTTGCATTTTTGTGCACTTTTTCGACCCAACGACTGGCCTATGATTCCCAAAGATGATATTTAAAAATAATAATGAAAAATAAATTCGATAATTTTCGTTTTTTTGCGTTTTAAACCTTAAGTACCCCGTCTTGCCCCACTCTTCCCTATATATTAACCCTTAGAAGAATACATTTATTTATTCATTTAAATTGACCAACTCGGTATAGGGTGGTTTTACGGGTCTCTGATTAAAAAACTGAGGTTTGTTTTAGAAAAATCAAAATGGTGGATCCAATTTCGGGTGCTTTGAAATGTAATTTAATGCATTCTGAACTAAATTTTTTTAATGAAAAAAATTTTTTTTTTGGAACTTGGATAAATTTTTGAGATGGTTATCCGTAAGGGCTATGAGCGAAGCCCCTGCTGGTTCCCTCGTTAACGTAAAAAAATTTGTTTAAAAAAAATTGAAAGTTTTCGTAGAATTTTTAAAAAACATTTGTTTAATAATTAAATTTTTTTGGGAAATTTTATAAACTTAGTCGAATATTAAAAATCATCGAAATATAATTTTTTTTGAAAATAATTCAAATTTTGACATGATTTTGCATCCTCGTGAGGAAGCTTTGTAGTCGTTAAATTTAAAAAAATTTTCCAATTTGCACCAAGATGAATCGATTGGTCAATATAAGGTATAAATTTTATGAGATTTTATAGAGTTAATGACAATAAAAGTTGAAAAATTCCCATTTTTTTCAAAAAATCAGTTCTTTCATCAACATTATATTGTTGTACAATAAAATTTTACTAATTTTTTCAAAAATCTTATTCTTTGCATTAAAACGGATCGATTGATATATATATATATATAAAGTATATATTGTATTTGAATTTACGAAATTAATCACAATTAAAGACGAAAAATTCACACTTTTATTAGAAATATATTTTCTTCTTATCGTAAAGACCCAGCGGGCACACTTTCCTTTTTGATAACTTCTAGTTATCGATTTGAGTAGATGTTAACATTTTGATGCCTTTTAGTTATCGTGTACCACCTGGGGAGGAAGCAAAATGTTTATGTAATGAACATCTGGATACACAACTTGTTTATTAAAATTTTTGAAAATATTTGAATTCTTGTTATGAATACTATTATTTATAAAATGGTAATTGAATTTTATTTAAATTTCTCAAAATAATTAAACTTTGTCCAAGATTGTTGTTATTTATTTATAAATGTTATTGGAAATGTAGACCATAATTTTTTTTAGATTTTTTGAAAATAATTGAATTTCTGACAAGAGTTTAGGTAATTTAAAAAATTTTAAATATATCTATAATTTTTTATACTATTTACTAGAATATTATTTTTTTTTCAAATGAGGACAGCAATTTGCATAATTAGTTATCTGTTTTATTCCAAAACCTTCAAATAAATTAATATGCTGTTGAATGAATGCAAAAGACCGATGTTGTAAAAGTCAATTACTTTTGACAATTAACGTTTTAAAAACATTATTTTGTATGCATTTTTTCGTTCTGCTTCTACTTCAATCACTAGCCCTGTTAAATTCACGCTTGGGAGCTAAGCCGCGTTTTCTCGTGGACGAAAAATTCTGCATATTTGTCATTTTCCATATTTTTATTAATTACAATTTAATGAATTGTACCTTTAGAGGTAAAAAAAATCCCTTTATTTATGCCTTTTGTATTAATTTTTATTATTGCCAAATATTGTTTTAATTATTCTCAACAAAATAAAAGTTACTGCCCTGTTTTATCATACTGTTATGCCTTTACGTAGGCAACCCGCCTTACTCCACCTTTCTGTTGTGCGGCCATTTTATCCCCAGATCAAGTCACCTACATCTGTCAATTGCAATCGTAGAAATAGGATTGTGGCTCGTAGAAACATCGTATCGATACACAATAAATTTTCACTAATTCTTTATTTAATTTCGCTCCCCAGTAAAGGCCCACTTTTTCGATTAAGTGCTTAGTTTTTTTTTAAAAGTGATCAAAGTGAAAAAATTCAGGAAAGTAGGGGAAGTGGGTTGGCAACACTACCCAGTTCTCGACCTGCAACACCGTTAAAGGTAGTTGTTTATTAAGGTGACTACACAATCTATGGGTACAGGACGCGACAAGCTGACGTCACAATTTTAATCAATGACATGAACACGTTCTCGTAAATGTGTAGCTACACTCAGATGCATTAATGCTGTCCTTCCGGTTTAAAGAAAATTTTAAAAAGTCGTGTACTTTCTATAAAACATTCTTAGTTCGTGACATACGAATGTCCTCATATGTCATATCTGAGTGTACCTGTAAAGGCCTTTCGTCAATAGGATCCCGAAATTTCGTTGATTTTATCATATGTTGCCATAGCAACTATGGATGCATTTATAAGACTGTCGGTGAAAAAAATTTACTAAAAACTGTCAAAATTGCCTTCACACCAAGCTATAAAGGTGTTTCTGCAATAGCTTAAAATTCAGTTTTTGTCTGATTCAGAGTAATTGCACATCCTACATATAAATTTATGATAATGTGCATTGTATTTGATGATTTCAAGTGAATTTATAAGCAGAATGTACAGTTAGTTTAATTTAGAAAAACAAATGCATTATAAAGCTTTTGCAGAAACACAATTATATTTGGTGTGAATGCGATTTTGACCTTTTGCGCTAAATTTTTTTTCTACTGAAAGTCGTATAAATGCACCCTAACGCAGAGCGTTTGCGAACCTTAAGTTGATTTGAATACAGGAAGAAGATGAAAAAGGATAAAGACTCTCTATCCTTCTCTTTTCAATATGCGTCGATTTATATTGTTTTTCTATTGAAGTGAAAATAGAATATTTATCATAGCCAACAAATCAAATTTAGTGATATTACCATGATTATCATGAAAAACCATCGAGTCAAATTGTTTGACCAAAATTACGGAGGTATAGAAGCACCTTAAAGAAAAGTTGTCTATTGTCGACTCAACCTAAAAGCTAATCAGATTCATATACAGCAGCTTCTCTATATCATTATTATTCATGATAATTCAACGTATGTGTTTTTACGCAGTGTTCGCTATTATTTTTTATTTTTAGTTATTATAATTTATTATTATAATTATAAAAAATATATAAAATAAATAATGAGCAATTACAGTGTGTAAAAGCAAACAAATATTAAATCATTATCTAATGTATTAAAAAATGTAAAATTTGTGACATTTCACAACCAAATGATTACTTTATTACTATATTGTAGTGTATAGTGTATTAGAGTGACGTGGCATTTTTAAAGAGAACTATGCTTCTCATTTTCCTTAGAAAAAATAATTTTCTAAACGATATAAAACCGTGCTTCTAATTTTTTTTAGAAAATAGAAAAAAATAAAATAATAGAAAATAAAAAAAGTTACTTTTTTTCAGTGTAGTGTAGAGGAGACTGGGGTATACCCGCTCACTAGCAATTTGACGCTATAAACTCAACTTAAGATGGAGATATTTGTACTGTGAATAGTACTTGACATACAACTAATGTTAACGAACTTTCGTTTAGTTTCACGAATTCGTCATAAATTCAATTGTTTTTAGAAATGCAAAAATAATAACCATTTCAAATTCAATTCTTATTTCTAAAAGAAAATTCTTATTGGTTGAACGTTTTCCATTTCACGCTGACATGAGACTGTACCTTTAGACTAATGGTGCGATCTAATATGAGCAGAATACGTCGACCGATTGCAGAAAATCATTAGAGCAAAAGAGATAGATAGGTATTGTTGTTCTTTTCACTTCATGCTTTTCTGTTTTCGGTCGACGTATTCTGCTCAGATGAGATCGCACCCTAAGTGTTTTTTGACGCGAAAATAAGAATTGTAGCTGTCTTTAGAGCTGCGGTTACACCTCTGCAAGCAGCCTGCCTGCCTGCAGGTTGTCATGGTAATATACAAGAGTAAGAGAGTCAGTGAATTGAAAATTCTTTCTTACTCTTGTTGCTCCTGCCTGTGCAGGCAGCCTGCAGAGGTGTAACCGCAGCTTTAGTCTACATGTAAAGTATCATAGATTTTCCTATCTATGTTTCTTTAAGTTTATAAATATACTTAGTGCAGAGTTGCCAGATATACATTCATTGAGTTCTCGCCACGCCAATACACTCGCAATGTGCAAAATGCTCATTTGGCACCTTGTATCGAAATATACTATTTCCATATTGGATCTCTCAGGAATAAGGTTGTTCAGGCTATCTTGTGTCGGTGGTCATCATCATCATGGAAGAAATTGTCGAAAAATTCGATTTTCCTTCGAATGAAGAGATTGAGTCTCTTTAAGCTGGGGATGATTCAGTGTAAGTATTTTTTTTATTATTAAATTTTTTTTAAATAAAATAAAAAAAATAGAATTAATAAAAGGTTTGAGGTTATGAGTATGTTTAACCACGTGGACTTAAAAATTCTTTCTTTGTGCTAAAATCTAGAATTTAAAAACTTTATATTATTAAAAAAACGTATTTAACACATAAATTTAAAAAAATATATATATATTTATATATGGGACGTTTCACGTCAACCGGCCCAGAGCTCTGCCCAAAATTGTAAGCAACTATAATAAACAACCAATATGGCAAAATGTTCGTAAACTAATGCCCTATCAATTGAAAAGTGGCAGAATCCAAAATTCAAAATGGCGTCCTTACTGCCTCACCTGAAAGACACCAAAATCCAGAAAAAGAAAATATAATTATCAATTACTCTAAAAAAACGGTACAATAATGATTAGTCATGGCATATTTTAATGTTTTCGGGGTCGCTGATGACGAATCCGGTGTCAGTTTTTTCAAATTCAAAATATCCGCCATATTGGATCCGCCATTTTGAATTTGAAAAAACTGACACCGGATTCGTCATCAGCGACCCCGAAAACATTAAAATATGCCATAACTAATCATTATTGTACCGTTTTTTTAGAGTAATTGATAATTATATTTTCTTCTTTTGGATTTTGGTGTCTTTCAGGTGAGGCAGTAAGGAAGCCATTTTGAATTTTGGATTCTGCCACTTTGCAATTGATAGGGCATTAGTTTACGAACATTTTGCCATATTGATTGTTTTTTTTTAATTGCTTACAATTTTGGGCAGAGCTCTGGGCCGGTTGACGTGAAACGTCCTATATATAAATATATATATTTTTTTTAAAGTTAATAAATTTTTATTCACTTCATTCTAGAGATATAACCGGCATCGTAGAAAGGCATGACGTCCCGAGGATGGCACCTGTGCGCACTGGCGCTACACTATAAGTTTTTACAAATCCTAACAGTCTCAATATTTAAGGAAAAAGTAATACACTTTAATTATTCGTATATTTATATAACATTTTGTTTAAAAAATACTAATATTACAATATACCTAATAAAATAACAATATAATTATATATAGAGTTTAACGTCCTGTATCGCTTTGTACGGCTGCGGGTATTGACTGTTGCGGACGCATATATGCGCGGATTTAAAACTGGCCAAAAGTGCTCCTGACGCATGTATGCGCAACTTAAAAAAGGTGGTTTAAAACTTCTTAAAAATCGCTGAAACTAGTTACTCGGGGGTTTTGGGGGTCGTTGAACACGAATCTGGCGTTAGTTTTTCAAAATTCAAAATGGCGGATCTAATATGACAAACATTATTTTAAAAAATTGATCCAATTTGCCTGAAAATCTTTACTCGGGGTGTTTTCGGGGTTACTGATTACGAATCCGAGGATGGTTTTTCAAAATTCAAAATGGCGACTTCAATGTGATAGAATCATGGAGCAAAATTGTATGGATTTGCTTAGAACTCACTGCTCATCAGTTTTTAGCCATTCTGATTAAAAATCTCAATTTACATTATCAAAATTGAAAATTAAGCTTATACCCAATAAATTGAGTATCAATTTTAATTTAAATTATATTATTTCTAGCCAATACGCCTCTTTTTAGTAATTTTGAACCGCCATTCTGAATCTTGAAAAACTGACCGCGGATTTGTAATCAGCGACCCCGAAAACCCCCGAGTAACCATTTTCAAGCGAATCCGATTAGTTTTGAAAAATTGTCTGCCATATTTAATCCGCCATTTTAAATTTTGAAAAATTAACGCTATATTCGTGTTCAGCGAACCCGAAACCCCCCGAGTAACCATTTTCAAGCGAATCCGATCAGTTTAAAAAAATTGTCCGCCATATTGGATCCGCCATTTTGAATTTTAAAAACCGACCTTGGATTCGTAATCAGCGATCCCTAAAACCTTAGGATACCACGTTTCATAAAAATAAAAATTTACAACACACTTTTGGCCAAAACAGTGGAAATCTCGTCGACAGCCAAGGGGTTAATAAAATGTATTAAAATTAATTGAATTCCTATCAAAAAATTAAATTCTTACGAAAATTTTTACTATTTAGAAAAATAATTTAATCATTTCAAAGAATTTTATTAAAATTATACTGAAAATAGTTAGATTTCTTCTATGAATTTTACACCCAAAAAAATATTTTTAATTTTATACGATTTCTCTTCTTTTGCAGCATTTTTTCCTCTTATATGTGCGCATTAAATTTTTCTTTTTAAATTGAGAGGATTTTTCTTTTTTATATTTTGTTATTAAATATCATTTTTAATTTGAAGCTGTGTTCAGAAATACAAAAGCAACTTAAAAATCTTCTTTTTAATGTAAATTTGTTTTAATTTCAGAGGAATAATTCCAATCAATAAAGAAAATTTAAAATTCATCTTTTAGTTAAAAAACTTTCAAATATAAAAAAAATTCCCTTTTTTTGTTGATGAATCTTCCTATATTGAAAATAAAATGTAAAAATAATTGTTAAGCGTAATTTTCTTCTCACTTTGAGATTTTATTTTTTCGGTGTATTGTTTATAAAAGTACTTGAAGTATTTCGAACAATTTTAATATTTATAAAAACAATTGAATTTTTGATAAGAATTTTAAAAAACTTTTTGAAAATAATCATAAATGAATACTCATTAGTAAAATAGTTAATCATTAAAGTTTTTCGAATTTCGAATCTGAAATTATTTCGTTCACCGTCGTTGTATAAAAAGTCCGAAAATAATTTTTTTCACTCCTCGTTAAGTACAAAAAAAGACCTCAAAAATTCTAGAACAACAAAATTTTTGTTAATATTTTTGGCAATTTAGTCTTTTGTTGCCTTAAATAAAAAAAATTTTCTAGAAATAAAGTTGACTGATTTAAAAGTAATAAATCGTATTTTCTTCTTTATAATATAAAGTATTTAAAAATAATTTTAGTGTCTAAACAAATTTATTTTTAATAGTTTTTTAAATAATTTGTTTATAAAATGTTAATAACCGTGTAAAGCAATACAAGACGTTAAACTATATATATAATTATATTGTTATTTTATTAGGTATATTGTAATATTAGTATTTTTTAAACAAAATGTTATATAAATATACGAATAATTAAAGTACATTACTTTTTCCTTAAATATTATAAAATTCAAACTTATAGTGTAGCGCCAGTGCGCACAGGTGCCATGAGATCCGTGCTTGCGAGTCATATATTGCTCTGCACTTTTTTTGTAATTGATGTACATTTTTTTTTTCTAAACGTTTTTTTTTCTCAGGGGGATATTGGCAATACAATATAATTTTTATTTTTTTAAGAGGTACAGAACATAATTTGTTATTAACAATTTATAAACAAATTATTTTAAAAACTATAAAAAATTAATTTTTAAAAACAAAAATTATTTTTAAGTACTTTGTTTCAAGAAGAAGAAAACCCCTTTTGAATTTTTAAAATCAGTCAACTGGATTTCCAGAAAAAAATTTTTTAATTTAAGACTACATAAAAACTAAATTGTTAATAACATAAAAAATAAAATTTTTTGGTCTACAATTTTCAGGGTTTTTTTTTTACTCTACCAGGAGTAAAAAAAATTATTTTGGATGGAAAAAAAAAATATTTTTTTTAAAGTGATCCGTTTGAAAAATTCTGACTCATGTTAAATAATCAATAATACATTTTTAATGAAGCTAAAACTACTCTAAATATAACCTAAAATTTTAAGCAGCTAAGGTCTCTTTTCTCGTGGAGCTGTTGCAAATTTGTTTATAATTTTTGATAAAATATTTATTATTTTATTTTATGGAATTTTCTTTTTATTTTTAATTTCTCTTCGAATCGCAACAACCAATCAAGAGTTTATCCTTGATTGTTTAAAATGCGAGATTCGTGTTTTCCCGTACAAGTTACAAAATTCTAGAATTAAGAAAAGAATTATCAAAAATAAGGCGGTTGTAGGATGAAAATATTAAGTAATGAACATTTAATTCCTTTACATGTTAAAATTTATTTTCCCTTTTTCTGTTCTTTTAGTTAAATTTTCGACGTAAAAGTACAATAATTATAAAATTCTTATTTGCTTACCGCTAACTTATCCTACCACCTCCAATTTCGTAGAGATGGGCCTGCTGTGGTTGTATGTGTTGATCACCTCGATTGTTGTTTCAATAATTCTTCGCTTGAGATATCGATTATTGATTTTAACACACAATTCTCACTATCGTGATTTTAGTTTTAATTAACTCACGATAATTCTACGTTTGTGGTTTTACTCACCACTATCGATTAACAGAGTTATTAAAATTTACCTTAATTAGAAAGAAAAACTAATTAAGGGACAGTAAAAAAAACGCGTCTTCTTAATTAGAATGACCGATGAATACTGCCTGGATTGAAACGTAATGTCAATTCTTATACCAAGAGAACTAAGTCACATTTGGTGGGACATTTCTGCAACCGTGGCATTCCTTAGGGATCATTGTCCTTAAGTTGAAATAATTTTATTATTTCCACATTTTTAGGTGTCTCCTATGGATCACTTTGGCTGACTTAGCTATTGGTATTGTGCAAGTCGCTCGTATATTAATCCATGATTGCCAAAGACTAACAAAATTAATATAATAATTATTGTCTTATTATTTGGCAATCATTATTAATCTTTTATTTCGTGACCACAGGGCAAACGACCTTAGTACAATAAGTTATTGAACTTATTTTGATTTAACAAGGAATGTCCGAACATTGCAGAATTTCAGGTGCAATAACCGACATACGATTCATTCCAGGTACAAAAATTTTAAGATTAATTTAACCAATTTAAGAATGTCCTTTCATCAAGGATTTTAACTAAACAAATTTTAATTTGTTACAAACCACCATGGAATATTACAATGATCGTCCCGAGAATTTCCCATGTTGAAGAGACATTAATCATTAATCGAGATCTCAAGTTCTAAAATTTATACATATATATATATATAAATTTTTTTTTGTTAAAGTTATTTGCATAACAATTGAGGTGTGTGTAATGATTGTGTATGAGTATAATATGTATAATGTGTATACAATGATATGAGTGTATTTTTGTGTACAAAAGTGTGTGTATCTGATACATGATCCTATCAAGTCTACATAACATAATATAATTGTAAGAAAAACTTTGAAGAGAATAATTACATATATGTATAATGTGTATACAATGATATGAGTGTATTCTGTGTACATAAGTTTGTGTATCTGATACATGATGCTATTAAGTCTACATAACATAATATAACTGTAAGAAAAACTTCGAAGAGAATAATTACATATATGTATATATACAATTTTTTTTTACATCATATTTCCTTTTTATGAATTTCTCAAAGAATTCCGTTGATAATGCTATTCTTTAAGACTGTTAATTGAAAAATTAATTAAAGTAAATTTTTAATAAAATTTCAATAATTTTGAATAGATCAGTTTTTATTAATAATTGTCGCTGCTTTAATTTTACTAAAGTATATATTTATTTAATTTTTACTTATTTTTGCATTACTTATTTTATAAATATGACTCACGTTATTATAGTTGATAATGAAATTTTTTTTTTAGTCTAATATTGTTATTATTTTGATTGATAATTACGTTATTAAGGTAATAGTCTTTGAATCGGAATTTTGGGATAAGGACATGTTGGTAGAATCTTGATACGCGAAGTTGGATCTTCAGGGGTGTCATTTGATGAGCTTGCGTCAGAAGTAGCATTTTCGAAAGCAATATCTTCAGGGGAGTTTTCATCTTTCGTTAATTTATTGTTGTCAGTATTGATATTAGAAGTTCTACATACAGGAACAGGACCCTCAGTTGGAGTTATGCAATTGCTTTCATGACTAGCATTTACTAAATTTAATTTTCGTCGAGAAAACAGGGATTTTGACTTCTTTATCGTTTTCGTAGTTGAGATGGGGGTTTCAGGCTGTTTTTGAATAATGATTTTTCTAGTTTTCCATGATATACAAATTTTAAACACCATCCATCCGATAATGGCAAGTAGGACAATAGTTCCAATTCCTAAATAAGTTCCTTTAATCCATTTGTGATGATACCCTTTTTCCTTTTGTTGTAAAGAAAACTCATATAACTGTTGTTCTAGTTCGTCTAAAGTTTGTGAATTTTTCAGGAATTCTTTATCCTTGAGGAACACTCTACCAGAGTTTTCTTGTGCAATTTTTATTTCTGCAATCCTTGGAGAAAGATAGTTTAAATTTAATTCTAGATCTGATTCGTAAATTACTTCTGTTGTCCCTTGAAGTTTTGGTAATGCTGGAATCATCATGCAGCTGAGCAAGATCTGTAATTCAGAACAATATTAATTTTGGGTTTAAAATTAACAATAAGTAGGTAAGACTTTATCCTTATGCTTCATCACCCTCTCACCAGACTCATTTTCCAATACTACATTATTGTTTTTGGTAAAAGCAGCAATTGTGAATGGACCGTCGGCCCTTTTATCAAATTTGTTAGACCGTACTTCTTTTTTTACATATACTATGTCTCCTATTTTGGCTTTTAAAGGTCGAATTTTGGAATCATAGAATTCTTTTGACTTTAATTTAGAAGAAATAATGTTTTTGGAAGCTATGTTCTGCGTTTCGTTCAGTCTGATGATTAGGTCACGAAGATAAGAACCGTAAGTTGCTAACTCAGGTTCTTGAGGGAAGGCACTAGGTATTCTAGCCAATTTTCCGTACACGAGCTCATGAGGAGTAAAATTTGTTGCCTCATGAAGAGATGTATTATACGAGAGCATGCAAAAGGAAAGTAGTCGATCCCAATCGTCGAAGTCGTTTGAATAACATTCAATATAATCAGCTAGTACAATGTGACTTCTCTCTAGAGATCCGTTAGTCTGAGGTCTATAGCCCGAGGTGGTAATTTGTTTTATATGGAACAATTTTTCTAGTTTTCGTAATAGAGAACTGATAAAATTCGCTCCTCGATCTGTTAAAATGCATTTGGGTGCCCCAAATTTTGAGATTAAGTCAGTTACGACAGCGTGAGCGATGGTTGTACTTTTGATTTTGGGGATAGCTACAGCAATGCAGTATTTGCTGAAATTATCTTGCATTGTTAAGATATACCGGTTTCCATTAGGGGTTGTTCTTAATTTTCCGACGATATCCAGGGATACTTTTTCGAACGGTTCAGCTGGAGTGTCGGTTATAATCATTGGTTCACGAGTTTTAGCCCTAACTAGTTTATTTTCCCGACAAATTTTACAGTCTCTGACAAAATTTGTAACATCATTACGTAATCCTGGCCACACGAATCGTTCTCTTATTCGCTTATAAGTTTTACTGATGCCTTTATGGCCTCCGATGTAACTCGCGTGAAATTCGTTAAGGATACCGGATCTTATTTCGTGAGGGGGAACTTCTATGCTTCCGTGGCAAAGAATGATGGTAGCATCACCACCACGGAACATACTTGCCAATCTGGGGATTCATTTATTTAAGGTCTTTAATGTCAATTCGCTCAGTAGCTATCAAAAGTTTAATTACAGGATCAGCTGGCTCACAATCTCTTGATATAAAATGTGCATAATTATCTCGTTTGAACGTTATAGGTTCTGTCCATTCATTTTGAATTTTACAAGAGTTTGGTGGGGTGAGATCATCATACGGACCAAGAGTGTGATCCAGTAGTGTACTATAACCTAACTGATAGTGGGGTTTATTTATTGTGGTAACTAAACGTCGCGGCTTCATATCAAGCTTACGGTTAGGGAGATTTGATTGAATGGTAGTGATTTCCGATTGTGGGTTGTAAGGAGTGGATTGAGCGTAAGGATGAGTGTCAACCGATGGGGTTTGGAACGATACGTGTTTCCTAGGCCTATCAGAAGGGTTCTGTCTCGAAAATACAGGCAATTCAGAAACTTCATCTGGTCTTGGTCCTTCAGATTCTTCATCTTCACTCTCAATTAATGGTTCTTTTCCCTTTTCAGTATATACAGTACCAGCACCAGTTGTGGGTTGTTCTTTGTGAACCTGTTCTAAGAAATCATTAATGCGAGACGAGAATATATCGTCATCATATTCTTTACAAGGGTCTAGTTCTTCCAACTCTCTTAGTAATTCTTCATTTGATTCTCCTTCAGAAACGCAATTTCTCCTATTGATGATTGATTGATCCATACCTTCATGGTCCCAAGCCAAGGATTGAGTAGTAAGGTCATTTTGATTGATTCCTTTCTTTCCTAATGATTCATTGAATTTTTTTATAGATTTCTCCAGATCAATTCTAATATCAGGTTTGCATTGTATAATAGAAACATTTTCTTCAGGATCAGACTCACTGGAATCGTAAACTGGAGGGAGATCTACGATGGTTGGTCTGTTGCCTTCGGTAGGTACTTCGGACTCGTCAGCTGAACAAGAAATTCCGGCATATTCAATTGCTTGAGTGGCTAACTGGTCAGCCATTTCGTTTCCAAAGATTCCTTGATGGCTGGGCACATGTTTGAATGTAACATCGAGAGAATTCATCGCTTTTTCTAATTGTTCGAATTCTGCTCGATTTTGAACTGGTTTATTAGTCGAAGTCCTCCAGTCATTGGATTTCCATCTAGGCAACCACTTAGTCATACTATCAATCAAAAATTGCGAATCAGTGATCACCTTTAACCGTTGATATCCTGCTTCTTTAGCCTTCCTGACAGCAATTATGGCAGTCTCAATCTCCGCAGCGTTATTTGTTTGTTTTCCTGTTGCACGTTGAGATACATTTAATGGATGGTTTTCTCCAAACCATACTCCAATTCCTGCAGTTGATCCTACATTTTCATTTCTCTGGCAAGCTCCATCAATGTATACCTCAGTGTATGGATTAGTTTGTGAGTTACAGCATGCAGTAGGGGGTCCCAAAGCTGGGATAGCGCTTTTTTGTGAACGGAATACGGGAGGATCAGATTGTTCTGCATCATCATCGGACGAGGAATCTTATGAAGAAGATTGATCTCCTTCTGTTGGATCGACTTGAGAAGTTGTTCGCTTTCTTTTCTTTAGCCTAGAAGCTATAGTACTTTCTTCTAATTTAGTGGACAGTTGAATAGGTTCTTTTTTTATTGTCGTGGTGGGTTGTTTCCTCGGTCTTCCAGGTCCTCTTTTGTCGGCGCTAGTGGAAGGTATGGATTCTTTTACCTTTTGGGGTAAGGTAATTCCCTTACCAGATTCTGACTTTGTTCTTTGAAAAGGTAAAGTGGAAGGTCTTTTTAAAATGGACACTGGTTTAGGAACTTCGCTCGCTGTCATTCGAGCAGAAGCTTTTAATGTGGGTTTCTCTTGTGGAGGTATAGTATTTACAGGAAACGCCCTTAGGGTATTTGTAAGAATAGAAGGGGTATTCGTTGTTGGCACTTCACACGAATCACTTTCATCCGATTCAGTAACTGGTGTTGAATCAGAATCATCAGAGTTTTTACATGGCGGGTTTTCGGACAGGGCTTGAATCCTGGAGTTTAATTTACCCTTTTTATATTCAAATTTGTAGTTGTAGTCCTTAAATCTTAATCTCCATCTAGTGAGTCGTGCTCCTGGATTTATTATCGAAGACATCCAATGTACTGGCTCGAAGTCGCAAGCCAGGATGAATTCTCGGCCGTATAAATAGTAGTTAATTTAAACGGTCTTTTAAAATCAGGGAACTGTAGAATAGGTTCACGACAAAGGTATTCTCTTAATTTCTTAAAACTAGCTTTTTGTCGAGGACCCCATTCCCATTTGCAGTCTTTTCTTAATAGGTCGACTAGTGGTTTTGATTTTTTTGCATAATTTTTAATAAACTTTCGATAATATCCAGTAAGTCCTAAAAATTGTCTAACATTTTTGGGTTCAGTGGGTTTTGGAAAATTTTTTATCGACTCTACTTTCGAGGGATTTGGTCGTACACCTTCTTTGCTAATAATGTGACCTAAGTAAGCGGTTTCATTTTTCATAAAGTCGCATTTATCAGGCTGAAGTTTGAGGTTAGCCTCTCTCAATTTGTTGAATAATCTTCGTGCTCTTCGGTCATGTTCAGGCAACGTATCCGAAAAGATGATTATGTCGTCTAGATATACAAATGCTTCCACGTCCAACATTCCTTTAAGGACCTCGTTTAAAAGCCGCTGGAATGTTGCGGGAGCATTTTTGATTCCCATGGGCATCCGGTTATATTGGAAGTGGTCTCTTCCAGTAGAAAATGCAGTTTTATGCCTGTCGTCCGGATGTGTTTCTACTTGATGAAACCCGCTGGCCAGATCAAAAACAGTAAAATAGCGAGCACTCCCCAATCGATCAAAAATTTCTGAGATGTTAGGTAGGGGAAAAGCATCCCCTAAAATTTTCTCGTTAAGGGCACGGTAGTCGATTACTACCCTCCATTTTCGTTCGCCCGAATTATCTAATTTTTTTGGTATAATTAACATAGGAGAATTGAAAGCGGAGGTAGATTTGCTAAGAAGTCCTGCATCGTATTGTTTCTTGATTTGAGCATCGGCTTGATCAATGGCTTCATGAGGGCGTCGGTATTGTTTTCTGCAGATGACCTTGTCGTCTATGGTAGGGATTCGATTTTTTTACGAGATGAGTGCAAGATAACATCTCTCCAGTCAAATGAAATATATCCGCATATTCTTCAACCCACTTCATTACATAATCCTTCTCTTCATTTGACAAGTGGGAAGTATGAAGCGCTTCTTTGACTCTTTTTACTCTCTCTGAATAATCAGTAGGTGGTTGATTTGATGAAGTGTCCGCTTCGGATTCCGATGATTCTTCTCCTGGGAAGTTATAATGCTCAAATGGAATTAATTCCTGTGGATCCAGTTCGAAACGAATGTCCTCGTCACTAGTATTGATGGCCATTGCGTAACAGGTACCTTTATTATTATTGACCAGGGCTTCTCCGAGATATAATCCATCTGGTGTATTAACTTTTGGTAAATATCCTTCCTTTAGTTTGGATGAAGTAAGAATAGGAATTGGTTGCCGGGTTCGAGCCTTTATAGTGAGAATTCTTTTAAATGGTTTAATTTCTTTTCTCAATTCTTTCCGGGCATTCTGTGATTCTTTGTCAATAAATGGTAGAGGTTTAGTAGGTTTCGAGATTGTTACTAAGGTGTTGTGTCGAAACAAAAGCTGAGCTTGCTCTTCTCGAAGATAAGGTCTGCCAAGTATTCCATTGGTCGTTATAGGGAAAGAATTTTTTACTATGTAGAATTCAACGTTTCGATTATTGATTTTTAATTCTACAGTACCGAGAGTGTTCACAGAATGATTCGTTATACCTGATATTTGTAGTTTTTTTGAAGTACTAATTGGTAGATTTGGTAGTAAAACTTCTAATTTAACTAAGTTGGAATCTGAGTCTGGGTCTACTAAAAATTTTGCCTTGTTATTAATAAAACTTTCTGAGATTATTTCCACGACTGGAGAATCTTGACATTCGGTTCCGCAATTAAGAACGCGCCCTGTTTTTAAGGGAAGATGTTGGTTTGTATTTAAATTAAAATCCATTGATTCATTGCTTATTGATTCTTCGGATTTTGATTTAAGGATTCCACTGTTGATTGGAAGTATGCATTTCTCGGACGCTCCGTGTTGGTTTGATTCATCTAGGCGTCCTGTTGATGAATCGGCTGGAACTTTAAATATTTTGAAGGTCCAGGAGACATTGTCCTTGGAGGGGTTGCATTTCCTTGTCGTGGTTCTTTTGGTGGATAAGGGTAGGTTGGGTATTGTGGATAAGAAGGGTATCCTTGAAACGGCGGATATGGGTAAAACATTGGTGGAAATTGCATGGGGAATTGAGGGAATACAGGATTAGTCCCGTATTGTTGTTTATTTTGAATAGTTGGTTCGGGAGTTTTAACTCTATCTCGATTTTCTATAATTTTCGTATCTTCCACCTCGTTTGTTTTGGTTATTCTGTAAGAGTAGTTTTTATTTGACACCGCTTGTAATTCTTCTTCGACGTGTAGAGCAAATTCGAAAGCTTCGCTCATATCTTTTGGCTGACGCGTATCTACATGGGTGCGCATTTCGTCGGGAAGCCCAAGTATAAAAGCTGTAAGGGCTGAATCCATAATCGGTATCATCATAATTCTACTTTGAGGGATATTAGTCCCTTCTACGTCTCCGGGGTATTTTTTGTTTAAAGCATTTCTTGTCCCACTGATTAAACCTTGTAGCCGATCGCAATAGTCATTAACGGTTTCCGGCTGCTTCATTCTCAAATTAGTGATAGCGTTTAAATAGAATTGGTAGGGTTTTATGGGCACTATACCGTTTTCGCAAGTGTTCAATTAATTCATTAAGTGTGAGGAACTGTTTGTCTCTTACACTTTCTCGAGCGGATCCTTTTAGCTTTCCTAAAATAGCTTTAATAAAACCCGGTTCAGTTAAGGGTGTCATGTAGGTGACGCTATTATCTATATCTTGAAGAAAATCGCGTAATGGAGGGTCTCGCCTGTTAAAAGTGGACAAGTGCTGTATCCCTTTTTCTACTGTGTAACATTCCATCATAGTAGCTACGGCTGCGGATTGGTCTGGTGCAGGTACGTAAACTATATTGGAACCAGCTAGAGTTGCATTTGTATGGTCCCCCACCCCACTATTATCATTTGGGTTGGTAGCCATTTTTTTTAACCAAATCAAGTTATAATTGTAATAAGTAGAATTTAATTCTACTATTTTAGATACCTTTCTTGTTACCGGGTTATCAGAGAACTAGATTCTCTTAAATAAAAATTAATAATAGAAAGCGTTTGTTAATATTACTAAAGACATAAAAGTCATAAATTTCTAATTAGCATCAATTAATTAAAATTAAAGAATTGTTATATTATTATCAAGCGACAATTAAAATTAAGTAAAAATAAAAAAAAACTTTTACGTAAGTAACTAATCTTTAAAAATTTTAGCAAAGGATAATTTTAATTTATTAACACTTATATAAAATTAGAAAATTAATTTATCTGAACTACTAAAATTTAAATTACTTTCTGTTTAAAGGACAATAATAACAATATATCATATATAAATTATTACAATAATTTAAATAAAAGCAGTAACATAAAAATTAATTAATAATAACTATTGATACAATAATGACCTTTAATAATAATTAAATTAGTTAAAATAATAGTCAAAATAATATTAACATTCAATTAACTAAAAGTAATTTAATATTATTATTTATTTAAAGAATAATTATAATATTATAAATAAACAATAACAATTTATTAATCAATCAATTAAAAGTTAGTGGAGAATTAAATTAATGTAGCGTAGAAGAGCGAAAGAAACCGTTGAATATCTAATTTAAATTTTAAATAAAATCACCTTCAATAAGGAATGGACAAATCTAAGAATAGGCAACTAAATTTTTGCTTCGCCTTTTAATAAAAGTGGCCGTTCTACGAACCCAAGGAAGACTTATATTTTTTTTTATTTGTGTATAATAAAATAATTGAACTCAAAATTTTTGTTTCAAAATTTTGTTAAGCAATTTATTAAGATAATAAAAGTGGTAAGTAAAAGAGAAAACGAATCCCAAACCGCTGCCACCATTTGTTGCAAATTTGTTTATAATTTTTGATAAAATATTTATTATTTTATTTTATGGAATTTTTTTTTCTTTTTAATTTCTCTTCGAATCGCAACAACCAATCAAGAGTTTATCCTTGATTGTTTAAAATGCGAGATTCGTGTTTTCCTGTACAAGTTACAAAATTCTAGAATTTAGAAAAGAATTATCAAAAATAAGGCGGTTGTAGGATGAAAATATTAAGTAATGAACATTTAATTCCTTTACATGTTAAAATTTATTTTCCCTTTTTCTTTTCTTTTAGTTAAATTTTCGACGTAAAAGTACAATAATTATAAAATTCTTATTTTCTTACCGCTAACTTATCCTACCACCTCCAATTTCGTAGAGATGGACCTGCTGTGGTTGTATGTGTTGATCACCTCGATTGTTGTTTCAATAATTCTTCGCTTGAGATATCGATTATTGATTTTAACACACAATTCTCACGTTCGTGATTTTAGTTTTAATTAACTCACGATAATTCTACGTTTGTGGTTTTACTCACCACTATCGATTAACAGAGTTATTAAAATTTACCTTAATTAGAAAGAAAAACTAATTAAGGGACAGTAAAAAAACGCGTCTTCTTAATTAGAATGACCGATGAATACTGCCTGGATTGAAACGTAATGTCAATTCTTATACCAAGAGAACTAAGTCACATTTGGTGGGACATTTCTGCAACCGTGGCATTCCTTAGGGATCATTGTCCTTAAGTTGAAATAATTTTATTATTTCTACATTTTTAGGTGTCTCCTATGGATCACTTTTGCTGACTTAGCTATTGGTATTGTGCAAGTCGCTCGTATATTAATCCATGATTGCCAAAGACTAACAAAATTAATATAATAATTATTGTCTTATTATTTGGCAATCATTATTAATCTTTTATTTCGTGACCACAGGGCGAACGACCTTAGTACAATAAGTTATTGAACTTATTTTGATTTAACAAGGAATGTCCGAACATTGTAGAATTTCAGGTGCAATAACCGACATACGATTCATTCCAGGTACAAAAATTTTAAGATTAATTTAACCAATTTAAGAATGTCCTTTCATCAGGGATTTTAACTAAACATTTATTTATTATCTTTAAGAAATTAATCATTAATTTTGTTTTTTTGTTTTCTTTTTTTAATTTTAGATCGTCTAAATCTCAGAAGGAGTTGCAGTGAAGGCGAATCCTCGGTACGTGCGTCCAAATGAAAATGTTTTGAGCATAGAAATATTAATTCAACCCCATACCACTCTTACAATTCTTGGGGATATGCCATCCGTTTCTCCTGTGTCGACTATAATTTATGAACCTGTGGAACTCCGAAATGTTGGTCTAAATGTAGGGAAAAACATAAGTAAGATTTTACATATTAAATAATTTTTTTGAATGTAATAAAATAGACAGATCAAATATTTTTAATTTTGTTAAATAAAATCTATTTTTTATTGTAAAAAATTGAGGGGCTGGATGCTATAATGTGTTACGCGCTTTGTTAAATAAATTGCGCGTAACACATTATAGCATCCAGCCCCTCAATTTTGAATATTTTTGTTATTAGTGTTCTTGATTTTTTTAAATTTTTATTCAATTTTTGTAATTCTTATAAATTTGAAATATCTTAAAACGTTTTTAAGATCATGTTATACAGTGATCACGTGCCCTATAGTAAAGTATATGGGGCACGTGACCACTGAATAACATAACCTTAGGTAATAGAATAGCTAAAATATTTTTATTTTCTTTAAAACTTAATTTCTCTTTTATTTAAAAAATTTAAAAAGAATTAAAAATTTTTATTTAAAAAAATTAAAAGAAAAATCTGCTTTTCTTTTAAAATAAAAAAATGTCTTCTACTTTTCCATTCAGTAAAACTGTTTATTCTCGATTAGTTTTAAAATATTAACCTAGTTAAATTTAATTTAAATTATTAAAATTAAAAAAAAAACAATTATAATTAAATAATAATAAAATTTGACTAATAAAACAATTATAAAATAATAATAATAAAGTTAAATTAATTAATTAAAAATAAATAATAATAAATTAATTATTATAATAAAGAATAATTAATAAATTAAAGTTAAATTTAATTAATTTAATTTAATTATTTTTTTTATTTTTTTTTATTTTGAAATATGAATATTTTAGAGAATATTTTTTTAGGTGTAATTGGATATATTAAATCTGATATTATTAAAATTGTTAATGGAAACTCTACGTACGGGAGTGGAGCTTTGACAGACCTCCGGTACCGCCTTACAGTAAACATCACAATTATGGAGAAGCACTGTAATTTGAAAAGAGGAACTCATTTCGAAGCAAAAGGCCGACTACGTGAAAACGACCATTCTACAATAGTTCTTCAAATTCCTGACATGAGCCACTTGACCCAAATTAACAATCAAATTATAACAAATAAAGAAATAAAAAAAGGATTTCTTCCCCTTAAAAAAGGAGTTGCTGAAGAACCAGAACCAAACAACCTTGAAAATATAAGAAAGAATCGTAGATCAATGGAAGAGATTTTAATTGATGACAACCAAGCAGAAAAAAAGAGCAGCAGTAGACGGTCCTCAGATTTACAATTCGATAATACTCCATCGTCGAAGGTAATTTTATTTTTTTATTTTAAAAAGTCTATTAATTTCTTTAATTTATTTAAAGTTTTATTTATAACTATTTATTAATTATTATTAAATAAAAAAAATATTAAAATATTTTTGAAAAATTCGCCTCTTATTACACAGGCCGACAAGATTTACTTTCCAAGAATCAGACAATACTTTTCCGAAGGATTTCGACGTGCTGAATCCGAATCCGACCTCAAAAGGGACCCATCACGTCAGGTTTTCGAGATATTTTAACCTAAAAATGCAAAAAGCTTGTTTTTAGTTATATTTGATGTCATGAAACATCAAGAAATAATTTTTTTCTCTAAAAGGTCAATATTGAGCCTAAAAGTGCTACTCTTCCCCTTTAATATCCATTTTGAAAATTTAAAAAATCTTCTATTGTCTCTGAGTAATCGTTTATTGAATTTTCTGAGTTTGTCTAATACTTCGAAAACCAAGTAGAAATAGACAAAACTTGGAGAATAAAGCATAATTTAACTACAAACATCTAAATTTTAAATAGTTTTCAGTTTTTTCAATATAACTGAATACGAATTCAATATCAGATTGACTGGTTCAAAAATGGCATATTTTAGGGAAATACAATCAATTTTAAATAAATCGTCTGCCATATTGTATACGCCATTTTGAATTTTTGTGAATCTTATATTGAATTCGTATTCAGTTATATCGAAAATCCTCAGAACTATTGAAAATTTAGATATTTGTAGTTAAATTCTGCTTTATTATCAAAGTTTCTTTGTTTCTACTCAGTTTTCGAAGAATTCGACAAACTCAGAAAATTCATTAAACGATTACTCAGAGACAATAGAAGATTTTTAAAATTTTCAAAATGGATATTAAAGGGGAAGAGTAGCACTTTTAGGTTCAATATTGACCTTTTAGAGAAAAAAATTATTTCTTGATGTTTCATGACATCAAATATAACTAAAAACAGGCTTTTTGCATTTTTAGGTTAAAATATCTCGAAAACCTGACGTGATGGGCCCCTTTTGAGGTCGGATTCGGATTCAGCACGTCGAAATCCTTCGGAAAAGTATTGTCTGATTCTTGGAAAGTAAATTGAATCAAATTTTGTTGGCCTGTGTTATTTAAAAAAATTTAATTATTTTTTATTTTGGATTTCAGATTAAAAAAGACTTCGATTAAGTAGACTTAAACAGAATGAATTATTCAGTATTAATCATTAATTATATTTTTGAAATTTTTTTATTATTTTTATAAAGATAAATCTATTTTTTTACGCACAACATTAAGTGCTTCTTAGTTTTAATTATTATTTTACAAAGGAAACTACTATTTTGAACGCACAACTTTAAGTGCTTCTTAGTTTTATTTTAAGGACATGTTAAATGTTTCATAATTATATAATATGTTAATCATAATTATATATAATATCATAATATTAATGTAAAAGAAATTTATTCTATGTTCAAATTTAAATTCATTATCGGTATCCTTGTAAACAAGAAATTTTTTCTTTAAAAGAAAAACAAAATAAACATGTCTAGTTTGGAGTTACCGTTTTGTTATCATCAATCATAATAAAAGAAATAATAAACATCTTCTTCAAAGAAATTTAAATAAGCTTTTCATTTATTATTAAATTTTTACATTTTTTAAAACGAATTGTCCTAATAATTATTATTTTACAATAAAAAAATATAATAATGAAGTTAATTTAAAAACTTTATAAAACAGTTTTAATCATTTTTATTAAAAAAATTAATATTATTAATTAAAATTACTTTTCAAATATAGTAAAAAATTTATTTTTAATAAAACAAAAAAACCTTTTAACTTTTAAAATATAAATTTTAATTTTAATTAATTAATTTTTTTTTAAAAATAATTATAAAGTTTTTATTAAAATTTAATTTAAATTCGAGATTTCTCACTCGTATTTTTTTTATTCTAAAAATATTTATTTTAATTTTTCTTATTCTTTCGATACTTTCACGGACTACGATTTTAATACAGTCATTTTTAAAAATTATAATTCTTTTATTAAATTGTATTACAATTTTATTAATTTTTGTAAAATATATTAAGGGCTGCCTACTCATATGCACAATATTAACTTTTAATATAAAACAAGATTTTCCTAAATTGAAAAAGAATATATTAAATTCTATTGACAATTTTAACAAATATTAATACAAAATCTCTCTCCGTGTATAATTAAAATTGTAGATTTAGGGCTGATTTTATCAAACTCAATTAGAAGTTAATCAATGGTTAAAGCCAGTTTAACCGATTGTGATTATTTGATTGAGAATTTAATTATTGATTTACTTTTAATCGTCATTTGTGAAACTGGATAATATTGTTAGAGTCAAATGTATAAAAAACAATCAATTTATAAAAATTTTATATTATATTAACTTAACGATTATAAGATAAATAAGAAAGAAGATATACAATTTATAAGTAATAATTATTTTCCTCTATTAAGAAAACTAAAAGGTCATAATTAATGTTGCTATTTTATGTTTTCTTTTTGGACGATTTGAAAACATTTGTTACGTGTTTAACAATTAATAAATGCTGAACATAAATAATTAAATTTTAATTTGATTACTAATAAAGCAGAGGATAAACACTTTGTTGAGGTAAACACTCAACTTAAGGTAGAGATATTGATACCCTTCCGACGAAAACCATAAAGGTGGTGGATCCCTTTTCCACTTGGTTATTAATAGTTCAACCAATAGGTAGAGATTCTTTTTCTTATTTAATTGGATAAAGTACGATAATTTAGGTATTTAAATTAATGAAATCAATAATGATTGGAATTATTATAACATACAGAGATAAAAACTTAACTCAAAATGAATCAGAAAAAAGACTCATTATGAGCTGCAGCAAAAATAAACCTCGAAGATGGTGAGAAGTTTCCTCACCTAGTTTCTTTTTTATTTATAACTTTTAAAATACAAAAAATTATAATTTCATATTCGCAGTATCTTTCACAACACTCTTCTTCTTTATTTTAAACCAATTTTTGTTTTTATTTTTTTTTTTAATTGAATTTTTAAGCAGCAAATGTCAAGAAATTTTGACGCAAAGTGAGGAAACTTCTAACCGCGCGGCTAACCGCATATACTCGATTTCATTTGACATTAATTGTTTGTTCAAATTTATTAACAGAAAATGAAAGTTAATCTTACTTCCAATCGGTTGTTTGGAAATTGATGAGCTGGATTCTAGAACCGGCTCTTCGCTCGGAGCGCAAGCGCTAATACCAGTTGGGTGGCAGTGAGTGGCGCAGAGGCGCTCACTGCTCACTGATTGGTATTAGCGCTCACGCTTCGAGCGAAGAACCAATTAGGTTCATTGCACTTGGCTATTGCCAAGACAATTTCTGCAAGCTTGCAAACTGAGTCAGTTGTGTGATCTGAGTTCACTGACTTGACATTACAACTCCTTATATTGAGCAATTTACTTTACTTTGATATTTCTCAAACGTTTCTAAAAAGGGTCAATAAACTATTTGACAAATAAAATAAACGTATGCAGAAACGTAGTATTATATTCTTTAGGTTTTTCACCCAACAAATTTCGAAACTCACAGGAATTTTAAATTCAATTAAATCTATTATTTATATAGATTTTGATTTCTATATAGTTCAAGTACATGAAATAAAAATATCCAAAAAGAAGAATGTCTTGTAATAAACAAATTAAATTGTTAACAAGAATTTAATTAAAAGGAATGTTACACGAAAATATTCGAAACCTTCAAACCTGTTTGGTAGTGGATCCCCTTCTTCCTACTTATTGTTCAAGTAGTGAGGTGAGAATCTCTACTTTTCACTAGTGGAATTTTAGAAGATTAGAATGAGGTGTTAAATAAAGTTAAGATAGTTATAAACAATTACAATTTATTATTCGTTCCTCTAAAACCCTAATACATATTTATTTATCCCTTTTTTATTATTTCTTGTATGTTTAATTCATAACTATAATATATTCTTGTTAATGTGTGTATAATTCAAACACAATCATTATTTTCCTCGAATGTATAATATTTGTATGTGTGTGAAGTATTATTTAAGTGTATGTGTACATTTGACTCACCTATTCGTTATTAGATATTATTCCATTAACCTTCTTATAATCCTTTTCTATAATATTTATTTTAAATGAACTTTTTATAGCACAATTTTTCACTTAGAACTTTTATTATTCTTCACTTTTTATACTTTATTGTTAATTTTCAGTAATACGTATGATAACTTCTTTATATTCAAAATAACGGCCAAACTGACCCACGACTTACTATCGCGAAGACTCACGAGCAAATGTCCAGATTTCCCTGTGTTAATCAATTTTATTTATCGACATTACAGTGTTAAAATTTTCTTTAGTTTATTGCGCCTTTTCGTTGCCAGGCGCTTTTCTGCAAGCTTGCAGTGTTGGACAGTGGTGTGATCTTGGTTTATTAACCTGGACACACCACTTCTTAGATTTCACAATACATTAGTATATTAAGTATCATTCTTTTAAATTAAGTTCATTCACTTTTCATAACAAATTTATAAATGTGTAAAATGTAATAAACAGCTATAAATGAGAATTATATTTTATGTATTTTACTTCTATTTTAATTCTTGTAACCAATATTATAACGAATAGATGAATTATGATTGTTTTATTATTATTTTTAATATAAGTATTTGTATTTTGTTTACACTTTCTTATAAACATTATATTTGGATTTTATTATTACGAAGGGATAAATTGTGACGAAGTCGGTTCGTCACAAATGCCCCCCTTTTAATTGGCTGACGTTTCTTGTCAGCTGCGGGAAAGCGTTATCGAAGATCCTCTTTTAAAATTTTTAGATATCTCGTTTGAGTTTTACAAAAATCGTATCCTGGTTATCTTTCTTTACAAAAATGTTAGCTTTGAGAGTGATTAAGTTAATCTTTTTTTTAAACTAGCCTTACAAAATTTAATATATTTTTATTTATAAGACATGTTTAAAATGAAATTCGATTTACCATGCCATTTAACATCCTTTTTTACAAAAAATGTCCTATAACTAAGATAAAAGTATAAACATGATTTTTAAAAAATTCAAAAAATCGCAAATATTCAAATTTTATACTTTTTAATTATCTATTTTTAAACTATCTATAATTAAGTATTACATGTTCTTTAGTCACATTTTAGCATAATTTTGCAAAAAATAGTGTCCTATAACTAAGATTTGAGTATAAAAATGTTTTCAAAAAAGTTAAAAAATTGCAAACTTTCAAAGTTTACATTGTTTTAAGACTTGCTTTTAAACTCTATATTTGAATAATACATGTTATTTAGTCACATTTTAGCATAATTTTACACAAAAATAGTATGACTAAGATGTAAGTATAAAAATATTTTCAATATCAAAAAATCGAAAAAATTATAATTGTTATTAATTACTATCAAGCTTGATTCAGTAGTATTTTTAGGGTCTTTAGTTAAGAGGATTGTGACTTCAAAATAATGTAATTCATAATTATTTATCCAATTCATTCAATATTCTATAATTGAAAGAACTTCAGAAACTTTAAAAATGATGATGTTTTATGATTTTATTTTATTTTCATCATATACGCGCTCTAGGCCGTTTTGTACTTAACAAAAAACATAATAGTAATTAAAACTACATTAACAATAGGAAACAAATTAAGGGCGTTAGACTTTAAATAATTTAATTTTAATTGTTATTTTCATCATCACTAACGTCAAAAATGTGCCTTCTCAAATTCGCTTTAAATTTATAAATAGATTTGATGATGATAAATATTTGATGAAAAAAATGATATTGCAGGATGTCTAGAATTGTAAGTCACCTATGATACGATACTATCATTAAGCTACTAGGTAAATCTTACATGGTAGAAAGTTAAGTTATATTACTTTTTGATTAAACTTTTAAAGATGTTTTGAGCAATGTAAAGACAAATCTGAAGCAGGGTGTCTATGTTCGTTTAACAAAATTCCCGGCTTTGCCCAAATTTTACCCGGTTTATTTTTTTTTAAACAAATTCAAATATATTTGATTTTTAGTTTTAGCCATTAATAAATCTCTAGATGGCTACAAAAATTGATTTATTTTATGAACATTCTCTTTTTTTAAGAAAATATGTTATATACCAGTACCAGTCTTTGACGGGTTTTAGTTTCTACTATAATACTTTTAAATTGCGCAGGTAAACCGATTAATAGCCAGACATTTAATTTGAAAAGGAAAAATCGGTAATTTTCTTACCAAATTAAAAAAGTTCTATTATAGTAATTTGTTTTTAAAAACTGCTTTATACTTTAATTTTTTGATGTAATATTTATGTCAACAGACCCGAGTCAAAATTTGGGTCCCACTTTTAGCTTTAACATATAGATTATATTTAGGTTTTAGCAATCGTAACGTAGAGTCTAATTGCGACACAATTATTTATAATTAGATTCAACTTTGACTCCAAATGCTGGTGTAAATTTAGGATTAAATTTTAATACATTAATTGCAGTACTACAAACACATAAAGCACTAAAAATTGACAAATACTGTTCCTGAATACCAAATTTGATAGAAAAATTATAATATTTTTTTAACGAAATAGTTAATGGTTACTAATTATTAGTTTTCCCAGTAAAATTTAATTCCTGGTGGGTAGACACCCCATCAAATATATCAGCAGAAACTAAAACCCGTCGAAGACGGGTACGACAGCTAGTATATCGTAAAATACAATATAATAGAAAATCAATGTTGAACCCAATTAATTTATAATTATATTACAATTAGTGTATGAGATTTAAAAGGAATAAGTAAGTTTAATATTTTACCCAAGAGAATTGTTAAATATGTTTCATGCTTAAACTACTATGACTCCTCCTCACTTGATTTTGACTATGTCTAACCTATTCCTAACCTCTCCGAGTTAACTTTTGTTACGAATTTCCTCCACGTTTTATACTGTAACTTTTTGATTTCCTCAAAGTGAGGCGTATTTGGCTTGCGTTTTGAATTTCCTTTGAGGTTAAATCCTTGTTCTTTAACTAGATGAACCCCTTTTTCTTCAACTAATTTTCGTAAGATTGTCCATTTTCTTCTAGTGTTCCGTTTTCTTTCTGATTTCGGCTTCGATAAATTGTTCTCTCGTGTAAATTACATTATTCCAATTGTACTCAAATTGTGCTGAGTGTCGATTTTTAATGTCGTCATCTTTCTATTACTATCCGTGTTCGGTATATTCGTTTTCACTTCAATTGCAAAATCTTCTGCTACATTCTTGGTCTCCTTGTTTTTATTTTTTTCGATTATGCGTTTCTTCCCTGAATAATCTTGCATTTCTGTTGCTAATTTGTTAGATCTTTCGTCGAAATTCTCGGTTTCTTCTGATAACTCTTGGCTCACAATTTCTTTAGAAAAAATAGTCTTATTTTTTGTAAAATCTTCTTTCGTATCAGTTACATCTATAGTGAAACTCATAATCACTGCTTTTCGTTCTTCTTCTAAATTCTCTTCTATATTAGTAATAGCATTAACTTCGTTTGATCCTTTACTTTCCTTTACAACTTGTGCCTCATTGACGGGGGGTGCGACACTATAATTCAATTGTTTTTCGCCCCTAAAATAATTTTTAATTTGTGAGTGAACTCTGAAAACATATTGAATAATCAATGTTAAAAGGTGTTTTGTTAAAGCTCCTGTATGACCTTTCGTAGTCGTCATATCTGTGGTCTCTACGATCATCTCTACTGTAATCATCCTGGACGTCCTTGTATCTTCTGTATCCGTATCCATATCTAATTCTTTGTTCATCAGTACTTTATCTCTGTTGTGAATTATTGGAGTTATAGTTATACTTGTCAAAATTCTAATTATCCTTATAAAAATATTCTCTTTCAGAATCATGTAGCTGCATGTTTCTGTTCTGTCTATTTTCTCTAAAATTCTTGTTTTTATTTCTGTAGTTAAATCCATTATAATTATGGCTTCTTTCACTATATTGTTGTTTTTGCTGTTGTTTCCATTTTTGTCGTTAGTTCTTTGATTCATACATGATATTGTCGTTAGTCGATCGGTTGTAGCAACTTCCTTCCATTCTATTCTCATTTTGCCTTAAGTAGTTGTCATCGTGATATTTATTTCTATCTTTTTCATTTCTATTAACACGATGATGATTTATTATTTCAAAATCATATCCCTCTGTTTTCCATTTTTCAATGTGCCCTCCAAGTAACAATTACTCATACAGTGTGGACATTTTTGTTTCAATATACTTATTTAAACCTTTTTTTAATCGCGAAATTATATTTTAATTATAAATTATTTTAGATTTCTAAATATAAACTTTCCTGACATTTTATGGTTCCTTAGTATGTCCTAAAAAGTCATGTATCTGTTTCGTAAAATGTATTTTGCTATTTGTCAGATATGAAATTAAGTACGAAAGAAGTAATAAAAATTTTATTAATTTACATTAATTACCTTAAAGTGTATGATTCAATTTAATTGTTTATATAGGCATTTCTTTCAATATATACATCTTACTGCCCTAGTCACCTTAGGTGTAATCTGACTCGGTGTCGCGTAACCACGTTCGTATACCCATCTAATCTTATACATTGTCTCTCTACATTTTAATTATATTATATATTTTTTTATGACTCATTATTAGCAAGAAAAAAACTGTCAAAAAATAATACATAAAAACACCTGAAAGTCGTGACTGGAGCAATGTTTTTCTAATGGCTATTTTTTCTAATTCTTTATCTTTTTCTTTTGTAATATATTTTTGATATTTTTCTATTAATTTGCACCAAACTTTCCAAAAAACTTCTTTGATTCATAATGAACAAATTTATCACTGGAAGTTTGTTCAATTCGAAAATTCCGTGCAGACTTTTTGTCGACGAAAAAAGGAAACTGTCATTACCGACACTCATTGATTTATAATTAAATATTATTTAACCAAGGGTCATTTTTAATAGTTTTATCATCTCATCGTCTTGAGCAGACCATAATACGCATGCATACAAATTTTTGTAAAAATCGGTTAATATTTATCCAACTTATGACGATTTATGTTTTAAAAATCAATAAAATCGAGTAATAAAAATTTTCTTGTTTTTTGTCTCTAGTGTCTACAATATTTACTTTACAAAAAAATTCTCAAGAGAAAAAAGATGCGGATTTTCATTCTCTATAAGATAGTGTTTTTAAAAAAATTATATTTTAACTTTTAATTTTTGTCATATTTTGGAGCTTTTGACAACCTTCATACTGATCGTCCGAGCGCAGATCGAGTTATTGAATTGGGAGGCTCAATTAAGGAGTTTCATTTTGATCTGCATTTATTTTTTTTCATTGTATAGACAGAGATATTAAATTAAACGATTGTATAGTGTTGAACTGTGCACAATTAACGTGTATTGAGTTAAACAAATCTAAAAAATTAAAAATTCTTAATTTTATCTGTATACAATTGAGGGGCTGGATGCTATAATGTGTTACGCGCCATGTTAAGTAAATGGCGCGTAACACGTTATAGCATCCAGCCCCTCAATTGTACTGTATAGAGTTAAACAAATCTGAAAATTAAAATTTTTTTAATATATCTGTATACAATTGCACCGTATATAGTTATCAATTTGTAAAAACTAATTTGTATAGAGTTGAAATGTGCACAATTAACGCGTATTCAATTAAACTGTATCGAGTGAAACAAATCTAAAAAATCTAAAATTCTTAAATTCATCTGTATACAATTGCACCGTATACAGTTAAACGTTATTCATTTTTAAAAACTCATTTTTATAGAGTTGAACTGTGCACAATTAACGTGTATTCAATTAAACTGTATAGAGTTAAAATTAAACTTTTCCAAAATTCATTTGTATAGAGTTGCACTGTATAGAATTAACGGTGTTCAGTTGCACTGTATACAATTAAAATGTGTAGAGCTGATATCGCGCCGGCGAAATGTACGTTTAAAAATTTCAAAATGGCGGCTTCAAAATGTCGATAGAAGACTTTTTTTTAATAAACATCAAAGTCTAGTGTACGAATTTAAAAAAAAATTTGGATAATCTTGTCACTTTGTATTTAGGGGTTTTTAAGATTGCTAATTACGAATCTAATATTAGTTTTTCAAAATTCAAAATGGCCGATCCCATATGGTAGAATATTTTTTTTAATTTGACAAAGTATGTTTGAAACCTCCTACTCAGGGGTTTTTTGCCATATTGGATCCGCCATTTTGAATGACTAATATCAGATTTGTAATCAGCAACCTCAAAAACACCTACATACAAAGTGACAAGATTATCCAATTTTTTTTAAATTCGTACACTAGATTTTGATGTTTATTAAAAAAAGTTTTCTATCGACATTTTGAAGCCATTTTGGAATTTTTAAACGTACATTTCGCCATATTGATGGTTAGTTTTTGCGGACGCGATATTTGTAGTTTTTACGCATGCATTCTTATTCGCTATCTTAAAAAATGCATTTTTCAAAAAAAAGTAAAAAATTTTCATTTTATTGTCGAAACAATGTTCACAACTTTCTAAAATTAAAGTTTTTTAAATTTGAACTTCAGATTCTGAAAGATAAATAAATACTCTATCGGGTTGGATACCTACCAAATTTTTAACTTACGAAATCGTTAAGAACGTTGGCTCTAAAAGTTGAGTAAAATATGTGTCCATCCCGGCGCTAAAGGGTTAAAGGGAAAATATAGTGTAAAATGATTAGAATTGATCTTCATTCCGTTTTGAGCAAAAACCTAAATTTTTTTTTCAATTTTTGATAATAATTATACATATGCTAGTTCTCTCAATTCTTAATCTAGTGGACTGGTGTTATACATTTTTATTTATTTTTTCGTGCAGATTTCAACAAACATACAGAACAAATTATTGGAGTTCATCTTCATTTTTTTTGTGAAAAACATAGAAATTTTTTTTGGATTTAGAAAAAAAACCATTCATAAATTATGTGAAGTATTTAGGAAAGCAAAAATAAACAAAATTTAACGTTTTATTACAAAAAAAATACAGCGAGAAATATTGAAGTTGATCTTTATATTTTTTTAACAAAAAAGTAGAAGTTTTAAACGAGGGTACGGAACCCTCGGTGTTAGTACGAGTTCCACTCGCACTTGTCCGGTTTTTAGATTTCATACATTATTTTCATCTACGAAATGAACAAAAACACTGCGAATTAACATTTATATAACCATAAAATTTGAATTTCTTTTTTCAAATTTCAAATTGTTACTCAAAGTTCAGTTATTAAGCTTCAAAATCCTTGGAGAACATTTTTTTGTATTCCGTGAAAGGACAAAGTTATAAGAGTTTTACGAAAGTTCTGCATACGGCTTTTATGCACCACCTGGTTGGGTATAAAAGCCATTTGGTGATTTTGTTAAAATATTTTGTTATAAAATTTTATAACATTATATTTTTCTGTTATCTGTATAACAAATAAATAATTTAGAAAAATTTTAGCTTCCAAAATTGGATTTTATGTTAAGTTTACCTGCTTTCAATTCACAGTAATCGAAACACATCAAAACAAGCAGTTAAAAAATACAAATTACAATAACAACTATAATATTATCGACACGACAGTCAAATTAGAATCAAAAGTTAAGTTTAATAAAAATACTTTTTATTTTTCGTAAAAATTTCACGGATTCTGACCCAATGACATTTTTGGAATTCTTACTACTCGAATAGAAAAACTAAACATGAATTTGCAAATTCATTGCAATGTAAAGACAAAAGTCTGATTTTATTTATATAGATAATGTTACAGAAAGTATAGCAATATTCAGTCTTTGGGCCAATATCTAACAATCTGCCAAATTTAGTAAAAATCGGTAAAAGCGTTTTTGTGTTATTAGGATATAAAACTTCTGTGACAGACATAAAACTTTTTATGGATTTCTTTACATTTCTTGATGTTGAAAATAACTTCTTATATTAAAATTTTTAAGTTTTAAGTAATGTACAGACAGAAGTGCGATTTCATTTATAACGATAAATATATATATATATATATATTGCGACAAGGGTTTGTTTTTATCACTACGCTGATATTATATGCAATGTAACTTTGTTCTTTGAAAAGAAGTTGGTCGCGGTATTAGTTTGTAAAAACTTTATCCTACTTCAGATGCATCCCGTGTATAAAACTCTTGTCCTTCCAAGAAGACGCAATTATCGAGGTGCAATTTAAATTTAACGTTCTCTCTTTGAGCTTAATGAAAACTTGGGAGTGGCAAAGGTGCTCGTTAATTTAAAAGTCGGAAAATGCGCATTGAAGATGATGATGATGTTAAATTTTTGTTTCTCAAAAACATTGGCAAAAACTATACTATTTATATATTGAGAGAAGAAGTTAAATCTGAAAAGTGAGGAATTTATTATACCACAACCTAAATCAAATCACTATTTACGTGAACTAGTTCTGATGAATTCTACGTTATAGGAAAAATATTTATAATGATAATTTTTATTAAAACTATCAATTTTCAGCATTAAAAAAATTGTTATTTTTGGAATTTATTTTTTTACTACTTTTATCTATTTTAACGAAAGAGTAACTAAAATACAGCGAAGAATACTTTAAAGTTATTAATTAAACATTTGACGGGGTTTTGCATTCAAGGGGAATGAACTATATGCAAATTGAAAAGAGGCGTTAAAATAGTCAGGTACTTACTTTGGATGTCTGAAGAAATTCTAAATCTAGATAAAGCAATGGAGCTTTGTGTAACTTATCCTGCACTCTCATTTTCTAGAGAGCTGTTGAATGTTTCAATGTAAAGCTAGAATTTTGACCAACAGCATTGAATATTTTTATTTATTTCTCAGAAAGTTATGTAGATCTAGTGCTGCCCACGAGACGAGACGATACGAGATTTTATGTAGTATCGTCTCGGTCTCGTTAAGTACTGTAATTTTAGGTATAGGTATCGCCAAATATAGTCTCGATATCGTCTCGCGAGAATTCAGTTAAGTTGAAGTACGTGCATTGAAAAATCCAAATCAAATTTTTTAGTTTTTATATTATAGATAAACTTTAAAATAAGAATTTAAACATCAAACAATATGTCGACAGTATGTAGTATGAGTGTGTATTGTAATGAGTGGGGACGAGTTCACAGTCCTTAAAAACTAAAGCATAAGCAGGTGTGGTCAGATTAATTAGTCGCTATTCAAAGTGATAGCACGTTTGTCTTCCAATAAGGCTCAGTGAAGAATTGGAAGGATTGATTATCTCCAAGTTTTTGTACATTTACTTGTTAATCCATTAAGGACGGGATGTACAAAATTTGTACATAATGTTTAAGAACATATTTCAATCTTAAAAAGCACCAAGAATAATTTGAAAATACACTTTTCTTATGTATCTTTCGAATGGCGTACTCAAAAAACTTAAAAATGTTAAACATACAATTTATACAACATTTTTAAAGAAAAAACACGATTTTTTAAGAAAATTTTTTTGGTATTTTCAATTTTTTAATAGCTAAACCCGTCAACAAACCTTCTACTGATAGAAATATCGTTTCCCATCTTCAACTTAGCGAAGAAGAATGGTTACTATTAGACAAGATTGATCAATTTTTAAGGAATTTTAAATTTGTATAAATTATTCTCGGAGGTGAAAAATATGTAACGCTTTTTCTTGTCTTTGTAGCATTTAATTTATTATTGAATAAAATTGAATCGACAATTTTTTCTTTAGACTCAAAACTAGATCGAACTGGAGTCGATGTTTTAATATTGTTATTTCAAGCCGCACTGGACAAAATGCTAATGCATTATTATAAAACAAACTGGCTTTATTGCGCGTAACTGATTTTGGATCCTCAACATAAGATTGTTATATTCGTAATCAGTGACCCAGAAAACTCCCGAGTAACAAATTTCAAGCAAAATTAACTATTTTTGAAACTTCTTGTCCCCCATATTGGATCCGCCATTTTGAAATTTGGAAAACTAATGTTATATTCGTAATCAGCGACCCTGAAAACCTCCAAGTAACAAGTTTCAAGCAAAATTAACTATTTTTTAAAATTTCCTCTATTTGTTTATAATATTGTTTAAAAAAAGTAACTTTAGTCGCCATTTTGTGGTAGCCATATAAAAATTTAATATCCAAAATAGTTCTATGTTGTACTTCTACTATTTTTGACGCGATATTTCTATCAGTAGAAGGTTTGTTGAAGGGTTTAGCTTTAAAAAAATTTAAGAAACCAAAAAAAAAATTCTTAAAAAATCGTGTTTTTTTAAATGATATATAAATTGTTTATTTAACATTTTTCAGTTTTTTTAAGTACGCCATTTGAAAGAGGGATTCAAGATACATAAGAAAAGTGTATTTACAAACTATTCTTGGTGCTTCTTAAGATGGAAATATGTTCTTAAACATTATGTACAAATTTTGTACATCCCGTCCTTAATGGGATGCAACGCAGCCGTCCTAATACAGAAACCTGCTTTATCTGAAAATCATTTTTTCGAAATTAATTAATAATTTCAAAATTATCAAAGAACTCAGAAAAAATTGTTTAGCATGGTGGGATAAGAGCCCACAACCTTTCTATTGCCGGTAGACTGCTCTGACCACTGAGCTACATGCACCCCAAGATTCTCCGGGTTCCTTGATTTATACTATACCTCCCTGCATTATTTCATGATAATGTAGGGAGTTTCTTGAAGATGGTAAAGCCTTATTTTCAAATTCATAGGCAAATATAATTTAAGAAAGTGAATTTATCATTCGGTAGTATTAATATTAAAGGTGAAAGAATTTAAACAATTATTCCGAATCAAATCTCTCGAAAATAAATTTCTAGAGTAAGCACTAGATTTCGTTATGAAAATACAATATATTTTTCATATGTATCGACAACGCAGCCGTCCTAATACAGAAACCTGCTTTTTCTGAAAAAATCATTTTTTCGAAATTAATTAATAATTTCAAAATTATCAAAGAACTCAGAAAAATTGGTTAGCATGGTGGGATGCGAGCCTACGACCTTTCTATTGCCGGTAGACTGCTCTGACCACTGAGCTACATGCACCCCAAGATTCTCCGAGTTCCTTGCATTATTTCATGATAATGTAGGGAGTTTCTTGAAGATGGTTAAGCCTTATTTTCAAATTCATAGGAAAATATAATTGAAGAAAGTGAATTTATCATTCGGTAGTATTAATATTAAAGGTGAAAGAATTTAAACAATTATTCCGAATCAAATCTCTCGAAAATAAATTTCTGGAGTAAGCACTAGATTTCGTTATAAAAATACAATATATTTTTCATATGTATCGACAGCGCAGCCGTCCTAATACACCATGCTAACCAATTTTTTCTGAGTTCTTTGATAATTTTGAAATTATTAATTAATTTCGAAAAAATGATTTTTTCAGAAAAACCAGGTTTCTGTATTAGGACGGCTGCGTTGTCGATACATATGAAAAATATATTGTATTTTCATAACGAAATCTAGTGCTTACTCCAGAAATTTATTTTCGAGAGATTGGATTCGGAATAATTGTTTATATTCTTTCACCTTTAATATTAATACTACCGAATGATAAATTCACTTTCTTCAATAATATTTGTTGTTTGTTACGGCGACAACAAATATATTGACATTGCAAATTTTATTTACTTTAATTTTTTTATGTAAATTAAAAATTTTCGTCGATAATAAAAACAAAACTATTTTAAACCCAACTCTTTTTTCAAGCTACATTTCGCCCAAGAACGTAAGCATAGTTGAATACGAATTGAGTCGTCAGCTAACAAATTTCTCCTATTAGTAATTACCAATTCTGCCAAATAAATTTTTAGATGTCAATTCGTTCGAAAATCCATACGAATTTTCGTGCAGAATTTTCTAAAAAAAAATTTAATTAATCCGTTCGTAATTCGCTCGAATTTTGTATGAATTTCATAATGAAAACCAGCCGAACATTTTTAAAGATATTTTTAGCTGATAATTCGTTCAAAAATATATACGAATTTTCGTGCAAAATTTTCGAAAATTTTTTTTTAATTAATCCGTTCGCAATTCGCTCGAAATTCGTATGAATTTTATAAGGAAATCTGGCCGAATATTTTTTACTAGTAATTTCATACGAATTCAATAGGAAATCTGTACGAGTCTGGTCGGATTTCTGAACGAAATTCGTACGAAATGCCTACGAATCATTTTTACCTGGGACAAATCTATGGAATTCTGTCAGGATATATCCGCTATTTGAAAAGAGCGTGGGTCAAATAAATAAAAAAAACTCAGCAGGGATCAAAGAAAAATAAACGTGTGTTCAGACACACGGCGATCGAATCTTGCATGTCTCGACCTGCCGAAATTCCACCACATACTGGATGTCTTAATTGTTTATTGAAGAACATGTGTGGTATCTTTAAACCCAATATCTTATTATTTCTAAGCATAATTTGCAGAATTATAATTATACATTACTCAGGGCCGGATTATTTTTTGGGTCCGCTATTTTACGTGAAAAAGATGAAGTAACGCAAAATTTTCTTTACTTCATGACAGTTAAAACGGACGCAAAATATTTTGCGCCCGCTTCCCCTACCCCTGGATGGTAATGAGTTACTTTGCGCCCGCTCGAAGTGCCCGAAACGGCATACTTTCCGTGAAGGTAGGACAAAAAAATTATTTTCACCAAATATTAAGTTAAAATATTCAGTACTTTTTGACATGTCAAAATTTTTGAAAAATTTAAAAAACGTTAAACCTAGGGTGGGCAATTACCCTGGGCGTCAACTTTATAGGGGCGCCAAAATTGCTTCTGTTATATGGAAAAATATATTAAGAAAAAAAAATTTCTGTTTCCTTATATTAGTAAACAACTATGAATAGACATTAAGGGCATGTCCAAGTTGTGAAATGTAAACAAACCGAGCACAAAAATCACATTTTTCAAACAGACTTTTTTCTCACAAAAATTAGCATTTTACACTTTCTTAAGGGAAATGGTAAATTAGAGTGTCAAAGTTTCCAATGAAATATTTTTTGACTATAAGCAATAAAAAGCAATTAGGTGTTTGACTATATAAACCGCACGGACAATGAAAAACTTTTTACCCTTTCTTTTTGTAATTTTTGTACCCACTTCTAAATAAAATATAAAGTAATGTAACAATTATTTAAATCTTTGTAAAGTAAAACTATTTAAAATTATTATCCAAGTATAAATTTGTATTTAAAAGCTTTAAAATAATATTTACATGTTCTATTAACTTTTATTTTTACAATGGGACATGCCAGTAAACTGAAAATTTAGGTCTTAAATGCTTATTTTTTGCAAAAAATATTTTTTAAAACCGGATAATGTTTTGAGGCATAATAGAAACCATTAAGCACTGCACTTTCCATTAAAATAGTTTTATTTTTTTTAATTAATTAAAAAAAACCTTGAACGTAATATATTTTCTCTTGTGTAGAACTACCCATATGTATTTGAACCAAGTAAATCTTTATGAGATATGAGTATTTTATTTTATCGCATTTGAAATAAATAGTTATTTGTACTGAATACGAAAATGAAAAGAATAATTGGATCTAATGAATTATGCTTTAAATGAATTATGGAAATTAATTGATCCAATAATGCATGGTTTTTAATTCAAATAAATATTTATTTAAATCAATAAAATAACTTTGTTGAAATAACTAAACATTTGTTTTTATTAAATATTAAATTATTCATCATAATTAATTTTTTAAATTCAGACAAATATCCCTTTAATTGCGCCAATAATTAATTATTTAGTCCAAATACAAAATTTATTTGCATCAAAACAAAGCATATTTAGATTTATTTGATCCTAATAAAAATTATTTAAATAAAATAGATAGGGTGTTGTGGGGTGATGTGCAACGTTTTCTTTCGTTGGATGAAAAGATATCAAATAATTAAATTTTTAAATATATCAAATATGGATAACTTAGACGCATTGTAATAGAATATTTCTGCATTATTAGATTTTCGGAATTAAAAAAAATCCCCCTTTTTTAAAACCGCCTGTTTTTGCATTTTTAAACAAAGTTGGGGTTCATGTGCAACACCAGTAAAATTCGAGTATGTAATGCATAAATATAGATGACAATCTCTTTAAATATTAATTTTAGGTCATTTCAATGAAAACTAAACGAAATCATCAAAAAAAATTTACTAGGTTATATTTGACTTCTGAAAAGTGGAGATTTCACCAAAGAAAAAAAATTTTGTTTAAATTTTTATTTATTGAAAATAAATATATATTCTACATAAAAACCTTACTCATAACTGAATATAAAATATAATTAATGAAAAATATGTCAGAATTTATTATTTATCATGTGAATCGCAGTTAATGCACGTAAAGCTGTTACATCCTTACATATTGATACATTTCAAATGATATGGAATGTCACAAGTATTGCAATAAATTTAATTATTGCAATTTAATTTTTTCGTCAATACTTGCTTACATTTAAGGCATATTTCTTCCACTTCTTCATGCGATGATGTTGATTTGCGAACACGTTTATTAGGTGGCTGAGTCTTCTTCTTGTTTGGCGATGATTGTGTTAACTTTTTGGTTTTCTTGACTCAGACGTTAGTTTTCTTAGACCTTTCTTCAGCTTTCTAAGTCCGTTCTTCAGATTTTTTTCGTTAATCAGAAACATTATTTTGCAACGTCAAAACTCTGCTTTTCAAAGATTTTCTACCCGATTTGATTTTGGCAAGGAAGCAGTTATATGAACTGGACCAACATTAACTAATGCTGTCGCAAATGACTGGGTGTGAACGCAGTTGACGTGGAGGCTGAAGGTTTTGCTGGAGCTGAGGTACTGGTAACTGCAGAGACTGTTCTTGACATCTCTTTTCTGTGTGCAATGTTAAAATTTCTCACATCGTCGATGTGTTCTTTAGTTATTAGGTTCGTGCCATCAATTCGTGCTGCAACAAAATCGTCATTTATAAATACATATATTGGACTTTAAAGGGTAGATTCCCGTTCCTGCGAATTCACTTCAGATATTTAAGGCAGTGCAGCTTTGACAGAAACAAAAACGGAAACATCCAACGGCTGCATGCGATAACTACAATGAGGTGGCAGCGTCAACACTGTGATGCCATTATTAACACACAAAAGTCCGCTACAGTCATCCAGCCGCATTCATTCGCACATCCAATTGATCCCGGGGGTGAATTCTCCATGAAAATAGATTTCATGTATTTCTGAGGAAATAAGAAGAACGGTGGAACAGTAATTCCAGCAGCACTCACATTGACGACCACAGTTACATTCATTCCAAGCTCAGACGAACCAAAAAAGCCAATTTTGGTTCCTTTCTGTGCCACAACTTCTACTGGTGGGCGCAGTGGAGAAGCTACTTTCGTCAATATTCAAAATTCGATGTTCTGCAAATGGTGTTTCCTCCGAAGCAGCTTTTAAATTAGTTAAAAATCCGCCTCCGATTTTCTACAAAATTCTTTCAAGCGCTGAAAGCTGGCCTATTGTGGTTTTCGTAATGATATATTTCTATGACATCTTATGAATGCGTAGTACCAATCCCTGGTAGCTTGGCCTTTTTCAATCCACTGTTGCGATATTGCGATGCCCAATTTCTTCCTGTATTCGTAAGCTAATCTACGTATATCATTTATCAATAGACCGTAATTCATTTTCGCACATTTAACATTGTACAACATTAGTTCATTCTCCTGAATGAAATCGAACATCTAAAAAAAAATATATATATATAGAATCATAGAACAGCAAACATTACGAAAAAAATCTATTTATTATTTATTTTTAAATAAATAAAAATGATTAGAGTTACAAAATATACCCGTGCGAAATAACTCAAACTATAGTTTAATATTTTATTTTAGATTAATTTAAGTTTTAAATTTTATTTAGATTTTAAGTTAAAAAATTACCGGCTTTCCTTTAAGAATGACAGTTGATTCCAAAAAACTGAGGGCTTCGTCCTCGTCGATGGTGTCACAACTAAGTTCATCTGGCAGAAAATGCGCATCAAACGTTTTCATAGAACGCAATAAAGTCGATGGCACCAGGTTGAAAGAATCAGTAGTCAAACGAATTGACATATAATAATCGCATGTCAGTAATTTAATTGCTTCCCAAATTTGCTTGAAATCCACTGAAGCAGCTATGCCTTTATTTTTGTATTTTCGTGGCATAATAACTAGAAACATTTTAAAAAATATAAACATATTTAATATACACATATTTAATTATAAAATATCGATAAATTACAATAAAAGCAGTGTTGCACATCACCCCAAAAAATGATGCATTATTGTTATATTTTGGGCAAAATGATTTGTACGCAATACAATGCAATTGAAACACAAAATATAAACAAAAATTTATAAACCAACAAAAAACACATAGGGTAGAAGTACCGTTTGTGGCCAATGTACCGGTTGTGGCCTTTTTATAAAATTTCCATTTAATTCTTTACTATAATTAATATTTCTTATTATAATAAAGTACTACAATATTTTAAGTACTTCCTTAAGTAAAATATATAAATAAACTATAATATTAATAATTACAATAATTATTAACTAGTGGCCAAAACTGATGCTTCTACCCTACTTACCTATAAAATAAATTAAAACTCTTCACAAAAGGAATAAAAATGTGAAGCGTAAAAAAAATTTCCTGGCCGAGAAATTTTACTCCACTTCCGTACAACAAAACTGGTTACGACCCCTCTCGTGAGTTATATGTCAAAAACAATCTACTGCCGACAAAAACAGATGGCAGTACTTGGCTCTGTTTAATATCAAATTGTAGATCAGAAATCGGCGGTGTTGCACATCACCCCACAAATTTCTATTTTTTAAATAATTTTAATTAATGGAATTAAACAATTTTTTGCAGTGTATCTACCTATATTACTAAAAGATATCGCCGCCGCTATTTCAAAATTCTATCCCCCACTTCTTCTAATCTAACACATACCCAGGCGCAAGAAGACTATAGAGACAGGAGGGCTAACTCGGCTGTTTTCTCACTCACAACAGTGAGTCAGAATTTGTCCTACCCCCACTACTGCAGTTAGCCCTCCTGTCTCTAGTCTTCTTAACCAGGCGCAAACCCACTGGCATTCTACCGCGCCTGTACGCACGTTGGTAAGACTGAACTTGGCATTTGTCCGCCTGGCAACCAGGGGGTGCAGAGCGGTGCATGCATTCCACTGAAACATGACTGCGTGTTGTAATGACTGTGCGTCCGGCTCGGTACATATTTGATACCGGCGAAAACTTGGCGTTGTACCGGCAGTGCGTCTAATCATATTCGAGATTATACTAGCAGATTTCTGCTTTTTCAATAATTGTTTACTAAAAACAGATGGAAAGATATAAAAACTGAGTAGGGGACATAACACCGTAGTGACATTTTAGGAGTGTTTCATGTCATTACATCGATATGGGTCAAAATAAACAACTTTTTTGTGGGTCCACTTAGAATAGTGAGTCCCAAATTTAATTTATATGACATTTTATAAAAATAATAACTATTTTTAAGTTATATTGAATGATTTTTCAAGAATTGGATAAATTTTTTAATTTTTCGTCCGCTATATTGAATCCGCCATTCTAAATTTTGAAAAACCGACATCAAATTCGTAATCAGCGACCCTTAAATATCAAATGAGTAGTTCCATGGTAAGTAATCATAGAAATTTTTTATATTATGAGAGTTGGATAAAACTGGGCTTTATTGTTCTCTTGAACACCACTAAAAACATAGTGACACGTTTTTAGAAAAATATTTATATACATAGAAGATATGTAACATTGAAAGTTTTTAGTTTTTTTCTTTGAAACCGCATAACTTTTTTTTGATACCAAGTTTAGTCTCGTATAGTATCCGTTATTCGAGACGATACTCGTTTTGGATGAATCCAAACGATACCCATTAACGGCCAAATGTACAATTTTTTGGACCACAGTTTGACACTATATTTTAACATAAGAACTCAACAGACAAAATTCAGCACTAGTAATTTTTTATTGGCCAAAAACCACTCTTTCGAATGGCGTTTCAAAAAATTTTATAAATTTATAAATAATCAAATTACATATGTTATTTTTTTAAAACATGAAATTTTTATGTTTTGCTTTTTCTTTTCTCAATTTTAGTACAGGTATCCATCTTGGAATACATCTAAAAGTCCTAAATAACGCGTCAAAAATATATCCCCTATCAAATAGGGGTATTCCGGAAAAGAAAATTCAAAATGGCGAATACAACATGGCGGACGAAATTTTTTTGAAAATCTGTGGATTTGCTTAAAATTTGTTACTTGGGAGTTTTCAGGATCGCTGATTACGAATCCAAGGTCAAATATTAAAAATTCAAAATGGCATATCCAATATGGCAGGTAAAATTCAATAGGGCAAATAAAATGGTTGAAACTAATTCGATTCACTTGAAAATTGTTATTAGGAGGTTTTCAGAGTCGCTGATTACAAATTCAAAATCAGATTTAGAAAATTTAAAATAGCGGATCCAATATGGCTGATGACTTAATTAAAAGATAAGTAGATTTGACTGAAAATTGTTACTTAGTGGTTTTCAGGGTCGCTGATTACGAATCTTACATTTATTTTTAAATTTAAAATGCAAGATGCATTTACAGTATTAATTATTAGTTTATGTTAGTGTATAAACAATGTTACGAACCAAAAAATAATTTCATAATAAATTGTGAATCCAGAAATAAATTTATTAATCAAAATTTAAAACATAGAGAATTTTTAAACTGGACAATTTGAGAGAGTGTCTACCGCGCGCCTGCGGAGGTTCGCCGGAGAAACCAAGCTGCCAAAGCCTAATGGCCCTGTTTTTATTGTATGGGTTCGTTCTCCTCTTTTATAAGAATTTGCCAAGCAACATCGTTTTGAATTTTTAAATTGAATAATTTAAGGAAATTATAATAAGATACAGAAGAATTTGAAATAAGGAACTCATTATTTAATTAAGTAAAAGTAAGAAGATTATGTAAAGGTTACAAAAAAGAAAATTATAAAGTAAACGGAACGATACAATTCTGACTCACCCTTTCTCCTTCTTAATTGTAATTTTCCTTATTTACTACCACCTGAGTTTTGAGATGCTCGGCGGGCGAAGACTTCTTTTAACTTTTACTAGGCCTCTCAAATTGGGGCGGCCTAAGCGCCACACACGCACAAATTAACTCACGATTTGAGTTTGAAAAAATAATATTCCATTCAAGTCATCGCACGTGCGTTTGTTTAACAGGCAGAGAAATGTGAAATTTGATACTTTTCAGGAATTATTATTTTTTATAATTCCGATTATATAAAAAATTTTTTTAATAATAACAAAAGAAATTAATAAACAAAAAATACATACATGCGTACTCATAACCCGTGCAGGATATTCCGGACATCCCCGGATATCCAATCATTTTGATTTTCCGGTGATTATAATTTCGTTATATATAAGGAATTTGATTTTTTTTAAATTACAATAATATGCAGGACATCCTAGGGCACCTCAGAGCAATTTCTATGATATTAAAACTGAAAATACATGGGACATCCCAGAATATCCACATGCGATCCTCATGACATCCAAATTAAAGATACACGGGATATTCCATGATATCCACCTGTAATTCTTACTATTTTAAAACTAAAAACAAACATAATATCCCAGGATATCCACATGTAATTCTTATTACATTTAAAATTAAAGTATGTAGGATATCTCAGGATATCCACGTGTAATTCACATTATTTTTTAAACTAAAATCTATAGGATATTCAAGGATACACGCAAGTAATTTCCGCGACATTTAAATCAAGAACATACGGGATATTCCAAGATATACACCTGTGATTCTTACCATATTACATAAAACTAAAAACATACAGGATATCCCAGGATATCCACATGTAATTCTTATTACACTTAAAATTAAAGTATGTAGGATATTTCAGGATATTCACGTGTAATTCACATTATATTTGAACTAAAATCCATAGAATATCTAAAGATACACGCAAGTAATTTCTCATAATACTTGAAGCAAACATATACGGGATATTCCAGGACACCCTTAGACAAGTCCCAAGATATCCAGACTAAAACATACATGATATACATATGACATCCCAGGATATTCGCAAGCGATTCCAGCGACATCCAAACCAAAATATACAGGATATCCAAGGATATCTCCATGTAATTCCCATAATATTCAAACTGAAAACATACGGGATATTCGCAAGCGATTCCCGCGACATTTAAACTAAAAATATACGGGATAATAATATAATTTCTATGATATCCAAATAAAATATTGCTGGTACACACAAAAAAATTGTAATAATATTATTTTAAGAAGTTTCTAAAAGTCATAAATTTTATTAAATTACTCTTTTTTTGTTATAATGGAGCGCTCAAATAGCCTAACTTCGTTTCCGATGCGGTGCTGATGTAAGCTTATGCTTTGTGATATCTCAGGATATCACCTTTCAGCTGAGAGTAAATATAAAATAATTACTGGGAAAATTTTAGCATTAATTCGAGAAATTAATTTTTTTTAAATTGATGAACCAAGTCATTAATTTTTACATTTTAGTCAATGTTAGGTTATACCGTAACAACCCACCGTGAATATTCCGTTTTCGTCCCCGAAAAGCAACCGCGATGGAGACGAAGTTAGGGTGCGTATTATTTTATGAGTTTCAGGAAAACAGGCCCCTTTCTCTTTTTTTTATTTTTATTTTAACATGTTTATTGAGAAGGAAATTTTTCTAACACACTATAAGAAGTTACAATGTATTTCTTATAGTGTGTTCTTAGTCACGGTGATTCTATATTTTGGTATAGAATTACCGTAATAAGGGCTCGGCGTCGCCAAGGTCCAGACGCAGGTCCCGCAATTTAGTTCGGTGTCGACCGGGTAGCTAATTACTTCGAGTAATTCCTTTGTTTTAATCCCCTCTTTCTTTGCGTTTTATATCCTCGAAATGGTAAAGAAAAGTGAAAAGTTAGTAAACAGGAGTGAAAGTGAAAAAAGGACAAGAGTGAAAGTAAAAAGAACAGTAGTGAAGTGCGAAGAGAGGTCAGGAGTGAAGTGCAAAGTGGAGACCTGGAAGGAAAACTTTGGGCCATGATAATGTTACTGGAAAGGATGGAGGTAAAGGAAATCAGGGACGGTCTTATTAAAACAAACAAAAAGGTGGGAGAAAGGGGTGAAAGATTAAATATCTCGGGGAGAGAGACTTTCTTTGGAGCTGATGAAGTCTATGAGGCCTTTCCCCAGGAAAAATACAGTGACCTCAGGAAGAAAGTTTTCCCCGAATGCCTTGTCCTGAGGGGTGAAGCATTCGTTTCCAGGGCACTAATAAAGACCAAAGAAGACCTCATAAAGAAATGATGGTCTGTGTTGAATTGATGAAAGAGCTAGAGGAATTGAAGAACCTTCAAGGTAGGGATTTATTTTCTTCACTATAAAAGAATTCTTTTCGTGACACAATTTTACCAGAAATGTTTCGAAAGTAGGATTGACCAAGAACTTGTGGGTAAGGATACACAAGGCTCCCAGTGAAAGATTTTTTTAACTTAAAACCTTTTAAGAGAATTCCTAAAAATATAATTTCCCCACTTTTTTTAAACAGCGTATTAATTGTAAAAAAATTTCATTTATTCGCGCTTCTCCCTCCTCTCCATGTTCCAGCGGACAATGCAAGGCTCGGATTGTGCGACTCTTTCGCCTCTTTTCGACTTCTATAGAAATTATTTTACGAGAGAATGCCTTCTGATGCACAGTTTTCCCCCTTTTTTTAAAGGGTGGAGAAAGCAAAAAATCTTTCTCTCTTTTTTAATGGAATTTTCCGAAAGTACTATAACGGAGTGATTTTCATAAACAAAAAAATAACAATCTTTAAACCAGGGTTGCCACATTTTGCTCCTTTCAAATCCCCGGACTTTTCCAGGTTTTTCAGGTGAAAAAGGATTTTTCCAAGTTTTTAAGACAATACGAAATATTTCACGAAATTAAATAAATCCCTGATTTTCAGTCAAGACTTTGGCATTTTGTTGATTCAATTATTCGTTTCTGACATGTTCAACTCAAATTCGTCTTTAAATCAATGTTTATATATTTTTTTCTTTTTAGAATTATCAAATTGCTTACAATTTAAGTTTTATGTGAAATTTCGATTTGTAGACATTTTTTTTAATTAGATATGTATTAGAATATAAAAATACTAATACTAATTGAAAGGAAATTGAATTAAATTTTTTTTAAGTTCTACAGAATTGTTAATTAAAATATGGAAAATTCAAATTTTCACAGATTTCAATTTGAGACCCTTTAAAAATCCAATTATTTCAAAAAAATTCATGCCATATTACTTTTGATATTCCACAAAAGGCCTGAAAATAATTTATGCTTCCAAAATGTTATTGCATTTCTAAAAGTAATAAAAAAATTTAATTTTTTTAATAATAAAATTCTTTTGGTAATTTTGAATAAAGCAGTAGATAATGAGAATTATTCAATAGAGGAAAATTTTGAAAGTAAACAAAATTTTTGCCAAGAATAAAAAAAAATTTAGAATAAATTGATTTTCTACAATGGCATTTGTAATTGCTTCGAATTTTATTACATTTTTTTTCGACCAAAATTCCTCTGTAAATCCATTACTTTAAATAATTAATTACTATATATTCAAAAATTTAATTATTTTTAGAAGAATTTAAATCGTTAAAATTTTTCAAAAAATGAACATTCCTTAATATTCCTAATTAATTTATTTAAAATAGAAATTTTCTAAAGTTGTAAATTAAAAACTCTTTAAAATCGATCTACTTGTAAACATTGTAAACGCAATTCTTCTAAAATTTGTTCTGAAAGTACAAAATTAAAATAATTATTTTTGAAATATTTCTAAAGGGGCAGGGAGGGTTTCATGTCAAATCCCACTGCTAGGCATCAGGCCTCCCCTAGGACACGCCCCTGTCCAATAGGACAGCTTCCGTGTTCTCCTTGGGCCCAATCGCGAATGAATGGTGCGAATAGAAATACGGAAATTTAGAACCATAATGATCCACTCAGAGAAAAGTTTATTCGCCTAACCAAACTGTTTAACTAACCTCACTAACTTAATTACTTAATCGGAACAAAACAACTTTCTGTTTTGTTAAGCAGACTTACACTACCGGTCAAAATTGAGAGAAAAATTGTTCCAAATTTTTTGAATTTTTTTGGTCCAAGTTTGACGGCCTGCATTTTTAAGAAAAAAATTACACGTTAATGCCTATAAGTAAGTCTTATAATGTAACAAATGACCTTTAAAATAAGCCTAAGATCATTAAAAAGCGTACATTATTTTAGAAGTTATTCAAATTTTTGTAAAACATTGAAAATGACAATTTTTTAAAAATATCTAAATTAAATATTGGTCTAATGACTTCTACAACATCTTGTTCTCTTTAAAGTTTTAACAACTTTCAAAAAATAAAAATAAAAAAATTTTAGGTTCCATACAATTTTTGTTTAAAAATGTTTTTCAATCATCTGAAAATGGGTGGTCTCTCAATTTTGACCGGTATTGTAATGCAACATAATAAAAAAAATTCTATTGTTTAACAAAATTTAACAAGGTAAGAAAAGAAATGGAATAGACCCAGAAAAATGGAATCAATGCAAATGGAAAAAAATAAAAGAATTATTTCCGTTTAAAAACTGTATATGGGTGATTAAATCTAAAGTGACACCTTTAAATTTCAGTTTTTAAATTTAATTTTTTCAATTATATGATTTTTTTTATTAAAACTACTTAATTTCATACTCAAGAGTAAGATTTCTTTTAAGTTGCGCAAAGTTATTTCTTAAAAATATTAAAGTTTTTCACCTTTGAAAAATATTATCTTTGCTCTATTAAACTAATTTTATTTAATTGGCAACCTTTTTTTAGAACCGGGAAATAGTCGGGAAATGAAATATCTAAATAAAATTTTTATCAAATCGTGTGCTATGAAAACGACATTTGAAAAGGAGTTGTGCTTAGGCCGTAAGGAAATAATTGTATCATTGGTCGGTATATCCTATGCAGGGCTCGGATTGTGCTACTTTTTCGATTTTTTTTAATTTTTTAAGGAAATGGGATTTTTTTCGACTTTTTTTTGTGAAAAGATGCGACTAATCGACTATTTCGAGATTTATTTTAGTAAAATACAACTGAAATTTTTAAAAATTTCAGAAAATTAAAGTTAATGGAAAAAGTTTTAGTAAAAAAATGTTCTGTTAAGTTTATTTTAAGATTTATTTCAAATTTTTCAAAAAAAAAAACATCAATAACTTCTTTAATTTAATAAATATTTAATTAGTTAATTAGTTTAAGTTAAAATTCTTTAAAAGATTAAAATTCAAACCCTTTTGAAATTAAACCACTAAAAAAATTGTTATAAAACATGAAGAAATCGTGTGATAAAATCATTATTTTATATTATAAGATTTTATAAAAAAAAGGAATTTGAAAATAATTAAATTTCTGCAATGAATTTTCTTATTTTTTTGAGAAAATTGAATTTTTCAATAAGAATTTAAAGACGATCCGAGCCTGCGTATGCTCAGGGTTAATGTGAAATGCAAGAAAGTGATTGGTTAAATCGTTTTTCATTTATTGATAATAATACGGTGTTATTTGCTTCATCATATACTTGTAGTGAATTTTTTTTATATTTTAAACCGGGAAATAACCGGAAATTCCAAAACTGAAAAATGGTAGACACCCTGATGAATAAGTGCTAAATTTTCACTATGGAAGTTAACATTAAGGTTGTGTTGAAAATAATTTAAATTCTGCGATGAGTTTGATTAATTTTTAAGGTAACTGAATCTCTGAGAAAAATTAACTATTATTATTAAAATAATTTGAGTAATTATAATAATTTAATTTTCACATTTTTATTTAAAACCAGTGTTAAAAACTAAAATCGTCAATGAAGAACGACCGCCAAATAGAAATAATTTTTCCGACATTTGCTCTATTAATAGTAACTGCTTATAAATTGTGTTTAACCTTTAAATTCCCCGTTTCTCCAGTTTTAATAAAAAAAAATTTTATTTATTTATTTTGAATCATAGGGCAAGTGTGGGTATTATTGAGGAATTTTATTATTTATGAAAGTAATTGAAATTTTCCAGAGACTGTTATTACATATTAAAAAAATAATTGAATGTATTGCAAAAAAATTTTTTCTTTTTAGTAGAATGTAAAGAATTTTAATCACATCAAAAATTTTGCATTACTTGTTTATAAGGATTCAATTATCTTTAAACAACAGGTTAAAAAAATCTTACTTTTTAAAATATTCAAAAAAGAACTGCGAAAATTCAATTTTATATAAAAATAATTTGAAGTGTATATATATTTTTTTTAATCAGCTAATAAACATTTTGGTTATTTATCAATTATTAAAGAAAATGCTTGAAAATTTGATTTTTTTAGTTTAAATGAAATTCTTTAATTTCCCTTTTTTTGCTAAGGTTGCTTTTCCTACCCCTTTTTTAACTCAAAATGGAGTGCGAAGCCTGATATAGTCAATTTTTTTGTTAGGGTTGCTGTAGAATATGGCCCTTGGATCCCGGCACCCTTAAGGATGGATCCTACTATGGGATGGGGCTGTATTGATAGACTATGTTGGAATAGCCCCTCAAAGAAGTATTACATTTTGCTAGTAGAGGAATATAAACGAGGATTTTTAATTGATGATTGACACATAAAATGGTAACTGTGGAAATCGGTATCAATTCGTCGATGCTGACTGCAGGTCTAGGTAAGGGGAATTGTACTTCGCTATGATGATCTTGGACGTGACGTAGGATAGGCTCCAACTGCTTAGATGAAATCAGTCCAGGGTGTAGTCGTCCTTGTCTGGCCGTATGGACTGCTTCTAGCATGGTTTGTGTGACTCGAATGTTGTGGTCCAGTCCTGTCTTTAATGCTCCCAGTAGGTTGAATATTACATCCCTTTTTTCTAGCTCGACCTTGGTTGCTGATTGATTTTCTTGATTTTTAATTAATAAGTCCAGTTTCTGATTAATATTGTTTATTAGAGAACTATGTTTCTCGATTTGGTCGTGGAGTGTGTCGAGTTGAGATCTTACAAAGTGGGTTTGAAGTCCAACTAGGTGAGACAGGTTGGCTTGTGCAGAATTCAATTGCTGGATGATGGCATCGTATCTCTCTCCATCTTCATAATTCAAGACACCGGCGATAGGACCAGCGATTTTTCCTAGGAATCCAAATAGAAGCACGCTTCGCCTCATTCGCAGTTGAGCTGTCATCTTCTTCGGCATTGGTTTGCGGTTGTTATCTAATTCGATGATTTGGGTTTGGAACTGCTGCTGCAGTTCAGAAGCCATTTTCCATTTATCCTCCCAAGGGTGATGGATTACGAATTCATGGCACCAAATCTTTTCAGATACGCAATGGTTCTTCCATCTCTCCAATTGGGCCTTCAGATCGTCGATGTATCCATGCTGCCGGCTTATATCCAGGAAGATGGTCACTCTCCAGTTGGTCACGGATCTTCTTACGGTACCAATATGCTCGTAATATATCTCACTGCTAATAGGCTGCGGAGTAATTTGGAACTGCCGTTCGTCAGAAGTCCTTGGAAAGGAGTCGGACCCACAGATTGCCACTGGAACTAGGATAGAGGTTAGGCCTGTCAGGAGGAAAACGGTTGGTCCTTTCATCATAATTTTCCTTTTCCCCCTAAAATGAATTAATTGTTAATATTGATGTTAGCGAAGTATTGGTTACAAATGGGTAACCAATACCTTATCTTTATGTTTGGCGAACCTATCGCCATTCTCGTTCTCCAGAATAACGCAGGAAAATTCCTGCTACTAGTTCCGCCATTTTGTTTTGTGGGAGAGAACCTAAGAGGTCTCCAGAATTTGCCATACGGCAGTGATTGTTTTACTGTTGCAGTTTCGTGATTGTAATCGGCGTGGCAAAATGTTTCCTTTTCTTTCCCTTGTTGGTTTTTTAAAAACGGGGGTGTCTCGTTCTTGATGATGAGTGTATGGAGTCGACTGTGCGTCTGGAGCGGACAGAAATCCTAGGGTTGAGATTGATGGACTTTTTAAAAAGGATACATCTTCCTAAGGGTCTTCAAGGACTTCAGGAATTTCTTTAAATCGCACAACACTTTTTCTGGATGGTGGTCTATTTGTGCTAGAAGGGAACACTTCTGTGGTTGCTTAACCCCTTCGTGCCTCCGGTACATATATGAGCGATTCCATCTCAAGTGATCAAGGTGGAGAAAAATTTTTCTCCAATCGTAGCAAAACTTGGGGCTTTTGTAGTACTCATAGATAGTAATTTTTCGTGAAAATATTTTTTTACCTAGTCCAATATTTTCCGAGGGGGAGGGGGTTAAATTTTTGTGTTTTTCAGTACAATGCTTATTTCAATAATTTTTTACTCTTAAACAATTAAACATACAAATTTGACAAAGTACATTTTGGAAAGGTTTTTTCATCCTCTTTCGATTAAAAATAAGCATTTTGAAAAAAAAAAATTTTTTGACCAAAAAAAATTAAAATTAAAAATAAATTTCAATTTTTGAGGGAGATGGATACGATTTTTTTTTTTTTTTTTTAAACGAAAGCTGAGGTTTTTTCCTAAAAGGACATATAAATGATAAAGTGGGACTAGAACGTTTAAACATTGAAAAAAAGAGTTTTCTCCAAAACGGAGCTAAAAACCGGGTTTTGAGCGCTCCGGCGAGTAGAAAACTCTTTTTTTCAATGTTTAAACGTTCTAGTCCCACTTTATCATTTATATGTCCTTTTAGGAAAAAACCTCAGCTTTCGTTTAAAAAAAAAAAAAAAAAAAATCGTATCCATCTCCCTCAAAAATTGAAATTTATTTTTAATTTTAATTTTTTTTGGTCAAAAAAATTTTTTTTTTCAAAATGCTTATTTCCAATCGAAAGAGGATGAAAAAACCTTTCCAAAATGTACTTTGTCAAATTTGTATGTTTAATTGTTTAAGAGTAAAAAATTATTGAAATAAGCATTGTACTGAAAAACACAAAAATTTAACCCCCTCCCCCTCGGAAAATATTGGACTAGGTAAAAAAATATTTTCACGAAAAGTTACTATCTATGAGTACTACAAAAGCCCCAAGTTTTGCTACGATTGGAGAAAAATTTTTCTCCACCTTGATCACTTGAGATGGAATCGCTCATATGTACCACCTACAAAATATGTTATAACTCTTATGCATTTCTACAAAACAACAAATAGTTTGGCTTGATTTATTTACTAGAGTTACTATTACATTTAAAAAAATAATAAATGACATAGAACAATAACAATAATTATAAACAATAGGTATAATGTTGAGAAAAATACTTTTTTCATTATTACGAATCTGAGGTCAGATATCCAAAATTACAAAGTGGCGGATCTAATGTGGCTGACTTTTTAAAAAATCAGACAAGTCACATTTTCAAATTTCAAAATAGCGGACTTTTTTCAAAAATTGCTATTTGCTTGTAGGTTTACTACTCAAGGGTTTTTGGATACGCTAATTTTGAATTTGAACTTTAAAATAGAAATTGACGAAGCTTCACTAATAAAAACCTAACGCGCATCTGACAGAACCTCTTAGCTGGTGTGGAAGACCGTGAATAGATAATCAAATATCGTATTCTAAATATACTACCTCAAAAACCCCAAAGTTATCAGTTTTAAACTAATCCCATTAAGTTTTCAAAACAGCATTCGCCATATTGGATCGGCCATTTTGAATTTTGAAAGTATAGCCACAAATTCGGAATCAGCGACCCCAAAAACCCTCCAAGTTATAAGTTTCAAACAAATATAAGCAATTAAAAACAAAGCACGAAAGGGTTAAGGACCAGGGAATGTTACATCTGCTTTGGCGACAGGTTGTTCTACTTCTTCCTCTCTTTTCTTTTGTTTACTTTGGTTGTAGTTTTTCAGAAAATCGTTGACTCTTTTTCCACAAGCATTGTCGTTGTAGTCTTGACAAGGATATAAATCCTTCAGGAACTCCAAATATTTTTCATCGCTCTCACCTTCTGAGACATGTGGCTTCCGATGTGTCGTGTCCATTCCTTCATGATCCTAAACCAAGGTTTGATTGTTGAGGTCCGATGGGTTGACACCTCTTTTGGCCAGGAATTCCTCAAATTTTTTGACTAATTTGTCGATGTCAATGTAGGGGTGATTCTGTTTCCGTTGGTCTTCATCACTGATGGAGTCCGAACTTTCTTCGCTGCTAATAGGACGTGGCAAGACTCTGATCACTATATTTGCTGGAGTTTGTTCTTCTTCCGGTTCTTCTACAGGATTCAAAAGAAGAGCTCGATTCTGAAGGTAGCTCGAGGAGTGCACCATCTCTAGCGAGGCGATCTGCGTTTTCATTACCTTCAATACCATCATGCCCTTGTACATGCTCCCAAATAACGTCAGCATGTTTCAATCAATCGTTCGTAGGCTTTTTAGTTCTTGCCGGGTTGTTGTCGTTCGTCTTCCAGTCGTTCTTTTGACATTTTGGAACCCATTCCTTTATGCCTTGGACAAGAACTTTGAAATCAGTTTTAGTTCTAAGTTTTCTGATCCCAGCTTTCTTTGCCTGATGGATCGCCACTGCAGCCGCTTCGATTTCTGAGACGTTGTTGGTTTGTTGTCCTTCGTATCTATGCGACACATTAAGGGGGTGGTCAGGTCCGAACCACACTCCTATGCCTACTCTGGGCCTCGTTCTACCATTATCTCCACACGCGCCATCTACGTAAACGTCTGTGTAAGGTTCATTCGACAAGAGAAACAGGAGAGCTGAAGTTTCGGAGACATTGGGGTCACTTTTGATAGCACAAGATTGTTTGGGGGTTAGGCTTATCGGAACACTGGGGAAAGCACTATGGTCTTTTCGAAACACTGGAGGGTCAGAATCTTCTTCACTTTCGCTGGTAGACATTATCTATTTGCTCCAAAGCCTCATTAGGAGACCTATATTGTTTTTTTCGGATCACTTGGCCATCGATGGTCGGAATTCTAGGCTGTACCAAGTGCGTAGAGGTGAGCATTTCTCCATTAAGATGGAATATGTCAGAAAAGTCCTCCGCCCATCGATTTACCATCTCTTTACACTCTGGATTCAAATGAGAGGTATGTAGGGACTCCTTGACTTTACGGACCCTATCAGAAATTCCCATGTCCGTGATCTTCTGCAATTTTTCGGAGTCGGAATCAGAAAATTCCTCTCTGGGAAACTTATAAAAGTCAAATGGAATGAGCTTATGTGGGTCTAATCGCAAGTCAATGTCATTCTCAGTAGTGTTAATAGTAATCGCATAGCATACACCATATTTACTCGAAACTAGGGTCTCTCCCAGGTAAATACCTCCTGGGGCCTGCATGCGCGGGAGATAGCCTTCTTTCAACTCCGGGTTAAGCATATCGATCGCTATTGGTTTTCTGGTTCAAGCTTTAATTCTTAGTATTCTCGCGAATGGTTTGATTTAAGGTCTCAACTTTTCTCTAGCTTCCAGTGATTCGCGGTCCACAAACGGAATAGGAGTCACCGGATTTGTAATGGTTACAAGAGCATTATGTCTAAAGGAAAGTTGAGCCTGTTCCTGACGCAAGAACGGCTTTCCAGAATTCCAGATGTAGAGATCGGAAAGCTACTTTTTACACGAATCAGTGTATCATTAATACAATCCTCGTCTAAATCTTCATATATGGAGCAGTTAGTTAGATATATACTGTCATTTTTAGTTACTGTTGTCATTGTTAAATTTTTCGAAGGAGAAATGTGAAGAAAAAGGAACAACCGGATTATTACAAAAAGGGTAGATTCTAATTTATATTTTCTTTTTCCTTATTTTCCAAGGCTAGTGTCACGCAACGTTCAATTTCCTTTCGTTTGTTCGCGAGAGCGATTTCAGCTTCGGCTTTATTCAGAAGATGTTCGAAATAATCAGAAAATTCTTTCCACGAATTTAAGTAATTTTCCGAGAAAACTTCAACCTTGTCTACGGTTCTACTAGTTGACGGCGCAATGTCGATGTCGACTAAGATTGGAACTGCCTGTTTAGGAAGTTTCTTGTTCTTGAGGAAACTCTTTGGTTTTGATCGCCCTCCACGACGTTTGTTTTTATTCAGCATTGTGAATCATTCTACTTATGATTTTTCTAACAGGCAAAAAAATATATTTAAAAGAAACAGCAAAATAATTGATCAGACAATTATTTTTTTTTATTTTAGAAAATTGACAAACAATTTTCTATCTTTTTTCAGCAGCTATTTTGGTCTTAGCTTTGTTCGCTAGGGTCTCAAAGAATTCGGAAAATTCTTCCTAAGAATTTAGAGAGCTTATGGAATTTTCTGATCGCGTTTCACTGCTATTAGCGGATGCTCTCGCTGACGCTAAATTTTTATTTAAGTTTTCGTCACTCAGAATTCTTGCTTCTGTTTTGGCAAGATCGCCAGTAGGGAATTTGTTTTTATTTAACCTTAAATAAGGTTCTGGAGCCACCACTATAAAAATAGGGTCATTACATACTCTTCACTCCCAGTCAAATAGTGAAATTAAGAAAGAAAATTTATAATAAATTTTCTTTTAATTTCTAATACTTAAGTCAGACTGACATCAAAGGAATTTCCCTCTAGGCATTTACTTCAATTGTCAAGCAATTCTAATTAAAGCAATTTATTGTCCCCAAAAGTGTGATAAATAATTTCCTCTCAATCGACAAAAATCTTGTTTTAACCTTAAATGAGGTTCTGGAGCCCCCAGTATAAAAGAAGGGTCGTCACATACTACTCACTCCCAGTTAATTCAAGAAAAATTAATAAATAAAATTTTGTTTATAATTAATTTTTCACGCAAGTTCAAGACGATGTAAAGCAATTATTATACAAAAAAATTTTAAATAAATAAAATAAAAATGCTTTTGACAGTAATAACAAAAATAAGGAAAAAAACTCCTCTTCCGTCAGCAAGAAACCAAATTTAACCTTAAATGAGGTTTTAGAGCCCCCACTAATTAAAATAGGGACATCACATACTACTCACTCCCAGTTTAAGATGAAATTGAAAAATAAAAAAAATCTTTTTAATAACCTTTTCGTTTTCAAGTTATTTTAATTCAGGCTGACAATAAAGAAGAATTTTCTCATCCAAAAATATGCAATGCCACCAAAGCAATCAGGTAAAATTTTGACATTAAAAAAAATATATTTTCCAAGTTTTTATAAAGAGTTGCTTGTTACGAAACGAAAAATAATTATATAATAAATTGTGAATCCAAAAATAAATTTATTAATCAAAATTTAAAACATAGAGGATTTTTAAACTGGACAATTTGAGAGAGTGTCTACCGCGCGCCTGCGGTGGTTCCCCGGAGAAACCAAGCTGCCAAAGCCTAATGGCCCTGTTTTTATTGTATGGGTTCGTTCTCCTCTTTTATAAGAATTTGCCAAGCAACATCGTTTTGAATTTTTAAATTGAATAATTCAAGGAAATTATAATAAGAAACAGAAGAATTTGAAATAAGGAACTCATTATTTAATTAAGTAAAAGTAAGAAGATTATGTAAAGGTTACAAAGAAGAAAATTATAAAGTAAACGGAACGATACAATTCTGACTCACCCTTTCTCCTTCTTAATTGTAATTTTCCTTATTTACTACCACCTGAGTTTTGAGATGCTCGGCGGGCGAAGACTTCTTTTAACTTTTACTAGGCCTCTCAAATTGGGGCGGCCTAAGCGCCACACACGCACAAATTAACTCACGATTTGAGCTTGAAAAGAATAATATTCCATTCAAGTCATCGCACGTGCGTTTGTTTTACTCGGGGGTTTTCGGGGTTGCCGATTACGAATATAACCTTAGTTTTCTAAAATTCAATATGGCGGGTCCAATATGGTAGACAAGAAATTTAAAAAATAGTTAATTCTGCTTGAAACTTGTTACTCGGGGGTTTTCGGGGTCGCCGATTACGAATATAAGCTTTGCTTTCCAAAATTTAGAATGGCAAATCTGATTTTACTGAAAAAATATATAAAAATTTAATTTACATAAATAGTAACGTTCTTCAAACATTAAAATATTTGGAATTAACAAATAGTTCAGTTTTCTTCCTTTTCAACAAAAACATTTTTTTCGGTTATTTATTAATTTTTAATTTTGTATATATTTTTTGTTTTTACATTTTATATATTTTATATTTTTTAGCGTTTTGTTACGTCAAAACAAGAAACCTTTTTAAATATACCTAACGTTCCTCGTTTTAAATTAGTTTTAGAAATTGAATCTAATTTAGGATGAGGATAAGTCAATGAGCCTACTAAATGTTGTGAGAGAATATTTTATTTAAAAACCAACCAAGAAAGAAAAGAATTGACAATAATACAAATACAATGAGTATATTTAAAAATGAAAAATCTTACTTTAGGAATAACGATTATTGTAGGTGTTGAAGCTGGTGATTGTTATCTTGATTTCCAATCTGAAGTGGTATAGTAGAGTAGACACAAAGGAGCCTGTGGTTGGTGTCCTTAATGGTTGTATATTAGCCTTATGTTTACACTAATGGGATTTAGTGTATTGTACTCTTAGGGATTTTACTTTTCTCTCAGACTTTCGCTTCCAAAACAAATTTCGATGCTTCGAAATTTGATAAATTGTTTCAATATTAAATTTAGACTTATTTCCAAATTATCTCTTCTTAAATTATCAAAATATACACTTGGTAATATTGTGTATTTATAAATTTTTGTCCGAAAATTGTCTCAAAAATATACTTGGGGATGTAGTTTAGTTAACTTCTAAACTGTAAACTGGGATTGCACTTCTAATCGGTTTCGATGCTTACTTGTTGATTTCCAAAAAAATACTCTCTTGAAGATGTTATAATGCTGGGTTTCAAATAGATACTCTTTTTCTTGAAGATGTTATAATGTTGGCTTTCAAATAGATACTCTCTTTCTTGAAGATGTTATAATGTTGGTTTTCAAATAGATACTCTCTGATCTAACGATGATGCTTTCCTTTTTTATATAAAAATCTTCTAATGGAACATCATGCACGAAAAATACACGTGTCGAAACTCGTCTAGTGAAGGTAGATGCAGCGTGACGACACCGGACCACCTTCGACGGGACTCGATAAGGCATTTAACACAGGGGTCTGATATAGATGTTTCTCTCCAGTTTCTACGGGATTTGATAAGACTCTCAGGACCTGGGTTTGTATGTGTTTTTCTCTCTCCCTCCTGATGTGTGGTCTAGTAAAGGTTTGTCGTATTGATGCGTAATCGTTATTCTTTTTACATAACCTTAAAATATAAACTTCTCTTTCTTGGATTTGATATAACTTATAATGTTGTTTCAAATACATAGAAAATATAAAATAAGAAATACCATAATAATAGAAAATGTACTGGATATAATGCAATAATGTATGACATACAAATAAATCACACATACACATACAAGCAAATATAAAAATTGTACAGTTAATTTAAGAATATTAATAAGAATTAACAAATATAATTTAAAAATATTAATAACAAAATACATAGTAAAATCAAGAATATTTGTAAGGTATTTAAAGAATATTAATAAGAAGTTACGGACGTAACAGTTTTGTAAAAAAATTTGATTTATTTACATTTTTTTAAATTATGTTTAACAATATCTATCGCAAAATTTTTTGCTGGTAATATAATATAATATAAATTATATTATTATATTATATAATATAATATAATATAATATATAAAAATATCTATATATATAAGATGAGACTTTTGTCTGTACATTGTTCAGAACTTAAAATTTTACACATAATTATTCGTTTTGAGCATCCAGGATTCCAAAAATGCCATTAAAAAATTTCGTGTATGTATGTATGTCCGTATGTCACCGAATCTTTATTAGCGAATCACTTAAAAACGGCTAAACCGTTTGAAACCAAATTTGGCAGAATGGTTGATCTTGGTCCATGGAAGGTTTTTCAAATTTTAACTTTTTTTAAATTGCTTTCAAACTTTGTATAATTGAGTATAACATGTTATTTAATCACATTCTAGAATAGATTTGCCAAAAAAAGTCCTATAACTAAGATGAAAGTATAAACATGATTTTAAAAAAATTCAAAAAATCGCAAAACTCAAAATTTTATATTTTTTAATGAACTGTTTTTAAACTATCTATAATTAAGTATTACATGTTCTTTAGTCACATTTTAGCATAATGTTGCATAAAATAGTGTCCTATAACTAAGATTTAAGTATAAATGACTGGTCGTACGTTGAAAAAGGTTTATTAGTTTAGTTGCAAATGAATTTAAACCATTAAAAATAGCACTTTTTTAATTGTTTAATAACATTGTTAATAATTACCGAATTTGTTAATAATTCAGCAGGAATATTCTCCTTGCGAAGCTGAATAAATCCCAAAAAAATTCGACTCGATTAGGTAAATAGTTTATGCATAATTCAATTTGTTAACTAAAAACATGTAATTTTTCAACGTAATTTCCCCACTTTTGGACCAACGAATTTCGGTTTTTTCTTTTCGAGAGTACAGTTTAGGAGTCAAACTTTCATTCCATTTAAATGGGAAATTGATTTTTTTTAATTTAGTGCATAATAATGGACGTTAAAAAAGGGTATGTTTTTTTGACATAAACAAATGGAATAACTCAGTCAATTTTCACTTTATCGATTTGGTGTAAAGAGCATTTGATTTCATTTGTTTTCACAAAAATTTTCCAAAAAAAATCCGACCTAGCTTCAAGGGGGAGAGAGTTATTTTTTTCAAAAAATTCCTGACTAGTTATTTATCAATATTTTTAATTGCAATTCACACCACTTACAGTTCAATATATGTATTTTATAAAAAAAAATTGAACATAAGGTTTTGTGCTTTTACTTTGCACTTATATCAAGTGAAAGTACATGCATAGTTTTTTCCACCTTTAGACAACTCGATGCTACACGTTCACTGGTAAATCATTTCAAATTTTTTTGTCCACAATATTGATTCAAATTAAATGAAATAATATGTAAGAAAAAATTTTTTGGTTAAATCTAATAAATAATAATAAAAATTTGTTATTAAAATTTTTTTTTAGTACAAAAAATAATTTATTTTAAAAAAAGTAAATTCATTTTTGGATTCAGCGTTGGAAATTATATGAAATTAAAAAAAAAGATTAAAATCGGTCAATAATTAACAAAGTTATGACCATTTTTGCGAATTTGAACGGCTGAATAGTTTTGCGATTGTTTACACTATTTTTTGCAACCGGAAATCGAGAGCAAACCATGGGGCTCTTATATGGGGCCCCCAAACTACAAGAAACTATTAAGACTTTTCAGGTTGCACTTTTGTGCACTTTTTGCACTTACCGACTAGCCTAGTAGTATTTTTGGGATCTTTGATTAAGATTGTGACATCAAAATAATGCAATTTATAATTATTTATCCACTTCATTCATAATATTCTTTAATTAAAAGAACTTCAGAAATTCTAGAAATGGAGATGTTTTATGATTTTATTTTATTTTCATTATAAACAGGCTCTAGACACTTTTGTACAATTTTGTACTTAACAAAAAACACAATACTAATTAAAACCATATTAACAATAGAAAACAAATAAAGGGCGTTAGACTTTAAATATTTTATTTTTCATTCTTATTTTCATCATTACTAACGTCAAAAATGTTACTTCTCAAATTCGCCTTAAACAAACTTAAATATACTTGGTTTTTAGTTTTAGCCTTAAATAAACCAGATGGCTAAAAAAATTGATTTATTTCATGAAAATACTCTTTTTTAAGAAAATATGTTATGAAAAACTATGTTATATACCAGTCTTTGACGGGTTTTAGTTTCTACTATAATACATTTAACAAAGTGTCTACAAATTGCGCGGGAAAACTGATAAATAGCCGCGGAAATTTAATTTGACCAGGAAAAATCGGTAATTTTCTTACGAAATTAAAAAAGTTTTATTATATTAATTTGTTTTTAAAAACTGCTTTATACTTTAATTTTTATTGATGTAATATTTATGACAACAGACCCGAGTCAAAATTTAAGCCCAACTTTTAGCTTAAACAAAAAATACTATTTCAGATGTAAGTATAAAAATGTTTTCGAAAAATTAAAAAAAAACGAAAAAACTATCTGTTTATAAGAGACAATGTTTGGAAAAATTATGCTAAAATTTGAACAAATAACATGTAATAATGAATTATAGATAATTTAAATGCAATTTATTAAAAAATATAAAATTTGAAAAATTTCGTTTTTTTTATTTTTTGAAAACATTTTTATACTTACATCTTGGTTAAAGGACATTATTTTTGGCAAAACAATTTTTACATTTTGATATATTGCAGTAAATTTACAGTTTTTAAACATATAATTAGAACGGGAGATATTTAATTTTTTCAAAAAATTTTAAAAATGGAAAATTTCTAATTTTTTATTTTTTAATGTATATCTTTTAAACTTTTGAAGTAAAAATAATAAAATTTAGAATAATTTGTTTATCCAATTAATCAAAAAAAATTTAATTACAAAACTTCGAAAATATTAAAAACGGTAAATGATAAATGGTAAACAATATTTAAAAATATTAATTCATAGCTTTAAAATTATTTTTAAAGTATTGAAAATGGAGATTTTTTATGATAAAATTCATACTACAGAAATTCAAGAATACCTGTGAAACGATACTTGCATTATGCTACTGGAGAAAAACTTAGATAGTAAAAAGTTTTGTTATTTTAATTCTAGGTTTAACTATTATGGATGTTTTGAGCATTTAGCATTGTAAACTGGAAAAAACGGGAAAAATGCAGGAATTTAATTTAATGGGGAAAAATTATGAATTCAGCTTGCAATATAGGTCTTATTTTAGATTTAAGCAATTATGATACAATTAGTTCGAATTTGACTTTACTATAACTCTAAAAACTGGTGGAAATTTTGGATGAACTTAGATTACTATAATTAAATTTCTACAAATAATTGACAAACATTGTTTTCTGCATTTTAATTAATAAAAAATAAATTATTTGATGATAAAAAGTCAATCACTGTTTTAAAATAGTAATATTTTTATAATGAAATAGTTAATGGTAGCTAATTATTATTTCTCCAGTCAAATTAAATTCCCCACTATTTCCTATTTTTCCAGACTGGTAGACACACTATTGAATGTATCTGTAGAAACTAAAACCCGTCGAAGACGGGTACGACAGCTAGTATAATAATAAATATATAATAAAAATATATAATTTGACTATTTGATGTTCTTATAATTATGAATTAATTAAATAATTAAAAAGTTTAATTAAAATTTATTTAATAAATAAGTTATTATTAATATTGTTAAAAAATAATTATTAATTAAATAACTGTGATAATTAATTTAAACAGTTTCGTGTGTATTTAAAAATCACACGTTTGAAAATTTCAGCAAATTATTGATATGTGAATATTAATAATTAGGTACTAATTAAAGAATCAAGAAATTTAATTGTATATTTAAAATTCGCTAAATATAAATAATGCACAAAATTACATTTAAAAAAATAATGGCTGAAGAAAGTTATTATTTATGTAAATTAAATTTCAATATTTTTTCTTTAAAATTAGATCCGCCATTCTGAATTTTAGAAAACTAAGGTTATATTCATAATCAGTGACCCAGAAAACACCCTAGTGACAAGTTCCAAGCAAAATTAACAATTTAAAAATTTCTTGTCCGCCATATTGGATTTGCCATTTTGAATTTTGGAAAACTAAGCTTATATTCGTAATCGGCGACCCTGAAAACCCCCGAGTAACAAGTTTCAAGCAGAAATAACTATTTTTTAAATTTCTTGTCCGTCATATTGGATCCGCAATTTTTAATTTTTGAAAACTAAGGTTATATTCGTAATCAGGTACCCCAAAAACCCCTTAGTAACAAGTTTTAAGCAAAATTAACTATTTTTAAACATTTCCTTCATTTGTTTATAATATTGTTTAAAAAAAGTAACTTTAGTCGCCATTTTGTGGCAGCCATTTAAAAATTTAATATCCAAAATAGTCCTATGTTGTACTCCTACTATTTTTGACGCGATTTTTTTATCAGTAGAAGATTTGTTAAAGGGTTTAGCTATTAAAAAATTGAAAAAACTAAAAAAAATTCTTTAAAAATCGTGTTTTTTCTTAATAAATGTTGTATAAATTGTTTATTTAACAGTTTTCTGTTTTTTTAAGTACATCATTCGAAAGAGGGATTCTTAATTTTTTTGTTAAATGGTGTTTCATTTTTTTTAATTTGGTATTAATATTATTTGATGTTTTAAAATTTTTTAATACATGCATTACATTTGTTTTTTAACAAGTTTAAAGTCATCAATTTAACATCTGGTACAAATTTTCTAAAATTATAGAACATGAGTTTGCAAACGATTTCTACATTAATATTAAAAGGTTTTAAGTTTGGAAATTCAATAGTATGTATTCTCATATTTAAAGTTGAAAATAAAAAATATATGTTAAATATAAAGGGTAAAAGTAAAAGTATCAATAAAACTGAAATTTGACTTCAGCGGGCACTGGGAAATAGAAAATCCTTAAGACGCTATAAAAGCAAATTGAGATTTATGAATCAAAAGTTTTTATTTTTAAATTCTACAAATTTTTTAGAAATTACTTTTGAAAATATATAACAAATTCCCATTTATGATTTAATTTTTTCTTCTTGAATTTTAGAAAAGTTTGGGGTATGTTGTTCCTCTCATAAATTCTATCAGGACATGTCGCACATGTAAATGCACATGGAATCCTATATGAAAAACGATGTAAAATCCCACTTCCATAAAAGAAACCATACGAATTCCCATGTAAAATCGTACGGAAAATATATAATGTAAAATCCTATATAAAATATTATATGAAATTCTATGTAGAACCTTATATTCGAAAGCCTATGTAAGATCTCATATAAAACTCAAAGTAAAATCTTATGTAAATTCCCATGTGATAATTTTAAATAGGCACATAGAAAAATAATTATACTTGAAAAATGAAAATAGACTTTACATGGAATTTGATATATGATATAATATGGAAATATTTTTCAAAAAATGAAAAAAGATTTCACTTATGAAACAATATATGGGAAAATGTGAAATGAACATTCCCATGTGGAACATGGAGCTAGGAATTAGCGTTAGCGAATGTTTTCTGTTAGGTACATAATGACCTCAAGATGTTGTTGTGCTTTAAAAAACTTATAACAATTTATAACAAAAAAATTTCATTTTCTGTGTATTAACAAATTACTATACTGACTTAAAAAATTCTCAATTATATAATAAGTCCTGCAAATTTACATACAATAATCTTATGATTTTATTATTACTTTTCGCTTACAATAGTGTTATACTTATTTTTATTACAATTTGTTGTTAACAGTTACTTCCTATAAATGATAAAAATAATTTACAATAATTCTGTAATGTTACACAAAGTAGAATTTATTATTTAAATTTTTCGTTTATAAATAAAAATGAATAATAATCACACTATGAAATAAAAAAACTTTAAATTTGCATTAATGTTGCATTACATGGCTGTTAATGTTATTTCATCATCTGAAATTTTCTTATTAAAAGAATGTAGTTATAATTTTTTCAAATGCGGCATACTAACAATTAAAAGCATTAATTTTTTTGTTCCATATAGTGTCAAAAATAAGTTTTTAAATTTTTAGATAAAAATTCTTTGTTATAATGTGTTTAATACTTTCATTATTAAATATTTTTTAATATAGTAATTTTTTTCTTAACCTCAAGTTAAGGCCATGAGGGAGATATTTCTTGAAAAAAGTGTTTTATCGCCTCTCATCTCACTTCTAAGTAGTTAGAAATATCTCGTTCTGATTTATTAGGATAATTAGGGGAATTTGTGCTGATAAAGATTGTTCTCGAAATTTGCAAGTAATTTTTTAATATTTCGGAATCGCTGATTACGAATCCGATGTCAGATTTCAAATTTTAAAAATGAACGGGTTCTTTAAAATCCATCAAATTCGCACCTATTGCATCCACCATTTCTAATTTTTGAAATCTGACATCGGATTCGTAATCAGCGATTCTGAAAACCGCCGAGTAACGCATTTAAAACGAATTTAATCAATTTAAAAAAATTTGTCCGCCATTTTGAAATTTAGAAAACTAACATTGGATTCGAAATCTACGATTTCCGAAATCCTTCATTAGTGATTTTAGTAACTTCAGAACTTAACCAAATTATATTAGTTCAATTTTTGCTGCAAATGTTTAAGAGATACCAAAAATGAAGAATGTAGTTTCGTTCACTAAATTTAGTGTAGAATTGTCATTTTTAATCCAATCGAGGTCCACAAGGACTCAAAATTTATGTAATGATATAGTCTATCAATAAAAAAAATTAAAACCCAAACATTCTTTCCTGCTTGATGTAAAAAAATAGTAGAAGTTACTCAAATTTCTAAAAATCATCAAAATTGTCTTGAAATTTCATCTTTAATCGACTGTAACTCTCTTAATTTTTGTTGAATTTTATTTTGTGACCTATGGATCGAAAGGTAATTTAATTACCTTTCCAATGATACCTGATTCATTATATTTTGACAAGCTAATTTTCCTACAGGTCTATTTAAGTGACGTCGCACCTCGAAAATGCAAAATTTGAAGCTACAGAAAAACTGCACGAGAGAAAAAAATTAACACTATGATTTTCTTACTCAAAAAACACCTACTATTCGAAAAAAAATGTTTTGTACGATTGGCAATTTCACTGTAAACAAGTGTTAACCCCTTCACAGTCCACCTAAAAATCGCTTGTAGTCCAAAAACGGTCCAAGAAAAAAAAGTTTTTAAAAAATGTGATTTCATTGTAATTAAGGTTTTTAGAGTCGCAAAATTCGAATTTGAAGTCAGTTTTTCCAAAATTCAAAATGGCGGATCCAAAATGGCGAATTCGAAAATTTTAAATTTTATCAGATTTGCTTGAAAATTGTTACTCGGGGGTTTTTGGGGTCTCTGATTACGAATCTAATGTCGGATTTTCAAAATTCAAAATGGCGGATCCAATATGGCGGGGGGTTTCGGGGTCGCTGATTACGAATCCGATGTCAGATTTTGAAATCCAAAATGGCGGACCTAAAATTCGATCAAATTTCATGAATCTTGAAATTATTCGCCATATTGGATTCACCATTTTAATTATGTAAATCTTACATCATATTCGTAATCAGCGACCCCGAAAACCCCCAAGTAATGAGTTTTAAGCGTATTTACCCCTTATACATTCTTTTTTCCCTAAATATTAGTTATGGTCTGAATTTTTTACACTATTAGTCAGACTTTAATTAAATAATGTTATTATTATTAAAACAAATGTATAAACAAATTATTGTTGTTACTTACCAAAATATATATAAAATATATACATTTCAGATTTGAAAATATTATTGGTTTGAATAAATATGTTTTATAAATAAATTTATATTTCAATTAAATATCAATTTAAACAAAGTTTGTTAAATTTCAAAAATTTGTTATCTTAGTGTATATTATAAATAAAATCTAAAAAAATTATTATTAAAATTATTTTAAAGAAGTTTTAAAAATTATAATATTATAAAATATATTTAGCTCCTAATTACTGTTTAAACAAATTAATATTTTTAATTACCTTAATAATAGAAAAGCGAATTTTATATTAATTAAAAATAACTGCACTATTTAAGGTTAGTTCTAAAGTATAGAAACAATTATTAACAACAATAATTTGTTTATATATTTGTTTTATAAATAATTACATTATTTAATTAAAATCTGACTAATAGTGTAAAAAATTCAGACCATAACTAATATTTAGGGAAAAAACAATGTATAAGGGGCTCTAAGAAACCACTCACTTTGGGAGACGCCTATTCGGCCCTAGGGAGACAAAGGAGAGAATGCAACAGACGGAATTCGCGGCGATTGATGGTTCAATGACGAGAAAAACATACGCGGACATTTTTAATCATATCTCGGAGACGGATTAATATGTTTTACTTTTCTTAGGCTCAAATTAAAGGTGGTAATTTTTTTAACAAAATGGTATAAGTTTCAAATTTTTCCTATTATTTTTGTAGCTCAGGGAACGGACTAAACATATTGATTGCATTGATATGATATGCAATATTGATATGCAATAAAAAATGTACTCAACTTTATAAAATATTTATGTGCTTATATTTATTCGAGAATTTTTTACATTTTTTTAAAGAAAAGGGCTCAACTCGGATGTTTAAAATTTTACATAGGAGACACACAAAACTATTTATTTCAAACAACAGTGGTTTGGAGCAAAATGATATTACACTTGTCAGAGTTGACAATTTTCGAAATTTATGATAAAAATTAATCGTCTCGAAGATAAAAACTGATTAATTAAAAGTTTTACATTGAGAAACAATTTATTTATTTATATAATTTCAAAATGTATGAAATTTTTTGTTAACTCAAAAACAATTTAGCATTAGATTCAAAAACAAACAATCTTAGGTTAAACGTCAAAGAAAAACACATAAATAAATTATTCTCTTGTAAAAGTATCTTAAATGAATCTTTTCTTTTAAATAAACGTCAATGTTTATTTAATGGTGCAAAAATACAAAAATAAATGAAATTTAAAAAAAAATTCGAGTTGATCCCTTTTCGATAGTTACTTTTTATTCATATGTCGTTATATATAACACAGTGGAACAATTTTAGAAAATTTTTTTTGGGTTAAGACTTGACTATAATGGAATAAAAGTACTACCCCACAAGAGTAAAATCCCAAAAGAGTTTTGAAAAATTAGTAGCCCTTTGATTTTTATTGTAATTTTAAGTTTTAATAATCCAGTAATTTATTTAATAATCGCTCAAAGCAGCTTTTGGTCAGTAAATGATGCATTTTTGACAATAACTTTTTACTTTCTTGAGTAAATTTGTGGTTTTCATTCCAATAAACAAATTACATTAACAAACTATAGTAAAAAATCACTTACATTAAAATTTTTTTAGCAATTATTCGATTTTTCTGAATTTTTTCACACTTTTCCGCAAAATATTTTATATTTTTATTTAAATCTTCACTAAAACGTTACTTAAATTAAAAGTTAATATTTTTTTTAAATATTTAAACAAGAGGAATTTTACTTGAGACAAATTAGTGGTTATAAATTGCGCCTTAAAAACTAAAATATTAATTTTTTCAGGTTTTTAGCCTATTATAAGAAAAAAAGCATTTTATATGTTTTTATATTTAAATTTATTAGAAAAATAAAAAACTCAACTTCTTCTTTTAAGCATGCATAAAATTTAAGTGGCTTTATTATGAAGCTTATTCGATTGTGCCGTTTTTATCACCAGTCATCATCGAAATCATCTGAATCAATGTAATCATCGAACTCTTCTTCTGGATCTTGAAATAATTCTTTTTGAACATTTTCGTCTTCGTCATAATCTTTATGTAGATTTTTAGCCCACCAGCACATTTCTGCCATTATTACATCAGGTGACTTCTTCCCCCTAAATCTTAATAAATACTTGTATTTTATTAATGTTTATCGCATACATGCAAATTTTATTACCTGATTTCAAATGGCAAAGCCACTTGATGATACCTCTCCCCTTGCTCGTCTGATTTCGTTGATAATTGTCGATTAAAATAATCCAAATGATAGTGCAAAAAATGGATTTTCAAGGACACGTGTACGTTAATCTTATCAAATGCTTTCATCATGTCATCTACTATTTTTTTGTAGTTTTCTGCTCTTTTTTTCCTAAAAATCCTTTGATGACCTCTTTTACTGCCTGCCAGGCTCTCAATTTTTCGTCATCTAGAACTTTATCGAATCTCACGTCTTTTATTAGCTTGCGAATATCAGGTCCATTGAGCACACCTAATGGACAAAAAGTGATTAAAAATCATTTCTTCATAAAGACTGCTGAAAAAAGTGAAAACAGAAAAAAAACAAAATATTCAAATGCAGTTAGGTATTTAATTTACCATGTTTTAATTTATCAATGCTAATTTTATAATTGAAAATGTGTCTTAAACATGTTAACACTTAGTCTTTCCGAGCAACAGTTGTTATAAAGTTGTGTACAACAGTACTTTTTCACGTGGCACTAGAGATTTACGTATGACGTTTGCATTTTTGTAGATACTTTTTTCTCTGTCTGTCCAATCGCTTTTACTATATTGGTTACCAGAATAACGCGTATCCCAGTCACACAAAAAACACATTCGTTTAGTGTAACCTTCCTGTAGACCGCAGAGCAAAGCAACAATTTTAAAATCGCAACATATCCGCCATTGATGTTTGTCGTACTTGTTTTTTTTTAAATAAGTTGTAATTTTTCATATTTCTCTTTAGTCTCTGTGCTGTAAGCGATTGGTACAGATGGTTTTTTATTCGTCTTGTGTAAAATACTGTTTTAAGACTGTGTTTTGAACTGTCAATAAATAAACGCCAATCATCGGCTTTGTAATTGATTTCCATTGTACTCATCAAATTTTTCAATGTCATTACAAAAAGCAAACGTTTTTTCATCAGCAACAGTGAAAAGTTCTTGAAAAATTGACTGTCGTTTTCTGTAAGCTGTAACTTTAGCGCCAGTTGCTAAACGGTTATTTGAATTAAGGATTGATGCAAGCATTTCAGATTTTTTCTGCAATAATTCTAATTTCGATACAATAAAATCGAGCAGATGTTGTGTAATTAAGGTTATTTCCTTTGAATTTAAAGGTTGTGGTTCGAAACAACTGTAATTTTCAGTTTCTAGACTACTCAGAACCAAAGTCCCTAAAGTTACAGTTGTTGCACGATCTGGACTTGGGCATGACGGTACTGGAATGGATTCTAAGTGCGGTAAGGGTAACTGCGCACTTGCAACTCCAATGAAAATTTTCGATTTTCCTTTTATTTTATTTAACCCACGAACTGCATTCTTACAGCTGTAACAATTTTCTGAATTATGCGCTCCTGGATCAGTCCATATCATAGGGGAACCAAAGGGCATCGATTTAAGCTTTCCACTTTTCCATATAAAAGGTTATTGTAACAGGATTTACACACTGAGTTTGGTACCCAATCCTCATTAACAATCACAGTTTGAAAAAAGTATAGTTCATAAGCTTTCTTAAAATCATTACTAATTGTACCTTGTGGTTTATTTTTTCTTTTTCTTTTCAATGGTGTAAAACGACCACAAACGTAGCAAAAATTATTAATGTTTCCTTTACAATGTTCAATTTTCTTTTAAAGTAATTTTGTAAGGTTATGTTGCAAGATGTAAACACAAAGTCAGAGACACAAACGGCCGTCCCCAAACGCAAGTGCGCTTGCGATACAAAAATGCTCCTATTGATAGAAAAAGGCGCGTCTATTTAAAACGTTATATATTAATAAAGCATTTTAAATAGACGCGCTTTCTTCTACCAATAAGGCTATTCAAGTTGGGTGGGGGAAAATTCAAGATGGCCGTTTACTGGTGCACAAACTTGTATACAAAGTGTATGGGATAGAGTCTAATTTTTTAAATATCTCGCTTAAACGAAATTTTTAACCATAAGTTTATTAGGATTTTATGTTTTATTTTTAATGAACTATTTTTTGCAATAATAAAATCGAAAAATTTAAAAAATCGATTTTTATTATTGCAAAAAATAGTTCATTAAAAATAAAACATTAAATCCTAATAAACTTATGGTTAAAAATTTCGTTTAAGCGAGATATTTAAAAAATTAGACTCTATCCCATACACTTTGTATACAAGTTTGTGCACCAGTAAACGGCCATCTTGAATTTTCCCCCACCCAACTTGAATAGCCTTATAAAAGCACTTATGTAGCGCAAGCGCAGTTGCGTTTGGAGACAGCCATTGGCATCTCTGATCGGAATTGATTAAAAGAGCCACCAGGTGGCTATTAACGGAACTACTCTGGGTTTTTTTTCTATTTTAGTTAAGATGCGCACATATTTTAAATATCTTCTGTGTTAAATATTTACAAATAAATGTAGTATGTTTAAAATAATAAAACTTACAATTTAAGTAACGTTTTAGTAAAGATTTAAATAAAAATATGAAATATTTTGCGATAAAGTATGAAAAAATTGAGAAAAATCGAATAATTGCTAGAAAACTTTAATGAAAGTGATTTTTTACTATAGTTTCTTAATGTAATTTGTTTAATGGAATAAAAACCGCTATTTTACTCAAGAAAATAAGAAGTTATTGTCAAAAATACACCATTTACTCACCAAAAGCTGATTAGATCGATTATTTAATATATTACTAAATTATTGAAACTTGAAATTACAATAAAAATCAAACGGCTACTAATTTTTTAAAACCGTTTTGGGATTTTACTCTTGTGGGGTAGTACTTTCATCCCATTATAGTCAAATCTTAAATGACATTTAAATAGTGAAACTTACATTTGTTTTCTCAGCGCGAAAAACTTTATATTGTTTCATAAAGTGCAGGTTATCTTCAGAATTTTTTTTCCTTAATTTCCTCTTCTTTATTGTCTGCTGAAATACATTACTAATTATTTTAACCCTTAAACCGCACACTGCCGAAGCCATCCTTAAACCGCACACTAGGTGTGCGACACCCGGGGGCTTTTAAGTGTGTTCTCCAAGTTGGAATAGGATATTATCTTTTGGAAAAATTATCTTATATACACGGAAAAATGTTTGGGACAGAATCTGTACCTTTCGGTGCATTTGGTATCCCTGTCTAAAAATTTTTCTATTCAATTCACTTCATACTTATTATTTCCTATTGTTTTTATATGAAGTGAAGTTAATTGTTGGATACATTTTTTTAAAGGCATAGCATGTGCACCTTACATTTTTCCGTGTAGCTCAATACATCTATTTTGAAGGAGAATAGGTTTCATAATGATTTATTTAATTTAAATAATTAAAAAAAGTTTTTTAAAACTACTGAAATCACTTTAAACCAAAAACTGGGTGTCAGACAAACAGAAATTTTTCGCCGCCAATTTCATAAAATTACACTGGCACACAAAAAAAATTGATGCTCTGAGCTTTTGATCAGACTATGACTACTTTATGTTTTTGGGGTCGCTCAAACCGAATCTGAAGTTCATTTAACCCCATCACGTCAGGGTTTTGAGATAACCTCAAAAAACTCAAAATTTGACACAAAAATTTTTTAATCATGAAAAATTTTTATTTTTAAGTCTCACTATCACTACTGTATGTTTGTGGGGTCGCTGAAACCGAAACTGAAGTTCATTTAACCCCATCACGTCAGGGTTTTGAGATAACCTCAAAATTTAACCCCTAAATTTTTTAATCAACAAAAATTTTTATTTTTAAGTCTTACTATAACTACTTTATGTTTTTAAGGTCGCTGAAACCGAATCTGAAGTTCATTTAACTCCATCACGTCAGGGTTTTGAGATAACCTTAAAAAACTCAAAATTTGACACAAAAACTGTTTAATTATCAAAATTTTTTAATTTTAAGTCTCACTATCACTACTGTATGTTTGTGGGACATAAAGTAGTTATAGTAAGACTTAAAAATAAAAATTTTTGTTGATTAAAAAATTTTGAAGTCAAATTTTGAGTTTTTTTATGTTATCTGAAAACCCTAACGTGATGGGGTTAAATGAACTTTAGTTTTGGTTTCAGCGACCCCACAAACATACAGTAGTGATAGTGAGAATTAAAAATAAAAATTTTTGATGATTAAAAAATCATGATTTGACTAGTGAGTTTAATATAATAGGTATAAGAATTCGTTTGTAACACATGAGTTACTCCTTTTTGTGATATCTTACTCTTTTACTTTCAAACCATCTTGGCAATGCTTGTCTTTTCAGCTTCCTTTTTTGCAGGTATGCATCGTTTAAGGTTCCAATAAAAATCTGCTATTATGTTAACATCCTATCTTGAGTAAGACACCACAAAAAGAGTAACTCATGTGTTACAGTCGAATTCTTACATCCATCATATTAAACCCACTAGTTGAATCCATTCATCTTTTGACACAATTCCATAATTTTCGATATACATTTTGTACAGAAAACTTTTACAAAAAATTGTCTTATTTCTTACATTACGTTATGATTTTATAACAAATTTACGAAATTTTGTAAAATTAATTGACCAAGTTCATGAGTTTTGATAAATAGATTTAACATTTTCATTCATAAATTTCATAAATCTGACTTTATATTTACAATCAGCAAACTCCAAAAACCCGAGTATCGGCTTGCAGGTGAATCTGATGACATTTAAGTTTTTGGTACGACATTTTCAATTTTTAAAACCTTACACCAGATTCATAATCAGCGACCAAAAAAACCCAAATACGAAATATCAAACGCAACGGATCAATTTTTTAGGTATCCTCCATATTGGGCCGCCATTTTCAATTTGAAGAATCTATTTCAGAGATCCTCTAATACCAGTGATTGTTTTTTTAAATATTTACATTTATATTGATTAAAATTTTAATCAAATAATGAAGTAGTTGTTTTAATTTACTAAAATTCACATTAAGGAACCTAAGTTATTGTAAAATAAATTTTTTGAGACTCTTATAGGCATTTATTTCTTTCGTGTAAAAGGAAATGATCCTAAAGTCGAGTGTAAGTGCTAAAATGAATATTTTTGAGTAACTGAAACTTGAGCCTGGCTCGAGCTCGACCATGCTATACAAGCTTTTTGCACACCTCTAATAATAAGAAATAATTTTAAAAAATAAGATTTTTTGTATATTGCAGAATGTGAAAAAAAAGTTATTTAATGAAAATACGAACAACAAAATTTTTTGTGATTTTATTTTAAAAACACTACTTTGTAATCTTTTCCAGAAGTTTTGACTATTTGCAAAAACGACTTTTTTAAATAGTTTTAAATAGTTGGATAAATCGGCGCAGATTCCGTTATGCCCCACACTTTAGATACCTGATTCTGCCCTAAACTGCATATTAAAATAAAATATAATGTTTCCAAATTATTGTAAACAATTTAACAATCTATTCTATTAAAAATTACTCTAGAATAAGTGCCAAAAAAGATCCTGTACTTGCCAAATTACAAATACATTCTCCCAAAAAGTTTTATAAGCGTTTTAATTACTATAAATATGCATATTTTTTTGTTTAAAAGTTTAAAGTTGTACAACTTTCGAAAAAAAAATTTCATAGTGCCTTCATATTCAATAACATTTTCGTCTTAATGTAAGTGATATATATCGAAGATTAAAAGATTAAAAATACCTATCATGGAAAAAAGGAGTACCCCATTTGACCCGCCTACCCCATTTTGTCTCACTTTCGCCTAATTGGAGAATTAGTGTTAGCCCAAAGAATTTTCGTTACCATGTAATGGCTTTTCTTCTTTCTTTGAAAATTGAAGAATATATCACTTTATGAAAAAACTTTTAATTAAACAATAATTTTTGGTGGGAAAAATGTATATCTACTATTTTTATCAATAATTTTTTATTAAATAATAATTTAGGAAAAAATGTATTTTAAGAATAAAGTATAAATTTTTTCTAATTTACTTTCTTTGTTTTAAGATTCTAATTAAGCACTATGAAAGATATAAAACGTAATAAATAGAAAATGATCAAAAGATAAATTGGTTTTTTATAACTTTCTTCAAGTGGCTCCAAGTTCTCCTTGTTATATTTATTAAAATAAGTATATTTACTTAGTAAATCGTAATTGCTTATTTTAATAATTTATATAATGACAATTATTAAAGTACACGAAAATTTTTTTTTTACCTAAAACAACTACAAATTTCACTATATGAGCGAAATTTTTAGTTATTGCAACGAATACATTCGCTATTTCAAGGAATACTATCGCTATTTTAGCGAAAGTCATCACTGTTCCAGTTAAAGGTTTTATTCGTGTAGTAGCATAAATTAAATCACTAATGCAAGCGACTGACTTTTTACTAACTTTTTTAAATACAATTTGCAAATTTGAAAATAATCGAATGTTAAAATTTTTAATTCCATTTTTTTATTTTTATAAAAGTCAATTTCTGACAAAAATTCTATTTGAATAATTTGAATCTTGAACAACTATAAAAAGAAATAAATTATTTCATTAATAGTTTCACTTAAATATTTCAAAAGTAATTAAGTTTTAATAGAGTTGCGAATCATAATTTTCGTAAATTTTATATATTAATAAAATATAAAAATAATTTTTAAGGAGTTACAGTAACAACATTAATTTTATAATATAAAATAATGATGTTAATACTAGATTTACTTTAATTACTATAACACATGAAGAAATCGGACGTTAATTAATCGTTATCTTCATGTTTGATTTATGTTGATGTTGATTTATGTTTCATGAAATTCGTTAATAAATTTAAAAAAAAAATTTCAATAAAATGATTGCCTTTGTTTTCTAAAAATTCAAAACTTTTCAATTAAATTTTTTTATTAACAAACGTAATTTATAAACATTTTTTTCTTTATTTTTAAAAACCTTTGAATTTTATTAATAAAAGTAACTTATTTGGACCACTGATAGGCCAAATAGACACTCCGTTTTATTAAAACAAAATGAAAATTAAGAGGATAAATAAAAAGGATGATAAACATAAATTTTATATAACTATAACTTTTAATAAGAATTTTGCTATTTTTTATAGAGCTAAAATCCGGATAGTTTAACATTTTCATCCATACATCACTCAAGTCACTCAAATTATCAGTATTTATTATAAAACTCATTCGCTCATTTTTTAACGCATTACAATCCATTAAAATATTTAAAATATAATTTTCCCCGTAAAATTTCTGCATACAGAAATTACAGTAGTCATTCTTTTAAATCATAAAATTATTTTTCCAAACAAATCTAGGCTGGTATTTATTAAAAAGTTTAAGTTGGACAAACAGTTTGTAAAAATCCAAAGGTACTCTTTCCTTTATTAAAAAATGCGTTTTGTCTTTCATCTCTTAATAAGGATAAAGGATTAATGAGGAGGAGGATTGAGCTTTAAAAAAATCTCTCTGTTTAAGATGCTTTTGATATAAATTTATCCAATGTGATGTTGATTTTTGTACAGAATCAAGATTCAGAGTATCCTAAGCCCTCCTCTTATCAAACTCTTCGAAAATTTTGCCCAGCTGGCATGCCCAGTTATATTTGTATTTTTTTCCTATCCCAGAGTTCAAAGCTCGTATTTTATTATACGCTATTTTTGGTAATCTATTATCATCAATTTTCAGGATTTTTTCTGTCCAGTTCAAAATTAGCTTAAAGATATGAACGGAAAGGTGGGGATTCTTAGTTTCGATTCTCACTGCATACGCTGGTGTACATTTTGGGAGACATAATAATTGTTTATAAAAATTATTCTGTATTTTTTCCAGTTCGTTCAAATATCTTAGCCTCCAAACCTGTACAGAAAATAACCCTACCGAAGTTACCATGGACTTAAATAATTGACCAATATGACTCCAAGAATCCAACTGGGCTTTATAGGTAACAGATAGGGTCGAATCTATAGCTAGAGCTGTTTTACTTAGTTGACAATCTAGATTATTTTTAAATGTCGCAGAATTAGTGAAGATCGTACCTAGGAAAGTATAGTTTTTGACTATTTCTATAATATTGTTTGGTGGAGCCTTTTTAACATTTAACAGAAAAGTTTGCTTTACTATGAAAATCTTTTAAGATATTAATAAATTTAGAACCGCAACACATTGCATAAAGTTTTTGCTACTATATGTTATGATTTAAGGACGGAAAGGCGCTCTTAAAGTCTACGAAAAGAACGTACAATTTACCACCAGATTGGTTTAGCCTGTTCTGAATTAAGACGTTAAATGTGAACGTATTATCTAGACAGCTCCTACCCCTCCTAAATTTCGATTGCCTTTCCGGAATCAGATCCTTCGATTCTGCCCAGGTCTAGTCTGTTAGTGAGAATCTGTGTAAATGTTTTAGCCACGCAGCTGACCAACGCTATGAGTCTATAATAATTCGAAAGTTCTTTCATATTTCCTTTCTTATGTATCATTTTAAGAAATATTTTTCCCCACTCGGTCGGTACCACCTCCCTTTCAAGAACCCTATTAAACATTGAATTTAAATATAAAATCAGATTGCCAGGTAGATGTTTCAAAAATTTATAATTTATTTCATCTGGTCCTGCAGCTGTGTTATTCTTAGAATTTGTAGGTCTCAAAAGAGTTTCTTCTATTGTTATCTCTTTTTCTAGGAATGAGTTATTTAAGGAAAAAGAGTTTTGCAAGCAAGTGGCAACGAATCGCGTCGTTAAACTGGGTTCGAAAAACTTCTCCCACTCCTCTATTTCAATTAATTCTTTATTGTGAGTTTTGAATTTAAACCGGTTAATTAGTTTCTAGAATTGATTTGAATCTTTAGTGCAAGAGATTTCATTTACAATGTTGTTTTTAAATTCAGTTTTTTTCCTTTTTACGAATTGTTTGTATTCTTTTTTACTTTTATCATATTCAGAAAGAGAGGAGGAAATAAAATTTTTCCTCTTACAAATCCTAAGTAGTTTTTTTAAGTATCTTTTTTTCCTACATTCTGCGTCAAACCAACTTTTAAAATAGTTATTTTTTTGTTTTCCTACTGGATTAGGATTTATAAGCATTACAGTTTTTTTGCCACTTCCTTTATTGATACTATTAAATTATTAGAGATCTCATCAATAGTTTTAAAATTATCTTTGTTAGCAGGATATTTAATACTGTTTATATACATTTCCTTTTTTTCTTCTTTCCATTTAAAATAAGGTTCTATAATTACATTTTGAATAACATCGTAAGATGGCTTAATAATTTTATAATATAAAATAATGATGTTAATACTAGATTCACTTTAATTACTGTAACACATGAAGAAATCGAACGTTAAGGGAAGATTCCACAGAAATTAAGGTTTTTTAAAAAAATTTTTTTATAGGTAGTTAAATAAATATTTGTTAGTTAAACTCTTTTTACAATAAAATACTTGTGTTACAGTAATAAAAACTATTTTTTATTTATTTATTTTTTTAATGGAGTCTTTGAAAATGGCTGCCGAAAGTGGTCCCCTCTAAAAGTTGTTTACATTTTTTCTCTGCGACAATTAATCTAAAATAAAAAAGTCAAAAATTTTCTTAATCTATACCATTATGGCTATCGCGTAAACTAGAACAAAAAAAATTTATTTAAAAATAACCAAATGACAGACTTTTTAATTTTTCGACCATAATTTTGCAACTTAAATTGTTTATAACTTTTATAAATATTAATGGATCTTAAATATCCTAGTTTACACGAAAACTACACATTCAAGGAACATGCTGTCCAAATTGCAAGTTATTTCGTTGAAAATTGTAAAAATGAGAGAGTAAACTAGTTGAATATGTGTAGTTTCGAGAAAAACGTGTTTAAAGTTTGAAGGACCAAATATACAAAAATTTAACTTAAAGTTATATACAGAACCTTTGATATGTAACAGTTGACATTTCTTATTACTTAAGAACTACTCTTTCAAGCGGTGCGAAAAGAAAAAATGTAAATTTTAAAATAAACAAATTGCAGTTAGGTAATTAATGAAAAAACACGAATTTTCGAGATGGAAAGGTGATGTTATTCCTACTCTCCTACTCACGAGTCTATTCTTATCGCTTCAGACTATTTTTCCCGTATTTTTATATAATCATACTAACCAAAAATTAAAAAAAAATAATGTCGGTATTCAAAAAAAAATCAGTGGAATCTCCCCTTAATTAATCGTTATCTTCATGTTTGATTTATGTTGATTTATGTTTCATGAATTTCGTTAATAAATTGTGATGTATGATCGGACCAAACAAATTTAAACTCCTAACCCCTGAGTTTCTCTCTCGTTCAGAGGAGATTCTGCCCAAACAAAATTGGCTGCAGAAAAGCCAACGGCGAGACACGACTGGCACTAGACTGGAAAAACGACTTACCCACGATGACTCGGCTTAGAAATCTCTCTCGATAACCTTCCTTGTCCAGGCTGTCTCGTTGGCGTCCTGGAACTCCGTGAGGGAAAACTTGGGAGGATAAACAGTAAAGTTTGCACCACCTTCACCAGGAATCACAATATTTATTTCCAACAATATCCACGAGTTTCACACTCCACAATCTATCACCTCGGCTCACACACTCGAAAACGAAAACAGTAACTTAAATTGGACATAAGCAATTCAGAAAATTCAAAAGCGGGTAAATCAAAAAGCGCGATGATCACTCCCATTAAAGCTTCGCCTTCTCATCGGTCGCGCAGACGCTTGACTTCTACTTCTCCTCGCTCCTCTACCTTCGCTTCGTCGCAGAACGGGGGGGGGTGCGTAGACCGTCTGCGCATGAGAAAAAAGACAAGAACGATAATTCAAGAAGCAATAGCGGTCGTGGAAATGGCCATCGAAGTGGTTACAACCGTAGCCGTGGAAATAATAACAATTGGTATCGTAACGGTCGTGGTTACAACCAAAATTATTATCCACAATTCCCACCATATTATCCACCTAACAGTCACCAGGATGCACAAAGTCAGCGACTTCCGCTCTCACCGCAAGCGCCTCCTCCGCATCTTTTGCAACAATGGTACGATAATTACAATAGGTATTTTCCACCCATTTTTGGCAAAACGCGCACGACGGTATCCACTCTCAATCAAAAAACGAGAAGGAAGCCAGGAGAGATTAGATCTCCCTGGCAAACCCCCACTTAACGAAAACAAAAATTTACCAATAAATAATCAAATAAATAATTTAAACGAAATTGCGACTCCTTCAAATTCAGAAGGCATTTCTATCACTAATGAATCAACGTACAATCCTCAAATAGCATCAACGCTAAACAAAGGGCATGCAGGTAGAATTGATACTAGTGATTCTGAAAGCGATTACGATGATTGCTTCTATTCTGAATCTGAGACGGATTACTCCGATTCTGAAGAGGATCCCTCCCCTATAATAGGCGCGAGCATATCCTCACTCACGTCACTGCCGCTAGTTAATCAGTCAAACAAATTATTTGTAATGACCGATGAAACTGAACGCAGAGTAAACAAAGGGCACGCATCGCCCTCACCGTCTCAAGAAAGACGCACAATTTCCACCGCAATTAAAATCGGTAATGAGAAAATAATAGCGCTTCTTGACACAGGTAGCGATAGCACCTTTATGTCAGGAGAAATTTTTGACAAACTCGAAAGTTTAGCTAACGGCGAACCAATTAAGGACGCGATAACACGCGCCGGCGTACAACTCGCGCAACACGACCATGTAGCCGCGCCTCGTCATTCCGTTAAATTCAATATCGAGATAGATAATCGCCACGGTGAAATATGGTTTGCAGTCTTCGATGGACTAACCACACCAGTCATTTTAGGCATGGACTTTATAACTAATTGGCAAGTCATTATTGACGCAAGCCAAGGTTATTGGTCCATGAAAGGGTCAACGATTCGTCACCCTTTAGGCTCCAATTCTAATACGCGCAGCTTCCTAAATTCGGCCCAATTAATCGAACTATCTCCGGAACAAAGAAAAATTCTAAATGATTTTCTAGACGAGAAATTATCGAAATTTGCGTCTGGGACCGGTGTAACAGATCTTACAACACATGTAATCGAGCTCACCGATCCCACGCCATTTAAATTAAAGCCTTATCGCCGCAGCATAGAAGCGAACAAAATTATTAACAATCAGGTCGATGTTTACCTCGATAAAAACTTCATAGTTAGAAGCGACGGACGCTTTGCTAGCCCAGTAGTGCTCACATATCGTAAGGATGGTAGACCAAGAGTATGCATGGATTTCCGAAAGTTGAATCGCAACACAAAGAAATCAGCATACCCTTTGCCACGCATGGATACCATACTCGATGCGCTATCTGAAACTAACATTATTAGTACAATCGATTTGACCAACGCGTTTCATCACATACCAATTAACCCGAAGTCGCGCGAATACACCGCCTTCGTTGTCCCCGGTCGTGGACAGTTCGAATGGGTCAGAATGCCCTTCGGACTCACAAACGCGCCAGCCACTTTCCAGGCTCTAACCGACCGACTAAAAGAAAAGTTCGTAGAACACGTTCGCGAAAATAATCTCCCCGAACATTATTGCGAACAAGTCCACGCTTACCTCGACGACTGGATAATAATATCCAAAACTTTCGAAGAACATTTGCTGCTTCTCGATATAGTCCTTACTATTCTACACGAAGCAGGAATGTCAATAAGCCGCGATAAATCTTACTTCGCGAAACCGTCGGTAGAATACTTAGGATTTATTCTCGACAAAGACGGTTTGAAGCCAAACGCTAAGCGCGTTGAACCAATCCTCGAACGGGCAACTCCTCGTAATCGAAAAGAGTTACGCCGGTTCAATGGTTCAGTAAACTGGTACCATCGTCACTTGCGCAATATCGCAAAAGTGCAAGGGCCGCTAAATAAATTAGCGAGCTCAAAAGTACCATGGAACTGGACCGAAGAACACGAGGCCGCGTTCAATGAAGTTAAAGAGACCTTGAGAAGTGCTTTAACTTTAGTCGCGCCTAAGCCTGGCTTACCTTACTACTTGTATACCGATGCAATCGACACCGGTATGCTTGGCCGTTATCTTTGCTATTAAAAAGCTCCGCTGTTACCTTGAATGTGCCGAATTTACTGTAATCACAGATCATTCCAGTTTAATTTGGTTGCAAGGTCTCAAGGACCCGAAAGGTAGACTTGCGCGATGGGCTCTTGAGCTATCCGCAAATAACGTCAAGATCGTACACAGAAAAGGTACAACTATTAAAGCACCGGGTACGTTTTTGCGACTTTACGAAGACTAGCTCGTGGCTATAGCGCCAAGCTTGCACCTCGATATAAAGGACCAGCCGTGGTCGCTGAAAAGTTAACACCTGTGGTGGTCATTGTCAACGATGTTAATGGCAAAAAGATTGGTAAATATCACATCAATGATCTAAAATTTGCAAAAAGAAATCTACGGTCGCGATCTATGTTGTAAAAATTCACTTTTCAGGCTCAATAACAACAATGGATCCAACGCCACGCAACAACAACAATGACAACGCATTCGCAACACCACTGCCGGAGATTCCTATTTTGCGTATTGCACTGACCTCCGAAGGAAGTAATACGCTATATAAAGACGTCATAATCACCAAAGAATCCAGTAAACTCATCGTACCTTATGAGTTCAATCAATGAGATTCTCTCCAAACGCTACAGCCTTATCGAGCAATTAACCGACGGCCGACAATAAATGGCTCCCGCTGAAGAGAAAATCACACACGATTCCCCATTCTCTTCATGTTTCAACTGTATCAGAGGCATACATTGCACTTACAGAATTGCGCGAATCGAAGCTGAGATCAAAAGCTCCCGAAGGATGCTTAAACTGCAGTATTCCTGGTCATACACTATCCAAACAGCCACATGAACATCCCTGAAAATCGACGATGCAAGTCTCATTGGCAACCTAAGAATTTGCCCCATCTTCACTGTACAGAATGCCGAAAACACATGTTAGCAGACGCCTTCATCAAGCGCAATAAATTAGCGCAAGAGTCAGAGGACGCATTGACTCCCACTAGTCAGTCACTAATGAAGGACAATTCGCCACCCTCAACTTCTGGCTGCGCAACCCTTGCACAAATTAGTAAAATGGCTATCACTTCTGTCACCGTAAATAGATCATCGAGCAAGATTAACATCCGATCGTCGAATGAGAGATCTTTCAACCCAGTCAACACTCTGGAAGCGCAGTAGCAGCCTCATAAGACCAGTTTTTGGCGAACCTCCACTTTGCCCGGAGACAGTCTCTAAGCTAGTCATACTTTCAACCGAAGGTCAACTTTGCAATACGCAGAACATAATCTCCCCACGCAAATCAAATGAGAACAATTTGGCTCTACAGGAAAACCTATCCAATGCCCTGAAAATTGAAACAAACAAGGACAACGAGAAAGAATAGAATCTTTCTTCTTCGCACGCAAGATACGTCATCGTACCACATTTTATATCTTTTTTGTTAAAAAAAAATCTTACTTTCTATTCACTTTATTTATTCGATCTAACAAGAATACTTAAATATTCTTTTCTTAACTTTTTCTTACTGTTACATAATCATTTTTCGTTAGCACCGTTGTGCATTTATTAAATTAATTCACGTTTTGTTATATCACCAATATTCGTCAAGTTATATTAAAGTGAAATTTTTTAGTTTTCTTAATCATACAACTATTATTAGTTCAAAAACATATATATTTTTTCTTTTCTAAGTTATTTTTGTTATAAAATACTACAATTAAGACTGAGTATAATAAACAAAAGAACAATTTAAAACTACCTCATTAAGATGTACACGAATATCACATAGTAAATTAAATATTACTTTTGTATTGTACGTATTACTTAACTGAAAACACCCGTTACCTTACGTTAGCGAAATCGGCCCAAGAACAAGCATTAACGAACAAGTCTTCTGTGTTTCAGAATTTATTATGTACTCCTCATACTAATGATAACATTAATATCACTGTTTGAATTCCATTAAAAAAAAGAGCCGATGAGGATTGTCTCTACAATGAAACAATCAGGTGGACAAAAAGGTCACTGGTAACGACAGTTTAGAAGAGGAGATTAATCTTTACCAATTAATTATATTTTTCTTTTATTTGTTTAATCATCCGCGTGACTTTTCAAACGAAAAGTTATAGATAGCGCATAATTCGCGCCTAGCAGACGACAGAAGCACATGTTGCTGACTGGCGGAATTAGCGTCAGAGAGAGACTTGCATTTCAAGTAGTTACATGTATAGCGCATTATATTTTTGTTATATCAACCATTGATTATTAAAGTTTTGTTACTATTATAAAAGGTGTTCTAAGTTTATTCAGTTAGTGAACCTTTCTGCGCCAATTTCCACTTCTCCGAGGAAATTCATCTTTCGCTGTGCTTGTTCCTGGGTGAGAAATCAACTCCGGTAAGTCCACCTTAGTTCTCTCATTTGGCTCTCACACGAAAGGCTTGTTCACCTAGTGGAACATCACCTGTGGAAACTCTGCTCGAAATTTTGTGCGCCATCGGTTAAGTCGAACCCCATTTTTTAATATCTTATTCTTTTTAAATCAAATCTTACCCGGTTGCCACAAAATATAAAAAAATAACTATGCATTCTTATGATACAAAACTCAAAATGAGTTGCAACAAAAATGAGAGTTACTTTTTGGAAATATTGTAATTAATATTTATATTTATTGTATTATTAAGGAAATCTATTTTTTCAGTTTTCACAAAATGAAGAGAAACTGAAAGATAAAGTTTCATCTATGTCAATATCATCTTCTGATGTGGAGGTATAAATTATTTAGAAATTTTTTTTTTTATTAATTTTGAGATATTTATTTAGAAACATATTTTGTTTTAATTAAACCTGTGTGTTCAGGATTTATTTCTTTAAATTTATGTAACTCATGGAAAATTCCATGCGTCATTAATCTCGACACCATACATTCAGTTTTCTCAATTTTTTTGTTTTCATTTAACGACAAAGTGCTTGTTTTATTTTTGCCGAACACTCCTCATAATTATTCATATAAATCTCAAACATTTGGTCCTTCGTGCCGGACAGTGTTCAGTGAAAAGTTAAAAACGTGAAAATTTCAACAAGTGGTGCGCAGTGGTGGGGAGTTCACAGTGCGCGCTCTGTGTGAAAGGCTAAGGGTCCGCTCGCCCGGTCTCAGTGTCGGACATCTTTTCTCGGCTTGTCTCTTCACTCTCCGATCTTGCACGACTATCTCCGACCGCGACCGAAACTTTTCACTCCTCTCTCACTCACTTCTCGGTCGACACTCACGATGAGCGCTAATTCTCAAGAATCTGTCAACCCACCGGACGAAATTCAACTATCAGACAAGGAACAATCTCATGCCACAAATCCTGGCTCACCGGACCCGGAAATCAAAGAAGTTATCTCAACTATGGAAAAGCTCACGGTAAAAGAGGAAAACTCAACTTTCAAATCTACGGATACTCAACCAAGTACATCTCAAGGTCAACTCAACAATTCAAAAAAAGATCTATACTCAAACAAAGGTAAAGGAAAGTTCTACGAAAAATCTCAAGTCGATCACTCGGTTTGGCTCAACTTCAAGGTTGCCACTCAAATGAGCAGACTCAACCTCATGAAGGAATCTCTTGATCAACTTCGAAACTTCTCAAGTCGGTATTCACTCAATGAACTGAACTCAATGAAAACAATCTTTGAAGATTTATGGACGGAGTTCTCACAAAGTCATGATGAAATTGGAAAAAAAGGGGACGACGCATTTTTTAACAATCCTTACATGACGGAGGAATGTTTTGAACACGGGTTCAAAACTTTCATGGACTCAAAGGTGACAATCAACACACTCATTGAACAATTTCATCAAGCAGCTTTACAATCAACTCAACCAACGGAAAATACTCAAACTAAACGCAGACCACTCCCAGAAATCTCACTGCCGATGTTCTCAGGTGATTATTCGGCTTGGACCTCATTTAGGGATTTATTTCAGTCACTTGTCGGTCAAAACTCAGAAATTTCAGGAGTTGAAAAAATGCATTATTTACGGACATCTCTCACTGGTGAAGCAGCTCAATTAATTGCTAATCTTCCCCTCTCAAGTGATTCATTTCATTCGGCATGGGAATTACTCACTTCTCGTTATGAGAACAAACGGTTACTCATTGCTTCTCAAATGGACAAGCTTTTTAACTCAACAGTCATCTCATCAAAATCAGCTGGAGATCTCAATGCACTCATCACTACTTCAACGGAATCAATCAATGCTCTCATATCTCTTGGTGCTCCAGTTGACTCATGGGATCTAGTTCTTGTTCATTTCATAATTAGACGGTTGGATACTCAAACAAGAGAAGCTTGGGAAGTCAAGCAAGGCTCACGGACAACACCTCCAACATACAAAGAACTCAAGGATTTTCTCACCGGTCGTGCTCGTGCTCTTGAGAATATGCAATTAAATACAATTCAATATTCTCAAACAACAAAATCAACAGCATCAACCTCAACTTACAAGCCAACTCAATCTTCATCAGCAAAACCGGCAAAAGCTCTCACTGTTTCTCATCAGAATTACGGATACGCTTGTTCATGTTGTCAACAATCTCACTACATCGTGGTCTGTGAGAAATTCCGGAATCTTTCAAATCAGGATCGACGGGAATTTGTTAAAACTCAACGGCTATGCTTCAACTGTTTGGGGAGACACTCAGCTCACGCTTGTCAAAGTGACAAGCGATGCAGAGAATGCAACGGAAAACACCACACCATGATTCACGTCTCGGATTCAAGGTCAACATCATCAGGTCTCAAGGAATCATCTCAAACATCAAGTCAAAGTTCTCAAAAGGATGGTAGCTCAAATTGACTAAATAGTTTGACATCTCAAGGTAATAATCATTTCAATGTCAGACCTATTGTGCTTCTCGCTACATCTCAAACTTTGCTACTGCTGAACTCTGGATTTTCTCAACCAGTACGAGTCTTATTAGATTCTGGTTCAGAATTATCTTTTATTTCGGAACGGCTTGTCTCTAAACTCAATCTTACACGGCAATACTCAAGCATTCCAATTGTTGGGATTGGAGGAACTGCTTCCGGAAACACAAGGGGATTGGTCTCAATTAAGCTACAATCAATTCATTCTTCTAATACGCTTTTGCTTAATGCTTATATCCTATCAAAACTCTCCTCAACTCTTCCTTCAATCACGCTTTCTGCTCAATCCATTCCTGAATTCAAAAATTTACAATTAGCTGATCCACAATATTTTCGCAGCTCAAACATAGATCTTATCATCGGAGCTGACCACTATGGGCAACTCCTCCAACCAGATCTCATTCAAGGTACGGAATCATCACTCACTGCTCAAAAAACTCTTTTTGGCTGGGTCATCCTCGGACCTGTCAAGGTTTCCTCACCACAAGCTAGTCAATCATATCATCTCTCGGTCAATCATCAACTCAATGATCTTCAGGAGCTTCTTACAAAATTTTGGGTTCAGGAGGAGGTGCCACTCAAAGAAAAGGACTCACTCACACCTGAGGAATTGGAATGCGAGACTCACTTTAAAACTACTCACTCACGGGATTCAACTGGACGGTACATCGTACGGTTACCACTCAATCAACCAGCGAGTCAACTTGGCGACTCTTATATTACTGCTCAACGATGCCTAAAATCAATGCTCAACCGGATCTCAAAAAATCAAATTTATGGGGATCTCTATCATGCCTTTCTCAAGGAGTACGAAAAGGATACTCACATGATTCGTACTTCATCTTCAGATCAATCATCACCAGTTTTCTATCTACCACATCACGGTGTACTCAGGGAACAAAGTACAACCACAAAATTAAGGGTTGTATTCAACGGATCAAGCTCAACAAGCTCAGGGTATTCTCTCAACGACATTCTTCACACGGGGGCGAAACTTCAAAAGGACATCTCAGACGTGTTGCTTTGGACCAGGAGGTTCAGATACATCTTCTCAACGGACATCACAAAGATGTTTCGCCAGGTCAAGGTTCATCAACTTGACTGGGATCTTCAACGGATTTTATGGATAGACGACAATCAACAGGAGGTACCATATCAACTCACGACTGTCAGTTATGGGACAAAATCAGCACCATTTTTGGCAGTTCGTGTAATTTTGCAACTCATTCAGGATGAAGGTCATCTTTTTCCTCTGGCGGTACCAGTACTTACCAAAGGCAGATATGTAGACGACATTTACGGCGGAGCTGATCAATTCAAGGAACTCATCTCCATTGCTCAACAAACGGAAGAACTTCTCAATCGGGGCGGCTTTCCACTAGCCAAGTGGCAAAGCAATCATCCGGATTTGGTCAAAATTATTGCACCAGGACAAACCTCACCACAAACTCATTTATTTGAAAGCAATGTTACAAAGGTACTTGGAATTTCATGGTACACTCAAGATGACTGCTTTAAATTTACAACTCAAATCTCTACTCAATCAATGGAGCGGATCACTAAACGGACCATACTCTCAGAAGTGGCTCAATTGTTTGATCCACTTGGATTTCTCTCACCTTTTACCATTCGGGCTAAGATGTTATTGCAGGAACTCTGGCTTGAAAAACTCGGATGGGATGAATCAATTTCGGAATCACTCATTAAGAAATGGCTCAAATTCAAGAAAGAATTTTCTCAATTATCAAACATCTCAGTACCTCGATGGCTTCATCTCACATCATCCTCAACGGTGGAACTCCACGGATTTTCGGATGCCTCTCAATTTGCAATGTCAGCAGTCATCTTCATCAAGTCAACAGAACCAGGATTCGAACCAAAAATCAATATTATTTGTGCAAAAACTAAGGTTGCACCACTCAAACGGATCACCATTCCAAGATTAGAACTCACGGCAGCGCAATTGTTAACTCGTCTCATGGTTTACACTCAACGGACGCTGGATTTATCACATGTACCGGTCTTTATGTGGACAGACTCACAGGTGACTCTAAATTGGATCCAAAGTCACTCATCACGCTGGAAAGATTATGTACGGAACAGGGTTTCATTCATTCAAGACCAGATGGTCTTGAATGCTCAATGGCGGTTCATCAAGGGCAAGGAAAATCCAGCAGATTGCGCATCAAGGGGCATGGCAATCTCACAACTCAAGGATCATATTCTCTGGTGGAACGGACCCTCATGGCTATCGGATTCATCGGATAATTGGCCACCCCCCAAGCTCAAGGAAGACTCATCAGCTCAACTTGAAGAGCGGCCAGGACTCTTGCTCATGGTCTCAACAGATCCTCATTCTCAACTCTGGGATTTAATAGAGCGATACTCATCTATTAAACGACTGTTGAGAATTACCTCAATCTGCTTCAGGGTCATTAACACTCTCAAACAAATTCCACAATCATCTCTGGCACATCCACTCACTCCTGGCAATCTCAACACATCACTTCTCTATTGGGTTCGAGTCACTCAATCAGCATATTTTTCAATGGAATTGAAAAATATAAACATGGACAGGACTCTTCCATCTACTCATCCCCTCACTCGTCTAACTGCTTACATCGACAATCAAGGAATACTCAGAGTTGGCGGACGACTTAAGCATTCAACTTTCGACGTGGATTACAAAAATTCCATGATCTTACCAAGAGAATCAGCTCTCACCACTCTCATCATCTCAGAAGCTCACAATCGGACTCTTCATGGTGGCACACAACTCACCTTATCTCATGTCAGAAAACGGTTTTGGATCATCGGTGGACGACAAGCAGTAAAATCTCACATTCTCAAATGTGTTAAATGTGCTCGCCAACGTGGAATTCGTGCTCAACAACTCATGGGACAATTACCTTTGTCAAGGATTACACCTTCCCGTCCATTTCTCACCAGTGGAGTTGATTACGCAGGGCCTATTTTAATCAAGGCTTGGAAAGGAAGAGGTGCAAAATCAGGAAAAGGATGGATTTGTATCTTCGTGTGTTTCTCAACTTCAGCCATTCATTTGGAAGCGGTAACGGACTATTCAACAAATGCATTCTTGGCTGCATTTAGACGATTCACTGGGCGGCGAGGTATCTGCCACACTCTTTATAGTGATTGTGGTAAAAATCTCGAAGGGGCAGATAACGAACTCAAACAACTTTTTTGGGCTGGGACTCAATCATTCAAGGAATTATCTCATCTGTTGACTTCTGACGGAACCACTTGGAAATTCAACCCTCCGGCGGCACCTCACATGGGCGGAAAGTGGGAAGCGGGCGTCAAGTCAGTCAAATTTCACCTTCGGCGGACAATCGGTGATACGATTTTAAGCTATGAAGAATTTACGACTCTTCTAGTGCAAATTGAGGCCGTGCTCAATTCTCGTCCTATGGAACCAATCTCAGATGACCCTGATGACTTATCAGTTCTCACACCAGGCCACTTTCTCATCGGAGATGCACTCACTACAATCCCAGAACCATCTCTCATCGACACTCAAATCTCAGCTTCATCTCGGTGGAAACTCATTCAACAAAGGCTTCAATTCTTTTGGTCAAAGTGGTCTGCAAGCTATCTTCAACGGCAACAATCAATCTCAAAATGGCATCATCCCTCAAATCAACTCAAGGTTGGCTCAATGGTACTTCTCACTGACGAGAGGTTTCCTCCTGCTAAATGGCCTCTCGCTCGAATTTTGGAACTTCATCCTGGAACGGACGGACTCACTAGGGTTGTCACTATCAAGACAGCCACTTCAACATTCAAACGGCCAATTCATAAATTGGCCATTCTTCCCATCTCAGCAGACTACGACTCAACATCGGACGGGGACTCATCTTAAATTATCGGCAACACTATTGCCGATGGTGGGGAGAATGTTCAGGATTTATTTCTTTAAATTTATGTAACTCATGGAAAATTCCATGCGTCATTAATCTCGACACCATACATTCAGTTTTCTCAATTTTTTTGTTTTCATTTAACGACAAAGTGCTTGTTTTATTTTTGCCGAACACTCCTCATAATTATTCATATAAATCTCAAACACTGTGCAAAAATCGAACCGAACCTAGTTTTGTTTGGTTTCGGTCACCGAAATGTCAAACTTAGAATATAATATAAATCATACAAATATAATATAAACTTAGAATATAAAATATATTACTAATCCAACTCTATGTTAAATTTTCCACATTCAAACTAGGCTAATTCGACATAGTTATTAACGAGAGACAACACGAGAATGGTGTTTATGAAGACATTTATGACGGTCAAGCATATAGAAAATTTGTAAAATCTTTGAATCCGAGTGATAAAAATAATTTTTGTACATTACGTTTCAACTCTGATGGAGCACCTGTATTTAAAAGTTCGTCCTATTCGATTTGGCCATTACAAGTTATTATAAATAAAACACCAATTCATGTTAGGACATCAAAAACTATAGTCTATGGTTTGGAAAGGGTAAACCAGATATGGAAGTATTTCTGCAATCCTTTGTAAATAATGTAAATCTATTATCAGACAAAGGTGTTCCCTGTATTATTCATGGTGAAGAAAGAATTATTAAACCATATGCTGTGTGTTGCTGCGTTGATACCATAGCACGTGCCCCCATGCAAGGAATTCATCAATTCAACAAATATGGAGCGTGTAATTGGTGTAAACATCCAGGTAAATGGGTTTCAAATAAGAAAAAACTGGCGGCAGTGTTAAATATCCATTATTAAAATCATTTCCCGAAAACAGAAGTGAAAAGGAAATGATTCTTTCAAAGACACAATTAGTAAATAAAGAAAAACTAGAATATGCTATCAATGGTGTATCACCTTTAATAAATTTACAACATTTTAATATCATAGATGGATTCACGCCTGATATGCATTTTGCTAGACTTGGTATAGCTAAGCAATTTACAGATTATTGGTGTTCTTCTAAAAACTCAGCATTATCAAAAACTTTAAGCGACACTCAAATGTATGAAATTGATAACATACTAACAAACTTCCAACTTTTAATACATTACTTGGAAGCTAAGTATGTAAAACATTGGGCATTATTTGTTGAAGTGTTCCACATATCTTTACAACAAAAAATAACAAGATTGAAGATAGAAACTATGGAGGATTTAATTTAAAAAAATTTGGTTGAAGCTGAACATCTCTATACTGAATGTGTTGCAACGTTTAATTTGCATCAAACTATTCATTGGCTTAAAGGATTGACACAAATGAAATTATAAAAATTGACTATTGACACAAATGAAATTATGAAAATTTTCGTTTATTTAAAATTAAAAAATTTAATGTATATTTGCCCTGTACCTAACTTGCATTACATTTAAATATATAAAAACATGTACACGCTATAATACAATGGTGTAACGATAATATATTTATTTTTAGCCCTATTTAAGAAAGATTTGAGGAATATTTAAAAGTTTCAATTGATATTAACATTACTTTAATATTCCCTTTCAATATGAAAAACATTTAATTCTTTTGCCAATTTTTTTACTGTCATGTTACTATAAAACTACTTAACCTATATAGTATAGATATAATGAAAATTTAAATAAAATATGTGGTTATACGAACAGCAAAAAAATATATGTATCTGTAAGACAAGAAAAATCTACTTTTAGTAATGTTACACTACCTACACTTCTTTGTCATTCAATATAGTCAAAACTCAGACACTAGAAAATATACTACAAAAAGGATGGGTCCACAATTTAAAGTATGTTATCCTGTATTAATGTTTTTATAAATTTGTCGATTGCTACAATCTTTGTATAAATAATTAAAATTTTCAGTTGTGTATTAATGTATATGGGCAATTCCACGTGAGATTTAAGTCGACCTTTTAAAATCGGCGAAAAATAATTTTTTCTATTCAGTATCGAAAAAAAACAGATACGTATTTTTTTATTTATGTTTAATTGTTCAAATTTTTGAGTTATGAATTTTCGAAAATTTGGACTTTTAATTGTAGACCTCTATTCAGTAGCTTATAAGTCCGAAAATATTGAGTTTAGGAAAAAGTTCTTAAAGAATGAAAGTTTTAGTTTTCTTTTGACTTTTAAGAAATGTAAACAAAAATATTTTAAAAAAATATTTTATTAAAAAAAAAAATTTTTATAAACAAATTAATTTTTTTTAACTTTGGGCCGGATTTTTTTTTATTTTCTAAAAATGTTTTTGTACCTTATAATATAGAGAAGATTTTTCAAAAAGTCCCGAAATGGGCCTGAGGTGTTAAATGAGTTTTAAAATATTTTCAAAAATCACTTGCAAGCATCACAGTGGGATTTTTTTTATATTTAACTTCTTAAAACTGTTTACAGCGCAGACCTCTAATTTAAAACAAAGAACTCTCAAATATATTAAAAATTATACCTTGTAGACAGTTTTAGAAAGTTAATTGTAAAAAAATCCCACTGTGATGCTTGCAAGTGATTTTTGAAAATATTTTAAAACTCATTTAATTTCCATTTCGGGACTTTTTGAAAAATCTTCTCTATATTATAAGGTACAAAAACATTTTTAGAAAATAAAAAAAAATCCGGCCCAAAGTTAAAAAAAATTAATTTGTTTATAAAAATTTTTTTTTTAATAAAATATTTTTTTAAAATATTTTTGTTTACATTTCTTAAAAGTCAAAAGAAAACTAAAACTTTCATTCTTTAAGAACTTTTTCCTAAACTCAATATTTTCGGACTTATAAGCTACTGAATAGAGGTCTACAATTAAAAGTCCAAATTTTCGAAAATTCATAACTCAAAAATTTGAACAATTAAACATAAATAAAAAAATACGTATCTGTTTTTTTTCGATACTGAATAGAAAAAATTATTTTTCGCCGATTTTAAGAGGTCGACTTAAATCTCACGTGGAATCGCCCATATGTATTATGGAGTCAAATAATTTTCATAATTAATTTAAAGCAATAAGGTAATTCGTAAAGTAAAAAGTTTTTTTTTAATGTTGAAATGTAAAAATGTTGAAAAAACATTTTTATTTAACTTTAGAAATGTGTTTACCAAAACACAGAAATAAACATATTTTTTATAAAAGTATTAGGGCAAAGTAAGTGAAACCGGCCACTTGAAAAAATTTTGTCTCCAATTTTTATGTAATTTATGATTTTCAGTAGATATACGAGTTCATTTTTACCCCCTATAATATTTTTCCAAAAAAAATGTTATTTTGGAAGTAATCACGTGTTAAAGTTTGGATCATTTTATTTTCGTTTTCCTATTACTCTAAAACGAATAAAGATAATTAAGAAAACTTCATTAAAAATGAAGCCTTAAGGGGATCCCACATATCAACAATGCAGATCTAAATTGATAAAAAATCTGTAACCGCCTTTTCTTGAAAATTGTATAATATTATGCCCTATCAATTTAGGAAACTCATTTTCTTCTTAAATACATAGGATGAATATTTTATTTGTTGTAATTATTAGAAAAAATTATTTTTCAAAAATTAAATAAGAGCAGTTTCCAAGAGTCCAAACCACCATAACTACATTTAACAGCTGTTTGGTGGTACATTATTTTGCAATGGAACCAACAGATGGCGCCAAATGTACCAGAAATGATAAATTGTTGATTATTTTTAATTTTAAATTAAAAGCAATTTTATATAATGTTTTGTTTGCAAGAGAAAATTAATTAATGGTAAAAAAATATATAAAATAAGACAATTTCGCAAATATATTTAATTTTCCAAGTAAAAAATAAGTTTGTTTTGATGTTTTTAAGGAAATTTTAAATTTAAAAACCTTTACTTTTTTTGTAACAAGGACAAAAAAAGAAATATTCATCCTGTGCATTTATGATAAAAAATGAGATTCCCAAATGGATATGGTATAATATTTTATATTTTTCAAGAAAAGGCGGTTGCAGTTCTTTTTATCAATTTAGATCTGTATTGTCAATAAGTGGGATCCCCTTAAGCCTATATTTGGAAGATAAAATAAAACAATTACTAAAAAATAAATTTTTTCAATTGTTATTAAAAATTCTTTTAAACAATTGTAAATTGAAGATTGTTCTCAATGTTCGTGAAAGATTAAATTACCATGTATTGATGTGCAGTTTTCCAAAGATTAATTAAAAAAAAAAGTAAAATAAGTAATTTTCAATTTTATAGTGAAATTCTATAGAACTTTTTCAGCTGGGACTTGAAAAATATATACTTCTAATTTTTATTTTTTTCGACCTTAATTTAAAATGGCGCTTGAAGGACAAAAAAATGTCTTAATTTTTCGTAAGATGAAATTTTTTTAAACATTGCTAAAATCTGATTGAAATTTGTTACTCAGGTGTTTTTGGGGTCGCTGATTACGAATATGAACTCAAATTTTAAAAATTTAATACGGCGGACTAATTTTATTTTTAAAAATTGATCAAATCTAATTAAATTTGATTCTAGAGGATTTTTGGGGTGGCTAATTACGAATCTGAAGTTAGATTTAAAAAATTCAAATAGATTATGGTAGGTCAGTTCTGAAACAGTTTATAAAATATAAACCTGTAAGGTTTAGAAATAAATTAAGTACTCTTCGCAGTTCTAATCGTTACCTCATTGAATTCGAAATGTATTGAGAAATATAGATTAGTTGAGATTACCGTACATTACCCAAAGCCAAAATACCCCCGAGTAACAAAGACGACGGACAAGAAGTACATAAATTAGTTCCCGATCAAATTTGTTAATATTTATTGGTTATATTTGTCCCAAATTACTTTAACTCAAACGTAAATCCAAACCCTAAAACAAATTTGACCGGGAACCAAATTCTGTACTTTTTGTGCAAAGCAAACATAGAAAAAAACTGAACTCAAAATGAGTCAAAAAAGTGACTCATTATGAGCTGCAACAAAAATGAACCTTGTAGATGGCGCCACGTTCTATGTCATTTAACACAGACTCATTATGAGTTGCAACAAAAATGAGTCCAATTTTTTTCTGTAAATCTGAGTAAATTTTATGAAACGAGTATGCTATTTAACATCCGCTATTTTGAATGTTTTGAATGTGACTTCAGATTCGTAATTAGCCACCCCAAAAACCCTTGAAATAACTTGAAATTTTTTAGCATTTTTGAAAAAAGAAGGATTAAATATCATTTTTGAAAATTTTGACAATGCCATTCGAAATAGTAACCCCCAAAAAAGTAGGATATGTACTTTTACACACTTAAAAAAGTTTTACTTTTAACCTCATTTTGAGGCTGAATTTAAGGTGTAAACGGAGTCAGCCCCGTTAAACAAGGACATACTTATGTGAAAGTCATGGGCTGAATTTAAGGTGTAAACGGAGTCAGACTTTTTTTCCTGTGTAAAAACTTTTATGGATTTGTTCTGATAATTGTAAGCGATTGAAGTTCATGTTGAAAAGCAGCACATCTCGTCATTAAAGGGTTAAATTAAGAATTTTAAATAACTAATTAAAATATTAATTACTAAATAAAAGACTATTTATATTTAATTTATAATTAATACACATATATTTTAAGGATTAATTTAACTTAAAATTTACATTTTTAAAAAGTGTATTTGATCGTCTCAATATAACACTGGGTAACAAAAAAATGGTCATGTTGTGTTTATTTCAAAATATTTGTGTTTATTGAAAGTTTGGGTATCAGTAAAGAAGAAAATATCAAAAAAAAAATTGCATTTACTCAAACCCTTAAAATAGGAGGTGGAATTATTAAAAAACGGTGTTTTTGCACTTTTTGAAGTCTGTAAAAAAATGGGAAGACATAAAAAGCTCTAACATAGCTTAAAAGAAAGCTCAAACCTTTGTCTTTAAGAACCAAAACTGAAAAGTAATGTAAAATTTGCAGGGGACGTGTATATACCGACTACCCCCCCCTAATGATTCATATGCCCTGGTAAAAATGACTGGGAATCAAAGCATTGGTGCATATCAATTTTACATCATCGGATTGGCTTCAAATTTGTTACTCGGGGGTTTTTGGGGTCGCTGATTACGAATCCGAAGTCAGCTTTCAAAAATTCAAAATGAGGGCTTCAACAAAAACCTCAAGTACCAAGTCTCGAGCGAATCCGAACGATTTTTAACATTTTATCCGTCATTTTGAATTTTTGAAAGCTGACTTCGGATTCGTAATCAGCGAAACCCAAAAACCCCCTAGTAACAAATTTGATACCAATTCGATACTTAAAAATTGATATGCACCAATGCTTAGATTCCCAGTCATTTTTACCAGGGCGTATGAATCATTAGGAGGGGTACTCGGTAAATACACGTCCCCTGCAATTTTTACATTATTTTTCAGTTTTGGTTTTAAAGACAAAAGTTTGAGCTTTCTTTTAAGACATATTAGATGTTTTTATGTCTTCCCATTTTCATTTTACAGGCCTTTAAAAAGTGCAAAGAAACACCATTTTTTAATAAATCAACCCCCTATTTTAGGGGTTTAAATAAATAAAATTTTTTTTTTAAATATTTTCTTGTTCACTGACATCCAAACTTTCAATAAACAAAAAATTTGGAAATAAAAACAACTTGACCATTTTTTTGTTACCCAGTGTAATTAATTAATTGATTTATTTTTCTGTGTTTTTCCACACGGAAAAAATTAGTTGCTGAAATTTTTCTCGACTTTGTTTATTAAATCATTTATTTATTTTATAATAATTATTCAATAATTAAGATACTTGAAAATAATTATTGTTAGAAATAGAAAAATTTAAAGGTTTTATATTAGAATTCGTGGTAAATAAGTTTTTCTTTGTTTTCAAACAAATTTTACTTTTTTTAAAAAGTATAATTTACTTCAAGGAATCTAAATTTTATTAAAAGCTGAGTATTATTTAAAATGTTCCAAGCAATTAATACTCTGAGCGAAGCAACTTTTATTATAATGTTATTATTTATTATACTTTAATTTTTAGTTTTTACTCGAAAAAGTATTTGCTATGGAACAAAAATTCAGTTACACGCATATATTCCTTTTCCATATAGAACGTAACATTACAGTAATATGCGGTAATATTACTGTAACATTACTTCAATCTCACACGCTTTAGGAAAAATAAAAAGTAAAAGTTCTTACTATTTTTAAAATTATATCATCTTACAAAACATGTACAGCTAAAATTGCACATTTTAAGAAGAGGCACTACCCTCAACTTTGACACCTTTAAATTTGAATTATTAAAGTAGGTTATATTTTTTTGCCTGTATCATTTTTAACTGTAAAATATACAGGATGGTCAAAAATTAGAAATTTTAATTTTTTAAGCGGTTAGAGTTTTTATCTTTTAACTAATGGGATATATTTTTGCAAATCCATGCGAGAGATTGTGTAAGTATCAGGGACTGACACGAACACGAAAAAACACGAAAATTCGTGTTGTGACCGTGTCGTGCCTTGATACGACACGATTAACGATTTAAAATTCGTGCCGTGCCTTGGCACGACACAAAGATTTCTTAATAATTCGTGCCGTGCCTAGGCACGATACAATTAAATTTTGTAATTCGTGCCGTGCCAAGGGGGTTTAACATAGGATTAGTGCACTTTTATACATTTTGTATGAGAACTTTTTTTAAATTAATCTTTTGCCTTAGCGACATTCATATTTATGGTTTTTTATGTGCTGAATACGAATCCAATGTCAGAAGTAAGGTTTGACAGCTTCCAGCTGTCAAAAAAGCTGTCAATCTTTTTAAAATGACAGTTTTTGTGTCAATTTAGACAGTTTTTATGTTTAATTTAGTAAATTAGACCAAATTTTGCTCATATAAAAATATTTTAAAAGCAACAAGGTCAAACTAAATAGTAATATGTAATATTGACAGTTGACAGCTGTCAATTAAACTGTTAAACTTTTAAAAACAAGAGTTTTTGACAGTTTTTACATTAAATTGGCTCAAATAAAAATATTTTCAGGGTATTGAGGTAAACCTGAATAGAAATATGCAAAATTTGACAGTTGACAACTGTCTATTAAGATGTCAAACTTTTTTAGCAAATTTATGGAATAAAGGTACTTACTTACAAATTAAATTTTTATGGTTAAAAAGTAAAATTCTCTTATTAATTTTTTGACAGCTGCTTATTGTGAAAAATACATGTCGCTAATATGATTAACCTCAGTGTGCTTAAAAACTCTTGTATACAAGTAATCAAATGCAAAAAGTCTCCGTTTAAATGTATGACATCTGGATTGACTGTTGTCAACTATCAAATTTAAATATTTCTATTCAGGTTTACCTCAATACCCTGAAAATATTTTTATTTGTGCAATTTAATATAAAAACAGTCAAAAACTCTCGTTTTTAAAAGTTTGACAGTTTAATTGACAGCTATCAACTGTCAATATTATATATTACTATTTAGTTTGACCTTGTTAATTTGAAATATTTTTATATGATCAAAATTTGGTCTGATTTACTAAATTAAACACAGAAACTGTCTAAATTGACACAAAAACTGTCATTTTAAAAAGATTGACAGCTTTTTTGAAAGCTGGAAGCTGTCAAACCTTATTTCTGACATTGGATTCGTGTTCAGCACATAAAAAACCATAAATATGAATGTCGCTAAGGCAAAAGATTAATTAAAAAAAAGTTCTCATACAAAATGTATAAAAGTGCACTAATCCTATGTTAAACCCCATTTAAACTTTAACCCTTCGGTGGCACGGGTTAATATTGAGCGATTAGGCTTTTCTTGTACATAGCGTTGAGAAATATTAAAAATTGTAAGAGAAGATCGATTTTTAAGATTGACATTTTGAGATTTTGCTCCAATTTCAAAAGATCTAAACATCTAGTTCTCCCCCAAGTGTGTAAATTTACGTAATTTATTGAGCTGATTCAAATACAGTTTAAATTGACGTCTAGCTCATTTTAATATCAGTAATCATCAAAATCGTAGTTTATTTCAGTAAAAATGATTAGTTTTCGAGAAAAATTCAAAAACAATTCTAACAAGTATGAAAATATTAAAAAAATCCCTAATAAAATAATACTTAAAAATTCTAGCGAAATTCTTCTTGGAATTTTCGATGGAATTCCATACCAAACATTTTAAGGGCAGGTGGGAGAAAATGTGGTTTCGTGATCACGCTCTCATTTTAAAAGAAAAGAATACTTTGAGTCGGGAATTTTTGGTAAATATAGATAAACCTTCTGGGATTGGTGCTCATCTCAGAATTTTGCAAAATTTTGATAAATAATTATTGACAAAATTGTTTAAACTTTGGAGAAATTGGGTTTTTAACGGTTTAGTATCGCGCTCTCATTTTATGAGGATACAATATTTCGGCTTCATATTTGGAGGGGTAATAGAGAAAGGCTCTCCGAGGCGCACTTATTTCCGATTTTACAATAATTTTGCGAGGAAATTATTTTATTAACGATTGAAAGTCGATTGCGACATTTTCGTAGTTCAAGTCGCGGTCACTACCGAGAATTGGCGTCACCTCCTTGACCACCGACACATAGATCCACTTGTCTGTGTGCTCGCCGCCATATTGTCCCCCACTTTCGCCAAAAATTAAACTTTTGTAATTACGTTTTTCAATATTTATTTAAAAAATTATTTGCAAATTTCGAGAACAATCTTTATCAGCACGAATGCTCCTAATTATCCTGATAAATCAGAACAAGATATCTTTAATTCTTTAGAAGTGAGACGAGAGGCGGGAAACACTTTTTTTCATACAATTTCTCCCTCATGACCTTAATCAAAATTTTTACGGATTATTCGTAGGTAGTTATTCTGTAGCAATTACCACCTTTTTTCTCCAATTACTTAGGAGTGCTCTTTTCAATTGTTTTAAATAACAAATAAGTGTCAATAAATAATTTTGTCAGTTTGACATTTGTTTGTGTGACTTAAATATTCTTCTCCGTGTAATAAATTGAAAAATTGCAAGAAGAATCAAAATGCCTCCTCGGAAGAAGTGGGTAAGGAAGAAATCGTTGAAAATAATTATTCTTAATATCGACTTATAGACATTTCACAGTTGAACACTTTATTGGATAAAGTAAAATGTGTAGATTGTAATGAAACATCGTTGGTGTTTGATGTAAATAAAAAACAATCAAATCGATTCGCTTGTAAAATTGCTTTATTATGTGAAAGATGTAAAGACAGTGGCTTTGAAAAGGTAAAATCAGAAACGTATTCTTTAAAACGTGCAAGTGATGAAGACACGTATTTTCGGTTGGTTTCTCAATTCCTCTTGCTAATTGGTACAAGTCTCTTTTTTTGGCTAAAAATAATGTTTCGCTTCCCAAAAATAATCCTAAATTTTTTTAAACTTCTTTCAGTGTCTAGTGAACCCTAAATTATATTCACTAATAGATAAGCAAACTACGATATTTATTCGTGACTTGCCAACAAAAGTTTCCATTAGACACCTACTCCAAATGATGCTGTGCAAGCTTTCATTAGCATTTTGCGTAAGGCACCGTGAACACCGTATCAACAAAGATTCACCGAGTACCTCCCCTAATGATTCATATGCCCTGGTAAAAATGACTGGAAATATAAGCATTGGTGCATATCAATTTTTCATCATCGGATTGGCTTCAAATTTGTTACTCGGGGGTTTTTGGGGTCGCTGATTACGAATCCGAAGTCAGCTTTAAAAAATTCAAAATGTCGGCTTCAACAAAAACCTCAAGTACCAAATCTCGAGCGAATCCGAAGGATTTTTAACATTTTATCCGCCACGTTGAAGCCGCCATTTTTAAAATTTTGAAAGCTGATATCCGATTCGTAATCAGCGATCCAAAAAACGCTCGAGTAACTTTAAAGCCAATCCGATGATGTAAAATTGATATGCACCAATGCTTTGATTCCCAGTCATTTTTACCAGGGCATATGAATCATTAGGGGGGTATATACACGTCCCCTGCAAATTTTACATTACTTTTCAGTTTTGGTTCTTAAAGATAAAGGTTTGAACTTTCTTTTAAGTTATATTAGAGCTTTTTATGTCTTCCCATTTTCCTTTTACAGGACTTCAAACAGTGCAAAGAACACCGTTTTTAGGGTTTCGTGGCCAAGGGTTTGTTCCGAGACAATTCGAAGTATGTCGGGAATTTAGAGAGAGCTGGCCGATGGAGACGAAATCTAGTTGTGAGCCAAAAAGGGTTTACGGGGAGAGTTTTTGGGAACGCAAAATATTAAAACCTGTGCTTTTCGGTTTTGCCGGTCTTATCGCTTGAGACAGCGGAAACGATTCATGCCACTCTGATGTCCATCGCCGATGACACACCAGGTAGGCGTGGTGGGGTTTAAAGTTGAATTTCTTTTTTTATGTAAATGAGGGGGTTTTAAGTAATTTGATAAATAATTGTTAAAGTAAAAATATTGTGTTATTGTTAATTTCTAAAGGTGTGGCGTTTAAATCTAGTGGGTGAATTCGAGGTATATTCGAGGAAAGAGACGCGAGCGGGAAGACCGAAGAGCATTGGTCGTATATACTAAATAATTTGGAAGCAACTGCATTGTAATAAATATATATACTGATTCCTGAATTGCAACGGAAGGCAGTTTGAAACATTGCGGAAGTGCTTCGTCAAGTTGCACCAATCCACTGGTTTGCCGCTGATTTGGTCTCCATCCGACACCATCCTCAACGCCACTCACTCCAAAAAAGTTCAAGCGATAAGTCATTTTAATCTTATCTATTAATCTATCTTCTTTTCGTATATTATTCTCTTTTAAATGCTATATTTTGTATGAAACTAAATTTCAATTTTATTTCATTTTATTCTCAATTGTGAAAATCTTAATATCTAACTCGATTATTATATGTGTATGTCTTATGATTGTGTATATTGAATGTTTGTATGTGTGACTTGCTTTTTACAATTGAACATTATACCAAAAATTTTTTGAATTAGAAATAAAATTGGTTAAAGAAAGATTTTTATTTATATTTCATTTTATATATTGAACGTAAAATTTATCATTGATTCGAGTGTTCATTTTTGTTGTTTATTCTCATCCATTGTGATTATTTATTTATCTGTCTTATGCCAGATATTAATGACTCCTAAATTTGGTAAATTTCTTGGTAATTATTTAGAATCACGGCTTTTGCGAATTTTAGAGATAAATGATTAATTCTTTTTGGAAAGGCTTTCATTCAGCTAGAAAATGAAAAATTAGGTGGGGGAGGATGAAAAAGTTACTTACAGAACGCCAGGGCTGGGAAACAAAATATTTTTTTTGGTTTTTGACGTTTTACTCTTAAAATATTAAAATTTTTTAAAAATGTTCTACATAAAAGTTGTAGATCTTGTTAAGATACACATTTTATGTTACATGCAATTTTTTCATAAATTGAGAATTTTTCGAGAAAAACACAAAAAACGAAAAATAACCATAGAAACGTTTTAATGCAGAAGGGAGTCAAATTAACTTCCTACATGGTACTAGAAGGTATCCAATTTAGACCAGACCCCCCTCCAACATTTAAAAAAGGCGTTTTGAAGGTGCATCCACAACACATTACTCAAAGGCGGGCGAAGCCCGCCGCTCCTGTTTTCCTTTAACGTTTAATGCAGAAGGAAGTCAAATTTAGTTCCTAGTTTGTACTAGAAGGTATCTAACTTAGACCAGAGACCAGAGACACTTTTCTTATTCAGGATACTAAAAAAAAACCAAAAAAAAAATTTTGTTTCCCAGCCCTGGCGTTCTGTAAGTAACTTTTTGATCCTCCCACACCTAATTTTTCATTTTCTAGCTGAATGAAAGCCTTTCCAAAAATAATTAATCATTTATCTCTAAAATTCGCAAAAGCCGTGATTCTAAATAATTTTTGACTCCCTTCTGCATTAAACGTGAAAGGAAATGAGAACGGCGGGCTTCGCCCTCCTTTGAGTGATGTGTTGTGGATGCACCTTCAAAACGCCTTTTTTAAACGTTGGAGGGGGCTCTGGTCTAAGTTAGATACCTTCTAGTACAAACTAGGAACTAAATTTGACTTCCTTCTGCATTAAACGTTAAAGGAAAACAGGAGCGGCGGGCTTCGCCCGCCTTTGAGTGATGTGTTGTGGATGCACCTTCAAAACGCCTTTTTTAAATGTTGGAGGGGGGTCCGGTCTAAATTGGATACCTTCTAGTACCATGTAGGAAGTTAATTTGACTCCCTTCTGCATTAAAACGTTTCTATGGTTATTTTTCGTTTTTTGTGTTTTTCTCGAAAAATACTCAATTTATGAAAAAATTGCATGTAACATAAAATGTGTATCTTAACAAGATCTACAACTTTTATGTAGAACATTTTTAAAAAATTTTAATATTTTAAGAGTAAAACGTCAAAAACCAAAAAAAATATTTTGTTTCCCAGCCCTGGCGTTCTGTAAGTAACTTTTTCATCCTCCCCCACCTAATTTTTCATTTTCTAGCTGAATGAAAGCCTTTCCAAAAAGAATTAATCATTTATCTCTAAAATTCGCAAAAGCCGTGATTCTAAATAATTATTAATTTCTTTTTTTCTTATTTATTTCAAAATTATATTAAAATCAAATAAAATACAAAATATTTGTTACAAGTATAAGAGCAAAATAATACATCCCTCATTTCAATTTTTAAAAATTATTTTTTGTTTTCGAGATATAATTAACGGGACAATCTACCCCCGGCAGTTTCAACCCCGCTCTCCCTTATATGAATTTCATGTATTTTAACCACTTCGGAGGCATGGCGTTCCATGAGTAAGTGTCAGAAGCGGCAAAAAGTGCGAAAATGGCGTTCCTACTTGAACTCGATTTCAAAAGTCTGTAGTCAAGTTAAACTTGCCAAAATAAAATAATTCACAATTTTGAATCCGCCTATTTGAATTTTTGAAAATCCATTTAAGATTCATAATCTGAAGTAATAAATAACATTTGGTTTGGTAAACTTAATTTGTTTACAGAGTTTAGGAATCAAGTTTAAATAGGAACGCCATTTTTTGTCGCTTCTGTCACCTACTCATGCGACGCCAATTGGAACGCCATGCCGCTGAAGTGGTTAATACAATTTTTTAAATTACGTTTTGTTGTAGCATTACTTCCTAAATGAAGAACACATTCCTATGAATTATATTGTATTTCCATCCATTTCCCATTAAACATTTTGTACAAATTTAATTTAATGTTTCAAATAACACTGTTCGAAAAAAGGTTTCTACAAGTATAAACTCAAATGATTCTTAAAGGATTTTTGGCGAAGATTACGAATATGTAAGTGAAATTGACCCATCACGTCTCAATTTTGAGAAAAAAGGTGTCAAAGTGTCAAAAATGGCATTTTTGGAGCAATATAAAAAAAGAAAACGACGTGATAAACAGCTCAAATATGGCTTCAATGAGGGTTCGAACCCTTATCTTTAACACCCAAACGAAAAAAAACTGTGTAGAAATAACTCAGAATTGTGGGGCACAACTTTTTACCGCATGGTCGTGCAACAAATCTTGTTTCCGCGATCATATAGGATAAATTACTCTCGATTTGAGAAAATTATAAACTTCAATCAAAAAAATATTTTCTCAATACAAGTAAATTATTTACTTGAATTCTCCCCTCCCCTTACCGATTGTTATTTTACATATATTTACATTAACCACTTCACTGGCAGGGCGTTCCAAATGGCGTTCCTCACGCCGAGGCCCAGACAGGCAAAAACACCGAAATGGCGTTCCTAAAAAACTCTTTTTTTAAAGAGTGTACACCACATTTAACTATTGTAAAGCAATATTTCTATAGTTTAGACATCAGGGAACAAGATTATCACAACAAAAAATTTAGTTTTTTTGATTTTTGACGTTTTTTCGAACGTTCAAAACGGCTATTTTAAATAATTTTCTACAAATGGCGTTCCACTTTTTTCAATTTTTATACTATAAAACTTGTATTTTTATTTAAAAAAAGATATTTATATTATAATATAATATTATAATTATTAATAATGTGTATATAAATATAACATATATAAATAACTATTATTTATTATTATGAATGGTAATATTATACGTATATGTTTTTGCCAGTCTGGGCCTCGGCGCGTGAAACGCTATTTGGAACGCCCTGCCAGTGAAATGGTTAAATTAATATTTAACACAAATACAACAAATATACTATGAAAGAAAATTTTCCATGGTCAAAGGAATTGAACCCGAGTTGCACACATCCGAAGCCGTAACGCTTCCACTATGCCATCCAAGTCTCAATGGACAGATGTCAAAACTGCTATTTAAATTGCATATCCTTTTGAAGAGAAATATTTTCTTGGATCAAGAACACCGGTATTGTGTTAAGTAAAAAAAAAGTTTCAAAGCAAATGAATAAAATTATTTAATTTAAGAAACCCAAATTCTCCCAAATTCCGCTTAAGAGAATAATATTTTTGATTTAATCCTTTTTGGTATTTCGGATAAGTAAAATATTTGTTTGTAATAATAACATATTTACTTCTATCAAATACTGAATTATTAATTCAAGAACTCTATCCAATTCTTATAATTACTTAGCACAAGAAAATAAATTTCTCTCTTTAAATAAATATGAAATTTAATCAAGTAATTTGTGTCAAGTAAATACATTTAGTTGGTTCAATCAAATTTTTTTTCGGTGCAAAAACTAAAAGTTCAGGTTTGGTTTTTTTTTATGAATTTATATCTAAATTGACTATTTTTCAAGAAAAATGAAAAATATTGAAAATAAAATAAAAAACCTTTTAATTTATCCAAAGTAGTATAGCTAGGGGCTACGGCTCTAGGTTCTAATCTCAACTAAGTACACACAGTCCGAAATACAGATTCCTACATTTCCAACAGTCAGTGGGGTAAATAGCTGTCACCAATTCAACTCCAGTTAGCAATGTAGAAATCTGTTTTACCTACGGAGCTGTTGACGGGCGGTTAAAATTTTATTAGACAATTTAAAATTGCTTGGACGCCATTTTCTTGAAACTATACTGTCTTTCGCGGGTAAACTATTTTACCGATAGGGGAAGCCATATAAATAAATAAAATAATTATAAATCGCCAACTTTGGCGATTTATCGCCATTCTGGAGATTTTTTTCCTGATGGCGAATAAAATTTTTAATTTGGCGGGTGGCGACAATTATGGTGATTTTTATCTCACATTGGCTATTTTCAGGCGAATTTTTAATATTGTGAAATATTGTGGACTTAACCTTAAGATCTGAATACAAATACAACTATAACTTACATAAATCGTAACTTACGTAATCGACATGGTATTGTGCACGGTGTGTATTGTGCTTAATCTTTTAGTCGTGCATGTGAATGAACATTTATATTGTGTAAAATCCTGATTGAATTGGTTTGTGTCTACTTGTCTAAATTTGTCTGATTTTATGTGTAATTGTCCAAAAAGCGTATTGAGCACAAAAATAAAAATGGGTAAATGTAAGGAGAAATTATGAAAATATAAAGTGGAATGGTAATCAAGCCCATGGGCTAAAGGTATCTTTAAAGAACAATAAATTTAACCCATTAACGCCAAATTGACTACAATTTTAACTTAAACTTCAACACACGATTTAAAGTATTTTCAGGTAATGAATTATAGCAGCAATGAGGTATAGGGGGTTTTGGGGGTCGCTCTTCAAGATTCTGGGGTCAAAATAGCGATTCGACCAACACAAAATCCAATATGGCGGATTTTTTTTGAAAAAACACCCAAAAAAAATCATTGATTTTTTTTAAATATTTTTTTTAGAACTAACAAATTTTTTTATACCTTTCTAAAGTATGCTATTGGTGGACAAAAAAGTTGTACTTTCAAAATGTAAAATAGAGAAACTTTTATTTCAAAATGGCAGAATCGAAATTTTGAAAAAGTGAATGCATTATTGTAAAAAAAAATTTCATAGCAATATTCAAAAAGTATCTAAATTCGATTCAAAATTTATACTCGGGGGTTTTCGGGGTCGCTGATAGGGATAGGGAATCCCAGTGACAAGTTTTAAGTGAATCCAAGAAATTTTTCAAAAAAAGTCCGCCATATTGGATCCGCCATTTTGCTTGCTCATAAGGAAGCTTTGCATTCGTGACGATTTTCAATTTTTCAAAACATGGTTATATGGACTCATTTTCATCTAGGATATATGTATATTAAATTCTAAGCAAATGTCCAGATGTATGTGTGTGCGTATGTGTGTGTGTGTGTGTGTATGTCACAAAAAATTGTGTACAAATTTTCTCAAACAAATTTTAATGGATTGCCCTGAATTTTTGCAGGTTTATTGCAGTTATTAATACCTAAAATCTGACACAAGGATTTTCAAATTTATCCACAAAAATTTTTTTTATACAATTTTTCAAAATTTGAAAAAAAAATTTTTGTATTTTTTTAAATAACTTTTTTGTTTCTTAATATTTTCATAAATTATTCTTAAAATTACATTCCTGACAAAAAAACGAATCGATTGAAATATACAAAGTGCACATTTCATCAAAATGTATAAAATTAATCAATATTTTTATTTTTCACAAAAAATTCAAATTTTGTGTTATTTGAAATATTACCTTAACATATTAAAATTAAATAAAGCAATTGGTTTATAATATTTTGAGGAAGCAAAATGGTCATAAAATGAACAACTTGTTGTATTTTGAAAAACTGACATGGGATTCGTTATCAGCGACCTCGAAAACCCCCGAGTGACAAGTTTTAAGCGAATCCAAGAAATTGTTCAAAAAAATGTCCGCCATTTTGAATTTTGAAAAACTGGCATGGGATTCCCTATCAGCGACCCCGAAAACCCCCGAGTATAAATTTTGAATCGAATTTGGATACTTTTTGAATATTGCTATGAAATTTTTTTTTACAATAATGCATTCACTTTTTCAAAATTTCGATTCTGCCATCTTGAAATAAAAGTTTCTCTATTTTACATTTTGAAAGTACAACTTTTTTGCCCATCAATAGCATACTTTAGAAAGGTATAAAAAAAATTTGTTAGTTCTAAAAAAAAATATTTAAAAAAAATCAATGATTTTTTTTGGGTGTTTTTTCAAAAAAATCCGCCATATTGGATTTTGTGTTGGTCGAATCGCTATTTTGACCCCAGAATCTTGAAGGGCGACCCCCAAAACCCCCTATACCTCATTGCTGCTATAATTCATTACCTGAAAATTCTTTAAATCGTGTGTTGAAGTTTAAGTTAAAATTGTAGTCAATTTGGCGTTAATGGGTTAAATAATAATGAAGTAAATCTTATTATAGGTTAGAAATTAATTTTAGTAATGTTTCTATACTGTTTTTATAATAAAATGAAAAGAATTCATACCGAGTATTTAAAGCAATAGTTTTAATTTATAGAAAATTAACAGTAAACACATTTTTGAAAAAATAAGAATAATAAATGTGAAATAATACGAAAAAAGAGATCTATAGTGGAAGAAATGATATGTGTACTATATATTTTAATTAGTCTTTATAACAACTAGAATATTAAATAAAACTTATTTTTTATTTTATAAAATGAGAAGAAAAACAATAATTAGAGTAGAGTAATGATAAACGTAACTTAGAATTTTTTGCATTTTTGGACTTTTTCTTCCTGTCTCGGTACAAGTATATTTGATTTCAAATCAATTTAACTTACAAAACTTACATATTTTAAAGTAAATATTATTATACTTAAAGTCTAAAATTTTACTTCAAAATATACAGTTTTTAAATTTATAAAATATAAAGTTTTACAACAATTTTAATAGTAAAATTCATGAGTATATTTTTTGACCCACAATTATAATACTATATTTTTAATATTTTCTGTATAAAGAATATTTAAAGTTTAATTAAATCTTTAAAAAAATAAAAATTAAATTTATACAATATTTTAAACGAACAAAATGTTGATGAATTAAAATTTAATTAATTAAAATTCGAATGTATAAATTAAAAGTCAATAATTTAAAATTTCAATAAATTAACATTAGATGTTTTTTTATCATTTAATTTATTTATAACAATTAATTGCAGGTTGATTATCTAAAGCTTCAGGAGATATTTTCAATGAGGCATTCTGCAAAGTTTGCAAAAAGTTATTACGAGCTGATATCAATGATCTAGAGAAACATTTACAAACCAAAAAGCATCTTGACCAAATGAAAATATTAAATATAAAGAAAACAAGTACTAAACATCATGAAATTATTATTAATGAGATGGACAAGACCAGAGATTTAAAAATTGCAGCTTATATAGCTTGCCACTCTGCAGTTTGAAGCGTGGATGATCTCTGTGCCATAATAGAACGAAGTGTGGCAACGTAATCAAAAATGTTATATCACCTTGTATGTTAAGTGAATTAGTAAAAGACATTGGCGATTCGAAATTTTCATTGATCGTAGATGAATCGACTGATAAGGGAATTTGCAAATATCTTTGTATGTGCGTAAAATACTTCAGTAAAAGTAAAAATAAGATCGAGTACTAGATGGTTAGCGAGGCATAATTGCTTTTGACTGAATGGAACAAATTAACAATTATTGATTGGAAAACAGTTTTTAATAGAAATAAACCAACAATAAGTGAAGATTTTTGGCCTGAAGTTTTAATGTTTTAAGATGCCGGTGGAAACTACGTTTTTTCTAATCTTGCTGTTTATGTTTTAAGAATACTAAGTTTACCGTCAAGTAATGCAGTTGTAGAGAGAACATTCTCAGTCATGAATGCAGTTAAAACAACATCAAGAAATCGAATATTAATTGAATTATTAGACGCTATTTTAAGAATTCGAATTAGATTTACAGCTAACAAAATATGCTGCAAAGATTTTACACCTTCACATGAAATATTTCAAAATTTTACGCATAAAGTAATTTATCCGTTTAAGAACAAATCAAATAATAGCGATCTCTCTATTCAAAAGAAAGAATTTAATAATAATGCGTTAACTGCTTTTAACATTTTAAGTGATAATGACGAGTTCCCATTTATTCACTTATCCGATGTTAACATTTAAAAGACTAATTGGAATAAAATAGGTTCACATTTGATATTTGTAAGAGTGATTAACAATTTTTAAAAAATGTTATGTAATTCGTTGCAGCTTTGTAATAAAGTTTATAATAAATAAGTTCATTTAACTTTCTAATTAATATAATTTTTACAAATTCTTTAGTTTAATAAATTATTTTTCTAAAACTTTCTAATTAGGATTTTAATTTTGGCGGTTAAACTATTAAAGTTGGCTATTTCTGGCGATTTTTTATTTTAGCTGTGGCGATTTTAGAGACCATCTTTTTGGCAAGCCTGATTTTTAGCATTCGAATTCTTTTAACTATCCTTGCCCCGGTACTGGGGCAAGGATAGTTAAAAATTTATGTTTACTTTTTCATTTATATCTCGTAGGGATTTGAGTCTACAGTAAAATAATGTACAGCAAAATTGTAGCCAAATAACCTGGATTTTTAAAAATACTTCTCATTTGCAGATACGTATTCAAGATTGGCCCCTGAATCCAAAAAGGTTTTACCTAACTATCCTTACCCCATCCTCCCCTAGTAATATATTTTATTACAAATAACAATAGTAAATTAATAATTACATAAACTACTAATTAAAATTCAAAATATACAGAAAAATACATTTTTATTATTAGTAAGGCAAATAGATTTATAATCAACTAAATATTCTTTAATTATTAATTATTTATAATTAAATAAAAAACTTTAAATATGAATGTAAATTACGACAATACTTAAATTTAAAAAAAGAATCTTTTAAATTATAATTATGAAAAGTATTTAAATTATAGAAATACACTACCGGTCAAAATTGAGAGACCACCCATTTTCAGGCGAATGAAAAACGTTTTAAAACATAAGATTTATTGAAACTAAAATTTTTCTCTGTTTATTTGTTGATAGATGATGAAATTTGGAAAGAACAAGATATTTTAGAAGTCGTTTGGCCAATAATTAATTTAGATATTTTTGAAAATTCGTCATTTTCAATGATTTATAAAAATTTGAATAACTTCTAAAATAATGTACGCTTTTTAATGATCTTAGGCTTATTTTAAAGGTTATTTGTTACACTATAAGACTTACTTATAGGCATTAACGTTTAATTTTTTTCCTAGAAAATGCAGGCCGTCAAACTTGGACCAAAAAAATTTAAAAAATTTGGAACATTCTTATTAACAGAAATATAATTTTTTCAATTCAAACGTATTTTTTAAATTAAATTTTCTTAAAAAATCTACACTATATGATGTTTTAAATATTTTTTAAAATAGTTTTTAGTATAGAATAATTGTTCCAAATTTTTTAAATTTTTTTGGTCCAAGTTTGACGGCCTGCATTTTCTAGGAAAAAAATTAAACGTTAATGCCTATAAGTAAGTCTTATAGTGTAACAAATGACCTTTAAAATAAGCCTAAGATCATTAAAAAGCGTACATTATTTTAGAAGTTATTCAAATTTTTGTAAAACATTGAAAATGACGATTTTTTAAAAATATCTAAATTAAATATTGTCCAAATGACTTCTAAAACATCTTGTTCTCTTTAAAATTGTAACATCTTTCAAAAAATAAAAATAAAAAAATTTTAGGTTCCATACAATTTTTTTTTTAAATGTTTTTCAATCATCTGAAAATGGGTGGTCTCTCAATATTGACCGGTAGTGTTCAATTTTTATAATTTAAAGATAAGTAAAAATATCCTTCTAAATTATGTATTTCTTCATTATGTCAATAACAACGATAAATATTAGTGGTCTGTTTGATTAAGCTTAATTGAAATTTGAAGTAATAAAAAATTGTATTTAGAAAACAATTTTTATTTGCATTTTTCCTTTTTTACATAAATTGAGGCTCCGAATCTTAAAAGGGCATACGCGCGAACTCGCGACCAGCCACTTGTCTCCTGGAAATAAAATTTAGAAGTTGTTCAAAATTAATTTTAATATATTGTTTCTTGTACAGAATTTCAAGGCGCATCTTTTTTTTACTTAACATTTTTTGCTATAATTTTAAGTTTTCACGTAAATTGAAAAAACGTGATTTTTTAAGTTAAGAAATTTTAATTAAATTTTGACTTCAACTCGTGACTATTTCGTTAAATATTAATATTTTTCACGAAATTTACACACAATATTCTTCAAACTATTCCAAAATTAAGTGAAACAATGTTTAACATTTTTTTTTAATTTTATGTCTAAGTGAATAATTATTTAAATAATTTTGTCCAAAAAATGATTCTATCATTTTCAATTGAAAAAGTTTAATGGGGAATTTTTGTTTTCAGAAAAATTCCAGCGACAAAAATGTTCATCAATATGTTAGGGAGTTTTTTTGGAAAATATTTCGTCGTTTCATAATAAATTAAAGACAATAGAGCAATTTTAACAGCGTCGCGCTATGCTGTCAAATTGCGGAGTGGCGGCGCACGTGTAGCCTGGCTGCCATTACAAGACCAATGTATATAGTTAGACATTGTTTACGTTTACAGCATAACGCGTCGCTGTTAAAATTGCTCTATTGTCTTTAATTAAGTATAAACTTTTTCAATTGAAAATGATAGAATCATTTTTTTGACAAAATTATTTAAATAATTATTTATTTAGATATAAAATTTTAAAAAAATTTTCAAACATTGTTTCACTTCCCATGTGCGAATTGTCGGTCGACCCATAGTCGGGCCAACGGTGTAAATGGTCGGCCAAACTTGGTCAGTCAATGGGTTTTTGTTCTAAAATTAAAATAAAAAAAAAGTTTTAAAATAATTAATAGAAAATAAATTTTAAAAAAGTAAAAAATGTAAGTGCTCATTAATGAAATAAAATAGTATTTTTTTTATTAAAAAATGGTTGAAAAAGTTGTCGAAAAGAAAAAAATGTAAAAAACAAATAAATATTAATACTTATAAATTGAAAAATAATTTCTATTTACATTTCCCTCCTAAATTAAAACTAAAAAACAATTGAAAATAATTGTCAAAAAACAAAAAAATAATAATGAATAAATCGAAACTTATATTTAGTTCTTGTTTCTTACATTCCGATACATGGCTGATCGCATTAAAATAATTATTGTAAATAGAAATATATAGGGAAGAGTCATTGAATTCGCTTGAAACTGTAGGGATTTGGTAGCCTTAAAAAAGCCTGATTGCTATAATTTATGAACTGTAAGGATTTGGTAGCCTCAAATTCATAATCAGCGACCCCAAAAACCTTCAAGTAACCAGTTTCCAACGAATTTAAGCAATTTTTAAAAAATTCGTCCGCCATATTGGTTCCGCCATTTTGAATTTTTGAAACTGACATCGAATTCGTAATCAGCGACCCCAAAAACCCCCGAGTAACCAGTTTCCATAGAATTTAAGAAATTTTAAGATAACTATTGAATTTACATCCCTTAAAATTAAAAGGGTAGTTTCTACCCTTTAAAGTCAATATCCGCCGATATAAAAAACACGTATATCTTATTTTTCATCCCTCTTGACGTATGTAAAGTTTCAATAAATTCGGCGTCTGACACTTGGGTAGTTTTACTTGTAAGATGGCCCGTAAATTACAGAAGAATGCTGAAATGCAATTTGAAAATGGAAAAAGCAAGTATAAAATTTATATAAAAATTAATCTAAAAACGTTTTCAGTACACAAAACGTTTACAATACGTTATCAAAGGAGATGTGAAATGAGACTTTTTAAGATGTGTTACGAACGTTTTTCGAACATGAAAATATTTTTTTAACTGTAAAATGACGTTCTTCAAACATCCCTACCTTAAACAAATGAATTTCCGATGTCAGAACGCACCATAATTGTAAAATTATGTGTCCCAACCTGCACGATATAAAGTGACCCGACCGTAAGTTTCGCGTCGTTTTGATTTTTTTAGCACAGACATAAACGCACGATATAAAAACCAAATAACATACCAAAGTATTAAAGCACTCTCTTATTAATAAATTTCAGCATCTTACTTTATTGTTTGCATCTTCCCTTTTGTTTAATTAATCTTTCTCGACACTAAGAAAAAGTTTTGCTTTAAAATTTCACCACACATTAACGTTTCACGTTTGCACTGCTCGCATACTTCATTGCAACTTAATGAAAGTGACGTGAAAAGTTTTCTACCATCACTAACAAGTATTTACATGCAATGGTAAATGGAACCAGTTTATTAAAACTAAGAAACCCGAGGTGTCCTAACCGTACTGACTCTCCCCTACTTTAAAAATTTAAAAAATAAAGTGCTAATCAACAAAATAAAAAATATTTTTTGTGAAAAAAAACAATTAAAAAAAATGTCAAAATCAAATAAATATTAATACTTATAAAATGAAAAATAATTTCTATTTACATTTCCACCCTAAATTAAAACTAAAAAACAATTGAAAATAATTGCCCGATACACGTCTGATCACAAATTTTCTTTCGGATTATTAATTTTCACAGTTTTTTATAAGGGTTTAGGTTCCATTAGTTTAATTTTTTCCTGTATTCTGCGTTTCTGTTCTTAGCTGCTTTTATTCGTTCTATTCTTCATTTTCTGTCGTCAGGTGTGTGTTGAGCGGTAGATGGTTCAATTTTGTTTTCTGATGTATTTTTCTATTGAGTTTGGAACTATGTAAATGTTTAAAACTGTTTATTAGTTTAAGGTGTGATTTTAACATGTCATCCGATCATTAATCCGGTAGGTTCATTCTGTTTGGGAATATTCCTCGAGATGCTGGTTTACTTTCTGCTGGCGTTGGTTGAGCTAGAAAATTTTCATTCTCAACATCTGATGTACTGGGGACATCCATTTTTGGGGGTATAATTCTGGAGATAATGGATTGTACTCCATTCCTTCCATCATGCGAAATGCCTCCCGACTATTTTCATAGATCTGTAAGAAAAAGGAAATTTTCTTGAAATTATAGTGAAATAAGTTTAAATCTTAAAATATCAAAATAAAGAAAAATAATTCCAACTGTAACATGATTTCTGAGTAATTTTATCAAAATTTTATGTTAAATACCTTTCTTTATATTGCGTCCAAGGGCTTTTCTATATATTTAACACCTGCATTGTTAAAAGTTAATTTATTTCTTAACAAAATATAAGGAACCGACGCCCTGACACTAGAGAGTAATGCCAGACAGTCAATGTGACCATATAAGATATTTAAAAAAAATTCAAGTCAAGTATAAGAAATCTTTTTTTAACTGAGGGAATCCTCATTATAGTGCGTAATTCTGAATAGTCATGGCTAAAGAAATCGTAAGGTATGTCAAGCTGTCCAGCAGCAAATCGCAAAAATTTGTTCTGAATTCTCTCCAACCTCAGTTTGTGACAATTATAAATAGGCGAATAAATGACTGAAAGAAATTCTAAATTAGGTTTGGCGAGTGACGAAAACAGAACTTTAAAAACACGAAGATTGAAAAAAACTGAGACAGACCTTACAATTTGACCAAGAACAGTTAAAGATTTCTTAACATCAAATGAAATATGATAATTGTAAGTAAGAGCAGCATACAGCATTAAACCCAAATTGCGCTGTCGACTTACTCTAGTAAGTGGCACCCCATTAACATTATAGCAAAAACTGATAATTTCAGACTTGCGGCAAAACGTCATTAATGTACACTTACAAATGTTCAATAGCAACAGATTTTTAATGGACCACAGGCATACTCTATCAAGGTGATCCTGTAGATTAAAGGCACTTGATTGGTCGTGAATAATTCTATAAAATTTAAGATCGTCGGCAAAAGTTAAAAAGTTTCTATCGACAAAACAAGTGTCAATGTCGTTTATATAAAATAGGAAAAAAGAGGACCAAGATGAGAATACTGCGGTACACCCGAAGTTGAGATAAATTCCCGTGAAAAAACACCATTGATCCTGACTACCTGTCTTCTGTCACACAAATAAGAGGACAACCACTGAAGTTCAGTGCCTGAAATCAATATCTTGTGGTCAACCTTGTCAAAGGCCTTAGAAAAGTCAGTATGAATTGTGTCGACTTGCAGGCCAGTATTCAAGGCCCCAGACAAAGTTTGAGTTAACAGACACAGATTTGTCAAAGCAGAACGCCCCTTCCTGAATCCAAGCTGCTCCTGGATCAAAACACCCCTGAATACTAAATACAATTAATCATAAACGAAACTTTCAAACAATTTTTGTAACGCACTAAGAGTAGTTCAATCTTTAATTTAACTAGATATTAATAAAAATAAACGTACCCTTAAGATTACATTAATGTTATTATTTTATTTTAAGTTTTGTACGAAAAATATGTCGCTGGTCAAATAATTAATGTCTCCAAAGTTTCTTATTTCATTTGCTCCAAAATTGGGGCACATATTACTTTAGATGTATTTAAAACTGTGCATGTGTTTTTATTTATTCTAATTCTTATTTAATTATTTTTTAAGTGGATATTCAAATTGCCGCTTGTCAAATATGTGGCTTGGTCAAATTAATCGTTTTCCAATCAATCTGAAGTTTCGCATTTATTTGTTCCATGTTATTTATCACGAAGTAACCAAAAATGTAATAAAAACTGAAAAAATAAAAGAAAATAAAATAAAAAACGAGAAAAAGGAAACGCGGAATGAAAAATTTATCAACGGAAGGCACTTAAGTCATATTTATTTATTTTTTATTAAACGCTCATGAAACTGTGAGTGTTTTTTCAAGGTTATATTAAGATCCTCGATATTTTTTCAAAACAATTCAGCCAATCAAATGGCTGGAGGACAAAAGTTCCAAAAAAAAGTTCCAATGAAAATAAGTTCCAAAACTTCTTTTCTCCAAAGACCAAAAGTTCAAAAACTTCTTTTTTAAGGGCCAAAATATCCTTTACAGTGGTTTTCTGTTTTGTTTACACGTTGCTAAGTATACATAGTCATTTGTTGTTTTTTGTCAATTTAACGTTTTAACCTTTTTCGATATCTTTGTTTTTATTGAAGTTTAATTTATTTTGATAAACTTATACACATCATGGGATGTTGGAAATAATAAAAGAACAAGGCGAGACTGAAGTTATACTAAATCAACTAAGTCTTGGGCAAAAAATTAAAAAAGTTCGTCTGTCTAGTGGTCAGAAGGTGAATGATAGAATGTACAACGTTGTGCTTCAATATCAAGAATTTTCAGATAACGACGATATTCTAACATACTTAAAAAGTATTGGTCATAATATCACCTTGTAACTTTCTCCATATTTTTTTTGTAGCACTTTTAAACATTTTTGAATTGTTTAAATTTTTATAATTATTATTCATTGAAAACTATATTGGAACTTATGTAATTTGGTTATTCTTTATTTTGGAACTTATGTATTTTGGTCATTCTTTATTTTGGAACTTTTGTATTTTGGCACTTCTTCATTCTGGAACTTTTGTATTTCGGCACTTTTTCATTTTAGAACTTTCGGATTGGAACATTTTGTTTGGAACTTTTGAATTGGAACTTTTGTCCTACAATCAATCAAATCATTAGAAAAGTTCATGTTACTAATTCAAATAATTATACGTAAAAAGTTTTCATTAATTTTTTTTATTGTAATGTTGTCCTTATTAGTTGTATTAGACGTTTATTATATTTATTTTCATGTTTAATTATGTTATTGTGATACTGAAAAATAACTTACTTAAGTGTAGGAGATAACATTTTTATGTATATCTTGTTACAGATTTAGATAACCTAACATTATTTTTTTTCCAAAAAATTATATTTTAAAATAGAAGGAAACCAAATAATGGTTGTACAGTAATATAAATGAAATATATTTTGGTCGAAGATGTAATACTAAAAATATCAAAATTGTGCACACAAAAATTTTTTTTTTAAAATTCTAATTCAAATGTTAAAGTTTCCAGAGATTTGCCCGTATAAACAAAAAAAATGTTTAAGTTTCTTAAAATAATAAAATTTAATATTATTATAATAAATAATAATAATAAACAATTTAACGAACTAAACAACACCGAATATTTCCTAAACTCTGACAGGTTAAGAATGTTAAGTTCTGAATCTCATTACTTTTATGGTTAGAAAACCCAAATTATTGATTTAGGTTAGAAAAATCACTCAATGATTATTTTATTATTTCATTATTATTCTAATTTATTTTGGAAAGTCCGAGAAAAACTGAGAATAAACCGGGAATTTTCTTATCAAATTTAAAAAGTTTAATTACATTAATTTGATTTAAAAAAATTGTTTTTTACTTTAATTTTTATTGATGTAAGAATTATAATATAATTATACAATTAGTTCAAATTAAACTCAACTAAAACTCCAAAAATTTGTGAAAATTTTAAATTTATTTTTAATACATTAATTAAAGTACAAAAAATTAACGAATACATTGTTCCCTGCATTTGAATAGGTTAAAAATAACTAATTTAATAATAAAAATCAGTCACTGGCTCAAATAGTAACATTTTCTTAATGAAATAGTTACTGGTAAATAATAATTATTTTTTCCGGTCAATTTAAATTTTTGGCTGTTTTCCAGTTTCCAAGACATAGGAACTGTTAAATGTATTGGTAGAAAATGAAACCCGTCGATGACGGTTGCGACAGCTAGTATTAATATAATTTTGATAAAAAAAAATTTTCCAGGTACTTTATATTTTTTCCTTGATTTTTTCATGGTTTTTCTGGGTGTTTAAAGAAAGTGTAGCAACACTGTTATATCGTTTTAATACAATTCTTTATATTATTTTTAAAAAATGGAAAAAATTTTCACGGTTTCTGTTTCTAAATAAAAAATTGTATTTGGTAAATAAAAGCAATTAAATTTTTTCCCTTTTTTAAAAAGATATAAAATAGAGTAGAGTGGGGCGAAACCACCAATTCGCTTTTATTTTCGTGTTTTACGTCTTACCGACTTATCGTTCGATGTGAATGACAGTTCTGACATTCTCCGCTGGTGTCTGAAGTTTCAAGCCGTTTACCAAAAAATCTGCCGAATGACAGTGTCGTATGTGAAATGTTAACAATTTTCAAAAAAAAAAAATTTTACTTGATTATTGAATTATTGTTAATATAATGAAAAAATTAATACCAGAATAGAATTTCTTTATTCATTTGAGTGTTCTGAACGCAGTGGTGTAGTTTTTTTTAAATTTGTTTCAGTGTTTTGGAAGTTATTATATTTTTTTGAAAAAAGTGTTGGTGGGGCGAAACCACCAATGACTTAGCGCACTTTAAAAATTATTTTGTCCAACGCCTTCAGGGAAATCGAATCATTGTTCACTAGGCGCTAGTGGAGGAATAATTGATAGTATTTATTATTTAATATATATATATATATATATATATATATATCTATATATAGATATATATATATATATATATATATATATATATATATTAAATAATAAATACCTCAGATTTTGTTTATTTTATTAGAAAAAGTGATTTAGAGATGGGTATATAACTCATTTTACGTAATTCAGTATATGAACTGTGAAGTGAGTTATGTACCCAGCCCTGAATCGCGTACATACAAACATGTGAACGCGTCTTTATACATTGCGACAGTGTATCCATCTGTTGTTAGCTCTATGTAACTTTATCTCAAATTTTGTTTAACCTATATTTTTCGTGATTTCCATTTGTATATTCTGGTTCGTGTTATTTCAGTGCAGGCTTGATAAAAAAAAGATTTTAGCATGGTAAGGCTTTACAAACGTCAAAAAGAAAAAGTATGTGAAAATTTAATTGAAGCAGCATTGATTGAGATTAGAGAGGGACGTCCTCTTCATCGAATGGCTGTTAAGTATGGAGTCAATCGGAACACTTTACGTGCAAGACTTAGTAAATTGCAGCCACCACAAGAACACAAGCAGGTAAATGTTTGTTTCCCCTTTTCTTTGTTTTATTATTATTATTATATATTTTTTTGTGTAGTTATAATATTTTATGTAAATATATATATATATATAGATGTGTGTGTTTATGTATATTTATTACATTTTAGATTTTCACAATCGCAGAAGAGAAAGCTCTCGAAAATTATTTATTACGGTGTGCCTTCATGTACTACGGGTTAACCTACACTAGAGTTCGTCAATTGACGTTCGAATACGCAAAGCGCCAAAAAATTGTTCCACCTAAATGGCGCCAGAATGAAATCGCCGGAAAGGACTGGTTATACGGTTTTATGCAACGCCACCCTGATCTTACTTTACGCCGGCCGCAATCTATGAGCCTTGGAAGAGCAAGTGCATTTAATAAAACAAATGTAGAATTATTCTTCACAAAATTGAAGGACGTTCTTGTGCGCTATAAAATTCAACCAGAAAGAATTTGGAATATGGATGAAACAGCTCTGACAACTGTTCAACGTCCTTCCGCAGTCGTCGCTCTTCGGGGAGCTAAAACTGTTTCATCTATTACTTCTGCCGAGCGTGGCGTTTTGGTGACCTTGGTCTTGTGTGTATCAGCGCTTGGAAATCGCATACCACCATTTTATGTCTTCCCACGTGTGAAATTCCATAAGCACTTTCTGGCAGCTGCTCCCACTAGTTCGGATGGCTCAGCGAATCCTTCTGGCTGGATGAAGGGTGATCATTTCCTTAAGTTTTTAAACCACTTCAAGAGATATGCCAGCTGCACTAAAGACAATCCGTCACTGCTTATTCTGGACAACCATGAATCACATTTGTCCATAAATGCATTAGATTTCAGTCGCGAAAATGGCATCGTAATGCTAACGCTGCCACCACATACCACTCACAAATTACAGCCTTTGGACAGAGCAGTTTTCGGGCCTGTGAAACGTTTGTTCAACGTCGCCTGTGACAATTGGATGCGTACAAACATTGGCAAAACAATAACCATTCATGATATTCCAGCTCTCAGTTACGTGCCAATCACTGGTGGCGCATCACCTTCAAACATTCAAAGCGGATTTGCTGTCACTGGAATTTTTCCTCTTAATGAGAATGTTTTCACAGAGCAAGATTTTATTGGCGCTGAAGTGACTGATCGTCTACCAGAGAGTCGTACTGCCTCACCAGAAATTGAGGATGACACCGAGATGCAGCCAATTGATATTAACCGAGATAATATGAATTCAAATTCAGTTGATTACGACCGCACATTGGAGGAAATTCAACCTTATCCAAAGGCACCGCCTCGCAAGAACTCTGGTCAAGGTCGCAAACGTCGTAAAACTTCTATTGTGACGGACGATAGTGAGACTGAAGCTTTACGGAAAGAACATTCAGAACGAGAAAGCAAAAAAATAAGAAAAGAAATGGCAAAAAGACGAAGTGAAGAAAAGAAAACCGAAAAAGACAGAAAGAAGAAGGAGCAAGAAGATAGAAAGAAGAAAAGAGAAGCGAAAAATAAAGAAAAACAAGCTCATCCTCGTGGTCGTGGTCGTCCGCGAAAAACAGCTGTTGTGACAAACGATTTAGAGCCCCAACCTGGTCCAAGTGGCGTTAAACCTGCGCGTATTGTGGCTAGGAATCCCACATATAGATACAATTCCGATGAATCTTCTGATTAAATCGGCCAAGTTTAAAAAATAAAAAAAATTTTAACTATTTTATTACCGCCTAATAAGAATAAATGACTTCGGTATATTCCATATTTTATAAATATTTAATTAAAATAAATTTATTTTAGCAAAAAATTTATTTTCGTGTAGTTTTCTGTTGTGTTTTGATTGTTATTAATTAATTTTTACGTTTTTCATTATAAAAATTGCAATTGGTGGTTTCGCCCCACCTGGTGGGGCGAAACCACCAATTGCAGATGTCGCGTAAAACGACCGTATCTCGAAAAGAAAAAGAGATAAAGAGTTGAGTATATGGAGTAAATTGTAGCCAAGGAATCAATCTTTCAAACCCTTTTTGAACTGGCTCCTTATTGGCTTTAGTTTTCAAGTTATAGCCATTAAAGTGCAAAATTGGTGGTTTCGCCCCACTCTACTCTAATTAATTATTTTAATAACATTGATAAAAATTGTCTTTGGCAAATCAGGGTTATTATTTTTTTAAATGTATATTTATTTACTTCAACGTTTTGAAATTAAAATGATTTCATGGTCGCACGGAGTTTATTCAAGAATATACAAAATTAAAAAACCGCTGCTAAGTTATGTATTTTTGTAATAGTTTTTGTGCTCATTTCATTTGTTTTCGTAAATTCCGTTGTGTTTATTTCATGAACACTTTGCTTCCTTATAGAGATGTTAATAACAATAAAGTATAAATTTTGATCAATTATTCTTAATTGCTGTAATATTTTTTTCTCTTTATTTGATTAAAAATTCAGTTTCGATACATAAGCGATTTTGATTTTTATGGTATATTATATATATATGGGACGTTTGACGTTAAGCGGGCCACCCCGATGGCCAAAATTGAAAACTTCCAAAAAAATTGCTTATACCTAAAAATTACTCGTATATATAAGAATTTTCGAAAAATATGTCGCCTTTTCAAAAATCCAAAATGGTGGCCAAAATATAACCTATAAATGTGTCTAAATTCAAAAACAGAGGCCTAAAAGTGCTAATAAAGAAGAATTAAATAAGGAAATCACCTATGTATTGTCGGTAAAATTACCATTAGGATACATACTTTATATTCCATAATTCCATGTGAAATGATCGACGATTTTTCGACATTGATAGCAATTTTTTGTAATTTTTTCCCTTGTAGCTATAAGGATAAGATATAATAAAGTGAAGACGATTTTGAAAATTTTGAAACATTTAAATTTGAAAACTTGTGTATTAATTTTTTAAATTAAGATTTAAAATATTTTTTAAAAAACACCCCCCTCCGATTTTTTAATTTTTTTATAGTCATAGCCAAAAGTAATATGAATTTTTTTAAAAGTTTTATAGTGGGATCGCGATAACTTTTCGAGAAATCAACGAAAAAGTCTATGGCGCCCAGTTGAGACTCACGCGCTTACGAACATATGCCAAAGAAGTTGGCAACACCATTTCATTCTTTGTCAACAAAATTTTGATTAATCTAGAAAACAAATATTGTGCTACATCTAGCAAACAATTGTTTCAAAAAGTTAAATAATTATTTAAAAATAATCATAGGAAAAATTGGGGAATACTGAGTCACCTCCATTATTTAACAAGATTTTAAAGTTTGATTATCCAATTTTTTTTATTTTCATATATTTATTTTGGGCATTCATGTTCTTATTGTTTTTACAAAGAGTTTTAAGAATAGCATAGTTGAGGGGTTACATCTGGATGGAATTTTTTTTCATTCTTTTATTGACTCAAATTGCGTCAAATCATTCCTAGATTAATAATCAATAACGACCAAGTATAAAAAACCTCAGAAATGCTCTAAAAATAGGTTTTTGTACAGCAACTTTGAGATGTTAAAAGAGCGAATTTCGAGTATATCGTTAACACGGTATTTTTTTAATCTCTCGGTCATATGTATGCTCATAACTTATTGACGGCCAAAAATATACTTCAAAACTGTATTGTAAATGCCGCTATATAATGTACATTAACTGTTCATTAACCAACCAATCTATATAGTACGTATTTACTGTTGTTCTTAAACCATTTTCTAGAAACCAGATTTGAATAGCAATTTTTTGGCCAAAAATCAATTTTTTCAGTTTCGCCATTTTTCGAAAAAAATTATAAAATTATAATCGTGTGTACTTCTCTAGATAAACTTGTCTAGTTTATAAAAAAAATTATGCTTGCAGATGATGGTACTGGAGATTTCTGCTGCGTGCAGAGGAGTCATATTTTTAAACATCACTTTATATTTATCAACCTGAAGCCGTTATTTTGTTTAGTTTTGTCAATAAAAAAATTTTGTCATCTACCTAAGGAGTTGCTTAGTTGATCTATATAGTATTTGTTTATGTTCATTCTAAAACCTGCTTAGAACAAAAATTTTAAAAAACCTATTTTTTAGGCCTCCAACCAGATGTAACCCCTTAAAAAGATTTTAGTTTATTTTTTTTACCAAAAAATCTAGTAGATTTCTGCTTCTCGTTAATGTCAGTGCTACCCCAAACTACGTGGTGGGCATTGGCATCGTAACCTATTATCAAAGGGAGACTCTGCTGTTGACAATAATTGGTGGCGCAGGTTCTCCCTTCGAACCCGGGAAATGAGCGAAAGCTACTACAACCTCCCTCTTATTTCCGTTCGTCTCTGAGTACTTAGCCTTCACGACAGCTAAATCTCTAGTTCTCAATTCCAACAAAGGGAAAGCGTGTAGACCTTTATAGATCAGACACACCCTTGGAACCGATTCATGTGGTGAGCAAACTAGCTCTCCGCATCCATTTAGACCTCTGATTTTCCCCTTGAAGACCCAAGGTTCCTGAACAAAGTCTAAATCTGTCTGCATTCTTGTCAAGTTCTTGGCTAAAATCGCCGAAGCGGCTTTACAATAATGAAAATTGATCTGCATACACTGGATTCCGGAAGGAGCTATTTTAAAGGCTGATTCACGGTCTCCTCAGACCCTTAAACTGCTTCTCAGGCATGCTCTGGGCAGGGGAAGCCACCTCCGAGTACTGCCGCCTTTTAGACGTCAAAGCCCTAGACGAGACCCCTCCGCTCCCAGAAGCACCCTGAGAAGTACCAACGAGGCTCGATACAGAGGCCCTGGCTCAAGCTCGCATGTCCACTTGTTGCAAGGTTGAGACCCCTACGGTCTTCTCACCAGCAACAAGCGTATCACGCACTCCAGTGTTGCGATCCTCCAAAGGAAGTTCTGCAACATTTCCGTGCTCAGAATTTAATTCTTCATTCGTAGTAAGGTAAAATAAATAATATTCTGACCTGTCAAAGAGTTTGAGAGCACATCCTGGTAACAATAATAATTAAGAAAATCTTCTGCCTTTATTTTTGTATTTTGTTTAAGCTCATTGGACGCAACTTCTCAATAGCGCGAGTCTAACCTACCACTAAAAAGCTCTTACAATTAGTCTCGGAGTGAAAAGAGCTCGGAACACAAATTCAGGAATAACAAAATACCTTGAAATTAGATTATTCTGTTACTTATTGTAATCGCTACACATTACACCGATGCTCAAAGAAAGGCCAGTCCAAAAGATTAGTTGTTGTTTCGTTACAGATTGTTAGATCGACGCCTAAATAGCTGCAACCTATTCTACTCACTGATTATTTAGAATTAGATTTTATCGACAGGCTTGCACCCATTTAAATTATTGTATCCAATGAGTTGAAATGAACGAGCTGCCGAGGGGCGCTCGTTCTTCACGTTTCACATCTCATGGCGAACAGTCCTTTAAATTAAAAAGGAGAATTGAAAATAAAGTAGGGAGATAAAGTTGTCCGCCTAAAATCAAAATTATTATTTAGAATTATTATTGGGATCTTGGGCACGAATTCACCTAGTTTTGCAAAGAAATGGCCAGTCAGCCTATCAATTCGCCTTGATAATTAGATACATAAATTTCAATTTGGATGTCAAGTTCGCTCTCCGACTTTTAGCAAGTCTGTCACTAACTTGAAATTGTTTATAATTTTTTTGTTTAGAATAAATGTGATTTCGTTTGTGTAGACAAGTGTTTGTTTATTTGATAAAAGTCACAATTCGCCCCCACTCCTAGTCGGCAAATTAATTAATGATTAATTTAATTTCTAATTTCTAAACTTTCTTATTAAATTCTAAATATGGCTTGTATTTTCTTAAAATATTAGAGGAGCAGCTAGGCGATCAAAAACTAAAATAAATAGTAATACTAATAAATGAACTAGCGCGGCGTGGCGAAAGGTTATAAAATATAGTTGAAGTTCTGTTTACATTTACCCCGAGTTTTCGAATTCTCGGGGTAAATGTAAACACTTATTTATTTATTAACTAAATTGACAAAAATCAAAGTCAATTTTTGTTAAGGCATTCATAAGAAAGAATGAAAAATTTTAGTCTGATTTTTAAATTTATTTTATGCAAATGCGAGACAAAATACTGAAACAGAAAAATTTTCAATTTTAAACTTTTTTGCATTAAAAGATAACTTACACTAGGGCATTGCCAATTGTCAAAATAAAATATTGTCAATTCAGAACATCTTGTAGGTGAGCTGAGGTAAAAATATTGACGTCGTACTTATTTTTAAATTTGTAAATTTATCAGAAACATATATGTTTGCATTTACCCTTTGCTACACGTTACAATCTTCGGATGCTACCCTTGGTAACTTCTTGGAAATTTCCCGGAAATACAATAATGTCCGCAGGTTAGAAACTTCTCATGGAAACTTCCTGGTAACTTCCTAGAAGCTTCTCATAGAAACTTCCTGGAAACTTCTACCCGTAAGTTTCCAAAAATAATTTAAAATTTTTTTATTGAAATTATTATTTAAAAAGGTTTAAAAAATTTTAATTATTCCACTTTTGCATTGTTTTAAAATAAAAAAGTGGGTTCAATTAAAAAAAATGATCTTCACAACACACATGAGGGTAAGACGGACTAGAACCACCATACCCCTTAAAAGTGTGCTGCTATAGGAAGCTTCCAGGAAGTTTCCATGGGAAGCTTCTAACCTTACATTATCATATTTTATATAATTTAAATTTAAAAACAAATTACTTGCTTTCAATTTCTACATTTACGAAATAACGTTAATCAATGTATACAATCACCAATTTACTTGGGAAATGTACGAAATTTCTTCGGTCAATGACAGACTATTAACTTTTACTAAAATGCCCGGTCAATGTGCACATTAACCGTGACATATACATGTGTATGTAAGTTTATTTGAAATAGTTTGTAGATGGGTGGAAACAAGCTTGTCGAAAGATACTTCAAATGACGTTCTTTACGGAGGAATATTTCTTTCGACAAAATGGCAAGCTCGTTGTTAGCAACCGAAAATGAAATTCCGTTCCAGTAGAGTGTAGACGTATAGTCTAAAGTCGTCTTCGTTGTCGATATAGTTCCCGTTTTACACCTTCAGTTTTAGAATTTGATCACGTGTGCTGGGTGTCGGAGCGACAGGTGCCGTCTGCATACAAAACGTCTGCATTCTGTTCTAGCGGAGTCTTGAAGCCATGAACCATTATTCCCTGTCCTTTTTGGAAACAAACTATCGCCTCTTCTTCTTCCTTCTGTTCTTTTTTTCTTCTGTCTGTATACAGCGGCTTTCTGCTGCATTTTCTTACATTTTTCCGCCTGCCGCCTGATTGATGCATGATATGCAAGCTGCGAAAACGAATATTCCACGTGTCTCGACTCGTTTCAAATATATATCTGAAACTGAGAAATGGCCAACAACAATATAATGTCCTAGGTTTTTCAATTTTCGTCTGTTTTTCATTTGCTTTACAAATCACAAAATTCTAATTGTATTTTTCTAAAATGTGTAGGTATTTCTAATTTTTAGAATAGGTCTAAAATACATTTGAGACATTCTTTGTCAAGGAGGCCTCCCAGCTCTCCAAAAATGGTTTAGATTTCAATTACCGGGCATAGGCGGTAAATTTAGGTCAAAAGGAATACTTTTAAATGCTAAGTGGCGGTTTTTGAAACATCAAAATGGCGACTCCAATATGGCTAACTGTCAGCTTTATAAAAAATGAAGAAATGTTTATAAATATAACTATTATATTTGCAGACTGAGTAGTCACAATATTGATATCGAACTTAAACTTTGACAGTTACCTTCTATCACTGTATATGTCATAATATAAAAATATCTTTATTTATTAGAATTAATTATTTGAAGAGAATTTCTTTTTAAAAATAAATTAACAATTAAAATGGAAGAAAGTAATTTAATAATAACATATTTTTTTAGGACGAAAATGTAAGAAATTATTTTCATATTACTTTCTATCTTTTAGATTTATCAACAGATATATGAAAAACCTTTGAATACCAAATTTCGTAGAAACTAAACAATTTTTAAAAAAATTTGACGCCATATTGGAACCGCAATTTTAAAATTTTGAATATTAATTTCACATTTATCAAGACACACAATAAACAAGTTGTTCATTCTATAAACATTTAGCTTCCTCAATATAACATATACCAATTGCTCAATATTTTATTATAGAGTAATTATTTTGAAGTAAAATATTAAAATTTTCAAAAAATTCGAAATTTGAATTTTTTGTCACAAATATAATTAGCAATTAATTTTATAAATTTTAATAAAATGTATACTTTATACATCAATCGATTCGTTTTCATGTCAGGAATATAATTTAAAAATAATTAAATGTTTTTAAAATTTTTTTTAAATTGTATAAAAAAATTTTGTAGATATATTTGAAAATTCTTGTGTCACATTCTAGGTATTAATGACTAAAATTTACCTACAAAATTTAAAGAAAATCCATTGAAACGTGTCTGAGATAATTTGTACACAATATTTTGTGACATATAAACACACACACACATGTTGTCATTTGCTCAGGAACATCTTATACATGTACACTAGACAAACAAGTTGTTCATTTCATGACCATTTAGCTTCCTCAATATATGTTATTCTATATAATTTAAAAAGTTAAATAATTATAATAGTTTCTTAAATATAATTAATAAACCGGGTAAATTACCCTGAATAAATATTAACTACTCAATTTTTTTATTATAAAATAATTATTTTAAAGTGTTATGATAAAATGTCAAAAAATACAAAATTTTAATTTTTTGTGAAAAATTAAAATATTTATTAATTCTATAAATTTTGATAAAATATATACTTTATATACATGAATCGATTCGTTTTTATGCCAGGAATGCAATTTTGACAAGAATTAATAAAAATTTTAATATAGAAAAAAGTTATTTCAAAAAATCCAAAAATTAATTTTTTCAAAAATTAAAAAAATGTTGAAATTTTTTTTTATATATTTTTGAAAATCCTTCTGTCTGTCAAAATCCATCAAGATGTGTAAGAGAAAATTTGTCCACAAGAATCGGTGACATACACACACACATACACACACATATATCTAAAAAATTCGGAAATCGACATCACTATAAGGCTTCCTTTATGAGGAAGCAAAAACACTTGTAAAATATGTCTACCATGAATTAATTGAATATTTAATGTTATAATCCACTTTTTGTCATTTTGAACCACTGTTGTAATCGGACTCATGAAACAAAAATGTAAAAAAAAAATTTTGGCGCAAGTTTGCGCAGCTGTTTTTTTCATAGGTCATTAAAAGATACTTTAGGCTACTCTTGTAAAAAAAATTAGAATCGTACTCGGTCGTACTTTTTTTGTATACCTTTATAAAAAAAATTATTCAAATAAAAAGCTATATTATAAAGCAATTGATATTTTATTAACAAATTTTTTTTCTAGGGACACTTATGAGTAATAATCGCTTTATCTAATTTAATTTAACGCAATTTAAAAATTACCATTTTTCGCATAAAATAGTGTACCTCAGACCACTGTGTGTCGGACAAAAAATTAAAAAACTAAACAAAATAGGCTAAAATTTGTTACTTGGTGTTTTTAGAGTCGTCAATTATAAATTTGAAGTCAGATTTCAACACTTTAAAATTTATCATTTAAACAATATGGCGTGGTTTTGTGGTCAACAATACCTAATTTAATGCCCAAAATGTATTGAACATACAGGAAGATATTTTTAAAAGATAATAATTCTCGAGAAAATTGAATAATTTTTAGAAAAGGTCTCTCCGTTTTACCTGGTTGTCATTGTCATATTAAAAATGACCCTCATAACATTTTTTTTATTTTTTAGAATTAAATTTTTTTATCTTATAAAAAATCTTTGTACTACGAGCACTTGATTATTTAAAATCTCCTAAGATTTATAACTTAATAATGTTTTTGTTAAACTCCATGGAATTTCTCGAGAATAATTTGTTGAAAAATTGCCTATGAGTATCGGAGATTTATTAAACTTTTTAAGAATTTCTTGTAATTTTTGCAGAAATCAACTCACGAGAAATTTACCCGAATTTCTTGAAAATATATTAGCATAGGACCCGTTTGTTATCAATTTTAACTAATAAGATATTGTTTACATTAGACAATATCTTGCTATTACATGGTGGCCACTCGTCAGGGAAAACCTGGAAGTCAGGGAAAAGTCATGAAATTTTTAATCAGTCAAGGAAATTGTAAATATTATAAAAGGAAAAAAAATTATATAAGGAAGGCTAGGGCTAAATGTTAAATAGACATAATGCATTATTATCTTTCAAACGAAAATAGTTAAAGCGTTGCAATTTTAACTATAGAAGGGTATTATCACCATGTGGCAAAATATTTCTTACATTTTTTGTATGTTTCCGGTTTATATGTTTAAATATTATTTATCTCACATTAAAATTCCTAGTAGATTTGACTACTTTTTAACTACACTGCTTAGTTTAATAAGTCCCTAAAGATTATAAAAAACTTGTAATAACCATCAAAAAGTAGTTGAAAGAATTAAGAATGTAGTTGGTGCAATCGGATTTTGAGGTTGTTTCAGTAATTCAATTACATTTTTTAGTTAACTGAATTCTAAATTTTAACAGTAAAAACAAACGCAATTCTACATCATTGTCACTCTAAATTTTTAACTACGTGAGAAACAGTAAAATTAACTATACAAGCAGTATTAGATTAAATAAAAAGCAATTAACTTAACAACTTTTCACATTACAACAAAAATTAGTTGAATTTTAAGAAAAACATTTTTTAATAATATAATCTTATTTTAATAAATTTTTAAGTGTTCTAAAACTATTGTTCAATAAACACAGATATTTCATTAACTAAATTACTTGTTTTTCGCAATTTTTAACTTATCTACTACTAACACCTATCAGAAAGTGAGCCTTCCAATTCTATAACTCACCCGACGCTCGGAGACACGCGCTAATGCCATTCGGGTAGCAGTGAGCGCCTCTGGGCCTATCACTGCTACCTGACTGGTATTAGCGCGTGCATTCGAGTTTCGGGCAAGTTATAGAATTGGAAGGCTCAAGTAGTTTTAGTAGGCTAGAAATAGAATTTAACATTTAGCCCCAGTATGGGGCTATAAATGTTAAAAATTCAAAGTGTTGAAAAAAGAACAAAACATTTGATAAAAGTATCAGAAGCTTTTTTGTAGAAAGTTTGTGAGAACCAATTGCCGTACAAGATTGATTTGTATAGGTATATATTTGCATTTAAACGGATTCAGTGCCTAAAAACATATTTGCAGATTTATAATCGGCGACCCAAAAAAACCCCAAGTAACAAGTTTCAGGCCAATGCGTTTAGTTTTTAAATACTTTCGTCCGCCATATTAAATCATCCATTTTAAATTTTAAAATGATACATCAGATTCATAATCAGCGATCTTAGAAACCCTTGAGTAAAATGTTTGAAGCGAATTGCATTAATTTTAAATATATCGTTAGCCATATTGGAGTCGCAATTTCATTTTTGGATATACTTCCGAAAACAACCCCCGCCCGATTTTAATGAAACTTCGTATACTTACGTAAATTTGTGCGCTGATTACGAAAATCATAGTGAAAATTGGCGCAAATTTGATTTTTATGGTGAAAACCATAAAAACACCATAAAATTGTGGTTTTTTGCGTTTTACTTCTAAGAATCGCAAAATAGTAAAAAATGTTATATATACAAGTTGTAGATCTCTACAAAATACAACTTTAATGTTCTATACATTTTTTTGAAAAACTGTCAAATTTTCGAGAAAAATGCAAAAAACTTGAAAATACTATGTAAATTAGGTAATTTCTAATATTTTGATATTTCGCTTGTCCATATTGCATAAGTAATATCGATGTTTAAAAACATATCGTTATCGAAAATAAATATCGATATATCGTAAAAAAAAAATTAGCACCATTAAATTGAGATTTTTCTCAAAACAATCAGCCATTTTCAGGGCTATTAAAAACAAGATTTCGCAACAATCAGCCCTTTTCAGGGCTATTAAGAACAAGATATAGCAACAATCAGCCCTTTTCAGAGCTATTAAAAACAAGATTTAGCAACAATCAGCCCTTTTCAGGGCTATTAAAAAAAAATCTAGCAACGATCAGCCCTTTTCAGGGCTATTAAAAAACAAATTTAGCAACAATCAGCCCTTTTCGTTTTTTTCCGTTGGAGGGGGGTTGGTTTTTGGGTTCGGTAGCTTCAGGTACCAACTAGAAAACCACTTTGACTCCCTTTTTGTACAAGAAAGAAGCGAGTCACTAGCGAAAGCGGGCTTCGCCCGCTTTCGTGTGGTTTCTCTATGGTTTTTTTGGTAAATGAAAGCAATCGAAAAATAAATTAACTGTTTATCTTAAAAATTTGGAAAAAACGTTCTTATTAAAAATTACCCAATTTACATAGTATTTTTAAGTTTTTTGCATTTTTCTCGAAAATTTGACAGTTTTTCAAAAAAATGTATAGAACATTAAAGTTGTATTTTGTAGAGATCTACAACTTGTATATATAACATTTTTTACTATTTTGCGATTCTTAGAAGTAAAACGCAAAAAACCACAATTTTATGGTGTTTTTATGGTTTTCACCATAAAAATCAAATTTGCGCCAATTTTCACTATGATTTTCGTAATCAGCGCACAAAATTACGTAAGTATACGAAGTTTCATTAAAATCGGGCAGGGGTTGTTTTCGGAAGTACACCCTCATTTTTCAAAAACTGCCACTCAGCATTTAAAATTATTCCTTTTTACCTAAATTTACCGTCTATGCCCGATAATTCACACCTAAACTATTTTTAGAGAGAAGGACCCCCCTTAACAAAGAATGGCAAATTTAAATAAACGTTTAAATTGGATTCTATTTGTGACCGCATCTGAGAAAAAAGACCTTATGGACACAAAAATGTTTTAACCTTGGACTAATTGCATTTCATTTTAATTACCATTAATTGTACAAAAAAATTTAATTTAAAAATTAATTATTTGGTCATAAGGTCTATTTTTCAGACGCCGTCGCATAGACTACCGTCCACGAGTATCAGGACGATTACATGTGACTTTATGAAATAACATGACATTACTTTTTTAATCATATCTCGTCCATAAAAGAGATAAAAAGACTTAAAGATGGTTAGAAAGCTTATTAAATTTTGTGTAAAGTAAGTCATAAATAAGAAGTCACTTCATTAATTTTAAATACATACACACACTGAGAAAAAAGAGGGCACGTTGCAGCACATTTTCGATTAAAGTTACGCGACTCAGCCCTGAGTTCCGCTGCACACTTTTCTAGGGCGCGTAGCGCGCCCCAGACTTGAAGTTTTTTGAAAAAAGTGTGTAACACGCTCATCTGGGGAGCGCTACGTGCCCCACAAGTGTTGTAGCAGAACTCAGGGCTGAGTCGCGCAACAATACTCGAAAATGTGCTGCAACGCGCCCTCTTTTTTCTCAGTGCATGTATACTCACACATATACAATCAAATATACACATGTATACTCACACATATACACTCAATACATACACATGTATACTCACACATATACACTCAATTCATACACATGTAAACTCACACATATACACTCAATTCATACACATGTAAACTCACACACATACACTCAATACATACACATGTATAATAGCAAATATACACTTAATTCATACATATGTATACTCACACATATACAATCAAATCATACACCTGTATACTCACACATATACACTCAATACATACACATGTATAATAGCAAATATACACTTAATTCATACATATGTATACTCACACATATACAATCAAATCATACACCTGTATACTCACACATATACAATCAATACATACACATGCATACTCACACATATACACTTAATACATACACATGTATACTCACCCATACACAATCAATACATACACAATGTGTACATATGTACACATACACATATACACTCAAAACATACCCATGGATATATACCCATATACACTGAATACATACACATGTATACTCACACATATACACTCAATTCATACACATGTATACCCTAAGCGTGTAAGATTAAAGTAATGTTACAGTAATATTACCCCATAATGTTACGTTCTATATTGGGAAGGGATATATGCGTATAACTGTAATTATGTTCCGTTAGCAAATGCTTTTTCGAGTAAAAACTAAAAAAAAGTAGGGGAGTGCTGTTAGGGTTGGACAGGTGTTAGGGTTAAACCATTGCGTTTATTTTGTTTTATCACACTAGTGCCATCTGGTTTTGTACTTAAATTCTTGCTACTAATGCCAGTTAACTTTTCACATGAGTTTCAGTCAAGTATATGAACGTATACTTTTGTTTTTCGCGAGTCATTGTTATACGCTCAACAAAAACTTTTTTGTGGTGTTAAAAAAAGAGCAGTAAATGTAGAAGAAATATGCAAAAGACAAAGTAAATTTATTGAAATTGTTTATTAAGATGTTATACGAAAATGTAAAAAGAAATTTGGGGTTTTGTGTGACGCGTTTGTGTTCTGTGTGGCATGTCGCAAAACGATGCGTGAGTTAGCGTTGAGCCAGGCGGTGTCGTAAGGGTGGAACCCCCCAAAATATTGCAATTACCAAGCGTACTTGCAACAGAAATTCATTTTTTGACTTAAGGAGGTGTCAAAAACTTTATTTCTAACGAAAAAAGGGGAAAAAATTTGTTGATAATCTTTTTTTATTGTTTTAATTTAAATATTTTTGATTTCATTCTTAAGAAATAAAATATCTAATCTTATGCAAAAATGCACAATATGGGATTTTATTTTAATTTAATGGTTCCTTTTCTCATTTTCAAGTGTCATTCTATTATTTGAAGGACATTTTTAACCATTTACCTAAATATCTCATTGATTTTCTACAGTGCAGTGGCTCAACCCTTACACCCGTGTTCAACCCTTAGAACATTTTTTTTAAATTGCTTATAACTTTGAAACTTTTAGCCGAATTTTTTTGCAATGTACTGCAAAAACATTGCATTTGAGTTGATCTTTCCAACAATATGCGCAAAAACGTGAAATTCGTACTGCAGAGGAAATTATGAAAAAAATTCAAAACTATGTTTAACCCTGACAGCACTCCCCTATAATAAATAATAACAACATAAAAAAATTTGCTTCGCTTAGAGTATTATTTGCTCGGAAGATTTTAAATAATACTCGGCTTTTAATAAAATTTAGATTCCTTGAAGTAAATTATACTTTTTTAAAATGTAAAGTTTGATAACAAAGAAAAACTTATTTTCCACGAATTCTAATATGAAACCTATAAATTTTTCTATTTCTAACAATAATTCTTTTCAAATATCTTAATTATTATAAAACTACACGGAGAAAAATCTGGTGCTATTATTGCTTGCAAAATCTTTACAAATTTTATTAGTCACTGCTGAATAGAATTTTAGCTTAAGGTTATAATAATTTATATACGAAATCATCTATTTAATGTAATGGAGAGTTCGATACAATAAGCATAAGAGATAGTAGATAATTTTGCATGAAATCTTTATTATAAATACAAAGAGAACGTGCTATAAAAGTATTAGATTCTTCTTATAAGAATCGCTCGAACTCCGACTGATTTCCAGGCGGACTTTATACAACACAATCTTACCTGCGTATACGCACATATAACTCACATACATATATTTCTCTGGATGGAGGAACCTGGAACGGAACGCGTACAACGCGGTGACGTTTACAATAACATAACCTAACAAATATAATGTTTTACAGGACGACAAAACTGTCCAAAGAAATATATATATATATATATATATATGTGTGTGTGAGTTATATGAGCGTATACGCCGGTAAGATTATGTTATAAGAGAAACGATAAGCAAATTAAGTAATATGCTCTTTCGAGTAATATTAGCAGCAGATTTCTCTCCGTGTACCATAAAATAAATAATTGATTTGATAAAAAATTTTACTTAAACATTTCAAAATTAATTCAATTTCTTAACTTAATCTACTGGTGGAGTAATGCTTTCATTACACAGGCTAACAAAATTTTGTGGCCTAACCAATGCAAGCTGATTTTTTTAGGATTTTGTCCGCAGAATACGAATTTGACCTTGAAAATATTGGATTGGCTCTAGTTTTTAATAAATTTACGCTTCAATACACAAAATACGCATTTTTGACATTTTTTGAATGAATGTACAACCCTACACCGGAACAGAAAATTTGACCGCAAAGCACTAAATTAAAGTTTAAACACTGCTCTTGAATATCCAAAATCAAAACATTTAATTTATTGACACTTTAACCTATAATGTCCAAAGAAACATGCACTGTTCCATTAACATATTAAAATTAACATTACTTTTGACCATGTAAGGCAATTCAAGTCGAAATTAGTCTCTATGAGGTTTTTTATGATCGCTGCTTACAAATCTGTTATGAAACATAAAAATTACAAGTGGCGGACAAATTTTTAAAACTAATTTACGCTTTTTATGATAAAAATGTAAAATTAAAAAAAAATTTTGACATATTGGATCCGCCATTTTGAATATTAAAATCTGAATACAGAACAGTAAGCAGCGACCATAAAAACCCCTAGAGAAAATAATTTTTATTTAAATTGCCTTACATGGTCATAAGTACTGTTGTTTGTAATATATTTATGGACCAGCGTATGTGTCTTTGGACATTATTGGTTAAAGTGTACATAAATTAATTTTCTTGTTTTTGGATATTTTTATTTATTTATTACACTTGTTTGTGACACGAACAGTGTCTACAAGGGAGCCACGCAAAAAAGTAAGAAAAACAAAAAAACAAAAAATATAAAAAAAAAAAAAATTACATAATTCTTGTCATTCCGAGACATACAAAGGGTCGTCGAGAATAGAAATAATACATCTTACGAAACGCTTGATTAGCACACGATTATCAGATGATAAAACTTTCAGCCAGTTCTCAAAAGGGGAGAGATTGTGAGAAAACTCAGCCACAAAATCTCGCACCAAATGGACGCAGGCTGGGCAAGCGATTAAAATATGAAAAAGACTCAACTCTTCCAGGTTACAGCGGGTGCAAATAGTGTCCGGGAGGAAAATAAACTTTTTTTTGTTAAAAGAAATACGTGTAATGTGCCGGTTTAAAAGCCTGCATTGAGCAAAAATTTTCTTGAAAAAAAGGGGATATGTAAAAGAAGATAACCTTGGGTTCTCGGTGAAATAAAAAGCTGCGGGTAAATGAGTAAGCTCTTCGAGGCAGAAAGGCAACCTCTATCGCGTTCAACAATATAACCACCATAAGTTCTAAGGACGAACTCTCCATCAAGGCCAAAGGACCGGGAGGACATCGCGTCCCACACATCTGATAGACCACAAGGATCGAAAAAGTATCTTTTTAATTGCAGTATCCAGTTCGATCTGCGGCCCAAACCCCCTTTAGCCAACGACAACAGCTTGACAAAACATAACCTGGGGTACCGAGAATTATCCATTGAATAAAAAATTTTATTAATCCAGGCTATGGTTTGTTTCAAGACATAAAAGGCAAGATGCAAGCTGCCAGTTTCCAATCTCACAGCATAATTAGGGGTGCAGATGGGAAGGCTCAAAAGACTTTTGAGGAAAGTTAGCTGAACCCTCTCCATATCATCAATAAAAGCCAACCCCCACACCTGACAATTATAAAAAAGAACACTGAGAGCAAGACTCTGAAATAATTTGGTACAAGACTCCCAGGACTCAGCCCCAACAGAGTAGATCGTCCTCAGAACCGCTCCCACCGCAGTATTGGACAAGCTAATGAATTTACGCGATGCAGGCCCGATGGAGCCGGAACAATGGAAAGTGACGCCCAAATAAATGTATTCGTTTACTACCTCAACACTACGCTTGCCAAACCTGAAAGACCTGAATCTTCTTGCTTTAGAGTTGCCTGAGTTTGCAAATATTACAACTTTTGTCTTGTCCACATTCACAACAAGCTCATTACATTCGCAATATTCAGCTAAAGTTGCAAGCTTTTTAGCCATTTCGGAAGGCGAGTCAGCGAGAAGCACATAGTCATCCGCGTAACCAAGCATGAGTATCTCTGTCGATCTACTGACAGGGATCCCCCTGCAACCATACTCTATAAAAAATTCATCCATATCCGAAATAAAGAGAAGAAACTCGAAAGGACTAAGTACCTCTCCCTGAAGAACGCCTCGCGTAACATGAACGTCCCCAGTCACCCCTCCTTTAGTTTTAATACAAGTTCTCGCTTTAGAATAGAAATCGCGCATAATGTTAATAAACTTAGTACTAACTCCAAGCGAGAACAGTTTTATCCACAATAAAAGGTGGGAGACAGATGGAAAGGCCCCTTTAAAATCAATAAAAGCCGCGTACAAAGCAGAACCTTTACCACTCAAGTGAATTTGAATAATAGAGGCTAGAGAAAAAACATTGTCTAGGCAACTTTTGCCTTTTCTGAACCCTGATTGTGATTCCGGAATGAGATTGCGTCTTTCAGCCCACGAAACTAAACGATTACACAAAATTTGTGTGAAAATCTTTGCAACACAATTAATTAAAGTTATAGGTCTGTAATTATCAGGGACAGATGCGTCCCCCTTTTTATACAGCATAAAAGTTGATAGTTTACCCCACTCTTCCGGAACCTTTTCAGCGATCAGAATTTTATTAAAAAAACTGTTTAAAAATAGGATCCAATTTTGCGGAAGGGTCTTGAGAAAGTTAAAATTAATTCCGTCGGAGCCAGGGGCCTTTCCATTTTTACATTTCCTGAGACAAAATACAATTTCATCAACAGTAATACATTGATCAAGTTCAGCGACGGATTGGGTCATAATACAACAATCAGTCTGCGATACGGTACGGAGAGGGGGGAAACATTCACGAAGATAAGTATACCAGGTGTCAATGTCGATGTCAGAGCGAGAGTTAACACGAGTCCGAGAGGCATTAATCACCCTCCAGAACTGCTCAGAGGATCTACAATTATTAATAATTTTCAAACGAACCAGAGCAAAATTTTTTTTCTTTAGTTTTAAGAGTTTCCTATGAGAGGCTTTCATTTGAAAATAATTATCACGAGCAAGAACAGAAAAATTGCTATCTTTACACACTTTAAGAGCTCGCGTTACATTTTTTTTGGAAAGCCTGCAATCCAGGTCATACCACGGATTTTTTCTTGCACTTTTGTTAGAGAAGATATTACCACACATGCCCAGACTTAAAGCTACATCCCAGATCGTAGATACAATCGTGGAGTTTAAATTATCGACGTCGCAATCTACTTTAGCCACCTCCTCTCTGAATGCCATAGTAGATATAAACAAGTCCGTCTTATCGACATTAAAAAAAAGTTTAACAGAGCGCGAGTTAACAAATTCATGACTAGGGAGAGAAATATTTAATACAACAGGAAAATGATCAGAAGAAGTAGACAGGTGAAGAACGTTAAGACCTAAAATAAGCGGAAGGGCAGCGGAAGAGCACCAAATCAGATCAATCACACTAGCACCCCTTGAATTAAAAAACGTAAACTGAGCCGGAACATCCCCGAGACAACGACCGTTTAATAAGACAAGTTCCTTAGATTCAAGTTGGTTAACAGTCAGTTTACCTTTAGAATTTAAAACTTTATCGTCCGAAGATCTCGTATGAAACACATTGTTAACATTGTAAAAAATACATTGATCCAACTGGTTCAAGTCCGCTACCCTACAATTGAAATCGCCTCCCAAAACTATCGGAATATCGGGGTGAGACGAAATTAAGTTAAACACATTAGTATTAAAATTGTCAAAAAAATTATCCAAATTTTCGTCAGGAGCTATATAAAGTAAACACAAAAAAAAACAAAATTCATTAAAACGAAAATTAACTTTGACAAAAATTTGATTATAACTAGCAAAAAGTACCGAGAAAATATAAAAATTAGAGTTATATGCTATAAGCAAGCCCCCCTTCGCTCTTCCATATTTATGCGACCTTGTCGCGGGTGCTTGAATAAGCTTAAAATCACTACCAAACAATGAGTTAGACACAAGCGATTCGTTCCATGTTTCACACAGACATACTATATCCTGAGTTTTAAATTGATCCTGGATTTCCGCAACATTGCTAAAACCATGCACATTCCAAAAATAGATGTTGATATTTCCTCCATTCTTAACTGAAGACAAACCCTTGCAAAGTGGCTGCTAATCCTGAGTGTCCAATTTCTGTTTCTTAGGATTAAGACGAGATGAGGAGCGGGGAGAATTAAGACCAGTGACCGGAGAAAGATAACTGTCAATTGAATGTGAGCCCGACCCATCGAGCTTATTCTTGGTTGAACCATAGGGACGCCCTTTCTTAGGTTTCCCATCCACAGCAACCTCCTAAGAAGAGGCCCCGCCTAGCGAGACGCCCTTTAGAATTTCGTGTTGTGACGAAACATTGTTATCGTCAGTAGTGGGATTGTCAAAAATGACAATTCGGTTATTAGAAATCTTCGCGCTGATCCCAGACTCGCGCATCTCCTTAACCTTGATCAACAGCTGACGACGATGCTCCCTCTCTTCTTTTGTGCGATCGTTCGTAACTATGAGATTTCTACTTTTCAACTCCTTAGCCTTCGAGAAGACCAATCTGACCCAACGCGCAGAAATAAACTTCACCAATATGGGACGATTGCCTTTGATTTTTCCCAGACGAAAGATGTCATCGACTGCCAAGTCCGGAATGCTAAGACCAACCTCCACAAATATTCCACCCACCGATTGAAACAAATTCTCATTAACGGTGTCAGAATCATTTAAATTAAAAAGAATTATATTCTTGCTGCGTTGGGAATTAGCAAAACGTGTTGCGTTCTCCTCAATAGACAACAAACGTTTGTCGTGATTCTCAAGCTTCGTGACATTCGTTTCCAAAATATTGTTCATGGCCCGTATCTCTTTCTTTAGATCAGAGTGAGAGGCCGATAGCTCACTCAGCTGTAGAAACAATTTATTCCACCTCTCCTCGTCCGTGTTTACAGACATAATCACAAATGAACAATACAAGGAAAATTAAAATAACTGTCAATTCAAAAATTCGCACCGCGGTGCACAAAAGTCACGGTTGAAAAAGACAATCACAAAGATAGAATTCACGTGGAAAAAATAGACCACTTATCAACTCCTCGAATTGCATCGACACACAATTGAGAAACAACACAAAGTCAAAAGCACTTAAAGAAAAGCATCAAACGAACGATCACACATGTCCAAGGGAACACAAAAAAGAAAACTGAATCACCAAAAAAAAAAATAGTTCACAATATACTAGAGACAGCAGAAACAGTCCAATTCACAAATAACTGCGTGAATCCCGTGCAAATAAAAAGAAAAATAAATTAAACTCCAAAATAAAACTATAAATAACCGAAATTATCGGGGCACGAGAAAAGACGACCGCTCTCAATGACAGTTCGAGCGAAACTCGTTTTTGGATATTGAATAGCAGTGTTTATGCTTCAATTTTACCCTATACAGACAGATTTACTGTTTAGGTTTATGATTTAATATTCATTCAAAAAAATGTCAAAAAAATGCGTATTTTGCGAATTGAAACGTAAGTTGCTTAAAAACTGGAGCAAATCCAATATTTTCAAGGTCAGATTCGTATTTTACGGACAAAATCATGTAAGAATCGGCTGTAACATTTTAGGCAACATGCAGTTTATGAAATATTGTCGGCTTGTGTTATTTATCAAAAAAAAGGGAATTTTTTAAATGTCTTTTAGGAAATCACAGAAAAATAAATCTATTAATTAATTATATTGAGATGACCAAATACACTTTTTAAAAATGTAAATTTTAAGATTAATTTATAATTATTATAATATATGTGTATTAATAAAAATCAAATTCCTGTACAATCGCCCGAATCCACGGACCCAAAAGGACATTCGCCTTAAAATAAATTGCCCGAAGCCAAATGTCCGAATACTATTGTACCCGAAAAGTAGGAGCATATGGATATGATAAAAATATGAATGAAATAAATAATGCAGGTTATAAAAAATGTAGAATTTAATATTAAAATTTCCAAAAAATATAGGTTAAAATCAAAAATGTTTAAAAATTCCATATAAAAAACACATGTTAAAAAAATGTTAAAACGAATTATAACGAGTTTGAAGGCCTTCTTCTTGGATTTTTCGATATGAACTCTGCCCAAGATGAATGTTTCAGGTTACTCTTAACAACTTCCGCTTTTGCTTTTTCTTGGTCAGGCGGGTAAGATTGAGATGATTCCATGAGTCCTCTTAAGACAATTATTTCCGTTGACGTATCTTTCGTGACTGCACGCGCTCTACAAGTTCCGGCTCGTAAGTCCTGGCAATCCCAATAACGTTTGTTTCTGACTCCTGCTTTCGGTCTAACGTATATGTTTCCTTCCATTACTAATTTTGTACCAGCATATCTCGGCAAATCCATATTTAAATCCATGTTTATAAACACTAATTAAAAATTTTTTCTCTGTCATAACACTTTTAAAATACAATAAATAGTATCAGAAACGTGTTCCCGATAGTTGTACTTGAAAAATATATTTTTCTAATTTTTATTTTTTTCGATCTTAATTTAAAATGGAGCTTGAAGGACAAAAAAATTTCTTAATTTTTCGTAAGATGAAAATTTTTTAAACATTGATCAAATCTAATTGAAATTTTTACTCTGGTATTTTTAGGGTCGCTGATTACAAATATGGAGTCAAATTTCAAAAATTTAATATGGCCAACTAATTTTTAAAAATTGATCAAATCTATTTTAAATTTGTTTCTAGAGGGTTTTTGGGGTGGCTAATTACGAATCTGAAGTTAGATTTAAAAAATTCGAAATAGATTATGGTAGGTCAGTTTTGAAACAGTTTATAAAATATAAACCTGTAAGGTTTAGAAAAAAAGTAAGTACTCTTCGCAGTGCCAATCGTTACCTCATTGAAACAAATTTCAATTAGATTTGATCAATTTTTAAAAATTAGTCCGCCATATTGAATTTATGAAATTTGACTTCATATTTGTAATCAACGACCCCAAAAACACCTGAGTAAAAATTTCAATCAGATTTGATCAATGTTTAAAAAAAATTCATCTTACGAAAAATTAAGAAATTTTTTTCTCCTTCAAGCGCCATTTTAAATTAAGATCGAAAATTTGAGAAATAGATATTTTTCAAATACAACTATCGGGAACACGTTTCTGATACTATTTATTGTCTTTTAAAAGCGTTATGACAGAGAAAAAATTCTTTGAAAAAATTACATTGGAAAACCTTGACTTTTTTAGTATTTTCAAAAGAAAGAAGGGTTAAATATTATTTTTTTTAATTTTGACCACGCCATTCGAAACTACTACTACTTATAATAGTAACAGTAAAGATGCTATTAAATAAATACTAAAAATAAAAATATTATAATAATTGTTTCGTCATCGTAACGTATTTTTCAATAATAATAATAATAATAATAGGATAACAACATATAGTTGTTATTAACATATTATTAACTATTATAAACCATTATTAATTAATGAAAATAGTAATAATAATAAAATAATAATTAAATTTATACAATAATAATGCGTAACAACGAATAAGAATTTATAATAACAAATTTTGTAACAATAATAACTAAATAATAATAACAAGCAATCGTAATAATAAAAATGGTAGTAACAACAATAATAATTAATAAGAACAAGATAATAACAATTTGTAACAATAAGTAATAATAATTAATTGTAACAATAATAACAAAATAATAATTAATTGTAACAAATAATAACAAGATAGTAATAAATTGTAACAAAATAATAAACAACAACAAGTTATAATAAGGTAAACAATAATTACAAATTTTAATAACAGGTTAATAACAAATTGTAATAACTATAAATAATTAACATCAACATAAAAACTATAATTTTAAATTGTAAAAACATATTACTAAGAGGATGTGAACACGTGCGATCTAAAAGCTGAGTCAACGCAAGTGTTTCTCTAACAATGGTTTCTCAAATGCATGGCAAAAGGTATCGATGCTTCAAATACATTGCAAAAGGTATCGATGCTTCAAATGCATGGCAAAAGGTATCAATGCTTCAAATACACAGGGAAATTTGGGTATAAAAAGAGCCAGACTATCAAACGATATTTTGTCTTAAAAATATAAAATATAAATATAAATATAAAATAAAAAATAACGAAGTTAAGCAACAAAAAGTAAAAAGTGATCCATTACGCCCCGGTCTTCCCCACGTGTAGGGTAACAGTGGGTATCATCACATGTGTGGGTATTATCGCGGCATTTTGTATTTTAATAAATATTTTTAAATAATATAAAAAAATTTTGACACTAAAAATCACTACTTGAACCTAACAACTAAGACTCTATAATATGCATCATATTTTTGATTATTTTTCTATTATTCAATTAATAAAAAATGTTTTAAAATTTGTTGTCTGAAAAAAGTTCAAAATGGCTTACCTTAGTTTGAGATTCAACTCTGCAGTGCTATAAAAAATTATTGTTTTTTATATTATATAAAACTCTTAGAGATGATTCTTTTTTATATTTTGGTAAATTTATTGTTATTCTTTAAAAAAAATTTGTTTAGTTAAAAAAACTGAGCCCTTGAAAGTTAGGTTAGCAGTGTGTTTCTAAAGTTTCAAACGTTGAATTATTAGAGCCGATATTATTTTTGCTTCAGTTAATTTATATTTTAATAAAAGTACTTTGGACATATATAACAAAATAATTTTCAACTAAATAGATGTAGAATTAACATTATTTTTCCATTTTGCACAGTAACTGTTAAACACATATAGAGACAACAAAAAATTCGTTTATTTTAACGTTCAGAGTAAGTGAGATCTGTATACTTAAGGAATAAAATTTTAATAGCTGTAAAAAAGGAGCAATAGTGTCAAAATAAAATAAAATAAACAAATTTTTTTTTAAAGACAAAAATCAATAATCACAAAACTACTTATTAGTATTAATAATATGCGTATGGTAAATTTTATTTAAAGCAGTGAAATCTGTTTTTTGTTAACAGAATTATTTTTTAAAATATGAAACATTTCTCTAAATTTACGTCTATAATAATTATTCTCGTTACATATAATTCTCGTGCTTCCAGCATTTACGTCTATAGTAATGATTCTCGTTACATATAATTCTCGTACTACCAAATTTAAACAGATGGTCATGTGTGTAAGAATGTTCAACAAGAGCCGTCCTTCTCTTATCAGAAGTGCAATCTCTCTTGTGATCGCTAATTCTACCTATGATGTAGTTCATAGTTTTACCAATATAGCAAGCCTCACATTCGCATGGTATACAGTAAACAACGTGATTTCTATACTTAAATTCAAAAATTCTCTATTATAACCATGGTATCAGGAAAACTAAGGCGATTATTCTCCTTAATCTTAATTGTAAAATGTACATGTTCATTGAATTGATTGTAAAAATATAGTAGGTTGTCAACGTTCTTTTCATCAACAAGGATGAAAATATCGTCAACATACCTTCAATAGAAAAGATAAGAAAAAGGTAATTTCTTTAAAACATCAAATTCAAGTTTCTCCATCACGAGATCTGCAATAACACACGACAAGGGGGAGCGCATTGGCGTACCAAAAACCTGTTTGTAGAAATTATTGTTAAACGAGCAATAAGCATTGTCAATGAAAAACTCCAAATTTTAAAGGAAAACATTGTCTGAAAGTTTCGTATGTTGACGTATCTCAGACCATTTTAATTTTATACACTTCAAAACAAGTGATTTTTGAACATTCGTAAAAAGAACTTAGCATCCAATGAAACCAGTCTAAAATTCGGTGGAACAACAAAACCCCCCAATCTCTTTTACAAATTCAAAACTTTTCCTAACATATGCATCAGTTTTACTAATAACATTCTTTAAAGGGACACTAATGAATTTAGACAAGTTATATATTGGTGAGCCACAGAAAGAAGTAACCGGCCTCATGGGATAATTAACTTTATGTAACTTAGGAAGACCGTGAAATTTTGGTGCTACTGCATTATATGAGTGTAAATATTTTGACAATGGACAATTTATGTAATTATTTTAAAGTAAAAAAGTCATCTTTTTATTCAATTCTCTTAGAATTTTTTGTGTAGGGTCAGTATTTAATTTTTTTTCTGTAAACCTTATTGTCATTCAACAATGTCAAACATCTTTCAACATAGTCATCCCTATCTAGGACAACAGTCACACTACCCTTGTCAGCTTTGCAAACCACAATATCATTATTCTGTTTAAGAAAATCGTGAGTCTTTTTACCTATGTTATTTTTTAACGAATTACTGAGGACATTATAATTACTATTTACGAAATTGTTCTCAGATTTTCTTGATACTTGGTACTTAGGTACTTTCTCTAGTCGCTAATTTTAAATCTGAATTTTTCATAATCCTGAAACGGTTTACTATAAATGTTTTACTAAAATTTAATCGCATTTCTGTGATACTACAATCTCAAAAAGTTTAAGGTAAGTATCAAGAATCAAGAAAATCTAAGAACAATTTCATAGTAAGTCGAAATGGATACACAATTTTAAATGTTTAATATCCAACATCAGATTAGTATTCGGCGATCTCGAAAATCCCCATGTAGTAGAAAGTTTCAATCGATTTCATTCATTTAAATATATTTTGAAATTGAATTTTTATAAATTAACATCATATTCGTAATCAGCGACCCCGAAAACCCACGAGTAATGAGTTTCAAGTTAATGCGGAGAAACACGAACTAACTTTTAGGTTGGACAATGTTTTTCTCTTTATACATGACAGTCCTGGCAATCCAAAATTATTTTTTTCTGTGTGCCGGTGTTATTTTAATTTTTTACTAGTTTAATGAATACCGATTAATTAATCAAGTAATTTTAAGCAAGAATTCTTTTTATTTCGTTCCCTGGGTATCATAAAGAATCATTTCTAAAAGAATCAATTTTTTCAAAAATTAGACCGCAACGACTTTATTTGATATATAATGGTCTGACCCAGAGTATTGTCAAGAAAACGAATTGAAAATTAATGTGAACAAAACGAACGTAATGATATTTCAGAAGGGAGGGAAGGGTCATAAAAAATACCCCTAGTTGAAATGTGACAAAGACGTAATTGAAATAGTTGATTCCGATACATATCTTGGAATACCTTTCGCGGAATCTTCTCACAGGCGTCACAAACAGCAATCAGTAAGACAAAATTAGTAATAGGAGCTACTGTTCCTTTGACTGATAACCTTATTCTCGATTCTTGAAGATCAGTTGACAAGTTTTTCAATAGTTTTGTTGTCAGTCCGCTCTTGTATAAAGCTCTCATCTGGGGCCTTAGGTATTTGAAAGATCTAGAAAAATTACAATTGGATTATTATAAACGAGTTCTTAATCTACCTAGGAACGCCCCAAATTATGCGGTTCAAATAGAGACTGACAGTAGGCCCATTTCTTTGAGAATATTTACGATGGTTTTAAATTGGCTGGTTAAAATCTACAATATGGACGAAGAGCGAGGATTTGATGAGACTCCAGACCTCCTCTTCTCTAAAATGTTATTCTCAATTGTCTCTGTATGATGGTCTTCAACCGTATTTAAAAGCGAGATTACCTTTTTCGATTACATGGATATTTGCGCAAGTGAGAATGTTAAACGTTTTTTAAACTCGGATTTTGAGTAAAAATAATTGTTTTAAGTTTTCTAAGGAATCAAAATGTAACTGTGAAGAACGAAGATCAATTTTTGATGATTGTCATCTGTTTATAAATTGTAAAGCTGTGGTTGATATCAAGAGAAAATATTTTACATGTGATGAAGAAGAAGAATAGACCTTTTTATTTCAATCCGAAAGTCGCGAATTTCCACTGAGAAAAGCGTTGCGAAAATGGCGACGTTGTCATCTTTCGAAAAATGAGTATACAAGTCCCACGCTTTGAACTTGTATAGGCAACGGTGATCCGTTTAGGAGACATTCTTCAGCGCCAGGTAGGAATTCTACCCGGAGCTCCGCTGCCGTATTGTAAATTATAAGCACTCTAGGACTAGCTCGTTTTTTGAGCTGACATTTTACCGCGTAAACTTTGACATGAGAAAAACAAAATCACAGAATATAGAAGATTATTAAATTTTTAATATGTTTAATTTTTAATATTTCTTTATATTTTAATAATTAATCTGTTAAATTGTTTGTAAAATTTTTAAAAAAATAATTAGATGAATTTCTTATTATAAAAGATTTCTTAAAGTTTAAGTTGTTTATTAATGTATGAAGTTTCTTGATTAATATCTATTATTTCAAGTTTAAGAATTTTAAATGCAAAAAATCGTATTGAGTTTTCTATTCTATAACAGGTATCTTATTAGAAAAAATTTATATTGATGTTAGTATTATTTACTATGTCATTAGGTATTAAATTAGAATTTAAATATCTATAAGAAAACCTTCTTTGGTTTTGTTTTTTATAGACGATAAGTATGAGTCCTTTAGAAGATTTTGTGGTTTTATGATCTAAAGTTCCTTAGTTGCTTCGATGTTTAAAATTGTTTTCGTGTTTGAAACTGCTCCAATATTTAAAGTTAAAGATGTTAAATTCATTTTTACAGAAGTTGGATTATTCTGATGTTATTGATGTTAAACTTATTGCTTATATTGATAAGAATTTAAAAAAATGAAATGAATTTTAATGTGCTTCAATTTTGTATTTTTTGGACAAATTATAAATTTATTTAATAACCGTTTTTTAATAATATTGATAATAGTATTTTAAAGCCTTTTACAGTTTAAAATGTTTGTTCATTATATTTCGTTTTTTATTCGTTTATTATTTTTTTAAAGATTACAATGGAGAAACTAAAAGACACATATTAAACACAATCAAAGAGCTCTAAAGAGACATAACTAGTGAATTGAAAAATACTGGTTTGTTTACTCAACCTTATAATACTAAACGTTCTTTTGATTTCAAAAATGTAAAAAATTTAGAAACGGAAAGTAACGAATTTAAAGGAAAACATCTAGAAATGTTACATATTAAATATGACAAAACTAAGCATATTAATTTTTATACAGGTATTGATAAACTAAGTAAAATTTTTTTTTCATTATTATAAACCTTTTATTAAAAAATTTTTTTAAAAATAAAATTCTCGCTTCACCGTAACATATGATACATATAATTCTTATTTTATCATCTTTAAACTTAACCTACACTACCGGTCAAAACTGAGAGACCACCCATTTTCAGGCGAATGAAAAACGTTTTAAAACATAAGATTTATTGAAACTAAAATTTTTCTCTGTTCATTTGTTGATAGATGATGAAATTTGAAAAGAACAAGATATTTCAGAAGTCGTTTGGCCAATAATTCATTTAAATATTTTTAAAAAATCGTCATTTTCAATGATTTATAAAAATTTGAATAACTTCTAAAATAATGAACGCTTTTTAATGATCTTAGGCTTATTTTAAAGGTCATTTGATACATTATAAGAATTACTTATAGGCATTAACGTGTAATTTTTTTTCTAGAAAATGCAGGCCGTCAAACTTGGACCTAAAAAATTCAAAAAATTTGGAACATTCTAATTAACAGAAATATATTTTTTAAAATTCAAACGTATTATTTTATTAAATTTTCTTGAAAAATCTACACTATATGATGTTTTTAATATTTATTAGAATAGTTTTTAGTACAGAAAAATTGTTCTAAATTTTTTGAATTTTTTTGGTCCAAGTTTGACGGCCTGCATTTTTAAGAAAAAAATTACACGTTAATGCCTATAAGTAAGTCTTATAATGTAACAAATGACCTTTAAAATAAGCCTAAGATTAATAAAAAGCGTACATTATTTTAGAAGTTATTCAAATTTTTGTAAAACATTGAAAATGACGATTTTTTAAAAATATATAAATTAAATATTGGCCAAATGACTTCTAAAACATCTTGTTCTCTTTGAAATTTTAATATCTTTCAAAAAATAAAAATAAAAAAATGTAATGTTCCATACAATTTTTGTTTTAAAATGTTTTTCAATCATCTGAAAATAGGTGGTCTCTCAATTTTGATTGGTAGTGTATAAAATTTTTTAATTAACCTAAAAATTTGAATATTTCTCAAATGGTGTTGATCGTAAAGTTCACCATGATTTTTATTATGATGGTTTTTACCAGGAACTTTCTTATTACCATGAACTTTCTTTTCATCATGGTTTCTCTTTGGTGACAATTAGTATCTTATATTCATTTAAATTACAGATGTGTTTTTGATTTGCTAATACTATTCTCAATATTATTAAAAACGGTTTTTAAATAAATTTATTAATTTAGTTATATATTTTTGTTATTATTTTGGTGCACAATTCATTAGTTTTTGTAAATCTTCTTGTCCATTTTCGTCGAAAACTACACAAACTACAGTAGTTTCAAAATTTTGAAAACTAAATTTTTTCAAATTTTAGATTTTTCAATTTTATATTGGGTCAGTCCACTAACTTTCGTCTGAGAGTCGTTGCGACCATATTTTAAAAAAAACTAATTTTCATATATGTAAAACTCGACGACTTGCTGAGTTCATTAACCATAATATATAAATTTTATTTTGTTAAATAATATTAATTATCAAAAGTAGGTGGTTCACGATGTGATTTCGTAACCTTAAATTTTTCAACTTTTTAAAAGACGTTATTATTCAAAAACTATTATATATTACACTACCGTCCGAAATTGTGAGAACGCTAACATCTCGAGCTATTAAAAAACACACCCGCACAGAAACAGTGATAACTCGGTTAAAAATGAAGCTAGATGCTTTTTTTAAATTGAATTGGAAAGCTTATTAAATTTCCAATGAAATGCTACTATGTTAAGTTGTATTGCATAAATAGGAAGCGAGATATCATGTTATAAAAACAAAAAAATAATTATATTTTTTTCGGAATTTCTTACTCTGACTTTGACTCCCGGCACAGTTTAGCAAAGTTTATGAAAAAAATTGTTACTTTTACAGACAATACCTTGTAACCTAAGCTTTAAATAGAGACCAAGAACAGCAAAAAATATTTACGGGTTCGCGAGATGTTAAAAAAAGAGTCGGACCGTGCAAAGCAGAATTTTCAATCATCGATTTCTCTAATTCGCCGTTGAGTCAATTACTTGTCTATGAAAAAAGTGTCGAAAATTAATTTTACCAAGTACATTCTTACTGAGATTCACTTTTTAAATATCGATATATAATAAATTAAATTAAAAAATGGATCTCAGTAAGAATGTACTTGGTAAAATTAATTTTTGACACTTTTTTCACAGACAAGTAATTGACTCAACGGCGAATTAGAGAAATCGATGATTGAAAATTCTGCTTTGCACGGTCCTACTATTTTTGTAATATCTCGGGAACCCGTAAATATTTTTTGCTATTCTTGGTCTCTATTTAATGCTTTGGTTACAAGGAATTGTCTGTAAAAGTAACAATTTTTTTCATAAACTTTGCTAAACTGTGCCGGGAGTCAAAGTCAGAGTAAGAAACTCCGAAAAAAATATAATTATTTTTTTGTCTTTATAACATGATATCTCGCTTCCTATTTATGCAATACAACTTAACATAGTAGCATTTCATTGGAAATTTAATAAGCTTTCCAATGCAATTTAAAAAAAAGCATCTAGCTTCATTTTTAACCGAGTGATCACTGTTTCTGTGCGGGTGTGTTTTTTAATAGCTCGAGATGTTAGCGTTCGCACAATTTCGGACGGTAGTGTAGGTGTTGGTACTTACCACAAATATAAATATTTCCATTCTGCACGTTCTAACGACCAAAACTTTTTTGTTGGACCTCTAAAAAATTTGGGGTTTTGCAAATATTTTTTTAACAACATAATTTATCTTCTATTGAAATTTGACGAAGGTGTTTTTCTTCGTTCTTGAAATAATAATTATAAAAATTTTGTTTGTAAAAAGGTTAATTATATTGCTTGAAATGAATAACAAGCATTGTTATTTTAGTGTCAATATCAATTGCACTTCAAGTCTTAGAATTAACCTTTTTACATACAAAACTTTTATAATTATTATTTCGAAAACGAAGAAAAACACCTTCGCCAAATTTCAATAGAAGATAAATTATGTTGTTAAAAAAATATTTGCAAATCCCTAAATTTTTTAGAGGTCCGACAAAAAAGTTTTGGTCGTTAGAACGTGCAGAATGGAAATATTTATATTTGTAATAAGTACTAACACCTAATATTGAATAGTTTTTAAATAATAACGTCTTTTACAAAGTTGAAAAATTTATGGTTACAAAATCACATCGTGAACCACCTACTTTTGATAATTAATAATATTTAACGAAATAAAATTTGTACCATTATATTATGGTTAATGAACTTAGCAAGTCATCGAGTTTTACATATATAAAAATAAGATTTTTTAAAAATATGGTCGCAACGACTCTTAGACGAAAGTCAGTGGATTGACCCTATTACTTTATATTAAAAAAAAGGAAACAACTTTTCTCTACAATATTTTTTCATGATTTTTTTTAAGTTTTTCGGTCCGGTCAAGTTCATTGTAGGGGAGACCGGGGCTAAACCGGACAAGTCAAATATTTCCGAAACCGTGAAGAATTTCAAATCGTGTAAATAACCTATAATCGCGCAATTTCGTGATGAATATGCTGCATGAGGTTGCCGTTAATATGTGAAAATGTCATTTCTTGAGGCAAAAGTAAAAAATTTTTTTCATTATTTTTTTGGGTTTTTACCGTTAAAATTAAAGTGCAAATATCATACGGCCATTTTTCTTTTAGCTCAAGGTGTACTTAGTTTAGTAGAAAAAAAGTTTAATGGAAAACATTAAGAAGAAAAAATATATTGCAGGTTAATTATTAGATGACGGTGTGGGGCTGAATCGGACATCTTGATTAAAAACAACCAAATCTTTAAATTCTTTAATTTATTTTATATTAATTGACTATATTATATTATATTATTTGCTTAGAACCACTTTAAAAATAAATTAATAAAGAATTTATTTTAAAACTCGAATTCGCAAGCGAGTTGCTACAAACAGACAAGCCTGAAAACTGTCATTCATTTTATATTATAATTATTACCGATTTAACATATTATATTATATTCTTTGTACAGAACTGTCTACAAATAAATAAAAGAAGAATTGATTTGACTTTTTTACCAAAAAAAAGAAAATTTGTATCTCATTCTTTAATTAATTGGCTGTGTCCGATTTAGCCTCATGGGGTGTCCAGTTTAGCCCCACCAATTTTCGGATTTTCGTTTTTGAGGTAATCACCTTCGAAGCAATATATCTCTAAAGCTATTGTACTTTTTTTAAATCGAACAAGTGCGATTTGTAGGTGAAAGTACAAGCTTCAAAACGGTATATTACACTTTAGCAAAAAGTATGTTTTTGTATGAGTTTTCTGGTCAAAGACCAAATCCGTCCGGTTTAGCCCCGGTCTCCCCTATTAAAAAAAATTTCATTGATTTTTTTAAATCTTAAAACTTTTGTAAAAATATGTGGTTTTTAATAAAACAAAAAAATACTTTTAATTGTTTTTGTTAATATTTGCATTATAACAAAATATTGCAACATTTTTAAAAATAATTAATAAGTCGTAATGCGTTCACTATAAATTAATGAAACTTACACTGATTACACGAAATTGTTTACTCTTTTAAATGAAATTATTTCTATGATTATAAATTACAAAATTCCACATTTTTAGTAACAATTTTATAAACAATTTAAATTATTTGTGTTCAGCCCCCCCCCAATATTTTGTAATTTAATTAATTGGAAGTGTATTCATTAGTCTCTTCTGGATTCTAATACTTTTAGAATATTATAGCTTCTTCAGCAAATCATGTTTCTACTAAAAGAGTTAGTATATTTATGGTACATATTATGACTTTAATTATTTTCTTTTTTGAAATTCACAAATTATTTAGAAAATGGAATGACATTTTTTATCATTTTTGAACTCCTGAGGTCAAATAACATAAAGATATGTTAAATATTCAAAGTCAAAAAAATATGGTATTACAGTAGTTCTTCTATATGAAGAAGAAAATATAAAAATTAACAAGTAAAATTGTAAATAAGAAAAAAATATGGCGAATCTAGTTTCAAATGTAAAATGAATGTTCGGAGTTAAAAATGTATAATTATTTTTAAAATTTTAAGAGGATTTATTTATAAGTAGAAGAAATATTTTTACAAGAATTTTTTTAGAGGGAAAGGAGGAAAATAATACAAATTATTTTTTCCACTTCTTTCGCAGTCCAAGTGTGAGATTAAGGTGACGCTTTTCTCATTGTTCTTCTCTTCGTATATCCGGCTTAGCACTAGAGGCTTACAACCTTAGCGTTGAGAACTTTGTACTGTGTCCTGGCAATGCAAATATTTTCGTAAGCAGTAAACTATAGAAGTTCCTGTTCCAATGTAAATTCTGGATTTGGATTAAGATGATTTAGTACCCAATGATGCTAGAAATAGAAATTTTATGTTTTATTTCTCAGAAGAAAATTAACTAACACGTCATTGTGTCTATTTCATCATTAAATAAAAATTATTAATATTAAATGATAATTTTATTAACTATTTTACATATTACTTATTTTGCGGTACTTGGTAAAAACTTACATAAGTCACTTTGTCGCTAAGACACATTTTACGACTTAGGTAAGTTTTAACTAAGCACAGTAGTATTAATATGTTTATTTTTAATTTTAACATTTTTTGTTCCAGGTGAGTGAAGTTTTTGCCGTTTTTAACATCCTAATACGTTTGTAAGTAAAATTGTAGAAATATTTGTACGCTTTGATTATACATTTCTTAAAAGGAATGAAAAGTTTCCTCACCTCCATATTATCTTAAATCTGTAAATGCAAATTACTTTACGAAAAGTTTTTCTGGTGATTTTCTCAAATTTTTTTCTTTGAATAGTGACACCGTAAATCTTTGGCTTTTAAAACTTGTAAACCGACGATATTCTAAGCATGTTGACATCTGACATATCGAATTTCCCATCCGCAAAAATCAATTTTGTCTCTTTTACCAGTGCGAACGTTTTCCCCTTTGTCTCGATGACATTTGTACGAAGAAACAGTACTTGCATTCTGCGATGTGGTTTTGAAAATAGAAGGTCCTAAAAGTAAAATGAGTCGAAAACAATTTTAAAGAGAAACAATATTGTTTCTTATTCATATACTAATGATGTATATTGAAGATATATACTATATGTAAATTCAAATTAGGCTTTATTGTTTTACATATTTACTTGCATTTTAATGTCAGTTTTTGCAATTTTTTTTAATTAAATTAATAGTTTAACTAAAGTAAAAAAGAGTAGATAGGTTCAAATGGAGTAAATAGTAACAGATTTGCTATTTAGTTATTACGTGGCTTGGGGGGAAGACTATGCCATTTCAGGCTAACATCGAAAAAGATGCCGTTTCACGCGATCCGTAATAAAGTGCCTTTTCGGGGGAAAGATGAAGAAAGTGCCTTTTCAGACGAATTATGAAGAAAATGCCTTTTCAGCTACGCAATTTTTTTTGCTTTTTTGGCGATTTACTTTTATTAAAAATGAATACATAAGGTACTAAATATATGTATTATTTCAGTTTTATAAATAAGAAATTTATCTACTTTTATTTTTGCAAGTAAAAATGATTCACTGGATTCTTTCATAAAATAAAAGTTTATTCTACGCTTTGGTAATTATTATTTGTTGTGACTTTTATAGCTTCGTTAAATTATTATAAGAATTGCTTTTTTGTGTTGTTTGGAAGGGTGAACTTAGAAAAGTTAAACAAGTTCATTGTGCATTAAACTTATTTTAATAAATTGTGAAACAAATACATTTGTCTTAGGAGTAAGTTGAATATAATTACCTACTTACCCCACTCTTAGCAAGCGCAAAAAACAAAAAGATGGGGGTGCATCCAGGTAAGGATTTTCGCAAATTACCCTTCTAAGAAAGGTTTGTTTTCGTCATTTAGAGTAATATCTGAATTTAATTATATCCAGATGTTAGCAATAAGGTAATAAATTTAAGTTGTTGCATATTAGAAAAAAGTTGAAGGTTTCAAACATTGAATATAAATCTAAAAATAAGATTCTAAAAAATAATAAAGTAAAATCCTACATTTTAGAAAGACACATTTCAAAGAATCTTAAACCTTACACTAATAATATTCAAAATGTAGAATTTTAGTTGAGGGTCACTACACTGTTGCAGATAAGTTTTACAAAATTTATAATTTAATTTAAATTAATTTAATTTAAAATTTTCCACCTAGCACAAAATCAAGAAAATTGTTTTATCTCAATTATTTACATGCTTTTTTATTCAATTTTTATAGCTGTCAAATTAACCTTTTTTTCTGTGCAACTTAATTTAAAATTGAAATTATAACATTAATTAAAACATTTTTAAAAAATAATAATCTAAAGTGAATGCTATAGACATTAATCATTATTTGTACAAATTATAAGATTTTTCTAAAAGTAGGCTGCTACGACTTTAGGTGAAATAAAATATTAATTTAATTTTTTAATTCGTTAGTTAATTGAAAAATGTTCAAATTTTCCAAATATCGTAAAATTTAATTCAAGAGAATTTATTTTAATTAGAAATTAGTTTTTTCAAAGATATCAAGAAATATATAATATATAAATTAACCCTGTAAAAGTCAAGTGGTGATTTGGTTGATTGCATTAAGTGCTATCCCAGCAGCTCACCTTAAGGGTTATCTTATGTGACTTGGGGTTCGAATCCGCCTCTCCTGATGTGTGTTGTAGTTGTGAAGATCATTTTTTAATTAAACTTACTTTTTTATTTTAAAAGAATGCAAAATTTAAATCATTTAAATTTTTTTAAATAATAATTTAACTAAAAAATTTTTAAATATTTTTTTGGAAACTTCTTGGTAACTTCCAGAAAGTTTCCAGGAATTTTCTATAAGAAGTTACCAGGAAATTCCCATGGGAAGCTTCTTACCTGCGGACATCACTGTATTTCCAGGAAGTTACCAAGGGTAACTTCCGAAGGTTGCCACTTTCTTCATCTCTCGCCCGAAAAGTTCAAAGTATTTTTCCATTTACTGTTTGTTAATTAGCAGCAGTACATACAAAAATATTTCCTATTGCATAAATAACACAGGCTTACAAATTTTAGACCCTAAAATCGGACAAATCATTTCCGATGTATTTTGTTACCCTGAATCCAAAGCTGGTAGTAAAATAATAATAATAATAATAGAATTTAAAAAAAAAATTTACATTAGAACAAGTTTTAATAGAAAGTAGCCTAGATTGCCGGGCGACCCATCAGCGGTGGTGAGAGTGTGTCGCGAAGCAAGATAGTCACGAAGAAAGTGACAGAGAGCTAGACCGATGAGTGTAGAGAGTGAAAGAGATAGGAGAGCCAGCGGAGTGTCTCGTCGTTGGCATTTCTGCTTGCCAATCGTTCAAGCAGAATTCCCTCTGAGTGAGAGAGAAACTTAAGGGTGTTGAATTGTTTGTTAAGTGTTGAGCCGATCCAGACTTTAAGTTTATTAATTATCTTGTAAAAATTAATTGGCGCGTAAGATTTTGCCTGACGTAAGCAGAATTTACACTAAGATTAAAATTAGTCTCAAATAATACGTCACAAAATTTGGCGCCCAACGTGGGGCCAGGTTGGAACCGAGACAAGACTATAATTTATAAATTTGCCAGAGTATTGTAATTGTTGGCCATAATTTTGAATTTGTCATATTTGCCAGTGTCAGTATTTTAATATTACTCGTAGCCAGAAAATTCAAAATTTAAATTGCCAGAGTGTTTAAAATTTTATTTTGCCGGAGAAAATAGTTTTTTTGTTAGTGCCAGACAAAAAGAATTATCTATGAAAGTCATATATAAATAATTGACATATTTTTCCCGTTGAAGACGAAATAAAAGTGTAGTGTCCTCTTTTGCCATGTAGGAGTAAAATTTCTTTGTCGCGAGAAATGTGACAGTCTTCTAACCGTATTTAAAATTCTTAAATAAATCAACTGTTCTCTAAAATTGCCGGAAGCGAGAACTGTGAAAATTGCAGAATAAATTCCTAAATTAATTTTTGGAATAGTACGGAAGAAATTGTTAAATTCCGAAATTTCTTTAAAATTTTGCCTTGAGCGCATGTTTAACCTAAAATAAAATTCATGTTTGTCACGTGACCGGGAATAGTGCGCCAGACGGTCAGGAAAATCGAGGCACCGCGATATTTGAAATTTCAGCAGCGAAGAGAAAGGTTGCGCGCGACAGACAAGGGACTTAAAGTAGTAGTAGAAGCGGCGGAAAAGAGGGAGAGAGAACGAGTGGTAGAAGAATTTTTCGTTAAAGCTCCATCAGAGCCATGTGGCAGCCCGTTTCCAAATATCACACGTCGTAGGGTTGGTAAATTTTCCTCTACAAAAGAAAAGTTAAATAAGGAAATAGGAGAGAAATTAAGCCATCTGAGTGCCGAGAAGCAATTAGGTTATAGGTGAAAAGAATCACAGGCGGGTGCATAGTACAGCACAGCGAATCCGACCAACGTTACAGCCATGCCAAAATGTACACCCCCAACACCAATAGCGTATGACATTTTTCCCCACTACAACGGTAGCCCAGTTAGCCTAGACGAGTACGGTGATGACATCACCCCATTCGTTGATATTAGCAACAATGGCACCAAATCTAACACAATTTAGAGATTTGGGTCTTCCTTTAAGTCTAACGCCAGAAGTCGAAAGATTAAAGAATTATTTTGGCAAAATAGATTAACAGTGTGCAGGACGAAATTGGGAAGTACTACAGAGCCAGTGTAGAGTCGAGATTGCCTACGGGTATCACCTTACCTACCACCAGCATTTAAGAATTATGTCCCCACAAAGAACAGTTCACGTTCCTGAAACTTAACTCACATATCAAATTAACGATACAGTGAGACAATTTCAAGGAGAACCGGCAGGCGATTTATTAGGAGAAAAAGGAGAGAAAATTAGGGATCAAAGGGGAAAATCCAAGAAAAATGCCAATAAGTCGAAATAAGTGAAAAAGGGAGGAAATAGGATAAAAAAAGGAAAAAATAAAGTTGAAAAAAGACAAAGAGGAAATTAGTAGTGAGACTGATAGTTTAAGTAGGAGTAGTAAACGTAGTAGCCAGAAAAATGAAAGCCAGAGATCAATCTTGGATGACTCTACGAGTGAGTTAGAGTCCGAGAATGATCTATGCCAGAGCCAGAATAGTGTGAAGAAGAGCCATCCAATTTGGTCAGATCGTAGGTCTAAAGTAATAAAAATTTTAAAAGATTGGGACCTAGATTCTATGGAGATGATGACAGTGCTGAAGAATTTTTTGAAAGGTTGGAGGACTGTAAAAAGAGCTCAGGCTTCTCTGATCAGGACATTCTACAAGCACTACCGATCATCTTCCAAAAGAATGCGAGTAGGTTTAGGTCGTTGCGACGTGAGATAGTTTATTGGTATATAAACACTGAGAGAAGTCCAGGGCTTAATAGTTCCCGCTAGACGTCACTATAAGCTACTCTGCTTGTCGCGTTTGAGATGTTTCGAATCTAGGGCTCAGACACCCCGAATCGGTCAAATATTGTTCCCGCATGTGAGAGACAACTCATGGCCGAAACTAAAAGTTGTAAGTAATCCTGCTTCAGGACGTTCCACGTTTTTTTAACGGGGCTTGAAACGTCCCGATCGAAGGTTCACATAAGAACATTTAAAATGATCACTCAAGTTCCCGGACTTCTCTTAGTGTATGTATATATACCGGAATATCGTCACAAATTGGACCGTGTGCAGTTCTATTTATTAGGCCAGATGGAGAAAATTCTAACAAATTATGAAAAAGCGAAGGACCTGGATGAGAGGTACGTCCCCTCAACCAATTTTAAACTGCTCATCTGATCAAACTAAATAATTTTTTAAACTTTTGTTCAAAACTTTGTAGAATAAGTCTGTTTACTTGAAAATGCTTTTTAAAAATATTAAAGAAAGATAAAAAGCTTTTCGGAAAAAAGCGTGGGGTTAAAAAGGACCCAATGTATTCTCCGAAAGTTAAAATCTGCATCTGTTTAATTTTCGATAATAAAATCATCAACGTCGATATCATTTGTTATATCTTTTTCAGCTTCCCTTTCACCTATTTTTTAGCTTCAATAATGTTAGAAACATCAGTTTAGACTATTTTATATGTATTTTTTATATTATAACCTTTAATGTCACATTAATGAAAAAAGCAATCACAAACATGATTAGATGGTTTACGCTATACTAATTGGTTCAATAACAGATTTTGTGACGCGTTTTTTATCAAAGCGTTAAAACATAACATCATCAGAGTCGCAAAAAACGAACTCAAAAACCCTCGAGTGAGAGTTTCAAGCGATTCCGTTAAATTCTAAAATACACAGTAAAAAGTATATTTTATTTTAAATGCTGTCCGAAATTAAACAAGTCCTAAAAGAAATGCAAGTCTTAATTTAAACTCGACTTGCGTGAAAATAAGGATAAGAAATCTGAATTTACAGTTCTACTTTTTAAATTAAGTGTAGAACTGCTGATTTTCAACATGATTGCCTTAATTCAGCACATTTTTTGCTGATATTCAACAAAAAAATAAGATTTGAAATTGAACCAAAGCTGTATTAAAAATGTTGCATCTTAATTTAAGGTACCTTTCATGGATGAAAATAAGACTTTCCTTTTACTGTGTATATTTCCGCCAATTTGAATTTCGAAAATCTGACATAGGATTGATAATTAGCGACCTTAAAAAATCCCGATTAAAAAGTTTCAAACGTAATTGTTGAATTTTTATAACATATATCCGCCATATTAAATCTGCCATTTTGAATTTCGAAAATACGACATCGGATTCGTATTCAGTGACTTTAAGAATCCCCGAGTAAACTGTTTCAAGCGAATTCGTTTAATTTTTAAAAAATATGTCCGCTATATTTGATCTGCCATTTTGAATTTCGGAAATCTAACATTGGCTTTGTAATGAGCTATCTGGAAAAAATTAAGAATTAGATGCTTAAGTGAAAGTTGTAATGGGTGAAAAGGTGTTCGGGAGAAGCCGAGGATTTTCGGAAAGTAAGAAAAGTGGGGTCAATTTAAAGAAAAGGAAATTCTGTCACAAGTAATATGACTGAATTTTAGATTCGCCTGGTCGGTCCGACTGGAGAGAGGTGAAGTCAAATACCTTTCTCAGACGTCTTTTTTAATTGTAGTTAATAAGTGCACGAAACAAAATTAATTTATGTATAGTGGGGACGCCCACCGGAGTTAGTGTTCTCTCTCAGGATAAGCATCAATAAATAAATTACATTCGACGCCAGGATTCCAGGCCGCAGAAAATTGGATCATTGTCTTCGAGACGAAACGAGGAATATTGTTCTGCGACAAGGTTTGTGAAATTGTAAGTGTGAATCATATGTCTGAGTAATCGAATAAAGGGAAAATAGTGTAATCCCTTCCTATTTAGTAATTGATCATTGATTCGAATTTCTGATCGATAATTTGGAACAATATCAATTCTTCGTTTTATTTGATGAGTGTAGACGCTTCTGACGGGAAAATTTCATAATTGTAAAAGTTGGCGCGAGTTTAATAAATCAATCATTATCAATTGGACATTATAATCTATATTTTCTACTCACACCTTCTCAATTTTATTATTGTAATTGTATTTTGTTAAAATATCTAATATAATTTAAAATTAAATTAAATATTACAAATGGCGCCCAACGTGGGGCGCCATTTGTTAAAATATTTAATATAATTTAAAAGAAAATAAAATATTACAAAGTACTTTCCAATTATTTTTTTCTTACTTTTCCTAGTTTTCAGGTCGTGTAACCTGAACTTTAAATTGTTGTATCTTACAGAAAAAAAAGTTGGATGGGATCGGGTCTAGAAAATTTTGAAAGATGAATAATTTTACTTTCTTTTAAAACTTGTTTTTTTATTATTACTAGGGGGCTACGCCCCCTGCGCACTTCACGTGCCAACCCCCTAACTAATTCTTATATTTATTTTAATTTTTATTTTCAAATCATGTTCTCTTAATATGAATGCATGTAACAAGTTAGAGTAAATTATATCAGTCGACACTAAAAGAAAGCACTTAAAAAGAATTTTATTTTACGGACATGATTATGATCTTATGGTGACCTTATAGATACTTCTTTATACCTAAAAGTAAAAAAAATTGGTTAAATTTGACATAGATTTTGCAGTATCATCAAAAGCATTATTACGACCTTTTTTACTTGGAGCTTTAACAATAAATCAAATCTGACATAAATTTTGACATAAATTAAAGACCATTATTTGATCGTTTATTACATGTAGGCAAAAGAAGAATGTAAAATTATATGTAGATTTTGACGTAATGTAACAGACGTTTGTGGGAATCTTTTATCCCATAGGTCAAAACTGCCCTAAAATTGACCTAAATTTTGAGGATTGCGGAAAATGTTTGTAAAATTTTCACGTTTAGGTCCAAATGGCATTCCACGCGCCAAGGCCCAGACTGGCAAAAACATACGTATAATATTACCATTCATAATATGCTGGTATTTTTTTTATATTTTATAAAATCTTTGCGTTTTGATATTACAACATTTTTTTAAAATAAAACTGGCACACAAAAAAAATTTCGAGTGCAAAGACTGACACATGGTAGGTTCTCTTCCTTGGGGTGTATCTGAAGAGAAAAAAGTAGTCGGACCAAAAGTTTAGTGCTGGTATTTTTCCTACATGCCTAGTAAGGTGGTGAAGTCTGAGAAAATGATTTGCATAGGGATTCACTTAATTTTTAGAGTTCCGTACACCTACCGTGTACCGTCGTAACCCTATTAGTGAGACTTTTGTCTCCGTAGCCAAATCGTGTCCCCCCCCCTAGCGGCTAAACTATTTGACCTAGAAAGCTCAAATTTTGTACAGATACGTATTTTCACATGTAGATTACAGGGAAAATATAGAGAATGTGATTGGAGGTGATGGCCATAGCGTTGTCAAGGAAATAACAAGATTTTTGGCCAAAAATGCACAAAAAGTGACCATTCCCCCTCTTAACTTCTAAACTATTCAACATGGAGGGCTAAAATTTGGCATACTGATGTATTTTAACACGAATATTACAGGAAAAATATAGAGAACTTGCTATGTAATAATGGCCATACCGTTGTCAAGGAAAAAATAAAAAATTTTTGAAATTTTTTTTTCTAATTTCCACATTATTTGATATAATTAACTGAAAATGGGTTTATTAGTATTTTTTACAGTCTGATCACAAAAAATATATAAAAAAATCGAAAAAATTTTTTTTTTCCTAATTTCTAAATTTTTTGATCTAATTAACTAAAAATGGGTTTATTAGTATATTTTTACAGTCTGATCGCAAAAAAATATTTAAAAATCTAAAAAAGAAATTAAAAAAATTTTTTTTTGTAATTTTTACATTATGACGGAGTTAAACTCCGGTATGATACTAACTCGCAGTACTGACTTTCGGAACCCAGTCAGTACAGGGAGAATACTGACTCTAAAACCGAATCAGTACAATGTAGGAATTAAAAATGTATTAAAATCAGGGACTGACACGATCACGAAAAAACACGATAATTCGTGTCGTGTCCGTGTCGTGCCTTGATACGACATGATTAACGATTTAAAATTCGTGCCGTGTTTGGCACCACACAAAGTTAGCTTGGTAATTCGTGCCGTGCCTAAGCACGATACAAATAAATTTTATAATTTGTGCCGTGCCAAGGCACGACACAAATGCAAGTTTATAATTTGTGTCGTGTCAAGGCACGTTCTAAAGCTGGTTCCACACTAGATGCACGACACGACGTACGTGCCCCCTCTTCAATACTAACTTTTCCTACGTGAGGAGGGGAAAGCATTTGGTAGATGGAGCAGAGGGGGCACGTACGTCGTGTCGTGCATCTAGTGTGGAACCAGCTTAAAGACACGCATTGCCCTTGGCACGGCACGAATTGCCAAGCGTACTTTGTGTCGTGCCTAAGCATGGCACGAATTACCAAGCGAAATTTGTGTCGTGCTAACGCACGGCACGAATTGCTAAGCGTTATTTATGTCGTGTCAAGGCACGACACGGGCACGACGCATATTTTTCGTGAAAGTTCCTGATTAAAATCAGTACTCGCAGAAAACTAGCTTAACACCAAATCAATACCGCGAAGGAGTTAAAAAAACAAAATTTGTTATAATCTCATTAAACATTAAATCAACAGTTTTTTATTTAATAAGTATTATTTATTTATTTAAAATATACATTTAATATATTATTAGTTATTACGTATATCTCAATAATATATTAAATTATTATTAATTAATTATTTTTAGTATTAGTATGTATTATTAATTAAAAAAATAAAAATTGTTTTGCTTCCTCGTGAGGAATCTTTGTAGTCGTTTAATTTACAAAATTTTTAAAAATCCTTTTGACAAATTTTCTTCTATATGGGACTATGTTATATAAGACCCTGAACAATTGTCCGGATGTATGTATGTGTGTGTGGATTCCGTTTTTTGTAAACACGATAACTCGAAGAGGTTTCAACGAATTCGGTTGAAAATTGCTACGAATATTTATCATAAAAATATCATGAAATGGATTGATAGACATTAAAAAATCTATTAAAAAATTTTTTTTTTTACTTTTTTCAAAAAAAAATTTTTTTTAATTGAATATTGAAGTTAATATACAATAAAATCTTCTTCTTTACATCAAGACGAAACGATTGGTATATATAAAGTATAAATTGTATGAGAGTATATGTGGACGTCCACATGAAAAGGGCCCATTTTGTCGGTTCTAGTTTTCGAGTTATTTGCAATTTAATACTTTTTTGAGAAAAACCTTAATTTTTTTTTATTTTTTATTATCAATCTACATGTTTTGACAAGTCAAATCATGAGGTTTTCATTAACTTATCGTTAATTCAAGTGTTTAACTTTATTGGTTCTTTAGAAAAAGAAAAGGGCCCATTTTGTCGGTCCTTTGCAAAAATATTCCGTATTTTTGAAATGGAGGTTCAAAAAAATTAAAACCTCTTGATTTGTCATCTTTAAAGTACCCTGAACTCAAAACAATTATTATCTGAATAACTTCCGAGAAGAACCAGAGATATTAATGTTAGAGTCATTGATTACGTAGTCGTAGATGTAAAAAATGTCGATATTTCGTCAAAATTTCATAATAAAACCTGTTAAAATTTTTTTAATAAGTTTAATTTCTATTCTTTACCTTCAAATGACACAATAAAATTGTTCTTAACCATAAACCGTGTAAAAAAATGGTTTATTAATAAGAAAATCGTCTTTTTTAGAAAAGGGCCCATTTTGTCGGTTTTATGTATTTTCAAACAGAAAGGCGGGGGGGGGTGGTTTTAAAAATTTAAAACCTATTGGTTTTTCATCTTTAAGGTGCCCTGGACTGAAAACAATTATTATCTGAATAACTTCCCAGAAGAACCAGAGATATCACAATTAATAGGTATCACAATCTTTAATTCCGTTTTTCTCGAAATGAGGTATTTGTCACTATAAACTTTGAAATTCTGTAACTCATCGAATTTTTGACCAAAAAAGTTGTATGACCACTCAAAATTTTCGTAATTTTGCAAGGAATTCGCCCATATAGATAAGTCCAATAGTGCCAAAATGGGCCCTTTTCATGTGGACGTCGACATATAGAGGTAATGACAATTAAAGCAAAAAATTACCTTTTTTTATCAAAAATTTAGTTCTTTCATCAAAATTATATTCCAGTACAATAAGATTTTACTCATTTTTTTCAAAAATCTTATCCGTTGCATTAAATGGATCGATTGGTATTTATAAAGTATATATTTTATTTGAATTTATAGAATTAAACATAATTAAAACCAAAAATTCGCACTTTTATTAGAAATTTATTTCCTTCTTAAAAATTATGTTGCTTTATAATAAAATGTTAATCTAGACTTAAAAACAAACTAAAAATCTTCATTTCATCAAGATGAATCGATTGATGTATAAAAAGAATATATTTTATTAGCATTAATAGAATTAAATAAAATGAAAAAATTTACTTTAAAGCCAATTTTTTGCTTATCGTAAAGAGGAAGCAAAATGTTCATGTAATGAACATCTTAATTCACAACTTGTTTTTTATTATTTTAATAAATAATTAAATAATAATAAATAGGGTCATTTGGGGTAAATGTAAACGGAATATCTATTTTTCACCAAAAACATTAGTTTTTTTTTGTTAAAATGTAAAATAGACTGATTTTTTTGCATAATCTTGTTACTTTACTTCCCTACAAAAATTTTATGAGGTGCAAAAAAATATTGATGCACCTGAATCGCCTTAAACTGACTGTTTATATTTACCCCGAGAATTTGAAATTTTTTTAAAATTCGGGGTAAATGTAAACACCACTGTAGTTAAGCGAAGTTTATGAAACAAGTTATTTCAAGTATACTACTATTTTAAGGGATGGAAACACTGAAAAAAATTCTTTGTATAGATGTATAGTAAATCAATCAGTTGACTGATAATGTATCATGAAATAAACAATTAACCATTACAAAATTAGTAATGTAAAAACTTGAATAACTTCAACAAAGTTTAATAGATTTTCATTCAATGTTGTAAAAAAAGTTTTTCAGGTTGCTGAATAAGAATCTAAAATCGAATTTTTTAATTTCAAAATGGCGGATCCAATAATTTACTCAATTATTTTCTTTTAAAATGTAGTTAAAGTTCTGTTTACATTTATCCCGAGTTTTCGAATTCTCAGGGTAAATGTAAACACTTAATTATTTATTAACTAAATTGACGAAAATCAAAGTCAACTTTTGTTAAGGCATTAATAAGGAAGAATGACGAATTTTAGTTTGATTTTTTAATTTATTTTAATGCAAATGCAAGACAAAATACTGCAACAGTAGAGGGGACAGTAAAACTTTGATTTTTAATCTTTTTGCATTAAAAGATAACTTACACTAAGGCATTGCCAACTGTCAAAATAAAATATTGGCAATACTTAGAACATCTTGTGGGTGAGCTGAGGTAAAAATATTGACGTCGTACTTATTTTTAAATTTGTTTTCGAGAACGCATTACAGCATTTTCAAATTTGTTAAATTTTACTTGCGAATCAGTGATAAGGCGGTATTATGCCAGTAAGATTTCAATACTGACCAGTTTTCAGTGAAACAGCATGTCTCTCAAGTCATGAAAAACTTTACCATGTGGTATATAAGAACAATTCGACACGTACTTTTAAGTGTTAAGTAATATATTCAAGTTATATGCGAATGTATGTGTGTTATAGGTTAGTTCATAAGTGTTGATAAACGTCGAAAAGTGATACTATAATAATTGTTCTTTGTTTGTGTGATTAATTATCCAAATATGTGAATAAATGAGTGAATTTCAGAAAAACTGTGAACAAGTGGAAATTACACTACCGGTCAAAATTGAGAGACCACCCATTTTTAGGCGAATGAAAAACGTTTTAAAACATAAGATTTATTGAAACTAAAATTTTTCTCTGTTCATTTGTTGATAGATGATGAAATTTGGAAAGACTTTTTACTTTTTTGAAAAAGTGTAGTTTACTTCAAGGAATCTTAATTTTATTAAAAGACTAATAATATTTCAAATGTCCAGAGCAATTATTACTCTGAGCGAAGCAACTTTTATTACGAATCAGAGCAATTATTACTATTTTGTAGAGATTTTTACTCGGAGAAGTAGTAATCCGTACCCACACAATGATGCGCGAAACATATGCCAGCGCGCCTGCGCGTCTGTCCACGTCTTGACAAAATAAGGCTGGTGTAGAGAGCTATATATTTTCTCGTTTTCTTTTCATAAATAAAATTAATAAAAAATCAGTGCGTCCAAAAATGTTTCTTTAAGTAATTAACACTCTACATGTGTATTATTATTCATAAGTTTCACTCTTTTATCACATTCATTATTACAATTAACAACATAACATATCGGAAAATCTTAACATCTATACAGATTAGAACCCTACCTAACTTATATCTACCGAAACATATAAAATCGCAAGCAGTAATACTAAGCCTTTCGGCTACGCAATCGCTATGGAAAAAATTTTCGGTTACTCGCATATATCTTTTTTCGATAAAGTGAATCATAAATTATATTTATTTAGATAAGTTGCTGAATTAAAATATAAACATTTATAATAATAATAAAAAAAAATAGTATTATTAATTTAAAATTACTTATTTTAATTATTAAATTATTAGATTATTATGTTAATGATTTGATTTATTTATGTATTTTTAATTAATTAATTAGTAGTTCTTTAAAAATTAATTAACTAATTATTAAGTGATTATACATCAATATAAGATATGTATAAACTATAAAATACAAAATAGAAAATGTTAAATTAAAACCATTTTTTGGCAATGTTCTCTTGGCTATTTCCATGGAGTGTCATATACGTGATTTTTTCTTGAGATATATTTTCCCATTTAAATAAACTGAAGTTGGAGTCACATAGAGCAACTTCATACACCTGAAAGTGATCATGAAAATAACATTCAATGGTGCTAACAATCACGTTTAAATCATCAACTTTATTTGTGATTAAGTGACGAATAAAGTAAAACTCTGGTTCATCTTCGTTAAAATTAACCAAAATCATTCCTTGCTTAACTACTTCTCCATTAAAAGAGATCTAAGAAGTAACTGACAAAGTTTCTACAAACGAGTTGTAAATTTTCAGGTGCGAAGAATAAACACTTTTTACGGCACCTTTAGTAAACTCGTGGTTGGTATCAATTGAATTAAAAATTCGTAATTTAATTTTAACTGTTTCTTTAGCGCGATTGTATACAGTATATTTCGTCGAGAGAGTGAAACGTGAGCTACTATTTTTTCTGTTATGTGCTTTTGGTCGAAATGCATACAAGCAACATACCACAATGGGACTAATAATTGCATTACTCTCGGGTAATGAATAAGGAAGTGGTGCCTTGGTTTAAAGCGATTTGGAAATATTTGTTGCAAAAGAGTTAAATATTCTTTTATCGTGTAATCTATAAGAGGTCAACACAACCGAATTGACAACACTTTGAACTCACACATGTTATGTGCTACAAAAAAATTAAAAGTCGCCAATGCTTCGAATCTTCCGGTACCAAATGATCAATCATCATTGATAAATTTCGAATTAAACACATAATTTCACTTGCACTGAAAAAAAATTATTTGATTTAAAAAACCGATTATTTGACTATTATCAAATAAATATTTACTTGAATCACATATTTTTTATTTGAATCAATTGAATAATATTTGCTTCAAATACTTTCAAATTCAAATACAATTTATTCTAAAAAGCAATTTTATATAGTGACAACTGTAATAATTACTACTAGTCACTTGTACTTGCGCGCTACGCGCGCCCCTTTCTTTCTGCTATTCAATATTCAATATGGAAAAATTTTAACATTATTCTAAAGATGAACACATATTTATTAAAAGAATTTTATCTTAAATTTTGTATTTCTAAATTGCACCAAGCAATTTTGCAACAATCTTAAAACAAGCTTATAAAAGCTTACGTATAAAATTCCTTCAAGCTTTAAAAGTTTAAATTATTCAAATTTTTCTCATTTTTATTTATAAAAAATATTTAAAAAATTTTAATTGTTAAAAAATTATGATTAACAAATAGGAAATATGCATAATTTTTATTTCTCAAAAACAATATTGTTTACCAACTCATTCTTTTCTTTCAAGAAATAATTTGCATAATTTCTACACTAAAAATAATTTAATTTAATCAAATATAAATTAATTGAATCAATAACATAGTTTAATTGTCGATTTTCCAATAAATATTTATTTGAACCAAGTAAATATTTATTAGATCTGTGTATTTTATTCGACGGTATGAAATAAATATTTATTTGCATCAATAAAATAATTTTTTTTAAGTAACTAAATCTTCATTTGCATCAAATATTTAATTATTTATCACAATTAATTTTTTTTAATTAACCCTCCGTCACACACCTAGGGAGGGATTCCCTCTATGGTTTCAGTATTTTTAAAATAACTTTTGTTTTCCTCATTGCAAAATAAAATCAGTTTCTATACCTTTCGACAATTACTCAATGTGGTAAGGGATTCCCTCTAAACGTGTATAAAGTCGTAATTTTTTCCAAGGTGTGTGACGGAGGGTTAAGACTAATATTTCTTTAATTAAATTAAATAATTAATTTTATTTTGCTTAGGGAATTTGGAAAATCTGCATACATATACATTCGATTAGATTGAAAAAATTTGCATTTTTGAAGTATGGCCAAAACATGGGAAAAAAGTGAACAAAAATTTTGATTTTTTTATCTTTTAGAGTAAAAAAATATCCAAATTTGAATTATAGCCAAAATATGGGGAAAATATGGAAGCAAAAAAATTTAAATTTTTCTTTCTTTAGAGTGAAAAAATTTGCATTCTTTAAGTATGGCCAAAACATGGGGAAAATATGGGAGCAAAAAATTTTAATTTTCCTTCCTTTAGAGTAAAAAAATTTGCATTTTGAAGTATGGCCAAAATATGAGGAAAATATGTGAGCAAAAAATTTAAATTTTTTTTATTTTTTAGAACGAAAAAATTTGCATTCTTGAACTTTGGCGATAGCATGGGGAAAATATAGGAGCAAAAAAATATAAATATTTTTTATTTTTTAGAGCGAAAAAATTTGCATTTTAAACGTTGGCGAAAGAATGGGGAAAATATGGGAACAAAAAATTTGAATTTTCTTTCCTTTAGAGTGAAAAAATTTGCAATTTTGAAGTTTGGCGAAAGCATGGGGATTTTAAAAAATTGTTGCTTGATCCTGATTGTCATGCCACCCTTTGAATAAAAATTAGGCAGTATTTGTGTTATTAATTTTAAAATCTGCTAAATATTGTTAGTTAAGCGTTTTTGGGATCGCATAATACAAAACAAATACCAAAATTTAAAGTCGTGTATTATTACAATAACACTACTGCAAATTAAACTACATTTTAAAAAGGTTGAAAAACGAATTGCTTGTAACAAAAATGTTCAATTGATTTTAACCATCATTAAATTTTTTTTCAATATTTTAGATTCTCTGTTTTAAATGTATAAATAAAAATTTTAGAAACATTATTTAATAACATATTCATTACATCCTTTTTCTCAAGAAAAATGAGAAAAATATGATCAAAATAAAATTAAAAACTTTTTAATTTAAGATAATAAATGTTAAATGCAATTTTTCATGATTCAAGATAACTTAAATTTTCTACTACCTCATAAATATGTTTTATTGAATTATAGTAACAAGTTAATGATAGTACTATAAAAGTTATCTGAAATAAATCTGTCAAAATATTACAAATTCCAAATTTGAAATTCCAAAACACTTTATAATATAACAAAATAAACTAACTTAGGAAGAGTCCAAAATTTCCCTATAAACATAATTTTTTATATACATATTACTTCTATTATTTCCTAAAAATACTTTTTCGGAATCAAATGATTTTACTCTTGATAATGCAACATACATCTGACCTTGATTAAAAACATCTCTTTTTAAATCAAGGAATATTTTATAAAATGTTAGCCCTTGAGATTTATTAATGGTCATTGCAAAAGCCAATATAATAGAAAATTGTCGTCTTTTGAAAGTAAATGGATATAAATTTTTACAATATAAAGTAACTCGATGTAAAAAAACAATATTTCCACTCTTATCTCCCGTTAATATTCGACATTTTATAACATTATGTGATAAATATAAAACAATTAACCTTGTTCCGTTAAATAATCCTTTATTAATACTAAGATTTCTAATAAGCATTACAACGGAATTAATTCTGAAATGTAATTCATGTGGTGGTAAAGAAGGCGGACAGAGAGTATTCAAATATTCTGGTAATAAAGTTTCAATAAATTTTCCATTATCACAATTTTCAGTAGAATCAATACTTTTATATACCTTTTCACCTTTACTATTTAAGAGATTTACCACCCTTTTATTAATATCATCAACGTCAACATTTCTTAGTGCTAAAATTGCACACGTTCACAAATCCTTAAATTTTTTCTGTTGTATCAAATGACCATACATTTCTTTAGCAATGTCTATATTTCCTTGTTGAACAACATGTAATGGTAATTCGACGTTATCATCTTTATCATTTAATTCGCCATTGCCAACTTTAAGTAGGAAATCTACAAATTCTGTTTCCTCTGGTAAAGCTCTCATATTTTCTGTTAATGTATATTTTTTTTAATGTTTTCATAAGTGACTATTTTTCATTGATAAATGTATTATTCTGATCTAGTACCTCGTTCTTTTATCAGTAAAATTTGTCAAAAATCTCCTCCTAGGATTACAAGTTATCCACCAAACACTTCATTTGATTTCATTATATCTCTTAATAACTTATCCACAACTTCTAAGGCATATTTTGGAGCCATTGACGCTTCATCCCAAATAAAAACATCAATATTTTTTAAAAAGAGTGCTTCTTTTGATTGAACTTTAATATTTGAAGATGAATCACTGTACAGTGGAACAGGTAATCCTAATACTTTATGTACAGTTTTCCCATTAGGAAGCAGTATGGCAGCTATGCCTGTAAATGCCTTGTTGCAAACATTTATTCCTTTACTCTTTAGTAAATGCCATAAGGTACACTACCGTCCGAAATTGTGCGAACGCTAACATCTCGATCTATTAAAAAACACACCCGCACAGAAACAGTGATCACTCGGTTAAAAATGAAGCTAGATGCTTTTTTTAAATTGAATTGGAAAGCTTATTAAATTTCCATTGAAATGCTACTATGTTAAGTTGTATTGCATAAATAGGAAGCGAGATATCATGTTATAAAGACAAAAAAATAATTATATTTTTTTCGGAGTTTCTTACTCTGACTTTGACTCCCGGCACAGTTTAGCAAAGTTTATGAAAAAAATTGTTACTTTTACAGACAATTCCTTGTAACCTAAACTTTAAATAGAGACCAAGAACAGCAAAAAATATTTACGGGTTCGCGAGATGTTAAAAAAAGAGTCGGACCGTGCAAAGCAGAATTTTCAATCATCGATTTCTCTAATTCGCCGTTGAGTCAATTACTTGTCTATGAAAAAAGTGTCGAAAATTAATTTTACCAAGTACATTCTTACTGGGATTCACTTTTTAAATATCGATATATAATAAATTAAATTAAAAAATGGATCTCAGTAACAATGTACTTGGTAAAATTAATTTTCGGCACTTTTTTCACAGACAAGTAATTGACTCAACGGCGAATTAGAGAAATCGATGATTGAAAATTCTGCTTTGCACGGTCCTACTATTTTTGTAATATCTCGGGAACCCGTAAATATTTTTTGCTATTCTTGGTCTCTATTTAAAGCTTTGGTTACAAGGAATTGTCTGTAAAAGTAACAATTTTTTTCATAAACTTTGCTAAACTGTGCCAGGAGTCCAAGTCAGAGTAAGAAATTCCGAAAAAAATATAATTATTTTTTTGTCGTTATAACATGATATCTCGCTTCCTATTTATGCAATACAACTTAACACAGTAGCATTTCATTGGAAATTTAATAAGCTTTCCAATGCAATTTAAAAAAAGCATCTAGCTTCATTTTTAACCGAGTTATCACTGTTTCTGTGCGGGTGTGTTTTTTAATAGCTCGAGATGTTAGCGTTCGCACAATTTCGGACGGTAGTGTAGTATATAAAAAAGTATTTCCAGATCCTCCATAACCATTAATATATAAGCATTTAGAACTATAACAAGAAGAATCTTTTATTACTTCAAATATATAATCAACAATATTTTTTTGTTTAACATTTAATTTAGTATAATTCTCCTCTCCTATCTTGATATGTTCCATAATACTTATATCATCAACCTGCTCAGGAAAATTTTTATCTATATCTAATAAACCCTGAAAATCAGTTAAACTATATCCTTCATTTAATAACTTTAATTTTATATTCCTATAAGCTATTTTTTCAGCTTCAATATTGTCAATTTTTAAATAGTCTTCTGACATTGGACCCTTAAATTTCTCCTAAAGTATTTCCTGATGTACAGGATGACAATGAATGAGAATTCTTACAAATAATTGTTGAAGTGAATAAGGCATCATCCAGAAAGTAGCTTCTTCCATTGTCCTAATCCACTCACTATCATTTTCTATGAGTCCTAATGCTAAACAGGCAGATGTAATATTTATATATATATATATATATATATAAATATATATATTTATATATTTATATTTTCTGTTAATGTATATTTTTTTTAATGTTTTCATAAGTGACTATTTTTCATTGATAAATGTATTATTCTGATCTAGTACCTCGTTCTTTTATCAGTAAAATTTGTCAAAAATCTCCTCCTAGGATTACAAGTTATCCACCAAACACTTCATTTGATTTCATTATATCTCTTAATAACTTATCCACAACTTCTAAGGCATATTTTGGAGCCATTGACGCTTCATCCCAAATAAAAACATCAATATTTTTTAAAAAGAGTGCTTCTTTTGATTGAACTTTAATATTTGAAGATGAATCACTGTACAGTGGAACAGGTAATCCTAATACTTTATGTACAGTTTTCCCATTAGGAAGCAGTATGGCAGCTATGCCTGTAAATGCCTTGTGGCAAACATTTATTCCTTTACTCTTTAGTAAATGCCATAAGGTACACTACCGTCCGAAATTGTGCGAACGCTAACATCTCGATCTATTAAAAAACACACCCGCACAGAAACAGTGATCACTCGGTTAAAAATGAAGCTAGATGCTTTTTTTAAATTGAATTGGAAAGCTTATTAAATTTCCATTGAAATGCTACTATGTTAAGTTGTATTGCATAAATAGGAAGCGAGATATCATGTTATAAAGACAAAAAAATAATTATATTTTTTTCGGAGTTTCTTACTCTGACTTTGACTCCCGGCACAGTTTAGCAAAGTTTATGAAAAAAATTGTTACTTTTACAGACAATTCCTTGTAACCTAAACTTTAAATAGAGACCAAGAACAGCAAAAAATATTTACGGGTTCGCGAGATGTTAAAAAAAGAGTCGGACCGTGCAAAGCAGAATTTTCAATCATCGATTTCTCTAATTCGCCGTTGAGTCAATTACTTGTCTATGAAAAAAGTGTCGAAAATTAATTTTACCAAGTACATTCTTACTGGGATTCACTTTTTAAATATCGATATATAATAAATTAAATTAAAAAATGGATCTCAGTAACAATGTACTTGGTAAAATTAATTTTCGGCACTTTTTTCACAGACAAGTAATTGACTCAACGGCGAATTAGAGAAATCGATGATTGAAAATTCTGCTTTGCACGGTCCTACTATTTTTGTAATATCTCGGGAACCCGTAAATATTTTTTGCTATTCTTGGTCTCTATTTAAAGCTTTGGTTACAAGGAATTGTCTGTAAAAGTAACAATTTTTTTCATAAACTTTGCTAAACTGTGCCAGGAGTCCAAGTCAGAGTAAGAAATTCCGAAAAAAATATAATTATTTTTTTGTCGTTATAACATGATATCTCGCTTCCTATTTATGCAATACAACTTAACACAGTAGCATTTCATTGGAAATTTAATAAGCTTTCCAATGCAATTTAAAAAAAGCATCTAGCTTCATTTTTAACCGAGTTATCACTGTTTCTGTGCGGGTGTGTTTTTTAATAGCTCGAGATGTTAGCGTTCGCACAATTTCGGACGGTAGTGTAGTATATAAAAAAGTATTTCCAGATCCTCCATAACCATTAATATATAAGCATTTAGAACTATAACAAGAAGAATCTTTTATTACTTCAAATATATAATCAACAATATTTTTTTGTTTAACATTTAATTTAGTATAATTCTCCTCTCCTATCTTGATATGTTCCATAATACTTATATCATCAACCTGCTCAGGAAAATTTTTATCTATATCTAATAAACCCTGAAAATCAGTTAAACTATATCCTTCATTTAATAACTTTAATTTTATATTCCTATAAGCTATTTTTTCAGCTTCAATATTGTCAATTTTTAAATAGTCTTCTGACATTGGACCCTTAAATTTCTCCTAAAGTATTTCCTGATGTACAGGATGACAATGAATGAGAATTCTTACAAATAATTGTTGAAGTGAATAAGGCATCATCCAGAAAGTAGCTTCTTCCATTGTCCTAATCCACTCACTATCATTTTCTATGAGTCCTAATGCTAAACAGGCAGATGTAAAAGATTCATGATTAACTCCATTACCTGTTCTTAAACTTTATAAAGAAGTAACTCCTTTTACTGTAAGCAACAATAATCTAAGGTGAAATAATTCCAATTGAATTTTTCTGTAAATCAAAAGAAACATTGTTATTATGTTTCCCTCCGCGAATAATAACATTCTGTTCGTTTGGTAAATGTATGGGTAAACGATTAATACTGTGGCTTTTTTCCCTAAAGGTTTACTTAAAATTCTCCAAACAGATTCAACTGGACCTACATTTTTATTTTTTTATAATGATTAATTTCATTATGATTGACAGTCACCTCGCCATTTGCATTTGTAATAATAATGGATGCAGCATCATGACCCTTGAAAATATATTTATATAAATATTTAACAGATTTTATACTTGAAACTATTTCTATATTTATATAACAATTAAATATTTCTAAAAGTATTGGACAATGTGGAACCACATTAGAATTGTCAACAAAAATCTTTTTGGTCGCTCATACGTTTTATTATTATTTCTTCGACGACAACGAACATAACAATTGTCTTCAATTGTAGTTTCTTCTTGATAATTCTTTGGAAAATTTTTTCAACAATTACCATCAATTAAACACCAATCTCTACAAGGTCCGTGAATATTTTTTTGCATTATTATGTTATGCAAGAAAGGATTGCTACTTTCATCAGGAATTTCTGCAGAAATATAACGATCAACACTCTCAACTGTTAATATTTTGGAATTTTCTTTCAATATGACTAAGAAATTAATATGTGGCAATTCTCTTTTTTGAAATTCAATAACATAAACGTAAGACTTAACTTCTCCAAATAACTTTTTTTCTACAATAACATTTAAAAGATGTTTCACCTTCAATGCAAATACTAGAGTTACTATGTCAGCAGCAGTTTGATGAGGAAACAAATTTTCTTGTATCTCTTTCCAATTTGGATTATAGGTCATTGTAATAATGAATCTGGTTTACCATGGCGACCAACCATAGGCATAGCATCCTGATATTGTTGCATCATATTACGAGGTGATCCTATAAAAGTGGAAGGCAATCTAAGCATTTTTCCAACATGTACATCATTTTCTGACTCATGATTTTATAAATATTCGATTAGTCCTTGATATCTTTCACTTCTCAATTGAGCTTGATTATTTAAACAAAATTGCACTTTATCTTTCTCTATTTTTACATAATTGTCAACTACCCATTGTTGAAACAATCTTCCTCCATATAAAAATTGATTGAATTCCTTATCTCTAATAGCAATTTTGTATTTACAATAGGCAGACCTAGAAATAGTATGATTTCTACTTCTATAATCACTATCACTACGAATCATATTAATATTATAACCTTTATTTCCAAGAGGATAAAATATGGGATAGATCCATGGTTCAACATTTGGGTCTAAATTACTAACTGATTTCAGTTCCTTTGTAGACTTATTATAAACCTTTACATAAGATTCTGGTATTTCTCCTTCTGCGTTTGTATTGAAAATTTTAGCAACTTCATTGAAACTTTGAAAATTATATATTTTCTTATTAAAACCTTTTTTCAACATAAACAAAAGTTGTAACTCAGGGATTTCTTCATTATTTTGTTTTGCTAAATCAGTTTCTAATTTAATGACTCCTGACATCATAAAAGACTTTGTGTATGTATTAGAAGTTTTCATAATATTTTTAATAGTTTGGAAAAGTTCTTTATCTAAATTTTCGTTACTTTTTAATCTATAATGAATTGCTTCTTCAGGAACATAAATAAATAATTGTCCAAAACATGGGTCTTCACCTTTATCCGGATATAAGGCAGTGTTAATTTGATAATAAATTAGACCTTGGATTTTGTAACAAAATGGTCCTCTTCTTACATTATTAAAAATAATTACGTTAGCATTTAAAGATGCAAAAGAAAAAGAATAATTATAATGTCTTATATTCTTTTTAAAATGACCTGAATTTGTATGAAGTCCTTCGAGCAATATTTTTAAATCTTCTGGACAATGCACTGATTGTAATATAACACCACCATGACCACAACAATCATTGAAACTGTCCTGTTTGCCTCTAACCCTTTCATCTTTAAAATGTTTAGCTTCATAATGATTGCAATAATAATTCAATTTTCGCAAATAATTTTTATTAGAATTTGATTAATGAATAATCTTGTCTTTTGATATACTTGGCAGAGTAACAATTGATTTTTGTGTATTAAGTTTCTATTTTTGTCTCTCTCGATAGTTTTTCTGAATTTCATTCCTACTTTTTCGAGTTTTTTTAATTGAAGAGCTTTTCCTTTTCTCACAACTATCCTGTATTTGCCAAGTTGTTATTGCTACAGCAGAAGATATTGCATTTATTAAATCAGCAGATTGATTCGAATTTACATTTTTTAAATCAAAAGAAGAGTTTATTTTTGTGGGATAAAGGTGTGTGGTGAATAAGTTAAACACAAATATTTTTACTTTTAAATAACAAATAAATATATATATAAATTATTCAATGATAATTATTGTGATCAGTCGAGGCTGAGTAAAACGTATCGACAAAAAGAAACGCATAACTCGAAGACCCAAGCCAAACTGATTTTACAATGATGGAAAAAATCCCTTTTTGCCCGAAAAGGTAATAGAAAATAATTTGTAAAAATTATATGGTAGGAGGTGAGGAGATGTTTTCGTACAGAGTATACATTTTTCTTAAACATGAAAAAATGTATACCTAAATCGGTATATTTTCACCCGAGCGTTAATCCGGGTGGAAAAGTAATTAAACTTAAGGCGACCGATATTCAGCAATAAAACCCTAAAGTAAAAAGGTACCAAAAACATCTGCAGAGTTAAATAAAATAGAAAGTTTTTGGAAAATAAAATTGAAAAGGAAATCATAAATTTCTGTATACAATTTAACCCCAAACACCTAAGTAAATAAATAGTAAAAACATCTCATTCGCTACATTTTATTTTTCCGTTTTTTCAATTTCATTTTTTCCCTATATATTTTTTGATATTCTGCCCGACTCTTTTTTGTTTTCATAGAAAAGTGATCTACTTCATCTGAAAGATTTATATTTTCAATGTTTCTTTTTAATTTTGTCTGGCACGATAATTTCTTTGATTTTCTGCTACACTTTTTCGGACAGTTTTGGATAAAGAATTTGTTTCTTTTATAGTATCATATTCATTTTTTACTGTGGCAATGGAAGCAACGATATTTTCTAAATTAACTAATTCATTCATGTTATCATCATTTGAATCATTAACTTGACTAAACAAATTTTTATGCTTAAGTAATTCTTCTTCATATTCTTTTTGACATTGTATATTGCTTTTCTTATACAAGAAATTTATTTTATTATTTATAACTTTAACCTTTTTTTATCCGGATGTTGTCGTTGGAAATATAACTGATTGGTTTGAATTGCTTTAGAGAAAACTTCTACTTTATTTGAATAAAATAAATTTGTAATTTTACTTTTGGATTTGAGTATGGCAGAATATTGTTGCGTCTTTGAAACATTATTAATTATCTTTGTACTATTTAAAATTGTCACACTTTTGAATATTCTGATCAATAATTTTATTAGGGTCTCTTTTTCCATATAGGGGGCAAAATTTCTGAAGCGGACCCCCCTCCAAAAAAAAGTTCTGGGATTGACTTGATATTTTGGTAATTTGTTGTCCTCTATAAGAGTAATAAATTCCCAAAATATTGGTACATTTGAAAAAAAATTGTAAAAAGTAGAGGGGGTAAAAGTTTTAGATTTTCGAAAACATTGACATTTTCAAATCACTATAAGTCGGATAAAACTTTATGGATTTTCATTTATGAGGAACGGATTTTAAAGTATTTTTCATGCACTTTCTGATGCATATAAGAAAATTTTCAAAAACAAAATTTTAACAACTTTTTTTTCAAAATTAATTTTTATTTTTGATTTTTGACCGATTTGAATATTTTATTTATTTTTTTAATAATTTCATTGGAAAGCTGAGGTTTTTTCCGATGAAATATGTAATTTTCAGAGTGGGACAGAAAATAGTTTAAGAGAAATTTAATAAAAAAAGGAAAGTTGCGCGCGCGTCGCACGCTGTTGGTACGCCTTTCACGACTGCGGTTTCTGACTGCATCTTATTCAGTAAAAGCTCTCTGCATTGTTCAGGGTTGAGACTGTCATTATACAATAATGCCTGCATTACTGTTACTGAAAAATTTTTGAAAATTTTACTTTGAAATTGATTAAAATTATAAATTATTATACTGTTATTTGCCGAAATAGAAAAATTGTCTCGAGGAAAGATTGAATAACAAACAAAAATTTTTAACAATCATTAATTTTTTTATTCAAAAGAAATAAAAAAAACAAGTTGTTCATTTCATGAGCATTTAGCTTCCTCAATATATATTATTATATATAATTTTAAAAGTTAAATAATTATTATAGTTTATTAAATATAATTAATAAACCAGGTAAAGTACCCTGAATAAATATTAATTATTCAATTTTTTATTATAGAATAATTATTTTAAAGTGTTATGATAAAATGTCAAAAAATACAAAATTTTAATTTTTTGTGAAAAATTAAAATATTTAATAATTCTATAAATTTTGATAAAATATATACTTTATATACATGAATCGATTCGTTTTTATGTCAGGAATGCAATTTTGACAAGAATTATTAAAAATTTTAATATAGAAAAAAGTTATTTTAAAAAATCAAAAAATTAAAAAAATGTTGAAAAATTTTTTTTTAAATATATTTTTGAAAATCCGTCTGTCTGATTCTTGGTATTCATGACTGTAATGCACCTACAAAATCTTATCAAAATCCATCAAGATTTGCAAGAGAAAATTTGTTCACAAGAATCGGTGACATACACACACACACATACATCCGGACATTTGTTCCTCTCGTCGAATTATATATACTACACTTGAAAATTTGAAAAAATAATTGATTTTGAAAAATTCGGAAATCGACATCACTATAAGGCTTCCTTTATGAGGAAACAATTTGTATTAATTCTATAAGTCAATAATAATTTTTGTTACAAAATTTTAATTTGTTTTTTAAAAGGGAAAAAATTTGCAATATGGGTTAGAATTCTTAAAATTTTCAGAGAAAACACAAAGTATTTTTTTAAAATCAAAATGACATAAAACATTTCTATTTGGTCTTAGGAATGTGTCCACCAAAAAAACCGAAAAATATGTTATTTTTTATAAAAGTTATTTCAAAATTATTTTTGTTTGCAAATTTTGAAACAAAATGTTATTTTGATTTAAGTGAAACAAGCGGAAATATAAAGGGGATAACATATACTATCGTTTAGAATTAGAAACTTTTTAAAAAGTTTATTTTTTAATAATTATTTAATAAATTTTGTATAAATAATTAATTTTTTTAATGTTCTGCTCATTTTAGAAATTAAAAAAAAATATTTACATACACTTAAAACTATAAGAAATCAAAATCCGTTCAAAAATGTATGAATGACAATTATCTTAAAAGTTATAATGGAAATTATATTAGAGCGGTGTAGTGCATCAACACTGAAGTTAGTTTTTGATAATTTTTATGGTTATATAAATGAATAAAAATGTTAATTCGACAGTATTTTGTTCATTTCATAGTTAAAAATAAATCTTTAATTTTGAACGGATTTTGATTTCTTATAGTTTTAAGTGTATGTAAATATTTTTTTTAATTTCTAAAATGAGCAGAACATTAAAAAAATTAATTACTTATACAAAATGTATTAAATAATTATTAAGAAATAAACTTTCTAAAAAGTTTCTAATTATATGTTTTTTGGTGGACACATTCCTATGACCAAATAGAACTGTTTTGTCATTTTGATTTTAAAAAAATACTTTGTGTTTTCTCTGAAAATTTTAAGAATTCTAACCCATATTGCAAATTTTTTCCCTTTTAAAAAACAAATTAAAATTTTGTAACAAAAATTATTATTGACTTATAGAATTAATACAAATTTTTTTATTTCTTTTGAATAAAAAAATTAATGATTGTTAAAAATTTTTGTTTGTTATTCAATCTTTCCTCGAGACAATTTTTCTATTTCGGCAAATGACAGTATAATAATTTATAATTTTAATCAATTTCAAAGTAAAATTTTCAAAATTTTTTCAGTAACAGTAATGCAGGCATTATTGTATAATGACAGTCTCAACCCTGAACAATGCAGAGAGCTTTTACTGAACAAGATGCAGTCAGAAACCGCAGTCGTGAAAGGCGTACCAACAGCGCGCGACGCGCGCGCAACTTTCCTTTTTTTATTAAATTTCTCTTAAACTATTTTCTGTCCCACTCTGAAAATTACATATTTCATCGGAAAAAACCTCAGCTTTCCAATGAAATTATTAAAAAAATAAATAAAATATTCAAATCGGTCAAAAATCAAAAATAAAAATTAATTTTGAAAAAAAAGTTGTTAAAATTTTGTTTTTGAAAATTTTCTTATATGCATCAGAAAGTACATGAAAAATACTTCAAAATCCGTTCCTCATAAATGAAAATCCATAAAGTTTTATCCGACTTATAGTGATTTGAAAATGTCAATGTTTTCGAAAATCTAAAACTTTTACCCCCTCTACTTTTTACAATTTTTTTTCAAATGTACCAATATTTTGGGAATTTATCACTCTTATAGAGGACAACAAAGTACCAAAATATCAAGTCAATCCCAGAACTTTTTTTTGGAGGGGGGTCCGCTTCAGAAATTTTGCCCCATAGGGGTTCTTCAACTGGTTACCTTAAAGAATATTTCCAATTATACTTAACAATTAAACGTGGAATAATAGAATTCTTTTCGACCGGAAAACGACTTAGGGTCAGCCGGGATAAAGCCGAACGCTGTTAGTAAGTTTCAACAATAACATAAGTTTTTTCTTTTAAAAGACAATACTTCCGGTATTCTGGTGCATAAAGTTGTTGCTTTACTGCCATAGAACAATTTTATAGGGTAGCAAAAATTTTTGATAAATTACAATCGCAAGAAACTTAGCGTTCGTATTTACCCCGATGCTTTGCAACTTTCCTAAAATACCGGGGTAAATACGAACGCCACTGTATTTCAGAAAAATTTTAGGGAAAATAAATTTAATATATTCCAATTGTTAAACTTATATAAAAATTCAAAAAATACGATAATAAACCTATTACGTAATAATGCATCATATATAAACACAAAAATCAAACAGGTTAAAAATTAAAATTCATTACACAATTAAAACCTTCAATAACTTTATCAAATCATAACGGATTTTTGCAAAACTTGGTACAGAAAGTATTTTAGAGTGATTAAATGTAAATACAAAAATAAAAGTCAAATTTTTTAAATTCAAAATGGCGGATTCAATATGGCAGACTTTCCTAAAATTTATTTTTAAAAATGATCAAATTTGTTTGAATCTTGCCACTTGGGGGTTTTCGGGGTAGCTGAATATGAATTTGAAGTCAGATTTTTAAAATGGCGGACACAAATTTCATAAAAATTTCTCCAGTTTTAGAAATTTCAATCCGCTTCTTTTAATTTTTAAGTGATTTTTTAAATTTTGAGAAACTGACTTCAAATTCGTAATCAGCGACCCTGAAAAACTATTTTCAACAAACTATTTGGCAAAAAAAGTGGAACACTCCTTCGAGAGAACGAAGATTAAGTTTCTGCTTATTAATTACTAACGAGGATACATATAGAAAGAAAAACTTTTTTCTATGTCCTTTTATAATGTTAAAATAATAGTGTAATCAAATAAAAAAAATTTTGTCTGGCTCTGATATAACAGAAAATTATTGAAAATACCGTTCTGATTTACCCCGGTTTTCCAATTTTCCGGGGTAAATACGAACGGTCTTATATTATTAATAAAAGTTAACAGAAGGCAAAAATCAAAAATAGTTTCTGTTCTAGTATTCATAACAAACAATTATAAATAATAAAATGAATTTTTAGCTTCTTTTTCTTCAAATACGAGACAAAGTACTGAAAGAGTGTCATCTTTGATTTTCAATCATTTTTGCAATACTCGTTTTCTTTGTTTATGCTGTTGCTAATTAACAAACGGAAAATAGGATAATACTTAGAATCTCTTGAAGAGCAAATGCTATTGCAAATACTCCACAATCAACACTACCTAGCGGTTTCTGATGAACATTTAAAAATACCACTGGTGGTTTAAATGGATATAATCTAATTAAATAGTTCATTTGATCCTCATTTAAATATCCATTGTTAAGACTGTCAAAAATATAAAGTCTTTTTTCATCATAATAAGTGCAAATTCAGTGACAGGTTTGAAGAAACCACTAAAAAGTATTTGAATGTGCCTCTTATTTTTTTCGATTAGAATTATCATATCAAGAACTTGTATATAAAAAGTGCTTTGCATACTATAAAACGAATTTGATTGTCTTTCTAAAAGCTTTTGAAATTCATGCATATGGTCATTATTCAACATTTCATTTTTATTATCAATTATATCATAATTTTCACCACTTAAACTAACTAATTCTCTTTTATTAACCATGGTTTTATTTCATAAAGTTGACAGATGTAATGAAACTTACTTTTAAAAATATAAATAAACGCCTTTTTTATTCAAAATATTTTTTGCAGTTTTCTTTTACTTGTTTTTACTTCCAATTTTTCATATTTTCTTTATTCTCAATTTTCAATTCCAACACCGAAAAAAATAAAATCTCAAAGTGAGAAGAAAATTCCGCTCAACAATTATTTTCACATTTTATTTTCAATATACGAATATTCATCTGTAAAAAAGAGGAATTTTTGTTTATATTTGACAGTTTTTTAACTAAAAGATTAATTTTAATATTTCTTCTTTGATTGAAATTATTCCTCTAAAAATGAAACAAATTTATACTAAAAAGAAGATTTTTAAGTTGCTTTTTGTTTTTCTGAATGCAACTTTAACCTGTCTAAAAAATGACATTTAATAACAAATATAATAAAGGAAAATCCTCTCAATTCGAAATTAAAACTTTAGTGCCCGTATATAAGAGGAAAAAATGCTGCAAAAGAAGAGGAATTCTCTAAATTTGAAAATACTTTTTTTTCGGTGAATATCAATTTTTAATTCCAATATCAATTTTCAATTCCAATATCAATTTTCAATTCCAACATCAATTTTCAATATCAATTTCCAATTTCTATTTTCCTTTTATTTAATACTAATTACAATTTCCCTTTCATTCAATATTAATTCAAATTGCAAAATGTTAATAAATTTTTTATTATACATTACTATAAACAATTTTTGGTCGTAAAAAAATATTAAAACTACACAAAAAGAAAATTATATAATTTCAATTAATAGCTAAATTCAATCACTTCTGTACTACAAAAAATTCTATTCTTAAATTTAATCAATTATCTACTACAAATATTTCTCTGCTGTATCTTTAAAATAAAAAAAAATAAATTGATTATGTGGAAATAACTTTTTAGTTTTCATAACGAAATTATCAAATTATCTGTTTTTGTACTTAAATTTTTGCTACTAATGCCAGTCAACTTTTCACATTAGTTACAGTTAAGTATACGAACGTTTACTTTTGTTTTTTGCGAGTCATTGTTATACGCTCAACAGAAACTTTTTTGTGGTGTTAAAAAAAGAGCAGTAAATGTAGAAGAAATATGCAAAAGACAAAGTAAATTTATTGAAATTGTTTATTAAGATGTTATACGAAAATGTGAAAAGAAATTTGGGGTTTTGTGTGACGCGTTTGTGTTCTGTGTGGCATGTCGCAAAACGATGCGTGAGTTAGCGTTGAGCCAGGCGGTGTCGCAAGGGTTGAGCCGCCCAAAATTTTGCAATTACGACGCTTACTTGCTACAGAAATTCATTTTTTGACTTAAGGAGGTGTCAAAAACTTTATTTCTAACGAAAAAAGAGGGAAAAAATTTTTTCGAAAATCTTTTTTTATTGTTTTAATTTAAAAATTTTTTATATCATTCTTAAGAAATAAAATATCTAATGTTATGCAAAAATGCACAATATGGGATTTTATTTTAATTCCATGGTTCCTTTCTTCATTTTCAAGTGTCATTCTATTATTTGAAGGACATTTTTAACCATTTACCTAAATATTTCATTGATTTTCTACAGTCACCCCCCTTTCTTGCAAAAATGGCGCACATGTCGATTTAATAATTTTGTGATTTGACATGTATATAGACACGGACATAATTTATGCACAAAACTTCTATTTTTGTTTAATCTACTTATCGTGTGCACGTTTTAATTTTTTTCCACAAACTGAATATCAATTTCGTCCTTTACACGGAAGTTGCTGCAGGTAAGTAAATATTTTGAAAATTCAAAATAAGTGAGTGTTCTGGTTTCTTCATTTAATGTTATAACTGATGGTTTATGTTAATTTTTAATTAAAATTTTGTTGTTTGTGTAATGATTTGAAATTTGCATACATTGGTGATGGTCCTAAGTCGGCACCAAACAGGTGGTCCTTACACTGCAAAAAATGGCGTCTAAAAATAAGACGTTTAGACGTTTATAAACGTCTTATGTAAATAAGCGTCTTATTTGAGCGTCTTAAATGAAAAACATAGCCTCCAAATACATGCATTTTTGAAGGCAAATAAGACGCTTATAAACGTCTAAGAAGTGACCACGTAAACGTCTTAAACCAAGACGCTCTTTTTTTGCAGTGTAGTCGGCACCTATTTGTTTATTTTTTTTATGTTTTGACTTATTTTTGTTTTTATATTTTTTGTGTTTTTACTCTACAGATATGGGGCCCAGATTTATAGCTGATTGTCTCTTTTTAATTTTTTTTTCGCCATGGGCCGGGGCGAAATGGATCACTTCTGGGGCGTATTAAGTCAATAATTAAATTATAATTTAGATCATCAAATATTATTACGGCATTGAAAATTTTGGTTTCTATTGTATATTTATAACAAAGAACATTAAAAATGGAACATATTTAATTTAAACTTTAAACATTTTTATGCAATTTTCAAATTTTTAAAAGTTGTAGCGAAATGCAAAATCCATTTCCTTAAAAAAATCTATTCTCCAGTTATTTTTTTTTATAAAAGGTTATCGTTGGTACTTATTAATATATAAATTACAAGAAATTAAACTTGACAGGATTATTTTATTAATATTCTAAATATAATAGGTTTTTCTTAATAAAATAAGCAAAGTGATCCATTACGCCCCGGAGGTGTTTGTTGAAAATTTTGTTATTTTTTATTAATTCCGTAAGTATTAAACAAATGTTGTCAATTGTTCTTTAAAAACAAATGCCTAAAGCTCAAAACCTGATATACAAAAATTTTTTACAAGTAATTTTGAAAAAGAAATAAAAAAAATAAAAAATTTCAAAACTTTACTTTCAAGCGTCAAAGTCACTTTTTCTACCATATTTTTAACAATAATAAATAAATAACAATGAAACTTGGCACAAACTTACGGTGTACCAAGTACATTATTGGGATCAAAAACCGAAATTAATCTGATTTACCTCTTTTGAATAAATTCAAGTGATCCATTACGCCCCTGATCCATTGCGCCCGGTCTCCCCTATAGTAATAAACCAATGCTTTAATTCGTAAACAAAAATAGCCAAATAGTGAAACATTTAATCTCCTAAATGCTTCAAATATGTTTTAATTCAGCTTAAACGTAAACATTATGGTCTTTTTTCTTATATTCAAGCAAAGAAAAAGGTTCCGACTTAGGACCAGGGGGGTGACGACTTAGGAACACTATTTTAAGAAATTGACAAAATGCACCTTTTCACTCTTTATTGCATTCATATTACAAAAGCTATTCGATATCATTGTCAATAACATATACTTGTAGGAAAACGATCGCTGAACACAACTAAAAACTCACCGGAGTCAGTAAATTCAATTTTTTTATTATTTTCATCTAAATACCTTACTATGTTGACTAAGGACCACTGTCCCCTATCTACCGCATATATATTACTGAAAATAAATTGAAGTAGACTAAATTATAAGTAAATCCGTCGTTGAACTATCATTCTTTCTCTAATAGAATCGGAGTTACGATTTTTTTTAAATTGCCATATTTTTGGATTTTTTAAAATCATTTTTTTGAAATTGTTAAATTTTGCAGGATGTTGATTGTAAAAATGCTCTTATCATATGGTTTTATTTTATATTTTAGAGAAAAAAAGCCGAATTAAATATTTAGGAACAAAAACTTTTAATGAACATTAGGGAAACAATAACAATTTTCAAAATGAGTTTTCTACCACGTACTAGATTTTTTACCCGTTTTTCACTGTTTTTAATGAATTTTTCTGATATAAAGTTACTTAAAAACACATACATCTGGACATTTGCTCAGATTTGAATATACATATGTTCTAGACAAAAATGAGTCGATATAACCTTCTTTTGAAAAATTGAAAATCGTCACGAATGCAAAGCTTCCTCATGAGGAAGCAAAAAAAATTAAGTGAGCTCGTTCGGTTGTATTCAAACTTATGTGTTTTTACTTATTTTATTTGTTTGAAGCAAGTAAATATTTACGGGACATAAATATTATTATAAATAAATAGTTATTTGTACCAAATACAAATTACTTAAGTAGAATGAATGAAATAATTTGATCTAATAAATATTTATTTGTACACCGAGAAAAGTGGAGGGTTTAACTAAATTTTGTTGTACAGTAAAGTAATAAACTACACACAAAGAACGTGTAGAATTGATTAAACAATAAGAGTAGATTTTCTGGCAAGAAGCTGGAATAAGTTTTCGGTTAGTCGGCGGGAGTTGAAATCTAGAGAGAGAATGAATGAAATGAAATAATGGAAATAATGAAATTGGAAGGCGTTAGATTGTGCTCGTGAGATTTTGGTCAGAGGCGCATTGAAGCAACGAACATAGTTCGACCAATTGACCACAGTTATCGACCCTATACGTGGATATGTTAAAGAACGAACAACGTATTTGAGATTACCTTCTAGTATGTATTTCCTCTCTCTCTCTCTCTCTCTTTTAAGAGGACATTTGTCGGTGGGGCGAATGCCACTGGACCGAGCTAGTGAACATCCCTCGGATTTCAGACAGGCCTTACACTACCATAGAGGAGAGAGAAAGAGAAAGTGCTGCCACGAGGTAGACAAAGAGGAGAGGATAGACTAATATCGAATTCTCTTTAAAACCACTATCTCATCCTCTTAAACCCTATCGCGTCTATTGTCAGTGCTTCTCAAAGTGCAATGCAAGAACTTAAAAAAATATTATTAATATAAAATTTTATATTAATAATATTTTTTTAAGTTCTTCCAACTAAAAACTAAAAGCATTTATGCTTTTAGTTTTCTTGATCTATGATTTCATGGTATAGTGAATGTTGTTTTTTTAGATTTATCTGAGGTTAATTACAAATAGGGGTTTTTAAAAAAAGTACTAATAGATAAGAACCTGTATTTCAAGTCATCATTGAATGAACAATAAAGTTGGTGGAAATCACTGAAAGAGTACAGAATTTTCACTTTCACAGTTTTTATGAAAATAAACGAATCTTCATCCGAATACGAAACATATCGAATGAAGTCGAAGTACTCGACTTGACTTCATTTTATTTTTATTATTTATTATAATTTTTTAAGTTGGTTTTTTTGTAGTAGGGTAGACATGATACAATCGAAGTTTCCATACATTTATTATAAAAATTAAATTTTGCATAATGTTTCTAAAAATTAGTATTTATTTTTCATATATTTCTTACTTTCTTACTTTTATATATTTCCTAATTTCGGTTAGTTTTAGTAGTTACAGAAATTTGTAGTCTAGAACAAAATTTTTAGTAACTTATGAAAGTAGTAAAAGTCAATATTAGTCAAACAAAACTTTAAGGCAGATGAATAGAATTATTTTGAATTTTCAACTTCTTGTTTAGCTTAAAGCCTAGGCATTAAGCTAAAAGACTGATTTTCCTTTTCTTCTACGACATAAACAAAAACTATTTATATACCACAATTTATAAAAGTGGTGAACAATAATCACTTCTTTTATAAAAAATCTTCTATAAGCGATTAAATGTCAAAATGATCAGGGTAAATAATAATTTTTGATCAATCGTGCTTTAACTTAAGGCTTTTGTTGTACTAATAAAGTTCGAGGACTATTTCAGTGCTCCAAAATCAAAAGAAAAAAACACCAATCATCATTTCTTATGTTTTCATATGCTTTCAATCTAATAGCGTTAAAAAACAATTAAAAATTTATAGACAAAAAATTTGTTAATGATTTTTATTAAACAAATCCGATTTTTTCAAATTTTGTTTAATTTTCAATTTTTCTACTATGAAATAGCAGAACAATAATTCCAAGTGTTAAAAAAACGAGACAAAAAAATATAAGGTAGAATAGGAGACCGAGGAGGAAAGTAACAAAAATTAGTTTTTTTATTTTAGCGTTTAAACTATTTAACGAATAATTTTTGTGCTGTAGTTGTGAAGGTCATTTTTTTAATTAAGCTTACTTTTTTATTTTAAAACAATGCAAAATTTAAAAAAAATAAATTTTTTTAATGCTTTTTAAATAATAATTTCACTAAAAAAATTTAAATAATTTTAGGAAACTTCCTGGTAACTTCTAGGAAGTTTCATTGAAGTTTCTATGGGAAGAGTCCAGAAAGTTACCAGGGGTGCGTTCGCGTAATTACACCTTCACTTTCATTCTCACTTTTCCAAAATTTAATTAAATTTTCACTCTCACTTTCAATCTAACTTTCACTTTTTCAAAATTTAATTTAATTTTCACTCTCAATACACATTCACTCTTACTTTTACTTTCACTCTCACTTTAACTTTTTCAAAACTTAATTTTTATTTACACTAAGAGTTTCACTTACACCATTCCAAAATTTAATTTAATTATCATTTACACTAACACTTTTACTTATCCAAAACGAAATTCCTTTTTCATTTGCATTTACACTTTTTCCAAAAGTACATTTAATATTCACTTACATTCTTACTTTCCCATTAACTTTTCCGTAACTAAACTTAAGTTTTAATAAAACTCTTACACGTTTCCTAGAACTTAAATAACATTACAAAAGGTAAAAATACATTTTTTAATATACTAAAGATATCTCTTAACAATGTCTTAAAATAGTTTTCAAATTCTATGACTGGTCTAAAGACGTCCAAATGTGTCATAAACCGTTTTTATGAAGTATTTTGAGACTTTTGCAGCAAATGTTGAGGACATTCTGAGGACACATTGAGGACATGTGTGGGTCAGTCTCGACAGTCTCAAATATCTATAAACACTAAAAATTAAAAATTGCTTTTTTGCTGCCATTATTTAAATAATATTTAATTAATTATTTATTATCTATTAAATTAAATTTTGGAAAAGTGAGAATGAAAGTGAGAGTGAAGTGAGAGTGAAAATTAAATTAAATTTGGGAAAAGTGAAAGCGAGAGTGAAAGTGAAGTGACAATGAAAATTAAATTGATTTTTGGAAAAGTGAAAGTAAGAGTGAAAGTGAAGTGAGAGTTAAAGTAAAAGTAAGAGTGAAAGTGTATTGAGAGTGAAAATGTAAATAAATTTTGAGAAAGTGGAAGTAAGAGTGATGGTGTAATTGCGCGAACGCACCCCTGCAAGTTTCTATGGGAAGCTTCTAACTTGCGGACATTATTGTATTTTCTGGAAATTTCCAGGAAGTTACCAAGTGTAACTTCCGAAGGTTGACACGGGAAACTTTCTAGAAGTCTCCTGGAAGTTTTTGTGCTATGTGGGAATTTAAAATCAGAAATTTCAAAATGGCTTGAAATTTGAGATATTCAAAAAAATCTACTAAGAAAAACAAATTTAATTCAAAATTTTAAGCCACTTTGAGAATCTAACTTCGAAATTAACGTGAAATACTACATAAGAATACATTAGTGTAGTTGGAGAGACCAGGGGGTCGATTATGTAATTTTACTTCACTTCGACATCCACTTCGACATCCACTTCCACTTTCACTTAAATTTTCACCTTAATTAATTTTCACTCTACTTCCGTTTCTACTTCCACTTTCACATAAATTTTCACCTTCATTAACTTTCACTCTACTTCCGTTTCCCCTTTCACTTTCACTTAAATTTTCACTTTAACTAATTTTCACTCTACTCCCGTTTCCACTTTCACTTTCACTTAAATTTTCATCTTAACTAATTTTCACTCTACTTCTACTTCCACTTCCACTTAAATTTTCATCTTAATTAATTTTCATTCTACTTCCACTTCCGCTTTCACTTAAATTTTCACCTTAATTAATTTTTATTCTACTTCCACTTGCACTTTTACTTTCACTTAATTTTTCACCTTAATTAATTTTTACTTTACTTTTACTTTCACTTGAATTTTTACCTTAATTAATTTTCCCTCAACTTCCACTTTTTCTAAAATTTTCACCTTAAATTCTTAAACTTGTTGGTCTCACCTGCGGATATAAAATCAGAGTAGTTGAGACCGCGGCGTGATGACTAACTTTTCTCTCTTTGTTGTTTTGCTCGGACATTTTGGTTTTAATTAATTGTTTACATCTTACAACTTAGAAAATTTACTCTTAAAGGTTGCTCTTTATATATAGCGCGTTGTATTCACCATCACGCTTGAGAGGTACTTGACAAATATTTTGTAATTTTTTATAAATTCAGTAAGTGTAAATTAAAAACTAATAGACCCTTAAAAACAAATGTTTCAATCTCAAAAACTAATTTTAGTTTTCTTTTTAAAACTATTTTTTTAAAAACACAAAGAAAAAATGAAAATTTTAAAAAGTTACTTTTGTATGTCAAAAATAGTTTTTCTACTACTTTTCCTACAATGCAATAGTGAATAAATATTATTAATAAAACTTTGTACAAAGTTGCAGTATTAAGTACAATAAGTTGTCTTTAAAGCAAAATTATGTCGATTTATGATTTTTAAATACATTACAATTAGTCATTACGTCTTGGTCTTCCATATACTTAACTCATTTCATTTAAATTTAAATTTTATGTCTCTTGGTTTAGCTAGCAATTTTTCATTGTTTGTTGTCCACGTAATAGAATTAATATTTATTAATTTAAACTAATTTTAAAAACTTTCTAAAACTAAAAAAATTATAAAAAATTATATTTTTATAAAAGTCCTTTTGGAGATATGCTAAAAAGACTTTGGAGATAAAATTATTTTAGCCATTGCATAAACTATGTTTAATGAAATTATTTAGTTTCTTTTAAAAATAATTAATTTAAATTTTTACTATGAAAATGATTAACAATTAATAGAGAGTAGATTTTATAAAATTATCAATACATCAAAAATTTTCACATTTGAAAGAATCATTTATTTATAAACAATATATTCTTTATATAGTTTATTTGTATTTTGCAAAATCAATTATAATATTATCGAATGTAAAAGTTGTTAAACTCTTACCTGTTGTTTTCTTTATAATTCTTTAAAATTTATTGTATTTTGAATGAAAATTTTTTGATTAAAAATAACTTGATTTAAGAGCATTTTGCCAGAGGAATTTTCCTTTCAAAACAAGAACATTTTATTCAGTGATGTGCTATGGCATAACTAAAAAGTTATGCAATTATACTTTTAAACCTCGAAGATAAATATTCTTTTTCTTCTTTCGTCCACAATAACTATTAAAAATCCTTATAATTTCTACAATTTTCTCCATTGCTATGCATAATCTCATAATTTGTAAAAATGATGCTTAATATCCGTAGATTTCATTTTTGAGAATTATTTTACAAAATTTTTTGAATTAAACATAGAATTTGAATTTTTAAGTTGAGTTGCACAGAAAAAAGGTTAGATTAAATTTTGATGATGGAGAACGAACAACTTTTCAGTTTAAATTTAGTTTAAAAAATCTGCTGAAAAACGCATTTTTTTGGTTAAATACAAGTAGATTTTTGCAAGACTATTAAGATAGCCAACTTCAGTGTTATAAAAATACTTGCATTTTAACCAAAAAATGCGTTTTTCCAGCAGATTTTTTAAACTAAATTTAAACTAAAAAGTTGTTCGTTCTCCATCACCAAAATTTAATAGAATGGAAAAGAAGGTCAAACTTAAATATTAAGACAAAAATTAGATTTTTTGGTCAACCTCCTGAGAAAAAATAAGTGATTAAAATCACTGAAAATCATGAAACACTCAATATTAAAGGTAAAATTTTTTATATTTCTATATTATAAAATTAAAAAGTTAGCACAAATTATAAAAGTACATTAAAAATACTTTACATTAAATAGTAATAAATTTTTAAATATTTATATACTTATTAGAAAAGTGTCAATAAAATGTAGTGACTTTTGACATTTTATAGTTAAGTTTTAAAATCAATTTTTATCTATTAATTTGGGTTTGTTTACATAATTATCTATTTATACAAGTAAATTAGTTCACTTTTAACAAATATCAATTATGAAATTTGTATTATCTAAATTATTTCCATGCTTCTTTATTAAATTTTCATAACTGTCAATCTAACCTTTTTTCTGTGCAACTAAACTTAAAAATTCAAATTCTAAGTTAAATTCAAAAAAATTTATAAAATAATTCTCAAAAATGAAATCTACGGATATTAAACATCATTTTTACAAATTATGAGATTTTTTAAAAAATAGGCCGCAACGGCTTCAGGTGAAATATAGTGGACTGACCCAACTATTTCAAATAATAATAAAGAAAACAACAGGTAAGTGCTTAACAACTTTTACATTCGATAATATTATAATTGATTTTGAAAAATACAAATAAACTATATAAAGAATATATTGTTTATAAATAAATGACTCTTTCAAATGTGAAAATTTTTGATGTATTTATAATTTTATAAAATCTACCCTCTAATAAATGTTAATCATTTTCATAGTAAAAATTTAAATTAATTATTATTAAAAGAAACTAAATATTTTCATTTAACATAGTTTATGCAATGGCTAAAATAATTTTATCTCCAAAGTCTTTTTAGCATATCTCCAAAAGGACTTTTATAAAAATATAATTTTTTATAATTTTTTTAGTCTTAGAAAGTTTTTAAAATTAGTTTAAATTAATAAATATTAATTCTATTACGTGGATAACAAACAATGAAAAATTGCAAGCTAAACAAAGAGACATAAAATTTCAATTTAAATGAAATGACTTAAGACTATTGAAGACCAAGGCGTAATGACTAATTGTAATGTAATTAAAAATCATAAATCGACATAATTTTGCTTTAAAGACAACTTATTGTACTTGATATACTGCAAATTTGTAAAAAGTTTTATTAATAATATTTATTCACTATTGCATTGTAGGAAAAATAGTAGAAAAACTATTTTTGACATACAAAAGTAACTTTTCAAAATTTTCATTTTTTCTTTGTGTTTAAAAAAAATAGTTTTAAAAAGAAAATTAATTAATTAAGGTAAAAATTTAAGTGAAAGTGAAAGTGGAATGAAAATTAAATAAGGTGAAAACTTAAGTGAAAATGGAAGTGGAAGTAGAATGAAAATTATTTAAAGTGAAAATTCAAGTGAAAATGAAAGTGGAAGTAAAATGAAAATTAATTAAGGTAAAAATTTAAGTAAAAGTGGAAGTGGAAGCGGAAGTAGAAGTGGAAGTAGAATGCAAATAAATTAAAGTGAAAATTTAAGTGAAAGTGGAAGTGGAAGTAGAATGAAAATGATTTAAAGTGAAAATTTAATTGAAAGTGAAAGTGGAAGTATAATAAAAATTAGTTAATGTGAAAATTTAAGTGAAAGTGAAAGTAGAATGAAAATTAATTAAAATGAAAATTTAGGTGAAAGTGAAAGTGGCAGTAGAATGAAAATTAATTAAAGTGAAAATTTAAGTGGAAGTGGAAACGAAAGTAGAGTGAAAATTAGTTAAGGTGAAATTTTAAGTGAAAGTGGAAACGGAAGTAGAGTGAAAATTAATTAAGGTGAAAATTTAATTGAAAGTGGAAGTGGAAACGGAAGTAGAGTGAAAATTAGTTAAGGTGAAATTTTAAGTGAAAGTGGAAACGGAAGTAGAGTGAAAATTAATTAAGGTGAAAATTTAAGTGAAAGTGAAAGTGGAAACGGAAGTAGAGTGAAAATTAATTAAGGTGAAAATTTAAATGAAAGTGGAAGTGGAAGTGGATGTCGAAATGGATGTCGAAGTGAAGTGAAATTACATAATTGACCCCCAGAGCGTAATGGATCACTTTTCGCTTTTTGTTGCTTAATTTCGTCATTCTTGCTTTAATAAAAATTTCATCGTGTGGAAAACTTAGCCTAACATCTCAGTTTTCAATTTAAAAAAAGTACGCCCTAATATCACTTATACGTTTTTTTTCTAGAACAATGTTTTTGGAGAAATGCAAGGTGAGCAATTTCGCCTCGGGCCGGGGCGTATTGGCTCAGCAATGAAATTATAATTTTTATCATGAAATATTATTTTAATATTGACAGTTTTGGTTTCTATTGTATATTTATAACAAAGAATATTGAAAATGGAACATAGTTAATTTAAAACTTTAAACATTTTCATGCAATTTTCAAATTTTAAAAAGTTGTAGCGAAATGCAAAATCCATTTCCTTAAAAAAAGTATTGTCCAGTTATTTAAATTTTAAATATAATAGGTTTTTCTTAATAGAATAAGCAAAGTGATTCATTACGCCTTGGAGGTGTTTGTTGAAAATTTTGTTATTTTTTATCAATACCGTAGTATTAAACCAAAATTGGCAATTATTCATTAGGAATAAATGTTTAAAGCTCCAAACCTGATATATAAAAATTTTTTAAAAGTAATTTTGAATAAGATATAACAAAAAATCAAAAATTTCAAAAATTTACTTTCAAGCGTCAAAATCACTTTTTCTACCATATTTTTAATAATAATAAGTGAATAACAATAAAACTTAGTACAAACTTACAGTAGGTCAACTACATTATTTTGATCAAAAACCGAAATTATTCTGATTTACCACTTTTGAATAAATTCAAGTGATCCATTACGCCCCGGTCTCCCCTATCATAGCAAAAAATTCCTTTCTTTATTTTAAATCGATTTTTCATCAGGTTTCGAATTTATCTCAAAATTTTGAGAAATTCTCTTAATTTTAATATCGAATTCGGATTCAACGTGAAAAAATGCATGGAAAAATATTACTGTAGTGTTATAAATTTTTTTCGATGTTAATTTTTTTTGAGTCATTTTTTGAGTTCATCTCCAAATTTGGAGCAATTCCTTCAATATTGACTTCAAATTTGGATTCAGCGAAAAAAACCTCATAGTAATATACTACTGTAGTGTTATAATCATATTTTTTAATTTTAATTCGGTTTTTGAGTGGTTTTTTGAGCAAATCGTTTAATTCTGACGTCAAATTCGGATTCAGCCTAAAAAATGCATGGAACAATACTACTGTATTGTTTTATATACTGATCTTTAAATCTAAAATCTAAAACTGCCCTCAAAATTGACCAAAATTTTGAGGGTAGCATGAATTGTTTGTCAACCTTAGACGTATAGGTCAATACTGCCCTCAAAATTGACCTAAATTTTGAGGGGAGAAACTACAGGTTAACTCTTGACCTGTAGGTCAGAAAATCTTAAAACAGCGGCGGCGGCGTTGGCGGCGATATCTTTTTATAATATAGAAAGATATGTAAACATACAGTGCCGCTCAATAACTTTTGCCCACTCAACAGCGATTGAAGACTTTACAAAAAGTTTTGTATTTTTTTTAATGTGATACAGTTTCATTGGAAATCATTACAATTTAATACCAAACATATCATTTAAAAGCTAGTTTTATTACCTTTAAAATGCATTTTTAAAAATGTTTATACTATAATTTTTAAGAAAAATATGATCCTTTGTTTAAAATAACTTGAATTATTTGAATCACACTTATTTGAACCAAATAAATTGTATTTGATTAAATTAAATAATTTATTGAATTGAATTTATTTAGTCACATTTTAGCATAATATTTCAAAAATAGTGTCCTATAACTAAGATTTAAGTATAAAAATGTTTTCGAAAAATTTTAAAAATTTGACATTTTACATTTATTTTTTAATGAATTGCTTTTAAACTCTGTATAATTGAATAATACATGTTATTTAGTCACATTTTAGCACAATTTTACACAAAAAATAGTATGATTAAGATGTAAGTATAAAAAATATTTTCAATATCAAAAATCCCTTTTGTACAATTTTGTACTTAACAAAATGCCACTGGGCATTAAGTAAAGCTTACATGGTGAAAAGTTTCGCTATTTTACTTTTTGATTGTACTTCTAAAGATGTTTTGAGCAATGTAAAGACAAATCTTAAGCAGCAATATACTTGATTTTTAGTTTTTGCCATAAATAAATCTGCAGATGGGTACAAAAATTGATTTATTTTATGAAAATACTCTTTTTTAAGAAAATATGTAATATAAAAATATTAAAAAACAGTACCAGTCATTGACGGGTTTTAGATTCTACTATAAGACATTTAACAAAGTATCTACCAATTACGCGGGGAAACCGATAAATAGCCGCGGAAAATTAATTTGACCAGGAAAAATCGGTAATTTTCTTACTAAATTAAAAAAGTTTTATTATATTAATTTGTTTTTAAAAACTGCTTTATACTTTAATTTTTATTAATGTAATATTTATAACAACAGACCCGAGTCAAAATTGAAGCCCTACTTTTCGCATAAACATATAGATTTTATTTAGGTTTTAGCAATCGTAACGAAGGGTCAAATTGCGACACAATTATTTATAATTACACTCTATTTTAACTCAAAATGCTGGTGTATATTTTGGATTAAATTTTAATACATTAATTGCATTAATACAAACACATAAAGTACTGAAAGTTGACAAATTTGATAAAAAAATCTGTCACCGATACAAATTGTAATATTTTCCTAACGAAATAGTTAATGCCCAGTGGGAAAAAATCCATCATTGTTTTAAAAACGTTCCAAAAACGTTTTTAGAACGTTTCATGTCTGCCAAATAATGTTCCAAGAACGTTCCATTGCTTTTAAAACGTTTTTGAAACATATAACGTTTTTGAGATGTTATTTGACAGTCATGAAACGTTCTAAAAACATTTTTGGAACGTTTTTAAAACAATGATCGTTTTTTGCCCACTGGGTGGTTACTAAATATTAGTTTTTCCCAGTAAAATTTAATTCCCGGTGGGTAGACAGTGTATAATATACAAATTAGCCCTGTGAATTCAAGTGACGATTTGGTCAAGCGCATAATGCGCTATCCCAGCAGAACACTTTTGAGACCTATGGTGGTTCGAGTTCCCTTTTCAAATAATAATTTCACTAAACACTTAGCATTTAACATTCAAACGGTTTGACGCCTTCAACATGACAAATAATGTCACTTTAGGGCTCAGATCCTCCGAAGCGTCTGATGCAGTTTTGGGGAAAACCCAATAGGTCAGTAAGAAATATTTTCAGACCAGGTGACAAAATGAAATTTCATCTTTTCATTATATTTTTTCTGCAAACTCAGTTTTAGTAAAAAGTAACAGAAAAATTGTTAGATTTGACTAATTAAACAATTTAAATTTGCTAAGTTTGGATTTTTATTTAAAAATTAACTAATCTTTAGATAAAAAATGTACTTTTTGTATTAACACTGAGAAAAATAGTTATTTATCAGATTAAAAAAAAACATATTTACATTTAAAAAATCAAATTATTTTTTACAATATAACTAATTATTATTTAAAAAATTAGATTTGAAGAATAAAACTAAATATTTTATATATTTATAAAACTGTTTTTTACATAATAAAATTTACATTACTCAGTGGCGGACCTATTTTTTGACCTATAGGTCAAAAACATAAATCCAAATCTATGTCAAAATTGACCTATTTTTTGACCTATAGGTCAAAAAGATGATAAATAACGGATAAAAATACATGTTTAATTTTACCTATTTCTTTGAGCTACGGGTTTTAAAAGGGGCCTTAATGTGGGCCTTCATATTACGTCAAAATTTGATCTGTGTTTTACCAACTGGTCAGAGCTTGCCCCCTCAAATAGGAGCGCCAAATAGGACGTCAAAGCCTATGCCAAAACATTTTTTTTACTTGCAGGCTGTTATGTTACTTCAAAATTGATGACAAAGATTTAAAATTTGAGAATGGCTAATGTCATAAGATCGGCATTTTACAATCTTTATACAACTCAGGCGTATTATGGTCACTTTATCTACCTGTACAGGCGCGTACTAAGTTCCCCCTTATAACCCAGCAGTCAATAAAGAAAACATTATAGCCCTAGGGAGATAAAGGATATATTATTGACCGCTCACATGTCAATAAAGTACCCTTTATCTCCCTAGGGCAATAATGGTTACTTTATTGACCAGCTGGGTTATATGGGAGAACTTAGCATGCACCGGTACAGGTAGCATAGAGTAACCATAATACGCCTTTGTTGTATAAAGCAAAGTATGGAACAAGGGAGGTAACCTCGTTTTTCGATATTGTGCTTGGTACATAAACTCGGACTTACCTCCCTTGTTGCATAATGTAGTATTATGTTATCCATAAATAGAAGTAAACATATAACCAGGGGGTTGGCGCGCGAAGCGCGCAGGGGGCGCAGCCGCCCTAGTATATGTATAATAATATAATTTATATAGGGTCAGCTGGGGTAAATCCGAACGCTTTTAGTAAGTTTCAACAATAACATAAGTTTTTTCTTTTAAAAGACAATACTTCCGGTATTCTGGTGCATGAAGTTGTTGCTTTACTTCCATAGAACAATTGTATGGGGTAGCAAAAATTTTTGATAAATTACAACCGCAGGAAACTTAGCGTTCGTATTTACCCCGATACTTTGCAACTTTTCAAAAAAAACCGGGGTAAATACGAACGCCACTGTATTTTAGAAAAATCTTATGGAAAATAAATTTAAAGTATTGCAATTGTTAAACTTATATAAAAACTCACAAAAAATACGATAATAAACCTATTACGTAATAATGCATCATATATAAATACAAAAATCAAACAGGTTAAAAATTAAAATGCATTACACTGTGACGTTGTGGATTGTCGTCTCCTGTGGGTCGACAATCTGAATCGTCATGTCATCTGTCGGATTTATCCCTGAACCATGATCGTTAATTGGTATAATAATTTAGAAAGTCGGAACTGCCGAGTGACCCACTATCAGCAGTGAATGTGTGTCCCGCGGCTAGTTAGTAGGAGAGAAAGTGACAGAGGGCAGAGCCGAAGTGAGTAGTAAGAGACAGAGAGAGGAGAGCCATTGGAACGAGAGAGATGAAGAAGACGAGCACGTGGGGAGAGAGCCAAGACACAACAGGTGTAATACTCTCGCCGCCATAGTGTGTAATAATGCGATGAGGGAAAAGGGACAAGAAAAGTCGAGAGAAATTGCCGTGTGTCCAGTGCAGTAGTGTTTTTTAAAAGACTTGCCGAGAGAGTTCGGGTTGTTGTGCCGAAGAGACTGAGACGAGAACTGTGTTGTGAGTACGTCTCGAAATTAGAGTTGTTTTGGTGTTGGAGTGTCGAGTGTGGAGCGTGAAGCTCATAGTCGTGTGAACAATAAAGATTTGCATTTGTATTGAGGACTAGTGTGTCATTTTATTGTGGTTTACCCAAGTCCTTCCTCGCCGATTTCATTCAACGCCGTTGAAGCGATCCAGCCGAAGCCAGGGGAACCTACGAGAGAAGCTGTTGAGTCGATTCGTCGTAAGTTAGCCCGTTTGATATTTGTTGTGCCAGTCACGTCTCGCCGTTGGCTGTTCTGCTGCCAATTTTGTTTGGGCAGAATCTCCTCTGAGCGAGAGAGAAACTCGGAGGTTTAAGAGTTTTGAGTTCGTTGGGCCGAGTCGAGAATAAGTTTATTAATTAATCTTTAAAAATTAATTGGCGCCTGACGGCGAAATATATTTAATTAAATTTCTTTTTATAATTATCTGTGTTGAATGCGTCAGATTTTGTATGACGTAAGCAGAAATTTTGAGCAACATTTTCAATTGTTCAAAATAATACCTCACAACACAATTAAAACCTTCAATAACTTTATCAAATCATAACGGATTTTTGCAAAACTTGGTACAGAAAGTATTTTGGAGTGATTGAATGTAAATACAAAAATAAAAGTCAAATTTTTTAAATTCAAAATGGCGGATTCAATATGACAGACTTTTCTAAAACTTATTTTTAAAAATGATTAAATATGTTTGAATCTTGCCACTTGGGGGTTTTCGGGGTCGCTGACTACGAATTTGAAGTCAGATTTTTAAAATTCAAAATGGCGGATCCAATATGGCGGACGAAAATTAAGAAATTCATTGGATTCGCTCGAAAATCGTTACTTGGGGGTTTTCGGTGTCGCTGATGACGAATTGGGCATCAGAGCTTCATCGTTCAGAATGGCAGGTACAATATGATATACAAATTTCATAAAAATTTCTCCAGTTTTAAAAATTTCAATCCGCTTCTTTTAATTTTTAAGTGATTTTTTAAATTTTGAGAAACTGACTTCAAATTCGTAATCAGCAACCCTGAAAACCTCCGAGTAACGATTTTCGAGCGAATCCAATGAATTTTTTAATTTTTGTCCGCCATATTGGATCCGCCATTTTGAATTTTGAAAAACTGACTTCAAATTGGTAATCAGTGACCTTAAAAACCCCAGAATACTAAATTTTATTAAGATCCTGAAAAACTTTTTTCAACAAACCATTTGGCAAAAAAAGTGGAACACTCCTTCGAGAGAACGGAGATTAAGTTTCTGCTTATTAATTACTAACGAGGATACATATAGAGAGAACAACTTTTTTCTATGTACTTTTATAATGTTAAAATAATAGTGTAATCAAATAAAAACAATTTTGTGTGGCTCTGATATAAGAAAAAATTATTGAAAATACCGTTCGGATTTACCCCGGTTTTTCAATTTTCCGGGGTAAATACGAACGGTCTGATATTATTAATAAAAGTTAACAGAAGGCAAAAATCAAAAATAGTTTCTGTTCTAGTATTCATAACAAACAATTATAAATAATAAAATGAATTTTCAGCTTCTTTTTCTTCAAATACGAGACAAAGTACTGAAAGAGTGTCATCTTTGATTTTCAATCATTTTTGCAACACTCGTTATCTTTGTTTATGCTGTTGCTAATTAACAAACGGAAAATGGGATAATACTTAGAATCTCTTGAAGACGATCTGAGGCGAGGTAAAAATTCTCATGTCTAACTTATTTTTTTAAATTTTAATTAAGCTGAAATAATTAGCGTTCGGATTTACCCCGGCTGACCCTATATAAAGGGTGATTTTAAATTTCTAATACCTGAGTGATCAATACAGCTGGTAAAATTCTAAGGTAGCTTTTACTAAAATTTTTGTAAAAAATTAAAGTAATTGAAAATGAATTGCAATTGAAATTATTTTAGCCAATGAGAAAGAGGCTATGGCTTGTCAAAATTATTATTATACACTCAGATGCATTAATGCTGTCCTTCTGGTTTAAAGGAATTTTGAAAAGTCGTGTCATTTCTATTAAATATTCTTAGTTCGTGACATTCGAATGTTCTTATATGTCATGAACTAAAAACATTTTGATAGAAATCATACGACTTTGCAAAATACCGGCAAACCGGAAAGACAGCATTAATGCATCTGAGTGTCTCACGAATGAAAGAGTCAACTTCACGTTGGAAACGGAAGTCTTACTGAAGACAAAAAACTGTAGGATAATCTGAATGGTACGAAAATGAAATTTTGAAGTACAGTCTAATAAAAACTTTATAAAAGTAGTGAGAAAAACATTAAAAGCAATATTTCCAAAAGAAATATTGCAATAATGTTAAGTGTTAAATGAAAAAAATAATACAGAAATTCAACATAGCTCCATTTTTTTTAATTTGGTATACTTACGTAATTTTGTGTCCTGATAACGAAAATCATAGTGAAAATTGGCGACTAGGTCATCTTCATGGTGAATACCATAAAAAACACTATAAAAATGTGTTTTTTACGTTTAAGTCGAAAAAAACACAAAATTAAAAAAAAAATACAGTACCGTCCGAAATTGTCAGTCCACCCATTTTTAAAGAAATGAAAAAAAATTTTTAACATTAATTTTATGAAAACTAAAATTTCATTCGGTTTATATTTTGAAAGACGATAAAATTTTGAAAAGAATAAGACCTTACAGAAGTCATTTGACAAATATTTTTTCAAGATATTCCTAAAAATCGTAATTTTCAATGTTTTACAAAAATTTGAATAACTTCTAAAATAATGAACTCTTTTTAATAATCTTAGGATTATTTTAAAGGTCATTCTCTATGGAATAAGAATTACTTATAGTCAGTAACATGCCATTTTTTTCTTGGAATAAGCATGACGTCAAAGTTGGAAAAAAAAATTTGAAAAATTTGAAATAATATTATTAAAAGAAAAAGAATTACTCTTCACTCTCGCTTTCACTTTCACTCAAAAAATTCTCACTTTTCACTTTCACTCTCACTTTCACTAAAAAATTATCATTTTCACTTTCACTAAAAAATCTTCACTTTTCACTCTCACTTTTACTAACAAAAATTTTAGTTTTCACTTTCACTAAAAAATTCTCGCTTTTCACTCTTACTCTCAGTTTCACTAAAAAATTCTCATTTTTACTCTTACTCTCACTTTCACTAAAAAAACAGAAATATATGTCCTTTTAGGCTGTGTCCACAACAGAAGTTTTAGTTAACAACAACGCGCAAGTTGCATGTAACTGTGCACGCAATTGCCAACCACTGAAAGTAAAATGCTTGTTGGTTCGTTACGCCTGCTTTGAATTTGTTTACTTTTGCATAACCTCCAATTTTTGTTTTTACGAAAAAAAATTTAAATTATTGAATTCTGTTTGGAAATTTTATTAAAATACCTGAATAAATTTAATTTTAGGAATTATTTTGTTTTTTATCGACATAATTGAATTCTTTCGAAGAATTATTTATGCAAATAATTGAATTTTTGGAAAGAATTAAAAAAAAAATTTTTAATTATTGATTGTTTGGAAGAATTAAAATTAATTTTTTTAACTGAATTCTCACAAAGAAGTTTATCCTAAAATTTTTAAATATTTGAATTGTTTTGTCGAATTTTAACCCTTAAACCGCACACTGCCGAATCCATCCTTAAACCGCACACTGGGTGTGCGACACTCGGGGACTTTTAAGTGTGTTCTCCAAGTTGGAATAGGATATTGTCTTTTGGAAAAATTATCTTATATAGCGCAATACATCTATTTTGAAGGAGAATAGGTTACATAATGATTTATTTAATTTAAATAATTTAAAAAAAGTTGTTTAAAACTACTGAAAATACCTTAAACCAAAAACTAGGTGTCAGACAAGCAGAAATTTTTTGTCGTCAGCTTCATAAAATTATTAAGTACAAAAAGACACTCGGCAGACTAATGTCACTGACGAAACATAATGTCAAGTACAAAATGCACTGTCTAATATCAACACATGTTCCATTTTTACGAATTTAACCGAAATATTAGAATAAAAAGCTAGAATATGGGTGTCGCAGACCCAGGGTGCGATTTAAGAGTTAAAAAAATGTTTAAGTTAAGTTACAATTTTTAAGGGATTCGATTAAAATTGTATTAAAAATAATTGAAATTGAATTCCTAAATAGAATTTTGATATTTATGAAAATAATTAAATGAAATCGAAAAATTTTATAAAATATGTTTAAGCATTTGATTTTTTATAAAAATTAAATTCAATTATTTTGTAAATAATTGAAATATTACCAAGAATTTTTTATTTCTAAAAAAAATACATTTCTTTAAGATATTTTATTAAAATTTTTTGAATCATGAGAAGAATTTCATTATCTCAATAATAATTGAATTTTTTCCAGTAATTTTATTAAAAATAATTTAATTCCTGCAAAATTTTTATAATTTTTGGAAATAATGGAACTTTTATGATGAATTTTTTAAACAATTTAGTAAATTGGTACGAATTATTTTACTATATTTACACAGTTAAATGAAATCTTAATAAAAATTTAAAATTTGTTAAGTGAGAGTGAGAGAGAAAGTGAGAATTTTTGAATGAAAGTGACAGTGAGAATAAAAAGTAGAAATTTTATAAGTGAAAGTGAGGGTGAGAATTTTTGAGTAAAAGTGAAAGTGACAGTGAAAATTGAGAATTATATAAGTGAAAGTGAAAATGATAATTTTTTAGTGAAAGTGAAAATGAAATTGAGAATTTTTGATTGAACGTGAGAATTTTTAAGTGAATGTGTGAGTGATAGTAAAAGTGAGAATTTTTGAGTGAAAGTGAGAATGAGAATTTTTTAGTGAAAGTGAAAATGAGATTTTTTTAGTGAAAGTGAGAATGAAAACTGAAAGTCAGAATTTTTTGAGTGAAAGTGAGAGTGAAAAGTGAAAGTGAGAATTTTTTTGAGTAAATTGAGAGTGAAAATGAGAATTGTTTAGTAAAAGTGAGAATTTTTTGAGTGAAAGTGAAAATGAGAATTGTTTAGTGAAAGTGAGAATTTTTTGAGTGAAAGTGAAAAGTGGAAGTGAGAGTGAAAGTAAAAGTGTAAGTGAAAGTGAAAGTAAGAATTTTTGAGTGAGAGTGTAATTGAAAGTGAGAGTGAAAAGTGAGAATTTTTTAAATGAAAGTGAAAGTAAAAGTGTAACTGAAAGTAAGAGTGAAAGTGAGAATTTTTTGAGTGAAAGTGAGCGTGAAAGTGAAAGTGTGAATTTTTTGAGTGAAAGTGAGAGTGAAAGTGAAAGTAAAAGTGAGAGTAAAAAATGAAAGTGAGCATTTTTTGAGTAAAAGTGAGAGTGAAAAGTGAAAGTGAGAATTTTTTTGAGAAAATTGAGAGTGAAAGTGAGAATTTTTTGAGTGAAAGTGAGAGTGAGAGTTACGTGAACGCACCCCAGAATTATTCTTAAAGAAAAACAGGAACATTTATGTAATTCAGGGTGCTGATCAAGAAAATCATATTGAACATTTTCGAGAATTAAATTTTTATAATAAAAACCATAAAAAACACCATAAAAATGATTGTTTTGCATTTAACTCCTAAAAAATACAGAATTTTTGCTGTTTTGTAGTAGAACGGGGGTCAAATTGACATTCTAACGCAGACCCGACCTTCCTCCAATCGAAGCCCGTCACCCCCGTGTTCTTTCTCTGTTCTGTAATAGAACGTGGGTCAAATGCACATTTTTTCTATAATTTATTAAATTGTTTCGTAAAATTAAAATTGGTTCTTAGAAAATATAAAATATTACATTTAATAATTGAGTAATAAAATTATAAATTAAAGAAAAATTTAATTGGAAATTAAAAGCATTGACATAAATAATGTAAAAAATTGATTTAATTTAATTAGTTAACCTGTTTATTAGATTAGTCTTATTTGAATACTAAATTGTGTTAATTTTTATTTAAAAATATTATTTGCAATAATATTAAAAATATTTCAATTATACCAGATATGAAAAAAAAACTTTTTAAATTAGTCCGACATTCTTTTGCCAACCAATAAAATCACTTACAAGTTAAAAGAAAGATTTTTTTTTGTATCAGTAGTTGGTCGATTAGCTCAGTTGTTTAATTTAATATAGTGTTAATTTGTGTTTGTGTGAACAAATCTTATTATTATGACAAATGAAACCAAAATAAATTCTGTGGAAGAAATGCATAACAGCATAACTGACATTTTTATCAAATTTGAGATAACATCAGATTTGTATATATTTAATATTGCTCTTCAAAATTTAATAGCTAAAAAATCATTAAAATGGTTATTAATGTAGAAAATAATGGAAAACATAATCGCATAATTGCGTTTTTGACAAAAGGAGACCAGCATAATAACATAACTGCATTCAGTTTAAAAAACAATTGACATAATTAAAAATAAAAATAACCTTTAAGAATAAAAACAACAAGAATTTTGTAATGAAATATTTTTAGTAAAATACATTTTTTCTACTTTAAATTAAATATATTTATTTTAATAAAACTGGAACAAATTTTTTATAACATAAATTGTGCATTTAATTATGTACTTATTTTTAAGGCCATTTCTATTCTAAAAATTTTTGGAAAGTTTTTCAAAACTAAATTGACAAATTCAGTAAAGTACATTTCTTTTCTCGTTTTAATAAATTAAAAACATTTTATAAAAAAATAAACTCTTATAATTTTTTCTAACGAATTAATAGTTTAATTTGTGTTTGTGTGAAGAAATCTTATTATTATGACAAATCAAAGCAAAATAAATTGTGACATTAAAAGTGTCTGAACTTGGACTCATATACAAACTGAACTTGCATAACCGCATAAGTGCAATAAAACTCATGAATCCGATGAAAAATTATCAAAATTTATACCATATCGTGTGTTTTATTAAATGTTATAAACGAATTTTGAAAATATATTAAATAATAATACTAAATGCAAAAGACCAAACAAATCTGTTGATTTTCTGAATTAACAGAAGTGAGAGAACATTAAAATTAATTTATCTCGAAATCATGACAAATGCAGTTATGCTGTTATGCCTTTCTTCCACAGAATTGTGACATTAAAAGTGTCTGAAGTTGGACTCATATACAAACTGAACTTGCATAACCGCATAAGTGCAATAAAACTCATGATTCCGATGAAAAATTATCAAAATTTATACCATATCGTGTGTTTTATTAAATGTTATAAACGAATTTTGAAAATATATTGAATAATAATACTAAATGCAAAAGACCGAACAAATCTGTTGATTTTCTGAATTGACAGAAGTGAGAGAACATTAAAATTAATTTATCTCGAAATCATGACCAATGCAGTTATGCCTTTCTTCCACAGAAATTGTCAATGGAAATGAACCTTTTAAGGCACTTAGCTAGTCTTGAAAACTTCACACGAGTCTTGATTCCCCTATACCGATGCGCATTTGTAACACTAATAACTATTAATGAATTATTATTAATTTAATTAATCTGTTATGAATTATTTAGAAAGAATTAGATTACATATTACTAGTTTATTAATAAATAATTAATTATTTATTAACTGTTTTACTTAAAATAGAATAGTAATAAAACTAGGTAATTTTATTATTTTCTTAAATAACTATGTAGAATAGTTTAAACTGAATAGACATTTTTTTATGTTCCACAAGCAGCTACAATCTCGCAGCGCTAATTATCATTAATAAACTTTTTTTAATCTTTATAAACAACTTGTTTTCGTACTTGTCTTCGACGGGTTTTGGTTTCTACAAATGCATTTAACAGTGTGTCTACCAATCTTTAAAACTGAGAAAAAGTGTCGGAAATTTAATTTGACCTGCAAAAAATATTAATTACTTAAAAATATTACTATTTTGCATTAGTGATTGACTTTTTCTAATCAAATTAGTTATTTTTCAAATGCGTAGAACAATATTTTTCAATTTGTAGAACTTTAATTATTGTTTAGAAAATTAATACTCATATGCAGCACCGAAACTTTACTAAAAATTTATTGAAGGTTTACTTGCAAACTTCGAAGTATTTACTTGAAAATTTTGTTAACCTTTAAATTGTCCCACTTCAATAAATGTTTAGCGTGAAACTTTCCTGAAAATTAAAAAAAAATTCGCTTACTTTATATAGGCAAAAATTTAATTTAAATAGTTTCTACATAATAAATTAACTGTAGATAACATTAGCCAAACGTTAGTCTAATATTAGTTTAACATTATTATCATTAGCTATCGTTAACTATATTCCAGATTTATTTTCCAGACCCTGCAAGTAGAGCTTAAATTTTTATATGGTTTTTTTATAAACTCAAATTAATAAAAATGAAAGTATTTGATGAAAAAAGATGCACCCAGAAAAATTTCCCGTGTAGAAAAATCTTTTGCTGCTGGCCTGAGTCAGACCAGACCGTCTATTTTTCTGTCTAGAGGCTGGCCTGAAACTCTGGTCTGCGGTGGGCCAAAAGTGTAACGCTAGCAACAGTCAGCCGCTGAATAGACATCCTAGACAGGCGGCTTGTCAAACACTAGCCAATCGCAAGGTAGATATTTAATGCTTTCTAAATATAATAAAGCAGCCCTCCAACATTGTTTATTTAACAAAATAAATGATAAATTTTTTAAAATTCAATGTTAATATAATAAAAAAAATTAATTTGTATTTGCAAACATGAAATAATCATTAACTTTTAACTATCAATAAAATTAATGTTTACGACACAGAATAAACACAAACCTATAACTAAATAAAATTTGATATTACGAGGAATCGAACCTACGACCTACAGACTTCTAGCCTATTACTCTAACCACTACTCTATCGAAGTTACATGAAAAAAAATTTAATTTTCGTCACCTTTTACACTTACAATTAATAAAGAGTGTTTAACTGTGTTATCAAGAAGCTACTGCAAGTTTCGTGTTATGGTACATAAAGAAAAATAACAGAACTTGTTATGAACTACATCAGAGTAAATTTATCGTAAATTACCTCTAAAATTAACATAAATTACCGACGTTAAATTTTTTAGTTCTCTTTTGAGTTTTACATAGTTATATAAATTATCGCAAAAATTTCCGTAAATTACCGACGTTTAATTTTATAGTTCTCCTTTAAGTTTTTCATTGTTTTATTAATTACACAGGCACACATAAAAAAGTCGTGACTCATAGAACACAACCCCCTACCCCTATGTTTTAAGGGTCGTTGAAACCGAATATGACAATGAAAAATTTTTGTGTTTGCCCATTTTCTCACTACCACCCAGTCACCGAGGTTGCAATTTCAGATGTAAGAAAAAGTCGAGTAGGATGTCTATTCCTATTTTTTGTGGCTCTGAATCCGAAAAAGTTATTTAAAAACAAATACTTCCCTCACTTAACCCCTTAATACCTCCTAGGAGGAGATCAAAATTTTAATTTTGACGAAAAGTTGAGTAGGGTGTCTATTCCTATGTTTTTTGGGTAATTAAATCCGAAAAAGTCATCTAATAACAAATACTTCCCTCACTTAACCCCCTAAAACCCCCTTAATACCTCCTAGGAAGGGGATGGAATTTTAATTTTGACCAAAAGTTGAGTAAAATGTCTATTCCTATTTTTTGTGGCGCTGAATCCGAAAAAGTCATCTAATAACAAATACTTCCCTCACTTAACCCCCTAAAACCCCCTTAATACCTCCTAGGAAGGGGTTGGAATTTTAATTTTGACGAAAAGTTGAGTAGGGTGTCTATTCCTATGTTTTTTGAATCATTAAATCCGAAAAAGTCATCTAATAACAAATACTTCCCTCACTTAACCCCTTAATACCTCCTAGGAAGGGGTTGGAATTTTAATTTTGACGAAAAGTTGAGTAGGGTGTCTATTCCTATTTTTGTGGCGCTGAATCCGAAAAAGTAATCTAAAAGCAAATACTTCCCTCACTTAACCCCCTCAAAACCCCCTTAACCTCCTAGGAGGAGATTGGAATTTTCATTTTGACGAAAAGTTGAGTCGGGTGTCTATTCCTATGTTTTTTAGGTAATTAAATCCGAAAAAGTCATCTAATAACAAATACTTCCCTCACTTAACCAACTAAAACCCCCTTAATACCTCCTAGGAGGAGATCAAAATTTTAATTTTGACGAAAAGTTGAGTAGGGTGTCTATTCCTATGTTTTTTGGGTAATTAAATCCGAAAAAGTCATCTAATAACAAAAACTTCCCTCACTTAACCCCCTAAAACCCCCTTAATACCTCCTAGGAGGAGATTAAAATTTTAATTTTGACGAAAAGTTGAGTAGGGTGTCTATTCCTATGTTTTTTGGGTAATTAAATCCGAAAAAGTCATCTAATAACAAATACTTCCCTCACTTAACCCCCTAAAACCCCCTTAATACCTCCTAGGAAGGGGTTGGAATTTTAATTTTGACGAAAAGTTGATTAGGGTGTCTATTCCTATTTTTTGTGGCGCTGAATCCGAAAAAGTAATTTAAAAACAAATACTTCCCTCACATAACCCACCAAAAATCGCCTTAGTACCTCCTAGGAGGAGATTGGAATTTTCATTTTGACGAAAAGTTGAGTCGGGTGTCTATTCCTATGTTTTTTAGGTAATTAAATCCGAAAAAGTCATCTAATAACAAATACTTCCCTCACTTAACCAACTAAAACCCCCTTAATACCTCCTATTTTTCTGCAAAATTATGCTTATACAGTGAAACTTCGATTTTCCGTCTCTCGGTCTATCGTCACCGCGGTTATACGTCACTGTCCAAGATCATTTTTTTTTAAATTTAAAAAATCGACTTTGCACTCATGCGACGAATAAATTCCAAATAGTTTTTAAACAGACAATAAAAATGGAAAATTTTCCAATTATGTATTTTCTGAAAAAATTGAATATCTATCCCGATGAAATAAATATTTTTGAAATCTGTAAATTTATAATCCTTCTTTGGGTGAATACTTAATATTCTGCAAAACTTTCATTATAATGAATTGATTACCTCATAAACAACTTTTCTAATATGAAATTAAAGTTGTCAAATAATAAGATAAAACAAAATATAATCACCAACAAAAAATTGTTATTATTAATTTTTTTCACAAATTGAACAATCATTAATTTTTAAAAAATTTTTGATATTAAAAACTTTTTTTATTATAAATTAAAGTTTATTTTTAAATTATATTATTTAAATAATTTGTTCTTATGTAAAAAATATTTAAGGATAGTGTCGTATTATTGTAGCGAAAAATAAAAATTTTAATTTTTTGAAAAAAGCCATAACTTTTGTCCAACTTAATATTTTTTAATGGAATATAGCTAAGATTTTAAGTTGAGCTAATACCTAAAAGACTGTTAAATTTCGCTTTAATCGGTCTAGCAGTTTTTCCGTAATGTGCGCACAAAAATATGATGCAGACTGACAGACAAGCAGAATTTTTCAAATGATATTTTTGTATAACTTTTAGTATTTGAGGAGAAAAGTTATGCATAAATTTTTCAGTTCTAAGCTATGTACAGACAAAACTTGAATTTTATTTAAATAGATTACACCTTATAGACCTGTGCGGTTTACAACGTTTTTTTTAGATATCGAAGTGATTCCCGATGTATTTTTGTGCGCTGAACACAAAACAAAGTTCCAAAATTAAGTAGCACGTCAGGAATTAAAAAAAGTGGGGGTAATAATACCATAAACGTGTTTTTGAGGTTTTACAGTATTTTTTTCTCCTAAAATTGTCGTGCATTGGATTCGTTATTAGCGATCCCAAAAACGAGTTAAAAGTCAATCCGATGAGTTTTTGAAAATGTCGTCCACCATATTGAATCCGCCATTTTGAATTTTAAAAGTCTGAAATTGGATTACTAACTTTAGTTAAATTAAATTCATTAATTTACGAATTTTTCAGTTTTTAAATATTCCATTAAATTTTTTACATTTTTATTTACTTCTTCTGAATGAAAATTATCAGACAATTTGTTTTTCTAAAACGATCAGCACATGATTCATAATCATATCCTTAAATAGTATTTCAAATTGGTCAATTCCTCTTCTAGTCTCTCACTAATCCAGACTGAAAGAGATATGGATAGATAAAGACTACTAAGCGTGAATTTCCATTGAAATTAAATTATGCTGAACATTTTCTAAAAGAAATTACTTACTTTGGTTAAATACTATTCATTGAATTACAAATTTTTATGTATATGATATTAATAATAACAATGTTATGATTAAAAAAACATAAAAAATAATGATTGTTGATTTTTTTCTATTGATTTTTAAGTACTGAAATAATTCGTCAAACTTTATGCCAAAATTTTGTACAAGTGGGCGTTAAAGGGATGTTTTCAGTCGCTTTTTAACAAAGGTCATCAATTTTTTCTATCGATCAATTATTACTTAACATTGAAACAAACTTTTTTAAAAGTAAAATTAAAAAATAATTTCCGTCTTGAAATTCTTAAATATATAAAATTGATTAAAAAGCTTCGATAATAAGTAATATCTTTAATCCTTATATAGAAAAAACTTGCTTTTATATCAATGAAGAAACTTATCTTTGTTACTTGGTATACCAAAGAAAATGTATTGGAATTGAAACTATATTGGTTTAGTTGATAGAGTAAGGGAGAGAGAGAGAGAAATAAAGCAAGAGTTAGATAGAAGAGGGGAAATTGGAGATGGTGCTTAACAGATTGCGGTTAATTTAGCAGTTCGACATTACGTATAGTATAAGGATGGTACAGAGTCTAATAGAGAGTCTTCAATGAGCACGTCGCGTCAACGTCCACGTCGATCGTGCACATTGTAGACTCTACTTAAGACGTACTTCTGTCTCGACGAAGTACAGTATCAAGTTCCTCTACATAGAAGGGGATTATCTACACAACCCCTTCTTGGTGTGTAGATAATATGTATATATAGTATATTTATACTATATATAGTTTATATGGAAGAGGTGTCATCTACGATATCATCAATTTAGTGCAGGTAGGTATATATCGCAAGGTGAAAAAATTAAAATAATGAAAATACGTGATCAGCCAAAAATGATTAATAACGCAAATATCACAAAATGAAACGTACTAATTCTACACATAATAATAGGAAAAAATGGGACAAAAAATTAATTATCAATGTGACAGATCAAATTCATAATTATAGATTTTCTCTCTCTTTTAAGAGAAAAAGGGACAAATAACACAGGCACAAAAAAAAGTTTTTTGGTCAAGACACTACAATAGTATATTCCCATGTACTTTGGCCAGCTGAATCCGAATCCGAAGTCAGAATTGCCAGATTGGTTTTTTTTGGGTTATACTAAAAAATGACTCAAAAACTAAATCAAAGTAAAAAAAATACAAAATTTTTTTATGACACTTCAGTAGTATCTTTTCATGCATTTTTCACGCTAAATTTAAATTTGACGTCAGAATTAATAGATTTGCTCAAAATTTTGAGATACACTCAAAAAACGACTCAAGAAAAGAAATTAAAAAAACTAACAATTTAAAAAATAACAAAAAAATAAGACTCAAAACCCTACGTTTACCTCCACACGGTGAGAGTTGGTAACGAAAAGCATTTCCAAAAACCCCTGGAGTATCCAACATTAAGTGAATCCGATGCTATTTAGAAAAATGTCAGCCATATTGGATCCACCATTTTGAATTTTAGAAAACTACTATCATATTCGTAATAAGCGACCCTAAAAACACCCGAGTAACCAGTTTTATGTGAATACAAATAAGTTTTGAAAAATGTGTCCGCCGTATTGGATTCGCCATTTTGAAAACTACAATCTTTTTCGCAATCAGCGACCCCAGAAACCCCTGAGTAACCAGTTTCAAGTGAATTTGATAAAGATTTGAAAAAATGTTTTCCTGGTGTATATTATTTATTAAAAAGTTAACTTTGAACACCATTTTTAACCTAACATTTGGTTTTTTTATTTTCTATGTTACTACATTTTAGGTCGGACATTTTTTATGCAATATTTATACCTTTGAGATGTATTTTTTTGCCATAAATTATTTAAAAAGTTTGATTTCTAAAGAAAATTTTTTAAAAAATCGTGTTTTTTGTTGATTAATTGTATGTAATTAGATTATTTATAAATTTACAATATTTTATTTGTGACATTCAAAAGAGCGATTTCAGAGCTTTAAAAAATGTATATTTCAAAATTCTTATCACTTCGTTTTCATTCTAAAAAGATCTGTCGAAGTTCATGTAAAATTTTTGTACTTTTGGTCCTTAAAGGGTTAACAAAATAAGGGACAATTAATTATTAATGGAACAACTCCATTTATTTAAAATAGAGTTTTCTCAATAAAATCAAATATAACTGACAAAATGATTAAATAGCACATATAAATTGAACAACTCAATTTATTTAAAATAGGGTTTTCTCAATAAAATCAAATATAAGGGGGGAATTTATTGTTAATGAGACAACTTCATTTACAATTTGCGAACAAAGCAACATTATTTAAACAATTTAATCAAATTTACATTTAATTGCTGAAATTATAATAAAAGAAAAACATAAGAAATACGTGAGAAACTCTGGTCATTTGGTCGAGTGAGAATAGAGAATTTAATAAAAGAAACAATTTCTAATTTAAACAATAAATATTCTATTATAACAATTTGAATAAAAGAAGCTAGAATTAATGAGAATCAGAAATATAAGAAATTAATTTACTATTAAAGTATTTTTACTCGGCCATGAGGCCGGCTGAACCACTTGTTACATTATACAAAATTGAAAGAAAGAAAATTACATTTTTAAAAGAAAGAAACCAAGAGCATTGTGACTTGACTTACATTTTTTGTGTCTAATTTTCTATGCTGGGAAGAGAAGTCGGAGAGTCCGTCAAGCACAATTGATTATCACAAAAAAAATAGAAAACACAAAAAAAGAAAATTCGATAGAAAACTTCCTTCAAAAAACGGCTGCTTCGGAAGGCTGCTAAATCGAAAGAGAGCGATAAAAATTTTCCTGGTGAGCATACTGCCATGATGCGTTCCCTCCGTTCACCCCGCCGGTTGCCATGGTCCCAAAACGTGTATTACTCCGCCGAAAACAGGAGCGTAATTACTGTGAAAAATAGTGACACCGGGTTATATTTTAATTTGTAATTTCTTGCTTCCTGAGATTTTTACTTTTTAACCCTTAATTTCAATTATTATTATTATTTTTCTTTATAAATTTCTCTCGAAATTATTCGACGTCACAATATATACTAGGGGGACTTCGCTATCCAGCGCGCCAACCCACTAAGTATTTCTTATGTTTATTTTAATTTTAATTTTCAAATCATGTTCTCTTAATATGAATGTATAGTAATAAGTTAGAGTAAATTATAACAGGCGATATTAAAAGAAAGGGTAAACTTAGACCAGAGCCCCCTCCAACGTTTAAAAAAAGGCGTTTTGAAGGTGCATCCACAACACATCACTAAAAGCGGGCGATCCCGCCGCACCTAATTTCCTTCATCGTTTTAATGCAGAAGGGAGTCAAATTAACATTCTAGTTGGTACTACAAGGTGTCTAACTTAGTCCAGACCCCTCTCCAACGGATTTGACTCGCTTTCTGCATTAAAACTTTGAATGCAAGTAGGTGCGTCGGGCTTCGCCCGCCTTTGAGCGGAGTGTTGTGGATGCACCTTCCAAACGCCTTTTTTAAACGTTGGAGGGGGCTCTGATCTAATTTGGATATCTTCTAGTATTAACTAGGAACTTAATTTAACTCCCTTTTGCATTAAAACGTTAAGGGAAACTTAATTTAACTCCCTTTTGCATTAAAACGTTAAGTGTTTGTGTTTTTCTCGAAAAATACTCAATTTATGATAAAATTGCATAAATCATAAAATGTGTATCTTAACTAGATCTACAACTTTTATGTAGAACATTTTTAAAAATTTTTAATATTTACCGAGTAAAACGTGAAAAACAACAATTTTGTTTCCCAGCCCTGGCGTTCTGTAAGTAACTTTTTCGTCCTCCCCCACCGACTTCTTAAATAACTACTTAAATTAAAGTTTTTCCCAAAGAAAATAGTCATTTATCTTTAAAATTGGCAGAAGTCAAGATTTTGCCTGATTACCATAGAAAGCACTTAAAAAGAATTATACATTGCGGACATGATTATGGTCTTTTGGTGCCCTTATAGATACTTCTTTATATCAAAGGCAAATAAATTATCCAAATTTGACATAAATTTTGAGGGTAGCGGAAATTGTTTGTCAAATTTTGACGTCTAGGTCAAAAAATCTTGAAACAGCGGCAACGGCGTTGGCGGTGATAACTTTTTGTAATATATATAAATATATATAAAATTATTTATATATTTTTTAAAATTTTGATTTTCTTAAAATTTTAATATATATTTTCGCACATTTCCCAAGTAAATTGGTGATTGTACACATTGACCAACGTTAGATGGTAAATGTAGAAATTGAAAGCAAGTAACTAGTTTATCAATTTTAATTAATATAAAATATGATAATGTAAGGAATTATTAATAATAAATTAATTCTTAATATAAATCTTAATAACATAAGTAATTAGGAAATATAAATTTAAGTAAGGAAATAGAATATAATTTGAAAGTAAGTAATTTGTTTATTAATTTTAATTATTAAAAAATTATTTATTTACTTATAGTTTATTTATTTAATTAATTAATAAATAGGTATAAATTTTAATAACGTAAGTGGATATTTTAATAACGTAAAGATTTTTTAATTAATAACGTAAGTAATAAGGACATATAAATTTAAATAAGAAAATAAAAAAGTAAATAGAACTAGAAATATAAATGTAAATAAAAATCTCTATAATATTGAAATGTTTCCTAGTCGTTTTGTCGACATACACATGTTTACTCACACATATGTACTAATCACATACACAAGTATACTCACACATATGCATTAAACACATACATATGTATACTCACACATATGCACTAAACACATACACATATATACTCACATATATGCACTAAACACATACACAGGTATACTCACACATATCAGTAAAACGTGTGAATGCCTTCCCCCTGAAGTTGCTGCTAAAATTTGAATATCTTCATTGAAACTTTTATTTCTATTGTCAATGCTTCAGCATATGTCATATCAATGAATGTCATCATTGGTCATCAGTAAAAACGATTGATTTACACAAGAAGATTGAAATACTCGATTTACAGTTATTAGCAATTGTAATATGAATAATTCTAAAGAAATAATTCAAGGTGCAAAATAATTATATGGTGCTGAAACATTAAGTGCTACATGTGATGCGAAAAAGGCTTGTGCAGTTAATTGCAGGTAAGCACAATTTTAAGGTAAAATATAGGTTACAATAATAAAAACAATGACAGAAAATTATTGATTTTATTTAAAAAAAATAGAAAGAATATTCTGTTACTGTTTCTAATTTTTGACAAATAAAATGTTGTTTCAAAGAAGAAAGGACTAAACTAATTATTTTCTTTTTAATATATAAGACTCTGTAAACAATTCTATTAACCCTACTTTAGTTAGAATTCTTTTTTTAAATCATTTTAAGGTGTAAAATGTTTATTGAGAACTTATTTAAGAATAAATTCTCGTTTTCTTTCCTCTGTTTCATATTATTAATATTATTATTATTATTAAAGTTATTCAAATAATAAAAAAAATTGTTATTGTTCTTTGCTTTCTTCTGATACAGTAGAGAAGAGAAGCAAAAAACAAGAAGAAAGGATAATGAAGTAACTGACACTTATTCTGACTTCATATTATGTTTTAGCGCTCGAAAATTGAAAAAACTAGATAGTTCTTATCTATCCGTTTCACTTTCTTGGAGAGCAAAAAAATTAAAAAAAGGTGCGTATTAAATCAAATATTGATAATTTATAAACTATTCTTTTAATAAAGACGCATTTTTTATTTTAACGTTAATAATTAATAGCCTTAGATACTGAGAAGCTGCCAATAAAAAAATTCATAAAAGAGGAGAAATCAAAGAAACAATCCAATAATTTTTTGAGGATACATTAAAAAATTGAAAAAAGAAAAAAAGGTAAAAATATTTTTTAATAAAAATTAAATTTTTTTCTAAATAAATATATAAATAAATATATCATAAGAGGGATTATAGTAATGTTCCCTAATGTTAGGTTAACGGAGGTGAAATTATTTTTTTCCTAAACTATATTTGTTAATTATTGATATTTTGTTAACTTTTTTCGTAGTTTGTAACTTTCTTTAATTTTTTATTTAAAATTTTTATTACAACGCAGCTTTTGTTTTGCAATTCTATGAATTTCTTAACATATAAAATAAATTTCAGAAAAAAGCAGTTTTATTCACGATGTCAACATTTAATATACTAAAAAATTTTATTTTTAGATTATCTTTTATTTTTAAATATAATTTCGTTAAAAACATCATAAAAAATTTCTTAAATATCAATAAAATCTAATACTAAGGAGATAAAAAAGGGAATTATGTAGAAAATGAGACTAACTATGATCCTTGTTATATAATTGTATCAATTTATTTATAATGTGATAATAATCCGTTTCTCTTTTTTATTATTAAACAATATATTAATCTCAATTTTCCTTATGATGTTTTATTGTTGATTTTTCGTAGGAAAACTAGCATGAGGCTATTGAAGAAATTAAATCCAGAAGGCAACCATTTGATTAAAATGATAATTTAAAGTTTAACATATTTAATGAAGAGAACAAGAGTATTATCAAGAGCAAAGTGCACATACACTGAAAAAAAAAATTTCATTGAATCAAGTAAATGCATTTACTTGAAGATTTTACTTAAACCAATTTCATATTTTCTTGTTGGAAGAAATTTACTTTCTTGTGACAATTAAATATTAGTTAAATATAAAAATTTTGTGAAAAGTAGGCTTTAAGAGGTATGAAATTTATATAGAAAATTTAATGTATACATTATTGTATTTAATTAAATTGGGTTTGAGTGTTATAGAATACATTTACAGTTATAAGAAATTAAGTTAAATCATTTTCGTTTTTTTATTAACAAAATTCACAAATGCATTCAAATTTTAGCGGGGTCCGATGGATCCTGCTTGCCCGCTTTCGTACTTTTTTCTGCTTGCGCCCGCCCAAGGGTTAAAACAAGAAATAATTTGAAACTATAATTTTTTCAAAAAAGTTTAAATTCTTCGGTTTTAACTAATCTTTTTGAAATCTGAATTTATAATCCCTGCAAAGGTGAATATTTTTAAAAATATTTCTAAAATGTTTAAAGTCCATAACAATTATTTGTGCTAAAATTATGAAAATTTGAATCAATGTTCTGACAGAAATGAAATATTCTTTTCAGAAATAAACAAAACATTTAGCTTTTATAAAAAAAATTTACTTAAATTTAGATATAATTTCAAAAAAAGTAAAATCCCAAAAAACTAGAGATTCAATACTTTTTAATTACTCTACTTTTAATATGAATGCTCAGAAAAGAGAATGCTTCCAAAAACTTTTCTTCATCAGTAGATTTTATAGATTTTCTCGACATTATGTAAAAACGGTTCTTAATTTTTGACCACAATCCTTCGACTGTTCCACCTGTAATAAATATGTAAGTATATTATTCAAATAACATTTTAAATGAATAAATTTTACTACCGTTACGTAATAATTTCCTACACTCAGAAAAAGAGTTGGCTGCTATAACCAATTAAATAGTTGCTATAGCGCGATCCAATTAATTGGTTAGCACATCCAACTATTAGATACTGTATCCATGCGAAAAGGTACCCCAGCTATGTATGTAATGCATCAAAGGTAATGCAGCTAAAAAGTTGGATGTATCAACCAAGAAATAGTTGCCCCATCTAATTAATTGGATCGCGCTATAGCAACTATTTAATTAGCTATGGCAGCCAATTCTTTTTCTGAGTGTATTAGTTTTACTTTTAATGTTTTTTAAATTATTCTTTACTTTTGTTTTGAAATAAACTCAATTCATTTACATTTTAAAACATTACTTTTGAAACAACGTTATTTAATATTAAAAAGTTAACCTCTTAACCAAAAATAGCAGTCCTCCTTCTTTTTAATGTTCTCTGCAATAGACTCAAAGGCTTTTTTAGTTAGATGAGCCTTATCCCCGTAACGGTGAATAATAAAATTTTTATCATATATTATATGACATTTTTCGATTTCTATAGCAAGGAAAGTAAGTAACTTTTTATCATCCATTTTTCACGTTTAAAATACAACAACAAATGAATATATGAATGTTTGTTAACCCTTAAAAAACAGTTTGAAAAGAGATGAGACACTCGAAGAAAATTTACTTAAACAAAAAATAAAACAAGATAGTGTATATATTCGATAAACGAACATTTTGCTTCCTTATAAAAAAATCTTCAAAAAAATAAAATAAATCATTTATCTAGATAAATCGATTCATATTACAGCAAGGAATATAATTTTGACAAAAACATACTTGAATTTCTGTTCAGAACAAAGTTATGATAAATAAAAACAAAAATTAATTTTTTTTTAAATTTAAAAAAAAAGATTTAAACAATAAATTTAAATGACATATAAACTTGATATAGGTCAATCAATTCGTTTTAATCCCAGGAATATAATTTTGGAATAAAAACTGCAATTTTTTTAAAAAAATTGATTTTTCGATTTTTGAAAAAGAGGTTTAAAAGAAATTTGAGACAATATTTTGCAAAATCATTGTGTCTGATTTTAGATATTAATAAGTGTAACACGAGTACAAAATTTCAATAGAATGCATTGAAACGAATTCGAAATATTTTGTTAACAAGAAGCTGTGACACACATATATCTGGACAAATGTTCCTCATGTGGAAAAGTATACACCCAACTTGAAAATTTTGTATGAGAGAGCAACACAACTAGTATTTTTTATTTTTTCTGCATTTTTCAGAAGAATTGCAAATTGGCAAGAAGCGATAAAAATTAGCTAACATCAAAAAAAGAAAGAAAACACAAGTTTCACAAAAATATCAAATAATTACAAAACTGATTCCAGAAAATTTGATAACAATTTGAAATTTGCTAGCATGGCAAAAATTCAAATAATTTAAGTTTTCGCTACAAAGATCATCTGCTCATGCCGTTAGTCCTAATAAATTTGTTTAAATTTGTATTCCTTTAAAAAAGAATTGTCGAAATATAATAGAAAAATAGTGACACACTCGATTGAAAGAAATGCTAGCATGGCAAAAATTCAAATAATTAAAGTTTTCGCTACAAAGATCATCTATCTGCTCATGCCGTTAGTCCTGATAAATTTGTTCAAATTTGTAATCCTTTGAAAAAGAAATGGTCGAAATATAATAAAAAAATAGTGACACACTCGATTAAAGGACATTTGCTAGCATGGCAATAACAGACAGACAAATAATTTAGGCTTTCGGAAAAAGATCATCTGCTCATGCTGTTAGTCCTAAACAATTTGTTCAAATTTGTAATCCATTGAAAAAGAATGGTGAAAATTTAATAGAAAAATAGTGACACAGTCGATTAAAGGAAATTTGCTAGTATGGCAAAAATTTAAATAATTTAAATTTTCGCTACAAAGATCTCTGCTCATGCCGTTAGTCCTAATAAATTTGTTCAAATTTGTAATCCTTTGAAAAAGAATGATCTAATTTTAATAGAAAATCAGTGACACACTGGATTAAAGGAAATTTGCTTGCAAGGTTATAACAGACACACAAATAATTTAGGCTTTAGAAAAAAGACCATCTGCTTATTCCGTTAGTCCTAATAAATTTGTTCAAATTTGTAATCCTTTGAAAAAGAATGGTCGAAATTTATTAGAAAAATAGTTACACACTCGATTGAAGGAAATTTACTAGCATAGCTATAACAGACACACAAATAATTTAGGCTTTTGGAAAAAGATCATCTGCTCATTCCGTTAGTCCTAATAAATTTGTTCAAATTTGTAATCCTTTGAAAAAGGAATGGTCGAAATATAATAGAAATATAGTGATACACTCGATTGAACGAAATTTGCTAGCATAGCAATAACAGACACACAAATAATTTAGGCTTTCGGAAAAAGATCATCTGCTCATGCCGTTAGCCTAATAAATTTGTTCTAATTTGTAATCCTTTGAAAAATAATGGTCTAAATTTAATAGAAAAATAGTGACACACTCGATTGAAGGAAATTTACTAGCATAGCAATAACAGACACACAAATAATTTAGGCTTTCGGAAAAAGATCATCTGCTCATTCCGTTAGTCCTAATAAATTTGTTCAAATTTGTAATCCTTTGAAAAAGGAATGGTCGAAATATAATAGAAATATAGTGACACACTCGATTGAAGGAAATTTACTAGCATAGCAATAACAGACACACAAATAATTTAGGCTTTCGGAAAAAGATCATCTGCTCATTCCGATAGTCCTAAAAAATTTGTTCAAATTTGTAATCCTTTGAAAAAGGAATGGTCGAAATATAATAGAAATATAGTGATACACTCGATTGAATGAAATTTGCTAGCATAGCAATAACAGACACACAAATAATTTATGCTTTCAGAAAAAGATCATCTGCTCATGCCGTTAGCCTAATAAATTTGTTCTAATTTGTAATCCTTTGAAAAAGAATGTTCGAAATTAAATAGAAAAATAGTGACACACTCGATTGAAGGAAATTTGCTAGCATAGCAATAACAGACACACAAATAATTTAGGCTTTCGGAAAAAGATCATCTGCTCATGCCGTTAGCCTAATAAATTTGTTCTAATTTGTAATCCTTTGAAAAAGAATGGTCGAAATTTAATAGAAAAATAGTGACACACTCGATTGAAGGAAATTTGCTAGCATAGCAATAACAGACACACAAATAATTTAGGCTTTCGGAAAAAGATCATCTGCTCATGCCGTTAGCCTAATAAATTTGTTCAAATTTGTAATCCTTTGAAAAAGAATGGTCTAAATTTATTAGAAAAATAGTAACACACTCGATTGAAGGAAATTTGCTAGCATGGCAAAAATTTAAATATTTTAAGTTTTTGCTACAAAGATCATCTGCTCATGCCGTTAGTCCTAATAAATTTGTTCTAATTTGTAATCCTTTGAAAAAGAGTGGTCCAAATTTAATAGAAAAATAGTGACACACTCGATTGAAGGAAATTTTCTAGTATGGCAAAAATTTGAATAATTTAAGTTTTCGCTACAAAGATCATCTGCTCATACCGTTAGTCCTAATGAATTTGTTCTAATTTGTAATCCTTTGAAAAAGAGTGGTCCAAATTTAATGGAAAAATAGTGACACACTCGATTGAAGGAAATTTACTTGCATAGCAATAACAGACACACAAATAATTTAGGCTTTCGGAAAAAGATCATCTGCTCATTCCGTTATTCCTAATAAATTTGTTCTAATTTGTAATCCTTTGAAAAAGAATGATCTATCTTTAATAGAAAAACAGTGACACACTCGATTGAAGGAAATTTGCTTGCATGGTGATAACAGACACACAAATAATTTAAGTTTTCGCTTCAAAGATTATCTGCTGATTCCGTTAGTCCTAATGAATTTGTTTAAATTTGTAATCCTTTGAATAAGAATGGTCCAAATTTAATAGAAAAATAGTGACACACTCGATTGAAGGAAATTTGCTAGCATGGAAAAAATTCAAATAATTTAAGTTTTCGCTACAAAGATCATCTGCTCATGCCGTTAGTCCTAATGAATTTGTTCAAATTTGTAATCATTTAAAAAAGATTGGTCCAAATTTGATAGAAAAACATTAAAACACTTGATTTATGAAAATGTTTTTGCGTGGCAGTTAAGTATAATAATGAATAAGTTTAATAGAAAAATAGTTCAAGTTATTTATCTGCTTATCGGTTTCCATTTATTAATTGTTTTCCTTAAAATGCTTTATTAGTAGTTAGTGATTTTTCCAAGTGATTAATGAATTAAAATGGACTTAATTTTGTCATATTTCTTGTGAACTTATTATTGGTACTTTTTTAAGTTTATTAAATTTATTTAAATAGAATTTGTTGTTTTTTAAATATAAGCGCATCACCACTATGAATGCTGATTCTAGTTTTTTAATATAAAAGACAGCTGTGTTTTGTTATTTATGTCATTTGAGCTATCATTTGATTGGAAATAGTTTTTATAATTTAAAAGAATTAATAATGAATATTTCTTTGGAAAAAAACACAAAACTCTACATTTCATTATTATCGTTTATTATTAGAGAAGAGGAAGAGAAAATTTTTATTGAAAGTAAAGGACATTTGAGGCAACAAATTCTTAGAAAATTGATTACAGAAATTTATGGTTGTTTCAAAGAGAAGCATTTGAAGCACTTGGAAAAGTTTTTAAGGGGGAGGCATTTCGTTCAAATTAGAGATGATGTTTTAAGTATGTTTCTTTCAATCTTCTCTTCGCGACCAAACTAAATTCAGTGTATTTTTGCTAACTTCAGCACTCTTTCATGAATCTACTTTCGTTGCAAGTCATTAATTTATTGTTTTCGTCATTAGCTAAACTGACAGATTCAACCATTATTATTGTCCCTCCTGAATTACGAGAGGACAACATTTATCTAGAAGTGCTACTCAATGCAATTGAAGAAGTTCCATCGATTGTAGAAAAGATGCAATTTAATTTTTCGGCAACAAGGGAGAAAAAATTTTTAAGTGTAAATGAATGTTCGACTCTTTGGTCCAGAATGTTTCCTGGAAAAAAAGTGAAACAATTTGAAATTTTAAAATTAAAAACAACATTTCGACGCAAGCTTCAGGAATTGAAAGTACTTCGAGAGAGGAGAATTAGGAGTCGCAATTCAACAGGTTTATTTGATAAATTGTAATGTTTTTTATTTGACCATTACCATTATCTTTCTCAAAATCTATAGAACTTCTCATCAACTTTAGTTTGTTGTTATTTAGCTACTTTTCTCAAATTTTAACCAGAAAAATGTAATTTTTTTCTAATTTGGATTTTATTGAACTTTCTATAATCAATTATAAAGATACCTCTAGGCTCACTCAAAGATCACGGTTTGCTTTTGGAACATCGTTTACCATGCCTCTAGGCTCGCTCGAGAATCAAGGCTAGATATGGAACATGGTTTCTCTAGGCTCGCTCAAAAATTAAAGCTTTTTTTGGTACATTTTCTCTCGTCACTTTAAGCTCGCTTCAGGATCAAGGCTCCATTTTGGGACAGAATTTCTTACACCTCCAGGCTCGCCCAAGGATCAAGGCTTGATTTGGAAAATGGTTTCTCATGCCTCTAGGCTTGCTTTTGAAACATTGTTTCTCATGACTCTAGGCTCGCTCAAGAATCAAGGCACACTTTTGGCACTGTGTTTATTTGTGCAAGAAGAAAGAAAAGTGATGAGAAACCCTGTTTTATAAAAGTGTGCTATAATTCTGGAGCGAGCCTAAAGTAGTTAGAAACCTTGTGCTAAAGGCGAGCCTTGGTCCTAATTTATACTTCTTTGTTGTTAACAAATTAGTATTTTTAAAGTAAATAATAATTAATTAATTCTTGAAGTGTAATTTAAAACTCACTGCGATATTACTTAACCAGTACTAACTCAGTACTGCTTGCAACACAGTTGCAAGGAGGAAGCTGTACAATGGGAGAGAGAGGTTGCTGTTGCAGCGTCACCTCTCTCCTGCGGGTAAGTGGAAAAGAAATAGGATGAAGATTCTACTTTGCAGCGTCGCACTCTCCTTTCAAAGACTAGTGTTGAGAAAAGGCACCCTTTGTTCTCCCAGCTCATTTCTTCCGGTTGGCGTTCCTCCTCTTCTTGGCCTCGGCCGAACGCGTCATATGAATGAGGAATCGAGTGAAATGAAGCGTATGATAAAAAGGTATTGGTGTACAAGAGTTTATTTTTTGAGGTCTCGCCAGGAGCCTGGCTGACAACGAACTGAACGAGCTCGGCTGCGGCGGTCGTATTTACGTCCGCGCCTGACTGGTTTCCCCCTCTACGAACGGACTCCTTAGAATTACCCCTTCCCTCGGAGGGAATCTCGGGCGTCAGCCAATCGCGTCATTCTCGCCTAGACCGCAGCAACCGAGCCTCGCTATACAACTCGTTCGAATGCTCGCGTCGTAAAAAAATAAAGAATTAAGTGTTTTATAAAAAGTAATGACTGTTACATAATATATTATATTTGTTCTAATAGTATATTGCAATTAAATTTATACACACATATAATATGAATAAAAATAATAACAATAATATTCATTATTATTACACAGGCCGACAAAATTTTGTTGACTAAAATGTGGCAGCCGATTCTTATAGGATTTTTGACGTAGAATCAGAATCTGCCCATGAAAATATCCAATTGGCTCTAGTTTTCGAGCAAAATGCGAATTAAGGTGCTAAAAAACGCGTTTTTGGCACTTTTTGAGCAGCTGTAAAACAAAAACGCGAAGGAATAAAATGGTCTACAATGGATCAAATTAAAGCTTAAACATTGCTCTTTAATGTCCAATATCAACAAACTTAATACCAGATTATTTAAACAATTAAGAAAAGTTTTTATCACTGAGCGCGCATAAATTTTGTAGAATGTTTTTATGTGTTTTATCCTACACCAATTCACTTGCAAGCTTTTTATACACTTAGCAAAGTGTTACCACTATGGTAAACTTGCACGAAAAGCTTGCAATGTAAGCTTGCAAAGCTTTGTTTTATATAAGTATATATATATATATATATATATATATATATTATAAAAGTGTAAAAAAACTTCGTTTTACAATATCATATTTATCACAAACATAGCAAAATTGAACTGGATATTTAAAGAATAATAATAATGATAATAATAATATAAATGACGATTTTAAGTTTTATAAAATTCATATAGTCTATATCGACGTACATCTGAAATAAAAATTAAACTACATGAAAACAAATGAACGCAAAATAAGTGAAATAAAAAAATAACAAATAAAGTCAAGTTAACCTAATTTTTTGACATGTAATTGGAAAACAAATGAAAATAAAATTAGTTTTTGATGATCAAAAGTATTTATTTAATGTGTGCTAACGAATAAATATGAGTTCGAGGCGAGAAAAGTGCCGTTATCATCCAGATGTATTTTGCTATATTTGTGGTGAATATACTGCTGAAAAGCAAAGGCAAAATATTTCCGACTTTGTAAAAAAAGCATATTTTGATTACTTCGGTTTCGCGATAAACAACCAAGATAAATCTTGGACACCTCACAAGGTTTGTCGAACATGTGTTGAATCTTTGCGACATTGGGATAAAGGAATTAGAACAAGCTTGAAATTTGGTGTGCCAATGGTTTGGATGGAACCAAAAAAACCACTTCAACGATTGTTATTTTTGTATGGTAAATATCCAAGGAATTAATAGTTACAAAAGAAAATCATTCGACTACCCTGATTTGGACTCAGCAAAGCGGCCTGTACCACATAGTGAACATATTCCAATACCGATTTGTAAAAAACTCAAAGAGGATTCAAATATTAACGATGAAATACCTATGAATATTGACTACATTCCACACTCTAGCAGTGAAAGTGAAGATGAGAAAAGCAAGTCTACCCCACAACAATTTTCTCAAGCTGAGATCAATGATCTAGTGCGAGATCTTTATCTATCGAAAGAATTAGCTGAACTTTTGGCATCTCGATTAAAAGAAAAACAATCTCTATTGCCGGAAGTAAGAATATCAATTTTTAGAAAAAGAGAGCAAGATATTCTTCCGTATTTCAGCGAATGTGAAAACCTCGTTTATTGCAATGATGTTTCTGGACTTCTTTTAAAAATGGGCTTAAAAGAATATAAACCTGAATCTTTTCGACTTTTCATTGACAGTTGCAAAAGAAGCTTAAAATGTGTTCTGTTGCACAATGGAAATTCCTACGCACCTATACCAATTGCTCATTCAACAAAGCTCAAAGAAGAGCATGAAAACGTTAAGATGGTTTTGGAGAAAATTCGATACAAAGAACACCAGTGGAAAATTTGCGTAGATTTGAAAATGGTAAATTTCTTGCTTGGTCAGCAAAGTGGGTACACAAAATACCCTTGCTATATTTGTATGTGGGATAGTAGAGCGAAACAACAACATTGGACAAGAAAGACGTGGCCATTAAGAGAGATCTTAACTGTCGGTCAAGCAAATATCATAAACAAGCCTTTGGTACACAGGGATAGGATCATTCCTCCTCCGCTGCATTTTAAATTGGGTTATATGAAACAATATGTCAAAGCATTGGACAAAAAAGGCAAATGCTTTAAATACATTTATAAATCGTTTCCTCAGATTAGTATGGAGAAATTGAAAGCAGGCATTTTTGATGGACCCCAGATTCGACAGCTGGTTAAAGATCCAAATTTCATGAAGAGCATGAATGATATCGAAGCATCTGCTTGGTCAAGTTTTGTTGCAGTCATGCAGGGTTTCTTGGGAAACTACAAAGCAGAAAACTATGAAGAGCTGGTTCAGAGCATGTTAGAAAATTTTCAAAACCTTGGTGCTAATATGAGTATTAAAGTCCACTATCTCCACTCTCACTTGGATAAATTTCCGGAAAACCTAGGTGACTTTAGCGAAGAGCAAGGGGAACGTTTTCACCAGGATTTGAAAACCATGGAACAGCGATATCAAGGAAGGTGGGACAGACATATGATGGCCGACTACTGCTGGAATTTGATGCGTGATTGCCCCAAAGAGCACAAAAGAAAGTCATTAAGTCAAAAATTTTTGGACAGTTAATTCTTAATTGTCATTCTTGGGACTTACAGGTTAGTTCTAAAAAACTTCTTTTTTTTTGCTTAATATAAAAACATAGACATTGAGAAAACGGTTTTGTATCATTTACCAAAGTTTGGTTTTCCCAACCAAATATTTTATTTGCTATTTGTGCAACAAAACTGTTTAGTTCGGGCTACCAAATTTTTTCATTGATTCATTTTGTTCAGTCCACTCAATTTTTTGGTTCGCACAACTAAATAATTTCTTTAGGCTAACACTTTATTTTTTGGCTCATGTTTATGTTTTATTTTATTCGCCAATCAATTTTACGTTTTTTATTATTCTTATTTATTTTTTTCTGAAAGCATAAATTAAGACTTTCAGAAAAAATAAAGCACTATTAGTAATGCATGTGAAACGATGAATTCCAAAATCCAAAACAATTTATTACGATTTATTACGATTTAATATTACGATATTATTTTTCTCAGTGTACCTATTTTTTTGATTTCTCATAACTTTTAAGTACAGAAAAAAATCTATTCCAGGTTTTGGTACAGTTCGAAATGACCTCATGCTAAACGAAATAAAATATAGCTCCATCTACATGGCTTACTTTTAGTGTACTTTAAAATAAGTATGCACGTAAGTGTACGCTACTCATTTGGAGTTCAATTTTTTCTGTAATTAACTGAAAATGTAGTTTACTGGTCAGATAAAAAGAATTAAATATTATTTTTATTGATCGTATATATAAAAAATTGTAATAAGATAAGATGCAATTTTGCATCTTATTTTTTCTGCAGGAAAAATCCAAAATTTTTTCCAGGGGAGGGGTCATGCTTAGACGCGTTATTTTTGGTCAATCATAATAAAGCGAACATTTTTTTAAATATTTAAAAAATTTTACCAGAAGGGGTCATGACCCCCTCCCCCAAATCAACATTGCTTTACTGACACTGTAAACATACTTTTACCTTACCTAAAAATTAATTACTAATTTACGTTTAATTGCTTTCGTTCTATGTTACAGGAAATACACACCCAAGGATGCTGCAGAATTCGTGCGCGCGCAGACACAAAAACTGTTACCCATTGTTCAAATTGTTAAATACTTAGTTTTTTGATTATGGATATTAAAAAGCAATGTTTAAGCTTTAATTTGATCCATTGTAGACCATTTTATTCCTTCGCGTTTTTGTTTTACAGCTGCTCAAAAAGTGCCAAAAACGCGTTTTTTAGCACCTTAAATCGCATTTTGCTCGAAAACTAGAGCCAATTGGATATTTTCAAGGTCAGATTCGGATTCTATGGCAAAAATCCTATAAGAATCGGCTGTCACATTTTAGTCAACATGAAGTTGTTGAAATTTTGTCGGCCTGTGTTATTATTATTATCAATTGATAATAAATAAATTTGGGATCAGTGCAGACAGTCTCGTTTCATTCCTGAATTAGGCTTCCGCAGCATTGATTGAAGATTGAACACCAATCTTCAACAAAGACTGCGCGACAGGCTGAAATCGGTGTTACATTTATAGACTCAAGCAACCTCGCATCGGCCGTCTTACCCAGCCTCAATCAGTCTCTGTAAAGCTTGAACTCGCTGTCAGTTCTCACCTGGGTTTAATTATTGCAAAACTGTTTAAACAGTCAGGTCCAAATTTTGCACAGTTATTAAGAACTCCAAGAGGAACACTTCACTGACTTTGAAATTAACTGAACAAAAATTAAACAAATTAATAAACATTTAAAAATTTGTTTTTTTCAATATTCGACTTTATCCAGTCTGGATTGGATCGATGTCATAAAAATGTCTTTTTTGACAGGGCGCCTTGACTATCGGTGTTACATTAAAACTTAAATCAGTCCTGCTCCCGCTCACTCACTAATGCTCGATTAATATTGACCAATGCTTGGCAAATCTTTATAAAGCCTCAACTCGGCTCCACTTCGCGCCTAGGTTATTTTATTTCTCGGAATCCACTAGCCAATAACACAGGCACACAAAAAAAATAAAAGTCAAAACCCAGAGGTCACATCCCCCTACCCCCATGTTTTTGGAGTCGCTGTAACCAAATATGACCATGAAAATTTTATTTCATCGCCAATTTTCCCGCTACCACCCTCTTACACCTGCTCCCTGGGAGTTAGAGTTTCAGTTTAAATAAATAACGAATAAGGTGTTTATTCTTATGTTTTTTGGGTCGCTGAAAACAAAATAGACTACCAAAAACAAATCCTATCCACCTTTAACCTCCTACAACCTTCTTAACACCCCCAAAGTGAGCATTGAAATTTGAATTTTCACGAAAAGTTGATTGCGTTATCAAATCTTTGGGTGTGTTAAAGGGGATAAGGGTGGATAGGATTTTTTTTTGGTAGTCTTTTTTGGTTTTAGCGACTCAAAAAACATAGGTTTTGACACCGTACTCGACTTATCGTGAAAATTCGAATTTCAACCCCCCACTCTAGAGGTGTTAAGGGGGTTAAGGGAGGGAGGATTTTGTTTTTGGTAGTGTTTTTTGGTTTCAGCAACCCAAAAAACATAAGAATAAACAACTTATTCGATATTTATTTAAACTGAAACTCTAACTCCCAGGGAGCAGGTGTAAGAGGGTGGTAGCGGGAAAATGGGCGATGAAAAAAAATTTTCATAGTCATATTCGGTTTCAGCGACCCCAAAAACATGGGGATAAGGGGATGTGTCCTCTGGGTTTTGAATTTTTTTTGTGTGCCTGTGTAATTATAATAGGAACTGAGTGGGGCAACACTGGGTATAGGCCTTATTTAACAAACGAATTAACCAATCGCGATTGTATTTTACATAATACTGTACCGAGATGATAGTTTCTTGTTTAGAATACCTAAAAGCCATGAGAATGAATATTTTATGTGTTTTACTAAAAAAATTGTTTTCGTCGATTTCTTGTGGTTTTTTAACTTTTTAGATGGTGTTTATTATTTAACAATAACAGTTAAGGAACTATATAAAATTTCTTATAACTGGCAAAGGTTACAGGAGAAGGGAAGCATATGTTTTTTTTCTTTGTTGATTCGTAAATTGTAGTAATTAATCGTATTATTCAATTTCGTAGGTACGGACAAGATGGGTTAGGGGAGAATGTGTCAAGACGGGGTACACAAATTAAGCAAAAAAAAGAGAAATAAGAGAAGTCAAAAAAACTACTTAAATAAAGACTGAATAAAATAGGATTGATCAAAAAGAAAAAAGCTTGTCAGGTTAAACCATCAATTAGCGATTATAAAGTGGAAATACACCTTGTCTCTATTGTAATGGTTATTATTTAGACTCAAATATGAAGATCATTTTGTGAAAATTGTCGACAGGAATAGATTGTTTTCTCTAGTACCCCATCTTACCTCTTAACCCTTTAAAGACGAGATGTGCTGTTTTTCAACATGAATTTCAAACGCCTACAATTAGTAGAAAGAAGCCATAAAATTTTTCAAAAGTCCATATCCTACTATTTTGGGGGTCGCTCTTTTCGAATGGCGTGCTCAAAATTTTCAAAAAATGATATTAAACCCTTCTTTTTTCAAAAAATAAAATGTCAAGTTTTTTAATGCAATTTTTTTTAAAAGAATTTTTTTCTCCGCCATAACATTTTTTAAATAGATCAAAACTTATCAGAAACGGGTTCCCAATAGCTGTACTTAAAAAATATCCACTTCTAATATTTATTTTTTTCAATTTGAATTTAAAATGGCGCTTGAAGAACAAAAACATTTCCTAATTTTATGTAAGATTACAAACTTTTTCAAAATTGCTCAAATCTAATTGAAATTTGTTACTCAAGGGTTATGGCGATTGCTGATCACGAAACTGAAGTCAGATTCAAAAAATTCAACATGGCGGATCCAATATGGCGGTCGAATTTTGGGAAACTCATTAAATTCAGTTAAAACTCTTTACTCTTTTTTAGGTCGCTGATTACAAATTTGAAGTCGCCTTTAGCCTTTAAATAATTAAAGTTGACCGATTATCACCACGGGGAGGTAGGTGATATAGAGAATCATTTTTTTACTTTTTCAGTAATATTTAATTTTTTTTGTTGTTTTCAATTTTTTTTATTTTTTCAATTTTATAATTTACTTCTTGCAACTTTTTATTAAAAACTATTAATTTGTATTATGCACTTTTTTGAAGCAATTGTCACAGAAATATAACTTGCATGTTTTGGTGATTATTTAAAGGCAAAAGGCGACTTCACCCAAAAAACATAGGAATAGTCACCCTACTCGACTTTTATTTAATCGGAAACTCCAACCCCCGGGAGCAGGTGAAAGGAGGTGGTAGCGGAAAGATAGTCATTTTTTTATGACTATCAATTTTTTTATGGAAACATGTGAAATTTGTTTTGATAAACATAATGAAAAATGATTTATTTATTAATAAAAACATTATGTACATGAGTAGGGTAAAATTTACCACGTATAATATGTTAATTTTCAACATATATCGCGTGACAGTAATCGAATTTCCGGCCGTACGTAAATTTGTGCTCAAATAAGGTTAATTCTGCGGTTCGTGTGTACAGATACAGATAACGATCCCCCTTCAAATCTTAGAATTTCTCGCCACCTTCCAGTTTACAGTTTTCTCGTTTGATATAAAACAACCTCTCAGTTTTTCGGTGAAAATAGAGCCAAATAGAGTTTGTCCTCTTAGAAAGCTCAAGGGCGAGAGATGTACATCTAAACTTTTCCCAGATTTAACGTCTGATTTCACTGTACTGTATAGATAAATCAAGAGAGAGAGAGAGAGAGAGATGCTGATGCTTCTCATTCCGATTTTGCTGAAGAAGAAAACTGGTGTAAGCCTTTAGGGTTTCTACTTCGTTTGCCTCTACTTCTTCGTCATCGTCTTCTTTTACTTCTTCATTCCTTTTTGAGCTTCTGGATGTACACATTCTAAACTATACCGATATATGACAAATACTTATGAAAAGTATATAACATATAACCTCCATTGGAAACATTCCTTGATATAAAGACAGCCTTAAAGGCGTGTTCTACTTTAAGTATCCTCTTGCTTCTGAGAAAAATATGAGAGAGGAAAATATCTGTAAGACAATTTTTCTTAGATAAAGCGTCTCTCAAAGTTAACAATTTACAAGAATTTTGAAATAAATCGTATTTTTAATTTTACATTTCTCATGATCGAAATCAATTCAAATTAGTCTAGTATAACCACCCAATAAATAATAATGCATAATTCAGTTTATTTAAATAATTTCGTTAATTAACAGACAGATAACTCTGGTCTTTCTTAAAAAAATTGTATTTTTTACATACAAATTTATGTTTATTCAAGTAATTTATGTCTATTTTGTGGAAAAATAATTTTAAAGATCATAATTATCATTGTTATTAACAATTATATTTATATAAAATATAAATTTAAAATTAATTAATCAATTTTTTATTACTTATTTATATCTTTATTTATATAAGCTTAAATTTGTCTCTAAAAAATACAATTTTTTTAATCATTGTTAATAACAATGATAATTATTAACTTTAAAATTATTTTTCAACAAAATAGACATAAATTACTTAATTTAACATAAATTTGTATGCAAAAAAAACAATTTTTTAAGAAAGACCAGAGTTTTGGCACACTAGTTTCTAGTATCCAATACTACAATTTCACCAAATAACAGCTTAATCCAAGGACCCCATGCAAATCGCATATTTTCTGGCGGAGTCTTACCCACATATACACTCAATACATACATATGTATACTCACACATATACACTAAATACTTACACATATACATGTATACTAAAAACATACACATGTATACCCATATACACTCAATATTTATACATATACACTCAATACATACACATGCATACTCACACATATACACTCAAAACATACACATGTATGATAGAAATATTGTCCTTTATAGTACCAAAAAAATAATTATTTATACCAAATACGAATTACTTAAGTAAAAATTGCAATAATTAAATATAATATTAATTAATTATTAATTAAATATCCTAAAAAAATGTAATTGAGTAAAATAAAAATAATTATTTACTTAATTAAATGGTTTAATTGTCTATTATCCAATAAATATTTGTTTGAAACAAGTGAATATTTATTATATATGAGTACTTTATTTTATCGTATCAAATTAATAGTTATTTGTACCGAATACGAGTTATTTAAGTCAAATAACTCATAAGTCAAATCTAATTAGCCAAATCTAAATAATTAGATCTAGTAAATATTGCTTAAAATCAATTATGAAAATTAATTTGTTTAACAATACATTGTTTTTAATATAGATAAACATTTTTCTTGCACAAATAAAATAATTTATTGAAAGAACTATATATTTGTTTGCATCAAATATTCAACTATTTATCTCTCTAAATTATAACGTGTAAGATCTTAAAATATTGGTATTGAAGTACTCTGTCAATTACGACCTGGCCTTTTTAAAAATCCAAAATTACGGACAAGTTATGACACATTATATGACTGAAACGTAAAATGTCCAATTGAAGCATCATTTCAGAAGAAAAAAACTTTCCAATTGTCATTACACGGACCACTTACAGTGTTGGAGGTTTAAAAAATCAAAATATGTTGAAATTTTAAAAAAAAATTAGAGATACAAACTGGTGGATCAAATATGGTTAGTGTTTGACAATATCAACGGCAAGTTGCAGAAGTATTTGCAAGGTCTCAAGAAATTTTATCGTAATTTCAAACCAGGTCCTCTTTGAGTGATGACTAATTCCGTCCTTTTCATAGTATTGATCTGCTAACTAGTTAGATTTTCTGGACTTGGATCAGCATCTTCACCTTCTAAAGCAGCGTTGATAAACCTCCGGACTTCTTCTAATTCCTATCCTATTCCTGGATCTCCGGAGAAGTGTTAAAATTTCCAGATTAACAAGTTCCGAGTAAATTGGGCAACTCAAACAAAAATAGTACGCCATATTGGGTCCACCATTTTATATTTTTATGAATGGAGTTTATATTTGTAATCAGCGGCCACAAAAACCCCTGAGTAACAAGTTTTGAGTAAATTGGGTCTTTAAAAAAAATAGTCGACGATATTTGATCCATCATTTTGTATTTCTAAAATTTTTAAAAAATTTCAACATATTTTGATTTTTTAAACCTCCAACACTGTTGGTGATCCGTGTAATGCCAATTGGAACGTTTTTTTCTTCTGAAATGATGTTTCAATTAGACATATTCTACTTTTTAGTCATATAATGTGTCATAACTTGTCCGCCATTTCGGATTTTTAAAAAGGCCAGATCGTAATTGATAGAGTACTTCAATACGAACATTTTAAGACCTTACACGTTTTAATTGAGTGCATAGAATTATGCACAGAGCTCTGATCTGGTTTACATGGAATGTCCCATATATGAGCGATTCCATGCCAAGTGATTAAGGTGGAGAAAAATTTTTTCCAATCGTAGCAAAACTTGGGGCTTTTGTAGTACTCGTAGGTAGTAATTTTTCGTTAAAATATTTTTTTACCTAGTCCAATATTTTCCGAGGGGGAGGGGGTTAAATTTTTGTGTTTTTCAGTACAATGCTTATTTCAATAATTTATTACTCTTAAACAATTAAACATACAAATTTGACAAAGTACATTTTTGAAAGGTTTTTTCATGCTCTTTCGATTCGAAATAAGCATTTTGGAAAAAAAAATTTTTGACCAAAAAAAATCAAAATTAAAAATAAATTTCAATTTTTGAGGGAGAGAGATACAATTTTTTTAAACGAAAGCTGAGGTTTTTTCCTAAAAGGACATATAAATAAAAAGGTGGGACTAGAATGTTTAAACATTGAAAAAAAGAATTTTCTCCTAAACGGAGCTAAAAACATGAAAAAACCTTTCCAAAATGTACTTTGTTAAATTTGTATGTTTAATTGTTTAAGAGTAAAAAATTATTGAAATAAACATTACACCAAAAGACCCCTTGATCACTTGACATGGAATGCCTCTTATATGAAATTTCATTAAAATAATAGTTCAATGGAATTATTAGAAATTATCATGCACCTCAAAATTTTTTTGGTTCGCATTTATAACCTTATTGTTGTTTCTACATTTTTAAACTTAATTTTAACATTTTGTTTAAAAATTATATTCTTGTCTAGATAATAAAACTGTATTAAAAATTAATGTCATGAATCTTTGAAAAATTTAATTGTACAATTTATTAAATCTGAAGAAAAGTTACATTTAAAGAGACATTTTATTTATTTTGTTTCAATTTTTCTAAATTAATGTATTACCAAACTAAAACGATAATATTTTCCTTAAAACAATAGTTTTCTTGTGTGCCATGGTGTTTTTAATTTTTTATGGTTGCTTATTTTAAAAAAATATTATTTTATCCGGCCGACCATTAACATTTCATTTGTAAATATTAAACTAAAATTCTATATAATAGACTTTTACATATTTTGACAAACTTTCCAATAATAATAAAATACAAATTCATAACGCGAAGAACCACCCATTAAAATAATGAAAAGAAAAATAATTCTTGCGTAAAGGAAATGGCCATGCTTTACCGGAAGTGAATTAGGGGTTAATAATAGTTATAGAAACTTCTAGAAGATTAGGGAAAATTGTATAGCGTCTGAAAAAGGGTATAAAAGCCGTGAATCACGTTCACACTTTATACTTAAAAATTATTCAGGAGTTTATTGCATTTGCAATTTACAACCTGATAATTTTAAATTATTACATACAACACACATACACTTACAAATCGTAAGAATTATTCAAGAATTAGTTGTTTTACAACTTATAACTTGTTAATTCAAAAATTATCTTCAAAGTCAAGCCCTGGAAGAGAAATTTGAGGAACTCGTCAAATTTTTTTACTTTTAACCTCTATTTTTATTCCTTAAGGGGTAACAAAAGCAAATCGTAAGTTTATTGAATATTCTTATGAGCTGTGTTCATATAGTAATAGACTATATCAATGTGGCAGTTTAAAAGATTCAATAAGTATTGATCCTAAACAACCAAAAATATTATTTACAATAGGAAATAATTAATTTACTTAAATTAATTATTTAGTCAATTTTTCAGAGAGATAAATAGATTTTATTATATGAATTGGATAAATTTTGATCATTTTTCGATATTATAAATTTATCAAATCCAAAATAAATCTAGAATATCTATCTAGAATATTTATCTAGAATATCTATCTAGAATATCTTAAAGGACAATCTAACTGAAAAATTCAAGCGTAAAAATTTATACACAACCCCAAGGTGAATGACTTTTATTATTATTTTTTTATTATTATAACCGAACCTACGAACTTATTTTATAAACTATCAAAATTGTATCATATGAAAGATTTAATAATTATTAAATTTTAATTATTATTTAAAGTTTAATTTGTTATTTATTGTATTTTTGAACAATTATGCTACAAAAGAAAGATAACTAAATTATCTAATTTAGTAGTGGAAAATTTAGAAAAAATAAAAAGCTGCATTACCGAATAATTATTGGAACAATTTCCTCTAATTTGGTAACAAAGCAAAAAATTTTCTACAAAAGAAAATATAATATTAAATTAAAGGGAAAAGAAGATCATTTAAATTCATTCATAAATTTAATGTATTGTCAAAATATAATCTTATCAGTTGATACAGTTTGACGCGTGCCTCATTGTTAGAGGATCTTTAAATTTTTAAAACAATGTCCCTTTAAATTTATACAAAAACATTCTATCTATTCATATTACATAAGAATGAGAAATATTTAATACACATGTAAAAGATATTTGACATGTTAGAAACACGTGGGTTTTCAGAAGTTTCCATTCAGTGGGCTTTTAAATCAAAATAAAGGAAAAATATATAGATATATACTTCCCTCGGTCTGTTAACTAAAACACGAATGTTTCAATACACTGAAAAAAATTCTGGTTGAATTACCTAGTTTTACCTAGAATTTCGTATTAAATATGCCCTAACCAAAACTTTTCTGGTTAGGCTAACCAGAATTTTAGTTAATATAACAAGAATTCTGTTTATTTTAACTAGAATATCGTGTTAAATATACCCTAACTAGAATATTTTTTTCAGTGTATGTATACAGTTGTTAAAAATTAATACTTGTCTTACTATTCACATGTATAATAAATATTTTAATTTTTCATTAAGTTCACTTTTTTCATGAATATTTTTTTGATCAACTTTGTTGTGTTAAATTTTGTATAAAATATGATTTTGTGAATAAAAAGAATGTACCTAAAAACAACAAATTTAATTTTTCCAAAAGAAATTTTGAACATAATGTTTTTGACAAAATTCAAAAATCATAATTGCACAAAAAATATGAAATATAAAAATGAGCTATTTTTTTGTAAAATGGATATAAATTACAACTGTTTAGTAAATTGAAATGACAACATAATAAAATATCACTTCAAACGAAAACTGGTTCACAAACAATAATTCAAAAACTGTGATCGTATGTTTTTTTTAATTTTTGTTTATTTTTCGGCAAATAAATGTTTATTTATCATTATAAATGTATAATGTATATTATTTTTCGTTGTATTTTAGCCTGTCACAACAACAGAAATTTGTTTTTTAGTGGTTAAGTACCTAGTTAGTTCTATCTTGTCCAATCAAGTGTTTCACGTCATTTCACGCATTTGTAAGAGCAATATACATTTTTCAAGTTTGCGAGTTCGATTCGATTGTTCGATTTTTGTGCTTTCTGTTTTTTTAGAAAGGATAATGCTGATAAATTTATCTATTAATTAATCTGAATTATTTATCTAAAAAGACAATATATGACTAATACTTGTTCACAAGTTTGTCTAATTGCAAATGAATAAAGTACTGATTATTTTTCTCTAGTCCAGATTATCCTAACTAGAATTTTATAGTCTCTGTGAGTTTTTGTAGCCTAACTTATAAATTTTATAAATGTAAACGGATTACAGAAATATAAAGTTTCAAAAAAATTGTGTGAATTGTAAAATAACGCCAACTGAACGGTTAAGAACTAGAAAATGTTACGAGATAACGTCAGTTGAACTTTCGGGTCTTTCGGAAATCGTCTTGTCACTTGTTTACGGTCCATTACTCGTAAAATTCTACTTGTCTCTTAAAACATCTTTTTTCATTTTTCTTCCTCTATCTATAATTCAGAAAAGTACTCTTTAACAGTTGCGACAAAATAAATTTAACCTTGCCAAATGAATATGGATATTGTTATAAAAAAAAGAAACGAAAAAATGAAATAAAATATGAGACACAGAAAAGAAGAAGGATAAAAATAAGTAGCAAAAACAAAATTGTATTCATATAAATAAAAATTATCCCAACAGAATAATAGTACCTATATTACATTATAAATAATTTTATGAACCAATCGTAAATTTATTACTTTGGTGAGACTCTGTGTCTTGCGATCATCCAGGTTAAGCGATGTCAACAAGAATCTTAAATTATAATTACGCCCATAATTTATATCATGGTTTATCAATAAAGCACACCACGAAATTATAGTTTCATTCAGTATACTGTCTCTGATAAATGCAGGGTAGACAACTTAGAACCATTCTCTCCTACGTACTTTCTACCTAGGTATAAAGAAAAAATATTAGGAAACGCAGTGGGAGTGAAGTTAATAAATAAAATACTATTTACTTAATAAAATATTTTCCAAAAAATTAAGTAAATAAATGTATAAATACATTTTTTTTATTTTTATTACGTTTTTTTAACAATTTTATATTCACTGGACGTACGGAAATCAAGATATAGATTTATCATTTAAAAGAATACTTACATGCACGTGCTGCATACCGGGTGTGTGCAATTTTATTAAAGCTTGTTGGAACGACGCTCGATCAGGCAATCTTTTCTCAAATCCTTCCTTTTATGCCATTTTACTATTTGAATTATAATACAAAATCCGATGAAATTCAATTTTCGACAACGTCATTGCAGCTTAAACAGATTACGTGAGAGTTTTTAAACAACTACGCAACTGAACTTTTTCGAAAAATATTCACTAAGGATGATGTTATTCTGTGGAAATAAAAGAATTCTCTCTCAATTGATTAAAAATATCAATTTACATTTCATCACCAAACAACTGAACTGCCGGATCAAAGAAGGGCACATAACCAATGTAATTCAAATGGGTTATGTGCCCTTCTTTGATCCGGCAGCTCAACTATAAATATTAATTAAAGGTGGAAGAAGTTGACAATTTATCTGAATTATTTCTCACTTAAAGCAGCATTAAGATTTCATGTACATATCGATAGCACACCCGTCCTAATGAAATAATACTAAAACCTGCTTTTTCTAAAAACTATTTTTTGAAATTAAATTTTAATTTCAAAACTAGCGTTATATTCCTCACTCGCTAACGCTCGCTCGAATGACAGTTTACTTATTTCTACTTACATATATATATTTATTATTTCACAATATTATTATAATATTTTAATTTTTATTATTTATTAAATAGCATCTTTACTGTTACTATATGGGTGATTCTCCCGAAATACTCCTTTTGTGAGTTACAAACAAAAAAGAAAAAAATTTATTATTTATGGATTAATGCAGTTAAAATTTGGCGCCGGCGTTTTTTATTATATATATTTTTCTGTTTATAAAAAATTATTTAATAATTATAATTTATTAATAGGTATTATCTATAAATTTTATAGATTTTGAAATACTTACAGTTATCAAAAATCTCTTTTAACATAATCATTAAAAATTACTTTTATACATTTAAGGTTCACTTTTCACTGGCAGTTTGTAAACAATCGACAATCATATCAATTTTTAATTTTTATTTAAAAAAGTGAGAGGAATGACAATTTCAATATTTTTTTATTTTATTTAATTTACAAATAATTTTCCTCCAGCTTAGAATGCCCTATCATGTTTATAAAGGATAACTTTATGTGAAAAAAATTTGCGATCAATTTATATATTTATTAATATTGTTTTTATTAACCCCTTGACAGTCCATGGCCCATATGTGGCCACAAAAAGTCGTGCCACCTTTACGTCTGTGGCCATATATGTCCATCTCAAAAATAAAATACTAAACATAATTCGATTTAAATGACCAAGTGCATACTAAGGTTTTTGGGGTCGCTGAATCCGAATTTCAAATCAAATTTTCAAAGTTCAAAATGGTGGACCTAAAATGGCGACTATGAAGATTTAAAAATTTATTAAATACGCTTGAAACTCGTTACTTGGGGGGTTTCGGGGTCGCTGATTACGAATATGATGTCAGATTTACAAAATTAAAATGGTGAATCCAATATGGCGGATAATTTCAAGATTCATGCAATTTGATCGAATTTTAAGTCCGCCATTTTGGAATTCAAAATCTGACATCGGATTCGTAATCAGCGGCCCCGAAAACCCCCGAGCAAGAAGACTAGAGACAGGAGAGCCAACTCGCCTGCTTGTTCATAGAGAGCAGTGGTCTCGATTTTAACGGACGACTGGGCGTAATACCCCGAGGCGCACTAGTCTTTTGCACATCCCAACACATGCATAACTTTATAAACTCTATCTGTGTGTTTGTTTTGTATACAATTTTCTTGGTTATGTGCAAGTTCTGTGCCAGTTGATTTTGAAAATACTAAATGAAATGCCCCAAAAGAGACAGTGTTGCATAAATAATTGTGCAAGTGCCAATAAAAATTGTAAAGAAAATTATCGTCATCTTTATAAATTTCCAGAAAATGAGGTAATATCTGCTAAGTATGAACTTAAATCCTTATCAAGTTTTATAAATTTTATATCACCATTTGGGATCACAACTAACATCCACTGTTTACATGGTAGTTTCAAACGGACCATATTACTTTGTATTGCTTTATATGTAGAGTTTGTATCTTCAGAAATATTTTTGCTTGATTTCATCTTTATTAGTTTTTATAATTTATAAATCCCTTTTAAAATCTTTGAAATATCGTAGAGCGTTAAATTTGAAAAGTTAGTTTATTGGGAAAAATTCCTTATTTAGAAGAACAAACTTGCAGCTGTTACAGCTGTCAGATGGAATACATATATATAAAATACACAGTTATGCATGTGTTGGGATGTGCAGAAGACTAGTGCGCCTCGGGGTGGTACGCCCAGTCGTCCGTTATAAACAGAACCATCGGAAATACTCGAGTTGGCTCTCCTGTCTCTAGTATTCATGGTCCCGAGTAACAAGTTTTAAACAAATCCGTTGGATTTTTTATTTTCTCGACCGCCATATTGGATCCGCCATTTTGAATTTCGAAAATCTGACATTAGATTCGTAATCAAAGACCCCGAAAACCTTCGAGTAACAAGTTTCAAGCAAATCTGATAAAATTTTCGAATTCGCCATTTTGGATCCGCCATTTTAAATTTTGAAAAACTGCCTTCAAATTTGAATTTTGCGACTCCAAAAACCTTAATTACAATGAAATCACATTTTTTAGAAACTTTTTTTCTTGGACCGTTTTTGGACCACAAGCGATTTTTAGCTGGACTGCGAGGGGTTATGGGTGAGAGGAATGACGCTTCAGGTTGTGAATCTCTGTTTATGTCTCAATTTTAATTCTTTTAACGCAAAATAATGACATTTTTTAAAAAGTAACTTAAGAAATTAATATAAGAGATGTTAATTTAAATATTGATCACAATAATTAATCAATATCTCTACCTACAGCAAAAATATTGGATAATATTCAACGAGTGAGAAGAATGACGCGGTGCTACATGACAAATTTCATTTTCTATATTTAAAAAAACTACACGACATATTTTATTTATATTTTAGAAAATTATTCTTGAATATCATAACTTTTAGAAAAAATTGATAAAGTACCTATTTTCATGTTTTAAAAAATTGGTTTACGTATTGATAAAATGAAAAGCACTTAGATGACAGGTTAGAAAATCGTTTTTGAGGTGGTAAAATATTTTTAAAATGTATTAAACAATAAAATTTTACAACTTTTTCTTGCAGAACATTTAGAAAAAGTGATAAAATAGGGAAATATGACTTGGTATTTTCCCAAATGATTGTAATTATTTAGAAAATCTTGACTACATGGAAAATGAGGTTTTTTTGAGAATCACCCATATATAGAGTCAGAATTCCTGAAAGGAGCCACCCAAAACCTTTTAATTTTTTTTCGTACTAATGTGGTTATTTTAATAGTATTTTATATCAGATAATAATATTTAATTTTAGTGCAAAATGCAATTGTTTATTTATAAACAATTAAAAATAAATAGAGTTCTGGATGATATTTTAAGTTGAAAAAATTACTAAAATGTATTTAATAAACCACTAAAAAATAAGGACTCTGGTCCTTATTGAGCGTTCGCGCGCGTGTTATTGTTTATGATCGCTGAAGCGACTGCGCTTCTCAAACACTACATCTATGTTGCAAATATATTTATTTTAACGTACTTTTTACATTTAATTTTTTTTAATGGAACATTTAATTAATTTTTCTTGTTGAATGATAATTACAGATGTGTTGCATAAATTGTTAAAATATAGAATTGTTGAATTTTCTTTGAAATTAAAAAAAATAATGAGAGAACTAGACTTAAAATTTGGATTGGATTTAAACATTTTTAACAATAATTCCAAATGTAAACTATTCTTTAGAAACAGTTCTGTTTCTACAATAAAATAATAAAATGAATAGTTTAGCATTTATTCCTTCCGATAAATTACGAATTCTAATCAACGGATTAAAATCATAAAAACAGGCCTCGGATCGATCTTAACCCCTTAACTGCCATGGCAAAGATTTGACGGCCAAAATCATTGCCATCGGCAGTTAAGGGGTTAAGGCGCAAAAATAATAGTCGCTTATTTAATAACAAAAAAAGTTGTATACTTTATTCAGTATTATCACAAAAATTCTTTAAACTTTCTCAATTTTAATTAGTAAAAATGTTTGATGATTTGACTTTTTGCTTTGGAATTAATAAACAAAATGAAATTTCACATAGAATTTAACATATAAAAAATTTTTTTGGAATGAATTAGAATATTCATCACGGTAAAAATGTTTACTAATTTCACTTTTTAATTAGTAAATTTGACTAATAAATTGGTAGAAATAACTAGAACATTATTGTTATAATTAAATTCCAAATGTAAACTTTTCTATTCTTTAGAAATTTTAAGTCTAGTTCTCTCATTATTTTTTTTAATTTCAAAGAAAATTCAACAATTCTATATTTTAACAATTTATGCAACACATCTGTAATTATCATTCAACAAGAAAAATTAATTAAATGTTCCATCAAAAAAAATTAAATGTAAAAATTACGTTAAAATAAATTTATTTGCAACATTGATGTAGTGTTTGAGAAGCGCAGTCGTTTCAGCGATCATAAACAATAACACGCGCGCGAACGCTCAATAAGGACCAGAGTCGCGCACTGCACCGCGGCACAAATGCTTAAAATTAAGCAATTTAAAACTTCGTGTCATTTTTTTCAACGGGATATTTTTTAGTGGTTTATTAAGAACATTTTAGTAATTTTTTCAACTTAAAATATCATCCAGAACTCTATTTATTTTTAATTGTTTATAAATAAACACTTGCATTTTACACTAAAATTAAATATTTTTATCTGAAAATATTGTCAGTTATACTTTATTTCAAGCCAAATAAAATGCAACTTGAAAAATTAAAATCGATAAATAAGTTTTTGAGAAATTCATTTTTCAATTAAATACGTTAAAAATTTTCAATAGTTAATAACATTAACAAAATTTTTTGTTGCAAAATGCTTTGGTAGTATGATTTATTATATAAAAAATTATTAAAATAACCACATTAGTACGAAAAAAAATTAAAAGGTTTTGCGTGGCTCCTTTCAGGAATTCTGACTCATAATATAACAGTAGTACATGCACCTTAATATGAATTTTCTACAAATTCGTAGGGGAGAGTGGGGCCAACCGGTCCGGTGGGTAAACCGGACCCCTCTCAATATTTCCGAAATGGCGAAAGTGTCAAAAGTACTATTTAGAAATTTTAAACAATCTTGTGTAGTATACCTTATTTTACAATTTGACATTTTTTACTTTTGTTTGTGCAACGCTGGTAGCAAAAGTTTTTTTTAGTTTTTTTCTGCACTTTTACGAATTTTGTCTTAAGGAAATTCTGAGGAAATCGTGTAATATTTCCAAATATTAGGTCTGGGGTTCTGAAGGTACACACCTCAGGAATATTTACCACCAAAAACTTTGATGAATTTGCAAAGCGTTTCTTTTTGACAAACATTTATTCTCAAAATGGGCCTGTGGGGCGAACTGGTCCATTTTCGGTGAGGCAAACCGCCCATAGGATATTTCCATTGAATTAAAGTTTCATAAAATTTTTTTTTTAAATAAAATGTTAGTTTCATTAATATATTTACTTACAATGAACAATAATTGTGTTCCTATGAGAATTGGACCCTTTAACCCTTTAACGCCTGCGGGACGTATATGTCCCACTTGCAAAAACGCCTGCAACTTTCAAGAATATCAATATTTTTTAATGCGGTTTAGCTTATTTTCTTCAGTATGGATGCTAGTATCTAGAAAAAAATAGAAGTAATGTAAAAAAAAATTTTTATAAATAAATAACCAAAAGTTTATGCAAATCGCAAAAATCGTTAAAAAAATCAGTTAGCTCCCATACGGACATCAAAGTCAAAAAAAATTTTTGGAAAACAGAATTTAAAAGTTTTTGAACCACTAAATACGAATCTGGTCCCAAAATTAAAAAATTAAAAATAGCGTATCCTAGATGGCGCCACAAACATATAAGAAATAACTTGTGTTTCCCAAGTAGTAACAATAATTATAAATAAGTGACACATGTCTATAAGGGTTTATGGGATCGCTGATTACGAATATGACAGCTGTCAATTCAGATGTAAAATTTTCTAAAAAGTGATTATTTTTGACAAAAATGACAGTATAAGGGGTTTCGGTGTCGCTGATTTAGAATATGATGTGAAATAGACAATGTGACATTTGACAGCTGTCAATTTAGTTGTCAACTTTTTAAAAAAGTGATTATTTTTGACAAAAATGACATTATAAGGATTTTAAGGATCGCTAATTACGAATATTTATTTATTTATTCAATCTTACACGGGTTCAAACGATCCCTCTTGTACAGAAGTACTAACATAGAGTGCATGGCATATGATATCTAATTAACAAATTGACAATTGACAGGTGTCAATTCAGTCGTCATTTTTTCTAAAAAGTTACTATTTTTGACTATTTTTGAAAATGTTTACTTACGGAAGTGTGAATACAAATAAAGTCTCTACGTAACTCTTCAAAAAGAATGAAGTGAATTAAAATATGTTTTATAAAACTATTAAAAATATGTACTTACGGAAGCGTCTATACAAATGTAGTTTCTGTGTAACTCTTAAAAAAGAATGAGGTGAATTAACAATATGTGCCCACGAAATCAGTCAGTTCGGATCACAACAAGCAAAATAAATTGTTCTCGCATGGTACATAAAATGTTTTTTATAAGTTGATCTTAAATTTTGTTCGGGAAAAGAAGGAAAAAAAATCATTGAAAATATTATACATCTGAATTGGCAACTGCCAATTGTCAATTTGACATCATATTCGTAATCAGCGATCCTAAAAACCGTTTTACTGTAATTTTTGTCAAAAATAATCACTTTTGCTTCCTCGTGAGGAAGCTTTGTAGTCGTTTAATTTACAAAATTTGTAAAAATCCTTTTGACAAATTTTCTTCTATATGGGACTATGTTATATAAGACCCTGAACAATTGTCTGGATGTATGTGTGTGTGTGTGTGTGTGTGGATCCCGTTTTTTGTGAACACGATAACTCGAAGAGGTTTCAACGAATTCGGCTGAAAATTGCTAGGAATATTTATCATAAAAATATCTTGAAATGGATTGATGGACATTAAAAAATCTATTTAAAAATTTTTTTTTTACTTTAAAAAAAAAAATTTCAAAATTTTTTTTGAATTGAATATTGAAGTTAATATACAATAAAATCTTCTTCTTTGCATCAAGACGAATCGATTGGTATATATAAAGTATAAATTGTATGAGAGTTTATAGAGGTAATGACAATTAAAGCAAAAAAATTACCTTTTTTTATCAAAAATTTAGTTCTTTCATCAAAGTTATATTCCAGTACAATAAGATTTTACTCAATTTTTGCAATAATCTTATCCATTGCATTAAAACGGATCGATTGGTATATATAAAGTATATATATTTTATTTGAATTTATAGAATTAAACATAATTAAAACCAAAAATGCGCACTTTTATTAGAAATTTATTTCCTTCTTAAAAATCATGTTGCCTTATAATAAAATGTTAATCTAGACTTGAAAACAAACTAAAAATCTTCATTTCATCAAGACGAATCGATTGATGTATAAAAAGAATATATTTTATTAGCATTAATAGAATTAAATAAAATGAAAAAATTTACTTTATAGCAAATTTTTTGCTTACCGTAAAGAGGAAGCAAAATGTTCATGTAATGAACATCTTAATTCACAACTTGTTTAGTAAAGTTGACATCTGAATTGACAGCTGTCATTTGTCAAATTGACATCATATTCGAAGCAGCGACCCTAAAAACCATTATACTGTAATTTTCGTCAAAAATAATCACTTTTTAGTAAAGTTGACATCTGAATTGACAGCTGTCAATCGTCAAATTGTCAGTTTGACATCGAATTCGTAATCAGCGACCCCAAAAACCCCTCAAATGGTGTATCATGTTTTCATACCTACTTTGCTCGGGGAAAAAGTCAAAAAACCGTTAGGGGGTTCGGTTTACTCCACTCTCCCATATATTAACCCTTTAACGACGAAATGTGTGCAATCAATGAAAAGCATTTCAACATGAATTTCAATATCTTATAATTATCAGAACAAATCCATAAAAGTTTTTAAAAGCCCATATCCAACTATTTTTGGGGTCAGAAACATGTTCCCAATAGTTGTACTAGAAAAATATCTATTTCTAATTTTTATTTTTTTTCGATCTTAATTTAAAATGGCGCTTGAAGGACAAAAAAATTTCTTAATTTTTTGTAAGATAAAAATTTTTTAACATTGCTTAAATCTGATTAAAATTTGTTACTCAGGTGTTTTTGGGATCGCTGATTACGAATCTGAAGTCAGATTCAAAAAATTCAAAATGGCGGATACAAAATGGATGACTTATTTTTAAAAATGTTCTCAGATTTGCTTAAAAGTTGTTACTTGGGATGTTTTTGGGTCGCTGATTACGAATCTGAAGTCAGATTAAAAAAATTCAAAATGGCGGACTCATTTTTTAAAATTTACTCAGATTTGTTGAAATTTGTTAATCCGGGGTTTTGTCGGGTCGCTGATAACGAATATGAAGTCAAATTCCAAAAATTCAATATGGCAGACTAATTTCTAAAAATTGATCAAATCTGATTGAAATTTATTCCTCAAGGGTGTTTAGGGTGGCTAATTACTAGTAACAAAGACGACGTACAAAAAGTACATAAATTAGTTCCCGGTGTTACGTCCGTAACTTCTTATTAATATACTTAATTTAACTATATATTTTCACGTATATGTTTATTTTTATATATTATATTTGATCGATAACACAGGCCGACAAATTTTAATCAACTGCATGTTGCCTAAAATATTACTGCCGATTCTTGCAGGATTTTGTCCGTAGAATACGAATCTGACCTTGAAAATATTGGATTGGCTCTAGTTTTTAATCAATTTACGTTTCAATATACAAAATATGCATTTTTAGCATTTTTTGAATGAATGTACAACAATACACCGAATCAGTAAATCTGTCCGCATAGCACAAAATGAAAGATTAAATACTGCTCTTCAATATCCAAAAACAAAAAATGTAATTTATGTACACTTTAACCTGTAATGTCAAAAGAGACATTCGCTGTTCCACAAGCATATTGAAAACAACAGTACTTTTGACCATGTAAGGTAATTTAAATAACAATTAGTCTCTCTAGGGGTTTTTATGGTCGCTGTTTACTGATCTGTATTTAGATTTTAATATTCAAAATGGCGAATCCAATATGGCAGAATTTTTAAAAAATTTTAAATTTTTATCATAAAAGGCGTAAATTATCTTTAAAAATTTGGTCCGCCACTTGTAATTTTTATATTTCATAGCAGATTTGTAACTAGCGATTATAAAAACGCCAGAGACACTAATTTTTACTTGAATTACCTTACATGGTCAAAAGTAATATTAATTTTAATACGTTTATGGAACAGCGTATGTTTTTTTGGACATTATAGGTTGAAGTGTACATAAATTACATTTTTTGTTTTTGGTTATTCAAGAGCAGTGTTTAAGCTTTCAATTGGTGTTATGCGGACAAATTTACTGTTTCTGTGTATTGTTGTACAATCATTCAAAAAATGCCAAAAATGCATATTTTGTATAATGAAACGTAAATTGATTAAAAACTGGAGCCAATCCAATATTTTCAAGGTCAAATTCGTATTATATGGACAAAATCCTATAAAAATCAGCTTCTATTGGTTAGGCCACAAAATTTTGTTGGCCTGTGTAATGCATATACCTTCTATTAAAATAATGTATTTCATCATGATATGATATGCAGTACTTTTAATTATTATTTTATGTATGTTTTAAATTTGCATTATGTTCAGTATATTTTCTAACGAATATTATAATTATGTTCATTATTTCCAATTCGGGAAAGAATAGTATTTTAAAAGAATGTCGAAAGAATAACGATTACGAGAAATTCAAGATCGAAGATACAGATTATTAATATGTACACACGCCACGCCTGAGGATCAAAGACAAAGTTGCGACCTCAACTCCATGCAAGATCGAAGCGATGTCTTGCGGCTCCAACCCTATGCAAGGTCGAAGCGATGTCTTGCGCACTGAAATCTATTAAGGTCAAGACGAATTTTGTAGCTACGAGCATTCGTCTAATGAGGAAATTTTTATATAAAAAGGGTAAACATTTATGATTAGAACAGAGAGTAATAATTTGGAAACCAGCCTCACCACATCTTTAAGAAGGAGAGTAATAATTTGGAAACCAGCGTTATAACATCTTTAAGAAAGAGAATAATTTTTTGGAAATTAATCAGTAATAAATCTACTATTATCCAGTGAACTCCAAGTATAATCTAAAAAGTGAACAAAACTTTATCCCCAAGTATTAATTTGAAAGTGTTTCTTCTAAAAGTGAACTTTAAAATTATTTTCAAAGTATTGCTTTGAAAACGTATTACGGTTAAAGGAGAATTATTTCCCCTCAGCAATTTTTACTATTTTCAAAAATACTAGTCACTTTTACTTGCGCCCTACGCGCGCCCTCTTTTTTTTGCTATTCAATATGAAAATATTTTAACATTAAAAAAGTTTCTAGCATTATTCTAAAGATAAACACATATTTATTAAAAGAATTTTTTCTGAAACGATTAAATTTTGTTTTAAATTTTGTATTCCTAAATTGCACCAATTTTTTAGCAATCTTGAAACATGCTTATATAATTTTAAGTATAAAATTGCCTCAAGCTTCAAATGTTTAAATTATTCAATTTTTTATCATTTTTATTTGTAAAAAATATTAAGAAATTTTTAATTATTAAAAAATTATGATTAACAAATAGAAAAAAACTTACTTTATGCATAATTTTTATTTCTCAATAATAATATTGTTCATCAACTCATTCTTTTCTGTCAGGAAGTAATTTGCATAATTTGTTCACTAAAAATAATTTAATTGAAACAAATAAAAATTTATTTACTCAATTAAATAGTTTAATTGTCGATTATGCAATAAATATTTATTTTAACCAAGTAAATATTTATTAGATCTGAGTATTTTATTTAACGGTATGAAATAAATATTTATTTGCATCAATAAAATAATTTTTTTAAGTAACTAAATCTTTATTTGTATCAAATATCCAATTATTTAGCACAATTAATTCATTTAATTAAGACTAATATTTCTTTAATTAAATTAAACAATTAATTTTTTTTGCTTAGGGAATTTGGGAAATCTGCATACAGATACCTTGGATTCCTCATTCCAAGGTTATGTGGGGTTGGTAAAATAAAAGAATATAAAATAAAGACAAATTATAAAATTGTTCAGCAAGCTAGCGACTTACTGACAGCCCCGACCCACTAAAACCCGTAACCTTTCTTTTGAAGCCCTTCACCCACCCTCGGAACTGTCGCAAGACTGTAGCCTTCGAGGTTGGCGCTCCAACTCTGTCGCTGGTGCAATGTTAAAGAGTAATTGAGGAGCCGGGAAGAAGAACTCGCCGAGCGCGGAAACGTATACTCTATTGGGGAATCCACACTTCGATCTAAGAAGCAGTGAGCGCCTCTGGGCCTGTCTCTGCTATCCGACTGGTATTAACGCATGCGTTGGAGTGCTCGGCGAGTTCTTCTTACTGACTCCTCAATTGTATTAACCCATTTAGTCCCAAATGTCCGTATTTCTTAGCACAAGTTCGAGCTTTCCGTTCTACGAGCTACAATTTTTAAACAAAATCGGGAGATAGGTTTTTTTAATGGTTTGAGTGTCCTCTTTCAGAATCTGAAAAGAAATTTCAATTTCAATTTTATAGTAAAATGTTATAATTCGCAGAAATTTTTTTTTAAATTACATTACGCTCTCTTGTAATCAAAATGTTGCTAATGTTTCAAATTTTAATTTAAATTTATTTAACAGTATTTAAAAATATTATAAACAATTTTCATAGAAGAAGAAGTTTTGAGTGGAAAGAATTTTTTTCACATTTTGCATGGTTTGACATTAGAATAAATTTTAAAGAGACAAACCTTTGTTTATAATTGTTTAACATTTTTTTAACAATATTATAAACAATTTTTACAAAAAACTATGTTCAGAGTGGAAAAAATCTCCTTTTCTTCGACACTAACTTATGTTAACATTACAATTTCTAATAAAAATTCACTGTAGCTTTTTCTGGTTCTGAGATATGGAAGCAACGTTAGATATTACATTTATTGCGTTTTAAGTAAAATTGTTAATTTCAAATCAGTATACTTTTGATTACATTTTAACAGGTTAAAAATTTCAAATAGTAAATTTGAAATTGTTCAATTATTTTAATGAAATATGAGAAAAAATCAAGAAATAAATTTATGTTTAATAATTTTTGACACTCTCACCTTCTTGTTCAAACTTTAAAACTTAGTACTTTAATAAATAAAATCATCGTAAACAAATTGGCTGCCTTTATTCCCGTGTTACTTACGATATTTTTTATTCCTAATGCACAAAAGTGTCGATTTCAGATAGCAGACGACAGGGAGTAAAAGTCATTAACTTGTTCGACTTATATGAAAATGGCGGCCGTTGTCTTCCTTGGGCAAAAAAAACGCATGGGATTTTTATTACTTTAAGGAGATAGAAAACAGATGATAGAATTAATTAAAAAAAGAGGACTATAATAAGAATGGTATTTAGTTACATTCAGCGATAGTTTCAAACAGTTATACAAATTAACAAATAATGATGGTGGTCATTTTCTTCACTAATAACCCTTCGTGATTTCGATTAGCAGTCCAAAAATTCACATATTCTATTTGCATGATAATAAATTTATGCTAATAAATATTATTCTCAGCTTTTTTAAACATTTGTATATAATCCATTTGGTTGTTGAATCTTATTAAAAGAAAAATAATTTTTAAAATTAAAACATATTTTTTTATATTACATATGTATACCGAAAAAAGTTTAGTTTTCATAAATTTTATGTTACAAAATTTTTTTCTTTCCTTTGAAAATAGATGAACTTACATTTTGACCGGTACTGTAAATATTTCACATTGAAAATTCCGATAAACATAATGATAGCAAATTAAACTTAATTAAAATTGAAGGGCCGGATGCATCAACTGCCGCTACGCGCTATTACACGAAATAATACCAGCCAGGTAGCAGTGAGAGGCCCAGAAGCGCTCACTGCTCACTGACTGGTATGGTCCTTTACGGCGGCGCGTAGCGGCAGGTGTTATATCCGGCTCCTTAATTATTCAAAAATTTCACTATAAACATAATTTTTTATATACATATTACTTCTAGTATCTCCTAAATATATTTTTACGGATTCAAATGAACGTACCCTCGATAATGCAACATACATCTGACCGTGATTAAATACATCTCTTCTTAAATCTATATATATTCTGTTAAATGTTTGTCCTTGAGACTTGTTAATGGTCATTGCAAAAGCTAATTTTATAGGAAATTGTCTTCTTTTAAAAGTAAACGGATATAAATTTTCACAATATAAAGTTACTCTATGTAAAAAGACAATATTTCCACTCTTATCTCCCGTTAATATTTGACATTTAATAACATTATGTGATAAATCTAAAACAATTAACCTTGTTCCGTTACATAATCCTTCATTAATACTAAGATTTCTAATAAGCATTACAACGGAATTAATTCTTAAATCTAATTCATGTGGTGGTAAAGAAGGTGGAGAGAGATTATTTAAATATTCTGGTAATAAAGTTTTAGAAAATTTTCCATTATCACAATTTTCAGTAGAATCAATACTTTTATATATTTTTTCACCTTTGCTGTCTAAGAGACGCACCACTCTCTTATTAATATCATCAACGTCAACGTTTCTAGGTGCTAAAATTGCACACTCTGACAACTCCTGAAATTTATTCTGTTGTATGAACTGACAATACATTTCTTCTGCAATATCTACATTCCCTTTTTGAATAATATGTTCTGGTAATATAACATTATCATCTGCATCATTTAATTCACCATTGCCTACTTTAAGTAAAAAATCTACAAATTCCGTTTCTTGTGGTAAGGCTCTCATATTATCTGTTAATGTGTATTTTTTGAAATGTTTCCATAGTTTACTATTTTTTATTGATAAATTAACTATTTCTGATCTAGTACCCCGTTCTTTAATTGGTAAAGTTTGTCGAAAATCTCTGCCTAGAATTACAATTTTACCACCAAAAGGTTCATTGGAATGTATTATATCTCTTAATAGATAATCCATAATTTCTAAAGCATATTTTGGTGCCATTGGTGCTTCATCCCAAATAAAGACATCTATATTTTATAAAAAAAAGGCCTTCTTTAGATTGAACTTTAATGTTTGAAGATGAATCACTGTATAATGGAACGGGTAAACCTAAAACTTTATGAACAGTTTTTCCATTAGGAAGCAGAGTCGCAGCTATACCTGTAAATGCCATGTTGCAAACATTTATCCCTTTACTTCTTAACAAATGCCATAGCGTAATGTATAAAAATGTTTTTCCAGATCCTCCACAACCATCAACATATAAACACTTAGAACTATCAAAAGAAGAATCCTTTAGGGCATCAAGTACATAATCAACTACAAGTTTTTGTTTTACATTTAATTTAGCATAATTCTGTTTTCCTATGTTAATATGTTCTGCAATACTTATATCATTAACTTGTTGAGTAAAAATTTAATCTTGTATATCTAACAATCCCTAAAAGTCAGTTAAATTATATCCTTCGTTAAATAACATTGTTTTAATATTTCTATAAGCCCTTTGTTCAGCATCAATGTCGTTAGTTTTTGAATAATCTTCTGACATTTGACCCTTAAATTGTTCCCAAAGTTTATCCGGTTGTACAGGATGACAATGAATTAAAATTCTTATAAATAATTGGCGAAGTGAATGAGGCATCTTCCATAATGCAGCTTCTTCCATTGTTCTAATCCACTCACTATCATCTTCTACAAGTCCTAATGCCAAACAAGCAGATGTAAAAGATTCATGAACAACTCCATTAACTGTTCTCAAACTTTCAAAAGAAGTTGCTCCTTTTACTGTAAGAAATAATAGTCTAAGATTAAATAACTCTAATTGATTTGGATTAACTGAATACATTCTTCCCAAAACTTTTTCTTTACGAATTCTTTGTTTCCATTCAAGAGATTTTGTTACCCATGTATAATGCTCTGGTATTTCTGAATAATAATACTTTTGAGCATTACTATCCCGTTGGTTAAGTTTAAAGTAATCCAGAAGTTTTGTATTTTTATTTAAATTGAAAGAAATACCGTTACTATCTTTTTCTTCTCGAATAATAACATTCTGTTCATTTGGCAAATGTATGGGCAAGCGATTAACGCTATGATTCTTTTTTCCTAACGGTTTACTTAGAATTCTCCAAACTGCCTCAACTGGACCAACATATCTATTTTTTTTTCATAATGATTTATTTCATTATGATTAATAGTTACATCACCATTCGCATTTGTGATAATAATAGATGCAGCGTCATGCCCTTTGAGAATATATTTATATAAATATTTCACAGACTTGATACTCGAAACTATTTCTACATTAATATGGCAATTAAATATTTTTGAAAGTTTAGGACAATACGGAACAACATTAGAATTATCAACAATAAATCCATTTGGTCGTTCATACACTTTATTATTATTTCTTCGACGACAATGAACATAACAATTTTCTTCAATTGTAGTTTCTTCTTGGTAACTTTTTGGAAATTTTTTTGAACATTTTCCATCAATTAAACACCAATCTCCACAAGGACCATGAATATTATTTTGCATTATTATTTTATGTAAAATAGAATTATTATTTTCATCGGGAATCTCTGCAGAAATATAACGATCAACACTTTCAACTGTTAATATTTTAGAATTTTCTTTCAATATAACTAACAAATGAATGTGTGGCAATCCTCGCTTTTGAAATTCAATAACATAAACATAATATTTGACCTCTCCAAATAATTTATTATAAAAATATGTTTAAGTAAATGTTTTACTTTTAATGCAAATACTCTAGTTACAATATCAGGTCTATCAGCAGCAGTTTGATGGGGTAATAAATTTTCCTGTATCTCTTTCCAATTTGGATTACACGTCATTGTAATAAATAAATCTGGTCTACCATGACGAGCAACAATAGCCATCGAATCGTGATATTGTTGCATCATATGGCGAGGTGATCCAATAAAAGTGGAAGGCAATATAAGCGTTTTTCCCACGTGTACATCATTTTCCAACTCATGATTGTGTAAATAATCGATCAATCCTTTATATGTTTCACTTCTTAATTGAGCTTGATTATTTGCACAAAATCTTAATCTATCTTTTTCTATTTTTACATAATTGTCAACCACCCATTGTTGAAACAATCTACCCCCATATAAAAATGGATTAAATTCCTCATCTCTTATAGCAATTTTGTATTTAATATAGGCAGATCTAGAAATAGTATGATTTCTACTTCTATAATCACTATCACTACGAATCATATTACTATTATAACCCTTATTTCCAAGTGGATAAAATATAGGATAAATATATGGTTCAACATTGGGATCTAAATTGCTAACCAATTTTATTTCCTTTGTAGATTTATTATAAACCGTTACATAATATTCTGGTATTTCTCCCTCAGAGTTTGTATTAAAAATTGCAGCAACTTCATTAAAACTTTGAAAATTATATCTATTTTTATTAAAACCTTTTTTCAAAGTGAACAATAATTGTAATTCAGGAATTTCTTCATTTTTTTGTCTTGCTAATTCAGTTTCTATTCTAATTACCTCTGACATCATGTTAGATTTTGTGTATGCATTAGAATTTCTCATAATATTTTCTATAGATTTTAAAATGTCTTCATCCAAATTGTCGTTACTTTTCAATCTGTATCTGATTGATTCCTCAGGGTCATAAATAAATAATTGACCAAAACATGGATCTTCACCTTTATCCGGATATAAAGCACTATTAATTTGATAATAAATTTGACCTTGAATTTTGTAACAGAATGGTCCTCTTCTTCTTCCATTAAAATTAATTACATTAGCATTTAAAGATGCAAAAGAAAAATAATTATTGTACAGCCTTATATTCTTTTTAAAATGACCAGATTTTTCATGAAGCCCTTCTAGCAAAAGCTTTAATTCATCTGGATATTGTATGGAAGTTAAAACAACACCTCCATGACTACAACAGTCATTAAAACTAACTTTTCTACCAGCAACTTGTTCATCTTTAAAATGTTTAGCTTGACAATGTGTGCAATAATAATTCATTGGACCTAGATAATTTTCAACATTATTTGACTTAAATGTTTTATTATCATCTAAATCTATATTTAATATTTTCTTTGGAATAGAAATATTCAAATTTGAATTTATACTATTATTTACCAGTTTCAACTCATTTTGAATTTGATGATGTAATACTGTTTCACAATAATTTCTTTGACATAGAGTATTCTTTGTTTTTGACAAAGTACTTCTATTTTAGATTCACCTTGAAGTTTTTTCTTAGTTGAAGTGTGCACTTCACCTGAATAATTTACATTATCAATTTTACATTTAAGTTTTTGCCTATCACGATAATTTTTTTGAATTTCAGCCCTATTTTGTTTGAGTGTTGTTAACGCATTATTTTTTTCATCTATTTTATTTAATACTCTCGTTAAAGAAATGGAAGTGTGTGCTTCCTCTAAATAATTTGCATTATCAATTTTATGTTTTAATTTTTGCCTATCACGATAATTTTTTTGAATTTCAGCCCTATTTTGTTTAAGTGTTGTTGATAATTCAATATTTCCTTTATTTATTTTATTTTTTTCTCTCGGAAAAGAAAGGGAAGTGTGTGCTTTCTCTGAATAATTTGCATTATCAACTTTACGATTCAATTTTTGCCTTTCGCGATAATTTCTTTGAATTTCAGCCTTACTCTGTTTAAGTGTTGTTGATGATTTAACATTTCCTTCATTTATTTTATTTATTGCTCTCGGAAAAGAAAGGGAAGTGTTTGCTTCCTCTGAATAATTTGCATTATCAACTTCACGCTTTAATTCTTGCTTATCGCGATAATTTTTCTGAATTTCAGCCCTACTTTGTTTAACTGTTGTTGATGCAATACTCCCTTTATTTATTTTATTTATTATTATCTGGAAAGAAATTTCTTTCTTCATAGAGTTTTTAGAAAAGTTTGATTCTCCATACTTAAGTTGAATATCTTTTTCATTTAAAAGGCTATTCCAGTCATTCACAACTATGCAAGATCTACTATTAGAAAGTTGTTCAGAGGGAAATTCACTTAAACTATTGCTTTTAAACATTAACATTAAAAGATTTCTCATATTACAATAATAGTAATGAACAGAGTGGGGCATAATATTAAAAAATAACGATGTTGCGAATGCAATTGCATATACTCCACAAGAAAGACTGTATTCTGGTTGCTGATCAACAGTGGTGAAAACTACTGGTGGTTCAAAAGGATATAATCTAATTAAATAATTTCTTTGATCATGATTTAAACATTTTTTATTAAGACTATCAAAAATGTAAAGACATCTTCCATCATAATAAGTACAGATCCAATGACCAAATTTATAAGATCCACTAAAAAGTATTTGAATGTGCTGCTTACTTTTCTCGATTGGAACTATCAAATCAAGTGTTTGTAAACACAAAGTATTTTGCATATTATAAAAAAATTTGATTGTCTTCCCAATAGCTTTTGAAATTCATACATATGATCATTATTTAGCATTGCTCCTTCAGTGCCAACTATACTTAAATCAAGAGTAGTCAAATTAACAGTTTCTCCTTTGTTAGACATTGTTCTTTTTATTTTAGAAAAATATTTACATATTTTTCGTTATCCAATATAATCAATTTCAATTTTATCTAATATAACCAATTTCCAAATTATCCTTTTATCCAATAATAACCAAATTCCAAATATAACCAATTTCAAATTTTATCTCTTATCCCAAATTTCAAATTACACAAAAATTTTAACTTAATTAACACTATATTTATATTCACAAATTTTTCACTAACACTTACTATTCACTTAATCACATTTAACTAATTTACTTAAATATAACCAAATTCCAAATTTTTCTTTTATGCAATATAACCAATTTCTAATTTTTTCTTTTATTCAATATTCCTGTTATACAAAATAACCAATTTCAAATTTTATCTCTTATCCCAAATTTCAAATTTCACAAAATTTTTAACTTAATTTATTAACACTATACTTATATTCACAAGTTTTTCACTAACACTTACTATTCACTAAATCACAAATCACTAATTTACTTATTACACCTTATATTCACTCACGTATAGTGAGTGAATTTACTAACAATGATAAATAAAAAAAATTTAATCGAATTTTATACGTAACGTATAAGAAACGTATCACATACACTTAGAAAATATTCTACAATATTATCACTTTCGATAAACTGAAAATTTCGTCCTTATTTGGGTGTAAGCGCTAAGTGTGAGTGCGAGCGAGCGTCCCTTTAAAGACGCATAAGAGTGTCTTCTTCGCACTCGTAGATTGATGTATGTATATATATATATATATATTGAGGCCTGTATTCGACCCTAAGAAGGATTACAAACCCTTAAACAATAGCCTTTGTAAGAGGGATTACCTCGGATAACCCAGGTAATATTTTCTTTCTTCCTTCATCGGAAGGGAAACTATAGATAAAAGTCTATTATATGTATATATATAATATATATATAGTAATAGAAACTCCATAGATAACGGTCTCGATAACGTCTGGGTAACGGCGCCGGTAACGGTCTCTATGGTAACGGCTACCTTCCTTTCTTTCTCTAAAGGCAATGTCAATAAGAATGTCTCTCTTTACCTAATTTGCATATTTACTCGTTTCATTTTAAGGATACTCGTTTCATTTTAAGGATCAATTTGAAAATAAATTCAAGTATCTATCTTATATTTAAACAACACATTCCAAATTTCGAAGCATCGAAATTTGCTAAGGAGGCGACGTCCGTCTGGAAGAAAGCAAATATTACCAAAATACAATGCACCATCTCATTAGTGTAAACAAGAGGACTAATACATGAACATTAAGGACAACTGTTTGAGGCTCCTTTTCCGACCAGCCCTCAACACTATTCAAGATCGGATTACCAGATAATATCACAACATCATTTATCACCAGTAATCGTTATTCTTAAAAGTAAGGTTTATAATTTAGAACTATACTCATTGTATTTTTGTCAATACTTTTCTTTCTTGTTGGTTTTTAAATAAATTATTCTCTCACAACTTTTAGTAGGCTCATTGACTTATCCTCATCTCAAATTAGATTCTTTATTGAAACTAATTTAAAACGAGGAACGTTAGGTATATTTTAAAAAGGTTTCTCGTTTTGACGTAACACCGTTCAAATTTGTTAATATTTATAGGTTATATTTGTTCTAAATTACTTTAACTCTAACTTAAGGGGGGAGCCTACTTTAGAAGACCTAAAAATAGCGCTTTTTTAAGAATTATTTTATGAAGGAAAAAAATAACTTAGACCTCCAGGCTTTTTAAGATGTTTTTGTACATATTTAAAGCTTTTGTGAACAAATTTTTAACATAAAATATTGGAAAATAGATAAGTTAAAATTAATTGTTTATGCACATGTTGACCTAAAAAACGTTGGGCACGATAAAGACCGAAATTCTTGCCTGAAACATAAAAATAAAAAAAAATTTAAAGTTTACATATGTAGTTTCTATTTGAACTAAAGATTTCCAAAGAGGTAGTAAAATTCGATAATTTTGATTGATAAAAATAAAATAATTATTTTTTAAAAAAAAATAATGACTTTAACTGGTTCTTAAAACTGTAAAAAAAAATTTCAAAATTTTTTTACTTCAAATAAAAACTACATATGTAAACTTTAAAATTTTTCTTTATTTTTATGTTTCAGACAAGAATTGTGGTCTCTATCGTGCACACCGTTTTTTAAGTCCTGATGTGCACAGCTATCAACAATTAATTTTAACTTATCTATTTTTTAATATTTCATGTCAAAATTTTTTTCACAAAAGCTTTAAATATGAACCGAAACATCTCAAAAACCCGAAGGTCTAACTTATTTTTCTCCTTCCTAAAAAATGTTTAAAAAGCGCTATTTTTAGGCCTTCTAAAGTAGGCTGCCCCCTTAAATCCAAAATCCAAAACAAATTTGACCGGGAACGAAATTCTGTACTTTTTGTGCCAAGTAAAAATTAGTCAGTCATATTGAATTTTTGGAATTTGACTTCATATTCGTTATCAGCGACTCCAAAAACCCCTGAGTAACAAATTTTAATCAAATTTAAGTAAATTTTAAAAAATGAGTCCGCCATTTCGAATTTGACTTCAGATTCGTAATCAACGACCCAAAAACACCCCCGAGTAACAAATTTTAAGCAGATCTGAGAAATTTTTTAAAAATGAGTCCTCCATTTTGTATCCGTAATTTTGAATTTTTTGAATCTGACTTCAGATTCGTAAGCAGCGACTCCAAAAACCCCGAAGTATTAAATTTAAATCAGATTTGAGCCATTTTAAAAAAATCTTCATCTTACGAAAAATTAAGAAATTTTTTTGTCCTTCAAGCGCCATTTTAAATTCAAGATCGAAATAAATAAAAATTAGAAATAGATATTTTTCAAGTGCAACTGTCGGGAACATGTTTCAGATACTTTTTGTTGTATTTTGAAAGCGTTATGATAGAAAACAAAAAAATTTTTTTTTTAAATTACACTACCGTCCGAAATTGTGCGTACGCTAACATCTCGAGCTATTAAAAAACACACCCGCACAGAAACAGTGATAACTCGGTTAAAAATGAAGCTATATGCTTTTTTTAAATTGCATTGGAAAGCTTATTAAATTTCCAATGAAATGCCACTATTTTAAGTTGTATTGCATAAATAGGAAGCGAGATATCATGTTATGAAGACAAAAAAATAATTCTATTCTTTTCGGAATTTCTTACTCTGACTTTGACTCCTGGCACAGTTTAGCAAAGTTTATGGAAAAAATTGTGACTTTTATAGACTATTCCTTGTAACCTAAGCTTTAAATAGAGACCAAGAACAGCAAAAAATATTTACGGGTTCCCGAAATTTTACAAAAAGAGTCGGACCGTGCAAAGCAGAATTTTCAATCATCGATTTCTCTAATTCGCCGTTGAGTCAATTACTTGTCTGTGAAAAAAGTGTCGAAAATTAATTTTACCAAGTACATTCTAACTGGGATCCATTTTTTAATTTAATTTATTATATATCGAAATTTAAAAAGTGGATCCTAATATGAATGTACTTGGTAAAATTAGTTTTTGACACTTTTTTCACAGACAAGTAATTGACTCAACGGCGAATTAGAGAAATCGATGATTGAAAATTCTGCTTTGCACGGTCCGACTCTTTTGCTTCCTCATAAAGGAAGCCTTATAGTGATGTCGATTTCCGAATTTTTTAAAATCAATTATTTTTTCAAATTTTCAAGTGTAGTATATATAATTCGTCGAGAGGAACAAATGTCCGGATGTATGTGTGTGTATGTGTGTGTGTATGTCACCGATCCTTGTGGACAAATTTTCTCTTGCACATCTTGATGGATTTTGATAAGATTTTGTAGGTGTATTACGGTCATGAATACCAAGAATCAGACAGAAGGATTTTCAAAAATATATAAAAAAAAAATTTTTTCAATATTTTTTTAATTTTTGAAAAAATTAATTTTTTGGTTTTTTGAAATAATTTTTTTCTATATTAAAATTTTTAATAATTCTTGTCAAAATTGCATTCTTGACATAAAAAAGAATCGATTCATGTATATAAAGTATAAATTTTATCAAAATTTATAGAATTAATAAATATTTTAATTTTTCACAAAAAATTAAAATTTTGTATTTTTTGACATTTTATTATAACACTTTAAAATAATTATTCTATAATAAAAAATTGAATAATTAATATTTATTCAGCGTACTTTACCCGGTTTATTAATTATATTTAATAAACTATTATAATTATTTAACTTTTAAAATTATATATAATAATATATATTGAGGAAGCTAAATGGTCATGAAATGAACAACTTGTCTGTAATATCTCGGGAACCCGTGAATATTTTTTGCTGTTTTTGATCTCTATTTAAAGCTTAATTTTCTGTGCAATAAATTTAAAATCTGAGCACGGAATCTTGTAGAGCGACCCCGAAAACATCAAGAAAAGCTTCAGTTATTCTCAGGAAGCATATTTAGTATATGAAATTATATCTTAAATTAAACACAAAATTTTAGAGGTTTCAGGTGTTAATGGGTTATGAATGCATAGTAATAAGTTAGAGTAAGTAAGAGTAAATTAACCCGTAGGTCAAAACTGCCCTTAAAATTGAACTACATTTTGAGGGTAGCATGAAATGTTTGTCAACTTTAGACGAGTAGGTCAATACTGCCCTCAAAATTGACCTAAATTTTAAGAATAGCAGAAATTATTTGTTAATTTTTGACATTTAGGTCAAAATTGCCCTCAAAATTGACCTAAATTTTGAGGGTAGCATGAATTGTTTGTCATCTTTAGACGTATAGGTCAATATTGCCCTCAAAATTGACATAAATTTTGACAGTTGCAGAAATTGTTTGTCAATTTTTTATGTTTAGGTGAGAACTGCCCTCAAAATTGACCTAAAATTTGATGGCAGCGAAAATTTTTTGTCAAATTTTGACGTTTAGTTCAAAACTGCCCTCAAAATTGACTTAAATTTTAACGGTACTTAAATTTTGTAGTACCATAATAGCCTGCAAGTAAATAAAATTGTCTTTGGTATAGGCTTTGGCGTCCTATTTGGAGCTCCTATTTGAGGGGCAAGCTCTGGACTGTAGGTGAAACAAAGATCAAATTTTGACGTAATGTGATGGCCCACATTAAGGTCCCTTTTAAAACCCGTAGCTCAAAAAAAGTAAAATTAAACATGTATTTTTATCCGTTATTTATCCTCTTTTTGACCTAGGTCAAAAAAGGCCAATTTGACATATGTTTTGATTTAGGTTTTTGACCTATAGGTCAAAAATAGGTCAAATTAGACATAGATTTCGACGTATTGTGAGGCCGTTATTTATTCTCATTTTGACCTATAGGTCAAAAAAGAGGTCAATTTTGACATAGGTTTTGAGGTAATATGAGGCCGTTATTTATCCTCTTTTTGACCTATAGGACCAAAAATAGGTCAAATTACACATAGATTTTGACGTAATGTGAGGCCGACATTTTTCCTCTTTTTGACCTATACGTAAAAATAGGTCAATTTTGACATAAGTTTTGATTTATGTTTTTGACCTATAGGTAAAAAAATAGGTCAAATTAGACATAGATTTTGACGTAATGTGAGGCCATTATTTATCCACTTTTTGAACTAAAGGTCAAAAAATAGGTCAATTTTGACATAAGTTTTGACGGACCCTTTGAGATAGGGCGCCGTTAGCGAATCTTGAAACAGCGGCGGTGTTGGCGGCGATATCTTTTTATAAGATAGACAGATATATACTTGGTGTGAAAACAAACTGTCGGTAGGTCGCTCTCTAACTTAATACCATTTTAATTTAATTTGAAAATATAATCAAAGAACTCAGAAAAAACGGGAACATGGTAGCATACACTGATTTTTGTTTTTGTTATACACAGAAGTTATTTACTATTTCTGAAATGAACGATTCTAGAAGAGAAAAATATAAAGTGAATAACAAAACGAATTTTGAATCAGGACTCTTGGGCAGGTATAAGTTTAACTGGTTTAATTTTACTACAGTTATGTAAATTTCAGTAAAAAATAGATTGCTTTTAAGATTAGATAAAGCTATAAGATGACATTTCCACTCTTAACTAATAAAAATGAGAGAGGCAGTAGTCGTTGACAATTGGAAATTAGACAGTAATTTCGAGAGCTCATTTTATATAGTATAGAGAAGTTCAGTTGGATCGACGAGTGTTTATTTTTTAATAGCAACTTGAAAGTGTAAAATTTTATTGCACCACATTTCACGTTCACGCAGGAGGGTTAACCCTCTTGCGCATAAAGCCGAGTATACACGTTCAAACTAGACAGTTACCGTATGCATGAGGACGAGTATACTCGTCTAAACATTTTGGTTAACAACTTTTGTTAAAATAAATATTAAGACATCGGACAAGTTGCAAATTGCTTTCAATGAACAAACGAAGCTAATTGAATTATTTAGCACACTATATATTATTTACTTAACAATAAATATTACATATAAAATGTTTAAAAACAGTGAAAAATTTCTGTTTTATAAATTATTGTTTGTTTATCGGATTTTCCAAAAATTGTCTATCAAAGGGTTTCTGGGTGCGCTGGTTACGACTTTAACGTCAAAATTCAAAATGGCGAATCTAACATGTCGGACAATTATATTTTTTAAAAGTGGACTTTTAAAAAAATTTATAGAATTTTACCACAACTTGTTAGATTAGAGGTCGCTGCTTACAAACATGGAGTCAAAATGACAAAATTCAAAATGGCGGATGACAATTTTGAAAAAGTTTTCTGATCGTCCCGTCTATAGCTATCTAGGGGTTTTTGAGGTCGCTGATTACGAATCCGAGGTCAAAATTTCATAATTCAAAATAGCAAACCCAATATGGCGGATGATAATTATGTAAAAGTTTTCTAATCGTCCCGTCTATCGCTATCTAAGGGTTTTTAAGGTCGCTGATTACAAATATGGAGGCTAAATTAAAAAAATCTAAATGGCCATTTCTATATGTCAAAAAACAGTTTTAATAAAATTTTCTTATTGAAAAATTTATTCCTATTGTAGTCTTAGATTTAGAATATAAAATAATTAAAAATTGTGTATGAATTTTGCTATAATTTTTGACTTTATATTTCTAATCAGTGACCTCAAAAACCCCTAGATATCGATAGATAGGTCGATTTGAAAACTTCTTCAAAATTGTCGTCCGCCATATTGGGTCCGCTATTTTGGAATTTTGAAATTTTAGACTTTATATTTGTAATCAGCGACCACAAAAACCCCTACACTGCAAAATCAAGTGTCTCATTTTGAGACGTTTTGTCCCTATATTTGAAACACGTAGATGTTTTGTGTCTACATATTTGAAACAGATATGTGTCTCATTTTAAGACGTTTAAAGTGTTTTACACATTTAGCAATGCATTTTGAGACACATTATGTGTTTCGAGTATTCGTCTCACGGTAAGAAAACGTTTTATGTGTCTTATACGAATTGAGTTACGTTAAATGTTTAAAAATGAGACACGAGATGAGATTAAATGTCTCAAAATAAACCGGATTTTGTATCTCAATGGTGTAAACACTAAAAAAAACTCATTTTGAGACACTTGTGAGATATCAGTTTTTGCAGTGTAGATAGCGATACACGGAAAGTTTGGAATTTTTTTTTAATGTTAAAATTGTCCGCCATATTAAGTCCGCCATTTTAAATTTTGGAATTCTGACCCCGGATTCGTAATCAGTGACCCCAAAAACCCCTAGATACCGATCGCCGTGCAAATCCTACATTCTGAAAAATGTATGCATTTGCAAGCGACTTTGTGGGTGGAAACGTATGCGCAGGAGGGTTAAAATAAATTACACATTTTTGTATTAATCAAAAAAATTTTGATTCTGCTCAAAGTGAAAATAAAATAAAATGTCATGAATTGTTAAACTTTTAGTCGACAAGCAAAATACAACCAAGCTCTTCTTTTAATTTTTGACTTCCTGTCTATACAATTATCTAAGAGAAAATAAAGAAAAATAAAGTGAGGTTCGTACTCTTTTGTTAGTGGTGAAATGTCAAAGGTCAGCAGGATAAAACCAGATCGAGTGTTACTCGAACTCAGAAACAGTGAATCCGTTTCGATTATATCTTCTGTTATTCTTGGTTTTAAAGAAAAGAAAAGGCTTTTAAGAAAAAAAGCTCAAAGAAGCTAGAGGTACACCCAACTACTTACACTTACAACACGTTGGTACATCTTCAGGATTCGAATCGACGTTCTTCCTTCATCTGTATAAAAGTAACCTCGAGTCCTTTTTTCTCTTTTTTCATACCTCAAACGTCCCCACGATTATCCCTTAAGAATTTTCGACTTCCATTTATCGTCGCTGGTCAGTTTGCTCCTTGGAAAGATATTATAAATTCATTTTAACTCCATTATTTTCTATTTCAAGAAAATTTCTATATTTTTAGAAACAGAATTCTTTATCTTGACAGTTAGAAGGGTTTTTTTTTCTTTCTCTACCTTATAGAAAGAAAAATATTCCACTAAGTAAAGCTCTACTGAGTTTCACTTAGACTTCCATTTTAACGCTTCCTTCTTCAGACATTAATACCTAAGCTCAAAAATATTAGAGGTTGAAAAATTGAATAACTATATTTTTTCCATTTTATTTTCAACTAGCTGTCGTACCCGTCTTCGACGGGTTTTAGTTTTTTCAAATACATTTAATAGTGTGTCTACCAGACTCAAAAAATGAAAAATAGTGGGGAATTGAATTTGACCGGAAAAAATAATAATTAGCTACCATTAACTATTTCATTAGAAAAATATTACTATTTTAAATCAGTGATTGACTTTTTATCATCAAATAATTAATTTTTAATTAATTAAAATGTAGAAAACAATATTTGTCAATTATTTATTGAAATTTAATTATAGTATTATAAGTTAATCCAAAATTTCCACTAATTTTTGAAGTTATAGTGAAGTCAAATTCGAACTAATTGTATCATAATTGCTAAAATCTAAAATAAGACCTATATTGCAAGCTGAATTTACAGTTTTTCCCGATTAAATTAAATTCCTGCATATTTCCTGTTTTTTCCAGTTAGTAGAACCCCTGTTAAAAGTATTAGGAAAAACAAACACCCGTCGAAGAGTATTTTCATAAAATAATTGAATTTTTATAGTCATTTGTAGTTTTATTTATCGTTAATACTTATCAAGAAAATTTATATTTGATAAGAAAAGATACACGTGGAATATTTTTTACAAAGCTGGGAATAACCGAATAGTTTGTTAAACAAAAGTAATAATAGACATCCTGTTTAACTTTTGCCTTTACAATGCTCGAAACATCCCTAAACGTTAGATCTATAATTAAAAAATCGATATTTTCCTTTTAAGGTAAATAAAAACGACTTCATTCGGACCAAATGTTATTATATATTTCTCCAACGTTTCGAAATCTCAACGATTTCTTCTTCAGGGAGTCTATCTACAATAATATAAAAATTTAAATTGTGATTTACAAATTAATACAATATTATGAATTATAATAAATACAAATTTATAAGAGTTTAAAATTTTTTACTGAAATAAATCAGTGATATTGTTTACATCATCTTTTTCAAATCGTCATAAAAATATAAGAATCGTCATAAAAACAAAAATAAAATTTGTCAATTATTACGTAAAACCCAAAAACGTTGGAAAACAATAGGAGTTGGAGTCAATAATAACTACAATAGAAAAATAATAGAGTGAAAATCAAAATTAAAGTAAATAATACATTGGAACTACTAATATCATGAAATTAATATATAAAAGAAAATTTTTAATTCATGAAATTAATTAAATAGGGTCATTTGGGGTAAATGTAAACACACGGTGGTCTTGAAGCAAAATAAAGTTTTTCTACGTCGCCAAAAAAAACATTTGTACAATCTTTTAAGGGGATCCCACATACCGACAATGCAGATCTAAAATGGTGAAAAATCTGCAACTACCGTTTCTTGGAAAATATAAGATATTATGAACTATAAATTTGACAAACTCACTTTTTAACATAAATACACAGGATGAGTATTTTATTTGTTGTAATTATTGAAAAAAATTTTTCATAAGAAATTAAATATGAGCAGTTTCCAACAGCCTAAACTGCAACGACCTTTTCTTGAAAACAACAAAATCAAAATAACTTTTCCATTTGACAAACTTAATTTCAATAAAAAATACACATAATAAGATTCATTCTATATGAAAACAAGAATATAAAACTTTAATTTATGTAAACTATTTTGTATAGCAATTTGCAACAAGAAGAACACATCTGACAGATGTTTAGTGATACATAGAACCAAGAGATGGCGCCAAAGGTACCAAAACTGACAAATTTTCATTATTTTTAACTTTAAATTAACAACAATGAGACATAATGTCTTCTTTTCGAGTGAAAATTCATTAGTGATAAAAGATACACAATGGGAGAAATATATTTTGTTCAAATTGTTAAAGAAAAACTAATGTTTGTAAATTAAATATCATGTGTTACCGAACAGCTGTCACTTATACACTTTGGGAAGAATAAAGTTTTTATTTATTTCTGAATGGCAAATGAGTCTCATCCTGTGTATTTTCCTACTAAATTAAATTTCCCAAATGGAAAAATTATTTTGTTTCGTTGTTTTCGAGAAATGGTCGTTGCAGTATGAGCTGTTGTCAAAAGACCTGTTACATGAAAACTGTTCATATTTAATTTCTTATGAATAATTTTTTTTCAATAATTACAACAAATAAAATACTCATCCTGTGTATTTATGTTAAAAAGTGAGTTTGTCAAATTTATAGGTCATAATATATTATATTTTCCAAGAAACGGTCGTTGCAGATTTTTAGCCATTTTAGATCTGCATTGTCGGTATGTGGGATCCCCTTAAAGCGTTATATCAAGATTTAAAATCAATAAATATTGAAATCCCAGCTGCTCGTCCTAGCGTTTAAAAAAAAGATTTTCATTTGAAAAAAATTTTTCAATTTCTAAAATTATTTCTTTTACGTATTAGTAAATTTATATATCAATTTAATTAGAGTTAGATTTTATAATTTGTTATATAAAAAAATAAAAAAATTAGCAATGGTGAGTGCATATAAAAGTTAATAAAGAACAACTGGTCGCAAATAAGAGTAGTATTTTATTAATAAAATAGTTACAAATTTATATGATTGAACAATTTATACTTTTAATGTGATAAAACTGCTGGTACAAGAATACACATTATACACTTCATTCAATGTATATTAATAAAACATAATTCAAATATTCAGAGAAGACAATTGTGTAACAGCACTTTTCAATTTTTCTAGGTATGCAGGATGATTTAAATCGTTAACTTTTTAACTTTTCCAAGTTTCCAAAAAATGTCGATGAATAGATTAACCTGCTTGCTCCAAAAAAAGTCCTAGGCCAGAATTATCGTCGGTAATTTTTTACCAATCGGTAATTATTCTTTTCATTATTTGTGAAAAAATGAATGTGTCATTGTGATTAAACTTTACGTAATTAAACGACAATTACTATACCCCCAAGTGATGTCACACATACGCCAATTTATGTATGGCCAAAGTATGGCGATCTCTAATTTGTAAGATTTAGCAGTGCCAATTTTTACCCGACCATTGGCCCAACTGTAGCTGATGGGCGGGCCGACGATCAAATATTCGCGTTTGTCACGGTGGTATTCACGGTTTGACCAACTATGGGAAAAACTTTCAATCAAAGTCGGGCCATATTTGGGTGCCACAGTTGGCCCGACGGACAAAAAAAATTTGAAAAATTTGAAATAATATTATTAAAAGAAAAAGAATTTGTAAAATTTAAATAAATTTTTTTATTAAATTTTCTTGAAAAATCTACATCATATCATGTTTTATATATGTTTTAGAATAGTTTTTAGTACAAAAAATGATTTCAAATTTTTCCAATTTTTTTGTCCAATTTTGACGTCATGCTTATTCCAAGAAAAAAATTGCAGGTTAATGACTATAAGTAATTCTTATTCCGTAGAAAATGACCTTTAAAATAAGCCTAAGATTATTAAAAAGCGTTTATTATTTTAAAAGTTATTCAAATTTTTGTAAAACATTGAAAATTACGATTTTTAGGAATATCTTGAAAAAATATTTGTCAAATGACTTCTGTAAGGTCTTATTCTTTTCAAAATTTTATCGTCTTTCAAAATATAAACCGAATGAAATTTTAGTTTTCATAAAATTAATGTTAACAAATTTTTTTCATTTCTTTAAAAATGGGTGGACTGACAATTTCGGACGGTACTCTTGTAATGAATGTAATGGAATTTGAAGTTGCGGATTAGCTCGCCGGATCAGGGTTCGTGATAGAAAAATGAAAGTTTACAAACACTACAAATTCAACGTAAATAAAACAAACGATTTAATAAACAGAAATAAATATTACATGCGATAAAATACAATAAACTACGGAAAATATAAATATGCGCGAAAATACTAATAATGAAATACGGCCGACGGAAATTACTACTACGTTAAACGAAATACGAAGAATAATACGAAATATTATAAAACACGACGAATTACGGCAAACGGTAAATACGCGAGAAACGCGACGAAAAGTTTACTCGCGAGTACGGCGACGATTTTACCGACGGAAACGGACGTATGGATTTATGTGTATAATGAGAGAGTAACACTCTCTCATTATTCTGTTATTAATATGGGAGAGTAATAACTCTCCCATCGTTGTCGTTCTTCTTCCCTCGCTGGATGTTGAATATTCGTTACGTTAAGGTAGCCCTGAAAAGGACTGATTATCTTCTTCGGCTACTTCCTCATCGTCGTCGTCGTCTTCTTCTTCTTCTGCTACGATGAGTAAAACTCAACGCAGCATCGATGTCGATGAGTAAAACTCAACGAGGAGTAAGACTCCTTCCCGAGTAACACTCGGTGGCGAAACGCTCGCGAGGGTCAAACCGCTCGTCGGTGTCAGGCATCTTGCGAGAGGGTAAAACCGCTCTGGCGAAGTGCGACTTCTCGTTCTGCGACCGCTTCTTTTATACACGCGCTACGCCAACGAGTAGCGCGTGATTGGTCGGTCGCGTGGTGGAGGGGCGCTCGACGACTCGTCTCTACGTCGCGGCTGGAGAGACCTTGACGGTTGCGCGGCGCCTACACTTTTCGCGTTCTTTCACGCGCACGTTCGAGGTCGACGTTTTCTGTGCGTGCGAATTCGACAATTTCGAGGTCGGCTCGTTTTTCACGCATTTTTACGCGCGTAAATTATCGACGATCATTACACCCCCCTTTCGTAAAGGAAGAAAACTTACTTTTAAGTTTTCTGTCTCGTTGATAATAAAAAGCGATTAAATTCGACGGGTGTAAATAACAACAAAAAATCGGAAACGTAGATACATAAAATCGTGGAGCGTAAAAAAAACAAAACGGGTTTAATTCGTAGATAAAAAAACGTGAAATATCGGAAACGTGATACGCAACATTAAATCTGCGAACGGCGTGTAATAATAATAATAAGTCGGACCAAACTTGTCGGCGATGATTCGGCTGGAGTCATCATGCGAACTTCAAAGTCAATGACGGTCTGCGTGCGGGAAAACGGTGTTACAACTGACATCTGTGTACGGCTTCAAACTACTGAACAGGAAAGCTCATCTGAACAGCGACTGGTAACGATACGGATGACGGTGACATCGATAGTATAAGTGAAGTTTCGGCTGATATTTAGTGATCCGAGTAACTTCACACAGGACTTCGACTCGACTGACGTTGACTAGACATCACAGCTCCTTGATTCGACGTATTTGAGCTGGACATCATTGACTGAACTGACTCTCGACGTACGTAACGACTGAATTGACTTTTTCTGCTGATGACCTTCATAGCACTGCATATTAGTAGACATCTTCGACTTCTTTACGTTGACGGAATCTTGTTTAGGTCTCGACTTTTACAACGACGAAATATAAAAGTGTTTTAAATATAAAAAAAAAACGCGTGACAAGATACAAACGGATATAAACGACTTGACAAACAGTAACGGAGCACGAACGAAAATATTATAATGTAGACGATGCAAGCGATTTCAATTCAAAAATTTTGACAAAAGAAAATTTAGAATTATAGTTACTCTAAAATTAAAGCAGCGGTAACGAATCGGACGAATACAACAGATAAAACGAAATATGAATCTTTCCATAAACGCAGGACAAGACCAAATAGAAACTATACGGATATGATAATATTAAATACGTAGAATACAAAATGTGATGAGTTACTGCGTAACCTAATCAAACGATACGATTCATCGTGACGAACGAACGGATACATTTTTGAAATAATTCTACGGCAACGAAATTTATAATTGTTTTAAATAACGTATTTAAATATGAATAAAACAATTTTACGGCGACAAAACATTTTAATAAAATCGACTAAAAAACGAACGAACAATCTTAACTTCGGGATATCTTCGAACGACGGTAACTCGAACTAGATAATAGTTAATAGAACGGATTACAAAGTAAACTAACGAATAACATATTAAACAATTTTCGACGACGGGATAATAAAACAAGCGTGTTTTATTCGGATCGGATAGTACAGATGTGTTTCGCTACAGTGATCTGACTCAAACGTAAAATTACAAACGACGGAACGAATAGAAACAGTTTTTCGACGACTAGACATGTTTCTCGTATTACGTGTTTCGAACGGATTACAAACGACAAATAATAACGTATGAAAATCGGTATGGTCAGATCAAGGACCAACGATATTTGCTATTAAACGGATTGCCTAACGTGGCGATTTAAAACGATTCGAATACGGGCAACATACGGACGAAATGAATGTGGCTTGCGACGTTAGCACACATCTCATTGAAACGGATATCTCGTGTACGGATTCGAGCGAATTGTAAACGATTAATAGTAACCAACGATTTCGATGCGGCCCGACGTATGACCGATGAAAATTGCTACTAAACAATCGTACAACGTAACGATAACGACGGAACGGATTCATTTTAAATGATGTAAAATAACGAACGACGAACGTTATAAGAATGTCTTAGTTCGACGATAAGACATTTCGTGTGAAACGGTTTACGGATACAACGACGGATTCTCATTCTAACGGGTCGACACGATTAATAGTAACTGCCAAATTCTGTACGGCGAAAACTAAAGCCGACGACAATAGCTACTATAAAATCATGAGGACAACGATAACGAAACGGGTCTATCAAAAAAAAGAGAAATAGAGCGCGAAAACAATGACTATACGAATCGCCTAAACGTCTATGGATACGCAACGCCAGATGAAAGACTCTAGTCACCCTACGACAGCGCCATCCACACTACGACAGGTCGATTACACGAAGTTATTTACATTTCCGGCGCGATGTAAATAAAATAATTCGATAGATAAATTTTTCAGAATTAAATGTAGCCTGGGTATGCGCAAGTCTTTACGACTAAACGCGACTAACATTTTCTCTCGACGAAACGACATACGGATACGGATACATAATTATGAAATAACTGAAGTTTTCATTATTGAAACAACGAACATACACGACGACTAGTTAACATAAACAGGTAAAACCTTGATTTAGTTATTTTCTAAATACTGAAAACGATTACGACACGACGATACGACTAACGATTACGAAACAACGATACTGTTAACAATTACGAACGACGATACTGTTTACGATTACGTACGACGATATGGTTTACGATTACGAAACGACGATACGATTAGCGATTACGAAATAACGGTACTCTTAACCATTACGAACGACGATGCTGTTAATTACGAAACAATTATACGGATAAAGTCTTCGAAACGTCTACGACATGTTCTTTTTTTTTTAAATTAAAAGAATGGACAGATACGAACATACTAAAAGTTTAATAATAACGATATGACATTATAACACGAGTAACGACAGCGATTGACAAATTAATAAAAATGTAGTCAAAGATTTAATATTCGTCCTTTAAACGAGCGAACAAACTAATTTAAACGTACAGAATCTTTTCTGAAAGCGACATTTACGAACAGAGGGAAACGACACGTGAAATAAAAAAAACGTTTTAAATAACCGGCGATAATAAAAAAATTATTTGAATGATACTAACGAAAATATTTTATGACCGAAAAGTAAATTAATACACGTCCGTGTACTCGGGTGCCATAAATCTATAATGATTATTAGCAAAATTACTCTTCAAGTCCGTGTTCGGGCGCCAGAAATCTGTAATGAATGTAATGGAATTTGAAGTTGCGGATTAGCTCGCCGGATCAGGGTTCGTGATAGAAAAATGAAAGTTTACAAACACTACAAATTCAACGTAAATAAAACAAACGATTTAATAAACAGAAATAAATATTACATGCGATAAAATACAATAAACTACGGAAAATATAAATATGCGCGAAAATACTAATAATGAAATACGGCCGACGGAAATTACTACTACGTTAAACGAAATACGAAGAATAATACGAAATATTATAAAACACGACGAATTACGGCAAACGGTAAATACGCGAGAAACGCGACGAAAAGTTTACTCGCGAGTACGGCGACGATTTTACCGACGGAAACGGACGTATGGATTTATGTGTATAATGAGAGAGTAACACTCTCTCATTATTCTGTTATTAATATGGGAGAGTAATAACTCTCCCATCGTTGTCGTTCTTCTTCCCTCGCTGGATGTTGAATATTCGTTACGTTAAGGTAGCCCTGAAAAGGACTGATTATCTTCTTCGGCTACTTCCTCATCGTCGTCGTCGTCTTCTTCTTCTTCTGCTACGATGAGTAAAACTCAACGCAGCATCGATGTCGATGAGTAAAACTCAACGAGGAGTAAGACTCCTTCCCGAGTAACACTCGGTGGCGAAACGCTCGCGAGGGTCAAACCGCTCGTCGGTGTCAGGCATCTTGCGAGAGGGTAAAACCGCTCTGGCGAAGTGCGACTTCTCGTTCTGCGACCGCTTCTTTTATACACGCGCTACGCCAACGAGTAGCGCGTGATTGGTCGGTCGCGTGGTGGAGGGGCGCTCGACGACTCGTCTCTACGTCGCGGCTGGAGAGACCTTGACGGTTGCGCGGCGCCTACACTTTTCGCGTTCTTTCACGCGCACGTTCGAGGTCGACGTTTTCTGTGCGTGAAAATTCGACAATTTCGAGGTCGGCTCGTTTTTCACGCATTTTTACGCGCGTAAATTATCGACGATCATTACACTCTAACGCTTTAAAAGATTGTACAAATGTTTTTTTTGCGACGTAGAAAAACTTTATTTTGCTTCAAGACCACCGTGAACAGTAGATGTTTCAGCTAAATTTAGAACTTTGAAAATAAGTACAACGTCAATATTTTTACCTCACCTCACCTACAAGATGTTCTGAGTATTGCCAATATTTTATTTTGACAATTGGCAATGCTATAGTACAAGTTATTTTTTAATGCAAAAAAGATTGAAAATCAAAATTTTACTGTTTCAGTATTTTGTCTCGCATTTGCATAAAAATAAATTAAAAAATCAAACCAAAATTTGTAATTCTTCCTTATTAATGGCTTAACAAAAATTGACTTTGATTTTTGATTTACGTCAATTTAGTTAATAAATAATTAAGTGTTTACATTTACCCCGAGAATTCTAAAACTCAGGGTAAATGTAAACAGAACGTCAACTACATTAAAAAAAATTTAATAAATTATTGGATCTGCCATTTTGAAATTTAAAAATTCGATTTTAGATTCTTATTCAGCAACCTTAACAACTTTTTTTACCAAGTTGAATGAAAATCTATTAAAATTTGTTCAAGTTATTCAAGTTTTACATTACTAATTTTGTAATGGTTGATTGTTTATTTTAAGATACATTAGCCAGTCAACTGGTTGATTTTTCTATACATCTACGAAGAACTTTTAGCAGTTTTTCCATCCCTTAAAACAGTAGTATACTTGAAATAACTTGTTTCATAAACTTCGCTTAACTACAGTGGTGTTTACATTTACCCCGAATGTTAGAAAAATTTCAAATTCTCGGGGTAAATATAAACAGTCAGTTTAAGGCGATTCAGGTGCATCAATATTTTTTTGTACTCCATAAAACTTTTTTAGGGAAGTAAAGTAACAAGTTCATGCAAAAAAATCCGTCCATTTTACGTTTTAACAAAAAAACTAATGTTTTCAGTGAAACATAGATATTCCGTTTACATTTACCCCAAATGACCCTATTAGAATTAAATAATAAAAAATTATAAAATGATAGTATTTGGTCCACGTTTAATTTAATTTATTTGCTTGTGTGTTTACATTATTATTTATTTATTATTTTTTAATGTCTTGTGTGATAATGTTTTGTCTATTCATGGATTTTAATTTTTGTAATTTTTGTGAATGGATTTTTTCTTTGTGTTGATTCGTAATTTTTTCATTTCTTGTTATTTAATTTTTTTTTAAAATTGTATTTCTATAATTTTTTTATTATTTTATAATTTTTTATAATTTAATTTTATTATTTAATTAATTTCATGAATTAAAAATTTTCTTTTATATATTAATTTAATGATATTAGTAGTTCCAATGTATTATTTACTTTAATTTTGATTTTCACTCTATTATTTTTCTATTGTAGTTATTATTGACTCCAACTCCTTTTGTTTTCAAACGTTTTTGGGTTTTACGTAATAATTGACAAATTTTATTTTTGTTTTTATGACGATTCTTATATTTTTATGACGATTTGAAAAAGAT